>OU744336.1:121342828-123825784 GCA_916610165.2 Gymnosoma rotundatum | reverse complement strand
CTGTGATTATACTATGCGAAATACGATTCCCGATTCAAAGCGCACCGTTTTCACTTCACGAAATTAGAAAATGTTCGAGAAATGGGACTGTTATAACTTAGACGCACTTATTAGTTTTATGACTTATCAAAAAACTGTACAAGGAAACTAAGCTTCATTAACTCCATTCTCAATAGAGATGAGCGATATTTTAGTACCTGTGATTAAAAAATCACTGGTCACTACAGTGACTGAGTTAATCAAATAACAGTTCCGCGTAAGAACGTTGTTTTATATTTGCAAACATACAAACTTAAATTTAATTTTACTTTGTGAAAGAGAAATGCAAGTACTTTTGACTCTTTCATTCTTTTATATGTATATCAAAGCAGCTTCTTTGCTATGTAGCTTTTTCTTGCTTCTACTTATTAAGAACAACAATTTTTTTTCCAAACTTCACACATACATACACATAACAAAAAACAAAAATACATAGCAAAAAAACAAAAAATGTTGAACATATAGTTCAATTAAAAGAAGCTGAAATAAATGAGCTCAGAAATATGCGCGCAGAAACCAAGCATAAAAAACTCATAAAATTTACCGTTTATTAGCTCAGAAATTTACACGCAAGAAACACTAATAGAAAGTCATAAAATCGATCGTTTATGAGCTTAGAAATATGCACGCAGGAAACACTCTCAGAAGCTCATAAAATCGTTCATATATGAGCTCATATATAAGAGCGCTCCGATAATGGTATGCTGGGTATAATCAATCTACATTTCTGGGCAAATTTAATTACAGCTGCTTTTAATATAGAGATCAAAATACCTTTTTCCTTATGATTACTGTAGCATAAAATATTATTTAGTATCATATACTTCCTATATAAATATGAATGTTTAAATAAAAAAGAACTGCAAACGGTGATCACGGTAACTATTTAAAAGAACGGTGATTTGAAAATCACGTTCCATGGTAACGATGTTCCTCAAAAATCACGGGAGCGCTCATCCTTAATTCTCAATATATAGTATTTTTCTCTATAACGACTACAGAGTAGACCACTCAAAGCTGGTAGCTGGGAATTTAACAACTTACCTCAGCTAATTAAACTTAGTCTTACACGTCCTAATTAAAATTTTTTTTTTTTTTTTAAATTTTTATTATTAAACATTGCGGATATACTTTAAAACAAAACAGCTGCTTCTGGTAAATGTAAATTTGCGGAACATCTTTCAATAATTTATTTTTATTCTTTCTTTAGATTTTATCCAAAAATTTTTGGAGCTAAATTAGTACCAAAAAAGTGCTAAAAAATTGTTTTAAGTGCTAAAACATAGTGCCAAAATTTAAATGTCAGTTTTAAGCAAATATTTTCTTCGAGAATTCAAAGTTTTGTCATTTATGCTTATGTTGCCTTAGAAATATTTATTTGCATTAAAAAAACCATACTTCTTAAAACAATAAATCATTTATTAAACATAAAGAGTCTTAAAAAATAAAATTTCACTTTTTAAATTAAATATCACCTACATCAGTGATTAAAAACACTTGACTTTTTTTAATGCATATGTAGTTGCTTAACTGTTGCTGTGGAGAAATGTGCAGCAAAAGCAAATGAAAAACAGAAGGAATCGCATTTGCTTTAGCTGACTATGTGTTTTTTTCTGCAAAGCAATTACTTTGAAAACGTCTGCTGTTGCTTAAGCAGTCAGTTGTTCTTCATTTTTATTTTTGCTAGTGCTTAACTCTTTACTATGAAGTTGTTGCTAACTACGACTGCTTTTTCTTGCTCGTACTTGCTGTACTCGATGCTTTTCTCATCTCTTTTAACATTGGAAACGTATTTATGTATTTATTGCTTACAATACATAAGCAAAAACATTTCAAAAACATTGTTGTTATTACACCAATAAATGGTGTTTTCGTAAAAAGCAACAGCAAACGTTTTCAAAATAAATGCTTTGCTGACTGCTTTGCTGCAGGAAGAAACTCATAGTCAGCTTAAGCATATGCGTTTCTTCCTTTTTTGCCTTTAATTTTTGTTACGTTTTTAATGAAATGTTTTGTAAATGCTGAGACATTTAGTTTTTTTATATGCTGAAAAAAATGTAAGCAAAGCAAAGATTTTGGTGCTGTTGCTATTTTTAAGCAAACAATTTAAACCCTAACATACACATGTGTACATACATACGCGTTTATTATGTACTTAGGCAAATTTATTCTAGGTATCCTCAGTAGGATTTGAACATACAACTTTTTAATTCGGAGATATCAAAAAGTGCTATTATTGCAATTGTTACACGCGAAAAGTAGTGTTTTGAAGAAAAGTGCATTAATTACTTTGTGGAACATTTTGTAAATTGAATTAATTAAAAGTGCTAAAAAATGCTAAATAAAGAGGTGGTAAGTGCTAAAAATCATGCTAAGTGCTAAATCGGTAATTTTGCTGCTAAATCAACAAAAGAAGTGCTGAATCTAGCACCGAAAGTGCTAAAATGGTCACGCTGCTCGCGATGTAAGAAAAAGTTCTCCGAAAACGTATAAATTGATGAGTTGCTTGACCTGACCAATCAGATTTTTTGCTGGCAGTTTTAAGATTTATGCTCGCAATGGATAAAAAAGCCTCCTGAAAAATTTGCTCAAAAAAGTCGGTTGTCTGAAATAATTTTCACAATTTTTGTTTTAAGTTTAAAATGAATCGCGAAAGATTGTGAAAAAAAATAGAAAACCAGATTAAGTTGGTCAGAGTTGCTTTATAAAATTTTCAGACTTGTTGATTTTTGCCTAGAACAAATACTCGCAACGCGAATCATATCAAAAAAAAATTTGCAGGAGATACAAAAATCGTTTAAATTAGTCGGTTGCCTGACATGAATATCGGGCTTTTTGTTGACACTCGCGATGCAAAAAGGGCTGGCGAAAGTTTTGTTAGTTGTCTAACAAGAGTTTCAGACTTCTTGCTTTAAGAATAAATGTTTGGTTACATTTGAGAGTTTAAAATAAACACTGCGATGCAAAAAAGACAGCAGAAAGAAAGATTTGTACAAAAGACAGATAAATCGAATAACTTGCCTCACAAAAATGTCGGCTTTCGCACGATTCAAAAATAGTTCACGTAAGTATTGTTGTTCACTTTAATTGATTGGTTTCGTTTAAAGTGTGGAATAAAAATTACTGTTAAGTTATTTTTCTTTCATATATTTTATTATTAGTAATTAAAATCATCCTGATTTCAAAGAGCTGTTCTTGAGAAAAAAAAATTCAATTAAAGGCGTGTGATACCACTTACATAGTTTAAGCTTTTTTCGAAGCCTGTTCTAGCGATTTTTATTTAAATTGTTAATATTTATTATTAACAGTTATGATACACAAACAAACAAACAAATCAATAGTTTGTCTCTGGCATTCTTCTTCGCTAAAACCAGTTTTTAATTTTATTTTTATAAAAACTTATATTTATCCTGTTGTTTTATAATTATTTGTGTTCTCTCTCTATTCCTTCCTTTCAGCTGATGATGCGTCTCTTTTTTGATAACATCATGAAGTTAATTACGATTAACTGTTATTAGGTATTATTAGAATTACAAAAAAAGTTTTTTAGGTTACATACTTGGTTGCCAGATTTAACGATTTAAAAAGAGAACAAATACCTATTAACATTTTTACGATTTTTATTTTGTAATTATTTGAAGGCTTGAAATAATTATTTTGTAATTTTTTAAGTTTTAGAAAAATTCAAAGATTTTTTGTGAGTTTTTTTAGTTGTATCAACACAGCAAGTATACATTAGTGTCACAACTGTCTGGCGGTTGAAACATCTTTTTTTCTATGAAAGTGGCTATCTCAGCAACTGGTTTATTTATTTATTATTATTTTTTGCCAACATTTTATTTTATTACGCTTGGACTTTATTCATCTAAAACTTTATTATATTGATTTTAAAGCAACCAATTCTACCTGGCGTTACATGGATGTACTCCTAGCATCTTTCTGACACTAGTAAAATACAAAACCCTTACAGGCCTTGCCCAACCTGTGGAGATCGAATTTTCGGTGTTATAACATTTAAGATAAGATGTCAGTTACAACATCATGACCTGAGTTTTTTTTCACATTTATTTTGCAATTCCAAATTTCGCCACCTATAACTTTTACTAATTTTAGATTTTGAGTCATGTCTATGTTGTCGGCTTCTGCCGACTTCGATTTGATAGACTCTAAAAACCTGTGATTATACTATGCGAAATACGATTCCCGATTCAAAGCGCACCGTTTTCACTTCACGAAATTAGAAAATGTTCGAGAAATGGGACTGTTATAACTTAGACGCACTTATTAGTTTTATGACTTATCAAAAAACTGTACAAGGAAACTAAGCTTCATTTACTCCATTCTCAATAGAGATGAGCGATATTTTAGTACCTGTGATTAAAAAATCACTGGTCACTACAGTGACTGAGTTAATCAAATAACAGTTCCGCGTAAGAACGTTGTTTTATATTTGCAAACATACAAACTTAAATTTAATTTTACTTTGTGAAAGAGAAATGCAAGTACTTTTGACTCTTTCATTCTTTTATATGTATATCAAAGCAGCTTCTTTGCTATGTAGCTTTTTCTTGCTTCTACTTATTAAGAACAACAATTTTTTTTCCAAACTTCACACATACATACACATAACAAAAAACAAAAATACATAGCAAAAAAACAAAAAATGTTGAACATATAGTTCAATTAAAAGAAGCTGAAATAAATGAGCTCAGAAATATGCGCGCAGAAACCAAGCATAAAAAACTCATAAAATTTACCGTTTATTAGCTCAGAAATTTACACGCAAGAAACACTAATAGAAAGTCATAAAATCGATCGTTTATGAGCTTAGAAATATGCACGCAGGAAACACTCTCAGAAGCTCATAAAATCGTTCATATATGAGCTCATATATAAGAGCGCTCCGATAATGGTATGCTGGGTATAATCAATCTACATTTCTGGGCAAATTTAATTACAGCTGCTTTTAATATAGAGATCAAAATACCTTTTTCCTTATGATTACTGTAGCATAAAATATTATTTAGTATCATATACTTCCTATATAAATATGAATGTTTAAATAAAAAAGAACTGCAAACGGTGATCACGGTAACTATTTAAAAGAACGGTGATTTGAAAATCACGTTCCATGGTAACGATGTTCCTCAAAAATCACGGGAGCGCTCATCCTTAATTCTCAATATATAGTATTTTTCTCTATAACGACTACAGAGTAGACCACTCAAAGCTGGTAGCTGGGAATTTAACAACTTACCTCAGCTAATTAAACTTAGTCTTACACGTCCTAATTAAAATTTTTTTTTTTTTTTTAAATTTTTATTATTAAACATTGCGGATATACTTTAAAACAAAACAGCTGCTTCTGGTAAATGTAAATTTGCGGAACATCTTTCAATAATTTATTTTTATTCTTTCTTTAGATTTTATCTACTAAAAAAGAAATCTTTAATCTGAATAATTATTGCCAACTCTAGCCTCTCCAATGCCTGTTGGTGCTGAGGAACAAATGTTAATTGTAAACTTTCGTTCTAAATGAGTTTAAATATAAATATGAAAAGAAAATATTGAGTATTGAAGAGTTTGTGCATATTTGGCGATTTTTCACAACTAACATCTGGCAACTTTAATAACGGTCTATCATCGTTGAGTGGTAAAGATATGAAACACATCAGGAACAAATAATTGAAACTGTGCCTTTCCACCGATACCTTTATAAAAGGTAAAAAGTGAGAGTTAAGCTTGTAAAGCAGACCCATTGTGCGTGCCATTATTGAAGGCGAAAATGTTTTGAGAAATTTGATTGTCAGGCCTTAGATGAATGCTAATAATCTAAGAGCATATAAAAGGTTTTTTATTTTGTTTTTGTCCAAAGGCGTTAAGCTTTTAAAGATCGTTGGCTTAATTGTCATTAATATACATACATTCATAAATAAATTTTACTTTGGCGTTTTTTTATGTAGTGAAAAATAACTGTAACACTGGAAGAGACTAGAGCAGACTTTTAAAACTGTATAAAAGTTTTTTTTACCTTTTCCAATAGTAAAACAATATAACAAAAACAGGAAAATAATTCCTTAAAACCAGCACAATACCAACACAACAACAATAGTTGAAAAGCAGTAACAACTCCCTGACCGAAAAATTAATAAAACACTTAAAACTAAGATAACCAGTTTTTCATTCTTCAAACATTTTCCTACTCGTTTTTTTTATAGATGGGCGAGTGTTTTTGTTTTGTTTTTTCGTGGTATTGATCTTGATTTTTTTTCTTCCGTATTCAGACAAGAATCTGCTGCAAATCAACTTAAACAAATTCAGTGTTAAAAACAAGAACAACAATTCCTTCGTTGAACATTTCAACAACGACACATAAAGAAGGGGGTACCCACGATGCAGGTTCTCTCTTGGTTGCCAAAACAAAGCAACGACTTGGTTTTGGCTAGTAGAATAATATGACTGCAACATTCAACCTGAAAAATTTTTTTCTTTGCTTGATGGACATTTATTTGAGAAGCAAAACAAACTTAACAGCAGCCCAATAAGAACATGAAAAAATTCAAATCTCACATTGCTGCGAAATTGCTAATACAGACAAGACAACATTAAGACATGTGCCAACAATTTGACCAAATTGTTTTCTTTGTAAGAGAAAAAAAAAGAATTTCCAATCAACAGAGCATGACCGTTAACAAAAATGGCAAAACTACTTAGAAAGCTGAAGTGGACAGGATAAGAAACGAATTTCAAATGCCCTTTATAGCATTTGAAAATGTTTTTGTGCACCAACAATAAAATCCAGATGCTAATATTTTAATAATTTTAAATGGTGAAAATGTTCAGGTAAAATTTGATGCAAACTTACAGCGCAGCGCTATGGTTGCTCTTACAGACTTGACTATTCCAAACGAAATGCGGACGGGAAAGCTCTTTATGTGAAACCATTAAGACTAAAATGCCCCTTTTTTAAAAATTCATTTTATTATCATCAATATTATTAATTTAGTCACTTTTCACAGATAGAAAAATTTTGTGGTAATATAAGTAGATGGAGGCGGTCATTCAATATGTCCATCGAACCATGACCGTTAAGGTTGTGGACGTACCTGTTTCCAAGTCTATTAGCTCGTATTGTACCCATATCAAATCACATCGAGATGTTCTTACCCCAAGACGGGAGTTCAAACTTTATACCCAATTACACTTTACGTAAAGTTCTCATTAATGGCCGGTCGAAAATCAGTCTTTTTCTTGGACAAGCGATTCCCAAGGAACTGCCATGTTTATTTACATATGCACAGTTTCGCAGGAACTGACTATTTTAGATATTAGCAATTTCGTAACATTAAAACAAAAATTTACACGACA
Organism: Gymnosoma rotundatum; assembly: GCA_916610165.2. Classification (NCBI taxonomy): domain Eukaryota; kingdom Metazoa; phylum Arthropoda; class Insecta; order Diptera; family Tachinidae; genus Gymnosoma; species Gymnosoma rotundatum. The sequence continues at coordinate 123,818,377 of OU744336.1, read as the reverse complement.
GTAACAAAGTAGAAACCGATTTTGAGTCTTAACTTTTTTAACACGAATTTAAAACATGTTAATCTATTCTTTTCTAATCCTTTTTTTTTCTTTCATAATATTTCAAAGTCATTATTTTGATTGAAAATTTTGTTGGCAATAAGTAATTTATGCCTATATTATAATTTATAAATTTAAAAGCAAATTGTCGTCTTTAATTTTTCTTGTGTGTACAACATTGTTTAGTGTTGGTAATAACTACACTACAGATGATTTATTTCGCATCTAGAAAAAAATGTTGACATCAACATTTTAAAAATTAATAAACATGTTGCCAGAAACATTTAGCGACCGGGAATATGATTATTTTGGAAATTAAAAAAAAAAAAATCATAGAAAAGTACTACAAAATGAAGAAGTAAACCACCAATATGATTTTTGTTACGGTGTCCTTTGTTCCATTCATTTTCATTTTTTTTAATGAATTTTCGGTTAGAAAATATCAGTTATTTTTTAAGTTTTTTTTCTATTTGGAAAATAAAAGTATTTTAATTTTGTTTTACATACATTTTGTTGGACAACCAAAAATATATAAAACTTGAGAACAATTTTGTCGTTTGGTTACATTTTTACCATTTTGACAAATATAATTTTGTTATATTTTCGTGACTTTTGGTACGAACACGAAATATAGTAATATCACTGAAACAGTGAGTACTTGCTTCATTATTTAAGTAAAGAATCTTAATCTATTTTAACATATCAATTCGATCTTAATAACAAAGGTTTAAATGCCAATGCAATCAAAATCCCATATAAATATTAGTTTAAAAAAAAAATTACAAAAAATAACATTGCTGAAGTTTTACTCTGTTCATTTCGTGAGAAATCACGAAATGTTTCTTGCTGCATGTTTCGAAAATGGAAAATGTCTTTGGCAAAAATCTCTCCAATTGTGAAATAATATGAGCTGCATTTTGTTCGGGAAAACTAAGCATTCTGTTTAAACTTGCGAAAATTGTTAGAATCTTCAGTTTGACAACCAATACCTCGATTTAGAACAAAGTTGTCTTTTAATTTCCTTTACTAAGTTCCGAATTATATTACAGAAAAATTGTCAGCAATTTTATGTTGAAGTTTTAAGCAAATAATGCTCAAAGTTTTGTTTATTAACGGTATTTCTACAATAATTAGTGTAGTGAATTCTATCAAAGCTCAATCTCTCAAAAAAAAAGTGATAATACTAGTAAACTTTTTACTATATTGTTATGTTTTTTTCTTTTTAGACAAACGTACGGATTCTATTAATTGCAAATACCACTGTGGCTCATTATAAATTCTGCCACAACACACATCTGCCATACACTTGTTATGCTGAAAATTTCAAAATGTAATTTTTTGAAGGAAAAGTGTACCTTTTTCTGTTTTTCCCTGGCAACACTGGTCAGCTCATATTTCGCAATTGGTCAACTTGTTGCCAGAAACATTTTTCTGTTTATACACATGCAGCTAGAAACATTTTGTGAAGAGCGAAATAAATTTAAATTTTATAACAATTATTTCAACCCGAAAACTTAGTCCAAGTCCAAGCGATAAATTTTTTTTTAAATGATTCCTTAATATTTTTTCACTTAGGCTTAAGTTCGTTAATAAGATACAATCAGAATGAAATGAACTTTTTGATTCACTACAACCTTCGTCAGCATTCTCCGTAGAACAATTTTTTATTATAAAAAACCCTTTTCTACTAAATCACTCCAAATTTGGCCTGGGAAAACAGACGTAGTTTAAAAGAAATTAAAACGGTTTCAAACGTAATTGATACTAAACAATAAAATAACAGGAAAAGAGAATGTTCAATACACTGCAACAACAAAAACATGATACAGCAGTAGTTCGCAGCAAAAAAAGCAATGAAATTATATAAATAATAATGATGCAATGCAACATTAAGGAGGAGAGAGGATGATGGCCCAGTAACTATAACAAACTACTCTAGTCACACATAAAGAGAATGGTGACCAAATAGCCAGCAAAGTATTACACTTTTAAACACGTACCCGAACTGAAAAGAAAGATGTAGAAAAAACAGGATGACTGGATTTTAAACTAGAATATTCGCTTTAATAAAAAAATAAAAATAAGAAAACAACAACAAGCAAACAAAGTAATGAAAATAGACGAAACCAGCCAGCCAGCACTCAGCCCAGTTTTACTGCACATGATGAGAATAATGCAACTAGCAACCCCAGGCAATTGACTGCACATCTGATTATGGCAGTAGTTGTTTTGGTTGTTGTAGTAAATTTAACCTAAAGGCTTACTACACTCATAAATGGGAAACCTGTATTTTAAATCGTACCAACAATAGAGTGTAAACTGCCCGCCCGTCTGCCCAAATTGAAGTCAGTGTGGTTGCATGCTGCACATTGGCAGCTGCAATATTTTTTTAAGCAACAGTTGGTTGTTTCTGTTTTCTTGCTTTTTTTTTTTTTTTTTTGTTTTGTTACACAAACACAAAATGACATGAAATGAACTACTACTGGAACATAAAATGTAAGAGAAATGTAAAGAATCGTTTATGTCATTCATTCCATAGAATTTGTTACAGTTACAACGAGTTTCAGGTAAATAAAAGTCGTAGAAAAAAAAGTAGTAAATCGGGCTCCACGGGCATGATTACATGATTTGATTTAATGTTAGACTTTTAAGACATTTGTTAACAGAAAACACAAGAAGAACAAGAAGGATTAAAAAACTTGTTTAGCCAATCTACAGAAAATCGGTGCTTTTTCAAGTTGTGTGATGTGGTACTTTTTATATCTTTAAGAAATGTAATAAGTCGCATTACTACCTTTTCATTAAATCAATTTAACAGGCTTAAGTTTGTGTTTTACATATTGTTTTTAAAAAAAGAATTTTTTTTTGCATATTTTTTAGTTGTAAGAGATCTGTCACAAATTCAGGTAGACCATTATTCAAATGTTTTAGATATAGATTCGAATAGTCTGTATAATTAATTCAACTAAATCACGAAAAAATATATTTTACTTCAATAATTTAAAATTTTTGTATGATATATTTCGAACAATATTATTTCAATAAACGAACCATTTTTTTCAAGCTAAAATTTCTTGAAACAACTGGGATGCACATTGTACGAATAAAAATTATTCGATAAATCGGTTAAAATTATATTTTTGTAAGCAAATAAAAATTTACAGTCTTGCTTTGACTCTTAAATGACATCTGTTAAATAAAATCTGTTAAATAGAAATACAGATAGAGAGTCAGACAGAGAGAGAAAGATTAAATCGCTTAATTGATCTCAAAATAAATAAGTCATAAGTTAACATGAATCAAGAAAACAAGATTGCGCATTCAGCCGTTCAAAAAATATTTCTACTGCGCATCTACGTCACAATAGAATTATTACGTGTGTTTGTTGTAAAAAAATAACAGTTTTTTGGCTCTCTTACTTTAGTTTTGTTACACTTTCCATACAAATAGTCTATTTCTACGTCACACAAAAGAGACAACAAACTAACGGACCTGCGCAATGCGCAATCTTGTTTTCTTGATTCATGATAAGTTAAGGATACATTTTTTTTCACTTGTATAAAACAAGCTTGATTTGTTCTTTTTGTTTCGTACTAAAATGACTGAGTTGCCTTTTTTTTTTCCTAATTTGATCAAAATACATAATTCGTATAAACGAATAAAATTTTCAAGCTAAATTTTTTTGAAACAAATGTGATGTGCCTGATCTAAATAAAGGTTATTCGGAAGAAAACTATTCGAAATATGAAATTTTTTGCATGTTGCCTAAACCCCGAAAAATTGCTACTCATTTTATAGTCACAATATAACAAAAACTGTTATTAAATTTTTCTAACAACCTTTACATGTCAGTAATGTTTAATTAGCGTTTCAAACATAAAGTAGTATAACATTGGGTTTAGCAACAAAAGCAAACGTCACTTATCAAGAGTAAGAACTACTAAAAAAAGTGTAGCATACTTACCCTTACATAAAATTGAGGGTAAAATATGTAACATATCTTACACTTTTTTGTGCAACATACTTTCAAAAGAACATACACATATTTACACTATCGAACATTTTTTAGAAAAGAACACCAAGATGTAAAAAGTGTTAAACATATGCAACATTTTTGTCAGAAAAGAAAACGCCATTTGTATCATTATACCTGTAATATATACCTGTATTTGTATCTCTATTTTCTCTCTGAAATTACTAATTTTTACGAAATGAAGGTTCTGAGGGGCCTTCTACAAAATTTTATTCAAATCCATACAGCTGTTTTAACGTGATGCGAACACAGACAGACAAAAATTACTATCTAAAGCAAGAACAAAATTCTATGTACAGAAATGATCCTGTTACAGAGTTATATATAGATGATATTTGAATAAATTTTTCAACCTAAAATTTCTTAATTCTAAATAAGAATTATTTGATTAAACATTATTCGATTGATTGAGGAAATATTTTGACTTGAAAACAGTTATTCATTCTATCTGTATTATTCGAAAATTTTTTCACTAAGGTCATTGTATGTTCCCTATTATAGAAGATTAAAAGTTATTCGATTAATAAGCCGAATCAAAGGTTTTAATTTAGATAATAAAGTTATTCGAGTAATTTTATATAGTTCTTTTGTCTTCATCTATTCTGTAAGATCAAAAATTTATCTTTTATTCCAAAAAATTGTAAATGATTGAAAAAAAAAATTTTTTTCATCGTTTAAACAAGGAAAGCAAAATTTTTTTGATATGAACTTGACCCGAGCCTCTTAACTAGCTCGTTTGAATCGGCTTAATTGTGGTGTGTTGTGCACAACATATTTTTAGAAGTTTAAGTGCTACAATACAATGTAAAGAGATCCGCATTAAAAAAAAAAAACATTTTTGTATTTTTGTTTTTCATTAGTCCATATATAATGATTTCAATGGGTGAGATAGATTACATGGGGTTCCCATATTGATTGTTAAGAACGTTATTTGTTGGATGGCCTGTGTTCAAATCCCAATATATCATATACATATGTACATACATATATCATAGTCTTCCTTCGCCGATATTACCCCAACAGCTTTTAGTCATCGGCAAAGCTAAATAACAAATAAAATAACCAGGTAATTGAAATAGCAGTAAGCCATCTAAATTTTACGAAAATATAATATTTTCAATTACTTTACTTTATTCGTGCTTGATTCCTTCAAATATAAATATTTCATGATATTCTCATGAACAATAAAAAATAAAAATAGTTACTAAATGTTTGCTGTGTTTTTGTGTAGAACTTTTTTGAGTTGTTATTGTCTTCTGTCTTATTGATTCAATGAAATTCTCATTTAATCAATTTGATTTTTGATATAAGACTTTATGTTTTTCTATACAAAATTTGGGTAAAATCCACTGATGAGCTGTTTGAGCAGTAGTGAAATGGCCATGTGGATATGCTTTCCCCGCAGTAATACATTTCATTTTGTAGTTTAGTTTAAAATAATAAATATTTCATGAGAATATCATGAAATATTTATATTTGAAGGAATCAAGCACGAATAAAGTAAAGTAATTAAATTTTAGAAGATTCCGAATAATAAATTTTTCATTTTGATATAATATTTTCACTAACTTTTCACCAAAAATATTATACTTTGCTTAAAAACAGATCATTTTTACAACAGAAAGTTTGAAATTATATTAAAACCCCAAAACAACTAGATTTGCAAAATATTGGAATTTTACTAAACTATTAAAAAAAGATTCCTTTTACGAAAATTTTACCAGAAATGTTTATTTTTCCATTGTACCTGCAATTAAAATTGCAATTGAAATTTTAATAAAAACCGCAAATGCACAAAAATTAACTAAAAACTATCAACAAAACCATACTTTCGCATTTACACTATTGAGGCATTGAGCTTAAAAATAATTATTTGAAATTTTCAGAATATTCTTTTTAGCAAAAGCTCGGCTTATTAAGAGCCTTGCTTTTCGCACGTACATTTCAATAGATTCTTTAATGTGAAGGAGAGTGCAGAGCAGCAGACTCTAAAGTAACAAAAAACAACTCAAGTTCACCCCAAATATCTTCATTATATCAAAAATAAATGTACATATTACGTCAGGAAATTCGTTCAGTGAATGATATATAAGATTCGGCACAGCCGAATATATTTATTACTCTTGTTTGTTGTTGTACTTGTGAAAAATTAGAATTTACAAAGTTTTTAATATTATTGTGCAAAATTGAAATATTGAAAATACATTGGCCCAAATTCATAGTTAAAATAAAGTATACTTTAAGGGAACTAAAGTCGGTTTTATTTTAGAGTCGACTCTAATTCATTCATAGACAATTTAAAATATATTTTTGGCGAGAAAGTCAACTCTAAATTTAAAACTACCCAAAGCTGTTTTTAACTCATTTTTCAAAAATTATTTTATTTGGTTTAAGAACACAATACTCTTTATATGATTTTTATACCAAAGTGAACAAAATAAAAACAATGTTACTTTTTTCAAATGTTTGTTTAGAAATTGTATGAAAACATTTATCAAATTACAGTTGACACCCAGTGGAAGGCGGGTAAACTTAAAGTATACCTTATTCTTGACTATGAAAGCAAAAAAGATAATAAGAGCTTTTTATTTTAGAGTATACTTTAGCAAGAGTCTACTTTATTCTATAACTATGAATATGGGCCATTATTTTTAACAAAATATAAATAAATAGAAATTTAAAAAAATGCTTAATTTAAATTTATTTGAATGCGACGACGAAATATAATTAACTTCCTCATTTCCTGACTATAATTTATAAGTTTTCTTACTCTAAATTATTTGTCATTTAAATAAACAAATAAAAATATTTGTTAAATAATTACGCCCCCTCAACATGAATTAAAATAAATATATAAAAGAAGATTATACATTTACACACACTAATACATATACACTTATACTGCATATTAAAATATTGTCTTTAATATTTTTGATAACTAGAGTGTTTGTTGTTTTCTTCTAAATACAAATTTATTTTGGTGCCTGATTGTTATAAGTTTTATAACGCAACTCCCCCTTTAACAGACAATCGAAACGGAAATGTTAATAACTATAATAACAACGAAATAGAGTTTACATACACTTTAAAAGAGTTGAAAGCTTAACGCTATTTATTATATGTATTGATACAACTAAACATTTTATATGCAGATGCGGTAAAAAGAATAGCACTAGAGGAAACGCTAATCTTTATGTATTTTTATTAAGTATATTAACTATTAATTTACTTTAATCGTTCTTTATTCCTTCAAGTATAAATATTTCATGAAAATATCAACCACGATTAAAGTAAATTACATAAAAAATTCCAAATAATAAATTTTTATATTGAAAATTGAATGAAAAAATTTTTGTAAGCAAATTCGTATTTACTGTATTATTCAACTTTTCGCTACCTGTAACTTTTCGCACGCTAAAAAAATTTAAACTCATAACTCATAAAAACTAATTATTTCCACAAAAAATCTTCTTTCTGCTATTTGTTATAAATCTCTACATTGGAACTGTCCCATTATTATTATTCTTTTAAGTATTACATACAAAAACTTACAATAATTTTCAAATACTCGTACAAAAAAAAAAGTGGCCCTGATTTTTGTAGTACATTTATACTAAGAAAAAATATAAATTATTAGATAGTAATGAAGGCAATAAGTCACATTTCTATCCATTTTTTACCATAAAATAATTGGTGCTGAATTTAATTTAAAAAATGCAATAAGCGTTAATAATCTCAAAATACAATATTTTAATATTTCTTTTGTATCATTATATTTTCTAACATTTCAAGCACTTGTTCAGTTTTTAAAATAAAAATATTGATAGTTATCTTTTATTTTTTCAATATTTCGCCACACCGTTGGGTGGCATCTTTAGGAAACAAAAAACAAAAATATTAATAATTTGTTTTTACAAACATATTTAAAAAAGGTTCAAGGCTTTCTGTTTTTTCTGTCGTGGTTAACAAGTTTATGGAAATGCCCAAAAATTATTTTTTAGCCTACGTTCAATTTATATAAATATATTCCCTACAAAAGATCAAAAAATATTTTATTTTCAGAAATCTAACTTTTATTGTAAAAATATTTTGAGCGGAAATTTGAAAAGTGGAAGTTAGCATCACTGAAAACGTCGTTGTCATATAGTTTTACATATCAAAATAGAGCGTGCTCTAAATAAAAAAATGACACATGTTATAACATATGTTATATTTCATGAGGTTTACACGATGTGTATTGATTTACATATAGAAAATCTGACATTCCTTATGACTTGTACACGCCGTCTAAACACAGCATAAGCATACACAAATCACCCAGCAAAAAAATTTAGAAAAGGAATCTTTTTTCGTGCTATTTTCTACTATCCCGATTATTTATTTAAATCACCGATAATGATTAATGAGGTTGAAAGCATGTCTCGATGGCCATATCGCTACCGCTTACTTTGCTCTTCAGGAAACTTCTCACAAACATTTTAAATAAACTAAAGAGTTTTGTCCAAACAATAAATACGAAAATTAAAGTTTAAGCAAAAACAACAATAATCAACTATGATTTCATCTTTCTTTTATCCACTGTATACGGCTGACTTTTTTTCGGCTCTTTTATACAGTTTGTGAGTAGATTCCTGAAGAGCTAAGTAGGCGGTAACGAAATGGCCATAGAAACGTGCTTTCATCCTCAATAATCAATATCGTTGTTTTAAATAAAACAAACAATAACCATGAAATTATTATTAAATTCTATTGTGCGAATTTTCTAACAAAAAAAAAGGATCTCAGAATCAAATGCTTATTGTAAATGGTCCTGGTCTGCTGTTTGAAAATATTATAACGCTATTTTACCATGAGGATAAATATCTACCTGTGTTTCGGTTTAGTCGTTTTGCCGTGATATATTTTAAATGTCTTTAAAATCGGACAATGTTGTGTTATGTGATGCGCACTTGTCCTCGTCGCCCTCCTCTCTAGTATTCCTATTTTTCTTAATAAACATGGAATGTTCTACCTTTACTTAAATATCTAACTAAAAGTTAATTTTCTCTCATCTAGGCCTAGTTCTGGAAACAGGCAAGAATTGGACCTTATAGATGGAGACCTGTCGACATACATATGTTTTGAATTTCATAAAAAGTGATCTAAAACTATCTTAGGCAGAGGCCACGCAAAGAGCGGTTGAGCGATGAGCGGCAAAAAATTAGAACATATGGAATACTATTGAAGTGGCCACGCAATTAGCGGCTTTTCTGAGCGGCTAAGCGGCATTTTTAAGCGACTAAGCGGCGCCGATCAGGAATAGAACTTGTTCTAATTTTTAGTTCATTTCTGAGCGGCAAAGTATAAACATGGCAAAAGTGAAAATAAATGAAATATTAGGGAGAGAGGGGAGTTCAACAAAATAGTAGGGAGCAAGGGAAATTCAATGAAATATTGGGTAGAAAATGAAAAATTAATTTAAAAGTATCAAGTTTTAGGGACAAAATTAAATTTTTTTGGTCTAACATTGATTTTTTTATTTTTATTTTTTTAATTTTTTTAGTGATAACAGATCAAAGCCCTTTTCCTCCTAGGACGCATAGTTGCCGAGATAAATGAGTTTTAAATTTTCTATATAAAAAAAAATCATTTTTTAGGGACAATATTAAATTTTTGGGTCTAACATTGATTTTTTTTATTTTTTTAATTTTTGATGAAACAATGGCATTTTAACAACTAACCGCTCAGAAATTATGCTCAGTAATAAGCCACTTGCCGCTCAAACTCGCCGCTCTGCCGCTCAGCCGCTTACCGCTCATTGCGTGGCCTCGGCCTTAGACACATAAAAATGCCCGCTTTCCGCTTTTCTACCCTCCTGGTCCCCTATTAAAAAATGTAAATACTCTTTTGCACCACCCAGACAGGCATCTACCCACGTTACAAATTTCATTATAATCGGTTCAGCCGCTATCACGGATATATGTATATGTATGTTAGATAAACCGCTAAACGACTATCATTTCTTGTTATGTTATGTTTTGGGCCGTTTGTTCTGTTGGAAGAATGAATATATCAACGTAAAATGAATTGATCCTACTGCGCAATATGAAAAACAATGCCCACAACATTATATGCTTTATGGTCTTGGACGTAACTCTGGAATTTATTCTGTATTCAGAGAACCTCTTACACAGTACAAATTAATTTTGAAAAATAAATCGTAGAATTAATAACAGTGCTATTATTTTTTCCGGCACTGTACATTTGTAGATAATTATAAATATTTATTTAATTTATTTGTAAAAAGTTTATATTTGTTTTAGAAAACCAGGTGGTGTTAATATAATATTTAATCTTTGGTTTAGTTTAGAAGGTGGAACCTTCAGGAATTTTTTTTACACCAGCTGTCAAATTGTTACATTAATAATAGGTATTTGTTTCCGAATATACACTGTGTTAGTTAAGTGTAGGTTCACGGCAATAAAAATCTACTGCTTTAAGAAAATTTTGAGATTATTTATCTGCCTCGAAGGACATGGACAGATCTTGCAAAAATTTAAAAATTATGTCTGATCGATTGGCGTATTTACATTATCTCTAACTCATCTAGTGTCTTGGTATAGTTGATTTTAACATGAACACGGACGGAAATCCCTCAATCGACTTTGCTATAGATAAAAACTCGGAATATACATGCATACTTTAAGGGGGTCGGGAATTTCATTGCCATCTCACAGAAAGCACGACAAAAAAGACCATTTTAAAATACATAATTTAGATTCTAAAAAAAATGATTTTTTTTAAAACTTAAAGAACACATTGATTGATATATCGTATATTTTTAATACTATTTCTCTCAGTGGCACTTAACTACTTCAAAGAGTTTGAATCTAGTCCTTTAAGAACAAAGAAAAACACGTTAAAAAAATTATAATACTAAAAAATGGAAAATAATACAATAAAATAAACTAAAATTTGACATAAACCTTTCGTTTGCAAATAAATTAAAATGAAAAAAAAACTTAAAAAGGTGATTTCATGCGAAAATTAAAGTATTTTCCGCATGAATTGTTCTTGTTAAAAGGTCATCATAAAAAAAAATAAATAAAAGAATGAGAAGTAAGAAAAAAACTAAGAAGGAAGCGAAGGAAACAAAATACTTATGAGATGGTTTGTCTCATATTCATCTTCATTTTGGTCAAATCTTTGGCGATATTTCTTGGTCTGCTCATGTTTTATCGAACCATGTGTGTTAGTGTTGTTGTTGTTGTTGTTTTATGTGTAGCTTGTGTTGAAAGAAATTTGAAAATAATAAATTTTGAATTAAAGGTTGAACATTGTTTCACCAATAATGACGACGACGATAACGATAAATGATGATGATAATGATGAAGGATAGGGATGGTACTAGTTGAAAGAGCGAAAGCGAAGCTGATACAGGTAGACAAATAAATAAAATCAATAAAAGCACTGAAGACAGTAAAAGAACAATAACATGTTGTCCTTCTGTTGTGATCAATCCTCAATTCACATGCACATACATTACACACACATACATGCATCTCTTACAGTAAGCCATTATTTTGGCACCACAAATAAATTATATTTCAAATAAATTATTTAATTAAGTTTATATAGAATTAACACTACATGAGGTCTTGCTTGCTGGCTTTATGGGTTTTTAAGGAGCACTTTGACTGAAATTATTAGAAGAAATATCTTGGATAGAATCCAACGAATTATCATAGATATACTACAGTGCTAAATATAATCTGACTGAGATAAAAATCTGAAAATATGATATTTTTGTAGGCTGTGTTGGTAGAGGCTACAAAGAAATCGAGCACACATTCTAGTTGAATGTTTAGTACTGTTTCGTATTTAGACTGAATAATTGAGGACCCCATGCGGCTGATACATCTATGTTTAAAATGTATACTATGTGAAATCACAGCTAGCAGTAGCAGGGATTTTACAATGAAAAGGTTTGACCATCTGTAAGCAGTTTTAAGTAAAAAGTTCGAGACCAATAATGAATACCTCTCTCTCTCTCTCTCTTTGCGTCTTTTGTCGGCTCAAAGAGAATTTTAAACTTTACAAATATATATAAGTAGTTTAAGCTTAAAATAATTCTTTCGAAATCTCTAAGTCCAAGTTATGTCAAAGTTTGAGTTGTTAACTCGTATCTTATTGACCCTTATTGTGAGTAAATTGCATTCGATGTTCGATCTTCTAATGTCAAATTCGTATTACAAGCGTGCAGCACTGTTGAAAATTGAACTTTCAATTAAACAACTTTATTTTCGATGTTTTGGCTGTTTATAAAACTCATTGAAGGACGAAATTATTTTTTTTTTTAATTTCATGCAGATCCAAAGTTCTCCATAATCATGATATAACTCCGTAAACAAACTTTTTAAGTGACACAGTGGAATCTATTTGCAAAATATTAGAAGAATCTCTCCAATCTATTTCTTTCTGCTTCCAGGCCAGTACCCATAAGCAATCATCTTCATTAGACGAATTATCGCATCATAATTCCGTTGAGGTCATGTTAATTAATAATTATTTCATTAATTAATTTTTCTTTTATAAATTTGTACACAAACAATATAGTGCTATTGTGAACAAATTAACTATTGCTTATAATAGGTACAATTACTAACGACTTCCTACACTTTCGTTGAAAAACCGACCTTTCCGTTTTCTTTTCTAGTTTAAAAGTAATATTTTTCTGTTGAGTAGATCTGAAATCTACCTCCAGGGTCAAAATATATAGATCTGCTTATTTGAGTCTTCCCACGTTTATATATTGCTGTTTGTTATGTTAACTACTTTATTTTGACCTTTTAATGGACTTACAGAAGTTTGAAAGCAAGAATACTAGTAATTCCTTCGATTAAAAAAATTTCGAATAAAAAAAATATATATATATATAGTTCGTTCGAATTTAATTCGTTTGCAAACGAATCAAAAACGAAAAGTTTTCACACTGCTTGTAGCCAAGGAATCGTTAAAATTTCCTTCAACGGCTATGGCGATGCATCAATTTTATCCACTGCTTTAAACAGGGTACGAAAATAAACAAAACAAAACGCATGCTTTCATTATGTTTTGCTCTTTTTAGTGGGTAAAACTAAAACAATTAGAGAAAGGATGAGCGTTGCACATTAAATTAAACATACGCGCCCAGAAGTAAAAACAATGAGAACAAAATTAAAACGTTTTTAGAATATGTTTCGCTTGCGTTTGCTGTTTCCTTTGTAGTCCTGCATTAGCGCTTAAAAAGAAACACTTATTTCTTAGCGAACTACACAACGAAATCGTACGAATGTTTTCGTTTAGTTAATCAAGTAGATGATTGATTTACTCTTGTAGGAAACGGTTGAAATTTTTTAAAAAGTATGTTTGTGTCTGCACTGAATCCTTTGTGAAACTTTTTGTTTGTTTTCATACACTGGTTTTAAATCTCGACACACTCCATATCGCTGGTCTAATGTAGAAAGGCCCCAATTATTCGAATTTTAACGAAATTAAATTTTTTTAGTGATTCTAATACATATCACACAGATTCCCCTAGTCACAAAATTTGAATGCAACAGTCTCAAAAAAACGATTTTACTATCACTCGCATTTCAAATACAGTTTCTGTTATTTTTTTACCTTCTTCTGTAAAATCACAATTTATGCGAGTTAGAGCCTTTCTACATGAGACCAGCCGTTTCCTTAAAAAATGGTGTAAGTCTATTTTATATTGTATGAAGGTGTTTAAAGGTTTCTATTTGAAGAGGTTTAAAAAACCTTGATACGATATAGTTGGTAGCGGACTTACGCCATTTTAAAAGTAACTATATTTGTAATTTTTTCACTTTGTAAACTTATCTTGATAAAATGTTGAAACCTTAGGAACTGTTTATAAATAAGAAGTTCATAGCAGATTACATTTAAGCGACAAATAACTATTTTTTTTTTGTCAAAATTGGACTTAGATCACTTTTAAAAACGGCTCATTTAAAACTTTAGCCACCTTATATTTCTTTAGTATGGCAGCTGAATATATGAGTTGGTTGTTTGTTTCTTAAAGGGTTAATTTTATATTATTTTGCATTAAAACAGTAGTGGCTCCTTTCTTTATCGTAGTTTTTTTATATATTGGCCATTGTTAATGATGAATGTCTTTATGATGAGAATCATCGTATTGGTGTTTGATCAAAGAACACAACATACCTAACACACCCACACACACACGCAGTAGACTAGCAACAGACTTAATAATTACGCCCTCATCTGTTATTACTTTTTTTTTTACAATTTTTTTTATTAACGCATCGCATCACATACACGGTCGTCTTAAATTTAATAACGTAACTGTACTCTCTTCTTCTCTATCATGAAATAATTATAATCCTTAATAAATTCTGCTCCTTTTTTTTCTTCAAATGGTATATTTTCGTTGTTGTTTATCCTCAGGGCGGAAACTTAATATCTTAACTATAGTTCGCTCTTGTTTTTTTGTATTTCGTATAATTTTTAAAATTTTAAAATAGGTAATTCGATACAACGGGTCAAATTAAGTTTAAATATTATAAGTTTTTTTTTTTTAATTCTTGTTCAAGGATTTTCGCTTGAAAAAATGTGTGTTAAATTACAATGTGTATTTGTTGTTGTTGTTTTATCGTTAAATATAAATCTTTTGCACAATAAATCATCATCATGTTAAATAAATTACAAAACTATCACAGGTAAATTGCATTTAGGTGGGGAAAAGTGTCAATGTTTTCATTAATTTATAAAAATAATATTGCACTTGTCCCGGCCTATGAGCGATTTATACAAAAACAACGTTCAACAAGTTAAAAAAAGGTGTTTAAATAAATATAACAAGTGTGAAAATACATGTGTGTGTGTGTTTTTTTTTTATTGTAAGAATGTAAGTGAGCAAATTTTTGTTTAATATCGTACGAGGGTAATTTGATAATTTTGTAATATTTTAGATGTATTCCTTTCTTTCTCTCTATTTCTAACAATTTAAGGAGAATTTTGAATTTAAAAAAAATTTGTTTACTTTTTCAGCTTAAAATAAACATCTCTTTACAAATCTTTTAAAGCGACTTATGTCAAAGTTTGACTGATTGACTTTTCTCTTACTCTGGTCCTTATTATGAATTGCATTCGTTGTTCGATGTTTGTTGCCCATCGAAGATCGAGTACTAAAAGTGAAATTCACATTATGAGTTGGTAGCAATTTCGAAAGTTACGTTGTATTTTTTGTTAAACTTATTAAAATACCTGTTGTGTATTATGTTATTTTTATGCAGTTATAAGCTTGTACGATTGAAAAGCTCGTTTATCTAATAAGAATAAAAACGTCAGCTGGCAAAAGGAATTTGCAAGAATTCTATAATCGCCTCAGTTGCACAGTATTATAAATCTGTAAACAAACGTTCTAAATGACACCCTTGTTTTATAACCTCATTTACTTAGTGAAATACATTTTTAAAATATTGGAAGCATCTCTCATCCTTCATTAGATGAATCACTGAAACATTATTCCGTTGTGGCCATGTTAATTAATAATTATGTAATTCAATTCTTACAAAAAGAAGAAAAAAATATATGAATTCGCCTACGCTACCACCTGTTAATTGATTCATCTTGAAAAAGTCGGACCTTTGGCTTTGTAATTTTGACAACATGAAATAAGAAGAGCTAAAACATTATCTGTCAGCGCTTGATCTCACCCAAGGCGTTTCGAATGCCAGGTGGTCGCGAAGACGAATTCAGCAATTTTCACCGAAACCCTAATACCATGTTTCCACGGCTACTTTAAAGTTTAAACACTTGTTTTGCTCTCTATTCATGTTTTAGAGACCATACTACTGCCAAATAGCATGTTTCGCTATACAAAATATTGAGACCAAAAAAGCTCAATTTACCTTGTTTTATTTTTAAATACCTCACGAAACACAAAAAACTACTATCATCTCTAATATTTATCGACCGTTCATCCGCACTAGTTGTCAAAAACAACAACATAAACAAAAATATAAACAAAACGAAAAACAAAAGTATAAATTTCTATTGTGCCAACTTTTAAAATGTAAAAAGAAAGATCACGCTATAAAAAAAATATTATCATGGAGTGTTTCGAGGCGCTGAAAGATGTACAAAGGCGACATGGTAATGTTTTGAACCAGCTTCATCATCTTAATATGTCTCTCTACTCAGAAAGATTTACATGTACTTACATAAATATGTATGCATGTATTCTTCCAAACAGTGCTTTCAAATCGAAACAGGAATGTGTCGTATAAACAGCATGATTCGCAATCTTGTTAAAAAGAGCGAAACAAGTGTTTTAAGTAGTCGTGGAAACATGGTATATATCGATTGTCAAATTCTTATTATGAGTTGATAGCATTGTCAAATATTTCGTTTTTCAACGAATATTCAATCGAACACAATTTTGCTTTCGATAGTTTGTCTCAGTTTGTAAAACTTGTTGAAAATGTTAGTATTTGTAGATTTTTTGTTTTTTTTTATAAATAGTGGCAATAAATTATTTTAATTACATTGCAGGTCTAAGGTTGTAATAATTCCGTCATAGTAGAGCTGTGTCGTTCGCGAACGGACGGGTTAAATTGACCGAATCAATCAAGTGAACGAAATGATCCGGTCATTTACATCCGGTCTTTTCGTTTAATAGTGTACGGGTTAATTTGAACGGATGACTTAATTGAACGAAATGAGCCAGATATTTAACCGGCTCCTTTCGTTCAAATTGACCGATTGAACGAATTGAACGAACGAATCAGTCTTTGATAATTGACCGGTCACTGAAACAAACGACCGGGCACATGTCTACGTCATAGTCATTTTTTCGTTTATAAATTAGTTAAACAATAATAGAGTGACAGCTGATAAACATGTGTTATTTTAAAAATCCAATTAAGTAAAATTCACAATAGCACAATTTTTATCGAAGGTGTGCCATAATACGAAATCGTTTAATCGTTTAATCAGCTCTTTCCACTACAGTCAAAGATCGAAAGTTGCTCATAATAGGCAACTTACACTCGATATATTAAAATGTATATATTTTTTTATATGGTGTTTGACATTTATCGTTTACGGCGACCACACCTGGTATTAATTCGCCTTTATCTCACCTCTTAAAGTTAATTCGCCTTAAAGCAATAAGAGCCTCTTTGTAAATGCATCACTGCGCTGCATAATTTGATTATTCTGCACTGCCACTGCTAATTAGACTTGTGCCAAATCGTTCAATTCAGTGAGCGATCATTTTCGTTCAAATGTTAAAAGTGAACTCGTTCGTTCAATTCGTTCGTTCGTTCAATTTATCACAAAGTATATACAAAGACCATTAACAAGAAAATGCAATACAAAAGAAAACCCAAGGAAATTAGTTGTATGCTGTAATTTTATGAATTAATTACAAAAAAGTGTGTTGCAACAAGGTGGTCTTATTGTGGTGGGTGCTCCCAGACGCTTAGGACACATTGCAGGTAAAATTTTTGCATTTTAGCCACACAAGTTTATTTTATAAAAATGAATTCTTGTTTAGATGGCTTCGCTTTACTTCAACAAGGCTATACTAGCGATGTTCGTCTCTCCGTCCGTGTTAGTGTCGAAAGAAGTGCTAATGAAAATCAGCATGATTGGTCCAAATCAGCAGGCAGCAGGCGAAACATCACACCTCCCTCTAAAATTTTTATGTCATTTGGATCAATAAAGTAACTCCACTCAAAAAAATAAATGTATAGTGCGGTATAGAATTAAAAAATAAGGAAAAAACATCAAGGGAAAAAATTATCTATCGCCCATATTTTCCGAGTTATGGGGCTCTAAAGTTTTCAAATTTTTAAAATATCAAAATGGGTGTCACTTGAAAGCTTTTGAAGAGATCTTTAAGAAAATACTGAAATTTAAAAAAAATGCTTAACCCATCTATAGCCGATATGATATATATGCAGTACCAAAATTTTTTAATTCGCTGTGAACCCAATAATTGCTTTTTTTGATTGGAGTAACTTCACTAAACTAGAATTACATACTTAGATGGTGAAGGGCACTCTTACTTATTTAATAGTACAATTATCTCAAAGAAACCTAAAGAAAAAGTCAATTTGTCACAGACGATTTCAAAATACGTTTTGCTTTTTAAATCGAACGATCTGACTATTTATTTATTCATTTATTAAGGACATAAAAGCCTTAAGCCCAAACTTATATTAGATTTAAACAATAAAAAAATTTTAAAAACTAATAAATCCTAACTCTAAATTTTTGTTTATGTATTAGAGAAAAAAAATAAGAAATTAGCGTTTTATTATGCGTTTTTTGGGATCTTATTAAAACATTGAAGGTAAAACAGACATAAATAAACCGCAAACAGATTAAAAAACCATAAACAAGTTTAGAGTTTTGGAAAGTATTTGATAAAATAATAAATTTACAAGGAATTGCAAAGTCCGCTATAAGAACAATTATACAATTTGAATTTAGGAAGTAAAGAGTGTTCCCATAACTGATGTATTTAAACCTATATGGCCCTTTACCGTTATATACAAACACTTGAAATTTAGACAAAATTATCATTACTTTGTCTGCTGTAATAATAAGTTGTGTAAAATTAATTATATGTCCAAACTGTAGAACAGTTTTAGGCAGAACCTGTTTGCTAAGTCCGCTATAACAAAAATAATAAAATTAGAATTTGGAAATTAAAGGGTGTCCCAATAGTTGATGCAATTTGATGTATGTGGCCAAAATTTTAAACCGTTTGAAACAGATAAAATCTGTTATGAGGTCGCAAGAATTATTTACTAGATATATAACCAACTATTTTACCTTTGCCTTTAAATGCCAGTTAAAAAAAAACAATTTCAGTTGTTAATTAAATCTTAAGAAATAAATATTTATTGTAAAATAGTTATAGTTTTAAAAACTTTTATTTACATGTGCATGTATAATTGATATTTCTGTTTTGTTTATTGAATGACCGAAAGAAGTAGCAACGTATTAAAAACAAAATAATTTTAATTAAAAAAAACTTATGTTCTGTTTCTGCATTAGAAACGATCAACTCGTTTGAAAAAATTGTATAAAAAGGGCTTAGTTTTTTGAGTTATTTCAATATAAATTTTTCTCAAGTTTAAAAAAAATTTGAGATTTGGTTAAAAACTTTTGATGTACATTAATAATATAAATAATAATAATAATATGTATATAACATTTTTCATGCTTCATTTTCTTTTATTTAAATTATTTTTACAAAACTAAGATTTTGATAGTTTTTCAAAACTTAAGCTTTTTTATAATTTACTTCTTTTAATTTCCATTTCAAAAGTTTTATTTATTACTTAAACAAATAATCTAATTATTAATAAAATAATATATGTATGCATGTGTATATTTGTTTGTTATTAAAAAATTTTTGAAAAATTTATAGATTTTGTTAAAAATTATATATATTTACAACACACATTTTTCAAGTTTTAATTTTCTAGTTATTTGAAATTTTTTTTTATAACTATTAAAATAAACTTTTTATTTTTTTGTACATTTAGGCATTTTAGAAAGAATTTTATTTACATAGTTTCGTAAACAAAATTATATTTTAATAAATATTAAAAATTGTTTGTAGAATTTTTTTGTACTTTTGACTAGTAAATGTTACATATCGTTTTATTATTGTACTCCTTTTTTGGTCTTAATAAAATTGTTCAACCAAAAAAAGCAGGTTTGTTAGAAATAATCTAAAAATAAAAAAAGCAAAAGCACAATTTTAGTTTTGGCAAATCGATTTGTATATTTTTATACATTACCTTTTAATATTTTTAGGGCTTACATATTTCGCTGAAGAAAAATAAGGCTTGAAACTTTGCTTGATTTTAAACATGTGCGTCTATCATTCAAAATTTGACCCATTGAGGAAAAGATTCTTTCACAAGGTACTGAAGTGGCCAATATACATAGCCGTTTAAGAGCGAAAGAATAAACCCTTGGATACAACATTTTTCTTTCGTTCCACCAAATCAATGGATCTTTTGTCCGTTCCAAATATTCTTCGTTAAGGTACTTATCAAATTCCCTTATAGCTGCTGCTGAGTTGTTATCGGGACGAACAGTTTTATTGTACTCTTGGTCGTACTCCGCCCAAAAGCTAAATACTTCCCCTGTACTTACGGAAGCTTTTTCTTGAGGATTTGTGTCTTCAACAGTAGTACCTGGCAGGCTTATTGTACACAATCGTGTCCTTAAGTTTTTGACAGCTGCCTGATAAGCAATTTCGTTTTTAAAACCCCTTCTTTTAAATCGCGGGTCCAAAATTGCGCTTTCAGCATACAGTGGAGTTTTTTCATAATCGCCAAAACGATATTTAAGGTCAGATTTAATTTTGGATATCATTGCCGAAATCTTGATATCTGTGGAAACACATTTAGCTATAAAGCACTCCAGAATGTTACATATAACTGTGACTTTTGAAAGTGTAACATTCTTTTCTGCACAGATTTCCACAGTTACTTCCCAAAATGGCTTTAAAATCGGAATGATTTCATTAATATAATCCCAGTCCTGCAAGGAAAGCAACAAATCTGGACGTTTTATCGAAAGAGTTGATGTAACAGCATCCTTACTGGTGACAATTCTTTCTAGCATTAAGAAAGTGGAGTTCCAACGTGTTTCAACGTCCTGCTTAAGTTTAAGCTCAGGTAATCCCATTTGCTTTTGGATTTCGAAAAGCTTTTTAAGGCCCTGGGAACTTCTATGAAAATATTCCACTATTTTTCTAACCTTTGCTATGGTTTCTCCAACTTCACTTAAAGCTGCTTGAACTACTAAGTTGAGAGAATGTGCAAAACAACCCACGCCTCTCCAATTTCCTTGGCGAACTGCTGCAACAATATTTGCAGCATTGTCACTTACAATTGCTGTTACCTTATTGGAAATTTCAAACTCCAACATAGTTTTTTTTAAAAAATTGCACAAATTTTCAGCAGTGTGCCTCTCTGAAAATTGATCACACGCAATCAAGAAGGACTTCAGCTGCGTTTCTTCATCGATGAAGTGCGCTGTTATTGCTATATAGCTGGCGTTTGTCCTGCACGTCCAACTATCTGTGGTGAGACACACTGCTACAGATTTACAAATGCTTGCTTTTACGTTTTCCAGAATTTCCATATGAACAGTTGGAAGAAGGTTTTGAGATAACGTCTTTCTGGTTGGCAGCTGGTATCCTGGGCAATATGACACTTCATGAATCAGTTCTCTGATTGCCGGCTCATCTACAAATCGCAACGAATGATTCCCTTGAGCCACCGCTTTCAGCACGAGCCTATCAATACGTTGGACTTTTCGAATCGGAGGAGGTTTGCGGATGAACTGGGATATTGTTTGCTGCTGCAGTTTAATTTGTGAGCTGATAATAGGTTGTGAGCTTGAAATAGGTTGTGAGCTGGAAATAGGTTGTGAGCTGGAAATAGGTTGAAGGCTAGTAAAAGAATGTAGGCTGGTCGAAGGCTGCTCTACTGTGATTTCTTGGGGGCACAAATCTATGGCTACCTGTCGCTGTAGTGACCGAGGCGTTAAGGGATGCTTAGATTTTAAGTGGCGACTTAAATTCCCTGTAGATCCACAGGCAACGCTTAAAGAAGCTTTGCAGTAGTTGCATTTGGCACGATCTGCTCCATCTTCTGTAAAATGAAGCCATATTTCACTGCTTTTCCTAAAAGCCATTTATTTTTATTATAATTTTTTTTATATGAAATCACTTATTTTAATTTTTAGACACTTTTCACTTTCTTTTTAAAGCACTATAAAGCTACTTTTTAATTAAGCAAGATGCTATAAATTTCAAATTCGCACTTTTAAAACAAGTTGACGTTAATTCAAATTTAAAAAAGAATGATAGTATTACCATAGCGAGGTCAATAATAAATTTATCCTTTAACATAAAGCAACTCTGAATAGAACGCAAAAATACATCTCTTAATACACTACAAGCAACCAAAACAAAAGAGCGATAAAATATTTTACGAAATTGAACGACCATGACCGGTGCACAAAAGAGCCAAAGGTGTTCACTAAAAAGACCGGATCACCTCGTTCAATTGACTGATTCGTTCGATTTGGGTCGTTCGTTCACGAACGACACAGCTTTACTGCTAATCAGCTGTTGGTTAGGCTTTGTTTTGCTCATTTTAATGTTTTCTCAATAACGAACGAAGAATTACTGTGAAAATAGAAAAATTAATAACAAACTCGATTTGTGAACTAGATGATATAAAAATGATAAAAATTTGTGTAAAGTACTAAAAAAAGAAGATTAAATAATAAACTAAATTTAATTCTATCAAAATTATTAAACAGAAAAAAACGTTCATTGCATCAGCCATTTTTGCTTTTATTTGCGCTTAATATCTTCAGTGATGCATTTACGAACAGATGACATTTCCAGTGCTGCCACTTTTTGCATTTACGAACGTACCTCCGCATTATTATTTGGTTTTTAAAATTATGTATCTTTTATTTAAATGTATTCGTGCTTTATTCCTTGTATTAAATAAATATTTCATAATTTCATAAAATGTTTATTATCAAACAGGAAAATGATTTATATAATTTTTAATATAATCTTTATTAATCCTTATCGGTCGTAAGTCACCTCTGACGTGACAACAGTACTTTTCTGCAACGATCGTATGGCACGTGTGAAGTGACAAGGCGAATTATGTCGAAACATACTGTCTACAAGTATATAAATAAGTATATAAATAATTATCAGAAACTCAGACATGTAGTAGTTGTACAAAAAATAAATAATTTGTAACAAAACTGAAAAGAAATGAATATAAATGTATAATAACATACTATTGTTTTTTTTTCATATTTGTTAAAAATAACTACAACCTGGTGAGAATCAAACGTGGTAAAAGTCGCGTCCGATAAGGGTTAATAAACAAGAAGTCAAATTTTCTTCGCCTCAGAAGTGAACATTGGTATCATCGAATTCCTTTGGAGTTTTTGTTCCCTTCGTTGAACAGCTTAAAGTACCCTGTCAGTGCAAATTTTATGTAAAACTTCAGCACAATCGTTATAAAGCTTTAAGAAATGTAAATGTATAAATACTGTGACGTTTTTTTTTTGCCGTTGAGTTTTTTATTCACACTAAAACACGCTTTATTTTTAGCTCTATATAATTATGTTGGCCTCACTGTAAACAACTCACATGCATCTT
The DNA here is from genome assembly GCA_916610165.2 of Gymnosoma rotundatum. Classification (NCBI taxonomy): domain Eukaryota; kingdom Metazoa; phylum Arthropoda; class Insecta; order Diptera; family Tachinidae; genus Gymnosoma; species Gymnosoma rotundatum. The sequence continues at coordinate 123,795,065 of OU744336.1, read as the reverse complement.
CTCTGTTCAACGTCTTTCTTAATACTGCCATAACGCTCCCAATTCCGATTTATTGTTTTAAAAATTCATTATTCATATGTCACTTAAACTACATTTCTTATTACACATTTCTTAACGTTATACAACTTTTCTAAGACTAATTTGCACTTAATTAAATACATTACAGATATTCTGTATACAGTCATTTTAAAATAATTACATTTGTTTACATTTCCAAAAAAAAGGATAAAAAGGAAAACACTAATTTCTTTAAAATTGACTTAAAACTAAAATTCTAAACTACCCTATAAACTAAATAACACTTAATATTAAAAACAAATAAAATAAGCGATATATAATACTCGTATCTATCACAAAGTCCTCCTAAAACTACTGTGTGGTGTTGTACACAACGTCAGTTATGTTAAGGGTTTTCACCCTCCTGTGATACATTAAGAGGCCTGCATCCCCAAAGAAGGGACCTCCAGCATTCAAAGCTAAAAGGATAACTGGGGAATGGTACTTTTTTCTAAGCAAGTTCTCCAGATCAGGGTCTCGGTGAAAGCATCCTCCTACCAAACCATTATTTAAAGAAGATGATTTGTCAAGAAACCTGAGTGCAGATCTCATGAGAAAAACATCAATTATCTCAAAGTGTATAATACTATATATTTTCCTACAAGACGATCTTCGAAAAATGACGTCAGGGCCCATTCTTGGCTGTAGCCGAAGGCAGGAGCAGAGAATTCGTCTCTCCCATATCCTAAGCCTTTCCATCTGGTGGGAAGAACAGACTGGAAAAGCATAAGATATAAGAGATTAGAATTCAAATTTCTCATGAAATACTACCCCTAAATACTTTATCCCATCAGAGGTCCTGGGTTCGCCAGCAATGCTTAAGTTTAGCACAAAACTTCTTGCATTTGGATAGAGACTACCACGTCTGCCCTTAATTATTACTCCGTCGTCCTTCTGAATACTAAATTTCAGGTCCCATTTCATAAAGTATTCGTGATTTATATTTATAGGCGTTTAAAAACGTTCTTATTCTTTTAATGTAAAAAGTTCTGGCAGCGTGTTGTAGCTGTTTGTCTAATTTTTATGTTTATGTACGCATGGTTTAATAAAGTTGCAACAATAAATAAGAGAAACCAATTGCATTTTATGTTAAATTATTTAGACTTAAAAAATTGAAAATGCAATAATGGTGATGTATAGAGTTCCGCCCAAAAGTAAATTGAATAAATCAATACTTTCAAAGGTTTCATTTTTAATGAAATACAGAACACATGGGCACATGTTATTAATATGAAAAATAAGGGAGCTATAAACTATATTTTAAGATTAGGTGACTTCTCAATGAAACAATACCGACGAGCACTAATCACAACACTCTTTGCTAATACTTACTCGATTAAATCTTATCCTTAACAAAGTTGCTACCGAAAAAAGAGTTGAGTTAATAATTGTATTTACTCGGTTTCATTTTATAAAGTCAACAGTTCATCTCTTTTTGTATATTTAACACAAAAAGTACCATTTCAGTTTAAATAGCTTTCAGTAGATTTACCACTTTAAAACATTTTCAAAATATGTTATGTTTGTTATCTTTCGTATTTTATATTTGTAATAATGTTCTCTTTTTTTTTCTTGCAGTGTATCTTTAATGGTTTTTTTTTATGTGCAAATGTTTTGCCAGGTAAGTTTATTTAAAGATTTTACTTTGCACCAATACATAGTTTTTGGAAAAAATATAATTTTTTTGTTATTGAATAGATTTTAATTAAAACTAAATCAAAAGGAAAATTACTTCAAGTAGAAACTATACTCAGCAGAGATGGAAAATTAAGAATTAAGTGCATTTGTAATTTTGCAAGAACAAAATATCTCTGAAATAAATAGAAATTATTTTCAAAAGATCGAAAAGTAATTTTAAAATTTTTTTTTTATCAAAAGTCACAAATCTTTACGAATAATTAATAACTAATACTAAAATACAAATAGGTAAAGCAGTAAATCGGTAAACAACCAATTTGAAATAAAACAAAAAGTAACTTATCTTTCATTAAAAAAAATTAAAGTTTAAAATAATATTTCAAATTAACTTGTTGTTTTCGCTCAAAAAAAATTAAAATCAAAAAATAATTGTTATTTTCTGACTTAAAAAAGTTTTATGGTCCCTAAAGCAATGTTTTCCTTTTTAATATGTGTTTGTTTATATTCAATTCAGTTAATTCAATTTAAATTCTTTTCTCTAAACTTAATTTCTGGCTGTGCATGAGTAAGAACACTAAAAAATCTTTAAGTGTAAAACAATAATTTAATTGTTTATTTTTTATTCGACCTTATAAGTTGAATATATTTAAATATTTATAATAATATAATCGTAGCAAATACTTGTTGTAAAGCAAAATCGAGAAGGATCTTTTATTATTCTTAAGCTGCATATTTGTGTATTATATGAATGATTTAGATCACAAGGGGTAGAAAGTAATTAGCAAAGTAATCTTGAATTTATGTGGTTTTTCTAAAAGTTTAATTTTTTCACCAAAGTGCATTAATTTTTTGTTTAAATTATAATTTTATTAATTTAAAAGTTGTTAAAAACTATTAAGGGCCAGTTTTTGACTTCGTATTTAAATGTCATTTAAATTTAAGTTCTATTTAAGTACAAAATTCAGTTTTTCAATGCACACTTAAATGAAACTTAAATGACCAATCTTGCGCATTTAAAGTCCATTTAAATAATACAGTTTTACCATATGGTTATGGCATTTTTTGTTGTTGTTTCGCAAAACTAAACAAAAGTAAACAAACATTTTAGCCATTGATAGAACAATATTTTATGTTTTTCTTAATGAAAATATTAATTAAAAAGCTAAATCAATAAAATAAGTTTCAACAAAATAAGTTTAGGTGGTGAATACATGAGTATCGCTGACATTTTTTAATATATTTAAAATAATTTTCACAAAATTTTCAATTCATTGTGTTTGTTAGCAGCTGTTTTTCATAAACAATGGAGATATATTTTAATATTTCGTAATGCTACCATATTTTTATGATATTTAAATGAGAACTTAAATAAGAACTGAAAAAATGAAACTGCATTTAAATACAACTTAAATTTAAATGAAAATTAACTAAATGCGTATTTAAATACGAACTCAAAAATTGGCCCTAAGAAAAACATTTTGCTACTTAATAAAACAAAGCATTAAAATGCAAAGCTGAAGAAGCGTGTACTGTGAATGTTTAGAACAACAAGATTATAAGATTAATGCCAGGCTTTTGTGGGATAGAAAACAAAATTTCAAAAGATAAACAAACGGAAATCCACTGGGTAGAGAAAACCCTTTGAATTCTTATCTTCCAAAATGTTCTTGGGTAAATATTAATGAAGAAAAAAATGGTTTTCTCCTGGTGAACATATGTTGTAAAATTTTTAAAATCTGTACGTATTCTGTATGTTTATAAAACTATTATAAATAAAAACGAAAAAAATATGATTTGTCTCAGTGTATAATGATACTTAAGCTTTTAATCATTTCAAAATAACGAATTCTTTTATTTAAGTGAGTACATAACGCCATATTTATTTTACTCTGAGAATAGCAAATATTCTTATTTAAGAGAACAAACTAAGGCTTTGGTAAAAATATTATATTTTACATTTTATTTGTTTTTAAGAGTAACCAGAGAGAATTAATAAGCAGCTGGTTTTTAGCAATGTTGCCGAAGTCTACTACAAGTACAAGCATAAAATAATAAATATAAAAAATGAAACTAAAATGTAAAGGATGTTCGTATAGTGACGTGAGTTTAAGGAATGTGGCTTTTGTTTTTCAATCGTAATGGCAGGTATTTAGAATTTACACAGCGTATGTAAAAGTATGTCGGCTATAAAAACAAGGGCGAACAATAAATTAAAAAAGGGGAGTTATTTTAGAAAAACGCTTGAAATTTGCACGGAGCATGGACAAGTACAAACGAATTTAAATAAAATGATATGAATGGCATTATTTTTACTGGAATTTTTTGTATTAAATTAAAGAATGGTTTATTTTTCCGTTAAATTAATATGTCCCGCTATATGTTTTACATTTGATTCTTTTTACAAATTGTCGAACAAACGCAATTTCCAAGTTTCTAGTAATTTTCTCCTTTTGTCGAAAAAGGTTTTATTTTTTATTCCATGAAGCTTCTGAGGCAAAAGTATATCTTTCAGGAACTGCTTCTGTACTTAGTGTCTCTTTAAAACTATGTATATATCACTGCCTTGCATTCGTAAAATACCTCACTGAAGCAGATATATAGACTAAAAATCTATAAAATATGCAGTAAAAGAATTGCTGCTAAAAAAGGTATACTTTTAAATTTGCATCAATATGGTGTAAAGTCACCAAAAGTTACCTGATGCAGTCCAGCGATCAGTTTACGAACAAATGTAATCTATTGTGTATTAAGTTGCACTTACGACAACGTAAAAACCTCAACTTCAGCATCGCATTTTACATGACAAAATTTTTTTTTTTTTTTTATTAAATCACGTTTTCCCGAGCGCGCTCTCTGTTTAAAATTACACAGAAAACCCCCTTTCTTTTTAAAGCCGTGATTATAAACTTTTAATTTTTCGCACAAATATTTACGCCATTGTATAGGAAACACCGTTCTTCTTAAGCCAGTTTTTGTTGTTAGCTGTATTTTTCGATTAATTTTTTCCACAGGAGAAATTAAAACTTTTTGATTATAAGAAAACAAGTCAATAAAAATGTCATAAAATAATTTAATCTCGATAAACAAAAACATTTTACTGGCAAATTACGATATCACATAATTGTCAGTTAAATTATCTTAAAAGCTACACAAATAATTTCTACCCTAGTTCTTAAATGTGTACAAAAACATAAAGCGGCAATACTGGTCTTAAGTAATATACAATAGTTTGCCTACGAATTGTAAGTTTAACATGTTTATAATTGTTGCTGTTGTAGTTGTTTTTGTCATTTTTCGTTAAAAAGGGTGAGTGAGTAATGAGAAAAGAAAATTATTAATTACAAGCCTCAAAAACATACAAGTAAATGTTGTACAAAAGTGTGTGTGTTTTCGTTGGGAAGAAGAGGGAGTGTAGCGTAGGGATGTATAGAAGAACACTGTTGTGAGAATTAGTCAGTTACTACACATAAAAATAAATAAAATACATAATTATATTTATTATTTATAATAACAATTCATTTTAAAATTTTGAATAAAATGTTATTCGCTTAAAGCAAAAAGAAATAGTAAATAGCGGGTGATTTTTTTGCTGTTTGGCTTTACAGTTAATATTTCTTACAATCTCCTTTTAATTTATGGCATTATTACGTAAGGGCATACGTACTTGGGAATCACGCTTTTGAATTTTGTTAACATTCTATTTTTCCTAAATTAAGTTGATGAGGAAATTAGTAAAATCACCGAATTAATTAGTTCGGCCACGTTGCTTAAATGCCGTACTATCGTTTAATAATTTTATTATTTTGCTTTTTAGTTAAAAATATATAAATTAGATCAGATCTATATGTGCCGTCTTCTTTGGAAGTGGTGTAACTCCACTTCTAGCAAAAAGTTAGTTTGACAAAATTTTCTGTCAATTTAAATTTACGTAATTTTCAATATTACACAACTACATTTCACTTTAAAAGTGGTTGCAGTCTATTACCAGCTGTAATCCATTACACCAGACTCTTTCATAACATCCGAAAAAATCAACAATATGATGGATCTTTTGTAATGCATCCAATACAACAAGACGACTTTTAGCTACTTTTTACATTAAAATTGTAATTTATGTATTTTAAATGGCGTAATCCAAAGAGCTATTGAAGCGAAAGGTTTCTTATATTTCATCTAATCATGATAACTTAGTTCAAAGTTTAAGAAAAGCAAATTTTCACTAGATGACGCAAAAAATTGGAAACGGTTAGCAAAAAAAAAAACTAGGCGCATAAATATCCAACGGGTTAAAATTAATTTTTAGACATTTTGGTGTATTATTGCCTATCTTTAAGCCATTTCTTTATTTTTGTAAATCCCGAATCCAAACGCTTAAAAAATTACCTCATTTCCAAAGAAAAACAATGAAAAATACGTATAAAAATCAATAATTGATTTATTTATTTATTCTGCGTGTTTAATATATTTCTTGATATAAACTTTATAAAAATAAATACATATATATTTTTGGTTAATTTTTTTTGTCATTTGAAAATAAAAATAAAAAATTTTTTTTTTTAAATTTATTCACACCAGTTTTTTTATTTATTTTATTTTCTTTAACCTTTTTTATTCGTGACTCATTTCTTTTTCGCTGTTTTAATTTATTTATTATTTTGTTTATAGTATTTGATGGTGACTACGTTTATTAATAAATAATTCTCTCTCTTTTACTTTAACAACAACTAAAAAATCAACTAGTTTGTTGTTGGGTGTGTAATTAAATTAAAATTGTTAGTAGTGCGGTTAAATTTTTTTAACTATAAAATATCATATTGATTTTTTTGGTTTGTGTTTTGAGCAGAATATTAAATTTTGTTATTATTTAACATTTTATTTTAGCATTTCTGTTGTTTTCATACATTTTGCATATTTTTCCTCTTTAGAAAAGATTAAACAAATATTAACAAAAATAAATTAAATTGCAATCTAATAAATAATTTTCTCTTCGGATTTTTTGTTTTGTTTTTTTTTTTTTTAATGTTTTGTATATTACAACCGAGTAAAGTATTTGGTGTGTCGTCTAACAAAAAGGTACTTTTAAAAGTTAATTTTTTTTTTCAGAAATACCTTTTTGCAGTTTAAACTACTTTTTATTTCGTACTAGCACTGCAAATTCTCCCGATACGTGCATGTCATGCATTATACCGTAAAAAGGTTGGAGGAAGAATGGATTGTGCGGTCGAAAGCCTCTGATTTTTAAAACCGATTTTTAAAGGCTTTTTAAAACGGTACTTTTTTTTAAAAAGGTTGTTTTTTAATGTACGTTTTAAAGGCAGTTTTAATGGTCTTTTTTTTTTGTAACACAATATTTTTATAGAAATGTTTAATTAGAGAGAAGAGGTCCTTTATTAAAGGTGCTTAATATCAACTATATAATTTCATTAAAGATAGCTGGTTTAAAACAAGTAATTGTACTAAAGTTGCTAAGTTTAAATAGAGCCCAAAAAAGGAAAAGTACCTTTGCTAGAAAATAGTGCTTGTGTATTTTTACAAGTAATCAAAATCATTTATTTTGTCACGCTGTTATTAGCTTACTTTGAAAAGAAAAATTTCAACCACTATTTTCGCCGTCTAAATAAAATGAAATTTTAGACATGCACCAAAAAGTATCACAATTCAGTAGTAACGTCATGCCTTTAACCTATTGTCCGTCCTAATCAAGAAAACGTAAATGTTTTGCTTTATGTTCCTCCTTAGTGTATGCTATATTTTAAATAAAAAAAATCTAGTAGACTTCATTTGACCTTTGAAAAATGATGAAATTAAATTTACTAGAATTTGAGAGACTTTGCAAACTAATAAAAATATTGACAAAATATAAATTTTAAAAGTTTTATAATTTGCGTTTAATAATAATTTCTAGCAATAACATATTTATATATATAACAAATAATATTTAGCACCCCACGTCTTCCTTTTTCTTAAAGTATTATAGGTATTGTTTTCATTGACTTTATTTTTATTTTAAATTATTTAAAAAATGTAATTACCATCACTCATACATACGTCCGTAATATGGATATGTATTATTAGTACATACATACGTATCGCTACTTAATAAAATATTTATACTTAAAAATTATTTTTAAAGCGTGTGTTTGTTTTTAGCTTCTTAAACTATAATTTTTTAGCTCTCTCAGTTCATTTAAAGCCAACCTATATGCACTCTGTATAACTTGTTTATAAATTAAATACATATTTATTTTCTTTATACGTTTATTTTTTCTTTACTTTTTATCTATTTATTTTCTTTTGGTATAGACATTTATCTCAAGTCATGTTATTTATTTATTTTATTTTTTTTTATTTCCTATTTTTTTTAGCTTTAAATTTTATTTCTTTGTCTGCATTTCGTACCCAATTTTTATGTTCATTAAATATAATTAAATGTGATTGCTTAAGAAAATATAAAAAAAAACACAATTAAAAAAATAAAAAATAATGATTTGTTAATTTCTCACTGTAAGAGATTTTTTGTTAATGTTGATGTTTAAGAGAGTAAAGTTTGTTTTTTTTTTTTAATTTTATTTGCATTATTATTCTCAGAAGAACAATAGTAAAGCTGATAAAAAAATGTACCTAATAAGGTTTCTTCTTAGTTTTTAATAGGGAGTTAAAAACAAAAAGAAAATTTTACATATTGGAGTGCTGCCAGAGTAAAAATAAGTAGAAATATATGTTGTTTTTTTACATTTGTCTATTGACATCAACGACAGATTTAATAAGCAAGGAATATGTTATGTTAATTATAGGTATGTATGAATATGGCCACGACAGATTTTATATAGACTTATTCAAGTGATGACCCTTCCAACTTCGGCAAATAGACATATACATATGTATGTATATATATTTTTTTTGCTTCAACTCATTTTGTGTAATGTGTAATTTTCAACCAGGTATACTTCAGGTTAAATTTCAGCTTCCTTATTTTTTCTACTTTCATTTGTACGAAATCGGTTTTTTTGTGAGTTTCAACCTCCAAATAAAAAATAAAAATAATGATAATAACATTTTTACTTTTTCTAACTCACTCGCTAAGACAAAAATTGTGAATCAAAAAACTTTATTATCATTTTGCACTACCTTTCAACTAAAGGCCTTAGACAATACGAATTGTTTTCATCCATTTTGTATTATTGAATTTTTTGCAATATTCTTGTTGTGCCAAAAACATCTGGCATCACAATATAACGTTCGACATTAATTTTTTTAAGCTCTCTTTCAAACACAAATTTTTGCTCCCTTATTGTGTGAGTAGTGTGTGTTTGCTAATAGCTATGTATTATTAATTTACTATGTACCAGTGTGTGTAAATGCTATTAACCGCTATGCTGTTTTTGTTAAGCTGATGGTGGTTGTTTTTTTATTTTTAAAAACGATTTATATTTTGTATAATATTATATATTTTGTTTTTATATTTTAAATTACAACACAATACGCAGAAAAATATACACAAATAGGCAAAGAAGAAAAGAACATTTTTATATTTATGAAAAAGAAAAAAAACATTCAAACAGCAGACAGGCAGGCAAGAGACGAAACAAGAAACCAAGCGATACAACAACAAAACAACGCGCGCGTTTATTTTAGAGAAGAAAAAGCAACAAACGTAATAAAAAATAAAATATAAAAAATATTTGTATATAATTTTTTAAAGAGTTTAGTTTAAAATTAAATGTTGAACAGTAAAGACGTCAGATTTTTATTTTTTTTTAGAAAATAAAAAATAAAAAACAAAATAAAATTTATTAAAAATACATCAGTTATATGTATATTTGTATCTGTGGAGTAGAGAATATTTAAATAAAATAATTTTTAAAATATAAGGTAAGTTTCATTAAAAAATTTTATTGGAAAAAATATAAAATAAATTATCTTTAATTTCAAAGTTCAATCTTTTGCCGAATGATATTTTTTTAAATTTTGTTTATTTTTTTTTTAATTTTATTTTGTGTGTCTGCCTTTCTTGTCGTAAATTTTATTTTTTATTTTCCACTAGCAATTTTAATTTATTATAAATTAACCGCAGTGTGAAAAAGCTTTTTATTTAATATTTTTTATATAATTTTCTTGTTATTGTTTGTGTTTCACTACATCCAAAAATATTAAGTATGGTTGCAAATTATTTTCATTTTAATTACAAGAAAAGAGCAAGAGTTTTGCTGCTTACACTCAAAGAAGAAAAAAAAGGTGTGAGAAAAAAGAGCGTGGCTTTTTTTTAACCGCCATGCGCTCTTTATTAACATGTGCTTTATATTAAAAACAATAGTGTTTTTTTTTGTTTCATGTGAGTTTTGATTGTTTATAAAATTTTAAGTGTAGAAAACAAAAAAAGCTTTTTTTTAATTTAATTGTTATCAATAAATTTAAAGATAATTTATTTTATTTATAATTTTCACATTTCTCTTGGTTTGATTTACAACACTTTTTTCTTTTATTATTTTCTTTTACTTTTATGTAAACTACAATTTCAATTATTTTAAATTGTAGTTTATAAACAAGAGCAATTATTATACCTACATAGAAATTTGATAATTTTTTTATAGTGTTCAATCTGGCCTATATAAACGAAATTCAGCCTCGTCGTGGTCGACCCCGTACTTTACCCCAAATGGGTGAATTTGATTTAAGTTTAATTAGCGAGTTTCGCAGTCGCCCGTCGTTTTATGATCGAAGTTCACCTCGCTTTAAGGATAAACTTTATAATGCGCATCAGTGGCAGGAAATATCAAATAAATTGGGTTTTGACGGTAAGTGCAGTGAGAAAGTAATCTCATTTTTCACATTATAAATAATTACATGTCGAAGGTTTCATTAAAATTCGTGTTGCTCAACAAATAAGTTTTTACATAAATAATTAAATTAAATTTTTTTGATGATCAATATTGCCCGACAACCAAACATCGTTAGATAAACCCTAAAAAGATAGATACTACCAGGGCTTAAATTGCAACAGCTTTAAAATAGCAACAGCACTAAAATCTTTGTTTTGCTTACATGTTTCTCGGAAAAAAAAGACTAAATGTCTCGGCATTTACAAAACATTTTATTATAAACAAAGCAACAGCAAAAAGCAAATGCAAAAGAAAAAGAGAAAGAACCACATTTGCTCAAGCTGACTGTGTTTCTTTCTGCTGAAAAGCAATCAACAAAGCATTTACTTTGAAAACGTTTGCTGTTGCTTAAGCAATAAGCTGATGTTTGTTTCTTCTTTTGCTGTTGCTTTTTAGGAAAAAAAAACACCATTTAATGGTATAATAAAATATATTTTCTTACGTTTTGTAAGTAATAAATATGTACATACATAAATACGTTTCCAATGTTAAAAGCAGCGAGTTACAGCAAGTAACAGCAAGAAACTGCAATCGAGTCCGCCACAACTTCATAGTCAGGAGTTAAGCAAAAATAAAAATAAAGAACAACTGATTGCTAAAGCAACAGCAAACGTTTTCAAAGTAATTGCTTTGCTGCAGAATGAAACATATAGTCAGCTTAAGCAAATGCGTTTTTATTTTTTTTAGTGCAGTTGCTTTTGCCGCACATTTTTCCTAAGCAACTATTATGGCCACAATATTAAAAAAAACTGTCCTTGCATTTTCTACTTGAAATTTTAAAAATGTTTCTGAGAAGCGATGATATTTAAAAATTTTTAAGTTTTTTCCCCTTTCAACGCCTGATTAGTAGAAAGAACCAAAGTGATCAGTAGTTTTTTTTTTTTTTTTTTTTTTTTTTTTTTTTTTTTTTTTTTTTTTTTTTTTTTTTTTTTTTTTTTTTTTTTGTATGCTTGGTAATTTTGTGCAATAAAATATAACAAACAAAAAACTCGATCAAAAATATGGCAGATCAAACTTAATTTCCTCGTCAATCATGGCGTTGTATAGCTTCTAGTTTTAACGATGAAATGACATTTATACATATAAAAAAACTGAAATATTTTTTGAAAATTTTGATGTTGGTGTAGATAGTAATCGATATAAAAAAAAAGCTAAATTGTCATTACTCTTCAACAATAAAAAAAAAAAAAAGCACTTGTATTTTATAGTTGTTGCCACCTTGACTGACATACAGCTAACAAATGGGATATACCATTTGCAAAACGCTTTTTTGTTTAACATTTAACGTACATTTTCCAGGTAACGTTTGATGCCTTGATTTGATTTAGATTTGTTTGGCTGTTACGTACCTGTTTCAGGTATGGATTTTGAAAGTCCTTTGGGCGTGGTTCTTAAAATCATTAAATGCATAAAATGCTATTTATTCATACTTTAGTTTCTTAACTTTAATAAAGAGTATCAAGCTGTCATTAATTTAGGGGAATCTACATTTGCGGTAAATTACAACAAACCTCTGCGAAGGTTCTTGGCAAAAAATCTTTATCATCTTAATAAAATTTTGTCGAAATAAATAAAACGATGTCGCTGCTGCGTTTTTTAAAACTATTCACGCATCCAGAAATGGTTTATAATTATTTCATTCAAACGATTATTATTTAAAATATAAATTAGAACACACAGTTTGAATCGCGACAGACGCATATTAAAATGGCAAACATCTCAATTTTTTTAAATCATGAAAAGAAACTCTTAAATGTATCTATTTTAAATAAAAATTTCTATCCAAAACACTCTTAAATAAAACTCACCTCAAACCATAATAACTTATAACAATAAGCGAATTTTTATTATAAAGTCGTCTATATACAATTGTCTTTAACGAGTCAAAGAATGTATTTCCCTGTAATTTATAAAATACACTTGAATTTTATTTAAATTTATTATACAAATTACACAGATTTTATTTCCATAACTTTTTTCTTGCTTAAATATATCTGTGGCAACGCATTTTTTTTTTTTTTTATAAAAAGTATATTTTAAATAATTCCGGAAAACGTCAAAAAATTTAAAATAACGTGTTTGAACTATTATATTATTCCTCAAACCAGTCTACGAAACTTTTAAACTACAAACAACTTTTTTTAGAGGGTGAGTTTTACTTTAAAGGGCATCTAATGAATAAAAAAAAAACTAGAATTTGTTTACAATATGAAGTTAAAAAAAAGTAAATTGCATAAAAATGCACATGGCTTTTACGTTTTAATGCGTAAAAGCTCGAAACGAAAAAAAACGAAAAAAGCAATACTTGAATGAAACTAACTAAACACACATGTTTTTATTTATTTATTAAATATTACATTATACCCAATTTAATTACTACGCCACTAACCCAACATAACACCATTAACTACAAAAACAAAAAAGCATCAATTGAAGAATTCCCCACAGAAAGAAAAAAGCCAACCAAATTTGTTAACATTTATGTTTACTTTTCCTTTCAGTTTCTATTCTTAAAGATCGTATTTTACAATTAAGAAATCGTTACAATTTGGAAAAGAGACGAATCGAGCAGTTACGAGAAGAAAATCCCAATAAATATTATGAATCACCATGGCCGCTATACGATCATTTACATTTTCTCTCAGATCATATAAGAGCGCGTCGATCATATAGGAAGATGATGCCATTAAATGGTAGTAGTGGTGGTGTGGCAGGTGGTGAGGGCATGGGCCATTTTGCAACTGGACCAGAACTAAGTAATTCCTGCAGTAATAATTCCAATTTAACTTTACGACATGTAACCGATTCAGGAGCACCATATTTAGGTGGTGCAGAAAATAAAGGACAAAATATGACAGCAGCATTTCCTAATGGGTTATTGGCTGTCAAAATGGAAGATGATTCAGAGGAAACAGAACCAGAATCGTAAAATTATATTAAACTAATTTATTTATTTATTTTTAATTATTTCTTTATTTTAGGGAAAGTCAAAAGTCAGAGATAAATGCATTTGAAACATCAGGACTAATGTAAGTTTTAAACAAAAGTTGTGCGATAGCTACAGAAATTTAAATGAAACGTCGAGAAAAAAATATTTTACAAAGTTGTCGGTCCACACATGTAACCAACCGATTTCTAAAAATGCATTTGTAATCACACATTGAAATTTCTGGCTTAAGATCTTCTGTTTGCTTAAAATTAAAAAAGACGCATTTTGAAAACATAATTGAAAGTACACAAAATTCTATTTACCCTTTTTCATTATTCTTTTCTCTTTACGTCGCTCTCTACAATAATGTAGGAGTAAAAAAAAAAAACGAAAACGAAATCGAAGTGATACTTTCTGCTTAATTAAGTACCGTAGTACCTTTGTACGTTTGTATAATTTTTTTAACTCAATTAACCTTAAACAAATAATGAGTTATTAAATTTATTTTACGATTTTAGGCACTAAAAATAACGTGTTGATGATGTTCGCCCTAAATTTGAGTTTTTTAAATTTCTTGCACTGGGCAAAAACCCACCAATAATTAGACATTACTTTCCATAAAATGACTTACTTTTACGAGTATGATCGCCATATTTTGTTACTCGCTTACAAAATACATTACATTAGTTCGAAAAGAAAGGAAGCAGTAAGTGACTAACTAGTTCTTTAAGTTAAAAGAAAATACCCTAAAATATGTACTATTGATCATCATTATTTTTTGAAATAATCGAATGTAATTCTTAGTAATTGAGTATAAAAATCTCATGCCTTGTTAAAATCATTAGGTTGGTAATCTAGTTGGGAAGTCTTTTCGCCAAAAATGATTAACGTAAAACTATCTGACAATTAAGTCTAATAAATAACTGCCTTTTTGTACCCGGAGTCAATCAAATCAGTTTGGATCTTATAGATTAGGAGATATCATTTTGCAAATATCTTTATAATCTGATTTTGTTAAGATTCATAAAATTGCGCTTTTGTCCTCTCTCAATACCGTCTCCTATTCCCTTTATTTCAAAATAAACAATTATTATACCTTTTACATACATATGTATATATCTAGCTATGTCTAAAATATTATTGTAATCGGTATTGACGTAAATGCCTGTTTCCCCCTTTTCCTAGCTCTGAAAACGGTTATAAATGAGGACTTATTTGTTTCGAACTTTATTAAAATCTATTGGCCAAGACTTTGTTAAAAATGCCATTCTAAAAGTCTTGGGATGTGATTAAGATAAGATGTAGTTCAAAGCCAATGATGGAGTTTCATTATATTTTGCTGGGTATTTATTAATTTAAAAATATAATAATTGCTCTTTAAATTTCTTCTATACTTATAATAAAACTGTAACGGGTTTATTTTTGTACATGGAATATTTTTGGAAAATTTTGATGTTGGTGTAGACAACAGTAATCGATATGAAACACAAAACACCTACTTTTAGAATTTTTGTCTGTCTGTGTTCGCATCACGTAAAAACTACTGGATGGATTTGAACCAAATTTTGTAAGGAGGTCCCTTAGAACGTTGGTTCCAATATAGAATACTTTTTAATAGGTCATTTCGAAGAGAAAATAGAGATACAAATTTGAAAGCATCCAATTTTACACGTACAATGGTACTAAACAGTTGTTGTTGGCACTTTTTATTTTTGTAGATGAAAATTTTTTAACACTGTCTACAGAACTCTGGAATAAATATTTTAAAACATTTTTTTTCTGAATTAGAAAGTTAGGAATGACACGCAGACGAAGTCGTGGGCACCGCTAGTTATTTTATAAATTTCAAACTTTTTACTTTTTTTTTTTTTTATTAAATGTAATGAATGTTCTAATAATTATTAGGGTTATCGTTTTTAAGTTCAGATTGCGTAGAAATATGAAAAAAGTGTGTCGTGTATAAAACTTAAACCACATAGATACATACATATAAAACATCTCGCTCACGCTCGCCCATTTGAAACAATCAGCCAAGTGTGTGATCTGAACTCTCACGCCTCATATGGACGATCCTTTCAATTTAGGATTTTATGTTATTTATTATTTGATAATAGGAATTTAAAGTGAACATTCCGTCCACCTTTGTTTTTTAAGCGGAAGGAAAAAGAAGTCGTTGTACGTGAAGTTTTGCTCTGCTGGCGTGTACACCAGTGCTGCACTATCCCATCAAGACAATCACCAGAGTATCTTTTTAATCTTTCGGGGTTCGTCCCCACTTTAATTGCAGTTCCCGTACGATCTTTCTGGGGTCAGAGTGACAAAATAGGTCACTTACTCCACTTGCTCGTTCTTAGGAACAAACTGGGTTAAATTGATAATCACACTTTTGTCGAATGCAGTTTTGAATTCCTGCGAATATAAAAATTTAACCATTTTTACTTCTAATTATACATTGAAATTCAAACTGCGTTTTTGTTTTTTCGGCGTTTATATTTTATTGTTGAATGCGTTAATATAACTGACTTCTGTCCGGTGTTTTTTCTCAGTTTCATTTAATTATAAAATTTAATAATTTTTCTATTTTAACAAAAATTCTTTTTTATGTTTAGTCTGCAAGCACATTCCACCTCTTTACCAAATCATATTCTACAGCAACAACAACAACATTCTGCGCTTAAACAACAACAACTACTATTACAGCAACAGCTGCAGCAACGCAAACTACATCCTCCTACCATTAGTATACGCCGTTTAGATTCGTTGCGGCATGATTTCGCTGATTCCTCATCGTCTCTTCAAAACAATAATATACAAAAACAACGTCAGCAACAACGTATTCATCTCGCATCATCCCTCAATCGATCGTCACAGCAATGTGATGATGAATCGGCCGTTTCGACAGCTCAGACCAAGAAACCACGTTTAAATCCACGTGAATTAAAATACTCAGCATTTGGTAATTTTATATCGTCGTCACTTTTGGAATTACCTCCCAGTACAGCTTTAGATTTGGTGGAGCAATTTACCTCCGATATTGTTAAAGTATTAATGGCAAATGCCCAGCAAAAACAGCAGCAACAACAATACCGTCATGAAATGGAAAATTAAAAACTGAAAATAATTTCAACAAGAAAGTATAACTTTAAACAGAAGATTTTTTATTATTATTTTTATTTAATCCCCTGACCTTAGAATGTTTATTTAATACTTTTCTATGTATTTCTCTTTAACTATTAAAATGTATTTATTGAATAAAAACAAACAAAAAAATATTTGCATGAGATACAAAAGAAAAATTATACTTTTATAAGTGATATTTTAATGTTTGTGTCCAAAACAGAAGAAAAATCAAATATTTATACCTAGTTTTGTTTTGTTCCTCTTTTTTTTTTTTCTTTTAACCCCCTTTTAAGAACTTATTTTTTTCTAAAGACAGCTTGAAAAGCTTGTTCGTATTTTATTTTTGTAAAACAAAAAAAAAAAATTAAATAAATGATCAACATTTTTAAAAGATTTTTTAAACATAAAAAACAGGTGTTTATTGAAATTTACACACAAAATAAGTTTAAGGAATAATTTTTCACAAAAACCGGCTACAATACAGTAGTTTAAAAATTTACTTTTGTGTTGACGGAATAATTAGTAGAATAGAACGAAACTGTTATAAGAAGTCACGGTATGAACAGCGAAAATAAACTCGTAATAAACTTTTAACTTTTCAAATGTGAACTTCTTGGTCCTCGGAAAAATTTTATACAAAAATTTTAACAGAAAAGAAGTTTGGAATCGATTAAAAATTAAAGATAAATTTAATTTAAAATTCCCGTAATTAAAGTTTAATTATGACTTTGCAAGTGCCCGTGTATAATGCATAAATAATTAATTTTATTATTCATAATCTTTTAACTTTATAAAAGATTCAAAAAAATTCAGCAGTATGCAGTGGATGAAAGAAAAATAAAATCACAGTTGATTAACAACAGTTTTTGCTTAAACTTAGATTTTTGTCTTTACTTTATTGTTTGGACAAAAATCTTTAGTTTATTTAAAATGTTTGTGAGACGTTTCCTAAAGAGCTAAGTAAGTGGGGCAGCGAAATAGCCATCAAGACCTGCTTTGACCCTCTATGATCAATATCGGTGATTCTAATAATTTGCACAATATTTTCAAAGATAAGTTAATTTAATTTAAAATTTCCGTAATTTAATTTAAATAGAATTTAATTGATAATTTTGATCGATATAATACCGTAATTTGCCCCTATTATTTTTCGGATTAATGATAAAAGTCCACAAGAAGAAGACGAACAATTTTAAAGCAAGTAATGTGCTGTAGCAGGCATCGGTCAATGAGAGTTCATGAAAACTATACATTTTAAACTTGTATTTGTATGAATTAAACTCGAAAACATACGAGCTAAAGTAAAAGGTTTTATATTTCCCAGAATTCTCAATTTTGTTTTTTTAATTTCAATATATGGGAAAATCTGGAAAAATGTATATCAAAGGAAAGCTCTGTACACCAATACAATTAGATTCAAACCAAAGTATATCTATAACAAGTACATGCAGGAGTTCAGCTGATAGTTTTATTGGTGTGCGTGTTTATCATGTTTTGTGTCAAAATTTGTTTAAATTTATTTTAATTTTTCTTTTACTATACATTTCTCTTGTTTTTTACGTGTTTATTTTCATTTTTATTATGTTCTATCAGGGATGGTAAACGAAATATTCAAATTACACTTTTCCAACTCAAGTTGCATTGAATATCCGTTTATTGAATTCTTGTTTAAATTTACATTAATATAGTCGTTAAAAGGTCATTCTCTTACTTTTTTTACAATAATTAAGTAAAATTAATATTAATTTTTTAGTTAAAAAAATTATAAAATGTTACCCACTTTGCCGTCTCTGAACTGTTTTTTGACATAATACATGAAATTTTGTATTTGTGTTGACTTGCATATACTTAATATAAATATACTTTGGATTCAAACTTCTTTTTTAGTTTTCGACATGAAATAAGTTTCGTTCAAATGTTGGTTGAAAATGTTGCTAGAAACATTAAATATGTTGTTCGTTGAACGAACAGAATATTACTTCTGCAACACGTATTAATTATTTTCAAATGAATTTGAAAATATTTTAGTGATAAGTTGAGCTGAGTACCGGGCTTAAGAAAGAAAAACTATTCGCAAATCTTTAATGATTTAAAAAAAACAGGAAACATTTGACTCTTAATATGATATTAATTAAACGCGTATAAAGTTTTACTGAAACTTTTAGTTCTTAAGTTTCAGAAGGACTACACTTTCCGCCTGCTGACTTATTCTTAATCATTGAATAAATTTACTATATGAAATGAAACAGTAATAACTTGAGCAATAATGAACTTCAGTTTGCTTTACTGATATTCTAATGATCGCACCAGATAAAAAAAAAAGGATAAATAAATAATATAGTAAGATCGCAACAGGAATGAACAATTGTTAAGGTGAACCTAGAAAATTATAATTCTTAATTACAGCCGTTTAAAAATCCTAAAGTATTCTTCTTTTTTTGTGTGTTCGGGGTTTTTTTTTATACCAGACAGTATTTTCTAAAAGCAATGATCGCCAAAAAAGAAGTGCGCGTGGGCTTACGTATGCAATATAACCACAAAACTCTTTTAACAAAGGGAGCATAATACATCACACACAAACACACAAAGAAATAAGTTCACTGTGGTTATTTATTTAAGGTAAAATCATCTTCAATAAATTCTCATTTAAGGCATTCTCACTCTCCGGATGGCGACCTCTAACAATGAAGCAAATTTATTTCCGTTATTTTTTTATATCGTCCGCGACAGACTTTTGTAAATAGTTAAATAACTTTCAAAGTACGTTTATAAAACCTATCACCTTTGTTCTAGTCGTCGGCGTCATCGTCGTCGTCGCTTTAGTATCAATATCACGAGCTAAAGTAAAAGGTTTTATATTTCCCAGAATTCTCAATTTTGTATCAATCGTATCAATGTCGGCGTCAATTCAATTAAAATTTTGCATTCTATAACATTCCTGTGACGACGTCGACAGTTTATCGATTTTTATGAAATGAAAATGCACCTCCCTAAGTTTTTTGTTAAATTTTATTTGTGTTTGATACTTTTATGGTAAAATAATTTCTAATGAATAAAATTTTGATTTAATTGATGATGAAAGCTCGAAAAAACATAAACTTGTGTTGGAAAGAAAACGTTTTAGGCAGAATTGCAATATTTTTAATTTGCCGGATCGCAAGTATGTACATATTATTTGCCTCTTCTTGGCTGTGCTTCTGCAGTAAATCAGTTTGTTTGTTGCATGACCATTTTCTTTAAGAACTAAGTGAAAATTGTTTTAACATTCCGTTGCCAGTGGCTTTACAATCGGCTTTATTAGTAATTTTTACAAACTTTTTTGTAAATCCCTATTCCATTCTTTTTCTTTTTTTTTGTTATCTTTTGCCATCCATCTGCTAATCTTTTAGGCGGACCAAGGGAATTTATAAGGGTGTATTTTTGCTAGAACCCGAACGTAAGCAAAAAATATATACGTACGAATCAAGGCAAATTGATAACAGGTATACTCACGGCGAAAATTTTTTTCCTTCTTCGAGTGTCAAAAGTTAAAATCTCCTTTGATTTTGACAGCCGAAAACTATTTGTACAAAAACAAAATGTACATGTTTCTATCGCAGTGTTGTATTTATTTTCGCCGTGAGTATACCTGTTATCAATTTGCCTTGCGTACGAATGAAACGTCAAAAGAAAAAATAAATAAAAGGTCTTGAAAAATTTAAAATTTTTAAATACAAATTAATTGCACGGTTTCTTCCATTTTGAAAGTCATATTAAGGAGTTTAATCTGAGAAACAAGAAAATGGCAAGCTCATATAAGTTTGTATATTCAAGGTGTCCTACTTTGAGAATCGCTTGCTGCTTCCTCTATTATTAGTGTAGAATATGAACCCCTATCGTGAATAGGAAAGAGTTGTTTACGGAGTATAAAATGTAAATTTAAGCAAAAAATGGAAGGCGAAAATTTTGGGGTTTTTGACCCTAAGAATCGGAGTGATGAACCTCCAAAGTTTTTATGTATTTTATGGCATAAAATACTCGACACCCAACTTTTGGTGACAAAGTTTTATTTCATTTTAATTCGAACTTCCCCAGAATCAATCTTCCTTTATGTTTATGATGTGTATATTTCGACTTTAGCTGGAGCAATAAAACATTACGACTTGTTATTATGTTTTAAAATGATATAAAGTGTAGATTTTTACTTTCTGTTTAACTTTAACTTGCAAATTATCATGTTTAACTTCTTTTGTTTATTAGAAACAAGTTGATTCTTTTTTTTACCATAAATAAATTTTTTGCATCATTAAATGATCTCGCCTGGAGGGTTTCGCCGCTATGTTCTTTCTTCTACTCTTTACTTGTACAGTCAATTTTTATGTGATGAGTTTTTTCAACGGAAGTCATTAATGAAACAAACAACTTAAGGATAAAATTATAATTTTATATTTTATAGTAGCAGTTTGCAGTGAAGTAGCAGATCGTTTAAGTAAGTTTTGTTTTAGAGGTGTTCTCTAAGTAAATGCACTTGTAAGTTTATTAAACAGTATTTATAATAAATACAAGTCACGTGTTGTACTGTGGGACGTTTTATTTATTTTTTCTACATTTTGTTTTTACTTTTACGGCATTTAGACTATGCAATTTTTCATGAAACTAGTATGAAATTTTTGTTTGTGAAGCAGGAGAAGAAAGCAATATAATAGTATTGCTTGAGTTTTAAGGGGATGTTACTGTTGCTAATGTTTAGTTTTAGATAACGCATAGTGCGGTAACTTAAATAGAAAATTGAGAAAAAACAAGCGCCAATAAATTGCTTAGTGTAAATCTAGACTTTATGTCACAACTAAATTTAAAAGTCCTAGTAAAAATTTCCCGAGTCGATTATAATCCAAGTTGTGATTAATCTTCTCCCCATCTTATTTTCATCGTATAATAATAAAGTTGTATGTTCGTATATACATCACTGTGCTTCATTAGATAAGCAAATCAGAAGGCGCACTTCTATTGTCTCAACATTTTTATACTGCGTTTTCAACAAGTTTGTGGTCGGCATATGCTTCATTGATGGATCACGGATGTGTACAAATAGGCCCCCTTATAGCTTGGATTAACAATTGATAATTTAATTATTTGTCTAAAGTTAAATTTTTTTTAAACGTTATAAACGTTAAAAATTTTTTTTAAATAATAAAAAAGATTTACTTATGTATCTGCAATAAACGCCAGATCAGGGAGTTTAAGTTTGGAACATTTTTTTTATTACTCGAACTTGTAAAGTATGGTTTATAATTAAAAAATGGTAACAAAGACTTTTAACGCCAACCAATGTAAATACTTGTATTAAATATTGTTTTAAGTCGGTATCGGTCACGGTGTTACAATCATCGTTATAAACTGTTACCGAAACTTGAATACCGTTACGTACCGATAATGTTAATTAAATTGTAAAAACCAAACAACTATAAACAAACTCACGGTTTTGAGTCAGGCTTAGATTCTGTCCAAAACACAGTGTGAGCATTTACAAGTTGTTTTTAACTCACCTAGTAACTTTTACCCCTTTCTCATAAAGCGATGAAAGTTAAAACATAAGGACAGAAACACGATCATATTCTAAGGTGCTAATTTTCTTTTCAGTTAATCATCAAGATGTCGTCTGATTTCTAAACAAGCTGCTGCCAACTTGGCAATATCTTTTAGTTTTTCCTTTTTAATAGAAAAAGTATTGGGAGTACTTTTTTTCCTCTTGGTAACAAAAGAATAATTTTTCCATAAAAATTATGTTGAATTAAATCCGAGGCTACATCAATCAAACAGCATTTAAGCTTTCATCATCATTCAACCTGTTGATCAAATTCGGTTTACCATCCTGGATTAAGAAATTATTTGTAAATTTTGATTTTCTTTGAAAAACAAAAAAAAAAATAAAATTTTTGAAAACCAATGTTTATTAAATATCTTGCTTAAAAAATAGCAACAGCACTAAAATCTTTGCTTTGCTTACATGTTTTTCAGCAAATGAAAAAAATAAATGTCTCAACATTTACAGAACATTTCATTAAAAACGAAGCAACAGCAAAAAGCAAATACAAAAAAAAAGGGAAAGAAAATTATTTGCTTAGGCTGACTATGTGTTTCTTTCTGCAGCAAAGCATTTATTTTGAAATAGTTTGCTGTTGCTTAAGCAATAAGTTGATTTTTGTTTCTTCTTTTGCTGTTGCTTTTTAAGAAAAACAAAAAACACCATTTAATGGTAGTAATAAAAACAACGCTTATATTTGTATTGTATGTATTTTCTTACGTATTGTAAGTAATAAATACATGAATACTTTTCCAATGTTTAAAAGGATGAAAAGCAGCGAGTTACAGCAAGAAACAGTAATCGTAGTCAGCCACAACTTTATAGTAAAGAGTTCATCAAAAGCAAAAATAAAGAAAAACTGATTGCTTTAGCAACAGCAAACGTTTTCAAATTAATTGCTTTGCTGCAAAAAAAAAACAGGTGTAGCAAATGCGTTTCTTCGATTTTTTTTTGCGTTTGATTTTGTTGCACATTTTTTTTTTACATATGCCTTAAAAATAGTCAAGCATTTTTTATCAATGTTGAAAACTTAGAATTTCGAGTAAATGCAATGCTGGGCTTTGTTTCTGTAACTTAAGTGGGAAATTTTTTACACATTTTTTATTTCGTGATAAATTCTAGCCCTGTGTTAAGCAGATTTAACCATATTTTTTTGTGTAAAGTTTCTCACTTTAGTTACAGAAACGAGGCACTGATCTTGTTGGTTCTACTGTTTCTATCTTTCTCCTTCTGTAGTCGAGAAAATTTAACTTGCTTCTCTTCAACAGAGGCAAATTTGAGCAATCAAAAAAGAATTTGTCAGCTTAGAAAAATTGTGAGCCTAGAGCCACGGCACAGATACCAGGCAACCCGTCTGAACCAAAGGAAACAATGGAGCTCATTGAGGGAGGAAATCCTAAACTACCAACCAGTGATTGGAAATTGGCAAAGGTTTCCGACCCTGAAGGCGCATTCAGACGGATTATCGTCCTGCTGAGTCAGCAATCACTGACGCGGCTTCGAGAGAGACGAGGAAGGATCTATTACGGCTAGGAACGGATCCTTCTTCGTGTCTATCGAGGCGACCACAAGGTTAACCTGACTCCGGAGGGTGATGATCCTACTCCGGAAGGTGTAGTAAATGTAGTTTCCTAGTCGGATATCTGAGGAAGGCACTTAATCAATCTTTGAGTCTGTGGGTAAATTCTTCGAGAGAATGGACGAGATAGTTGACGAGGACGCCTACGTCACAATCATATCCACGAACAGAGACGGTAAAGGTTACTCAAGTCAATCTTCACTACTCTAAAGCAGCTTCCGCTGCGCTACTCCTCCGTATCTCAGAGAGAGGGGTGGAGCTTGTAAAAGCCCAAGAAGCATCGCTCTATTAAGGCAGGGTTTGTGGGCTTGGTGCTAGAGGCTTTAAGCTACTTCACATGAATGGTCCAGGTAAGATCAGATCATGCATAGTGGCTAAAAGCAATTTGAATATCAGCATTCTATCTGATTACAGTGATGAATATACAGTAGCAGCTGCCGTTATACACCATTTCTCCAAATCGTTTGATTAGTGTGGCATGGTAAGCTTTTGGTGTCGGTGATAGGATTTTATCAAACGAGTTCAAGATAAATTCAGGGGTACCACAACGCTCTGTTCTTTCTTATTTTTCTAAATGACCTTTGTCAAGTTTTTAACATTATTTACTTTTGCAGATGATTCATTCGACGAACAACCAAGCCAATATCTGATTAGGAACGGATGAATAGAGTCGATTTTAATGCTCGTAAGACTCAATGTAGTGTACTTAGCGCTTCATCTGTGTGGTACAAGCATTAAGGAATCAGAAGCTCCTAATGTTCTTGGCATGCGCAGCGTGAGTAGGATCATATCTTGTATGCTGGCCCCAAATAAAATATACAAAAATTCTTATCTAAACCGAGAGTTTAACTAACGCTGCGAATAAAAATATTTTTCCTTTTATTTTAGAAACAAAAAAGCATTTGTAAAAAAAAAGAGAGCAAATTAAAGGGTGAGTAAAAAGTGAAAAAAATTTTGTGTCACTGTAAATTATCATTTTTGTCAGTGTGTTTTTTTACAGATAATTATTTGCGATTTATTCAGTCATATTACGTAGGCCGTGTCTGGTGTTTTATTGTTTTTTATATTTCATTTCATATTGCACTAGTCCCGGCCTGCAGACAGTGACCCAATCAACACATCAAAATCAGTTTTTAATAAAAAAAAAAAATCAATTTATATAAAAAAAAATCCCAGTTTATTACTTTATCTCGAAGGGGGAATATCTGTGTGCGAGCAGATTTTCCTTTTTCAAAAAAGTGAGGTTATAATTAAAGACGCAACGCGTACTGGCTTTTACAAAAATGCCATCCGGTTTTCAAATAAAATAATAAATAACAAAAAAAAATAATTATTTATACTTGAATATCCTGTTCACGATTTATCACTTCCTACACGAAGGTATAGGTCGATGTGCAGTTCCTGGAGAGACTTTACATATATCAATTTGTGGGATAACCTGGCGCTGTGGTTATGTACCCCTGTCATTTTTAAAATCAAATTGAAAAAAATTCTTTCAATTGTATAAATTGTTCTAAAGGTGCTGCGGTCAGGTCAGATTAGTGAAATATTTGACAAGAAAAAGACGTAACCAATAAACAAATTTTTCTTCTTCTCAAATACTTATTAAAAAAAAAAGATCCTGCTGAATTTAAAAGGTAAGAAACCCCATAATAAGCCGTCATTTGTAGTGATACGTGTCAGAAAAGATTGAATAAACATTTGTAGAAATAGACACTAAAATACTAGTTGTTATGCTGTTTTGGTCAAATATTTGATTTATTTGACCGTATCTTTAGTCATGTAATCATCTTTTAAGCGCTGCTGCTTATGCAATGAACTTTGGGAATAGTTCTTGTGTATAATTATTGACACATTAAAACTGACGGCAAGTTCTAGGCACCATAGTGTTTTTATCACTTACGATCGCTGTTGTAGGAAAAAACACCCAAGCTTGAACTACTCTTAAGATCTGCAGAGAAAAACTAAAAAAACACAACAGAACGGTTTTTTTGAACAACCAAGCATTTGTTAACTGACGCCAGGTAAAAAAAGACAGTAAAATTGAAACCAAGCAAGTTAATAGATCCGTGTCTTGAGAGGTACAATCCTGGAGTTTTAAACAAAAATCAACACTTGGGGCAACACCATCCATTGGATGATACTTGATAATACCAACCGGATAATAATTTTCATTGCCCATTAATCATTTACAAAAAATAAAGGTTAAAGGCAACGTCACATTTTGAAAACCATTAAAAGAGGTCAATATTTTGTGCATAAAGCGCAAAAAAAAACTTTAAATACTGCATCAATAGCAATCTGACATTAAACTTGAGCAAATGTTTTCATGTATCTTACACAAGATTAATCATCCCATTATCTTCAACTTATCGATTTTTATCGATTTTTTTAACGTTAATATAACAAAAATAAATGAAATCAGTGACTTGGTATTTTGTTCGATTCCAAATTGACTTTCAAGTCTCATTTAGATATGCTTATACCTAAAGCCTATTCTATGCTTGCATTTATAAAAAGAAATAGTGCAGATTTCGTAGACCCGTATACAGTTGAAACTTCTTTTTTCGGCGTACGTAAGATCTAAATTGGAATATGGCGCGTTTATTTGGAGTCCGCATTGCGCCATTCATATAAATCATATTGAAAAGATACAAATACGTTTCATTCATTTTGCTTTGCCTTAACTTAATTTAAGTTGTCCGGCTCCTACTTACGTGTCTCGTTGCTTTCATTTGACTTGATAAATGAAAATATTGATTGCCCTGAACTTTTACAGAAAATTATATTTTATATACCCTTCAGATTATCATTTCGTCATAGAAGACTATTTTTTTGTCGCCTTACACCAAAGAAATTACAATCTAAATAGCCCAATAATAAGATCTTTACATTATTTCGATAATTTGCTTAATAATGGTACTGTGGTCTTTAATGCATCAAAAACTTGTTTTAAAAATGCTCTATTGCAAAATCTGAATTAATATTAGCTCTATTCACGATCTTGTGCAAATGGTCTTGCATCATAGCATTTGCAAAATTGTGTTGCATATTTTACTCATTACTATATGTTTTGTTGGTGTAAACTAAAAGTATGCTACACAATTTTGCAAATGCTATGATGCAAGACCATTTGCACAAGATCGTGAATAGGGCCATTGTATAATTTTTAGCATGTAATAATTTTATATATAATTATTAACTATTTTAATTATAAAAGTTATGTTTAACTATGTTATTTCATAAGTCTGCTTGGATTATTCCCCTTAGACTTAAATTAATAAATAAATAAATTACAAGGCAGACCTGTAGAAACCTCTCTAAAAGAGAAGACCCAATAATAAGTTATTAACATTTGGCTTAACCTTCAACTTCAGTCCCAGCTTAAGGAAGGCATTATTGTAAATAACCAAAAAAAAAAAGGCGACCTCACCAAGAGTGGAGAGGTATCGCTATTCCTAGGGCCATGAACAAGAAAATAACGCATATCTATACATGTAAATAGAATCGATATGGAATACAAAACACCTTTTTTGTAATTTTTGTCTGTCTGTGTTCGCATCACGTAAAAACTGCTGGATGGATTTAGATTAAATTTTGTGAAAAGATCCCTTAGAACCTGTTTTTTTTTTTTAAAGTAATTTCGTAAAGAAAATAGAGATACAAATGTGAATGTACCCAATTTTACCGTTATAATGGTATTAAAACAGTTGTCAGCACTTATTATTTTTGTAGGTGGATAATTTTAAACACCGTTTAAAGAACTCTACAATGAAAATCTCAAAACACATTTTTGTAAATTTTAAGAAATTAGAAATGACACGCGGTTGAAGTCGTGGGCACTACTAATTATGAATAAAATAATCTCAAATGATGTAATGTAATTCTACAATATCAATTTCCGACCTGAGTTTTTATGCATAGCGAAGTCGATTGAGCGAAGTTCATCTGACCGTCCGTGTACGGGTTTAAATGAAATTTGCCAAGGCACTAGATTGTGCACCATATTTTTTTAAGATATCTTTATGGGTTTCATTTAAAAGCTTTTTTGAGAAGATCTTTCAGGAAATACTAAAGTTTTTAAAAAATGCTTAACCCATTAAGAGCCGATGACATTTTTATGTAAAATTATATATACAACGTAATTGTTGTTGTTTTATTATTTTTTAATTCTCTGTCTGTCACCTCAATATTTATTTTTTATTGGAGTTATTTCAAAAAACTTAGATGAGTACATAAGATTCGGCATAGTCGAATGTAGCACTCATTCATTCATTCATTTATTTATTTTTTTCCAAAAATTCAATATAAAAAATAGCAGCTAAAACAATGTATTAAAAATGGTTCCTTTCAAGGACTATATCCATCATTTAAATAAAAAATTTGATCATTTTTTTTTTTTGTGTACAGCCATTTACAATAAAAATACAAGTTAAAAATGAATTCCCCAAAAAAGGAAAAAAAGGGAGGCAATTAAATTAATTAAAAAAGATAAACTTAAAACTAATTACACACTAACTAACTGTAGTATTGATAGAAAATAAAATAAATTTGAAATGTGTTTTATGACAAATTTTCATACAAATTTGTCTTAAAAAATATTTCAAATCTATTCTGATTTTCTATGAATACGGCAGTAAGAAAAGAAAAACTCAGTGGAACAAAAGTAAACAAAACAAATAAAAATAAAAACTTATTGAGCAGTGATCTACACCCTCATGAAGAAGCCCAGCCCCTCAAAGGTAACAGATCAACTGGAGAAAGGTATTTCGCTATCTTAACGGCCACCAGACTCGAGGCTCGAGAAAAACATTCTCTCACTAAATTGTTTTCCACGGAACGCTCACCTTCTATGAACTTCAAAGCTTTCCCGACCATAAACGAGTCTATTCGATTGCACCGTATATAGAAATACAAGAGGGCCTACGGAAATCTCCGTTACGCCCTATATATGGTCTCAAACCAGGAAACGCAATTAAGATCCGTCTCTCCCATCTCCTAAGTCTCTCCATCTAGGCTGAAGAAACAATGTAGCACTCTTCCTACTATCATAAATATTTTATTTAAACTAAAGTAAAAAAGTTCAAAATATAATTTAATTCTCAAATTCCTTTTAATAACACTTTAAGTTTAATGAATGATTTAATGCATTTATTCTCTTTTTTAATTATTATTATTTTTTGATAAGAGAAAGTTTCACTAAAATAAATATTAACAAAAAGAAAATAATAATTTAATAATTAAACACAAATAATTGTTCAAATGTTAGTGCTGCCATTTCTTTTTAGAAATTTTTATTCTTTCAGGATGCAAGAGGTAAGAATGTGGGTGAATACAAATTGTTTGTCTGCTCATTGTGAAAGAACCTTAAAATCTTTTTAATTATTAATTAAAAAAGATTATTATTATGGTCCTAATGGATCATAACCTAAAGCGCAGGTATCGTAATAGCAATAGGCTCTTGCAATTTTTTTCCCCACAAATTTATTTATTTATTGTTAAAAGTTATATGTATTTATTTTAAATTACTTTACCTGATCTAATCAATGAGTATTTGCTCAGGAAAAGCTTTATAATAAAAAAATAATGTCTAAGGTGATGAACGTTAAGAGGAATTGGCGCTTTACGTGAATCCAAGGCAGATTTATTTTACTGGTAATAGCAGTTCTAAAACAATTACAACAATAAGTAAACAACATATATTTTGTTTTTGTAAAATATATTTTCAGATGTCAAATCAACTGAGGCACAGTGGTTTGAAAACGATTTTTTTTACAAAATTCGTATCATATGAACGAACCACTCAATATATATCAACGAAATTTTACAAAGGCAGGGCAGAGATGTTCCTCAGTGAATATACGGACGGTCAGGCTCTTAGGTGAAGCAGGGCTTCTGGGTAGGGCCCCAAATTTAGGTACCTCGGATAAACCATTTTTTGAAAATGTTATCAAAAGTTTAGTTTTAACTCAAATGTTAAGATTTTTTAAATTTAATCAGATCTTGAAAATATCTATAAAAATATGTGCATGCAGAAAATTGGCTTACAATTTTCTTGTTTTGTTAATTTTGGCCGATCTTAACTTCCGATTATTATCGGATTATTACTTTAAGACATTTGGTTTATTCATAATAAAATTTTGTTCTGGTAGCGCTTTCCGGTAAAAAGTTACAAGCCTCTGAATTGAGAAAATGTAAAAAATATCGTTTTTTTAGGATTTTTAAAGAATTTTAAAGACAAACCATAGCAAATGCGAATAAAAGCAAAATTAGGTCAACAATTATAACGGTTCCTCCTCCAGCCTTTTCTAATATTTTCAATTATTATAATTATAATATTATTAATCTAGATGTCATACGCTTTCCTTTGATGCTACTAAACCTCGCATCCTCGTGATTATGTTAGCTTATTTTTTATATGTAAAAACCAATAATGTGTATAAACACATTTTGTACCAAACTTCTTCGTTTTAACATATAAAATGAGCAAACAAAATTATGAGAAGGCGAGGCCTACAATTTTTAAATAAAATCCAGTTTCAAAAAGAGTGTGAAATTTGTTGTTTTATGAAAATTTCACATGAAAAAATTTTTGTAGGAAAAAAAAATAATAAGTGTAAACAAAATTTGACATCTGAAAACATAAACAAGAAAGTTAACTGATCTATTACCACTACCTAGTATATTAATCTGCCTTGCGTGAATCCTTTATTAGGTCAACAAGTTGTAAGAATGAACTCATTCTCCTTCTTCTTCTTCGTTGAATCAGAGAGTGAAGTGAGTCCAATCGCACTCCATTTGCGTGCTGTACCCTACGACTAAATATTTACTTATGTTCAGTAATGATGTGAACATTACAGAAAATCAAAGCATTGGATAACAATACATTGAGATTTTGGTAAAAGCATCCGTCTTCATATATACTCGTAATTGTATGTTGAAAATTTGGCGTGTGGAAAATTTTGTTTGTTAAAAATTTAATGGGAATAGTGGCTTTTGCTGTGTTATTTAAATTTTCAAATATTTTTTTTTTTTCTTACCCCAAGTTTTGATAATTCATTCATTTGTGTTGTAAAAATTAGGCAAATGTTATTTTAAATTATGCGTTATGAAGCGTTATTTTTTGAAGCAAAAATCTAAAAATTGGTAGACATTGGAGATAATCCAACGAATTTGACAAGGCAGATTTATTTTACTAGGTAGTGTCGTCCGCCCAGCTGGTTTGTAGTTGGAAAAGTCAAAAGTTGTTTGTATTTTCCTTTGTTTGCTTACGAATTTTAAAAAACACTAACAAAAAACGTGTGCGTAACAAAGCAAGCATTTGTATTGAGAGCAATTATTTTTTATTTCTCTTTGGATTTTTGACGTTTCCAACGTAAAAAACAACAATAAAAACACATGTTGTTTTTGTCAATGTTGTGTTTGTTGTAGAGCCGCTATTACCTAGTAAAATAAATCTGCCTTGGAAATTGATTTTTTTTAATGCTAAGTACTTTTGAATTTTCGACAACAATATACAACAAAAAAAAAAAAAAATAAATAAATAAATAAAATGTAAAAATAACTTTAATAGAGCTTCTACAATAAGTATGTTTGTTTTGTTTATGCATGTTACGTGTAAAATGGAACAGCTTTACTTTTCTTTCACCACAAAAAGTGGAAAAAGGGTATATCCATTTCCGATCCCATAAAGTATATATATTCTGGGTTCTTATGCATAGCGAGGTCGATTGAGCGATGTCCGTTTGTCTATCTGTCCGTCCTTGTTTGTGTTGAAATCAACTTTGCCAAGGCGCTAGATCCGCTAGAGAAATTTTAAATACACCAATCGGTAAGACATAGTGTCGAAAGAGATGCTATTGGAAATTAGCAACAAAACAAATATATGGGGTAATTAAAAATTAAAAAAATGAGAAAAAATCATCAAGTGACAAATATTAGCGCTCGCCCAGATTTTTCGAGTTACGGGCCTCCGAACTTTTTAAAATTTTTTTTTTAAATGTCAATTGGGCATCATTTAAAAGCGAAGAGATATTTAAAGAAATACTAAAAATAAAAAAAATGCTTAACTCATTAACTGCCGAGGACATTTTTATGTAAAATTATATATTCAGGCATGTCACAGAACTCAAATCCAATCGAAAGTGGTTTCATTTCCGAAAATTGGTTTTTTAGAAAACGAAAAATTTCTTCGAAATGAAACCCTTTTTTTAAATTTCATTGTGGATTTTAGTTTCTTTAAAATTTTGTTATTTGCGGGATTCAAATTTACTTTTATTATGTATCCTTATTTAGATTAGCTTTGTTGTTTACTTTTGTGTGCGCATATTGCCACATTTAAATAAAAAGGTGGAGATTAAGCATTTTTTAGAAATGAGTAAAATCGATCGGAAACTAAAGAAGGTAAAACAAAATCAATCGGAATTGTTAATATGGAAATAAAACTATTTCGATCGGATTTGTAACGTGCCTGTAAAGACCTTTTATTACACAGTGCGTAGAAAGGATCTAATACTGGGCCTAGGCAGCGCCGGATGCAATGAGCTATAAGTACAAAAAAATGTTAACAAAAAAACTTAAAGATTCAGAAGCCCCAAACAAATCTTAAAAATTCCAGAAGTTTTCACGATTTCGGGATCTCGAAAAATCGTATGATTGGCCTGTTGAGTAACCATGCCAGCCACTAGAAAGCAGAAGCTCTATGCTCTTGTCGTGACGTCTTTTAAGTCAATAATTATTTTGCAGGGTTGCGGGTACCAAAACCCTTTTAACTGTTTTGGGTTTTTTTACTTATCGATGTCTTTAATTTAAAATGTTTACTTTCGATTTTAGTGCTTGTAGAATGTAAATTGATAGTAGTAGTAGATTGATGATGTTTGAAGTTGTCGTGAGCTGTTCACAGCAAATTTTCTTAGACTATAGTTCTCCAATTTGATGTCGATATCTTTTTTAGATTTTTGCCAAGGACAGGCCTCGTATCCTCAGCGAGAAATCACGTTTAACAAAAATCTACTTTTAAAAATTGTTGACTTTTAATGTAATAGAGCATGTTTATATGTATGCATTTATGTACGTATGAATTAATATATGTACATATGTATGCATTCATGTTTTGGTATTTAAAATTCTTAAAAAAATTTTAACACGCCTCTTGTGCCTCTCTAATAACTCTGCACAAAAAAAAACTTTTACCACAATTTTAATGTCAGCTGTCAAGATTAACATTTTTCCCTCTGTTTTTTACTTCTTCGTTTTTTTTCACATTTAAAAATTGATGAGCTGCTCTTAAAAATTTAATGATGATAAAGAAGCTGCAATAATTATTTCGACCCTTAACACCCTAAAGGAACTTTCTTCTTTTCTTTTAATTCTGCACAGATTTTGGTTTTAGTGTTGCATGATCAGAGAAGAACAGAATAAATTTAACAAATTGTGTTTTATTTGCATCAAAAGATAAAAATAAGAATATTATAGCGGCATAGGGATTGCAAAGAGTTTATAGTAAAAACACATTTTACAAAAATAATTTTTTAATCTGTATGTCTGTCCTTAATCAATGCATGTGTTGGTTGGGAAATTTAAAAAAGTTGTTGCATTTGTTCTTCGTCCGATAAATAAAAAATATAAATTTATTTAAAATAAAAGTTTTTTTTTATGTATGATGTCTGTAGGAAACAGTGTTGCCGCTAACCACTTTTTCAAAAAAGTATTAAAATTGCTTAAAAACCCATTAGAGGTTTAATTAGACGTGCCATTCCATATTCTCCATTCCAGATTCTCTTATTTTAATATAAATTAAAACTCACCACTACAGTGCGGCAAACGTGAAAAATAGAACAAAATAAAACCAGTAAGAGTGTTAAATTCAGCTATTACGAATCTTACATACCCTTCACCATATATATAAATCTAGTTTAGTGAAGTAACTCCAATAAAAAAACAAATATTGGGGTAACAGAGAATTAAAAAATAAAAACATACAGGCATGTTTTGAAAATCACAAGATTTCAAATCACTTGTGATTTTAAAATCACAATTGTGATTTGATGGTGTTCTGAAAACCACAAAAGTTTTAACTTTTCGTTGTGATTTTACCTCTTCGAAAACACAAGAAAACAGCTGGTATTTTGTTTTAGTTTGACGAAATTTTTTATGTATTGAAAATTATTAGTGTTTTTCTTGAAATATAAAGTGAAAATAAATTAAAAGTATTGTTTTTATAAAAAAGTAAAAAAACTGATAACAAAAAAGTAAATGCAAAATCACAAAGCAAATAACAATATTTCTTGCAATAGAAAGTGTCTTTAATTTTTTCATAATTTTATAAATTCTTTGGTGCCAATTGCTAATTTTGCTATGAAAATCAATAAAAAACATTTTAAGGCATTCATATTATTTATTTACTGCGAAGTTCAAAATAAAGTGGTTGAAAAAATAACCAAGTGATACTAAATCGGCAGGCATTTAGCTGACTGGTTTAAAATCACAAAAATTTTAAAAGTTTTGTATGCAGAACAGCTTTCTTGTGATTTTAAATCACTTTCACAAAAAGTGATTTTCAGAACATGCCTGATAAAATATATAATTTTACATAAAAATGTTTTTTTTTATTTTTGAATTCTCTATCGCCCCATATAATGACTTTTTTTTATTGGAGTTACTTTATTGTTCCAAATGATATGAAAAAGTTAGTGGTAGGCATGGTGTTTTACCCGCTACCTAAAAGGACATGGACCGACCTTGCTGATTTCTAATAGCACCTCTTCCGACACTATGTCTGATCAATTGGCGTATTTAAATTTGTGTTGAAATAAAGTTCGCCTTTGCAATTTTTTTGGGGTGAAGGGTATAAAAAATACAGTTAATATGTACCTAAATTCAATAGTCAATCTATGCTTACGGTTATGGCCATAGCATTTTATAGCATGCCATCAATAATCAAATACAGTGCTTCCCATAAGGTTGGTTTGAACAGTTGTTTTATATGTTTATGGTTATAGCACGTCTAATTGAACCTTAAGAAAAATTATTTGCAAAAGATTTATTTAAAAAACTTTTAAAAAGCGGCAATTTGAACATTGCTAAACAAATGTCTATGAATTTGGTCCAAAAAATAAATTTAATTTGCTTAAAAAAATATCAATCAAGTTTAGTAACAAAAGTGATGCAACGGCAACGTCGTTCAATATAAATTTGTTGTTGCAAATGTATTAGTGCAAAAGTGTGTGTTTTTTATTAGTTTCGGTCATGCATTTTTTGCTGAGTGGTTGATTTCAGTTGTAGCGAACAATTTTGTTAACTTTTTTCTCTAATATTTTGTACGTCAACAAATTTTGTTCACTGTACGTATTTATTTGTATTTAATTTGTGTGGTTTTTGATGAAACATATGCACATAATTTTATTAAATGAGATAATTATAGGGCGCATGCATCATGCAACCAACAAATTCATTCTTTAAGTTCTTCTTATTCCTTTTCATTTTAGTAGAAGCTTTTGCAGCAACATTGTTAAAGCATCATTATTATCGTCATTATTATATTTATCCTTCCAGAAGTCGAAAGAAATTTGGGTGTACTCGCATTAAAATAAATATGTTCTTTTCAAAAGAACTCAAGTACACAAATTACATCAAACATAAAAACATAAAAACAAAAAAATACTATTAAAACCTTTCAAAAATTGTTTCAATGCTACGATGCGTTACATTAATTTTCGGAAATAGAATTGTCCTTCTTGGATGACTAAAGAAGGCCTCTCTCTCATTTATGCTTGAGAACTGATTTATTAAACAACAAAAATAATTTGAAACCGTGTAGAATAATCAGCCAAGTCCGATTCACATACAAAGAATTATGTGCCATATATGGGCCACCATTTAATTTGGATTTTTTTTTATTATTTATTAATATGAGAATCTATTATACGGAATCTATTTTAATTTAATTTGTTTATTTACTTTAAGTCCAGATTTACACTATGCAATTTTTTGAGGCATTTTTTTTCTCAATTTCCTATTTAAGTTTCAGCGGTTTGCGTTATCCATAATAAACATTAGCAACAGCAACATCCCCTCAAAACTCAAGCAATACCATATTGCTTAAGGCCGGGGCACATAGAATCCGTCATACGTTTTACTTTGACATATTCGTCCGAAGTCAAAGTAACGACAGATGAGGTTGGCACAATGAGTACTTTGCTGACGGATTTTAAATCAGCTGTTAATCTTTTCATTAGTGTTGCCAGGAAAAGACAGTAAAAAAGATAAATTTTTTTAATAAAAGTTACATTTTGAAATTTCCTTTTAAAAATTGTAATTTAATGTAATTTGTGTAAAATCAAGGCGAATAAAATATAAGGTGGCTGCACGGCTACAAAAACCCAATGTAATTTTGTTGTTGCATAGCCCCATGTTGATCTCAAAACAAGCTGGCTGAACAGAAGGAAGCCAAATTTAATTTATCCTTTTATCATCATTCGATATTTTAAACAAAGTTGTACCAGTTGGTTTTGAAATTAAGTTTTATAAAATTTTTAAAATTATTTAAAAATTTTTTAATTTCTAAATTATTTTAAAATTTTGAAAACGTCGAACATAAACAAAAATATTAAGACCACCTGTAAATTAATGCGCCTTGGTATAAAATATAGTAAAAAGTTTTATTCCATATGTCAGGGAAAATAACAAGGCAACAAATTCATTTACTGAACAAAAACGAAAACAAAAAAAGAATAAAGTATAAAATAAAATTTCATACCGATAATACTCACATATGGAAAAGTGCATCCTCTCACCATTTAATAAAATTATTTAAAGTACATTTTTCTCTAAAAGATTGAGCCTCTATGAAATTTACTACACTAATTATGTTAAAAATGCCGTTATTAAAAATAAATTTGGGACTTATTTGCTTAAAAGTAAACTAAACTAAATCGAGATATTGCTACGATTGTCAAATTTTTCAAGCGGATTAACTGAAGTTGCTACCAATTTTTGCAGGTTTGAACAGAACGCATGAAATGCAGCTTGAAACAAGAAACATTTCGTGATTTCTCACTAACAGAAGAGAGTAAAACTTAAGCAATGTTATTTTTTGTTTATTTTAAACAAATTTTTTATATGGGATTTTGAATGCATTTGCAGGTAATCTTTGTAATTAAAACCGAATTGATATGTTAAGAAAGGTATGTATGTTAAGTGAGATTTTTACATCAAATAATAAAACAAGTAATCTTTCAGTGAC
Source organism: Gymnosoma rotundatum (assembly GCA_916610165.2). Classification (NCBI taxonomy): domain Eukaryota; kingdom Metazoa; phylum Arthropoda; class Insecta; order Diptera; family Tachinidae; genus Gymnosoma; species Gymnosoma rotundatum. The sequence continues at coordinate 123,758,057 of OU744336.1, read as the reverse complement.
CTAATATAACAAAATTTTACAATAAATAAATAAATAAAGTTTCAAAAATGTTAAAATTGTAACCAAACGGCAATACTGCTTTTAATGTATGTGCAAAAAAAAAATATGTGCAAAGAGAGAGTAAAGAGCACAGCAAGACAACAAAGAAGAAGAAGAAGAAGCAATTAATAGCTGTCAAAGTATTCAATATACGTCAAAAGTTGCTCAACTTTTATACTTTTCGTTGACGCAGACGTACTGATTGTGACAACACTCATAAGAAAACATGTACTTTAACTGAGTTGTGAGTTGAAGTTTAACGTATGACATATTCTATGTGCCCCGGCCTTTACTCCTCCTGCTTCACAAACAAACAAAAATTTAATGCTAGTTTCATGAAAAATTGCATAGTGTAAATGCCGTATAATTGTGCTTGATTCTTTCAAATATAAATATTTCATGATATTTTCCTGAAACATTTATTATTTTAAATTATTAAATAAAATGTATAACTGCGGGGAAAGCAAAGAATAAGACAATTGGTGCATATCGCTCATTTGCTGCAACTTTGTCACAACTCAAAAATTTTAATTTTTCAGGTGGAAAGTGTACATCTAAGTTATTCATTCCGTCTGTCCGTTTGTGTTCGTGTTGTAATCAACTTTGCCCAGGCACTAAATGAGCTTTTGAAAATCAGTTCGAGTCCTTCAAGGCAGTGGCCAAATGTCACGCTATTTTACGTCATTTCAATGGGAAATCTGCAGTAGTAGTTATACATATATAGTGAAGGGTACATAAGACTCGGCTTAGACAAACATAGCACTCTTACTTGTGAATATATAATAAGGACAAAGTGCTACTGTAGCGAATTGAAGCAAAATCCTCAAAACACCAATACAACAAGTCCTTGCCAATTTCTAAAACACTTCATTTACTGTCCGATTATTGTTTGCGATTTATGGAATTTTAGAGATATGACGACGTTGTACTATGTCACATGCTCTTTTTCTATAGGAACGATTAATTTTAAATGTGTTTATAATTGTTACACAGCGCCACACTCTGTTTGAATATTAAATGCCTGTCAATGGTTTAAAAGATGAGGCCATAAATGTGAAAAAAAACATACGTATCTATTGGGACATACTCTACTCTAAAACTTTGTTTTGCCATAATAGTACAACTTAAGTAATTACTTCAAGTGTCTAGGTATAACGGTTCTAGGGTTAGAGTCCTTTAAAAGACGCATGTAAACATTGCATGTATTTCTGCGGGGAAAGCATTTCCATATGGCGTATAGCTCCTCTTAACATTTAAGTGGAAGTGGATTCACCCACTTTGTCCGGAAAAAATTTTTGTTGAGACAAAATTTTTTTTACTAAAAGTTTTCTGCTGCACGATTCACCCATTTCGAAAATTTTGCCCGGACAAATGAAGCTGCCATATGAATACATAGTACGCCCTCTTGACGTGCCATTAATTTGTTCAACCATTGAACAACTTCATGTGCGCACATTAAAATGTCGAGCGTTGTCAGAAAACAATAATAAAACAAAAATAAAAAACAATAATCAGGCATGTTCTGAATTCCACACAAAATTTGAAGTGAAAATTTCGTGTGGAATTCGGAACATGCCTGAATAAATAAATAAAAATATTAAACAAATTATGAGCAAACGAAGCATAAACATCGCTACGTTTTCTCCGCGCAGACGAACAAATATTCGTTACCTATTCTGCCGACGCACAGTAGCGTTAAATACAAAAAAATTAAATAAAAGTCTTTAACTTTTAAACTACTTGCCCAATTTTCATGAAACAAATGATTGCTCATTTTGCTGTTCTAGCGACGAATTAAATACGAAAAAAAAACTTTTTTACATTTAAAACGTTCGTACTGATAATTTAACACGTGCAGGAACATGAAGTGGATTAACAAGTGTCAATTTGACGTTATACAAGCGATCAAAGTGCATAAATGCAGTATTTCTCTAAAAATTTTTTTACATAGACTTACAGTGTTCTTTAGTTTTGAAAGCGTTTTTCGAATTTCTCCGATGACTTCAGGCAAACAAATTGTAGTATACCACTCAGAAGTAACCGTCCTACGTTGCTCAAGCGGAACAGTCGCCACATGACCAGTTTTGCCGAAGAAACAGGCGACCATTTGCTTCGAAGTGCTTCTTCCACGAACAACTTTCGTTGGATTTTGCTCGTCTTTGAAGACCCACACGGTCGATTGTGGTTTCGTTTCGGGCTCATACGCATAGATCCATGATTCGTCACCTGTGACGATCTTATAAACGTCTTTTGAAGCACCTCAATCGTATTTTTGCAACATTTCTTTGCACCAATCGACACGAGCCTTTTTTTGAGCGACTTTCAAATTGTGCGGGATCCAATGAGAACAAACCTTTTTTACGGCCAGGTGTTCATGCAGTATCGAATGTATGCTGGTGGAAGAAATGTCTAAGGATGTCTCTATCTCTCGGTATGTCGCATGTCGATCTTGCATTATGAGTTCACGCACGGCATCAATGTTCTCTGGCACAACAGCCGTTTTTGGACGACCTTCACGGAATTCGTCTTTGAGCGAGCTTCGGCCACGATTAAATTCATTATACCAATTTTTCACAGTGCTATTGGATGGTGCTTCATCGCCATACAAAGATTTAAGTTCATCAATGCACTTTTGTCGTGATAATCCACGTCGAAAGTTGTGAAAAATGATGGCACGAAAATGTTCACGAGTTAATTCCATTTTTTTCTATATTAATTTTTTTCAAGTCACTGTAAACAACACAAATAATGGTCGTACGTCAAAACGTTTTGAGTACGATTATGCTTAAAAATGACAAACTTTCCAATGGAAATGTCAGATTGCACTTGGCAGCACTCAGTGTGGCCAGGCCAGAAATATATATAGCAGCCCTCGCAATAAAAAAAAAATTATTTTTTGTGTTTGGTGATCATTAAAGCAGATTCAAAATAATTGAGGGATCACTCTTGAAAATCATTATCTGCATAAACTTTTTTAATTAACTGTATAAAAAATATGTTGTCCAAACAAAAAAAATTGTCTAGACAAAATATGTGAATCCACCTTAATTTGTTCATAAAAATTTTTAATTAAAAATCTTATAACTAAAAAATTAAAACCAGCAATATAAGAAAAGAGAAACTCGTTGCAATTAAAATATCCAGTTTTCATTCATGTGTCATATTTCAAAACAAAAACCAGGACAAGCTGGGGTTTTTCAATACAGGCGTATTCTGAAATGCGGTGCGAAAATGAATGCGATGCGCAAATGAAATGCGATGCGAAAGAAAATTGGTATTTTTTTAGAATTTCGCATTAGCTTTGCAATTTATTTCAAATGAACTTTAGTGTCAACAAACGTCAAATTAAAAATAAATTGTTTTTGTTTGGCTGTGAAAATTGTTTATATTTATTTAGATAATTCTGTTTGAAAAAAAAATAAATAATCACCTCTATCGTGAATAAAAAGTGAAATTTTTGGCAATTAACCTAATACCTTGCATCTTGTTATGAAGAATGTCTCTTTGAAATTTATTTACTGATTTTACCCTAAAATTACTTTTTATCAACATAAAACTTCTTATTAGATGCAAAATACGTATGTATGAATTCCACTGTAAAAATTAAAGTGAACAAAACAATGAAAAAACTCAACATTTCACGCAAAAACAAAAAACATTCATGATAAGGTGAATTTGGTTTTCTGTGGATTCTGTGGCACTGTGGTTCGACGACATAGAAGTATTTGCCGACTGACGTGCATTTGGTGTTTTCAAAACGCCTCTTGCCAATTGGCTGTGCTTATAAATTCTATCTTTATTTCAAATTGGCGCGGTTTGGTGGTCTTATTGCTTGCTTCCCTGAATTAAATAATAAATATATGATGAATTAATAAATAAAATAATATCTTTCACTCACGTGTTTCTACTTTGCGAGTGCTATTTTGTTATCCAATAAATTTTGCGAATTTGATATTTGTTATCGCATTTTAGAATACCGACTTGCCACTTTTTCGCATATGAAAGGCGATTAAAAAAGGACTTTGCGAATATCGCAATTGTTCGCATTTATGTATTTTCGCATCGCAATTCAGAATAAGCGTACTGGTTTTAAATTAGTTTCTTTAGTCGTCTTTTGTTGACATTGATTTATGACGGCTATGTATGTACATCATGCGTCTGAGGAAGTCCCTAAATACAAATGTTTATTGCGTATGATGTTAATATTTTTAATTCGCTTCTAAAAAGATTTTATGAGCAAGCAATTTTGTGACGTGGCACGTCATGGCCTCTGAGAAAACTTTTTTCTTTTTTTACTTCTATAGACTTTTTAGTAAAATATCCTGCACAAAAAACGAGTAAACAAAGATTTTGTTGCTTTAAATTTTAATTTTTTTTTTATTGATTTTTATTGCATTTAAATGTGTATAATTTTAAATTGTTTAAATTTAAATTTTATCGCGCATTTGATTTTATATCGTATAATTGTTATTCTTACTCCCTTTTTGTTGTTGCTGTTGTTATCAAGTACATTGTTTTGTTTATTTTAATTAATAAATAAATATTTCTCGTTTTGTTTAATATACTTTTTTAAATTACAATTTTTTTATCGAATGTTTAATTTATTTATTTTTATAATAGAAGAAAATGTAGAATGTAAACACTGTAAATTTTATCGGTTTGTTTGTTTTTATTATTTTTTTTTTTTGTTTATTTATTTTATATAATAAAGACAATAAGTAAAATATTCATTTATGTATTTATTTTTAAAATTTAATTTTTAATTTAAATAAATTAATTTTATTTTATTTCATTAATTTTTTTTTTCTTTCTTTCTTAAATATATTTATTTATTTTTTATTATTATGATACAGTAGATACATATATAAACGACGACAAAATAGACATATTGAATTATTTTTTTGCATGTTTTTCCAGAAATACTTATTATTATTTTCTTTTGTTTCAATTGTATAATTATTTAACATTTGTTACGGGTGAATGGTAAATAACTATAAAGTTTAAATGAATAAGAGAGATTAAAGATTTTTTTAAATAACCTTTAATTATAATGAATTATTAATATATTTATTTACTGTGTTTGCATTTATACTTTTTAATTCATAACAAGGCGAATTAATTTTATCAGGTGGCATCGTTGCGGCAGCTGACTATTATTTGCTTAATTTTCTTATGTGTAGAGCAGATGTCAAAAGTGTATTATTTTATATTATAAAAGTCCTTTTGAAAACGTTATTAAAAAGAGTAAGAAAAAAAAGTGAAATAATTAATTATGTTTTAAAGTTTCCCTATACATTTAAGTGCCTGCTTTTCTTTTTGTTGTTGTATTGTTGTAGCGGCGCTGCCACCTGATATTAATCCGCCTTGATTCAAAATATTAAATAATTTTTTTTATAAAAGGTTGGTTGAAATAGAAAAGCTAAAAAAATATTAAATTTTGGGTTTGTAAATAAAATAATTTAATTTTTTTTATTTGGTAATTTTTCTAAAATAATTTTAATTTTGCAAATAATTTAAGAATCGTTTCTGCAATGAATTATAAAAAGAAAGAAATTCTTACATCTTAGTTTTTTTTTTTTTTGGTCCAAATTAAGCTCAAATTAACCAACCCTGTGTGTGAATATTCGGCTCTGGCATTAGAAGAAAAGTCTATGGCAGCTGATACACAGTACACAAGGAAATTACGTGAGGATCAGTGATTTAAAAGTCCGGTGTCAACCACTAGTGAGCAGCCTTCTCTCGCAGATACCAGTAGGGGACGACAAGAGACTCAGATCAGTAGAGATCTGCTACACATAACGCTCGAAATGAAATCGGTTTCACATGAGAAAAAATGCCGGTTTTAATAAGCGATCAAGGCGGCTCTGAATTAAAAATAAGTTAACGCGTTTTTAACAAGAAATTCAAACTTGTTTTCTTTATTAAAGGAAGATGCATTTTTATTTAATACCCTTTTGCCAAGTGTGGATGCCTCGTACCAGGATGTTTTAGTTTAGGTAAATATTTCGATAAAAAAAAAATTTGGTACGCAGTAAAATTTGTTTGCAATTCTTGATTTTTTTCTTTCGAATTGAATTAAGAGCGTGACTGCCAAGTTTTGCGGACTTTTCAGTTAAATGTACTTTCTTGAACATTTTGAAAAAATATCGTTGTCGTAGCTACAAACTTTTAAGTGTTTAAAAAATCAACTTTTAATTATTAGACATGTTAAAAGGGCTGCTGAATTTAGATTTTTACCTTTAAATCGTACGTTTGTGTTAGTAAAGAATTTGGAAGGTAAACGGGGTACGTCAAATAGAGACGTAAAATCAAATGACGTGCAACACATTTTGGTGGCAAGACGATATTAATTTTTGGTTAATTATCAATCACAATAAATTTAGGCAATAGGATCTTTAAAAACAGCTTTTTCATAATATATACTGCTGATATTAATTTTTTTTATTTTGGCAGACAGAAAATATTAGCTTTCTCACGTACATTTTTTTGTGCTGCTGGCTGTCTTTATAGAATTCACATTTTTTATAATTTTTAATAGCAAAATAATAAAATGAATCCACATTCATTTTTTTAGCTTTAAAATTGTCTTAGAAAATCTTGGTAATTGAAATAATTCTATTGTTTTTAAAAGAAAATTCCTATTAAAATAAAATAAATATAAATTTAAAAAAATTTTATGAGAACTTATTAACCACGAAATAGTTTAAATTAAAAAAACAAATTTTAGTATAAATCACGAGTTTCTAATGAGAAATTAAGTAACAAAATATATGTTAAATTAAAGTGCGTTTCTATATTACAGGCGATCAACTCGTCTGAAAAATTTATATAAAAAGCATTCAGTTTTTTTTTTTTTTAGTTGTTTCCATATAAATTTTTCACACGAGTTGATTGCCTGTAATATAGAAACAGCACATAAAACAATAAATAACAAATTTATTTTCCTATTTTTATAAGCCAAATTGAGTTAAAATAATTTAAAATTTTTTTAAACAACAAAATCTACAGAATAAGAAACAGTTTTAATTTTTTTTAACTAAAATCATAAAAAGAATTTATTTCATCAAAACAAATAAAAACAAAACTTTGTTTTATAAAAAATAGAAAACAAAAACGTTCTTTAAAAAGAAAAAAGATATTTAAAATATTTGAAAAATATTTGAAAACATTACAAAAAGAATAATGTTGTGGGATTTTTGCTTATTTTTCAAGTGTTTTTCTATAATTATTTCTATTAAGTGGAGTATAAGAATAATTAAAAAGAGATCATATTTTGGAAGTTTAAGATTAAGCTGTTGTTCCTTTTTAGCTTTAGTCAGATACAAATCTAACCAGCGTCACAATTCGTACGCAATGTTATTTTGTTCATCACGTGTTTTTCTTGCCTTAAATGGCGCTGAAAAATGTTCAAAAGCTGTTTCGGGTGTAAACGATGAGGTGGAGTAAGAACGTAATCTACGATGTGGAGTCTTAGAAGATGATGACTGAGGTCCAGAACTGCGAGATCTTTGATAAGGTGGTCGTCCAAATGAAGAACTGTAGGTAGTACCATGACGACGACTGCCCATACCACTGGCTCCACCACCACTACCGCCAGCACCAAAACAACGCATGGCCGCACAAATGAGCGTACACCAACGCCACGAAGTGGGTGAAAAATTATAAAATGGAGGAGCTGATTTAGGCAACAAATGCTGACGACTTGTATGTATGTAGGGATTGTAATTCGAACGAAATAAATTGCCGCTATCACTGCTATTACCACTATCAATGCTACTTTGTAGGGCATTAGAACGAAAGACATTGCCGTTTTGTGGAAAATAAGGATCATCTTCGGTACTATGGAAACCATGATTATCTGCAGCTGTTATTGCGGACGCATTATCGAAACGTGTATCTCGACCGAAATCTCTATCAATGGAAACGGCTGGTGTTATAATCATAAATTGACTATATTTTGTACGATATGAGCGATTTGTAGAGGATGACGTTGAGGCCTTCGAAGTTGAACTTTGTGAAGAATATTTTGTTTTATTTACCACATGATTAGAATTTGAAATCGTTTGTTGCTGTGACTGGGAGGGAGGTGATGGTTGGGTTTGCTGTTGATTAGCAATGGAATTTAAGAGTGTCTGATTCGTATCGACCGAAGAAAAGGAGGCTGTCGATGAAGTGGGTGAAATGTCGGCACCACTAGAGGCTGCATTAAAAAATGTGGCCGTCTGGCCAAGTGCTGCTGTACTACTGATAATACCAGCAGTTTGACTAATAAACATACCAGCCGGTGAGGGCTGTGTTGTGGTTACCTGGTATTGCAACTGCAATGGCAGTGAATATTGTTGTTGTATTTTGGCATGTTGTTGCTGTACGACAGTAATAGCAGAGGAATGTTGTTGCTGTTGTTGTGATGTTGGTAAATGATTATGTTGTGGCGCCATTGATTGCGTAAGCGATTGTTGCTGTTGCTGTGGAGCTGGAGATGTTGTAGTGGGTGTTGAACCAACAGAAGGCATCCATCATCTTGTTTCCTCATTTCCACTACTACTGTCCTCAGGTTTCACAATCTTATAGGTGATTAAATATTCTGGATACGCCTAAAAATATGCAATAACAAAAAAATTAAAAATTTTGAGAAAAAAGTAATAACATAAATTTATCCTACCTGCTCTCCTCTATAAACAACATATTCAGCAAAATGTAAGCCGCCCGCTGAAGGTCTGCCTATAACTGAATGATGGCCAGGTGGAGCATGGGCCATTTTCATGGCACTGTATTGAAGAAATGATTTACCCAACGCCACACGACATAACAGCAATTGCCTATAACAAAGAATTTAAAAACTAAAGAATAAAAATATTAAAAAAAAAAATACCTTGGACACATGTAACAAGACTTGTCCTTGTGCGATGGGCAGCCTATGCCACCACCAATACCATAAACATATTGATTGCTCTTTGAACTGTGCTCTGCAAAATATATTCCGGCTCCAAACATGCCACCTATGTAGGCATGTCTCTCATCAAAGCCCTTCTGTACAATGGCATTAATAAACGGACTTCCATGAAATAACATACGTTCATTGGCTTGCATTGTGTTCTCCTCGGAGACTTCTTGACGCCGGTGTGCGTAACGTTCCCAAAGTTTGCGATTTTGTACCTTTTGCACCTAAAATAGAAATTGAATTATACGGAAAAATTGTTTTAAAAGGAACTAAATTATAAGTAGCTTTGATTTTCCTACCATCTCTACTTACCCTGATAATGTTATAACGCGTAAAGTAGCCACCCGCCTGACCATTATCACGATGCTCTCTTATGGTGGCCTGCATTTCCTCTTCAACTGCTAAGAATTCTTTATCGTCTGGCAAAAGATCTACTAGCAGTGTACCAGGATTAACATTATTTCCGATCCCTTTAATAATTGAAGAAAGAAAAAGTTTAAAAATAAAAATGAAATTGTCTCAAACTTTTAAACAAACTCACCGACTGTCGCTCTTAATTGTGCTATACCCTTTAAAATTTTATGACGAAAACCATATGCTGACACGCCCACTTGTTTAAGGTCTTCATGACCCATTTCTGCTAAAATCTCCAAAGTAATTTGTTCCCTTTCAAAGAGATCTATTAAATGTTCTAATTGCAAACTAGCCAAGAAACTGGCAGTATTGGTTATGGATTCAGGATCGGTAACGTCTTCACCTAAATCGGTGGAATTTGCTTCGGCACCCTGAGCCGGACTCATGCGTGACGATAGTGGTAGTGGTACAGGAACACTTAATGTCATTGAGGCGCCCGAAGGCAGTGTTACAGTCTCTGTACTGGGCGATAAAACAGTACAGGCTGCTACATTTGGACTGGGGTTGGCTGTTAAGTTGTTTGAGGACGTTGTGGTAACAGGCGCCAAGGGTGTAGAATTATTGCTAAGTAATGATTGTTGGGAAGCACTTAAGGCTGAAGTACTCAACGAAGTAGCCATTGCATCTTGTAAGAGACACTTAACATCATCGGCTGTGGCCAATTCAATAGGTGTTTGACCCTCTTGGTTTTTCATATAGGGATCTGCTCCATGGGCCAGTAATAGGGAACATAATTGTGTGCGACCCTTTTGGGCTGCTTCGTGTAAAGGAGTAAAACCCCATTTATCGGTAGCATTAACGACAGTCTTGTGTTTAATAAGCAGTGCAGCGATTTCCAAATGACCATAAGAGGAGGCATTGTGTAGAGGTATTAATCCACCCTTGTCTTGAGCATTGACATCGGCTCCGTTTTCTAGCAAATACTCGGCCACCTCATAATTATTGTAACCGGCTGCCAAATGTAAAGGTGTGGAGTTCCGTCCCTGAGCATCACGACAATTAATGGTTTCGGGTGTTACTAAACGTTGAACTCTGGCCAAATTGCCCTTTTTGGCAGCATCCAACAGAGCGGAGTTACCTCTTAACAATTCAGCTACATCGTGATCAGATTCCTTTACCAAGTCAGCTGGCGTGGCACCATCACGATTCTTCTTTGAAGGATCGGCGCCATGTTTCAATAACAGCTTTACAATATCGTATTTTCCTTTGGCAGCAGCTTCATGCAACGGTGTAAATTTCCACAAATCCGAGACATTAACATTAGCTCCAGCCTTAATTAATAATTTGGTTACCTCGAAATGACCATAAGAACAGGCATTGTGTAGAGGCACCAAACCGCCCTTATCGGCTGCATGCACTTCGGCCCCATGTTCCAAAAGAAATTCTACCACCTGAACCCTATTGAAACCAGCAGCAAAATGTAGAGGCGTCGAATGCCTTCCATCTAAATCGCGACAGTTGACGGAATGCGAATTGGCCAAAACAATGCGACGCACTGTGTCCAAATCACCTGCCTTGGCCGCCTCTAGCAAGTGTGTTTCTGTATCTGGAGGATCCTTAAGTATTTTTAAAACACTATCGGAGGCTAATTGAGCGGCTGTATAACCTTCCAACGATATAATGGTGGTATCAATGTTGTACGACAACAATATTCTAACAGCCTGTTCATCTCTGGCACATTTGTGTAAAGCAGTCTGTCCCAAACCATCGAGAGCATTGACTTTGGCACCATTTTTCAACAATGTATCCATAATGTCGTAATGTAAATGTTCGGAAGCCAGATGGAGAGGTGTCAGGAAAGCCTTATTTTTCTCATTCAGCAAAGAGCCTTTGCGTATCAGCAGTTCAGCAATCTGAAAATAAAAGTCATCCGAACTCATTTCTGTATAAAAAAAATATTAAAATACTCTCAAAAAGTTACCTGTTTCCGTTTTGGATCTATAGAAATGGCAGATGCATGAAGGGGAGCATCACCTGAATAGGGATGTATAAAATTAACCGTCTCTGAGGATAGAAACTTTTTTAAACGCGGAATGTTGCCAGTTTTGCAAGCATCCAATACACAGTGACCTTTATATTCATCTAATAAAAGAAAAGAAATCTGATGTCTTAAACATTCAGGATGACAACAAGATATGAGATCGATCTACTTACAGTGAATTCTCTCTCTTAGTTCTCTTGTGGGTGCTGAATCTATAGCCGATTTGTTATGGCAGTTCAATAGAGTGGGATTGGCTCCTTTACTCAGTAGTAGACTACAAACCTCTACACGACTTTTAGAGGCCGCTTCATGCAAGGGTGTAAAAGCCCACAAATCATTGGCGTTAACATCTGCCCCAGCCTTTATCAATAGTTTTGTAACCTCAAAGTGGCCATATGAACAGGCATTATGTAATGGCACTAGGCCACCTTTATCCTTCGCATGTACATCTGCTCCATGTGACAATAATATTTCCACTATGGCAATACGATTATAGCCAGCCGCCAGGTGAAGCGGTGTGGACCTACGACCATCACTAGCATGGCAATTGACGTTCAAAGGCGTTAGCAGAGCTAAGAGTCGATCTTTAGCACCCGAACGTGCCGCCTCCAACAATTCATCTTTACGATATTCACCCGTTAAAACAGGGCGCGTATTTTCATCGGCCAATTCTAATGGTGTTTTATTTTCCGAATTTCTTATATTTGGATTGGCACCATGCTGCAAGAGCGCTATACAAACATCAACTTTACCTTTGCTAGCCGCCTCATGTAATGGTGTATAGTTCCAATTGTCTGTGGTATTGGGACACGCACCAGCCTTCAACAACAGCCGAACGACCTCAGCATGACCAAATGAACAGGCATTGTGTAGTGGATGCAGACCACCTTCATCACATGCTTGTATGGAAGCACCATTATTCAAGAGAAATTCAACGACCTCTCTACGACCGTAACCTGGAAATAGAAAAAGACACACAAATATGTTTTATAAAAAAGATGACTAATAGAAGAACATTGTTGCGACAACAGCTCAACTCACATGTACAAAAGGTGCCTAAAATTAGACACCCTGTAGTAAATCTGAATTGAAATTGGCGAAAGTGTACAAAAAACAAAACCTAAACAATAAATAATTATAAAGTAATTTTTTAACAATCGCAAATGGCTTAAAACTTGCGATGCAAATTGAAATCGCATGAAAGGTGTCCTGAAGTTAACAATCGCAAGAAATTTGGCGACTTCAAACCGCAAGCGCATACTGCAGTGAAGTTCGGAATTTTGCGTAAAATACACTTAAAAACGATAACAAAATTATACACAGATTAAGCTTAATGTGTTCTCCTTTAACAAATTTTTAATTTTTTTTTTATAAATATCAAAATGAAAATTTATTATTCGGAATCTATTAAAATTTAATTAATTTACTTTATTCGTGCTTGATTCCTTCAAATATAAATGTTTCATGATATTCTCATGAAATATTTATTATTTTAAACTAAACTACAAAATGAAATGTATTACTGCGGGGAAAGCATATCCATATGGCCATTTCACTACTGCTCAAAATAGCTCATCAGATTGATTAGATGAGAACTCCAATAATCAATAAGACAAAAGACAATAACAACTCAAAAATGTTCTATACAAAAACACAGCAACCATTCAGTAATTATTTTTTTTTCAAATACATATGAATGGTTCCCAATGGGATCCCTTATGTAGAAAAATGAAAGAAAAAATAAAAATAGTTACTGAATGTTTGCTGTGTTTTTGTATAGAACATTTTTGAGTTGTTATTGTCTTTTGTCTTATTGATTCAATGGAGTTCTCATTTAATCAATTTGGCTTTTGATATAAGAGTTTCTAGTTTCTTGTACAAAATTTGGGTAAAATCCACTGATGAGCTATTTGAGCAGTAGTGAAATGGCTATATGGATATGCTTTCCCCGCAGTAATACATTTCATTTTGTAGTTTTTTTTTTTAATTTTTAACAAAAACTATTTTTATTTTTACATAATTAAATTCGTAAATAATGAATTTAAAATTTGTCCTTTGTTTTATCAATTGTTTGTTTTAATTGTTTTCTAGTGTACTGGCGACTTTTTAAAAACAGCTGTTTTACTTGATGTTCGAAAATTAATTAGTAATAGTGGGGTTGAACATATAGTCGGTAATAAAATAATAACAATATTCGGGACCTTAATAGATTTATTTAAATTACTTTTAGGACGATGAGAAAATAAATAAAAATACTTTTCAAGTACTGATTACCCACGACGTAAATAATCTTTTCCTTCAAAGATGCTAAATGCAACATCACTAATACAAATTCCATTTGTCGCCCATATATTTCTATCTTTATTTTATTTTAATAATAAATGTCCATTAGATTGGATTGAAAAAAATCTCTACGAGTCTGATTTTGAATTCGTTCTTTTTAAATTGCATGTATTTATAAGAAATTAAACTAAAGAAGAAAGCTGCTGGCATTTTGTTTTAATTTTCTTTTGTTTATGATTTGCACCAAAAATCAAAAGTGGCGTTTTTGAAATCACATGCGTTTTCAAAAACATGCTATTGTCAGAACATGCCTGATAGTATCTATCAAGGCATATCAATTACCAGGAGGCAGCTTAGGCGAATTGACAGTAATGTTACCTGCGAAAATGAACGAAGGTATCTGAAATCAAAAGAAACTTTTGTCAAAAATACCCGCCAACAACAACAACCGTTTATAACAGTGTTGCCATTTGTTTTTTAGCTTTCTCGAAAAATAAATTGTCGAATATAAAAATACAGTGAGTCACAAATAGTGTTGGTACCCAGCATCGTTAAATATTTCAACTAATAATTATTAGTAATTTCTTAACGTGGTATTCATTAGATAATCAGCTTAAAATGACAAGGTATTTTCAAAATTTGTATCTGTGCCAAAAATAAATCCATGCTTGGTATCGTTATATATTTCTTAGAAGCAAATCTGTAAATTTTAAAGGCTACACAAATAAAATTTTGAAATTTTATAACGCAAAAATGTAGAAAAGAGAATTGTCTATTAAAGAACGCGAAATAAACGAAAGAAATATCAAGAAATGTCTAGAGTTTGCACAAGTGTTTCTTCATAAAGAATTAAGGTTTTGGGACGACGCTATTTTCTCAGACGAGTCTGAATAAAATATATTTGGTTCTGACAGAAATTATCACGTGTGCAGAAAAGCAGGAGATGCAACTCAACCCAAAGAATACTTGTAAGACTTTGAAATTGTGTCCTCTGCGGGCTTGGGCGACTTAGTTATGATCGATGAAATTATGACTTAAGAGGTTTTTTAAACATTTTGAAAACCAATTACGTAGAAGTGCAGAAAAACTGGTACTTGTTGACAAATTTTACTTTCAAAAGGACATTGATCTAAAACATACCGCTGGCATTTTTATGTGAAATTAGTTATACAATCATTACAAAAATATAAATATTTAAGACTAAAATATCAGGTAAGTGTTTTTTAATAAAACATTAACATTACATTGTTTACAACAATCTCAAAAAAAAATTGTTCACATACGCTTGCGCGGATTGCTAAAAACACAAAAATAAAACAACATTAAAACAAATAATGAAATTAAAGAAGGCAAATGTATAGGATTTGAGTAATTTACCTAATTAAAGCTTAAACTTCGAGGTTAAATTATAATTTTAAAAATATTAAAGATTAAAAATAAAAATAAAAAAACAAGTAAGAGTGCTACCTATACTAGGCTATGTCGAATCTTATATTCCCTTCACCATCTATGTAAATCTAGTTTGGTGAGGTGACAGAGAATAAAAAAAAACAATTGGTACTGCACATATTTAGTTTTACATAAAAATGACAACGGCTCTTCAAAAGCTTTAAAATTAAAAAAAAATAAATAAAATTTCAGAGCCCCGTAACTCGGAAAATATGGGCAAGTACCAATTTTTTCACTGGATGATTTTTTTTTTCAAATTTTTTAATTCTCTATCGCCCCATGTATTTATTTTTTTGATTGGAGTTACTTAATTGTTCCAAACGACATGAATAAATTAGAGGTAGGCGTGGCGTTTTGCCTGCTGCCGCGAAGGAAATGGACCGATCATGGTAATTTCCAATAGCAACTCTTTCGACAGTACATTTGATCGATTGACATATTTATTTATGTCGGACGGATAGACGGACATGGCTCAATCGACTTCGCTTTGCATAAGTAGTCAGAATATATACACTTTATGGGGTTGGAAAAAGATATTGTAGAAATTACAGACGGAATGTCAAACTTATATACATATACCTTTTTCATCTTTTTGTGGAGAAGGGTATAAAATTTTGAAAACACATCAGTCATTAAATCAAAACTTTCATACTCATTATTTTCAATGTCACTGTTGTTTTACATATCCTTAGCCAGTGTTGTCAGATTAGGGGAGTTATCCGCAAATCGGGAACTTTATTTTTAAAATGGGGATGAAAATTTCGAGATATATTTTGGGATATATTTTGAGTTATGGGGATTTTTTTAAATTATGTTTTTAGTTATTGTAATTTAACTATTTTAAATAAATTTAGTATGGTAAAAATATAATTGTTAAAAAGTATGACAGATAAAAGTCTCTTCGTAAAAAATTAGTTTGATTTTTTTCAGCAATGAACTAGTGAAAACCAAAATAAGAAATCAAATGCAATACGAGCTGCTCCAATACAATTTGTTGTGACACTTTTATTTATTTTCAGAAATGCTTTAAATGTTTAACTCCAAAAATAGTACCAAAAAATTGCTTTAACCATGAGATGGAACATTTTAATTCAGAACTTCTGGATTTCGTTAATCAACAATAAATACAATATTGAAAAATATATGTTAATACTTAAATTGAATTTAAAAATAAATAGTTTTATTTGTAGTGGGGATTTTTTTTTTTGGAATTGTGGGGATAGTTGTGGATACAGCTCGAAGGAAATTTGGGAACCCTAATCGTTACTCGGGTAAAAGTTCTATACAAAAAAAAGTTCTTCCGATGCAAACATTACTTCTGAGAATTACAAATATCTTAAGAATTCCCTTCGACAACTTCTTAAAATTTAGGCTTTTTGGCCTAAATACATACATTTTATGCCGGTTTTAATTCTATCGATCTGGCCACACTTTACTTATTTGTATGTATATCAGTGTTGCCGTTTGGTTACTTTTTTTACATTTTTCGTAACTTTTTAAGGCTCGACATAACATGTAAAGTTTTATTACATTTCGCCAAATTTTCGTAACTTTTGGTAAAGACACGAAATAAAGTAATATCACTGAAAGAGTACTTGTTTCATTATTTGAGGTAAGAACCTCTCTTAACATATTCCGATTTTAACAACAAAGATTACTTGCAAATGCTATCAAAATGCTTTGGGTATTTTATACCGCTTTGTACAGCGGCTTTAGCTGACTGTTTTCCACAGCGGCTTCGGCTATCTGTTATTTTTAGTTAAGTTAACATTGTAAGCATTTTTGTAAATATTGTAATATATTTTATAAGTTTTTGCCGATCATAAAGAGGACTTTCACCTGCTGCTACTCCGACTTAGTTTAGTACACCGAGAAGGAGAAAATATTCGGAGAGACTCTGCGACCGACTTCCCGTATGAAGACGATAATTTCCGACTGAATTCAGTATTGTCCATGCTGTTTACCGTATTAAGCTGAAAACTCCCGATTGAGCTTTTAGGAATATTAGCCGAATAATAACGACTAATTAAATCAACTACTATAAGCCGAGTACTCCCGACTGATCAACCCATCACCATAGCTGTTAGTAGCGTTACCGAAGTATATAATTGTATGTTATTAAAGCTATAAATAAATAAAGATTTATATATATTCAATCCCTAGAGGCGGGAAAATTCAATCGAGTTATCACTTATGGTTTGTGGATCTGCAAGTAGACCCTGGAATACTCAGATCTACCTCAGCCGACGACAAAGTCCACGTTATAAGATGACAGTTTTTATACTTTTCTTAAAAAATACGAAATATAGCCACCGAGCTTTTCAGCAGTCACATTTTAAAAATTTCCATCGCCTAAAAGGATTTTCTCTTATGGCCACAATCAGTGAGAATATGTCACTGGTTTAGCAAAATAAAAAGTAAATCTTATGAAAAAAAAACCTTCATAAGAATAACTTCGATACACAGTACTTTAAGTAAAAATAAATTTTTTTAAAAATATTTTTAAAGAAAAGTTCGGGAAAAACAATTAATGACCTTCTAATGGCAATAAAAACGTGATGAAAAAATCACCATCGCCTATCGTATATACCAAATTTTTCGAAAAGGTTAAAATTCTCCCGCATATTTGACAGAGATAACTACAAACTGGCTTTTGAAAGCTATAACGCGGTCAACAGATTAATTAATTCTGATTAAGTTCATTTCAATTTTAAAGAATTTATTTCGATCACGGGATCGCTTATCCTTATTTGAAACAATCAAAAACAAATGTGTGGGGCGATAGAGAATTAATAAATAAAAAATAAGTAAGTGTACTATATTCGGCTATGCCGAATCTTATATACTTTTCAACATCTATGTAAAATATTAGTTTAGTGAAGTAACTCCAATCAAAAAAGCAAATGTTGGGGTGACAGAGAATCTCACCGGCTCTTAACGTGTTAAGCCTTTTTAAAAAATTTTGGTATTTTCTTAAAGACCTCTTGAAAAGTTTTAAAATGATACCCATATTGATATTTTAAAAAAATTTGAAAATTTCAGAGGTCCGTAAATCGCAAATATGGGCGAGCGCTAATTTTTTCACTTGATGTTTTTCTTATTTTTTAATTCTTTGTCATCCCTATATTTGTTTTTTTAGTTGGAGTTACTTCACTTAACTAGATTTACATAATGGTGAAGGGTATATAAGATTCGTCATAGCAGAATATAGCATCCTCCTTACTTGTTTTTTTTTCTGACTTTAAAACTGTTGTGAAAATTGGCGATTTTATTTTTTGAGCCAAACTTGCGATTTTGCAATAGCATTGTTTGGCAACAGTGGATTACATATCCAGTAGGCCAAGTATAGAAAGTTTGTAATGATGTTTATTTTAAAGATGATGACTAAGCTGTGACATTAGAAATCTCTATGAAGGTTTTATTACTCGTATTAGCTTAATACCCTTTTCCTTTTTCATACGTTTGCCGCCAAAGCTGCTGAAACCATTATATTTCTTTAATTATAGATGTATGTCTGTTAATTGTAATATAGTTAATTTTGTTTCTTTTTTTTTCTCTCAATTATGAAAGCAGTAAAGGTGACCAAGGTTACTTTTAATGTATTATTTTTTATATTCTTCGTAATTTTATTGCAGTGCAGTTCTTTGTTAAAAGGCTTTTTACTAAAATTTTTACACTTATGTGTTTGTACGAGTATTTTCCGAATTAATAAAGTGGGTTATAACTAGATGTTGTCATTTGTTGTCTTGTTGTTAGTAGTGTTGTGGTTTTTGTCTGTCATAAGCAGTTTTTACTTAGAAAATATGTTTTAGTTAGATGCCATTTGGTTTAGTTTTAAATGTGACATCTTTACAGATTACGATATAGAAAAAAAAAAATTAAATGACTACACAAATAATATGTATTTATAATTAGCAACAAATGTGTGTGTGCATATGTGTAATTTGGTTGTTCTAGAAGTATTATAAAGTTTTCTCATTAAACCAAATCAAAGATTAATTGTCATGTAAAAAAATAATAATAAAAAAAAATTAAATTCATTTTGGTTAAAATTACGAAATTTAAATTTAATATACTTAAACAAATGTCAAATTAAATATTTACGCACAAAAATAATTTAAAATTTTCAATTTTTATTTTTTGCAAAAAACAAAAAATAAATTTTGTAATAGTTAATCATAAACATTTTCTTCGGACAAACATAAAATTAACAACAATAACAACACATTTCCGTTATAGCAATTAATGACGTAAATGTTAATGTGTTTTTTTAATTTCTATAAAAAATATCAGTATCTACAGTGAAGCAGCGGCACATTGAAATAACTAAAATCAATGTTGGCATCACTCTGTTGTATTTGTTCTCATATAATCAATTATGGAACAACGTGCGAAATAGCACAGGCTTTAAGTAGAAGAAAAACTGTTGGTAAATTTGTAAAGGAAGCTTATCTTTGGTACCGCATCAGGTCTGTAAAACTTTTACAAAACATTTACGACAGTAGGAAATCCAAAATTCAGTTTGATATCTATAATTTATGCCTAGTAATAATTGCTGGAATCAATTTAAACACAAGTAACTAATGGACTTTTCATGATAATAAAATGTAGATAGTTTTCCTACGTTTTGAGACGTTTTTCACCATATTCACCTTTTCAAATGGACGTTGAAAAAATCATCCGTCTTAAAAGTTTTTGATTACAAAAGTTATTTTAAATTTAAACTTTACAAAACCTAAGATTAATAATCGAAAACACAAGTTTTATATTAAGATCATTCTTTTTCTGTTACAATTAAAATTACTACCATTAAATGCTAATGGTTTTATTTAAATCATTTTAATCATAATTGTTTTAAATAATGGTAGTGTAATTTTAATTAAATCGTTTTATTACTAATTACAATTGAATAAAAAATAAATTATTTTTATGAAGCACAAATTTAGGTTCACAAAAGCTTGAAAACGAGGAGTGATGTTTATTAATGGTAATGCTTTGAAATCGTTTAATCATTAGTTAATGATAATGACTTTATTTTTTAACTAATTGTCAATGAAACTTTTTCATTAAAAAGCATTACCATTAGTGAAAATAATAGTAATACTAAATAAATCATTAGCATTGTTTATCATTCAATGCTAATGAAATTGTCAATTAGTCCATCTAATTAATTGATCCAATGTATGACTAACATTCACAAGATATAAACCATGAAAATTTTGTGATTTTTTATCTACCCGCAACTTCTATAAGTCTTCGGTCTTCGTATTACTTCGACTCGTTTTTAAATTGCAAAAGGTTACTCTTACATTAACATTTACCGAAGATTTTCGCCAAAAGTTCAATTCTAACAAGCTGCGCTGCATCAGTTTGTCGCAGTGAGCACTTAAGGTCTTGAGCGGTTCCGATTCACAGACACCCATTTTGCAATTTGAAATCGGAATCGCAACGATATGCGACTTTCAGAACGCAGCCGTATAATATTCTAAACAACTTTCTTTACCTTTTGATAAAATGTACTTTGGATATGACAACGTACAGCACACATAAATTAGCATGAAAATGTCATAGTTATTGTGTGTCAATCGGAACCTAGACTTATCACTTTACCATGACTTTACTGTATTGTAAACAACAACAAGAATGTGTGTGTTTATCTTAATATTCGTTTATGTTAGCGCCATACAAACTTATTTTATAAAGTCCTTAATATTAAAAATAATTATTAAGAAAAATAATTAAATGAAATAATTAAAAGTTCTGCTTTTTGTTGTTGTGTACATTCATTTCACTTACAATTCATTAACCTATGAAAGCGAATCTACATATTTTTCAAAACAGTATAAAGTGTACAATAGATAAATTGTATTATACGCCGATGATACATTAATTTTTACTGAAGAACAAACAGAGGAAAAATGCTATCAAAATATAAACACAGATATGAATTCCATTAATAAATGGGTAAACATGAACAAATTAAAATTCAATGAAAACAAAACAAAATTTATTTCCATTATATATAATTGTTTTTTTTTTACCTTTTTAAATAATTTTTCTTTTCTAATTTTTTAAGCACTAGGTCAGTCAGTTTATAAACAATAAAATTTAAATTTATATTTTCAATATTTCGCCACACCGTTGCGTGGCATCATCAGGAAACAGGAAACAAAAAATATTAATAATAAAATTTTTTTGGAAAAACAAAATTAAAATGAAATTTTTTAGTTTTTAATTTATTATTTAAGACAAGGTCTTTTAATTTTTATTTTCTCAATATTTCGCTACTCCCTTGTGTAGCATCCTCAGGACAAAGAAATATTTATTTGAACACAAAAAAGCAACAACAAAAAAGTTATAAAAATTTTTTTCAATTTAACATAAAACAAAAAACATAAAATTATTTTGTCATTATTTTTTCAAAAACTCAAAACCAAACGACAAAAAATTCAAATATTACAACATTTACATTCTCATAAAAATTTAAAAAACAGAAAACATTCAAATTATTTAAAAATTTTAAACAACATAATACAAATACATTTACATAAACTTTTACGATAGAAATCCCAGTTAGCATTTGGAAGATTGTTTTTACAAAAATCACCAAAGTGAGTCATTTAAGACTACCCAAGATGACTTAAAACTGATTAATCAGTTGTGCGTTTTAAAAGAGGCTCGAATATCATTCCGACAAACGCAAAGAAAGCGACTTGTTTAAAAACAAAAAGTACAAAAAGCAAATGCTTGAAATTCGACTGTTTTTAGAATTTTTTAGAGACATATAAAACGCAGTCTAACGATGAAAAAATGATTCAAATACATATTTTATTTTTATGTCACTTCGTAAAGAAAATAGAGGTAAAATAAATTTTTTTAAAATTAATTTATTTGAATTTTAAAGGCTGGTTCACCCACAAACATTTCGTTCCGAAACATTTTTTTTTTATATGTAGTTTCTCTCTCTCTCAAAAAATAAAACGTTAAACTACATGTAAAAAAAATGTTTCGGAACAAAATTTTTGTGGGTGAACCAGCCTTAAGAAAA
This sequence comes from Gymnosoma rotundatum, assembly GCA_916610165.2. Lineage (NCBI taxonomy): Eukaryota > Metazoa > Arthropoda > Insecta > Diptera > Tachinidae > Gymnosoma > Gymnosoma rotundatum. The sequence continues at coordinate 123,735,902 of OU744336.1, read as the reverse complement.
TTACGAATAACATGCAACCGAATGTAACACTACGTCTTGACGAGCAATTAATTGGTTCGCACATGAACAAAACGTCAGCAGAATAGGTTTCAAACATTTGTTCATGTTTGTCTGCGTGGAGGAAACTTGGCGATGTTAATGCTTCGATTTCTCGTTGTTTGAAAACGACATGACATCGACAACGATGGTCTACACAAGCCATTTTAATGTGCGCACATGAAATTGTTCAATGTTTGAACAAATCAATGGTTCGTCAAGACAGCGTGTAATAAACAATAAGCAAAACTGAGTTTGCAATGTTTAATTTTGGGAAAATATAATAAGAAATATTCGTATAATATGTTTCGAAGAAGACTCGCATACGGCTAGTAATATGATAAAAAATTGACTCGAAAAAATATCGTATATGATTATAAGTACGATTGAAAACAGTATCGAAAATGAATCGAAAACGCGAGTCATAAGGGACTCGTTCAGAAGAGTCGCGGCTAGGGTACCATTTTCTAACGACAAAACATTCATTTTCGACTCTAAAACGAGCGCATAAACGATTATTTTAATCGTGTCGGAAAGTCAAAAAAGACTCGAATATGATCAATAATTCAAAAAAATGCTAACTGGGATGTTACAAGCAAACGTTAATTATTTTTTATGCACTAAATGTCTATAACATTGCACAACATTATCAGTATCAGCCTTAAAGTTTATTCTTTTTGTTGCTGGTACTTTAATTATTTGTAACATCTCTAACATATACCGACGTTTATAATTATTTCCTATATTTAAAACAGATGCATCTTCATAGTTAGGATAATGATCAAATCTGGCACAATGGGAAGATAATGCAGTTTTTTGTGAATTATTAACGTCCCTGTATCTTTGATCAGACTTATGTCCAGCTATTCTAGTTTTATGTGTGTGAAGTTAAATTTTAAAATTTATAACCCTAGCCACATTCTGTTACGATAACAGAGCTATGTTAATCACTTAACATAACCAATGTTAATACAAAAAATCTAATAGGTATAAAAGTTTCCGGACGATTTTTAAATAAAATAAAAGTGGATATAAAAAAAAATTATTGGAAAACACTTCTAGTAGTGTCTTTATTAAACTCCAATAGCCAAATATATTAAAATTTTGTTTTTTAAGAAATTATAGAGGTTTTTCCAAAAACACCACTCTTGAAATTTGAAAAAGGACTTTGGTCCTTTTCTTGAAAATGAAAGAGAGTGGGCGAAAAAAATTTATTGGAGAACACTTCTAGTAGTGTCTTTATTAAACCCCAATAGTCAAATATATTAACATTTTGTTTTTAAGAAATTATAGAGGTTTTTCCAAAAACACCACTCTTGAAATTTGAAAAAGGACTTTGGTCCTTTTCTCGAAAATGAAAGAGAGTGGGCGAAAAAAATTTATTGGAGATATTGGAGATTGGAGATATCCCACTAATATGGATCAATAGAGTAGCCCTTGGGCCTCCATTTGTATAGGGTGTGTTATACCAGCCATTTTCCATTTTTCCATAATGACCACCAATCTTCTCAAGAAATGTTGAAAAATGACTATGTTAAAAAACTATGTATTTGTTGATCTTTAAGAACTATTTTGAACATTTAAGTTTTATAATCTCACCCAGTACACTCTAGCACAATTTTTACATATTGCACTTAAGATGGACCGGGTCCCAAATTCCCGGGTTAAGCGTTTTATATTATAAAGGTCAAAATTCTAACGACTGTTAAATGATTAACAGTGCTCTGTTAACTGCAAAATTAGCTACGTTAAAAAAATTGGTTTGTGTCTCTACTAGTTAAATTCGAATTTATCTTCCCACACATTTTTTTTAACAAGGGACTGCAGCTCTACAACAAGATGCCAAATAATATAAAAAATGAAGAAAATATGAAATTATTTAGAAGAAAGTATGTTGTGGGCATTACAGATCAGATCTAATATATATATATGTTTATAAAAGTTTTTAATCTTGTGATATTTAAAGTATAATAAATAATCCTTATTTAAATAAATAAGTTTAAAAAAATTAGACATCAATCAATTGTTCAGCAAAGACTCCCCTTTTTTTTAGTCAACAAAATTGTCGCGTATAGAGTAAAAAATAATCTATATTTTTTTTTAGAAAAATGCATCATGTGACCTTATGTTTTTAAAAATAATACCGCAGCTACCTATGGTCATAGCAATCGTTACCACACCATGATAAATAATTTTTTGTTTTAAAAATATGAATTGACCCGCGAGAAGTTGTTTTAACAGGATGGCATTATATACAAGCTATACGGCGACCACCGAAAGAAAGTAATTTGTGGAAGTAGGCGGTCAAGGGCGTGCGATTTGATATCTCTCGTTTATTTCCTGTGGAGGCCTCGTGAAGTTAATACCTTATGCTGATAAACCAGCGACATTTGACACCTTGAAGGCCAACATTGTTTTCCGCTAGATAAAATTAATTCAATTTTAATTAATCATTGCAAGTAGCTTAAGTGAGCGAAGAAGCTTAAGTCATCGCCTTTAGCGTTAATATTGACGTCATATTCGTAATAAAACACTATTTAGACTTTTTAATGGCCTTTGACGAATGCTGGAAAAAGTGTTAATAGGGGGAGACCATAATAAGAAATAAATAAGAAAAGAATCGACTGAAAAGGTCTAAAATTCTGTATTTTGTTGCTTGGTTTTTATCTAAATAATTTTACTTATTTGTATTGTTAAAATTTAGCTATTGGTATTTATTGATTAAAATATTAAATTTAATACATGAGTTTTTTTTTGTACAAGTTTAAACAAATAATATTCAAAATGAAAGCTTAACTACGAGGGCTGCTATATATATTTCTGGCCTGGCAACACTGACTGCTGCCAAGTGCAATCTGACATTTCCATTGGAAAGTTTGTCATTTTTGAGCATAATCGTACCCAAAACATTTTGACGTACGACCATTATTTGTGTTGTTTACAGTGACTTGAAAAAATTAATATAGAAAAAAATGGAATTAACTCGTGAACATTTTCGTGCCATCATTTTTCACAAGTTTCGACGTGGATTATCACAAGAGTGCATTGGTGAACTTAAATCTTTGTATGGCGATGAAGCACCATCCTATAGCACTGTGAAAAATTGGTATAATGAATTTAATCGTGGCCGAAGCTCGCTCAAAGACGAATTCCGTGAAGGTCGTCCAAAAACGGCTGTTGTGCCAGAGAACATTGATGCCGTGCGTGAACTCATAATGCAAGATCGACATGCGACATACCGAGAGATAGAGACATCCTTGGACATTTCTTTCACCAGCATACATTCGATACTGCATGAACACCTGCCCGTAAAAAAGGTTTGTTCTCGTTGGATCCCGCACAATTTGAAAGTCGCTCAAAAAAAGGCTCGTGTCGATTGGTGCAAAGAAATGTTGTAAAAATAGGATTGCGGTGCTTCAAAAGACGTTTATCAGATCGTCACAGTTGACGAATCATGGATCTATGCGTATAAGCCCGTAACGAAACAACAATCGACCGTGTGGGTCTTCAAAGACGAGCAAAATCCAACGAAAGTTGTTGTTGAGTGGTACACTACAATTTGTTTGCCTGAAGTCATCGGAGAAATTCGAAAAACCAACAAGAGAAGACGAATCATTGCTCACCATGACAATGCGAGCTCTCACACATCGGCTCAAACCAGAGCGTTTTTGACCGGCCAAAACGTCGAATTAATGGGTCATCCGCAGTACAGCCCTGACTTGGCACCTAATCACTTCTTCTTGTTTCCGCACATCAAGAAAAAAATGCGCGGTCAACGATTTTCGTCGCCAGAAGAAGCTGTTGAAGTGTTCAAAAAACATGTTTTAGAAGTGTCTCAATCGGAGTGAAAAAAGTGCTTCGCATGCAAAAGTGTATAAATCATGCTGGAGAATATTTTGAAAAACAATAAAACCATTTTTGATTATAAATATTCGCATTTTCACTATTAGGCCAGAAATATATAGATCAGCCCTCGTATTGATGTGTTTAATAAGTGCTGGTAAAGTATCTAAAAATTCACAAAATACGAGGTGTGACATCTATAAACGACATAAATCTCACCAGAAATGAAAATTCTGAAAAGTTCGCTAAAAACCAATAATAAAAAAATTAATTTTATCCAAAATAGAAAAATTTACAAAATTTAAAATAAGAATAAATTATAAATTTTTTAAATTTTCGCAAAAAAAAGTTAAAGTTTCCTCAAATAACCGCTTTTGAAAAAAAAAAAACGCGAATGCAGCAGAAAGGGAAATTCGCCAACAAGACTAAAACTAGCAAAATAAACACGATATAAATTTCAAACCAAAATCGACTTTTACCAAAAATTCTAACTTAAGGGCGGTTTACATGGTCACAGAAGTCTTACATGTCAATTTTTTGTCCAGAATAGTACTAGTGGGATCGTCTAAACAAAAAAAGTAATGAATATGCTTAAATTGAGAGCAAATACGGATGAAAATTTGACAGTCGTATGGCTCTCTTTTTTTTCGAAACTTTACTCTCAGTTTTAAAATACGGATGGAATTTTATATTATTTTCTCTTGGATTTTACGTACGTAAACTCGCACCGTCTAAACCCACCTTTAAATATCAGGGGCCCATTTCACTAAGCTAAAACTTTAGAATTACAATTATTTTTGCCAGTAATATTGTGAAATTGTGAATAATTGTGTTTCATGAAAATACAATTACAAGTGAATTGTACAAGTTACAAGCCTACTATTCATACTTCTACAAGTGGTTTTGTTTCACTGAACTAAACAAAGTATTTAAAGTAACTTTTAACGTATTCATATATTTCATGGGTTCTCTAATATACATATATTCACACGTAATATATATTTAGTATTATGATTAATTTATCAAAATAACTTTATAATAATATTTCATTATATAAAAAAAATATAGTAAATATTATTAAAATGTGTTATATGGCATTTTCATAAGATATTTTAGCATTTTGAGTAATAATAAAAAAGAATTGTAAAATTAATACCACAATTTGCACAAGAACTTGTAATTGTAGAAATTGTAGTTTACAAGTGCAAAAAGTTACAACCCAGCAAAAAATTAGACATTACCTTAAAAAGTACTTGCCATATAATGACTAACTTTTGTGGTTGCCATATTTTGTTACTGGATTACAAAAAACATCAAATTAGTTTCCAAAAAAGGAAGTATTAATGAAACTAGTTCTTTATGTTAAAAAAGACTACCGTACTAATGGTACTCATTATTTCCTACAAAAATTAATTTAATGGTTTCTCAGTAATTGATTATTAAAGTCTCATGCCTTGTTAAAATCATTAAGTTGGCAATCTATTCAAAAATTTTTGCTGGGAAGTGTTATGAAAATTTTAATGAAGCAAAAAGCACGATTTCACTAAAAATTGTCAACCGAGTGACTTTAAAAATATCCTAAAATCCAAATTTCATGAAAAAAATCTGAACCTAAAGATCTAATAAAGATTTCACTAATAAATAGGATTTCATCTAACAAACTTAACAAAAGTTGTACCTCTAAGGGAGAAAGAACGAGAGAGATCTTTCTCGTATTATTTCACTTAAATTGGTTAAATGGATGATGTTCACAGTTTACTCTAGCTAGAATAGATACATACAAGAAATACTGATGGCGGATTTAGCAATCCAGCAGGCTTATTCTGTAATTCTCGTAGCTAAATCTAAATCTCGAACGCTAAAAAGCTAAAAATTACGTCAAATATTTTAGTTGTATCTCCAAATTTGTATTCTGTATATATAATCGCTTAGCTAAAATTTTATATTTTCGCCGTAGCAAATTTGCTCTTAAAATAAACAATGAAATGAAAATTTTCTCTTTTTAACCGACTTCAAAAAAAGGAGGAGCTTATCAATTCGACTGAAAGTCGCTTTTTTATGTTTGTGCTTGCATAAATCATTCACCTTTGAATCGATTTTGAATTTGTTTTTATTAGAAAGGTAATGCTTAGAGAATAATCCCTTTTTTAAAACAGTATATAATTTTAAAAATCAAAGGGTGTTCCCAAAAAACATATATATATTTTTTAAGTGTATTATAAACTGTAATGGGCACCACTGTAAAATTAAAAAAAAACTGAGGATCATTATAGCTCCCAATAGCAAAAAAATAATAGAAAAATAAATCTTTAAATTATAGGGTGTCCCCATAGGTGAAGCAAATTAAACTGTATAGGCCTATATTTAAACAAACACTTGAAAATTGGACAAGATTCCGATTACTATGAACGTCATAAAAACAAGTATAAATTTTCAAAATTATAAATTAAAGGGTACCCCAAGAGTTCATATAATTTAATGTATATGACCATACTTTTGAAAGGTGTAGACAGACGGTTGAAATTTACAAAAAACTGTATTAGTCCGCTATAATAACAAGTTTAAAACTTAGATTTGGAAATTAAAGGGTGTCCCTAAAGTTTATTTAATTTGATGCTGTCAAATTGTCAAATTTTTAAGCCCTTATAGATAAACAACTAAAATCAGTTTTGAAGTCGGTTTTTTAGCAAGAATTATTTATTGCAACATACTTCACATGAATGGACATGTATTTTAATAAAAAATTTATAAGTTCAACAATAAGTTTAACATAAAACAATCAAGCGCTGCAATTATAGGCATATAATTCCAGCACATGCTTTTAATTTATAATGTAAAATAAAAAAAATATTTATTTTCACAATTTTTTAGAGCTCCTCCCTTAGAGCTCCTCGTTAGGTTTAAGCGTTAAGGTGTCCCATTTCTCACCAAGATTTTTTTGTCCGGTGGAATTTACAAATTTGAAAATGATATCTTTTTTCTGTTTGACTTCAGTGAAATATTCAAATTCTGATTGAGCACAAATATATTTCTGGTCCTTTGTAACCCGTTTGGTTTTAATTCCAATTTTTTTGGAAAATACATAAAATTTACACAATTAACATCAAATAAAGAAGCTTATTTGTTTTTACTTACATTTTACAACCACAAAATATTCGTTGCTAAAAATTAGAATTTTTTTGGAATATAAAACCGCTAAATTAAAGTAGAGAATAAATGCTACATTTGCGTCGAATTGAATTTGAAAACAATGCCAAATTTAGGGAAAAAGTGTTACAAAATTACATTTCTAGTCAAAAAATGCTAAATGGATCTTTTAGATTTTTGGCGATGGAGATTTAGCTTTAGTGATTTACAGAATAAGGCCGCTGGTTTCACTAAAAAAAATCATATTAAATCAAAAATAAAAAAAATCTACTCAATATCGCAATTTTTCAAAAGAATCGAGTTTTAAATTTATATTTGATATACTAAAATTTCGCAAAATTCTAAAATTCTCCCGAAAAAAAAAAATTGGCGCTTAAACAACGCTACCAAATTTACTTTAAAAATTAGACTTAACTTTGGATTTTTTTTTGCTTCAAAAATAAATTCGGAGCTGGCGTTATAATCCAGGGAGATATTTATAGCTCCATGGTTAATGATTTTTTGTTTGAAAATGTGGATGACAATAATCCTGGCGAGATGAGTTTTCAACAAGATGCCACTACATGGCAATTATCAATTGGTCGCAAGGTCACGCAGTTTGACACTCTACATTATTTCCAGTAGGTGCAACGTTTCACTAATTTATGCTAATAAATCAGCAACAATTGACGCTTTGGAGGCCAACATTGTTCGTGTTATTCGTGATATACGACCAGCCTAAAATTCGTCTAGAATGCCTAAATTCATTTTGAAACGTTAATGCTTTTTTTATTACAACTTAATTTTTTGTGTTATTTTGTTACTACTCGAAGTTCTATCGAGCTAAAAAAACACACACAACTTTTTATGATGGCTTGTGTTTTAATTGTACTTTTAAAAAATGATTGTTCAAAACACAAGTTGTTTAATGTCCTTTTTAAGTAACCTTTATTAAGACGTTTTGTTAAAGGACATTTTTAAGAAATAGAACAAATTATTCATCAAAAAATTCTTAACACTCTTGCACGACTTTCGTATTTAGTAATGAACATATTTGCAATTTGTTTTGTATTTGTACGAGTATTAAATATGAAATGACATTGATTTTTCTGGCAAAAAAAAGAATAAGCTTTTTTAAAACTATAATAATATGCAAAAATAATAATAGTAGCTGTGGCAGCAGCGATAGCAAGAGTTATCACAAGTATGGATGTTTAAAACACTACACGTTTTTAGCATTATTAAAGGTTATGCAAAAATACACAACACTTTTCATTTGTTTTTTATTTATAAATAACGACAAAAGCTACAAAGAAATTTACTTGAGACTTAAAGAACATGAAGGCGTCAAAATATCGAGAAAAAATAACAATAGAAAAATATTTCACTAAAACTGTTTGTAGTCTTTTTCAACCACAATTCGTACTTTAACTATAATTTTAAAAATAATTTTTTTTCTGACGTGAAAGTGTTTAATTAAAGATAAAGTATCTTTTACAACTAAAACACAAAGTTAAGTTTACTATTGCCATTCAACAGAGCTGTAAATGAATCATTCATTTTAATTCGCTATGAATTAGCTAAATTTCGAATGAATTCTTCTCACAACAAAAAGGAATTAAATGAATTTTAAATCAAATCAAACGAACTAAGCAGAAATGAATTTTAATTCGTTTCGAATTCAAATGAATTTGGTAAAATAAAATTGCAATTCGTTTCCAATTCAAATAAATCTGTTTAAAAAAAGAATTTCAACTAATTTCCAATTCGTTTGTACTGAATTGATTTTGAATTTATGCAAATGAATTAGAACAATAAATTGCAATTTAAATGAATGATATCAAATATGAGTTGCAATCAATCAAATTCAGGGGCAAATCTACGGGGAATGGAATTTTCAGTACAAAAATTGAAAAGCCTAGTCTTGGATCCGCGCCTGATTAAAGCCAACATGGTCTGGTGCTTTCTACATATTTACTTAAAAAACCAATTCAAATTTTAATCAATTCAATTTAAATGAATTGGAAATGAATTGCAATTAACATTTACCAAATCATTTGAATTAGAAAGAAGTTGCAATTCATTTCTGCATAATTCATTTGAATTTACTTAAATTTCATTCAATTCATTTTTTTTTTTGTATGAAAAAAAATCAATTAAAATTTGCTAATTCAGTGCGTGAATGATGCGCGAATTGATTTAAAAATGATTGACTCATTTACAGCTCTGCCAATCAGTTATAATTTTGATTACTAAAATACTTTTTGAAGCAAATCATTACCAGCCACAAAGCAATAAAAAAAATCCGGTAAAACTTTAAAATAATCTAAATCTTTTAATGTACAAAAAAGGTCTGCGTGCAACAGGTTCAAAAATAATTAAAAATATTTTTGTGTAAGAAACAACAAAATTTAACCGCTGTAAACAATTAAAAAATCAAAGTTAAACAATAACAACTGACCACAGCCAACAAATACAACATCTTGGCTTAATTTTCGAAAGGTTTTTCAGCTTTGTTGTTTTTTTTTCAATATATTTTTTTTAATAATGATTTCAAGTATTTTAGTAATTATTTGGCAACAACAATTTTATTGAAGTGCTGGCAACAAGAGTTATAAAAGAATCGATTCGAAAGGTAATAATGACAAATAATTTTGTAAGTAAATTTATATTAATTGTTAGGCAGGTTTAAGTTTATATATTTTTTGTTTTTAGTTTTATTAAATAAGAAAAACATTTTTGAAATGATGCCTTCGGTTTCAAAGAAAACAGACATTGAAGAAGTGTAATGCATTTTCCTGGATCGCTTCATTCGTCTTAAGTATTATTCTCGCAAGCATCGCCAGCCAACCAATTTAACTGATTAGGCAAACGTAAAGTTATAATATTCTTTTCCTATTTATTATTACAAGCATTATTTGCTTTTTGCTTTTGCCAATCGTCAAGGCTGTTTTATCACCTTTTTTGACTAATTCTTAGGGTTTTCTCTCTTCGCTTTAACAACCAAAATTGCGGTGTCTATAAAAGAATACGTATTATCAAAGTCAAGCTTTAAACAGACAAAAAATACAAATTTTTTAAATCTTGCACATTTTTTTGTTTTCGTCGAGATGAAAGCTTATTTCGAAAAATATGTGTGTAGTTCATTTAAGTTTCTGAATCGGTCATATTTTTGTGTTACTACCCTAAACATTAACGAGGTGCTATACCCGAAGAAAGAAAGAAGTCAATCATTTAGCAATGTCCGGACAAGCTAATTCATTTGCTCAACGATAATCTTAAATTCAGGGATGGAACCTCTGTGATTATTTGAGGTATTTGCCCTTTCACCCAAAAGTCTTTGTTCACCTTTTTCGTTTTTCCTCAATAATGTATATTCTCAATAGTAAAATTCTCCAATTCTTCAAAAATAAAAATAAATGATCTATAGCAAAAGCTGATATGGCTGGCGAAAACCACGGTCGCTGTCAATGAAGACCAAAGAACCGCTGGCCCATTTACAATACACCTCAAAGCGCCCAATTTTGTAGAGATTTGTGTTGTTTTTAAATGCAAAAGGCGCTAAACTTCTAATTGTTAGGAAAGAAACCCCTTAGACAGCAAATAAATAATTCAAACGCACCACCGTGAAAACTTCTAAAACTCTGCCAAAAAAAAAAATTATATAAAAAAAAATGTTTACCTTACCTCAGGTAAGGTAAGGTATCTTTATTAACAGCAACATTTAGGTGATAATTGTAAAATCATTAATGAGAACATTATCACTCATATAAACGACACAATCGAACTGCTCAAACTCATTTTTTCCATCGAAAAAAAAAAAAATGCAAAATATGGAGAAGAAAATCTATTTTATACAAAACCAGGCTTTTTGTAGATACTTTTAAATGTCGTTTTTTAATCATAAAAGTTATTGCAGCTATTTATAATTTTATTTGGTTTCAGATTAAAATTTTATTTAATTTTTAATTGATTCAATTATTTATTTAAATAGGAAATTAATGTCTTATTTTTTAATTAAATATATAATTTTTTGAATTACTTTTCTAATTAGAATATTATGTAGTTGTTTTTAAAATGGAGTAAATTCATTTCGGCTTAAGTTCATGCTGCAATATTTTCTGCTGGTGTCTTATTTTTCCAGTTTTCTTTGAAAACGTCTGCGTACATTAAATAAATAAATTTATATTTTTTATTTCTTCAAAAATAAAAAAATTAATTGAATTATTTGCTATAACATCAATAGGTTCAACCAATAATTTCATAAAAAAAATTATTTAATAAACATATAATTAAGTCAATTAAAAATTAATTAAATTTCCTTTTTAAACATATATTTGTGTTATAGGCGACTAATTTATGCAACAAAAGTTTGATGAGTTCGTCGTACTGTGCGTTTGTCCCATTTGTGTATATAAAATCGGCATAAAACAAAATTAAATTTTACGACCATTTTGAGGATCTTAAAATATTATTCTTGATGCGTTGGATAAATATTTAAATCTCAAATCATGTGTCATTTTATTTCAAAACCTTGAAAATCGCCAAAAACACTTAAAAAGGAACTAGCGATGTTTGGTTAAACATCAGAATCATTGTGATGCAATAATTTTATTCTGTCCAAGCATAAAAAGCGTTAATATTTGAAATGTCTACTAAACCAGAAATAAAAAATGCCATAAACAAAAATTATGCATGAAAAATGAATTTGAAAATAATTTTCATTTCCATTACATAATTTATTACAATATATTGTGTATCTGTTGTGTTGTATTGTTTGTATCTTTTCTGTTTACACTGCAAAGACATGATATATTTTGCTTAAATTGTTTATTTTATTGGTTGCTTCAATTATCTTGTTGGTTAAAGAAAATAAATCTATTGTTTTTTCACATGTGAATTTTTTTTTATACAAAAGTTATTCGAATAAATTTACGATTGCTGATTAATTCAGTGTAGAAAACAGAAACAATGCCAGTCAAATGTAGGTGATTCTCAGAAAGACAGAATGTATGACACAAAAAATAAACCATTCGAAGCTTTAAATCAGCATTGCAATTAATAAAAAAGAAATACAAGAAAAAAAAAGTGAAAATTCATAATAGAGTTTTTTCTTTTTCTTAAATATGTTTTGTTGGAAATATCCAATTTAATTGTCTTGGTTAATTAATAGCTAATGTGATTTTTTTCAAAATTTCAACATACTGATATAATAAAATAAAAACTACTGATACGAAGTGTGAAGGGCATTTACTATGTAGGAATGCAATTAAAAATCAATCTTTTAACAGCTGTAAAATTAATGTTGTTTCATAACTCTGAGCAAAAGAGGTACATAAATATCGATAAAGTTCATTGTATATCTTAAAAAAAATAATTTATATAAAAATGAACAAGTGCCTGTTTGTTTATTTGTCTTCACAGTGGGAGATTCTGAAAAAAATGAATTCTAATTTGCAGGTTTTAAACGAAACAATTACACATGGCTGTATAAGGTATTTAATAGAGTAAAAGTTTCGAAGTCCTTACAATTGATCGCTATGTGATTTAAAAAAAAAATTAAAGCCTGACAAACTCTAATTGTTAATGCTTTTTCATATTGATTTTTTTTTTTATTCTTCTAACTGAGATCTGCAAAAAACCTAGCGAAGGGTACGGTCTATTTCTTAATCCACTACCAATTAAATTTCTATGAATTTCATGTCCCACATAATGTCGGCTAATGCAGACTTTCAATGTTTATGTTTTATTTATGTGAAACCATAGTCGGGCGAACATTTTTCTAAGCAATGATGTTTGCCTTCAAATATGACTTTTAATATAATTTCTCAATTTCGAATTAACGCCATCTATTGATCAACAGTACGAACACACTCTTCTTTGTTAAAAACATTGATACAACCGTGACGACAGAGGTTCCAGATGATTTCGATAAGAAATCGGCCTATTTGCAACAAAAAAATCGCCTTTATCGCCAATTTTGTTTGAAAAAACGGCATCTGGCACCCCTGCTTTAAATATTTTAAAAGAAAGTTGCCCATATGATAATGGTAAATATTCGGATATGTTCTAGGATTATTAAAAATGTAATACAAGTATGTATTTCAAAATATATTTTTGTGGAAATCGTTAGAAAAATATTTCATTAGGCTGGATATCATAGTAGAGTCCGTAAAAGAAAACTATACATATGACTTGTAACAGACGAAAGCGCATGGAATTTGCTCATAATTACATTTATAAGCCTCAGAATTTTTAAAATAAATAACATTTTTGCGTATCTATATCTACATATAAAAATGGTGTAAAAAATGTATAGTAATTTATAAAAGGGCACGGCTAGGCCGATTTTTGTAAAATTTTTTTGTCAGCTGTTCGCATTTTCGAGGAGAAAGTTTTTACGGAAGAAAATTTTGGAAAATACCTCCGAAAAAGTCGGAAAATTTGAAAAATCGAAAATTGATTTTTTTTTGTACGAAATTTTGTATGAAATTATTTCTTAATGGCTTTCCAAATAAATTGTGTTGTATTATTACTCTAAAGTTTATCTGAAGGCTTAATATTGGGGCGAGGCGAAGTTCGCCGGGTCCGCTAGTTTGGTATAAAAAGTCGTCAAATTGTGTGGCGTTAGCCAGGAACTGCACTTGACAAACAAAATATTGTTGGTACAGTAAGGTGGTAGAGTTATGGTGTGGGGATGCATGACGGCATTAGGTGCGCGCCAGCTGCAACATATTGATATATATATAATGGTGATAGTTTTAAACATTTAAAATAAATAATTTGAAACAAAGTGCAGAGCTACGTAATCTATCTACAACTTTTTGCCTCCAACAGGACAATGATCCAAGGCATACAGCAGAAATTTTTAGGCTTTGGCTCTTGTATATGATCCAAGATATCTTAAAACACATTCAAGCCCGAACAAAGACTTTTTGGGTGCTTTTTGGTGCAACTTTAATATTTATGTATCAAATCTCTACATTGCAATGAATCAAGTGAATGCGCGTGTGGGGAAACTTTCAAGTTAAATAAAAGTATGATTACGAATAAAAGTAAAAATGTTAGTTTTTGTTAAAAAAAATATTTATTCAGCCCAATCATGAATATTCTTACGGAATAGCATTCTCACTGAAAAAAAAATATCCCAGAAAAGATTTGTCTTCTTATAAATTCCGTGGGAACAAAAAAAATAAAAAGGTGACATCATCGTAATTTGAAGGAAGCTGTTGTGCTTATTTACATTTATATAATTCACAATAACTACTTTTTTACCCGGTTTTTATTTTTTAACTTTCCGAATTCAATTAAAAAGGGAACAGTGAAAAAACTTGCACGGAATTTTCGTATATGATTAGGCTGATTGAATTTTGAAAAAAAAAAAAATTATTGAAGTAAATATTAAAAAAAATCTTTAAACCTACCAAAACCAGCCAATACAACACAATAAACTATTTATCATAGTGGTTGCTATCATTTAAATTTATCTCCCTAGTGTTCGATTAATAAAACAAGACCAAGAAGGACAAGAATTTGTTCGAACGTATAGAGGGAAAATGTATCACATGCTACATTTTTTTGAAACGTATTTGTCTTTGAACACAATCATGAATATGTTTTCTTCACAATGTACGATTTATTTGCTGATGATGGATGTTTTGTGAGAACAGTACAAAATTGTTGATTAAATAATAAAATTTTTTCATGACATAATAGAATACAACGTTTTACATTCCTTTATCATATAATTTTTTTTTTCAATATTTTATATTTCAAACGAATTAAATAATCCAATTTTTTTGGTTTTGATTTCATAAATTTTTTAAGAAATAATAACTTATTTACTAATGTTTGCGGACATTTTTCAAAGAAAACAGGCAGAATGCAATACAGTACTTACTTTTTAGATTGCTACATCCATCATCAAGATTCTGCGCACCTATCTATCTGATTTAGGTTGTTTACATTGTAAACATCATCTATTTTAACAACCAATTTTGTAACAAAGAATACGAGGAATATTCATTATAAATCAATATTAATTTAGTTACACGAAGTCCACACACAACCCAAGCTTTTCTTTGTTGCTCTTTTTACAAATCATATAAATTTTGTTCTTACTTTCTTCTAACTGTCAGTATAGCCACGAATTTTTTATATTAAATGAAAAATATCAAATTGAAAATATCATATTGAATTTTATACATCAAATTTGCCAGCTTACATATTTTATTAATTCACATACAAATAAAAAATTACTTTTTGTAACTCGACCGAGACTTTTTTTCTAAAAGATTTCATTGTTAAAAATTACACAAATAATAACTTATGCATGTTCTTGATAACAGATAAAACACACAAAATAAGAAAACTTGCAAGACAAAACAATAATAAAACCATTGTAAGAAAGAAACCCAGTAACCTTGATGACGTTGAGATTGTTTGTTACAATATCTTAGACATTAATACCCTGCGGATTCTGATATCGTCGTGTTGACTAACTATCTTATGTCGATTACTACAGCAAAAAAAAAATAAGTCTTACTTCGTTTGTAACCTTTAAAATTTGTATTATTATTTATGATTCTTGTTAATGTTGCATCATATTTTTTTCCATCAAAAAGATACCTCCAATGCATGCATGCACAAAAAAAAATAAATATCTAACAAAAAACTTTTTGTATATTTTTCACATTACGAAAAACAAACATTTTACCACAAATAATAAAAATAAGTTATACTACATACTCGTAAACAAGCTCGAAAAAGAAAAGTAATACACAACAATGTGTTTTGTTGTTGTAAATCATTCATATAAATTTCTTTTGTGTTACAATTTTAATAATTTTGCTTAGAACTAATTTTAGAAAATTTATGTTGCAGAAGCGCAATGCAATTAAAACCAGAGATAAAGTTGTGGATAATTTTCGAGTCACGCTCACACACACTTGCAAGCAAACAATTGTCTTCAATTCGTGGGCATTTTTTTAGGCTTCTTCTTCTTTAAAAGGTAACGCTTACATATTGGTCTAATTGTTAATAAAGAAACAAGTCAGAGTGCTATATTCGGCTATGCAGAATCTTATATACCCTTCACCCTGTATGTAAATCTAGTTTAGTGGGCGAGCGACAATTTGATGTTTTTCTCTTATTTTTTAATTCTCTATCGCCCCATATATTTTTTTGATTTGAGTTACTTCATTGTTTTAAATAATATGAAAAAATTTTACGTAGGCGTGGTGTTTTGCCCGCTGCTTCTAAGGACATGGACCGATCTTGCTGATTTCCAATAGCACCTCTTTCGACACTACGCCTGACCGATTGGCGTATTTAAATTTTTGTTTAGTTTATTTGTTTTTGTTTGCGGTCGGACATCGCTCAATCGACTTCGCTATGCATAAGAACTCACAATAGAAGTGGTAATAAATTCTTAAAATAAATCGATTTCAATACAATCAGATGGTTAGACGGTTGTCGCTTTTAAAATAAAAACTTAAATGGAACAAATAACTTTTCAAGAAAAGAGAAAAAATGGTTATAGCGGCCATAGTTACTTGCTCTATGAAGGATTCAAGTTTCTTGCTGTTACTGTTCATATAAATCGAAATCTCGTATTTTAAGGGGAACCCATTAAATTTAAATTTTTTACTGTTTGCTGCTGTAGTCATCTAAGTGAAACAGACTCTGCCTTAACTTTACCTGTCTCTTATGGCTCAAAAGATAATGCCACATATGACGCCGAAATTATGAATCCATGGACACACCCTTTAATTTTTAGATTTATTTTTTAATATTCAATAAATCATATTTAAACACGTAATATCAAACGTTGTAATAATACAAATTTATCGGATCGACCAGAACAGCATCGGTCATTTAGCAGGTTATTCGACCGACCGTCACCGTTATCAGAAACAAGTGTTCTTGAGTAGAACAAAGTTTATATCATATTCTTGGGGAGATAAAATGAAGAAATGATGGAAACATTTGTATACATGAAATGTCTCTAGCAAACAGCTTTGCCACTGACTTTTTTCGCAAAACATCTAAAATGTCTGAAATCCCATTATCTTTCTACAAAAAATTAATCCTGATCGTTAAAACAGATTCAGTTTCAAAATAATGCTAAGCTGTATTTTTAACGTTGCTGAACACATATTCAAAACCCAAGCCAAAATTTAGACTAAATCTACAAACAAAATTTCAATCTAAAAAATTTCATTCATACTTCAACGGAATTAACTCCTATGAAATCAGAAAAGATGTTCTTGAAAACCGTAATTTCGTACGCGCAACAACAACAGGGGTCATCCCCTGAGAGCTGGTCCTATTTAAAAAAACGTTGTTCAATATAAAATTGTTGCAAGTGTGTTGGTGCAAAAATCGTGAATGTATTTTTGATTTTATCGCTGGTTTCTAAATCATTGAGGTTTATAAACTGTGAATTATACACCTCGTGTCAACTTATTTACCTTTTTGTTTAAAATTCTGTTAAACACTGATGCTGTCAACTTCTTACAACCGATTTTTTATTTCCTATATTGTTTTGGTTTTCAAATACAAATAGAGGAGTTTGGCAATATTGCGAAATTAAATTTATTTCTTTCTTCAAATAAAAAAGATTTTTTCGTTCCACATACCATTTAAAAGAAAACAACAACAAAAAATTAAAAAAACTTTATTTTTAAATAACATTTTGTTTTTTAGACTTATAGATTTACCCTCGTAGTGTTCCGTCTAATTAGTTACCTTGAGAATAATCTTTAAAATGCATTTTCCCATATTAATTAATGGCTACTTGCGTTTGTTTTGTTTACCAAAGAAACTGAATGAAATTTGATTAAAATGAACAAAATT
Organism: Gymnosoma rotundatum; assembly: GCA_916610165.2. Lineage (NCBI taxonomy): Eukaryota > Metazoa > Arthropoda > Insecta > Diptera > Tachinidae > Gymnosoma > Gymnosoma rotundatum. Next base: position 123,718,040 of record OU744336.1, on the reverse strand, counting down.
TAAATGTGAAACCAACTAATTTTCAAAGAAATTAAAATAAATAAAATTTAAGCGAAATTGAAAGTAGAAATTGAATTGAATTGAATTGAAGTAGAAATACATAAGTGATGACTCACATGATGACTCTTGATTTCCCAATAGGTGTAATTCCGCGAGATCGAAGGGTTTGGCCACATTGACAAAATCCCTCACAGAACTCATCGTATATGAGAAAATTGCACTAAGTCAATTTTCCGCGTCTTATAAAAAATTTCTCAAATTCAATTTAAATAAACTGTGTTTACAGATTAATAGCTCTATATGTGCTCTTAATTTCCCAATAGGTGTAATTCCGCGAGTTGGAAGGGTTTGGCCACATTGACAAAATCCCTCACAGAACTCATCGTATATGAGAAAATTGCACTAAGTCAATTTTCCGCGTCTTATAAAAAATTTTTCAAATTCAATTTGAAGAACTGTGTTTACAGATTAATAGCTCTATATGTGCATTTGATTTCCCAATAGGTTTGATTCTCCGAGATCGTAGGGTTTTGTAGCTGTAATCGTATTCGTTAAAAAAGTCCGGAATTTACTATACAAATTGTACTGTATGTATGGGAGAAAAAAATTATCGCATGCTACATTTTTTTAAAAACGTATTTAACTTGACGTATTTATCTTCACACACATAAATACGAGTAAAAAATTTTTATACAGTATTTAAAATAACATTAAATATAATAAAGAATACATAAAATAACGAGTTCCTGTTTAAAAAAGAAGAAACCAATATTTTCTGAAAAGAAAAATTAAACTAACTTATCGTATGAATGTATTCCATATAATAAAATATTGTATATTTTCCTAAAAAATGCATAGAGATATATTAAGCTTTCTTTTGTTATTTCAAATTAACTGATAAGTTAAATGGCTGTATACAAAACATCATATGCAGTTAATTTAATGATTATTTCTTGTTGTCTTTAACAAACAAGATTCAGTTTGGCCAGTGTTTTTATGCGACATTAAACATTTGACCTACAAATTGACAATAAAAAGTTTTACACGTTTCTTTTTCATAGTTTGTACATTTAAATTTACTTCAACTAATAAAAAGTGAAGGAAATGTTAATTATTTTTAGATGCACACACACCTTGCATACAATGAACGATAAAGATCGTGTTTTATTTAATTACGAATTCGCACGTCGCAACTGTCAACTGCTTGAATTGATGGGCAAAGAGTGCTGTTAACTATAATAGTTAAAGATATAACTTTTATTTCTTATAACTAACAACAAATAACGAACAAAAGTAATTAATGAAATATTTTTACGAGGGCTGCTATATATATTTCTGGCCTGGCAACACTGAGTGCTCCCAAGTGCAATCTGACATTTTCATTGGAAAGTTTGTCATTTTTAAGCATAATCGTACTCAAAACGTTTTGACGTACGACCATTATTTGTGTTGTTTACAGTGACTTGAAAAAATTAATATAGAAAAAAATGGAATTAACTCGTGAACATTTTCGTGCCATCATTTTTCACAACTTTCGACGTGGATTATCACGACAAGAGTGCATTGATGAACTTAAATCTTTGTATGGCGATGAAGCACCATCCTCTAGCACTGTGAAAAATTGGTATAATGAATTTAAAAGTGGCCGAAGCTCGCTCAAAGACGAATTCCGTGAAGGTCGTCCAAAAACGGCTGTTGTGCCATAGAACATTGATGCTGTTCGTGAACTCATGATGCAAGATCGACATGCGACATACCGAGAGATAGAGACATCCTTGGACATTTCTTCCACCAGCATACATTCGGTACTGCATGAACACCTGGCCGTAAAAAAGGTTTGTTCTCGTTGGATCCCGCACAATTTGAAAGTCGCTCAAAAAAAGGCTCGTGTCGATTGGTGCAAAGAAATGTTGTAAAAATACGATTGCGGTGCTTCAAAAGACGTTTATAAGATCGTCACTAGTGACGGATCATGGATCAATGCGTATGAGCCCGAAACGAAACAACAATCGACCGTGTGGGTCTTCAAAGACGAGCAAAATCCAACGAAAGTTGTGCTTCGAAGCAAATGGTCACCTGTTTCTTCGGCAAAACTGGTCATGTGGCGATTGTTCCGCTTGAGCAACGTAGGATGGTCACTTCTGAGTAGTACACTACAATTTGTTTGCCTGAAGTCATCGGAGAAATTCGAAAAACCAACAAGAGAAGACGAATCATTGTTCACCATGACAATGCAAGCTCTCACACATCGGCTTAAACCAGAGCGTTTTTGACCGGCCAAAACGTCGAATTAATGGGTCATCCGCCGCACAGCCCTGACTTGGCACCTAACGACTTCTTCTTGCTTCCGCACATCAAGAAAAAAATGCGTGGTCAACGATTTTCGTCGCCAGAAGAAGCTGTTGAAGTGTTCAAAAAACATGTTTTAGAGGTGTCTCAATCGTAGTGAAAAAAGTGCTTCGCATGCAAAAGTGTATAAATCATGCTGGAGAATACTTTGAAAAACAATAAAACCATTTTTGATTAAAAATATTCGCATTTTCACTATTAGGCCAGAAATATATAGAGCAGCCCTCGGAATTAAGTACACTTTAATACTTTAAAGCTGCAATACCACAGGTTTGCTGTTGGAAGATTAGAAAAAGAAACTTATTCATAGTAAAGAAAATTAACTTAAGATCAATAGTAACGGTCATAGGATTAAAAAATTATGTGAACGAACTGCTAGATTCTGTTGATGACAACAATCATATTATCTGTATCACTCATAAGCTCTGTTTAATAGCATCCTTTTTTAATATCGTTAATTAAAATTATAAAAAGAGTCTCCTAAAATTCACTTAAGTATTAAACTGCCGACTATTTCTACACTAAGTACTGTCAACACTAAAATGGAGCATCCAAGTACCATGTACTGAAATTAGTTAAACTTTCACTAAGAAATTTATTTCACAAGAAAAAACGTATTCAAGGCAGCAGTTATTTATTTTAATTCGACAAAAAAACAAAAACAACTTTAACTTAAAAAGGAAATATTACTAAAAAATTGGGAGTCCACGAATAAGTCTAGTTTTGCAAAAAAAAAAATTAATTTAATAAAAAAAATTAAAATTCCGCCGATAAATCGAGTTTTATCACAAAACTAAAGTCTACTATGAATCAAAACAAGGTTAACGCTCCATGAATTTTGTGCTTAAGTTTAACGTGTTTGAATTTACATGTAGCATATTGCTCAACTCTACTTGGCGCTAATTTCATTAATCGCACAAACGCTTACGACTGTTCATTAATTACTACCATTTATTCCGTTGATTAGACTTAAGTAACAGCAACATTCCTAAACCGTTAAACGTAACGTTGGATAGTTCTTACACGGTCCTCGTATACTTACTCAGTAAAAAATATTAATTATTGTTTTTTAGTTTTACTGCAGTTAATATGTTTTCAGTATGCAGTTAATACAATTATTATTCACTCTAACAAGTTGTTATGTTGTTGTTGTTGTTGTTTTTGTTTAATACTTTGTTAATAAAAAAATTTCACTTTTTTAATGGTCAAATTTGTTTGTGCTTCTTTCTTTTACACTTGTTGGTGGAAGACAAAAAGAATATAAAATTAAAATAAATTCACCAAGTGCGAGTATGACTCACACACAAAGGGTTCCTTCAGTACGGCTTTTAATTTCTACATAAATTTATTGTTCACATTGATTTTTTATAGCGGACATATTTGCACATACGCTGTGTAAACTCTAAATACCTGCCCACTGCGCTTAAAAACTTTAAATCAATACTATAGAATCACGTCACTATAGGAACACTCTTTTCGTTTTAATAAATTATAATTATCTTTGACACCCTTCTGTGAAGGAATCAATTTACTTATTACATTTCCTGTTGTTGAAATCTGAAGAATTAAAAAAAACTATTTCATAAGTTTGAGAACAAGATGTCATCAAACATTAAAAAATTATCACCTTCCAGTGATAGATAAAAATATTGACCAATAACTGCTTATCCCTGGAAGCAATATTTCGGATAACAAACTCTTCTAGTGCTCTTCCCCAGTAACTGCTACAAAATTCGACCAATAATATCGACAGGCATACTGATCATCCAATCCCCTGGCACCCAACAGACATTAACTTAAGACTAGTGATTTCTGGTCATTATCTGATAATTCTCAACTTCTTTTTAAGGGTATTTAACCGAGTTAAAAAAAGCAGGTTGTCAATTCGTCTGAATGTTGCTTTTTTTTAATGTTTGTGCCTGCAGAACTCTGTCATTTCTGAACCGATTTAAAATTTTTTTTTTGTAATTTGATAGATTATGCTAACAGATTGGTCCCGTTTTAAAGACAGTTAATAATCTTAAAAATTAAAGGGTGTCCTAATACAACATACATTTTTTTTAAGTGTATTATGAACTGTAAAGGGCTCTTCTTAAAAAATTTAAAATGACTGCGTACTACTAAAGTTCCCAATAACAAAAAGTAATACAAAAATAAATCTAAAAATTAAAGGGTGTCTCCATATGTGACGTAAATTGATCTATATGGGCGTATATTTTAAACCGTTGTAAACAAGCGCTTGAAAGTTTGACGGAATGTTGATTAATATGAACGTTATAATAACATGATTTAAAATTACAAGTTAAAGGGTGTCCCAATAGTTAATATAATTTGATATATGTGGCCAAACTTTTGAACCGTTAAAGACAGGCAGCTGAAATTTAAAAGGACCCTGCAGTTTGAATTTAAAAATTATAGGGTGCTCCCATAATTGATGTAATTTAACCTACATGGCCCTACCTTTGGAACCGTTATATGGAAACACTTGAAAATCAGACGACATGTCCACTACTTTGTCTTATAAAACAAGAAGTATAAATACATAAAGTTTTAAATTAAAGGGTGCTACAATAGTTAATGTAGTTTGATGTATATGTATATATTTATATGGCCAAACTGTTTAACCTTTATAAACAGGCGGTTAAAATTTACAATGAACCTTTATTGTTGAAGTATTAAATTTAAATTTGGAAATTAAAGGGTGTTCTTTAGCTGATGTAATTTAAAGTATGAGCCCAAACTTTTCAACTGTTGTGTAGCCAGACAGTCAAAAATTTACAAAGGACTTTTATTGCTAAGTCCACTATAACAACAAGTGTAAAATTTGTATTTGGAAATTAAAGGATGTCCCAACAGTTAATGCAATTTGATGCATGTTGCTAAACTATTAAACCGTTATAGCTAGGCAGCTAAAATCTGTTTTGAAGTCGGTTTTTTTTTTGCAAGAATTTTTGTTGAAAATTTAATCCTTTTGTTTTTATTCTACAATCTCTGTCAGTCTGTCTGTCAAAAGAGCCCTCATTACTAAAACCTTAATACATAGACTCTTGAAATTTACACAGAACAAATAAAAAAAATTAAAGGGTGTTCCGCAAGTGACTATGTCTACTACATTAACAGCTTTACATTACAGGGCGTCCCAATAGTGATATAATTTTACAAACGTTGCCTCTGAGTTTTAATACTTTTATGCCCGCTTAAGAACAAGTAGAAAAATTAAAAAATTAATATCTAAAATATGCTTTAAAGGAGATTCAAGATGGTGTCAACAAAAACAAAGTAAACTTAGCTGAATATAAAACCGAATTTGAAGTGTCATTAAAACAAAATGAAAATGAAATCAAACAATTATTAGAGGCAATTGAAAAAAGATACGAAGAAAGATTAAGAAAAATAGATAATGCACAAAAAATATGTGAAAAAAATGTAAATGAAATTAAAAACCTTCGCGGCGTCGTAAACGATTTTGAAAACAAAAATAAAGTCATCTATAACACAATTGAAGAAAACAATGTAAAGATGTGTAATGAAATTAAAAAAGTAATAAAAGAAACAGGTGAAAAACAAAACAAACTGTCATTTGCTGATACAGTAAAAAAAATACGGTATTGCCAGATTTGAAAAAACAGGTACCATTAATAATAAAACCTAAAGAAAAACAAAAAATTGTAAAAACAAAAGAGGACTTAAACAATAAGGTGGATCCAGTTAACCTGAATATAATAAACATTGAAAACAGAACAAATGGAACAATTGTGATACAAAGTGAAAATAATGAAGAAAGAGAAAAAATTAAAAATGCTATTGAAAATAAAATGAGTGATGCATATGAAATAAAAGCGCCAAATGAAAATGATATGTCAATAATAATAACAGATATGTCATTTAAATACAATGAAAAAGATTTAATAGAGAAAATTAAGAGACAAAATCAACAATTGTAGGAACATGAAATGAAAATAGTGAAATCGTTTGAATATAGAAAATATAATAGAACAATCTATAATGTGAAAATAATAGTAGATAAAGAAACGTACACAAAGATTAAGGCAGCTCAAAAATTGAACATTGGGTGGGAAAGATGTAGAATATTTGATGGAACTGACATTATTCCATGCTTTAAATGCCTAGGGTATAATCACAAGGCGGGCGAATGTAAAAATGAGGAAGTTTGCTATAGATGTCTTGGAAACCATAAAGCGAAAGAATGTAACGAAGAAATTATTAATAAATGTGTCAACTGTATAAGAGCGAACAAAAAGCTAAATATGGGACTAGATGAAAATCATATAACATCAAATAAGGAATGTCCAGTATATCAAAATAAGCTGAGCATGAGGAAGAGGAGGTTGGGGCTAATATTTTAACAATTACAAGGCGTACACGGTATTTACACAAATGTATGTGGATTAGTAAATAACTTCAATCAATTGGAAATAATTGCTGATGAGCAGGACCCAGATTTTATAATACTAACAGAGACCCATTTAACAAAGGACATTGATGAAAGTGAAATACAACTAAAAGAGTATAATCATTATAATACGCTCTCTAATTCAACCAGAACAGGAGGCGTTAGTATATATTTTAAAAAGTTATGGAATGTTATGAAAATTGGTGAGAAGATATCTGACTCAAATTACTGGATTGGTGCATATATGGCTAAGCTCGAAAGGAAACAAATTTTATTAATGGCGGTGTATAGATCACCAAGTGGTAGTGAAGCGGAATTCTGTACAGTATTTGAGGAAATAATCGAAGATATATGTGAAACGAACTATGATATAATAATAGCAGGTGATTTTAACATAGATTGGAACAAAGAAGATACATATAAAATCAGACTAGAAAGTCTTTTAAATGATAACGGACTAAAACAAATAGTTAACGAATATACTAGAATCACACAAAACTCGAACACATTAATAGACTACGTAATAACAAATAATGGCAATACTTCAACGAGAAACAACAGTGCAAATAAAATATCAGATCATGAAGCTATAGATATAAAAATCGAATATATAAACCAAGAACGAAACCAAATAAATAGCAAAGTAATAGAAATATTTAAATATACTAAAGACATTTTTAATAGAGAACTCAGTGCAATTCTAAAATGTAGCGAAAGTGATAATTTAAATAACTGCGTTAATATAATTGATACATGTCTGGAAAATACGATTAAAAAATTTACAAACAAAATAATTGTTAATACAAGAAACGATACAAAAAAATGGTTCAATGAAGAATTAAAAACACTCAAGGAAGAAAAAATTCTTAAATACCAAATTGCAAAAGCAGATAATACAGATAATGCGTGGAAAGAATATAAAGCAATAAGAAATTTATATAAAAACAAAATTGAAATAGAAAAAAACAAATATGTGAATAATAAAATAAATAATGCCAAAGACCAAAAAGAAATGTGGAAGGAGATAAAAGACTTAGTACTTAAGAAAAACGAGACTGTAATAAAAACTGTGATATTTAATAATATAGAGTGTAAAGATAACTATGAAATAGCTACCCAATTTAATAATTACTTCGTAAATAGTATAAAATTAATAAGAGATACAACAGAAAAAGTGCAATATACGAACAAAGTACCTGTGATAAACTTTAGATTTAAATTCCGTGCAATATCTTTAACAGAACTAAAAAACATATGTAAAAGCCTAAAAGATAAACCAGATTTCAATAAAGTCTCAATTAAGATAATTTTAGATAACTGGAACATTGTCGGCAAAAATATGCTTAATGTTATTAATAAATCCCTCGAAAATGGGGTTTTCCCAGAAAATTGGAAATATTCAATGGTACATCCGGTAGAAAAAGTAGCTAAAACAAACAGATGTGATGAATTCCGCCCAATAAACACTTTAAAAACTTGCGAAAAAATTTTAGAAAAAATTGCAAAAGAACAGCTGGAAAACTATATGGAAATAAATAACTTATTTTCAAGATATCAGTCTGGATTCAGAAAAAAATACTCTGTGAAACAACAGTTAATTATGTGATAAATAAATGGAAATACAGAGAAACAGAAAATAAGATAATGGCACTTTTCTTGGACTTTAAAAGAGCATTCGAGACTATTGATAGGGAGTTATTAATTCAAAAATTATATATGTACGGTTTAAGAGAAAATGAATTGCAATGGTTTAAATCATATCTTACGAATCGAAAGCAAATAACTTAAGTTAACGGTATTAAATCAGATAAAATTGATAATGAATTTGGTGTACCGCAAGGATCAATATTAGGAGCATTATTGTTTATAATATATATAAATGATATGCCCAACATTTTAGAAAAATGTGAAATTATTTTATATGCTGATGACACATTAATTTATGCTAAAGGAAATACAGAGACAGAATGTGTAGATAATTTAAATCAAGACATGAACAGCATAAACAATTGGCTCAAAATGAACAAATTAAAACTAAATGAAAGTAAAACTAAAATTATGGAAATTAACATGAACAGCAACGTAATTTTTAAAATAAATAATCAGATAATTGAAAAAGTTAATCAAATGAAATATCTCGGTTTCATAATCGACAAGGACTTAAAATTTAAACAACACGTTGAATATATATGTAAAAAAATTGGCAAAAAAATAGGGTTCTTTAAACGGGTGCGAAATAAAGTATCGATAATAACGGCAATTAATATGTACAATACTATTATAAGACCACATTTTGAATTTGGCTCCACAATACTATACACCTGCTGCACAATAACACAATTAGATAGACTGCAAAAACTCCAGAATAAAGCTATGCGTGCAATATTAAAATGTAACAGATATACTCCGATACAGATAATGCTTGATACATTAAAATGACTAAATATACAACAAAGACTGGCTTTAAATACACTTAACTTTGTCCAAAAAATGAAGATGGGAAATGCTCCAGAATACTTAATCGATCAGCTTAATTATGTAGGAGAGGTTCAACCATACAACCTACGAAACGCAGAAAACTTTAGACTACAAAGGGTGACAACGACAGCAATGCAAAGATCGCTTTTCTTCAAGGGACTAAAACTATATAATATGCTGCCTAATTACATCAAAACGGAAAGAAATATTAACATCTTTAAAAGAAATATCTCAAAATTTGTTAGAAATAATACAATTCATGAAAATTTATAAAATTGTTAAATATTATTTTAAACAGTTTAATTAAAAGTATAATAAATACTACTATTATTATTCAAAAAAATATATATATAAAGGGTTTTCCTATAGCGAAAAGATTTAAACATATGTATATGTCTTCAAATTATCTAGCGTAACAGGCAGACATTTAGAATTTACACAGCGTAGGTACAAACAAATTAGATTGAAGAAAAACTTCTTAAATTAAAGGGGGTTTTCATAGAGGTTATAATTTATTTAAATGGTTAAGGCCCACACGTTAAATTTCTATAATAAAAAGTAAAAAATTTAATAGCGCACTTGGCGGATTTTTTTCACATTCCATGTCATTGCTAATATTTTTATGTAAGTGACTTCTTCCTTTTGAGTAAAAAAGATTCATAAATTAAATACAATACATACCAATTTGCGTATACAGTTTTGTTTTTGGATATCAATCACTCTCATACATTAACTTGTAATGAACTCTTTCATAAACAAAAATCAACAGTGATTAATGAAAATAATGAAACATATTACAACCAAATTTAACAAAATCCACAGATATCTTTATTCTGTTTCTAAGAGATCCTTAAATGTTTATTTATTTTTCCATACTTTTAACGAAATATTCTCTTTTGATTGATGTAAATATTATTACCACAGTTTGAATTCACATTTCTTGCTACTACTGCTGTCTCTCTACCTTCTTTTCCTTCCTTCCTTCCTTTTTTAATCTTCTTTCCATCAAATTGTAATTGTTGCTGCAACAGTTATTGTTATTGTTAAATAAACGAAGAAAAACTAGGTCAAAGTCAATATTAAGGAGATGTAAATAAAAAAAGATGAATATAAAATAAAAATATGAAAGAAAAAAAAAACACAATTTGAATTATTGTCGAAAAAAATCTACGAACAAATAAAAATAAAACAGCCTACAACTAAAATCAAATATGTAAATAGAAAAAAGAAATTATAAGAAAATTAAGGGCAAAAAACATCCTTCAGGGAAGAAAGAAGTAATAACAAAAGCAATTAAAAATATAAAAAAAAAATTAATTTGTGAAATAAAAATAAACCAATGTAAAACTGACTGGACACAAGAACCCAGTTTTTCTTTCATTTGAAAGACAAACAAACAAACAGATCAAAAAGTCTGGCATGGAGATGTATAGTGTCAAGGATTAAAAAAAGTTTCGATGGAACATTTTACAAATACAAGAATGCTGACGTAGTAGCAACAATTTGCTGATCAATATTTATTTTGTATCTTTGCTGTATCATACAAAAAATATAAAAACAAAAATGCATACCGAAACAATAACAACAACAACTAGAGCAGCAATGCCTTTTACAATAATGACCAATAACAATTTCCAATAAAACACAACAATATAAAAAGTTTTATGTTTTTTTTTCTGCTCTTTTTATAAAGGAAAAAAAGAAAGGTGTGAATCAGGGACAAATTTAACGAAAGGATGAGACACAAAGACAGCCAGTGCAGCTGTAAAAACATTAGCAAAAGCAATAGATGTGAAAAAGGAGCAATACTTGTGGCGTAAGGAATTATCTAGGTCATCGCATAATCATCGGCAATGAAAAAATGCACAATGGGTCTGCGTTAAACAAATATCGGTAAAAAAAATATGTTTTACATCAGAAATTACGATTTTTGTTAACACTTTTAGACATTTCTTTTTTTATCATAGTTTAAGAAACACTTTCTGATGTCATATATTTCTTACTTCTAACTAATTTTTCCAAATAATAAAAAATTTAAATATTCAGCCCAATTATAAACAAAAATTCCGTGCGAGTTTTTTCACCGTTCCCTTTTCTCCAATTATAAATTTTTCCCCTTTTGATTGAATGCGGAAAGTGAAAAAAATCCGGGGGAAAAAAGTAGGTATTCTTATTATAAAATAAAAATTATATGAAAATTAACAAAACAAACTCTCTTCAAATTACTGTGATGCCACTTTTTCATTATTTTTCCCCTCGGAATTCATAATTGGAGGAATATTTTCTCGAGAAAAATGTTTTCCGTGGGAAAGAAATTTCGTGAGAATATTCATAATTGGGCTGATTGTATTTGCTAAAACTCCTGCAATATTTTCTTCACATGTTTACTGAATGACGTAGCAGGAATATGTGGAATTTGGCTAAAAAATATCCCCTTACTTTTTGCTAATTTTTATTTGCGTTTTACATATGTATTTTTTAAAATTTTAATATTTTTTTCTAATTTTGCCATTTTCACAACTATTATCTTTGTATTTGATACAACGTACAACATACAATAAGTAGTGAGTGGAAAAAGTATGTGAAGATAAATATTATTATTTATTTATTAGCAGTATTTTTGGAATTCTTTTTAGAACACATTTAATTTTAAGGAGATAAAAGTATGCTCTGATTAAAAAAAAGTATTTTTTATAAAATTTATTTATTTTATTTATTTATTTACGGTTTTTTTTTATTAAAAATATTTGAATTTATTGCATTTTTTGTATCATTCGGCATAATATTGTAAAGTGATAATCCTTTGTAAAATAAAGATTTTTGCATGCATTCGTATCTGCCCTCTGTAGACTAAAATCTAAGGCATCTTTTAGGTTGTAAGGTTGAACATCACTAATATATCTCAATTGTCTGATCAAGTAATTGGGAACATTTCCCGTTTTAATTTTCTGAATAAAGTGAATTGTGTTCAGCTGCAGCCTTTGTCTTATGTTTAACCATTTTAGTGCATCTAACATATATCTTATGAAGTGTAGCGATTACATTTTAAAATACTATAATTCGGAATAAATTTTTTTCAAAAATATAGAATGCGATAAATTTCTTTTTATTACAGAAATTGATTTTAAAGCGCGAAATTTTATTTATTGGCAGAATATCATTTATGAGTTCTGTGAAGTATTCTGTTACTATGAGCATTTAATACAAAGTTTGTATACAGTTTTGCTGCGGTATTTAGATCTTGTACGTATACAAAGTTGCGAAACAAAACATCAATTTAGAAATTGATGCGCTTGTTGCTCGGTTGCAACGTTTCTAATACTTGTCTGTGACATTTTTTTAACTGTGCTTAATTTCTTCAACAATATGAGAATATCATGAAATATTTATATTTGAAGGAATCAAACAAAATTAAAGTAAATTAACATAAAAAATATTCCAAATAATTAATTTTCTTATTGGCAGTCGTAAATATTTTCACTTTTTTCTTTTTTTGCTTTTGGTTCGGTTTTTATTGTACTTTAAAAAATGTGTTTGTCAAATCAAACATTGTAGATCCTCCTTATAGATAGGAGAGTCAATTAACAGCTATAATGCTTTTACTTTGAAGACTTTCAGGTGTATTGTTCAAAAGCTGCCTGTAGTTTACATTTTTACTACCAATTTATTACTTATCGAGAACTTTGCCTTTATTAGCTTTTCGTTAACAGAAAAAATGCAAACTTTTATATTTTTTTTCAGACACGTTCGTATTGTTACTGAACCAGAACTCTCCCAAAAAGACAAAAAATTATAAAACAAAATATAAATTTAAAGAAAAAAATAAAAGTTACACAGAAAATCAGAAGAAATTATATTATAACAATAATCATAATATTTAAAATGAACAAAATATCACAAAAAATCACAGTTATGAAATTAATCTTCCAAATAAACAAAAGTTTATAAATGATTTGTTAGCAAAAATTAGCAAGAAAATTATTGTGGCAACAGAAATAATATATAATACTTGAATAATTTATTAAGTAAAGCGTTAAATAGTACCTTTTAGAAAAATAATTGTATTAGAATGAAAAAATTAAACAGTCTAACTCTATTGGACAGCAAAGTCTTTCAAAAAAAAAAAAAACAAAAAAACTAAATAGGTGATAAATTTGAAGATAGTAAAAAAAAATCTGGAAAACAGCAAACAGCAAAATATTAATAAAACATTCGTCAATACTGTGAAAAACTAAAATGTAAATATTATTAGATTTAGATAAAAGTTTACATTTATTTTTAACATTTTAGGAATGCAATTAGGTATTTATTTGTGGAATGGCCCAAAACACTTGTAACATAAGGCGTTGTTACAACCTGAGCATATCATCTTTCTTCGCTTTTCTATGCCAAGTGAAGTACAGCGGACACAGCGACAACGCTTCTCTTGCTCTACTGGCAAGTGGTCTCCAATATTGATGCTATCCGTTTTTGGACGTTTGGCAGTTCTACCTCCCTGGCGATTGCGTTGAAAATAAAGAAAAAAGACAGTTTGAAAATTGCTGGGACGTATTATCCCAGTAGTCCCGAAAGGGTTAAGGTCTCAAAATGCTAAACTTATTTAAACAAAATCTAAAGTTCATTTGTAACAAATTTCATTAGTTTGTCTCAGTATATACTGATTTAAAAACACCTATCTTGGCCTTTCATATAGCAATCGCCAATTTCAAGCAAAATAGGTTTTGTTTAAAATGTTTAATAAAAATTTATAAAAAGTTTTTGATCTATTTAATCAGTTTTTCCGAGTTCCCAAATAATTTCTAGAAACAACTTTTAGTTCCTATACAGGGCATTTCCTAATTGGGTGTACGTTAAAATTTCGAAATAAAAATATATTCGAACACATCTTAAAAGTTTGCCCCAGAAGCGCTACAAATGAAACGCTTGAAGAGACACCTAACTGCAATAACAACAACTCTGTAAAAAAAAAAACTTTAAAATATTTTAAGATCTGCCAATCTGTTAGAAGAAATATAAACTAATCATATATGGTGTAATGGCCCAGTAGTAGCCAACACCATTTAAATATGTATTTTGTAAATTCATTTAACTTTTCAAAATAAATAAATAAATAAATATATTTGGATGCCATTGTACCTACTCAAGATGTTTAGTTAGTACAATATTCATAATCTAATTACATTTATTATATAATTTTAATAAATATACAAATAATATTATCCTTTATTGTGCGCAATATGTTCTAATTACCCGGCGCCTTTTGTATATTTTATACATTTATTGATTTTTTTTTTATTTGATAAGCTATATGAGCAGTAGCGAAATGGCCATATGGATATGCTTTCCCCGCAGCATATACATTTCATTTTGTAGTTTAATAAATATTTCATGAGAATATCATGAAATATTTATACTTAAACGAATCAAGAACGATTAATGTAATTTACATAAAAAACATTCCGAATAATAAATTTTCATACTGATATATTTAAAATAAATAAATAAATATTCTGATGATTTTTTTTGTACCTACTGTCTGTCACTACTCATAAAAAATAAAACAATTGAAAACAATTTTTTAAAAAAAAATTCTAAATCATATTATTTTCAGCATATCGAATAGGTATTATTTTTAACACCAAAGGTGTGGTAAATAATTAACACATATTTGCCACAGTGCAGCTGTGTGTTGCATAGACAAAAAGAAGCCTTTTATAAAAAAAACTAAAGCAAAATGAAAATATATTTCATATACTATAATTGCATCATTATCATTCATATACACTATTTTGATCTTATGAACACTAAAAAGGGACAAATCTGCACGGTAACATTTGTTATTAAATTTTATTTTTATTTTTTATTTTGCTTATTAATTTTGAAAAGTTCAGAGAAAACATAAAAACACAAATCTGGATCAAGGGCATTTGAAAACATTAAAATGAAATGTTTGTATCCTTTACTTCCTTTTATGAATACAAAAGAAAAGGGTGTAACAACAAAATTTTTACATTTCGCTTAAAAACGAAAGTTAAAAAAACTGATTTCTTTTTTATTGTTGCTAGTTTTTAGTAAACGCAATAACTTACCTGCTGCAAAATGCAAGGGTGTCGATTTCCGTCCAGCAGTATCACGGGCATTTACTGTCTGTGGTGTTATTAATTTTTTTACTTTCGCTATATCGCCCGTTTTACAGGCTTCGAAGAGCTCGCGTAGGGGATCATTGGCCATGACCGCATCCAGGTTAACATTAAGTATAGCTCGGCTGCGGCTGGTCATGGTGATACCAACAACACCATCAACTCTATGTAGTTTTTTATTTTCAAGAATTCTCTTCTTCTACGCCAATGTCTACGTTTTTCTTTTTATCGTAAAATCAAACAGCCATACATACGGCCCCAACAACAGAGAACTCCCAACAAAAAAAAGCAACAAAAATTAAAAAAGAACAGCAGACAGTAAAATTTATTTGTTTTTTAATAACTTATTTTTATTTTTTTTCCGCTTTCCCCACAAGAAATATTTCTTTAATGATTTTTATTTTCACAAATATAGTATATAATTCTCTTAAAGAAAAACTACACACACTTTTTTACATGAAAATATAAATTTTTTGGTAACAAAAGAAATATCCCTTCCTTTTTTTACACACAAAATTCTTTTTCTATTTTATTCATTTTTATAATTGGTGCACGTTTTTTTCCATTTTCTCCAAATGAGGCGCTTTAAAAGCTGTACGTTTTTAATAAATTTTTGTAAGAAAAATCTTTTAAATTGATTATTTTATTGTATTTTTCAGTTCAACAGCTGAAATTTTTATGTTTCGTCTTTATTAAAATGTCTCGTAAAACTGCAAAAGAGCAGAAGAAAATATACGATTTTTACTGAAAAAAGTCCATATTGTTTGTTTGCAGACCGTTAGGTGTCGCTAATGTGCAAAAAGTGTTAAAAGTGCTGCCACAATTTCATTACTACACTGAAAAAAATAGTTACAACTGTTAATATCAAGACATATTAAGTTTAAGGTGACAGCGCGACGACAACAGATAAAAAATCTGTGGCGACGACAACAATACAACAACTCATAAATGTGTAGTGTCAAAAACATGTAACATAAGAAGGAAAATTAAAAGAGAAAATCGTTTTCGAAAGTCATCAATATTTTATTGGGTGCATTTTATTTGTAGATTTTAACCCTAAATTTTATTCACATTTGCTTTATATCACTCATTTAATAATTTAAATAAATTTATTATCACTCGTAAACAAAATAAATTATTTTGACATCAACAAAGTGTAAACAAAGGGAAACCTAATTTAAGCAAAAATTTTATCTGCCCTACCGCTGCCACCTGTTTTAATATAAATTAATTTATTATTTTCTGATTTAAGTTTACAGGGCGAAATTGACCAACAATCTCTGCAAAAAAATAAAAGAACTTGGAAAATAATTTGTTTCAAGACTTTCTTCCGTTTATTTTTTGTTTGTATTATTTAATAAATTTTAAGTTTTAACTAAAATATTTATTTTTTATTGGTGTATATTCACACACCATCTATAACTTTGTTGTACTTTTCTGTTAACATTTATATACGGCTGATTTTGATAAACTTGTGATAAAAATTAGAGATAAATGTATTGAATGCTTCGAAGTTAAATTAAAATTGGATCTTAAAACAATGTGATTCTTTCTCAATATTTTATATAGGGAAGTATGTTGTTTCACTCATGGTTCGGCATGAATATGGAATTCGTGTAAACATTGCATTGTACATTGAGGAAAATATGGTAAAACAAGATACAGTTATTTGTTTTAAATCTGTTCTCACACAATATGTTTTTTTAAACTTTTAAGAAATTGAGATCACTACAGAATATTTCGTAAAATGAATTTGATTGTGTGATTATTTGTTTAATTTTGACAAATTAGGTCCGTTATTTTGCCAGCGTTCGCTTAGATATTATCTTAAGGATAATCATAGTTGTGCAGTGCAGTTACAGTTAAATTTACTTGATTTTGGTATTTATTTTACATATAGAATTTTAACTATTGATTGAAATGCTCACTTAGTGTGAGAATTTTTTGCAGTTTATTATAAAATATTAGGTGACTTTGTTTAAGTGTGTTTATATAATAAATTTTAGCTTGATTTTAATAATAATATGCAATCTATAGCTATAAACAACAATTTTTTTAAGCAATAGAAAATTAAGAGCTAAGCTTAGTTAAATTTATGTTATCAAATTTTTAATTAAATTGTATAAATAATAATATTTATTTCGCCTTGGGATATATGTAATTCAAGCTTACTACATATGGCAACTCGCTTAAAACCTGGGCAACTACCTAAAACCACAGATAATCTGTGCCTAAAACAATAATAAATATAAACAAACAAGAAGTTAAAGTGAAAACAAAAAAAATTCTGGCGAGAATCGAAGCCGGTGTTGCCGTTTGGTTACTTTTTTGTAACTTTAAAGGCTACACGTAACAATTATATTTTGCCAAATATTCCTTACTTTTGATACAGACACGCAATAAAGTAATGTTGCCAAAAAAAAGTACTTGTTTCATCACTTGAGGTAAGAATCTCTCTGACATATCAAAAAATTAGTTCGAAATAACAAAAAAAAAAAAAAAAAAAAAAAAAAAAAAACGTTGTTGAAGTTGAACTCTGTTCAGTTAGTAAGAAATCGCGAAATATTTCTTGCTTCACGTTTAGAAACAACAAAAAGTTTCTGCAAAATTTTTTCTCAACTGTGAAATAACATAAGCTGTACTTACTTCGTAAAAAAACTAAGTACTCTGTTCAGGCTTGCGAAAATTGTTAGCAACTTAAGTTATTCCGCTTGACAAATTTGATAACTAGCTAGCGGTGCTGTACCAAAGTATCGATTTAGAAGAAAGTTGTTTTTTGTCAGTAATTTTATATTTAAGCAAATGACGTGTTTTTAAAATTTTTTAAAAATAATAAATTCTATCGAGAGCATGCACTTTTCAATCATGGAATATTATAATTGAGTCCTGATTTAAATACTTATGAAAATCATGAGTATACAATTTTTCCTTTGTTTTTCTGTAAATTTTTATTTTAGTTTTTGTTCAGTTAACAAATTTGTTGCCTCGTTATGTTATGTTATATAAATTATATTGAACTGCTGTTTATTTAAGGATATTTCAAAATGTAACTTTTAATGAAAAAATGTAACACTGGCTATTACAAACATATTTTGCTCTCTAAAATGAGTGCTAAGATTTTTTCTCTGCAATTCATTAACTTTAAACAATTGCAATAACGGTTAAGTGATTCACTATCTTCAGTGGCATATCCGTCAACAATAAAACGAAAAGCACAAAAGAGAATAGTTTAAACAAGTAAATTCAAGCAAAGTACACGTATGTGTTTACTTCTTAGATGTCAATTTCCAAACATGAATACGTATTTTGCAATATTTATGTATGGAGTATGACAATAAAAAAAGCATAATAATAGTTTTGGTTGTAGAGTTGCGATTACCACTTCCTTAATAAGGCCGAAACATATGTTTATGTTCAATCTTTTTTAAAAAGAAATTTATTTTTTAAATAAATATTAAAAATGCTTAAATCTACTGAGTTAAAAAAATATGTTTAATTTAATTAAAGCAAACTGTGTTTTTTTCGTTCAAATAAATGTATATAACCACAAGTTATACATCGTTTATTTTGTAGACAGATTTAACAACGCAAAGATTGTACGCACTTTTTTAACGATTAGAAGCTTACTACCATTATTAACTGTATTTTAACAATAGATAATATCGTTAAAAGTGTTAATGAATAGCATAATCGACAAGTTTGTTGTCAAGACAATCGTTAAAAAAGAGTAGTGAATCGAACTACTGGTCACCCCAGTTACTTATTCTTTGTCGTGGTGGATTAATACAATCAGTAAGCAACAGGGAACGAAGCCGATCGGCTCATAGTCGACTAATAGCCGCCGCTGACATATAATTCAATTATTGAGCCGCCGCCGAAGTAGACGGCTAACATCGGCTAAAAATGTTAGCCGACTGTGTCAGCTAAGCCCCCAAATAAAGAACAATTCCTCATTAAAATTGTTTAAAACTACTTCCTTTTTTAGTTTTTTGTCTAAAAAATCATGGGTAATGTTAAACTTTTAGCTGTTTTAAGTTTTGTTGTTCGTTAACACTGATGGGTTTACCTTCTGTATGCTTTTTCAAGTATTTAAATAGCAGTACGTTTTGAAAACACTAAATTTCATATAAATCGAAAATTTGGCGTTCTGGCTACACAGCTTTTAAGAAAAATTGTTGCTATTTATTACTTTATTATTAAAATAAAGCAAAGTTCTACCAGATTAAATTCAACAGTTGTTAATATTTTTAAAATTTTGTTTTATTAAACATGATTTTTTAATGAAAGGTTTAACGTACTGTGCTTGATTTTTAAAAAAGAAAATAAATAAATATTTCTTGATATTCTCATAAAATATTTTTATAATTAACAAAAAAAAATATTTATAATCAACAAAAAATTTTAAATGTATTAGTGCAGTTAAACCATGTCCATAAGGTCTTTTCGCTACTCCCTATATTGAATCCATTGATTAACTACATATATAGTCAGCAGCGAAATGGCCATATGTATATGATTTCATCGCACTAATACAATTAAAATTTTTGGTTGATTATAAATATTTTTCATGAAAATATTTATTTATTTATTTTAAAAAGCCGTAAAAATCAAAATAAAATTATTATTTTTTAATTTATATTTTTTTTCTAAAATAAATTGAATGAAAATATATATAGTTTTTAATTTATTATTTAAGCACAAGGTCTTTTAATTTTTATTTTCTCAATATTTCGCTACTCCCTTGTGTAGCATCATCAGGACAAAGAAATATTTATTTGAACACAAAAAAGCAACAACAAAAAAGTTATATATATCTTGAATTTTATTGATAACCGTCACCGGCTTAGTCGTCTTTGAGTCGCCGCTGAATTAATATTTACTTAGCCGCCGCCGCCGAAAATATGTCGACTTCAGTCGACTTTGAGCCGCCGCCGTAAATTTTTTGCTTAGCCGCCGCCGATAGCAATTTGACATCGGCTTCGTTCCCTGGTAAGCAAACAAGAAAATCAAAGTAGAAAAAAGAGATACTGATAATAAACTAAATGAAATGTCAATACCAAAAGAAAAAGAGAAAAGGGCAACACAAATTGAGATTTTGTAGTTGTAAAGTTAGTGACTAACACAGATACGCGGAGTAGTTTATTTGTTGGAAAAAAATTCTTTGATTTGTTCTTTACAAGAATTTTTATTTTTAAAGAATATTATTTTAAATAAAAACAAATAATAAAAATACCGAGAAGCGAAAAGTTAACAAAAATAATTAGAAATTAAACGAAATGGAGGTTCAATGCATTGATACTATTTGTTAAAAACTGTGCCGTGTTTGCAGCACAGATAAGTGTATAAAAAAAGTTTACTAAAAACCCACTTTCAAATTTAAAAATTACATATTTATCTTCATTATTTAAACAAATAAATAAATGGCGGTACAACCCCAATTAATAAATAATTAATTTAAGTGTTGTGGAAAAGGTTTAAAAAAGTTTTAATTGGTGAAAAAAAATCATTGGCCCCAATGTCCTGAATCAATAGTTTCGTTTTTTTTTTGTATGCGTGATTAAAAGAAAAAAATGCTGTAGGTATCTCGAAATGGTGTGTGTCACCAATTAAGGTTCTGCTTTGTGCATTTACTGCAAAAAGTCTGTGAAAAAAGAAAAATTCAAAAATAATTAAGTGCAAGTGTTTTTTAATTCACTTATTATCTTTTATTAGTTTAAAATATACCTACAAGTTAATCAAAAAATAGTTACACTAACGAACTGATAACAAAGAAAAGGGGAAAAAATAAAAGTATCTGGTGGAATAATATAAAAAGTGAATTTATTTGTACGCGAGCGAATACATATTTTGTGGCATTGTTTATTTATGGTTGCAAAAATTACTTTCCTTCTACGTAGCTAAGTGCGAAGAAGGAATGAAAAGTGATTAAAAAAATTTAATATCAGACATTATGAAGAAGAAAAAAAGAAAAAGGAATAAGAATTTAGTAGCAATAATATAAAAAATAGGCCAAAATTTTTTTTTTTGGAAAATTTTTTAGTTTAATGAAAGATTCCCGAGTTTTAATTTAATGAAATAAATAATACGCTTTAGTCTAAAATATTGATGTTAAAATTACCATTTGCTCTGTTGCTAAGTTTGTTTGAAATGCGAAAAGTGAATGATAATGCAGGCGAACATTCGCAAGAAATATGTACATATCTGATTTATTTGATGCATAATTTATTCCGATGCATAAAACTTGATATTAGATATGTACTTTGCGAAGGTTTAGAAAAAGGGAAAGTATTTAAACTCCTAATATCTTGAACTTTATGCTCTCTTTTCATCTGGCAGCTCACCTATGCTTTTCTCTGATTTGACAATTGTAGCTATTTAATGAATTTTTCTGAGAAGACAGAAAACAAAAAATACTTTTTATCGTGAAGACATAAATCTGTTACAATCATTGTTTCATTATTTTTTGAATTTAATAAAACAAAAGAAATCAATGAAAACAACACTTGGTCTAATTCTATTTTCCCCAATTATTGGATGGGACGAGTACCGTCGGCCAGCTTTCCCAATAATATTAAGTCGTTTCTAAACGATGGCTAATTTTCGATTCAAAAAAATTTTACGCTTCTACCATCAACTACATTTTCGCGGCAGTTCATTTAAGTTCAAAAACGAATTAGTTCACGTGACAAAAGTAGCCGTGTAGTCGGTAGTCGTGTAGCGGCTAAAAGAATTATTCTCATAAGCACGCTTGTATTCTATTTTTGACATCTTGTAGTCGATGGTCGGTGGACATGATTGCGTTTATTGCATTATTATAGCTTTAAGTCTGACAATATTTTATTTGTCCAACAACGACATACATTCAATTTAG
Organism: Gymnosoma rotundatum; assembly: GCA_916610165.2. NCBI lineage: Eukaryota > Metazoa > Arthropoda > Insecta > Diptera > Tachinidae > Gymnosoma > Gymnosoma rotundatum. Next base: position 123,695,788 of record OU744336.1, on the reverse strand, counting down.
TTCTTATCTGGAAGTTCAAAACTGAACCAGTTAAAAAATGCTTAACCCATTAAGAGCTGTTTCTAAACATGAAGCAAGAAACATTTCGCGATTTCTCACTAATTGAACAGACTACGAATTCATCAATATTACTTTTAGTTCAGAAAGATTCTTGCCTCAAATAATGAAACAATTACGTGTTCAGTAATATTACTTTATTTCGTACCTGCACGAAAAGTTTCGAAAATTTGACTAAATATAACAAAATTATACATGTTACGTGGAGCCTTTAAAACTTGCAAAAAATTAGAACAAATCTAGTTTACGGACGCAGCTTAAAAATTAAAAAAAATTACTTACTGGGTGTAAAATTTAATTTTAACAAAAAATGTACAGTGACAAATTTGGGGCGACGCTTGGTTTCCGAGTTAGGGGCCTCTAAAGTTTGTATGGACAATATGGAATATATCCAGTATTTTGTGGTGAAATGGGGCAATATGGGTATCATTGAAAAGGTAATTTCAATATCTATTCAATTTAAAAGGAAAATATTAAAAATAATAATAAATTTTTTTTTACATTTTCCGAGCAACTCTTAATTTTGGAGCTACGGACCTTTAAAGTTTTTAAGTATAATATAGCATACCTACATTAAAGAATTTATGGCAAAATGAGATGTGGAAGGCATCATACATATAGTATTAAAATATTTATTTTCTTCGCTTACTAAAGACTTTTTACATAGCCGGCCTCTGGCCGGGCGCTAGGATTTTCTCCTCTATGGTATGACCAACACCGGCATTTTTTGCTTAAAATTAAATTTTACACCCGGTAGGTAACTTTTTTTTTAATTTTTAAACTGCGTCCGTAAACTAGATTTAAGGCAAAGAATTTTTATTACCAAACTGTTAAAAAATATTATTTTATAAACTTTTGTCAACATAAATATTTATTTATTCAAAGGACAGCGTGAGTGTGTGTTATTTTTTGATGTCATTACGCTACGTTGCACATGTTAAGCTTCAGTTATTTACCAACAACAATAAATATGTATTTAATTAGTATTTAAACTTGTAACAAATAAAATTAAAAAAAAAAACAAAAATCGAATTTTAAAGAATACTTTTTTAAGCCGACCAACACCCTAATTAACATTTAGCGTTGTTATGGTAAAGTAGTAGTCGTTTGTTAGCATCTATTCGAAAAGGTGCTTTTATCAATATTATTAAACAAAGTGCATCAGGTTATTTATTAAAGTCAACAGAATACATTATTTCAATACGTGCAAAACCGTATTCGAAACTTTGAAATGGAACTTAAAGTCTGGGTTGAAGGCATTCAGCGTATCGTCTGTGGTGTTACTGTGAATACAACATGTCAGGTAATTAAAATTTAATTCTATAATCTATTCCTTAAAAATATTTTATCTTTCATACGTGGAATTTGTTGATTATTTAGAGTTTTTTTTCAAAATCAATGTACATTTAAACCATGACTTTTCTTTACAACTACTAATAATGCATGCACTGCGTTCTGTTGTTGCTAAAACATTCACGAGCGACTCAAAAAGATAATAAAGCTTACCATACCTTCAGAAAACCCATAGTTAATAATTGAAGACTTTAGACAAACGTGGTATGCTGCATTTAAGCACCGTCCGTTGGGTAGCATTGAAAAATGAGAATCGCTGGAAAACTTTTACCAATGTTCAAAGGTTTGCTTGGATCATCATCACAGGTGAAGTGATAAAAGCATTTTAAGAAGTTAGTCAGATCAGGAACAGAAGGACATATAAGCATTTTTCACGAACTCGGCTTCAATGGTCCTCTTTAAATGGCCCTGGGCTAAGGGTAATAAGGCCATTAAACTCAAGTTTGATAGGATACCTTTAGTGGTTATCCTGAATAGGGAATCATTGTTGGGAATAAGAAACTATATAAGGAATTCGCCGTTTTTACAGACAATTATAAGGTGAATGGGAGTACGGATGCAGATATCCTCATTTTAGGAACTAATATATGTAGGAAATGTAGGCAGCAATTTAGCAAGCTTGAAAGACATGACATTAGTGTCGGAAAAACTGACGGAAGGCGATGAAGTAACTCTGTAATTAGCCAGGAGCCACATTTCTTTAAAGGCTTGTAGGGATATAGAAAAAGAACAGTCTCATTGTGCTGTTAGAGAAATAAAGGGTCACGCTTTATACGATCCCATTATAAGATCACTACCAAGGCTTCGTTCGAAGGGAAACGACATTAAGCGAGTGTAATTGGCAGAGCTACCGATAAAATGTTTAACTATGGTGAAAAATTTTGCACTTAAGTTATAGAAACAAGGTGTTTATACTGGATTTGACTAATGATTTTCGAAATTAACGGTATATATGGACCTCTCAAATGTCAATATATTAAGCAATCACATCTTGAAAGAACATTTTTACAAAAAAAATAAATGTCCACACAACTGAATATTTTTTCTACACCAACTTAAGTTTGTAATTCAAGAAAATCCTTTATTTTATTTTTAATGCAAAAAAATCTAATTTAATTCCCTTAAATTGAATAATATTATATATTATAATTTTCAGGATGTCGTTTTCGCCTTGGCTCATGCTACAGGTAAAGTGGGACGTTTCACACTTATCGAACGTTGGCGCAATAATGAACGTCTATTGGCGCCAAATGAAAATCCCTTAAAATTGCTGCTGAAATGGGGTGAATACGCTAATGATGTTCAATTTATTTTGCAACGTTCTGAAAGTAAACAGCAGCAGCTAAAACAACAACAGCAGCAGCAAATTCAACATATGAAACAAGAAACTCAACAACAACAACAGCAGAATATAACTAATAATAATAACAATAATAAAAATATTTGTAATAACAACAGCAACAACATTAATAATAACAATAATAATAATGATGAAAGCACAACTGTGATGTTTAATAAAAAACCTTTGGGTTTAAGCAATATTAATAATAATAACAACAACAACAACAACAATATTAATAATAATAGTAATTTTACTAAGCAAATTAATAACAACAACAGCAACAATAACAATAATAATATAAGTAATACAGTTGAGAATGCAAATACGAATATACGACAGTCGCAGCATCAACAAGAACAGCAACATCAAAAACCTTTAACAATGGAACTGAGCTTAAATGCGGCCCATGAACGAGCCAAAGAATTGAAAAAAAGCTTTGGGTAAGATTTTTCTTGTTCCCTTTATTTGCACTCTTTCCAACCATTCATAGATAATGAAATCGAATTTGTTAATTTTAAATATTCACAGTTTACATAACCTACAAATAATTTAAATTATTACGTTTTTCCCCTTGGCAAACGTCGGTTTTTATTGCAATCTATTTTTTATGGTACGGTCGCATTGGGCACAAAAGCCTGACCACTAGTTTTCTTGAAATCATTTTTTTTTTAAATAACGTATATTATTTTCATAGCTATAGATATTAAAAGGGCAAAAAATACTCATGTGAAACCGCAGTTAATTATGTTACATGTAAATGGAAGTATCGAGATGCAAATAAGAAGATAATGGCAATTTGCTTGGACTTTAAAAGGGTATTTGAGACTGTTGATAGAGATATAAAGATTAAAAAACTTTATATGTATGGCATTAGAGAAAATGAATTAGAGTGGTTCAAATATTATTTAAAAAACCGGAAACAAATAACAAAAGTAAACAGAGTTAAATCCGAAGTAATTGATAACGAATTCGGGGTGCCGCAGAGTTCTATTTTAGGAGCATTACTTTTTAAAATATATATTAACAATATGCCGAATATTATAGAAAAATGCGATGTAGTTTTGTATGCTGATGACACTTTAATATATGCTGAAGGGGATACTGAAATACAATGAATAGATAATGTTATGCATGATATTATCAACATAAACAAATGGCTAAAAATGAATAAACTAAAATTAAATGAAAGTAAAACTAAATTAATGGAAATAAACATGGGCAGTAACGTGTTGTTAAAAATTAATAATAAAACTTAATGTTGGGTGGGATAGATGTAGAGTGTATGATGGTACAAATATAATACAATGTTTTAAATGTCAGGGGTATAACCATAAATCGGTGGACTGTAAGAATGATGATGTATGCTATAAATGTCACGGAAACTACAAGAGTAAGGAATGTACTAAGGAAATAATAATAAAATGTGTCAACTGCACGAAAGAAAACAACAGATTACATTTAGGACTTGATGAAAATCACCTCACCAACAACCGCGAATGTCCAGTGTACCAAAATAAATTAAATTTAAAGAAGAGAAGGATGGGATTATGAACCTAACAATCAACTAAGATACATGGAATATATACCAACATTCAAGGCTTAATTAATAACTTCAACCAACTGGAAATAAAAGCAGAATCTGAAAAACCTGAGTTCATAATACTAACTGAAACACACCAAACTAGAGAAATAAATGAAAGTGAAATTCAAATAAAACAATACGATCATTACAGCACATTGTCAAATTCGTCTAGATCCGGTGGAGTAATAATATATTTAAAAAAACACTGGAAAGTCAATAAAGTAAAAGACAATGTGAAAGACTCAAAATACTGGATTAGTGCGTATGTGGCGAGGAATGAGAAAGTTTCCATTATAATAGTAATAATATATAGATCACCAAGTGCTTCAAAATCAGAATTCTGTGATACTTTTGAAGAATTTATGGAAGAAATATGTGACACAAACTGTGATATTTTAATAACCGGAGACTTTAATATTGACTGGAATCAGGATTTTTATACAAGTAGATTAGAGAGTATACTTAATGATAATGGCCTTAAACATATAATGAACGAATATACTAGAATAACACAAAGATCAAAAACGTTAATAGACTATATAATAACAAATAATGAATCGATTACAGCGGAAAATAATATAAATAATAAAATAGCAGATCATGAATCAATAGACATTTTTATCGGGTGCGAAAATATAGAGATTGAAAAACATTTTAGAGAAATAAATATTTTTAAACACAATAAAACTAGATTTTTTAATGAAATAAGTGCAATTCTACAGTATGATGAACAAACCGACCTTAACGACAATGTTTACAATTTTGATAATGTCTTTGAAAATACTATAAGAAGATTCAGTGTAAAAACAAAAATAAATGAAAACAGAAATAATAAATGGTTTAATAATGATCTCAGAACGTTTAAAAGGGAAAATATCTTTAAATATCAATCTGCAATTCTCGAAAAGACCAATGAAGCGTGGAATAACTATAAAAAATTAGAAATGCATACAAACTTAAAATCGAAAATGAGAAAAATAAATATATAAATGATCAAATAAATAACGTGCAAGACCAGAAAGAAATGTGGAAAAAAAATAAAAAATCTAGTATTAAGAAAACCCAGAAAAATGATAAAAACTGTGATTTTTAAACAAATAGAATATAAGGATAATTTTCAAATAGCTGAAAATTTTAATAATTATTTTGTCAATAGCATTAAAGAAATTAGAAACTCCATCGATTATGTGCAATATGAAAACAAAATACCAGTGATAAATTTAAAATTGAAATTTCGTGCAATATCTTTACAAGAACTTAAAATAATATGTAAGAATATTAAACCTGACTACAATAGAGTAACAATAAATATGATTTTAGATAACTGGAACACAATAGGAATTATTATGCTAAATATTATAAACAAATCATTAGAAACTGGAATATTCCCAAATAGTTGGAAAGAATCTATGATTACACCTATCGAAAAGGTTAAAAATACAGACAAATGTGAAGAATACCGTCCAATAAACATGTTAAAAACTTTTGAAAAAATTATTGAAATGAGTGTTAAAAATCAATTAGAATTCTATATGGAAACACACAAGCTACTTACAAAATATCAGTCAGGTTTCAGAAAAAAGTACTCATGTGAAACAGCTGTAAACTATGTTATAAATAGATGGAAATTCATGAAGAAGAATAACAAAGTAATGGCAATTTTTTTAGATTTTAAAAGAGCATTTGAAACGATACTACAAAAACTTTATAAATATGGAATTCAAGATACTGAATTGAAATGGTTTGAGTCATATTTAACATATCGCAGACAATTTACGAAGGTGAATGACACATTATCAAATACTACGATAAATGACTTTGGAGTACCACAGGGCTCAATTTTAGGAGCGCTTTTATTTATTATATATATTAATGATATGGAAAAAGTTTTAAACAAATGTGAAATTCTCTTATATGCAGACGATACGTTGATTTTTACAGAAGCGGCAACAGAGGAGGTGTGTCACGCTAATTTATCAGATGATATGGATAACATTATTAAATGGTTGAAAATGAATAAATTAAAGTTAAACGAAAACAAAACTAAAATAATGGAAATAAATACGAGTACTAATATAACATTTAAAATCAACGACATAATAATAGAAAAAGTTAATAACATAAAATATATGGGTTTTCTGATAGACAAGGACTTAAAATTTAAAGAACATATAGAATACATATGTAAACAAATTGGTAAAAAAATCGGGTTTTTTAAACGTATTAGGAACAAAATATCAATTATAACAGCAATAAACATTTACAATACTACGATTAAACCACATTTTGAATTTGGATCTACTGTATTATATACATGCTGCTCAGAACAGCAGATAACAAGGATGCAAAAACTACAAAATAAAGCTATGCGCACAATACTCAAATGCAATCGATTTACCTCAATAGTATATATGTTAGATACGCTCAAATGGCTTAATATACAACAGAGATTAGAATTGAACACAATTCACTTTATTCAGAAAATGAAAATAGGGGAGGCGCCTGATTATTTAGTAGAACAACTAAGATACGTTGGAGATATTCAACCATACAACTTAAGAAATGCTACAGATTTTAGACTACAACGACCTGATAATACCACAATGCAAAGATCACTGTTTTACAAAGGATTAAATCTATACAACATGATGCCAAATATTATTAAGAATGAAATTAATCCAAATATATTTAGAAGAAAAATTGTAACCTTTATAAAAAATATTTAATTTAACCAGAGCTGATGTAATTTGTAAAAGAACATTGTAAAGTTAAAAAAGTATTAAAAAATACTACTAATAAATAATAATAATAATAATAATAATAATAATAAAACAATTAAAAAAGTTAGGCAAATAAATTGGGTTTATAATCGACAAAGACTTAAAACTTAAACAACACGTGGAATATATATAAAACAGAAAAATTGGCAATAAAATTGGCTTTCTTAAAAGAATGCGGAACAAAGTATCGATAATTAGAGCAATAAATATGTACAATGTATAATCAAACCACACTTAGAATTTGGATCGAAAATTTTATATACTTGCTGCACAAAAACACAGTTAGAAAGACTAAAGAAACTTCAAAACAAACTATGCGTACAATGCAATATATATACGCCTACAAGACTGATGCTGGACACACTTCAATGGCTGAATATACAACAAAGACTTACATTAAATTTTTTAATAAAATGAAGACTAGAAATGCTCCAGAGTATTTAATTGATCAATTGACATACGTTCCTAAAGTTTAACCATATTATTTGGGAACCGCAGAAAACTTTAGGCTACAAAAGGTGACATCATCAGAAATGCGATGGCCTTCAAATTATACAATTTGCTCCCTAACTATCTTAAAATAGAAAGAAATACAAATGTGTTCAAAAGAAATATTGTAATATTTGTTAAAAGTAATGTTATCAACATAATTCAGAAGAATCAATGAGAAAAAAACAATAAAAAAATTTTAAACTATTATTATATGTTTAATTTAAAGTTTTAAATAAAACTACTATTAGTTTATAAAAAAAAATGCGCCAAATAACAATAAAAAAAAGAATTTTGCTTCACGCAGAACTTGTTATTTCTTCCACAGTTAGAAATTCGTCAGATGCACTGTCATTTTCATTCTCATTCGCCATTCGCAGTAGGACCATCACTGAATGTAAAAAAATATTTCCAGTCTTAACTTACAACTTTAACTCCTCAACTATATAAATGAACATCGAATACATATAAACTTTCGATAAATCTTCCGCTAATTGTTTTTTTTTTGTAACTCAAATATTAAAAGAAGCCTTCTAAAAAGCAAACTGCAAAGCCAGCTAAAGACTGAAATTTGCTTTGATCACTAATTTCCATGACGCATGTACTGTTACCAGTACACTCCTCAATAAGGTTCAAAAACAGTGTTACCACATATTTAATATCCGACGAAAACATTTTAAATTCAAAAATTCAGCTTGGCGTACAAATGCAGTTTAGCGTATACCGATAAAGGTAACGTGGCAGGGAAAGTGTTAAACATTATCTGTGTTTTTGCTCGGTTGTCTTTTGTAAATAATGTGACTTTTTGGCATTGCAATGCTGCAACACCATTAAGCCGGGCGATGACTTTAAAAAACTGTCTCTGTGTCTGACTTATGCAATCCAGTATTATTTGAGATATTTTCGAATTTTTAACACTTGTGAAATAATGTATTTTTTTTGTTTCTTAATATTTTCAGTGTTGCTCATGATATAAAGTTTTCTGAAAATATTGGAGTTGTTAAGGGAATACCACAGCGTAATAATAACAACGTGACGTCGGCATTAATAGCACCAACACAAACAGCAACAACAACAAACACAAAAGCAACACCTTTAATACCAAGACACGAAAAATCTTTTTCAAATCCCATAGAAATGCCTTCAAATGCCAGTAATGCTGGCAGTGGCCTTGGCAATTTTGATGGTGTCAATAATAATTTTTTTAAGGGAACTGGTGCTTATCAAGAACACAATAACAACAATAATAATAATAACAATAACACAAATAATATATATCAACAATTGGGTGCTCATAACAGCAAGTCAATAAATGAAATAAATTTAGCGGAAGTTCGCAGTGCTTTAGATCGTCGTGCTATGTTGACAAAAACGAATGGCGCTCAACAAAACATGAGTATGGGCGGCAGTGATGAGATAATATTTACTAATACAAATCAATCCCTAAATACGAATACAAATCAAATCAACGAAAACCTTTTAGATGTCTTCAACAGCAATGCAGCCAATGGCATTAATAATTCGAATAATAGTAATAATAGCGGTAGTAGTAAGTTTTCTAATTCGCCCAATGATTTGTATAAACAGGCAACAACTATATCGGCAAATGGAGCTTTAGTTCCGCCACCCTACAGAGATCCACCACCACCACGTAATAGTCCTTTGCAACAGCTTAATGTTCCTTCAACTGCGCCCCTTACGCAGTTACAAAATTCGAATTCAAATTTTTCCTCACAATCGGCTTCACCTCAACATTCCGGAAATGCTTTATATTCAAATCAACATATATCACCAACAACACAACAGCAACAACAATCGGATTATGCCGATTATGCTGACTATCAACAGATCAATGATTTAGTTTTACCAGCAAATATGGACGAAAGTGAAAGTATTTTTCAGGCAACACAATACAATGATCTTTTGCAGCTGATAAAGTTTCAGCGCGAAAAAATTAACCAACAACAAATGGAATTAAGCAAGGTATTTTTGTTAAATAATTTTATTTCTTATTATTAATTTCTTACAGAAAGTAGATACACTTTACTTTCATAAAAATGTTTATTCATGATGGAAAATGAGGAATAATTAAATAATAAGTTTATTTAAAAAGTTTTATTTGCACAAAGCTTGATTTACTAAAAGCTTTTCGTAAAGGATTTGTTAAAGATTTACTCTAAAAGTCATTAAGAAAATCGTATAGAAAAAATTTAAAAACTAAATGCTTTTCATACAAATTTTTCACACGAGTTGATCGCTTGTATTACAGAAACAGCACCTGAATTGTGCTTGGTATACGTTTTTTTTATTCTTTCTTTCCCCTTAAATTAACAATGCTAAAAAGTATATCCTATATCTTAATCCACATAATAAAATGTGCATGTATATGTGACCCATCATGAATTGACATTTATAACATTAGTAGGATTCGAATTTAGCAAAGGTCCCTATTGTGCAACGTTTCGTAACTTTTGTTTTTTACTTCTGTTTCTGTTGCAGTACGATGCCGAAATTGTTTATTTAGAATCGAAAGAACGTGACCAGGCCCAGGAGCTTGAAGCCATATCAAGAGAAATAACCAAGGCTGACCAGTTGTTTCGTCAAGGCAGTGAACAGGTAAGAAAATCTGTAATCAATTTAAAATGACAGAGTACACTCCTCACCATCTATGTAAATCTAGTTTAGTAAAGTAATTCCAAATCAAAAAAGCAAACATTGTGGTGACAGAGAATAAAAATAAAAATAATTTTGTACTGCTAATAGAATTTCATATAAAAATGACATCGGCTCTTATGGGTTAAGCATTTTTAAAACATTTTAGTATTTCCTTAAAGATCTCTTCAAAAGCTTTAAATTGATACTCATATTGAAATTTTAAAAAAAAATTTTAAATTTCAGAGCCCCGTCACTCGGAAAATATGGGCGAGCGCCAATTTTTTTACTTGATTTTTTTTTCTTATTTTTTAACCCTTTATCTGGCGATGTAACAGTAATGTCACATACCCTTAAGTTGGCTATAAATTGCTGTATTTCATCAATAAAAGTACTTTGGGCATTGTAACATAACTAGTACAAACCATGGATAATAAAAAAGAAATAAAATATAACGGGACATTATTATTATCACATATTTTTATTTTAGTAATAGTAATAGAATAATAACTATTTGCATTTAAAATGACATGTGGCCCGATAAAGGGTTAATTCTCTATCGCCCCATATATTTATTTTTTTGATTGGAGTTACTTTATTTTTCCAAATGACATGAAAAAATTAGAGATAGGCGTGGTGTTTTGCCTGCTGGCTTGAAGCACATGGACCGATCATGCTGATTTCCAATAGCACCTCTTTTGATACTATATCTGATCGATTGACATATTTATTTTATTTGTGAAATCAAGTTTGCCTCGGCATCATACAATTTGTATTTTATGTCAATTGCTGACAAAAGTGGATCGTTCTTGATTAGCTTCACACAAAACCACTTATCACAGTCGGACAAATTGCACCTATTTGCACAATTATCTTTTTATACCATTCACCACAAAAAGTGCAAAAAGGGTATATCTTAGTTTGTTATTCCGTTTGTAATTTCTACAATATTCATTTCCGATCCCATTAAGTATGTATATATATTCTGACTTCTTATGCATAGCAAACTCGATTGAGCGATGTCCGTCTGTCTGTCAACATAAGATATAGTATCGAAAGAGGTGACATTGGAAATCAGCATGATCGGTTAATGTCCTTCGAGGCAGTAGGCAAAATACCACGCCTACCTCTAACTTTTTCATGTCATTGTAAATTTTAGCAGTTTGTCTACAACGGTTCAACAGTTTGCCCATATATATCAAATTACATCAAATATTGTAACACCCTTTAACTTACAATCTAAAATATTTATACTTCTTACTATACCAAGCAAAATAGTGGACATTCTGTCCATTCTGTCTGGTGGGAACACCCTTTAATTTCTAAATTCAAATTTTAAACCTGTTGGTATAGCGGACCTAATAATACAGACTCTTTGTAAATTTCAAGCGTCTGTCTATAACGGTTTAACAGTTTGACCATATACATCAAACTAAGTGAACTATTGGGGCACCCTCTAATTTATAATTTTGAACATTAATACTTGTTACTATAACGGTCATACCAGTCGACATTCTGTCCAATTTGCAAACATTTGTCTATAAGGGTTTAAAAAGTAAGCAAGTATAGAGAATTTACATCAACTATGGGAACACCCTTTACTTTCTAAATTATAAACTTGTTGATATAGCGGACATAGCAATAAAGGCACCTTCAAAGTTTTAGCTGTCTGTCTATAACGGTTCAAAAATTTTGCCACAAACATTGTGAAAAGGTTGTCGAATATTGAAGTCAACGAAATACAAGATATCTTAAAGAGCAACATTTTAGTTGGTCAATTTTTACAGAATTTTACAGAAACAACTTAATAATTTTCCTGGTCAGAACTTCTATTTAAGTATTCCAGGGATAAATTTTGTATTTTAATTTTTGTATTTTTATTGATACTAGAGTTTACCTTATGGTGAAATTTGACCAAGTTTATTTTTGAACACTTTTTTCTTTGTTTATATTTTGTACACACTCATGTTCTGAATATATGTATGTGTTTTTTTTGCGTGTTTAATGGTAGCGATTTAAGGGGTCATTTATTTCTTAAATACTGAATAGATTTAATTGAGATAAAGGCGCTGCTGTACAGCTCCACAATATCTACAAATATGTGAAAGAATAAATAAAATCGATTGACAAACAGCAGAAAAAGGATCCCAAAGTTTTTTGTTTGCCGTTTTATATGCAGAAGATGTTTTAGCTTAAGTTTTAGTTTAAGGATTTAGTTTTAAATTTATTTACGGTAGATCCAACTGTACTCTAAAATGAATAAATTTAATAATTAAATAAGCTTTTAAAAAAATGCTTTTCTGTTTTGTAATTTCAGCTCCAAACATTACAGTATGTCGAAGAAGAAAATGAATTGGTCAAACAACAAGAAAAAACGTTGAAATCCGAAATCGCTTTATTGCGTTCGAAATTGGCCAACTGTGAAACGGAATTATTGCAGTGTAAAAATAAAATCCGTCTACTTTTGGATGACATAGAAATCGAACAAAGAGCCATAACAAACTCTAAGCAAAACCTACGGTTAGTAAATGGTCTACACTAGTGAACCGTAAATCATCCTTTCTGTTTTTAATTTTAAAAACCAGAAATGTCATTTAATTTTAACGTTTTTCTCTTCTGATTGCAAATAGTGGCACAAGATTTTTTTTTCTTTGGTTTTATTTCTGTGGCTCTGGGTTGATTTATGCTCATGATCTCTTGTTTATTAAACATACGCTGAAAATACTTACGCAGCCATCCATATCATTATACTCTATATCCTTGACGAGATTAGACTCACGATTGTAGGTTCTTCAACCAAACTCAGTCACGACTGCCACATACAGTTGTGTTAAGACTTTCTCTTTTTGCTTAGGATTCGTGAAGATCGATTTCCTTATCACCTCTATTACACACGCGTTAACGAGCTTATCTGCCATCAACACCTCATTTGCCGCGGCTACCCAGCATTTGTTTTCCTTTTTGTTTCTACTAGAGCTCGGGTCCGATTTGAACTCATGATCTTTTTTTAAATCAAACAAATGAGTCAAGCTTGAGAGTTAGCAAAATGTTGCCCTCACAACCGTAACGGGCTGTGTTCGTTCACATGACATCTAAGAAACAAATGCATAAAGAAGCGAAGATGATGATGGTCAGGAAACATAAAAACATGCCGACAAAGCAATTCCTCTTAGGATGACATTAGGGCATCCAAATCACCACTTATTAGAATATGACCCTCCTCCAAAGCATGTCAAGAAAGATGTATAATATTAGGATATGGTACGTAACAACAATCCAGCATTCATAGAGAGTTGACACAAGACGTCCCGCCGGGAGAATGTTGTTTTGGCAGGTCCGTACCCTAAATGTTTCAGACGAGGAACTCAACTTGCCACGTAGGGACAGAGTGGCGTTGGTACAATTTAGATCGGTATAATGTATTCGCCTAAACTCATTCTGATCCAGAATCGATGATATTTGCCCGGCCCACTTCATATTAATCAGCTCTTTGCTTGCGGGAAAATCCAACCGAGTTAAAATTCAGATCCCCTTAGACCAACGCTGTGGACTTAGCTGAGTTTGATGAGCATACCGAGGAAGAGTAGTAGTTAAATTTAAATGTGTACTTGCCAGGTCACGTTGCTACAACAACAAACAATGCAGCAACGGCTGCTGCTCAACATAAGTTAGCTGAATTTCTTTCTTTTATATTTTTGCTTGTGGCTTAATAGAAACTTATCTACCTACTAAGATTTTCACAGTAACACGAAGTAACTGAAAAATGTTTAATTAACCTTAAATACGAGGGCTGCTATATATATTTCTGGCCTGGCAACACTGAGTGCTGCCAAGTGCAATCTGACATTTCCATTGGAAAGTTTGTCATTTTTAAGCATAATCGTACTCAAAACGTTTTGACGTACGACCATTATTTGTGTTGTTAACAGTGACTTGAAAAAATTAATATAGAAAAAAATGGAATTAACTCGTGAACATTTTCGTGCCATAATTTTTTACAACTTTCGACGTGGATTATCACGACAAGAGTGCATTGATGAACTTAAATCTTTGTATGGCGATGAAGCACCATCCTATAGCACTGTGAAAAATTGGTATAATGAATTTAATCGTGGCCGAAGCTCGCTCAAGGACGAATTCCGTGAAGGTCGTCCAAAAGCGGCTGTTGTGCCAGAGAACATTAATGCCGTACGTGAACTCATAATGCAAGATCGACATGCAACATACCGAGAGATAGAGACATCCTTGGACATTTCTTCCACCAGCATACATTCGATACTGCATGAACACCTGGCCGTAAAAAAGGTTTGTTCTCGTTGAATCCCGCACAATTTTAAAGTCGCTCAAAAAAAGGCTCATGTCGATTGGTGCAAAGAAATGTTGCAAAAATACGATTGCGTTGCTTCAAAAGACGTTTATAAGATCGTCACAGGTGACGAATCATGGATCTATGCGTATGAGCCCGAAACGAAACAACAATCGACCGTGTGGGTCTTCAAAGACGAGCAAAATCCAACGAAAGTTGTTCGTGGAAGAAGCACTTCGAAGCAAATGGTCGCCTGTTTCTTCGGCTAACTGGTCATGTGGTGACTGTTCCGCTTGAGCAACGTAGGACGGTCACTTCTGAGTGGTATACTACAATTTGTTTGCCTGAAGTCATCGGAGAAATTCGAAAAACTAACAAGAGAAGACGAATCATTGTTCACTATGACAATGCGAACTCTCACACATCGGCTCAAACCAGAGCGGTTTTGACCGGCCAAAACGTCGAATTAATGGGTCATCCGCCGTACAGCCCTGACTTGCCACCTAATGACTTCTTCTTGTTTCCGCACATCAAGAAAAAAATGCGTGGTCAACGATTTTCGTCGCCAGAAGAAGCTGTTGAAGTGTTCAAAAACCATGTTTTAGAGGTGTCTCAATCGGAGTGGAAAAAGTGCTTCGTCAACTGGTTTGAGCGCATGCAAAAGTGTATAAATCATGCTGGAGAATACTTTGAAAAACAATAAAACCATTTTTGATTATAAATATTCACTATTAGGCCAGAAATATATAGAGCAGCCCTCGTAGAGAGTTTCTTTTGTAATTTCGCCAAATAATCTTTTTATTTATTTCGTTTTAGACAAAACGTCGAGCGTGATTTTTTGATGGAAATGGAACGTATACAAAGTGAAATTGATCAGGCCATTCATAATACCGATTCCTCTAATAAAACAACAGAAAATTTAAAAAAGGAAATTTTGCTTATCGAAACGGCAATAGCGGAGAAAAAAAGACAAGTAACACAGCATTTAAATAAAAAGTCTAATTTGTAAAATAATTTTATTTTTATATTTACTTTTTTTCAAGGTGGAACAATTGGTCAATGAAATGAAGGAGGTGAATCTACAGAGTTTGACAGTAACGACATCAGAAGAAATTAAGCATTTATTAGAAGGTAAAGAATTTAATTAAAGTATTTTTCCATGTATAATAATTGAAACCGAAATAACAAGTGAACCGAAGCCGCATAACAAAACAACGAACAAAAACTTTTATAATGAAATAATCATTTTATTTTAATACATTAAAAATATTAAAACAATTTGAGTTAAGTATCTATAAGCTAAGCTGTGTAGCTCACCCAAGATTTTATGTGTATTTATATATTAGTAAAAAATAAATCGATGAGATTAGTAAAAAATGGCACCTTACAGGAATGCACTTTTATTGGACTGTTGAAGTCATGGAGAGAGACCACCATTGCCCTAAAAGTGGCAATTTTCAGTATCATGGTTGACAAAACAACACTCATACTTCTTGCTGAAGAGCTATCTAAACTCATATCGAACCATTGGCGACTTCTGTACCATATAGGACGTAAGCGACACCCTCTTTTTCCCTCATAAGATTATGAAATCCTTGCTTAGGTACAGGGCTATCGATTTTCCTAGTACCTGTCAACCTCGAAATATCTTATAGTTTCAGGCTGCTGTAAGCTTAGGCTACTAATAATGCCGCATAAGCTAGAAGTAATAGCAAGAATTTTATAATTTTCTTTCTTTTTTTTTTTTGAAAGACAGAAGCGTCCACAACGTGACATTGTTTAGTGAAGTTCGGAGCATCATTGGATCTTACTGATTTAAAACTGAAGATGGTCAAGCAGTGATTAATACTAGTGATAACAATGTTTAAGATAGTACCCAACATTACCTGCGTCAACTTTAAGGTTCCTCCTTGACATCTGTGAAATGGATAAACCTTTTTAGGTTATAACAAGAATTTTAATTAATATTTCTTCTGTTTCCACTTTTCTCTCCGGTTTGAGTTTTGAAATCAGGCATAGTTTAGTTTACATTCTAAAAAAGCATCTCTTAACGATACAAATTTTATTAAAATTAGTTAAACAATATGCACATACATAATTGGGTCTTACACAGTCTTTTTTTGACACAGTTTTGTTATAACACGGTTAACAAAATGAAGAATTTTGATTTCAAAATTTCGATTCAAAATCTTTGGGCATAGATTTTTTTTGCCAAATTAAAATTAGGGGAATACCATTTTATGGATACAAGCAAATTTAATTGTTAGAATAATTGAAATATTTTAATTATTTTGTGAACTATCAATGCAATCAAACGTGTTTAGTAAAGACAGTTTTTAATTTTTTTCTTAAAAATTTAATAAACTCACAGCAAGAAATGTGTAAAGGGCGGTTTACATGGTCACAGAATTATTACGACATGTCAAATTTTTGTGCAGAATAGTACCGGTGGGATCGTCTAACAAAATACGTAATGAATCTGCACAAATTGAGAGCAAATACAGGTGAAAATTTGACAGTCGTATGGCTCCCTTTGTTTTTTGGAAATTTTCAAAAGACAAGTACGAATCATTAGATCAGGGATGCATTTTTCTGCAAACCGCTATTTTAGTTTTGGTATGTTTTACGCATACCAATTGTGTAAACGCAAAAATAATCTGTCGTAAGCAGGGTTGCCGCTCAAAATTTTATTTTTCCAACCAAATTTAATTTCAAAAACTACCAAATGGCATGTTAACCTACCAAAAAATAAAAGTTGTGGTCACTAGCTCTTAGTAAATTTCACTGCGATACAATTTTATCTAATAATTTATCAAACTCTGATTACAAAGGCAGAATTGACTTGTCATGTTTAGATAAAATTTCTGGAGGTGTTATTAATTTCAAAAATTGCAAGTCAGATCAGTTAAAGTCAAATCTGTTTTAAGCTGATTTAAAAATTCAATGTAAAACTGCACTATATTTGTTTTAACTGCAGGTTTTTCATCATTATCAAAATTATCTTTTAAAAAAACTTCTGCTTTTGCTCCGATAAATATGGGAGCATTCAAAATTTTTATTTTTTTTAAAATGTTTGTCAATATATTTCTTTTGGACTTACTTACTTAAAGTTAAAATAAAAGTTGTTATAAAATCAAAAAGATGGCCATTAAGACCGAAAAGTTGCCACTTGTTATTACTGTTGCCTCTATAATGCATACAAAAAGCAATCAAAAAGCAATCATAGATGAAAGCTGATTACTAAAAATCATGCATGGATTAGCGTGAAAAAAAATTAAAATTAAAAATTAAAAAAATTAAAATTAAAATTAAAAAAACTACCAAATTCCCGACACAACCTACCAACTCATTTCAAAAGTACCAAATTTGGTAGGAAACTACCAAAAACGGCAACTCTGGTCGTAAGCAAAACTTTTGCGTACACAATTATTTACTAACACATTTGCAATAATTTTATACTAAAGCGGCGTTGCCGTTGAACTGTTTTTGGTATTAATTTAAAATGAATTATTTTTTTTTTTTTTTTGTTAATTAAATCTAAATGCAGCTTAAAAAAATTTTTAATTAAATATTTTCCAAAGATCATGAAAAATTTTCATTATATTTTTTGTAAAAAACAGTCACTGGCAACGTTGTTTGATACAGACGTCATACGTATAGAACTATTTACATCACTTATTTCATTTTACTTTTCGGAATGTGATAGAAACTTTGTTCTACTCAGTGATTCATATTTCCTTCATCAGTGATTGTCATTTGATGGATCAAAAAATGGTCACTGTTCTTATAGCAGTATTTTTTGTTAACAACATAGCTATGTATTTATTTTAACTGTTTTTACTTCTGGACCTTGTCATACATTTAATTTGAAATACTTTTCAGCTTAGAGTGCATATGTATCTTTGTTTGTTTCTTTCATAACTTATGCAAATAATGTTTATTACATAAATACATACATATATGTATTGAAATTTAGGAAAAAAATTTAAATATTTGTTCTTTAAAAATCATTGTTTTTTCAATAATTTTGATAGGTTTTAGAGACAAGAAACTAAACACCTATTATTGCAAACGATTAATGCCTTTTTTACAGGTTTTTTTTTGGAACAAATTTAGCGTGTAAATACAGAATTCGGTGTAAATCTGTCCGCTTTCTCCCGTATTGCTCTTCTGGGTCCAAGTTTTAAATAATATGTGTTCTATTGCCGTTTTTAGATACGTATCTATCCATGTTTAAAATTTCCTAAAAATCGGTTCCATAGAAGTTTCCTCTTTATCTAATGAAATTACGCCTTATAATGCCGCTTATGTTAGGCATGTCCGCTGATTACAGCTTTTAAAAACTTCAATTAGTTCAATACTTAACACCAGTGTACGTAATTTAGCAAAATGAAACGTTCTTTGTTGCAAGAAAAACAAAATAGGGTTGTAAAACTAAGTTTTTTTATTGCTTTTGTTCGTAGGCACAAAATGTACATACATTAACTTAAACATTCCAAGCCGGAAGAGAAAACAATGTGAACAAATTTTGTCAAAACTTTTGCTGCATGTTTCAGCCCCAGTGTGAAGCAATGTTTCCGGGTATGTGTTTACCGCATAAAATACACATTTGATGTTGCTTCGTATTTATTTAGCGGTATAGTAGAAAATACAATAGCGCTTTAAAAGAACTACATTTTTTTAACAAACTACACCAAGTAATCTTACGATTGTATTGGTAAAAGAAACATGGATTCTAAACCATGTCTCGTGCATAGCACTAGCATTATAGCGTTCTCTACTCAAAAGAACCACTTATTTCTTAGCAAACTACAGAACGCAACAATGCGATTGCACTGGCATATCAAAGCAAAAAGACTTGTTTTGGTTTGGTAATGTACAAAACGTTTGAAAAATGTTAAAAAAGTTGTGTCGTTGCATGGGACCTTTCCGAAATTTTTGTTTATTTTTACACACTGCTAAACAAACACATAATTCTGTCACTTGATCTTTTTCAACGGCTCATATGATGGTAAAATCAGACTCGACCTTTACACATGGTGTAAATAATTAAAAGAAAACAGAAATTCTGAACACAAGTAATAAACATTATTATTGAATTATTTAGTTATGAAATTACACCAACTCAAATAACACACATTTTGTTATAAATTACTTATCAGTATTTTTTTTTTTATATTTTCAGGTTCCAATAAACCCGGCAGTAGTCGACGTATTATTGGTTCACCACGGCAATTAGAAAACGCCGTACCAACTAGCAAGAATCCTCATGGAGTTTGGGTCTAAATAAATTTATTACAAAAAAAAAAAAAAAAGATAAACAAACAGAGAAACCTAACACAGGTTTATTATAAAGTTAAACTATTTTCTCCGTTTTCTTAAATCAACAATTTAAAAAATAGAAACAAAATATCAAGCTTAATATACATATTTATATCGAAAAAAATGGGATCAAAAAAATGGAAAACTCAACCCGTATTAACAGAAACATATCGATAACTTTAAAAATAGTTTAAATACAAAGGAAAAAAAATAAAAGTACACGCCGCGTAAGCATCATATTAACAAAATCTTTAGCCAATAAAAAAATTATGTAACGAACATGCAGTTTGCTGGAAAAGAAAAATCTTAATGAAAAATGGCCCTCGCTCGAAATTTTTTATTCTTCAAATTATAATTTAAAATTTTGAATCTTCAATATAATTGAACTAACAATAAGTATTTATATTTTAAGTCTTAAAATTACTCTTAATTAAATCCAACCAGAGCTTACAGCTATGCCTATTTTCCCCCTTAACTTCGCTCTGTGTCGCAAGTTTTAAAAACAGATATTGCTTATTGCAAAAGGTGATAAGGTTTAGTCTATGTTTTTCATTAAAACTACATTTTTCTGCCGTATTAACATGATTGTTTTTCTCTCATCTAGGTCCAAGTTTTAAATACATGTAGATAAGGATCCCTCTATGATTCAAGTTTCGGCTTAAGCTTTTTGTAAGTGGCTGACCTCTACTCTTGCAAGGCATTATGTCAGAACTGGCCAAATTTCACTAATTAATGGAAAAGAATAGAGGGTGCTTTTGTACATTCAATTTAATTCTTTGCACATTAAAATTGACAAGAAAGATCTCTGCAGGGACTTTATTCCCCTTACGAGTGGTTCGGCTAAAAACGTGTAATGTGTAGTGCGATTCTCTGGCCAATCGACCACAAAGGGATGCGCTCTTGATAAAGAACGTATTACAGGTTTCAATAACAAGTTACCTAATTTCATAAGAGCACATTTTTTTGTAGTAACCATAAAAGAGTAAAACACATTCCAGATTGCGTCGAGGCTCTAAAAATTTAATAGAGCTGGATACCCTAATGTCACGGATTAGCTTCTTCGCTCTCTCCTACACGCTGTCAAGTAATTACAAATTAGTCTTTGCAGCGCCGGTCCAAACATGAGAGTTGTATTCCATTTTCGGTTTGATAATGGTAACATAGAAAGCAAGGAGATTATATGGAGTCGTCATAAAAAAACAGTCATACTGAGGTATTTATAATATAGATATTATATTTTGTTTTAATTGGGTACCGGACCGTCACTGGTCACAGCACCACTGCCAAACCATCCTTTAGCTCGGATATACAAGTTTTTTCATTTAACATCGCAATCCGAAAGGTCTCCATGATCCTACTGCTTGCCCTGTTTGCGGAGAGGGCTTGGGAATGGCAGAGGACATGCTTCACAGTCTTCCCCTCCTCATCCAAGCAACTTACCCTAAGACGTTATACGCAAGCTTCATTCTCCTAGCATGAACATCAATGGTGCAGTGCCCTGTCTGTTAAGCCATCGACAATTATCAAAGAGTCTGCAAAAGATTTGCCGTTCTTCCCACAAGAGCCTCGATACCGTTTAGGTAACCTCGTTCGATCATCTGCGTTGTGCGGTTACCAGTAATTCCTGTTAAAAGTTCCCCTTAAAGCTGTCTATCTTCCCATCATTCAAGTGGTTTCCCAACCTAGCAAGCTCATCCGCAATTATATTTGCAGACGTCGCCGATTAGCCCGGCACTCAAAAGAGTTTTAGGTGTCTCGCCATCTTGCTTAGAGATGCCTGACATCCACAAATCATTACATATCCAGGCACCCTTACCGTATGGCACCCTTAGTCATACTTTTAGACTAAAACGTAAAAACTTTATTTGATGTTTGTCCTTTGAACAACAGTCCTCCTTACTTGTTTTGATCTAATTCTTGAAACACGATTCTTTTGGATTGATTGAAAAAGTACTGCTAATACAATAAAACAAACGTACTTTAGTGAAAAGCGATGTAAAAAAGTGAAATATGACCACAAAATAATTTTAAATCATTTTTAATATGAAAATTTATTATTCGGAATCTTTTTATGTTAATTTACTTTCAATGTGCTTGAAGCAGAGAAACGGTTTTTAATGTTGTTTTCTCTAATTGAAAAATGTGTCACTTTCTTCACTTTCTTCATTTTCGGGCAAATTTTCATTAAGGCATCAGCCATTAATAATTGCAATAAATAAAAAATCCATTTTGTTCTTTTAAAATCAAACTAAATATAATATATTTAACAATTTAGGTGATGTGTTAGTGTGCTTTAGAACTTTTAAATATAAAACGATCTCTTTTTGCATTAATATGATTTAATTAAAAAAACTTACTTTTCTTTATCATATCAAAAATCATATGAAAAGAAACAAAATTTTAAATCATTCCATTTATTATTAAATTAATTTTATAATTATTTTAAGGCCATTAACTTTAATTGTGTAAATTTAAAACTGCCCTTTAAATAATTTATTAATTTACAAACACACAAAAGTTCAAATTTTTATTTTGTATTTTTTATTTTTATGAAAATTTTAAAGAAAGGAAAAATCAAAAATATATAATTTTATACTTTCAAGTGTCCCAGCTTTTTTTTTTAATGAATATTTTTTTTTTACTTTTTCAACATATATTTAATAATTGCATTCCATTAAATCCGTAAGCCACGATCTTGCCTGCAGATACAAATGTCTTTTAACACGCCTTCAAAAGCATGAAAATACACAGCAGGCCTTATAGACTGTTCGTTCTAATCAGCTGTAAAAGTTTTGTTTCTTATCTTCTAAAACGGACAAAAAAAAAGATAAGATTGTATACGGCAACCCCACTTTATGTGGCAATGTCGTGTTTTATGTATATTTATAGAAAAACCAGAATTCTGAACTTTAGTCGAATTTTAGTGACTACTAATAAATAGAGGCGAGCATTATTAAATTTGTTTTGTGGCGAATTCAACTTACGCATATTTTTAAAATAAGCATAGCGAAACCATGTACTTGGTGCAAGCAGTGGCGAATTCATTCATTTTCGCTGTTGCTAAAAAAACCAAATTTGAAGCGGATTTTTTATATTTGTAGCTTGACATTTCTAGTGGCGGCGAAAATGAATGAATATCGTCACTGCCACCACCTGGTACATGATTGCGCAATGAGCATAACAGTTACGACTAATTTTTCGAATATATGTTATTGTTTTTCATAAATTTTTAATTAATTTTAAAAATATTTCAGCCAATTTTTTATAATTTTAATAAACAAATGTTATCTTTTTTTACACTTTATTAATTAAGATTCTAGTCTAAAAATTTATATTTAAAAAAAGTCAACATAGAAAAATTATATATTTAATAATGAATTTTTGCAATTCTTTAAAATTAAAAACTTAACTTGTTCGCTTTCATACTATTGTGCTTAATTATTTTTTTTTTAATTTTAATTTAATTAAACACTTTTTTCTCTCAAAAGAGAAACTTCAAAATGATGCAATACTTTTTTTTCTTAAAAAAATTAATTAATTAAGAAAATTATAATTAATTAAATAATTCATTAAATTAAGAAAATTATATTAAAATTAAAAAAAATTAACTAACTGTATTATTATGCTATATTGATAGAATATAAAGCGGCTTTTTTCTAGCCAACAATGCAAATTGAACTTTTAAGTTTAAGTCTTTGTTAACTGTTATTAAGTTTAAAAATAAAAAATAAACTACTTATAAATTCCATATAATAAATATATAAAAATAATTTTTAATAAAACCATAAAAATATTTTCGTATTCGTAATTCAGCTGCAAGAAAAATAAAATAAAAATGCAACGCTATTATTATATAAACTTATTATTAAACTTAAACTCATTAAACTTAACTCATTATTTTGCTTTTTTTTTTTTTTTTCTTTTTTTTACCTTTAGTCTTAGTTAACGGATTATTTAGTTGTATTTAAATCTGAGCTGTCTACAATTCAACATGTTTATTAAGATTCAATTTAAATTAATCTTTCTTATAAACAAGTAAGGGCACCATGTTCGGCTTCGCTGAGTCTTATATACCCTTGACCATCTATGTAAACCTAGTTGAGTGAAGAAACTCCAATCAAAAAAGCAAATATTTGGAGACGGAGAATTAAAAAATAAGAAAAAAAATTGAGTGCCACATATACATAAAAATGTCATCGGCTCTTTATGGGTTAAGCATTTAATTTTTTTTAGCATTTCCTTATAGATCTCATCAAAAGCTTTTAAGTAATACCCATATTGATATTTTAAAAAATTAAAAAATTTCAGATGTCCGTAACTCGGAAAATATGGGCGAGCGCCAATTTTTTCACTTGATGTTTTTTTTATTTATTTAATTCTCTATCGCCACATATACTCGTATGTATATGTATATATATATTTTTTTGATTTGTGTTACTTCATTGTTCCAAATAATATGGAAAAATTAGAGGTAGGTGGGTGTGGTGTTTTGCCCGCTACGTCCAAGCACATGGACCGATCTTGCTGATTTGCAATAGCATCCCTTTCGACACTATATCTGATCGATTGGCGTATATAATTTTTGTTGTCGCTTAATAATTTTCATTCTAGAGGGTTGACATATGTTTCAAGCTTTTTTTAAATACGTTATAGCACGTTTCACTATTTCGACTTTAACTAATGCAACGTTTGAGTCCTTGTGAAGGTTTTGGTAAATTCTAAAATTCAATGCTAAACACGACCGACATGAGAGGGGTCAAATTACACGAGCACGAAGATCAGTTGACAGGTCCATTTTTCCCAAGCAATTTATTGTCATATTATGATTTTAATAAGCCGATAGTTATGGCCGTATCACCATCTCATTGAAACCACAATTCATTAAAAAACCCGTTAGCGAAAAAATGAACGAAGTCGTCTATAAGTTGCTCGAATTGATGACTGATTTTAAAAGTTAATCTGGACTTGCAGTGCATTGTTCAAGCGTAAATTTATTATTAAAGTTTGTGATATGATGAAGTGAGCACAATACGACCATTCCACCTATCGCTTCAATTTTGGTAATAAGCGTTGCGAAACGTCAGTGAAATTTATATAAAATACATTGATGCAAGACCATTGTACAAAGATCGTGAATCGGGCCAATTCAATTCATTTTTAAATATTTCTTGGCTCTTTGCTTTTTCGCAATGATTTATACATATTCCTACACTAAACGTGCGCCTTAACACATTCACGCAATGATTTAAATCACAATCTGGCGAGACCCGAATTCGAAATCTCCTTGATTTACCAACTGACCTTTTAAGTATTTTTTATGTTGTTATTTTTTTATTTTTAACTAAAGCTCGGTTGAGATTTAATCCATGATTTCCTACTTTACAGGCGTCTTCGTAATCTCATTTGTTGATCGAATATACAGGTGCTCTTAAGGCCAGGATTCACTATCATACACAATCGTACGATTTAATCACACAAAAATCTGACAGAATTCTGTCCTACTTTAAAAATCGTTCCAAAATGGCGTCGTATGTGCCACACTATTGTACAAAAAAGATGCAAAAACATATGGTTTTAATATTTTGTTGTTTTTTCTCCTCATCATCTTAAAAAAATCAACCCTAATTGCATAGAGAAAAATATTTTATGAATTATTTCAAAAGATTATAAAATCGTACAGATCTGTCAAAAACTCTGTCACACACATACAATTTTAATCCACACTATCATACTTTTTGAGCACACATAAAATTTTTGACAGATCGTACGACTGAGTATGATAGTGAATCCTGGCCTTTACCAACTCATCAACCGCTACTTAACAACAATTGTTGATATTTCGTCAGGTATAAACTGATGTTTTTCATTTATTCGTTTTCTAGCAAATCATCTATTGCATTTACTCAGTGATGATTTTCTTTTTATTCCAAGCTCTGTTGGGGTTTGAACTCACACTTATAATTTTATTATCGGGTGAACTTGGTGTGGATTTTAAAGATTTTCTTCTCACCTTTCAAAAGTGTAATCGTAGTGAAATTCGCTGAAGTGCAGGCCACTTTTACGAATGGCTTTCACTTCTCTTTAATAACGGCAACTTTGCTATCAAATGTCCTTTAGGGTGCTGAGTTTAAATCTTTACCAGGTTGACGACTAGGCATGTGATTACTTTCGTTAATTTAAAACGTTGCATTTTTGTTAAATTTATTCACAAAAACTGAAAAAGAATGAAAACCACATTCTGTTTATTAAAAATAAAAGAATAAGAAGAATTAAAGCAGCTCAGCGTTGCATTTTTGATGCTTGAAAGTGTTTTTTTAAAGTTCTATTTATCATAGATTTATAAGTTTGTATTTCTATTAGTGCTTTTGCTTAAGTAGTTTTTTTTTTTTTTTGTTTTAAATTTAAAGTATTTTAATAATTAAATTTAAAATGGAAATGAAATTAGTAATTTATCATAAATTTTCATTCAAATCGTATTTATTTTTAAATAAATCTTTTGAGCGTTATTATAATTATTTTAAGGAATTTAATCTGCTATAACTGAAACTTAATAGTTACTTAATTATTATCACATAGAAACTGGAAAATATTAATATTTAGAAAAAATTCTTAATTATTAAAAAAAACTAAATTTACAACTTTAAAATAACTATTATACGACAAAAAAAAAAAGAAATAATTAAATATATTTAAATAGCTGAACAACTTATTTTGTTTTTATTCAGTTTGAAGGATATCTTTTCATGGGTAAAATGTGACTTACATGTTTCAATAAGAATTTAAATAAATCTTAGGACAAACTGAGCAATGAGCGGCAAGCGGCATGCAGCAAGCGGATTCTCAGTATTAGAATTCGCTTTAATTTGCAATTGATTTTGAGCGGTAAATGCTATAAATACATTCATACAATTAAATTGATTTTAAAATTTATAATTTTAATGCATTTTGTTTTGTTAAGGCGAACTTTTGTTGCTACACTGAATATGAGTTGACTAAAATATAAACAATAAAAGAGTATCAAAACATTTTTAATCAAATATTCCCATACGCAGGGGTTACGACGAACTCTGCTTGACACTAATGATTAGAGAAGGCGGTCAAAAATCCGCAACTTTTGATTGGATCGGAATTTTGATGCGTTTTTTTCTCTTTTTTCTGGTAGGTGGGATTTTAAACTTTAATTTTTGATAAAAAGCATGGTTTAATATTCGTTACAATTATTTATTGATTTTGAGTATAAAAGAAGAGTGTTAAAACATTAAAAAAAAATATTCGTATGTCCAATTCTTATTGTTACAAATTATAATTAATAATAGCTTTGTAAACTGACTGCCATATTCATAGAAAATAAAATAACTTTGAAATGTGTTTTATGACAAATTTTTCATACAAATTTGTCCTATAATATCACCCTTATCGCGGTTGGCGTAGGCGTATTTAGGCGAACGTCGTATTTGTTGTCGTATTTAAAACTCAATGGTATCGTGAACACTTTTCGCCTACGCCTACGACTCTCTTTTTTGTAAGGGAGTCGTATTGTAAAAGATTACTCAATTTTATTTTTTTATGGAACACCCTGTTTGACATTAATAGAAGCAAAACAAAACAAAATTACTAAAAGATCAATTTTCATTTTCTTTTTTTTTTTTTTTTTTAATTTCAAGTTCAGCTGCCCTGATTTTTAGAAGTTCTTAACGACATAATTCTTGCCTTTTTAACTGCTCTTTATGTTATAGTTTCAGTTTTTCGTCTTTAATTTGGTAAATTCTTCTTGTATGTTTTTCTACTTCGGTCAAATTTTTTTAATTCTAAACTAATTTCTTTTTGATATTCCACTTGTTTTTCTAATAATAATAGTTTATCACATTCTCTATTTTTGCGAACTTGTTTTGAATTATTTGGATCCACGTTCTCATCATTATAGGAATTTGAAAATTTTTTGAAATAAGAGCAAGGTTTTTTAATTAAACTTAAATCTTCAATGGTTCCCGAAATATTTTTTTTTGTTTTTTTAGGAGTACTCGTTTGAGTAGTTTCTCCTATGACAATGTCGAATACCTCATTAACAGAAAGCCCTTGCTCTGGGGAACTGCAACGAGTACGTTTAAAGCCGATTTATAAAATAAATATTGATTAGTTTACATACATACATACATATGTATACCTTCAAATCAAAAGGGCACTATGCATTAAGCAATTTTAGTAAAAATTTCTTCTAAATAGCATTAGTTTCCATCTTTTACTAATTCTTTAGCCTCCTCTTCTACTTCGACTGGAGTTGTTTTCCATTTTAATCGAATGTTGGACATATATGTATCTGAAGAACACAACAAAAAGGTGATAAGGTTTTTTATTAATACAACATCTAGACATTTTTCTAGTGGTATGTTCGCAAAAGAATTTGTAGTCGTTGTTCTTTTTTCTTGCGCTTCTTCAGACAGATCTCTTATTGGTAGGATATTATGTTAAATGATTTGTACCCCATGATACAAAATTTTATGAACCGTTTCATTGTAATGTGCAGCTGTTTTATTGGCGTAATCTCCAATTTTTTTTGCATTTATCTTTCTGCTGCATGCTAAAACTTGCAATATGATTTTGAATCGTCTTATTAACTCATAATCTACAAAAATCTTCTTGCAGTATTTCCATCATTCGAATTTCCTTCTCCTTGCTTAGGTTGGTCGATTATAAGGCCTAGCTGAAGATATTTTTCTTCGTTTTTCTGTATTTTCTTTACTGTTTCTTATGCTTTCACCTGAAGGACCAAATTCAAAATCAAAACCCAATTGTTGCGTGGTAAATTTACTTTATCCCACAACTGTATATGTATAATGTCGTCTGGCAGCGCTGACGATGTCATCAAATAACATCTGTCAGCTCTGCTGATAAATTTCATTTTAAGTTTTTCGCCATATTGAAACGAAGTGTAAATTAAATCGTTTTAATTACAATCGATCTGTGCCTATAAGGTAGGAACTAAGTTTGTAAAATTTTAAGTAAAATTTTTAATTTTGTATTTAGTTATTAGTGAACGATTTGAATTTGTGTTGTGAGACCGGGCGCTAGTAAACTTTATATATATTTTTCCTAGAAAGGGCACATGTGTAAGTGACATTTATTGAATTATAATATGATATGTATGAATTTAATAATAATAAAATTATAGATTAATGCATTCCAAATTGAAGGTAAGCTGAAATCTGTGTTTGATTTACTAGGCCGCCCACCGCCCAACAATCTTTAATACATGCTGATTCATTTTACAACCTAACCTTAATTTTCACGTGTTTGAACTTTACGGGATGTACAGACAAGAAGATGTTGCAACTGGAGGTACCAGTCAAAGGACATACACCTCATCCGGAGCTACGACACCAAGTACTGCTGCTGACAACCATGACGTCAATAATGCCGCTGACGCCGGCGCAGCATCCTTGGACTACCAAAATGCACAAATGCCAATAGGACCGCAATCGCATACGGTAACTACAGTCTCCGGAGCACATGCATCTACTACCAAACAAGCCTCTGCACGGGTAAGTAATTTTTCTTTGCATACCAACAAAAATGATCAGCCTAGCGAAGATCATGAATCTCGCACCCGCTCTGGGGCTATAAGAAAAATACCCACTAAAAAGAGTAGCCGCATAAACCCCACATCGAAGGCGCAAACATCACCAATTACGACAGACAAGCAGGTCACTTGGAAACAACCAATACAACTCGCACCCTCGAATTCGCAAACTGCTTCTTCACGGGCAAACAATGAGGAATTTGAGGCAAATATTGCAGCGAAGCTATCTGGTATCAGAATTAACCACAGCGCAGCAAATGACAGCAATTCCTTGCGAAATACAATTGCACCAAATCTTTCGTTTGCTCCAATAGCCTCGAGTTCGACCTTATTAGAAATGCAGAACAATTCGGCATCAAATAATGTTCCGATGTCAACGTTATTTCAGTTTAGCAATAATGCTGTCTCAAACAGCAATACAACGACGACAAGTGTGTTACGACCACAACCAATCGCTACCTCTTTAAATTTTCCTAATTTGTCATCTGTCTTTTCTGCTCATGTTCCAGTTCCTACGTCGAATTTTTTAAATACATCAGCAAGCGCTACAAATTCATTAAATCCAACAGTATCTGTTGCCCACAATAATACAGCTAGTAATCCAAGCTTTATAAATCAGTACGCTGTTTCTCACGCTGATGCGTCGCTAATCCACAACCCATATGCTAGGACATATTCAGCCTTCACTACAGCCATGCCGCCGATATATGCGCACGCGCCTCAGTTACCCACCGTACCTACTAGCTTTCCATATAATGTCCCTAACAATTCTTTTTTAAATTCTTTTTCGCAACAACAACCAATAACGTCGGCTATGCCGATGTTTACTTTAGGTAACAGCAGCACTGCTACGCAACCGGCTAATAATCAGTCTACAATTTTCCAAAATCAAACGGCTGACTGTACGTTGCTGCGCGCCATTTCATAAGCAGGGAATTGCCTTTATTTACTGGAAAGTCAGAAGAATGGCCCATATTTATTACAAATTATATGCAATCTACAGAACGGTGCGGGTTTACAGACCAGGAAAATATTATAAGATTACAAAATTGTCTAAGAGGTGCGGCATTAGATGCAGTTCGTGGCAAATTGATGATGCCGTCAACAGTGCCCTTCGCTATTGAAACATTACGCATGCTATATGGCAGGCCTGAAATAATACACCACACTCTTCAACGTAAATTAAAACAAGAGCAACCTGTGCGAAAAGAGAAGTTAGAAACACTAATTAATTTCGCTCTTGCTGTACAAAATTATAGAGCAACCATGCAAGCAATGGGGCTTGCCGACTACCTCAATGATCCAATGCTTTTAAATGATTTGTTAGATAAATTGCCAAGTGATTTAAAATTAGAAAAGGTAAAGCATTTATAACGCGTCAAGTAAATGATAATCAGTCAGTATTATTTCATTGTAAAGAAAAAAAGAAGACTTTATTTCGGTATATACCCGTCACGCTTTTTGGAAATAATCGGTCATTAAATACATTTGCCTTAATTGATGAAGGAGCTGCCTGCACTCTTATTGAGAATGAGGTCGCCGCTGCACTCGGCCTAGAAGGACCAACAGAAGAACTTTGTCTACAGTGGACAAGCGATATTACACAAAAGGAGGAGAATTCAAAAATAGTTACTCTTCAGATTTCGTCACGAGAGACAAATAAACGCAAATATCGTCTACGAAATGTTCGCACAGTGTCTTCATTAGACCTGCCCGAACAAACGCTTAAAAAATCTGATCTTGATTCTTGTGTTGAATTTAAAAATATGCCTATACTGCCATATATAGCAGCCAAAGCACGAATTCTGATTGTGCTTGATAACGCAAATATTTGTGTTCCCCTCGAAGTTAAAGAGAACGGTGTTGATGGTTTAATCGCTGCGAAATGTAGAATTGGCTGGAGTGTGTACGGTCGTCAAAGTGAAGAAAGCTCTGAGACCTTAAGAATAATGCATTTATGCCCCTGCAATACATCATGTCACATGGTCACATGGACGATATGCTGAGATGTTACTTTTCGCTTGAAGCAATTGGTGTAAAAAATACTGTGAACTGTTTGCGTTCAAAAGATGATGAACGCGCTTTAAAAATTATGGAAGCGACTACCAAATATATAGAGAACGAAAAAGCATGGGAAGCCGGCCTACTGTGGAAGTATAACAAAATAAATCTTCCGGACTCTCTGCCCATGGCCCGCCGTAGGTTGCAATGTCGTGAGGCAAAAATGACACGCAGTCCTGAGCTGAAAAACTTTCTCAATGAGAAAATAAAGGACTATGAGAAAAGGCGCTACATTCGCAAATTACAGCAGGACGAAATAACCAGTGGTGGCAAGTCCTGGTATATCCCAATTTTTACTGTTGCTAATAAAAATAAAAACAAATTGAGAATTGTATGGGATGCGGCCGCAGATGTCAATGGCGTTTCGCTCAATTCTGTCCTATTGAAAGGTCCCGGTCTCCTTAAATCACTTGTAGGTGTTCTCATACGTTTTCGCGAGAAGAAAATAGCCTTGTCTGGTGACATTCGCGAAATGTTCCATCAAGTGCGTGTGCAAAAAAATGATCAAGGTTCTCAAAAATTTTTATGGCGTGGTGGTGACATATCGAAGCCTATCGACGTATATGCAATGACGGTGATGACGTTCGGAGCATCCTGCTCGCCGTCCATAGCCAACTATGTAAAAAATAAAAATGCTGAGAGTTTTCGCGAGACACAGCCTGGGGCTGTTGACGCTATTATTCAAAACACCTTTGTGGATGATTGGTTACAGAGCGTAAATACTAAGGAAGAAATGATCGAAATGGCCAAGAACGTTCGCAATATTCACCAAGATGGAGGGTTTGAAATGCGCAATTGGCTTTCGAATTCGAAGCATGTACTGAATGCTTTGGCGGAGCATACTGAGCAGCAAAGTAAATGTATTCCAGACCCGGTAGGCCAGTACGAAAAGGTACTCGGTATGTGGTGGGAGCCAACCTTAGATATATTCACGTTTATTCAGAATTTCGGATCTGATGTTTTCGATAAGACTAGGGCTCCAACTAAACGCAAAATTCTGCGGGTCGTAATGACAATATTTGACCCTCTCGGCTTATTAGGATTTTATGTTGTCTACGCAAAAATATTGCTGCAAGAAATTTGGCGTACGGGTGTAACATGGGATGAGTCTATATACCACGACGAGGAAGATAAATGGTGGCTGTGGGTCAAATTATTGCCTGAAATAATGCAAACACGCGTTCCACGTTGTTACGGTCTCGTTGGTACCTATAAGAATGTTCAGATACATGTTTTTGTGGACGCAAGCATCAAGGCGTATGCCGCTCTTGTGTATATACGTGCAGAGTATTGTGGCGCGGTTAGATGCAGTCTGGTGGCGTCTAAAACTAGAGTTGCACCACTCAAACCGGTTTCAATTCCAAAACTTGAATTATTATCAGCAGTCTTGGGCCTTAGATTAGCCAATTTTGTAAGCAGCGAGTTATCAATGCGAATAGGGCGTCGCGTTTTTTGGACGGACTCCAAAAACGTTCTGTATTGGATTCGATCAGACGCCAGAAAATACCAACAATTTGTGGCACTACGTATCGGCGTGATTTTAGAGGGCTCTCATGTAAAAGAGTGGCGATGGGTCTCATCGTCTGAAAATGTGGCCGACGAAGGAACAAAATGGACTGGAAGCCCAAAGTTCGACGCCGATTCACGATGGTTTACAGGTCCTGACTTTCTTAAAAACGATGAATTCCAATGGCCAAAAATGCACTTTAATGATACGGCAGAAGAGGCAACAGAATTTTTGTATCACATAAAATTAAAAGAGCTAGCCGTGTCTAATTTTGCGTCTATTGCGCCTGACCCCTCACGATTTAGCAAATGGGAGAAATATCGCAACACACAATGGAACGTATTAAAATTTTTGCGCCTTGTCCGCAAGACACCATTTCCGACAGAAAGCATGGAAGCCTTAATGAATATTAACGATATTGAAAGCGTCGAGAATGTTATAATACGAAAATGCCAAGAAGAAGAATATGTCGACGAAATAAAATCACTGCGTTGTGGCAAGTCTGTGTCTCGTAAAAGCGCGATATATAAGGGATCCCCCTACTTGGACGAATTTGGTGTACTCAGAGAAAAGGGACGCATCGATGCAATAGAAGGTATTTCCACAAGTGTCAAACGACCTATAATCTTGCCGAGTAAACATCCAGTAACGTTTTTACTTGTTGATTTTTACCATCGCAAGTATTATCACCATCACAGTGAGATTGTTGTCAATGAGATGCGACAGCGTTTTCGTATAAGCGGGTTAAGAGCGTTGGCGAATGATATTTCTAAAAAATGTCAAGTTTGCAAAAATAAAGCGGCGAAGCCGAGCTGCCCTGAAATGGGCGCTTTACCTTCTGAGCGTTTAGCTGCCTTTACAAGGCCATTTCATTTCACCGGCGTAGATTATTTCGGACCGTTGGAGGTGGTGATTGGCAGACGCAGAGAGAAACGCTGGGGCGTGCTGTTTACGTGTATGACTGTTAGTGCAGTGCACATAGAAATTGCCCCCTCATTATCAACTGATTCATTTTTATTGGTGTTTAAACAATTTATCAGCCGAAGGGGTGTGCCGCAGCGCATTCTATCAGATAATGCGACTAATTTCAGGGGCGCAAGTCGTGTGATGTTGAACGAAGTAGAGAAAATCGACTCCAGTGTGCTCGAGTCCAAGTATCCTCAAGTTGAGTGGAAGTTTATCCCACCTGCCTCCCCTCATATGGGGGGCTCATGGGAAAGAATGATTAAATCAGTCAAGTCCGTTTTGATGGACATACTCCCTGAAGGCGGTTTGCGTGAAGAAGTTTTGCGAGCAGCGCTGGCGGATGTCGAAAACATCATAAATTCACGTCCGTTAACTTACGTGCCATTGAAAACAGCGGATGAAGAGGCTCTTACGCCAAATCATTTCCTGATCGGCTGTTCGAGTGGGGTGCGAGAGCGAGCTATACCAGACTGTAGCGGGGTGGCTTTGAGCAAAAATTTTCGTATTTCCGGTGCATTGGCGGATAAATTTTGGAAGCGCTGGCTGCGGGAGTATCTGCCCGGTTTGACTAGGCGTGCGAAGTGGCACGAGAATGTGGCTGACCCTCTTGCAATAGGTGACGTCGTGATTGTCATCGACGAAAATGCGAAAAGAAACAGCTGGCAAAAAAGAGTGGTTGTCGACGTCTGTCGCGCGAAAGATAACCAGGTTCGCAGTGCTATCTTCAAAACTAAGAGCGACCTACTTACCAGACCTGCAGTGAAGTTAGCGAAGCTAGATGTAAAAAAGTAAACTCCATGCTGAATGCACGGTGTTTACGAGGGGGGGTATGTTGCGTGGTAAATTTACTTTATCCCACAACTGTATATGTATAATGTCGTCTGGCAGCGCTGACGATGTCATCAAATAACATCTGTCAGCTCTGCTGATAAATTTCATTTTAAGTTTTTCGCCATATTGAAACGAAGTGTAAATTAAATCGTTTTAATTACAATCGATCTGTGCCTATAAGGTAGGAACTAAGTTTGTAAAATTTTAAGTAAAATTTTTAACTTTGTATTTAGTTATTAGTGAACGATTTGAATTTGTGTTGTGAGACCGGGCGCTAGTAAACTTTATATATATTTTTCCTAGAAAGGGCACATGTGTAAGTGACATTTATTGAATTATAATATGATATGTATGAATTTAATAATAATAAAATTATATATTAAAGCATTCCAAATTGAAGGTAAGCTGAAATCTGTGTTTGATTTACTAGGCCGCCCACCGTCCAACGCCAATTTTAGAATATGTTTCATAAAACGAATCCAAGTATGAAAAGGCGACAATCCAAATTCGTAAGCTTCCTTAAAGCTATCGTCTTGTGCTGGAGGTTCATTTAATTGGCTTGATGTCTTTTGCCATATAATGCAGCTTGACGACGACTATGTTTCCGTTAAAGTTTGCGCAACTTTTCTATCAATTATTGTTAGACACATTTTAAAATTTACTTCGATGTCTTTCTCATTAAATTTAAATATTACGGGTTGAAGGTCCTTAATTTGATCTTCATCTTTTGAACTTCTTCAGTTATAACATCTTTTGTATCCTTTTTGGATGCAAATTGTATGGGCCTATAAAACTTTGTTGATGAGGGAATTTAATTTTTCCATATATCAATTTCTGTTGTTCTACTAGTTGAGGGCATAACATAACCATAATCGAAGAGCAACATATTATGGTTGTATTATATGGTTGTTAACAAGACATAGCATCTTTACATTTAATAATAATATGGTAAAACATAATAACATGGTAAAATATAAAAATAATTATGTTCAAACATAAACATTAAATGTTTATATTTAAATATCATAATATAGTTAAAAATATCGTGTTATATAATTGAATTATAATATAGTCATGTAAGTGCAAAGACTTCCTGACATAAAACACTTAGTAATTTATTGTTTAATTTATTATTGATTTGTCACAGAAGTTATTTAAGAACATAAATTCACAAAACAAAAAATCAATTATTTGCTTATTATATATGAATTATAAATAAGAGGCTTTGACACATAGGCTACAAGAATCATTTATCCAAACCATATAATTTATAAGCCCAAATAATAGCATTTTATATTCATACATTCCAACGACAACATCAATTTATGGAGTAAACGTTATATTCTCGTATTGAAGATATCTTACGATACGTGATGGTAATTCGGAACTGACTCCACATTTATTCAAAAGTTCTAACACGTTTATCTGGCATCTGCAGTGAAAAATTTTCTCATAATAGTATTTATTGTGGATATATAATATTACAGCTTAAAATGAAAAATTTGTAAACGGTTTCACAATTGTGCTTTAAACACAATAATAAAGATTAATATTTTAACATACATCTACATAAATTTCAACTATTTTTGAAATGTTTTACTTACCTTTTTACTTGTTTTCATATTATGTATATTATTTTTAATTATTTATTTGTAGATCATTTTTTTTCATTTTCTTTAACATAAAAAAAATTTCAACTTTAAGCTAACAAAAAAATTACTAAATTGATAGAAAGGCATTCTGTCAAGATCTAGAACAAAATATTTTTAAACTCAGACAATGTTTTGTTTGCTTTTAATCATACTCTTATGAATAAAAAAATATTATGGCTAAATATACTATCAGATATGTGATAAAAATCGAATTGTTTTGAAAAAAAACGAAAGCCAAAAATGATCGATTTGGTTTTAGGTGTGATAAATATCGACTGATTTCACTTCTCATTATTTTTTCAATCCCATCTGTTTCTACGAAAAAGTTTAACTTGTTTTAAAATTTTTCAAAAAAATGTATTATTATTTCGCATTTGCATAAAAAAATTGCTCAAATGTCGTAGCCACAAGCTTTATATCAATAAATGAAAGATCAAGACAAGAAAAAATGAAAAGAAGACGTTTGTGGGATTTCTCAAGTCCATTGGATTTACCGGACAATTGGTAGTGCATTACCGTGAAATTTGTATTCTACTGAAGCTAACTTTCATTTTAGTTTTTCAGAATACTTTCGTGTCAATAAGGACGTATTTCATTGGATTTTAAATAAGATTGGAGAAAATTTTCAGAATTCAAAAATTCCTTTGACAATTCAGCTAGCAGCATTTCTAGGATTCTTTGCTGAAGGCAGTTTTCAGCGGTCTGTGGGAAACGACATAATTATTTCCATGAGTCGTACTACTTTCTGCAAGTGCTTTTAAAAACGCTAGATCCTTTGGAAAGAAAGCTTTGCAAAATCCATTAATCTACAGATGGACAGGGAGGGAGGAAATTCAAAAATCAAAAAGACATTTCTCAGACAAATTCGGAATTCCAGGAGTTATTGGCTGCATTGACGCGACACACATCGAACTAATTAAATCGGGCGAACGAGACAATTTATACTATAGTAGAAAAGGCTAATTAACAGTTGATTTTCTTTCACTCCATATCTAAAATATGAATTCTTTTGGATGAATATGGAATGTACTTGCTACTATATTTGCTAAGCTCAGACTGCTAAACTTTCAAGCAATAATACAAATTTGACACAAATTAACTAACTCATTGTTGAAAGATATTTGATCGCAGCTTAACGAAC
Organism: Gymnosoma rotundatum; assembly: GCA_916610165.2. NCBI lineage: Eukaryota > Metazoa > Arthropoda > Insecta > Diptera > Tachinidae > Gymnosoma > Gymnosoma rotundatum. The sequence goes on along the minus strand of OU744336.1, from coordinate 123,658,170 downwards.
ATAGCAGGAAGCGTTTCATTATACATAAGGCTGTTAAACAAAATCTTATTTTTTCTAATTGAAACAACCATTTTTAGGTGGTCCAATAATAATGCTCTGCCAAAGTTTTTCTGCTTAAATCCTATCTCCTTTTACAAATCCTTCTGCCAACTGCGGATTTTTTCCATAAATTCAAGCAGCATGTCTTCTTCTTGTTAATACGAGGGTTTCCATTGGAAAGTTTGTCATTTTTAAGCATTGTTGGTGAACAACTTTAATTAACATCATTTTTATATTTTATTTTTATAAATCTAATATATTTATTTTATTTAAGTACTTTTTCTTTATTTTTAATTTCATTGCTAGTGTAAACAGTACACGGTAGCTCACGCATATAACAATGTTGTTGTTGTTTGCTTATTTATTTGCTCTTACTTATTCTTATCAGAATTGATACATTTTTACATTTTATAAAAAAAAAATACTGGTTTTTATTATGTTTATGCACATGTACGAATGTATATACATATGTTAGTACGTATGTTAAATGCGTTGCTATCCAATTGGAATGTACTGTTACACATTTTTGATTCTTTTTGATACTTTTCTTATTTGAAATTAATATTTTAAGATCACTTACTTTTACTGCCTTGCTGCGAACAGTAGTCAATTACTTGCAAAATAATTAATAATTATAGTAATAAATTGTAAGAAGTACACCCTATATATTGAAAGAAATTGCTTTTATTATTTCAAATAAAAGGGTGGTTATTAGTTTAACCAAGTAAAAGGTTAAACACTCAGACATTATTTGGTGCCGAAACCCGGGACTGGTGATTTAGTTATTGGAAATTGGAGTAACGATTTAGAACCTAATTGCTGTTAACGACTTGGAATCTCATTACTAAGAACTACTTGCTGTGAAATTTACATTTGGCTCTGCAATTCTTTTATTAAAATCTGTTGTGCTTTTGAAGGTATTTTGGAAAGTGGAACCTGCTGAAACAAAAGGGGATAAGGTTTGAAACTCTGCGTTACCGTTGCCGAAATTTGTGTTTTTCTGGAAAACTGTATGTATACATGAAATTTTGTATTTTTAAATAAGAGTGTATAAGTCAAGTGTTTCGAACAAAATGGCGGATTTTCACCTTCTTATTGAGGAACAAAAGGATTTATTTTCGAATTTAAAGCGAACTGCTAGGTTATATAATTCGAAAGAGCATAAAACGCATGGTTTTGTACAATCTGTTTTAGAAGAAATTGAATCGAATTTTATAAAATTTAAGGAAGGAAATATTGAATTATGTGCTGTAGTTCGTGATAATACTGTTAATACTGAAGATATTCCATATTTCAAGGATGACGTTTATTATCAATTTCAGGACGAATTTTTTGCTCTGAAAAGCAAGCTGCTTGATTTTATGGAAAGTTCTGGTTCTAGTTCTCCTGGAATTCATTCAAGTACTTTTGCTGGTCCTTCTAATTCAAGAAATGAAACACTTTCGGTTCAGGCTCGTTTACCGAAAATTGAGTTACCCATTTTTAGTGGTGATTATTTAACTTGGATGTCCTATCAGGACATGTTTGCTTCTTTAGTACATAATAATACTAACCTTACTGGTGTACAAAAATTTTGTTTTTTGAAAAGTTCTTGTAAAGGAACACCACTGGATATCGTGAATGAATATCCAGCAACGGACTCAAGCTATGCTTTAGCCTGGGCCGCACTTAAAAATAGATACCATAATAAAAGAAAAATAGTCGATACTATTTTTAAGAAATTATTTTCTATACCTGTTTCTGATGGCACTTCAAAGAGTATTCAGACAATTTTGGATACCACTCGAACTAGTATTGCTCTGCTGCGTACTTTAGAAATAAATACCGAAGGTGAACATGCTATGCTTATTTATATGACAGTAAATAAGCTAGATGTTCAAACGCGTAAGGAATGGGAGCAGTCCCTTAACGGATCAACTCAGATCCCTCCTCTTGAAGATTTGTTTAAGTTTTTGGAGGCAACATTTCGAACATTAGAAACTATTTCTGATCAGACTGATAAAAGACCTAATGTTTCTCCTTTTATACCAAAAACCCCACAACAGCAAAATAAAGCTAAAAACTATTCTCGACGCTACGCTAATACTACTTCTACAAATACGGATTCTAATTGCCCATGCTGCAATAAACGACATCTTCTTTTTAAATGTTTTAAGTTTTCTGCTTTGCCATCTACTGAGAAACGAGATTTCTTAAATTCTAAGCGAATATGTAGAAATTGCTTAAACCCAGGTCACTTTAGCAATCACTGTCGTGTAGCTTCGCGTTGTCAAGTCTGTCAACAAAACCATCATACAACTGTTCATAACGAATATTTTACAAACTGCACTACTAAAAATCAACCCAAAGAAATCGCTGCAAATTCTCAAGCATCTTCTCAAATGCTTGATAACGTCACTGCCCTTGTCGCTGATCACGGTAGAACATTTAATAGTAGAAAAAGGCCACAAGTTCTCCTCGCTACACTGCGTGTTGTTGTAAAAACCCCTCAGGGCGAATTTGTTTTGCGTGCCCTTCTCGATCAATGTGCTCAGGCTACATTTATTACTAAGAAGGCTGCGGATGCATTAAAATTACCTTACAAAAAGGACTTCGTTGAAATAAGTGGAGTGGGTGGGAATCAACCTACAATTTCAAGAAAATATGTTAATTTTTCAATCTATTCGAGGACTGAAACTGATTTTAAAATCAACTGTGAGGCTTTAGTTCTATCAAAAATAACAGGATATCAGCCAATGGCAATAAACGAGAATATGTTGCCCAATTTTAATAAATTTGCTTTAGCTGATCCTTGTTTTTCAAAACCTGAAGGGATTGATCTGTTGTTAGGAGGAGATATCTACGGAGATATCGTATTACCTCAACATCATAAATTTAATGACGGTTTGTTCTTACAACTTACCCATTTCGGATGGATAGTTTCTGGTCCTACTCCTGATAACTCATATCAGCATGCTATTACTGTAAATGTTTGCTCCTTGGATAAACAATTACAAGTGTTTTGGGAACAGGAGGAGCTTTTAGAGAAAAGGGCTTTAACTGAGGAAGAATTATTGTGTGAGCAACACTTTAAAAATACTACTACACGTGATTTATCTGGCCGTTATACTGTTTCATTGCCATTCAAATCACTGCTTAGAGGTCTTTCACTTCCTGTCTTCGAACATACAGATTATGCTGCACTTTCTCGCTTGAAAAACGTTGAATCGAAATGTAGGCTTAATAAGAATTATGATAAACTTTATAGAGACTTTATGGAAGAGTACGAACGTCTTGGCCATATGAGAAGGATTGGCACTTATCCTTGTGATTTAGATAAAAATGGTTTCTTTTTGCCTCATCATGGTGTTTTACGAGAAAGTAGCTCCACCACTAAACTAAGGGTTGTTTTCGATGGTAGCTGTAAGCGTTCTGCTCAATCTTCGTTGAATGAGGAACTAGCAGCTGGCCCTGCATTGCAAAATGATTTGCCTACCATAATAAATCGATGGAGACGTTTTAAAATTGGTTTTCGAGCAGATTTGGAGAAAATGTTTCGTCAAATACTTGTGGTTGAAGAACAACGAAAATATCAACAGATTTTGTGGAGAAATATTGGCTCTAAAGAAATTTCAATTTACAAGCTTTCGACAGTTACCTATGGCACTACACCTGCGCCCTTCCTCTCGATTAGGGTTTTGCAGCAATTAGCATTAGATGAAAAGGAAAAATATCCGTTGGCCTGTAGTGTTCTTAATTCCGATACTTACGTTGACGACGTCATATCTGGAGCTGATAGTTTTTCTGAAGCTTACAAATTGCACACTGACTTATGTAGTTTACTTAATGAAGGCAAGTTTAATTTGCGTAAATGGACAACAAATTCAAAAGAATTACTGGATTTGATCCCTGTAGAGTTTAGAGAAAATTCGGAGATGTTTGAATTAAATCAACCCAGCACTGTAAAGGCCCTTGGTCTCCAATGGAACACAATATATGATTGCTTCTCTTTTAAGATTAATTTTGAAAATATGTCAATAGTTACGAAAAGAAGTTTGCTCTCAGATGCCGCGAAATTGTATGATCCTCTCGGCTGGTTGTCCCCTACTACAATTCTTGCAAAAATTGAATTCCAAAATTTATGGTTACTCGGCATTGAATGGAATGATCGCCTTCCCGACGACATAGAGAAAAAATGGTTAGTATATCGCAAAAATTTAAAATATCTTGAGGAAATTAAAATTCCACGTTGGCTTGGAACATTAAAAAATGCTAAATTTGAAATTCACGGTTTTTCGGACTCGTCTAAACTAGCCTACGCTGCTGCAGTCTACGCTAAAACGCTTTCTGGATCAGAGACAAAGGTATATTTAATTCAAGCGAAAACTAAAGTGGGTCCTATAAAACGATTAACAATACCTCGAATGGAATTATGTGGTGCAACTTTACTGGCTAAACTAGTAGAACGAATTACAACTTCACTGGATCAAGAAATTTCAAATGTTTACTATTGGACTGACAGCACAACTGTGCTTTCTTGGATACGTGGTCAGTCGTCTCGGTGGCCCGTATATGTTGGCAACAGAGTTGCGGAAATACAACGCAGATCTCGTACTTCTCAATGGCGATACATATCTACAAGTGAAAATCCTGCTGACTGCGCTTCACGTGGTATATCGTCGAATGAATTAGTCGAAAATGAATTATGGTGGCACGGCCCTAAATGGTTAATTGAACCTCCAGAAAACTGGCCTAAACAACCTAAATTAAATCTAAATGAAATTAATAAAATTTCAAACGAATTAAATTTAAATATGCACTCATTAGTAGCAGAAGTTAAACACTATCCAGATTTATTAATAAAATTTTCTTCGCTTGGTAAGCTGATACGTGTCACTGCATACATATTTCGTTTTAAACACAACACACAGAACAATAAAAATTCACAAATTGAAGGTAATGGTAAGATGACAGGGTTTCTCTCAACCGAAGAATTAAAATTTGCTCGTTTAAGACTTATTAAACTTGCACAAGAGGTAGATTTTTCACAGGAAATTTGGGAACTTCGAAAGAAGGGTCAAATAATAAAAAACAATGCTGTAGCACAACTGTGCCCCTTTTTTGATTCCTCTCAATTACTTAGAGTTGGTGGTAAAATTCAAAATTCTGACCTTAATTATTGTTCCAAACACCCAATTTTATTAAAGAAACAAAATCCTTTAACTAATTTAATATTTCTAGATGCACATATTAAAACTCTGCATGGCGGTTTAATCCAAATGCAAGCTTATGTCTCCCGTGAATATTGGATAATTTCTAGTCGAACCATTGCTAAGCAAATCTTGCGAAAATGTGTAATCTGCTTCAAATATAGTGCAAAGGCAGCCCAGCAGATGATGGGGAATCTTCCAAGCGTTCGTCTTAAACCGGCACGTCCATTTAAACACAGCGGTGTCGATTATGCGGGTCCAATAATCATAAAACAATCGACCGCAAGAAATTCTGTAACAACGAAAGGATACATTTGTCTGTTCATATGCATGGTTACGAAAGCACTACACCTAGAAGCAGTAACAAACTTGTCGACCGATGCTTTTTTAGCGGCATTTAGGCGTTTCGTGTCCCGTCGTGGTTCTTGCACTGACTTATATTCAGATTGTGGCACAAACTTTGTTGGAGCTGATAAAAAGTTACAGATTCTTTACAACCGAAGCAAGTCATCAATTCCAGATGAAATAACCGGCCGGCTGGCGGCAAATGGTACAAAATGGCACTTCATACCCCCAGCCTGTCCAAATTTTGGTGGTCTTTGGGAGGCCGGTGTAAAGTCCACAAAACATCATTTAAAGAGAGTGATGAATGGTCGTATTTTGACATTTGAGGAGCTTACTACGCTTTTAGCTCAAGTTGAGAGCTGTTTGAATTCTAGGCCGCTATGCCCTTTAAGCTCAGAACCATCGGACTGCAATGCACTTACTCCAGCGCATTTCATGATTGGAGAACCTACTCTATGCGTACAGGAAGAAGATTTGCTCGATGTTAACATAGACCGATTAAATAGATGGAAGACAATAGAAAAGTTGAAGCAGCATTTTTGGCGACGTTGGTCAAACGAATGGTTATGCAAAATTCAAGCTAGACCTAAATGGCTCAAAATAAAAGAAAATCCTAAAATTGGTGATTTAGTGGTCGTACTCGATGAACGTAGCGCCCCCGGAGAATGGCCGCTTGCTCGTATTCAAGATATTCATCCCGGTAACGATGGTTGCGTAAGGGTAGTTACTCTATTATCAAACGGGAAAAACTTTAAACGTCCATTTTCTAAAATTGCCCTTCTACCTACAAATGATGCTTTTAATGAGAACGATTCCAAATCTAAACTTCATGATGATGATGATTCTTCCCTAGTTTAAGCACTGTCGTCCTTAGTGGGGGAGAATGTTGGTGAACAACTTTAATTAACATCATTTTTATATTTTATTTTTATAAATCTAATATATTTATTTTATTTAAGTACTTTTTCTTTATTTTTAATTTCATTGCTAGTGTAAACAGTACACGGTAGCTCACGCATATAACAATGTTGTTGTTGTTTGCTTATTTATTTGCTCTTACTTATTCTTATCAGAATTGATACATTTTTACATTTTATAAAAAAAATACTGGTTTTTATTATGTTTATGCACATGTACGAATGTATATACATATGTTAGTACGTATGTTAAATGCGTTGCTATCCAATTGGAATGTACTGTTACACATTTTTGATTCTTTTTGATTACTTGCAAAATAATTAATAATTATAGTAATAAATTGTAAGAAGTACACCCTATATATTGAAAGAAATTGCTTTTATTATTTCAAATAAAAGGGTGGTTATTAGTTTAACCAAGTAAAAGGTTAAACACTCAGACAAGCATAATCGTACTCAAAACGTTTTAACGTACGACCATTATTTGTGTTGTTTACAGTGACTTGAAAAAATTAATATAGAAAAAAATGGAATTAACTCGTGAACATTTTCGTGCCATCATTTTTCACAACTTTCGACGTGGATTATCACGACAAGAGTGCATTGATGAACTTAAATCTTTGTATGGCGATGAAGCACCATCCAATAGCACTGTGAAAAATTGGTGTAATGAATTTAATCGTGGCCGAAGCTCGCTCAAAGACGAATTCCGTGAAGGTCGTCCAAAAACGGCTGTTGTGCCAGAGAACATTGATGCCGTGCGTGAACTCATAATGCAAGATCGACATGCGACATACCGAGAGATAGAGACATCCTTGGACATTTCTTCCACCAGCATACATTCGATACTGCATGAACACCTGGCCGTAAAAAAGGTTTGTTCTCGTTGGATCCCGCACAATTTGAAAGTCGCTCAAAAAAAGGCTCGTGTCGATTGGTGCAAAGAAATGTTGCAAAAATACGATTGCGGTGCTTCAAAAGACGTTTATAAGATCGTCACAGGTGACGAATCATGGATCTATGCGTATGAGACCGAAATGAAACAACAATCGTCCGTGTGGGTCTTCAAAGACGAGCAAAATCCAACGAAAGTTGTTCGTGGAAAAAGCAGTCGAAGCAAATGGTCGCCTGTTTCTTCAGCAAAACTGGTCATGTGGCGACTGTTCCGCTTGAGCAACGTAGGACGGTCACTTCTGAGTGGTACACTACAATTTGTTTGCCTGAAGTCATCAGAGAAATTCGAAAAACCAACAAGAGAAGACAAATCATTGTTCACCATGACAATGCGAGCTCTCACACATCGGCTCAAACCAGAGCGTTTTTGACCGGCCAAAACGTCGAATTAATGGGTCATCCGCCGTACAGGCCTGACTTGCCACCTAATGACTTCTTCTTGTTTCCGCACATCAAGAAAAAAATGCGTGGTCAACGATTTTCGTCGCCAGAAGAAGCTATTGAAGTGTTCAAAAACCATGTTTTAGAGGTGTCTCAATCGGAGTGGAAAAAGTGCTTCGACAACTGGTTTGAGCGCATGCAAAAGTGTATAAATCATGCTGGAGAATACTTTGAAAAACAATAAAACCATTTTTGATTATAAATATTCGCATTTTCACTATCAGGCCAGAAATATATAGAGCAGCCCTCGTATATATTCCCCTAAAGAATACTTTTACGTGAAATATTTTTAATTAATGACAAATTTTCAAACTTACATTTAGTTATTTGAACAGACAATCATATGCTTATCGGTTTAAAAATGGAAAAAAATATGTAAATTTCTTTTTCTATCACACCTTTTTTAACAACTTTTCTGTAGAACAAAGTGAAATATGAAATCGAATTCGATTTTAAGCAAAAACGAAAAGATTAAAATTCGTTTTTGTGTCGTTTCGATTTCTATCACATACCTGTATATTATTTTTAATAAACCAATCATGTTGTTAAAACATGAAAAATATTTATGGTGACTGAAGTATTTTTGAAAACAACTATAATTTGTTCTCCGCAACTATACAATGTTACAAGGAACATAATATGTTTATTGTGACCATAACTCAACCACGTTTTTTCTCTGCATGTGGTAGAAATTCTTATTAAGGAATTAGCTTACATTTCCTTACCTATGTGATAATAAAACTTGCATTTGAAAGAATGCCACACAATAAACATGTGCGAATTTTATTTTAGACTTCGGTTTTAATTTTTTCATTATTCTGGATTCATAATTCTTTATAATCTTATTGTTTTATGATATATTTGCCATTACCAACTCTAATGGGTAACCAAAATTTCACTCAATATTTAGATATTGCAAATGTGATAGGTACAATATAGTGCATTTGTTTATTACTTGATTCCATCGCAAAAGTTATAAACGTCTTCTTTCAAGGAGATATGAGAAATATTTGGCCTTAACTTTGTGTTAAAAAGTTAAAAAAATTTAAAAATAACTTAGTAGAAAAATTTCATATGTATTCATAATTTTTGTACAAAATACGTGACCATTGGTCAGAAAAATTTCTCTGGTGCACACGGGCGCACCTGACGCACATAAAATGGGGTAGAGGTGTTCAGGGGAGGTTTCGGGCTATAACACAGAGAATAATCTTTTTGACGTGGTTTGACGGGAGGGAGTTATGCCCTATTAAACACAAGGTTTTTGAAGAGTTTTGACCAAAATATTTGGAAAGGCTATTTTAGATCACCTTGTTCAGTATGTTATAGTTAGAGCAGAGTTCCAAATTTTTGGCTCTCGAGGTTTATTGCTATTTACCTTCCAACTAATAAGATCAGTAATCACAAAAAAATGTTTTTGGCCGCCTTCTCAAAATATGTGTCACTGTGCGGCGAAAATTCGTTGTGTAGGTTCATTCCATGAAGCACAGCAACAACGAAAAACGCAGCTGTTATAATTTTTTAATTTATTTACTATTTTAGAGCTGATAGGGTGACCATAGATAAAATTACTACCACAACAATTAAACATTAAGAAAACACAACAAGATTTATATAACTAAAAATTTCTACAGTTATTTTGAATCCTGTAAATTAATAAAATAATTATTGAAGCAAAACAATTTTATTTACAAAAATACTTTGAAACTAAAACCAAACATGGCCACATTGTACTGCTTCGTTTATCGTTCGCTAGCGTAAGAAATAGAAATAAATCTATTGCAGAGTTCGCCACACACTTTCATAGGTTTTGTTCTTGGTGACGGTTATTTGCAACCAAAGATTTGCCGTCGTCCCAGTTGTGTTCCTATCATTATGAATTAGTTTTTAGTTTTGGATTAAGTGGTTATTAATTGTAATAAGTTTTGAAGAGAACGTAAAATTTAAACACCAGCATTTAATTTTTAATTTTTACTCTGACCAGGATTCGAACCATCGATTTTATAAATTAATGAAATTTTACTTTATTTTCGGCTTTTTGGTTCTTTTTCATTAATTTTCTAAACATTTTTAGAAAGAAAAATTATTTACAAATGTATGCGGACGTTTTCCAAAGAAAACAAGAAAAATTAGACGCTAGCAGAATGAAATGCAGCATTTTCTGGACCGCCACATCCTTCATCAGCATTCTTTGCATCTATCTACCTTATGTTATGTATATCGTAAACATCATCTATTTAACCAACTAATTTATTTTTCTCTAGACTCGTTATTTATCTATCTTCTTCTATATATACATACAGTTCCGTTAAAAATAATAGCACTATTGTTAGTTATATAATTTTTTTAAGTAAGTGGACAATATTTTAAAAATGGATGAGATTTAAATTCTTTTCTTCTATGCAAAAGGTTCTTGTTTATGTGTTAGAGCATGTCCGAATGCAGAATATTATCCAAGAGCTACGTTCAAGACCATAAAGCATGAAAGTTCAAGCATAATGTTCAATTTCTTCCAAACTAAAAGAGATAACCAACTCATAGAAGCATATGTTTTATAGATATTTTCAAGGTCTAATTATATTAAATCTTAAAAAAACTTTTTATGCAATTTTCAAAAAATTCTAAGCCGGAGGTACCTAGACGCCCTTCTTCACCCTATTGGGACGATTCTTCGCAGGTTCGCTGAGAAATACCTCTGCTTTACATATATAAAATTTAAAATATTCAAAGAAAATTCCAGAAATCAAAGTCTATGTCAGACAGTAGGACATGTATTGTAACAATAACGATTTCAATACGTTCTTACCCTTTGAGTAAGAAATTCGAAAAATATGGAAAAAGAAAAATTTCACAGAAAACTAAAAACACAGGTAACTTAAAATAAAAATCGTATTTATGTCAATCGTGGCTTATTTTAACCGTTCATAAAATCCATGCCAGAACATATTTGAATTTAAAATTTCTTAACATTATTTTAAGAATAAAAAATATATAAATCTGGTGAGATTACAAACAGCAATTATTCGATGTTAAAGAAAAAATCCTTTATTTAATTGCTAAAAATTAATGCAGTATTTTTTTCATTGATATATCCTAAGTGGTTCATGAAATACTGAACTGTGTAGTAAACAATGAATTGTGATTTTGAATACCGCCAAAGCCACAGAATAATCTTTTGTAGAAGATATGTTCGCTAGGTAAGGCGGCTTATATTTGTTAATTGGAAAACGATCGTCAGTTTGAACTTTGTCGAAACAAAAGAGAATTGTGGTCAGGATGGCTGAATTAATTAAAGCACATTTTTGCTAAACAATTTATCGTCAGTTTAAAATCTCGCTGATAATTTTTAAAATGAAAGGTTTTTAAATGAAATTAAAAACACAGGAAACTTTTACTAAATACATAAATTTTCAAAAAATTATTGTGTTATTTTTTAAACTATCCTGATTTCATTAACAAATCACCGATATTGATCGCTACCGCTTACTTAGCTCTTCAGGAAACTTCTCACAAACATTTTAAATAAACTAAAGATTTTGGTTGAAACAACAAAGTAAAGACAAAAATCAAAGTTTAAGAAAAAAAAAGCAATAACTAACAATGATCCTATTTTTCTTTCTTAACTGTATACGGCTGACTTTTTTTTGGCTCTTTTATACAGTTAAAAGATAATGAAAAATAAAATTTCACTAAACACTACGATCATTTATTTTTATGCACAGGCACTTTGCAAATTATTAAATTAAATTAAAAACACAGTTTTTACAGTTTTCTTGTTGAGAAAATTTAATAAAAGATTTTCCTTAAAATTTTATTGATTTCTTTTTTTAACTTGGCACGTAATAGAAGCCATTTTTGCTTTTTGAATTTGTACAGACTTACTGACTTGCCTTCGTATATTCTAAATCAACTGTCAGAAACAAATTAAGAAAATCCAGTTAAATAAAAAACAAAATTGTTATTTCTATTACGCTTGAACTGTAATTAACATAATTCGATTTCAATGAATAATTAACATTATGTTAAAAGTTGTTGTTAATAACATTTCATTACATTTCCATATTAATCATACGCCAAAAGCACGTCTATATGTCAACCAACATCAAAAGCAAATACATCAGGACTAAACACATTGAATGTGTATATTCAAATTTGTGTGTGTGTGTGTGTGTGTGTGTGTATGTGAACGTGTAAAGTAGCCAATTGAAAAGAAAAAAAAAAGAAACAAAAAACAAAATGATCATTTATAAAAGAAAACCAATCAATGTGTTATTTAGTGTAAATTTTGATGCGATAAGAAGTGAATTGATATATGTATTATTGCATATGTATGTGTATGTGCTTGTGTGTGTGTGTGTTTTAAATATAATTTTACTAACAATTTACACATTTTTACGGTCTATCAAAATTTTCTTGTCGATTTTGTAGAAACTGACAAAATAAATAAACTGTTGTCTTAATGGATGCTGTGCAAAATGATACCATGAATGTTAGAGATGTCTGTTGATATTTAGTTTTTTTTTTGTTTTTGTTTATGTTCTTTAATTTGCTTGTTTTTTGTTGTGTTTTTGCTTGGTTCCTCTTTTTGTTTTCATTTGAAAAATAAAACCATCGAATCAACGAACAATCAGTTGTAAACGATACGGGATGACAAAAGGATGTACTGGCGGTTGAATATATAAAAAAGATTGTTTTTTTTATTAAAGCAAAACAAATCGTATATCGTCAATGAAAAACACATTTGTAACGGAAAACTATTTATTTAATGGCTGTTTAAGCTTAAATAAATACAAATTAAAGAAATGAAATAAAATAAATAAAATGACGAAAAAAATTTTAAGAATAAAAAACTGTTTTTATGGGAAAATATATTTTTTGTATTGTGAATGCATGTAGTATTTGCGTCAATCAGTGTTTGTGTAAAGATAAAATGAATGATATTTTTGGATTGTATTTTGATTTTTATGTTAAAACGTTCTGTTTTTAATGATCGAATATTATTGAAATAAAGCATTTGCATGGTATTTTTTTAATTATCCATCATAACTTAGTGACTAATTTTAAAGGAAAGATTTTAAAAATTAAATTTTTATATATACAAAAAAAAAAAATAAATAAATAAAAAACAACAATAAAAATTAATAATAAAAATAAAGTAAAAAATAAAATAAAAAACGTTTTAACTAATTCGAAAAAAATATAATAAAAAATTAATGTACTTTTGAAGCTTGAAATCACAAGAAATTGTGTTATAATTGAAAACATGCAACCTTGGCTGAATTAAAATTATTAGTTGGTTATTATTTTAAAATAAATTTTTGTAAAAAAAATTTATTAATAAAAATTTAATCATGTTTATATTCTCAGTTTGAAACTAACTAAACAATTTTGAAAATTATTGTTTCACTTTCTAGGCCTTTTTGTAACTAAAGGTGCAAGACACTATGTGAGAAATCTACTTTATTACTGAACAGTTAATTATGTATATATCTAGTTTGCAATTTATTCGGTCTTATTCATTGAAGAGCATATAAGGACAATTGCTGCAAAATTTCGATGTGAAGTATACAAATTATTCGAATCGGTTTTGTTTAATAACAACTAAGAATGCTATATTCGGTTATGGCGAATCTTATATACTCTTCACCTTCTATGTAAATCTAGTTTAGTGAAGTAACTCCAATCAAAACAGCAAATATTGGGGTGACAGAGAATTACAAAATAAAAAAAATTTGGTTCTGCATATATATATATTTTACACAAAAATGACATCGGATCTTAATGAGTTAAGCATTTTTTAAAAAATTTAGTATTTCCTTATATATCTCTTCAAAAGTTTGAAAATGATACTCATATTGCTATAAAAAAATTTTGAAATTTCATAGCCTCGTAACTCGGAAAATATGGGCGAGCGCTAATTTTTTCATTTAAAACTGGATAAACCCGTTTGTAAAACCGATGTATCATGGCTCACTTTTTTTGATTAGTTGTTTTTGAAAATTTAAAATTACGATGCTAACGATAAGACAATACACGTCAAAATTAGGTCTTCAATAGGGGACAACATTTTATTTTATTTTTATATTTCGTACTTGTTATTTTAGAGGGCACATACTCTGTGCTCATTTAAAGTGCCTACCTGTGATAACACTCTATTTAATTTTACCGCTACAGAGATAGATGTCAGACAGAAGGACAGCTATTCTAACAATCAGGACAGAGTTACGCTTTTAACCTTTCAATTTTAGCTCACTTTAGTTGTTGATACACCTTCGTAAAATTCATTCTAGAACTTAAGTATAAAATATTTAAAATTTCCTTAACCTCACGGTAGCAAAAAAATTCTAAGAATTAAAGAAAAAATAAATAAATAAATAAAAAATATTGCAAAATATGTGCCCATTTTATTTAAAGTCTCAAATCTGGTGGGATTATATACAACAATTCGATGTTAAAGAAAAAATCCTAAAAATTAATGCAATATTTTATACTACATTTTTGTATCCTTTTTTTGTCATTCCGTTTGTAATTTCTACAATATCCATTTCCGACCCCATAAAATAAACATTTTAAGTTATTATGCATAGTGAAGTCGATTGAGCGATGTCCTTCTGTCCGTCCGTCTTAGTATTGAAATCAAGTTTGCCAAGGCATCAGAGCGCTAGAGAAAATTAAAATACGCCAATCGATTAGACAGTGTCGGAAGAGGTGCTATTGAAAATCAGTGAGATCGGTTCATATCCTTCGAGGCAACGGGTCAAACACCACGTCTGCATCCAACTTTTCCATATCATTTGGAACAATAAAGTAACTCCTATAAAAAAAAACAAACACATAGGGCGATAGAGAATTAAAAAATAAGAAAACAAAAATAATCAGCTGAAAAAATTGGCCCATATTTTCCGAAAAATGGGCCTCTGAACTTTTCAAAGAAAAACACGATTGTGCACCGTATTTTTTATGATATCAATATGTGTATCATTTAAAAGCTTTTAAATAGATCTTTAAGAAAATACTAAATTTTTTAAAAAATGCTTAACTCATTAAGAGCCGATGACATTTTTATGTATATTTATATATAGTTCTTGTTTTTTTTTTTTTTGTGATTAGAGTTACTTCAATAAAACGGATTTACATATATGGTGAAGGGTATATAAGATTCGGCATAGTCGAATATAGCACTAATACTTGTTTAATATGTAATTGTTTAGAAACTGCTTTATTCTGTGGTGATTCATTAAAATTTAGATTTTCTTTTTAAGCGCTTTATTATTTAAAAAATAATAATAAAGCGCTTAAATAATAATAATAATTTTTTAAATAATTTAAAAATTAATAATTTTTTAAATAATTTATTAAAATATTTTTAAAAATAAAAAAAAAATTATAGAATTGCATGTCAAGGTTAAACAAGGTTAAGGAGTAGTTGGAAGAGAAGGGAGAATGTATTGAGCCACTTGCGTCCAAAGTGAGACCCTCTGTATTATCTGGACATTAGACAAAAACAGATGAAATACATTGAATAAAAGTTTTTTAGGATTATTCACAAAAAAAATAAAACCTTAACAATAATAATAGTTTTTCAAGTTAATTTCTATTTAAATTTGTACAAATCTATCAAATCGAATTCAAATTACAAAATTAATTCAAAATAACAAAAATTTTTTTTGTAAAAATGTTGTTTAATAAAATCTTTTAAATCAACTAAACAATAGTTAAGAGATTAAGAAAAATTCTTTTTAATAAGCAAAATTTTAGTCAAAAACGAAGCAGCGCATTGCAAAAAAATTATCGGATTAAATTAATTAAAAAAATGCACCCAAAAAGAAAGTTAAAGTGAACAATTTATCTGGGGGGTTATTATGTATTTCTATTCGAATCGGAAAATCATCGAATTCGTAAAAATGCGATTACGTAGTACGATTTTCGGAAATTTATTTCCGAACGTTCGTAAATTGAGATAATTTTTTAATCCATTTCGGAAACCAAAAAAAATCCCTTTCGAAATTGCCATTATGTAGTACGAAAGCAAATATCAAATGTGTTATTAACGTATGTAGATTTTTCGAATGCCATTTTGATTACGGAAACTTTATAGTTATTTTTTTACATACATAAAAGAAATTAAGAATACACATTTGAAAATGTAGTTAATAAAAAAAACGTTTATTAAATGCTTTGATTTTAAAATTATTATTTAAAAGGAGTTTACATACGTAGCTAAGGCAAAATTAAATAATGGTGGAATTAATGACATTGCATACAAATTTAACAAAAGGATACCTAGATGTTTCTAATGCCAAAAGCAAATGGAGGGGCTTATCGCAGAGACTATCGCAAGATTAAAGTGCTGCAGATTGTAAGCAACACATAAAGTTAAAGTCTCGCCGTAAAAAAAAAAATATTTCAGAAACTGGAGGTGGACCAAGATATTATTGTTTCCTTTCACCACTAGAGCAAAAAGTTGCGGAACTGCTTGCAATTAATAATTATATTGAAGTAATCAGTAGTACGTGTAGATATGGAGCACAAATAAATATTCCTACTACAATAAGTATTAGAGATGATGAAGCAACTGAAGAAATTCAATACCTTGCAATAACTTAGGAGTAAACAATAGTGAGACAAACTTAAATACACCATATACTCCACATCGATATACCCGTGGTAGTGTATCCAATTATCAGACATTATTAGAAAAACAAGTACACAATCAAATTAAATATGAAGAAAATTCGATACAACTTAAAAACTTATTATTAAAAAAATAAAAAACATATTAACAGAATTAGGCGCGATAAATATAAATATATCAACAGCCAAATAATACTTAAAACGGAGCAGTGCTACAATGGAGCGCATGTACATATTAAAAAAGAGAAGTTTAGATTTTTCAAGAAAAACGAAATGGAAAAATATTACGGGAGGAACGTTTGTTTGATCTGGAAAAGGAGAAATTAGAATTAAAGAGAGAAATTTTTAAATTAGAACAAGAAAATTTAATTGAGTTTTCCCTACTTCCCTTTAATTTTTTTTTACAATACTATTATGAATTATTTTGTGTTATGTTTGTTATGAATTATTTTTCTTTTTTTTTTTTGTTTTGAATATGTATACAATGTACATACATATGTAATTACAAATATAAATGTTACGTAGCTCAAATGAATTAAAGTTTTTGTTCACGTTCCAAATAAATATTTATATTAGATTTATTTACAAATTTGACTTTTGTATCAAACAGTGCAAAGTCCCGCCAAGTTTTGACACATAAAAAAGTGCAATTATTTAAAATTTCCCTTAAAATTGCAAACACACCTCTGCAGGCCTTTCGAACGTACTACATAATACGAATTTTCTTTCGATTCGGAAATTCTTTTCGAAACTCTTTTCGATTCGAATAGAAATACATAATAACCCCCCTGTTAACTAAATGATTGCATTTCACTAAATGCGTGTACACTTGAAGAAATTTTGTGCATCTTAACTTGTTTATTTAAGCAAAATTGACTACATCTTTTTCAAACTAAATAAATTTGTTTGCAATATTTGTTTTTATTATTTTAATAGACTATCCCTTGAAAAAGTAGACAAAAGATCTAGGAAACGTGGGGAAAAATTGTAAAAATTGTGTATTGTTATTTATAACATCGAAATTCAGGTCTGAAAGCAAGAAGTTAAACTGAGAACCATTAACAAATTAAAGAACGAAAAACTGTTTGTGGTTACATTTTAAGAGAATTTGAAAATCCGAATACATCATAGTAAGCAAATTCAATTAGAAAATATATTTATATTGTTTTTTCTCTAAATCTGTGCAATTATAGCAAAGAAAAAAAATCAAATTTTTCAGTTAATACCATTATTGAAATTGGTCGATCATAAATTAAACAAATTTTATCAACGAAACAGTATCTACTCAAAATAAAACCAAATTTAATTAAAGAAAAAAATTTGATTATTTTTATTATGAAAAAAAGGCTCAACTCAAAATAATACCTTTTTTGTAGATACGAAGGTAGTCACTAAAATTTTTAAAAATTTTAAGTTAATACTCTCTTGTTGATCGAGTGCTATATACAGGAATTTTCTGACATCCACTTAAAATTTTCACTTTAAATTTTTCAAAGCTTTGTCATTATAAAATTATTTTTTACAAAAACAATGCTTTAAAAAATACGAAAGTGAGGATTTCAAAACATGCCTGATAATTTATATACCTAAAAAAATAATTTAGGGAGACAAAAAAAGCTTTTTAATGTTTTCTTTAAAAATATTGAAGTTGGTCAATAATTTAAATATATTTTTGCGGTTATTTTTGACGTGTTTTATTAAATTTTAAAGACAACTTATAGTTTTGTTAGTTATTTAGCTAATCATAGAAAATCTTTTAAGCAAAATCTCCTTATTATGACCGCTAGTAAATTAAAAAAAAAAAAGAAGATTATCAATTCGCCTGTCTGTACGCTTTATGTTCGTTGCGCAGAACTCGGTCATTTCTGAATTGATTTTTGAATTGATTGATTTTTTAGGTAATATATCGCACTTGATCAACAAGAGGGTATTAACTCAAAATTTTAAAATTTTCAGTAGAGTCAAAAAACTGTTTGTGGCCACATTTTAACAGAATTTAAAAATTCAAATACACCATAGGAAGCAAATTCCATTTAAAAATATATTTACATCGTTTTTCCTAGAAATCTGTGCAAGTATTGCAAAAAAAAATCAATTTTTTGAGATAATACCATTTTTTTGAAATTTTTCGATCATAAATGAAACAAATTTTACCAACAAGACAGTTTCAACTCAAAATAAAACCAAATTGAAAAGAGACTCAACTCAATAATACCTTTTTTATGAAAATTTACGAATCAGTTCCATGTTAACTTTTGTATTAACTCGAAATAATACCTTTTTGTTGAAATAAAGATAATCACTACATTATCATGAATATGGCCTCAAAAGTGGTTTTCGAGATGAAAGAGTAAACGGAATACGTTAAAATTTTGACAGTAGATAGATATTGATGTTGTTAGCTGATTTCTTGAAAAAAGTGATATTTCAAAAATTTTGAGTTAATACCCTATTGTTGATCAAGTACGATATGAGGCTGATAGAAATGATTTTTATATGTGTATTAAACCCATATAAAATAATTAAAAAAATTAAAAAATTAAACGCCGTCACAATACTTGATGAAACTTGACTTAAAGTCAGTTTATTTTTGTTACCGATTTCGCTTATTGTTAAATAATGATTAAAATATTAATAAAATAAGATAAAATTCATATTTGGTAACTGAATTCATAAACTCAAATAACGCTTTTATTGAAATTATACCTATCATACAATTAGTAAATTTAAATATACAAAGTTGTAAATATTTAATAGAAATAATCTCATTTTCATAATTCAGACAAAATGAAATTGAAATTTTAATAAAAACATTAATAAAAGTATTTAAAAATTGAATTCAACTTAAGGTTAAGTTTAAATACATATTTTTTAAAATAAAAAATAATTATAATGATTTCTGTGTACCTATTTTATTTAATCAAACTAAATTTTCATCATATTTACAGCCATACACGGGAGTAATTAATTAGATAGATTAATTTATTGACGATTTCATTGGCATTGAATTATAAATAATGCTAAGTATTTTTTAGCATTATAATTATTTTTACTAATGGTAATGCGTTTTTAATTAAAATGTTTCATTGGTAATTAGTTAAAAAACAAAATCATTATCATTGAATAATGATTAAATGGTTTAAAATTAATATCATTAATGAAGATGAAGACAAGGGTCTTTTTACACTAAATATACATCTTAAAGCATAGTAGAGCAATATTTTAAAATGGGATTTAGATCACAAAAATTTTGTGAAATATTTATGTTTCAACTTTCGTATAAAAAATGAGACACTATTGGAACCCATTTTTGTTTTCATGTAAATTATAAGAGTTGTTAGTTGTGCTTTTAGGTGACTTTAGATCTTAGACATTAAGCTTAACACTAAGCTCAAAATTATTAAAATTTTCAAACACAGATCTATGTACAAGAGTGTTAAGATTTTTGTTAATAATTTTTATTTTTAGTTTCTGCGATCAAAAATTTTTGTTTCGTAGAAACAATTATTTTTGATTCAGTTGTAATTAGTAATGAAACGATTTCATTGAAATTTCATTACCATGATTAAAAACAATTATAATTTAAAAAAAAAATCATTAGCATGAAATGGTAGTTAATTTTTTTCATTATCATTATTTTAAACAATGCTAATTAAATTTCAATGATAATGAAAAAATCCCAAGTATGTTTACAGCCAATTCAGGAACGAAGTGCGAAAAGTCAGACTAAACAAATTTATTTTTATTATTATTTCCTAAAATTATTATTTTTATAAAAAAAATCTATAAAATTAAAGAAAAAATTGTTAAATGTAAAATAATCAACTTTTCTCCAATACTACAACCCCCACTATATCACATTTAAGTAAGTTTTTGGTTCTGTGTAAGAAAAGAGAGCAGCAAAAGAGGTAGGAATTATTGCTCGAAGCAAGAGCGAGACATAGGGGTGCCTGTTAACTAGACTAGATATGCTGCACAGTGTGTTTACCTCAACAACTAAAGAAAGCCGTATACAGTGCTTAAACTTTGATTTTTGTCTTTGCTTTATTGTTGGACAAAAATCTTTAGTTTATTTAAAATGTTTTTGAGAAGTTTCCTGAAGAGCTAAGTAAGCGGTAGCGAAATAGCCGTCGAGACGTGCTTTCACCCTCAATAATCAATATCGGTGATTTAATTATTAAATCGAGATAATAGAAAATAGCACGAAAAAGAAGATTTTTTATTAAAAATTACTTAATGAAAGTTAAATTTTCGAAAACGAATTCAGATTGACATGCTCCTGCAAAGCAGAACAGATGCAAAGAAGGTAGAAGATCTTTTCGTTCTCTTCCTTCTTTTCGTTATATTAAATTTCTGCTTAATATCCTGTTGATATATCCATCTCTTCGAAATGATCATCAAACATAAAAATTATCATCAGGGTTGTCAAATAAGGGGATTCATATCCAAGCCAGAAATTTTATTTTCAAAATGGGTATGAAAATTTCAGTTCCTTCTGCGTATTGGATCTTATGACTCAGGACTTATTAATCTTGAAAATATTCTTAAAATTGTTTTTTGTTAAAATCGATTCCGCGCAATTTTCGCCTACCCTACTTGGCCGTCATGTTCCTTTTATTTTAAATAAGCATACCCTCCTCAAACTTCTAAATAAATACCAATCTCTCATTAAATTTTTTTTAAATCGGTGCAGCCGTAAATGCCCGTTTTAGTCATAACTCATGATAGCGTCGAATTCGTTCAAACTTTACACGACCATACGAAGAAATCATAAAAATTTAATGGAATTCGGTTTGACCGATTGTGAGTTATAAAGTCACAACACACTTTTCTTCTATTTTCAGAAATGCTTTAAATTCTTAATCCTCAAAATTTGTACCAAAAAATTGCTTAAGACAATAAGATGAAAGATTTTGATTCAGAACTTTTTGATTTTTGTGGGGATACCACACGAAAAAAAATCTGGGCACTCTGATTTTTATTGCAATGTCTTTCAAATATTTTTAATAGAAACCTCGAGATTCTTTTTAATTAATGCATTGAACCAATTTTATTAATTTTAAATTTTATTTTTGTAAGTTTACCTCAAAATATTTTAAAATAACTTCCTTTTGAAACGTCAAACTATGAATTTGGAAAGTTATTTTGTACAACAAAATTTGCGTTGACAATTATAAAAAGAAAACAAAATAAAGAAAGAAAAAAAATCATAAAAAAGTTTTATTAAATATCCTTCCTTCCTTTGAATGCTAAAACAAAGTAACAAAATAAAACTGAAATTAAAAATAAAAATAAAAAACAAAAGCAATAAAACACCTAAAAGTAGATTCAATTCCATTAATAAGTGACCATAAACATTTAATATAATTTACAACATTGAAGAATAAGGCAGACAGACGAGTCCAGCATAAAAATGTTGAAAATATAAATTACTTAATTAATGACACTCATTATTCGAGATATACTTACGTTGTTGGTCATAGACAAAAGAAAAGTGACGGACGAAAAAAAAATCCCACACACACACAACTCAATTACTGTTGAATGACTTATTTATGTTGAGTATATTAAACAAAATAAATCAACAACTTATTTATTTCTAAGAGTTATAAATTTAAAAAATGCCAAAAACTTTATTAATTTATATTTGTAATTTGTTGGTTTTTATTTTTTTTTTATAATTTTAACGTTATTTGTCTAGCAAATTATTATAATCGATTTTACAAAAAAAAAATATTTTATTCAGCAATAAATAATTGTTAACACTTAAAATTTAAGTAAAATGTTATAACAAGTTTTATAAAATCAAAATTAAAGGGTGCCCCAATAGAAACATATATTTTCACGTATGTATTTGGTCAAATTTTCGAAGTGTTATAAGGAGGTATTTAAAACTGACACAGAGTGTTCGCCCTATTTAAATTAAGTATAAAAATAAAATTTAAAATTAAAGGGTGTCTTCAGCCGTAAGTTGAAGTGACTTTAAATTTGCAACAAATGATAATAAAAACATAAAATAAAGATTTAAATGGTGGACCACACATTGTACGGAACCCTTCATTTGTGAGACTTGGATTAATTAATTTTTCTTTTTATTAAGAATCAGAAACCTTTTTATTTGTAGCACGCTGTGCCTACTCACGATTTCTTCGTAGCTAAGCATGAACTTTGAATTACTTAACCAGCTGCCATTTACATAATGTAATACCAGCGAAAACTCAAAATACTCAGTATCCTGATGCTCCGGGAGGTTTTGCTGATGTTTATTCATCTTTACAACAACTCCTCAACCAAGGCTACTAACTAATAGCTTTTAATTTTTCTTGTTTAAGGGATTTGCTTGGGTTTGAACTCATGTTCAACAATCAAGCAGACACCTCTTCCTATCCGCCTTTCCTACTTATTACATAGCATTATTTTTGTATTTGATACACGATTACATAAGGAAGCATTAGGTACCAATAGTTAAGAAAAGTATTTCGCATGACACTTTATAATCCCGGAAGGAGGCCGCAATATATCCTTAGAATTCCTACAGCCTATCGGGCTGTAATCAACAAACCAACCTGATTCTGAGATAAATGAATTTTTCTTTTTTATTATATTTCCCCTTTTACAGAAAGTGGTGTTGAAGGGATGTCTCACAGTTTTTTCCCTAACCACGTTACGATAACTACTGAAAGTTTGGTCTACTGACGTATACACCAGCGGTTTAGTATCCCGTCAGGACAACTACCAGAGAGTTTTGTCCCATTGCAGTTCTTCTACACTCATAATGGGAGACGAGAGGGTCCATGCCGTTTGGTTCGTTGGGCTATATGGTTTGCGCGGTGCTCAGCAATTCGTGCTAAACGTTGTATTTACAGCACTAAAGCTGGACTCCAACTAGCGATCTAAGTACCGACTTTGCAGATGGGTTTCTGATCTGACAGAAACCACAGTTTTATTTTCGGTTACATTTCTGCAAGAGAAGACGTCCGGCATTTCTTAACGTTAAAAAGAAAACACTTTAAGATTTTGACATAAACTAGACATCGATTTTTTATGATACCTAAAACAGTGCTGTATGACGAAAATTAAAAACATTCCCTGTCATAGATACCCCTAAATTAGAGCCCAAGAATTCCTCCGTTTTGTCGGCTTTGAAAACTGAAGTTCGTACGGTTCATTCAGACCTTGAAATTTTTGAACATTTCATAGAGACTGTTAGCTTCATATAAGTCACGCTGAACCTGATCGTTGAGTTCACATCTAGTTTCTATACCGTTTTAGGAATTATCTCTAAGATGTTACCGCTGTTCTACAACTTCAATAGCTCTTCCACGACATTAGTGTTGTGCAATTGGTGCGATAAAATTCCCAGACCCGTATAATTTAATTTTTAAAGGATAATTATTAATTATTGAAAAATAAATTAAAACAACTTTTTTAAACTTCTTATATCGGCAAATAATTAATACACTTTGCTGCCATGCAAAATTTAATTACAAACCTTTGGAAACATTTCATGAATTTAAATCCAATTTCGAAAAATATATCAAAAGATCATATAAATTAAAAAGGAAAAAGTTTAGGAAACTCTCATTAATTGTTTGACAAAAATTAAAGAAGAATTTAAAAAATCTCTGTTTTTGCGAAAACCAATTGACTTTCCTTTAAATACATCAATATGTGTCTAAAAACACACACAAAATAAAAGACAAAACCAAATCAAAACAAATTACGTCGTAGGGACAGTAAAATGAGGAAAATAACAAAAATATTTAGAAAAAATTTTAAGTGTATCGAAATTAATAAAATTTAAATAAAACTCATATCAAAAAATAATTATGTCAATAAGCCACAAAATAGATGTCTTAATATACATTTTATTATTTATATACAGGATAACAACAAGCAGCTATATACATTGCTGTGTTCGAAAAAAAAAACAACAATATTGATTAAAACTAAAAAATCAGTTAATTTCTTTTAAAATTTTGTGTAATTTATTAATAACATAATAAAGTATATATATATTCGGAGTTCTTATGCAAAGCGAAGTCGATTGAGCGATATTCATCTGTCCGCCCGTGCACTTGATGAGCTAGAGAAAAATTAAATCAATCAGATATAATTTCGAAAATTTTGCTATTAAAAATCAGCAAGATCAGTCAATGTCTTTCGAGGCAGCGGGCAAAACACCATGCCTACTTTTAATTTTTTCATATCATTTGGAACAAATCTAGTTTAGTAAAGTAACTTCAAAAAAAAAAAAAAAAAAAAAAAAAAATCAAGCGTACGAAGCGATATAGAATTCTAAAATAAGAAAAAAACATCAACATGGCGTTCGGCCATATTTTCCAAATTATAGGCCTCTGAACTTTTCATAGAAAAGTACGAATGTGCACCGTATTTTTTAAGATATCAATATCATTTTGAATAGATCTTTAAGGAAATATTAAGCTTTTTATAAATGCTTAACCCATTAAGGCTCTTGACATTTTTATTTTTTTTATTTTTAATTTTTTTCTTAGTTTATAATCCTCAACCCAATATTTGTTTTTTTGATTGGAGTTCTTTCACTAAACTAGATTTACATATATGGTGAAGGGTATATAAGATTCTACATAGCCTAAGAAAGAAAAATTTTTTACAAATTCTTGTGAACATTTTCTAAAAATATATGACCACAGAATATAATGCAGCACTTTCTCGTTCTCTACATACGTTATCGGCATTGTTTATGCATTTATCTACTTTTAACTGTGTACACTCTACACATCATGTATTTATTCAACCAATTTTTCAATGAGAACAAAAGAAATATTCTCTATCAATGCTGTCTTTCAAAAATCCTCAAACATACCTATATTTGTTTTTGCTTTCTGCTCACCGTAAGAAGTAACTCCAATCAAGAAGTAACTCCAATCAAGAAAACAGAAAATTGAAAAATAAAAATTTACATAAAAATGACATCGGCTCTTAATGTGTTTAGCATTTTTTTTTTTAATTTTAGCATTTCCTTAAAGATCTTTTCAAAAGCTGCAAAATGATGCCCATATTGAAATTAAAAAAATTTTGAAAGTTTCAGAGCCCCGTAAATCGGAAAATATGGGCCAGCGCCAATTTTTGCTCTTGTTGTTTTTTTTCTTATTTTTTTTTAATCTCCTTTGCGTTACTTTGAGTTACTTTATGCTTCCAAATGAAATGAAAAAATTATAGGTAGTCGTTGTGTTTTTCCTGCTGCCGCGAAGGACATGGACCAATGATGCTGATTTCCAATAGCACCACTTTCGTCAGTATATCTGATCGATTGACATATCTATTTTTTATGAAAGCAAGTTTACCTCGGCAAACTTAGTTATACCCTTTTTCCACTTTTCGTGGTGAAGGGTATAATAACACAAAATAAATTCAACAAATTTAATTTGTAATTGAAATGAAACCGATTTTTTATATACGTGGTGTGTATTTCTAAAGCAGCATATTATTTTTTTCTATATCAGGCAGGTATATTTGTAAGAGTTCATTTATATTTTTTATACATCCCATCGCAATCGAGAAGTGTAACGACTTTTAAGTAGTAAGTACTCAATTAACAAATAATAGTGTTTAAGTTTAAGTAGTGAGTACTGAAAAAAGTAAATATTTAAATATTTTAAGTAGTAATTCAAAGTGCCTTTTGTTTCTTATATTTTGCACAGTACTGTAAATATAATTATTTTAAATTGTAAAAGAAATTTGAAAGGACAAAGACAAACAGAAGTAAATTTATGATTTCACTTTCTTAAAGGAAGATAGTAAAACATTTAATGTGCTTCAAGAGGAGATATTTAAGACACATGAGGATGCCTTTATTTAAGGCCATTCTGACACTTACCTGTCATGTCTTCGACCAGTTTTGCAAATTAATATGCAAAAACCAGCTTGGACTTGAAGTATGTAAACGCGCAGTTTAATCAATATCTTACTGGGATAGTTGATCAAAAATGGCCTCTCAAATACAATGCAGCAGAACATCTTGGAATATCGCTAAAATGGTATTCAGAATATTTTTGTTCGTAATTTTAGTTTGTAGTAAAGTTATCGCTTGTAGTGGACAATTTAAAGCTGCAATTGTGTTATCATATGTCGTAAAGTATATAATTGCAGTAGTAACTTCAAAATCTCCTCATATACGAGGGAAAGAAAAAAAAAACAGCTCTGAAAAAACGCCTGGATGTATCACTGGCAGCTTCTTTAGGTAATATAATAATCTTTGATTTGTTATTAGGAATCGGGGACCTCATTTAAATGAGTAATTAAAAGGCAATTCTGGCCTTCGGGAATTAAAAATTATTTTTAAAATGAAAGTAATTGTGAGAAAACAGCACTTTCTGTCCAAATTACTTGCAACTAAGTATTACTATTGTAAATTATGTAAAAGTGTACGTTGTGTAAATACTTTTGGCCAGGGCTTCATGCTCACGAATTATAAGTCGCTAAAAGGGAAAATTTATTTAAAAATTCCAAAAAAAAAAAAATAATAATAATAACAAACTTAAGTATCACAGACGTACTAAAGGTTTAAATGGTACTAAATAAAATCGAGATTATAATTAAAAATTCGATTTTGTAGGGTATTTAAGATTCGGCATAGTTTTTCTTGTTTTAACTCAATACCTTTGATCTATCAAGAGAATAATTGAATATTTTAAAATATCCTTTTTAATAAAAAATGAAATTCAATTTCAAATAAAATTCAATTTAAAGCATACACAAACACACACAATCACATAATGCAAACAAATTAGAATATTGTCAAAGAAAAAATAAAGCTTATGAATGAGATTAAAATGCTTATAATAAGAAAGTGAAAATATCTTTTAAAAAAGAGTTAAAAAAACTGACTAAAACCCAAAATGTAAATGAACTTCTCGTAAACACAAGAAAAAACAAAATGTAAATGTTCACAAAAAAAAAAAATAGTTTGAAAGAAAATAACAAATTCGTTTAAAATAAATAAAAATGCACTTTGAGCAAAGACCATTTGCTGATGTGTTAACTAATGGCTCCTCTTAAGGAAGTATTCGAATCATCATGTCAAAAATATTTTCATAAATGGCTTCGACAGTGTCATCAGCAGCTGCATTTATATTATGGCCATAAAAATCAAAGATTTACTGAAAATGATTAATCGTTAAATTACATCATTAATTTATTCTTTTGCTAAACGGAAGCTTTTCTTTTCACTTTTCACATCGTACAAAAGGAAACAAGTCATCCTTCCCTAAATTGTTTAAACGTGCAACGATGTGTCTGCGAATGTGTCTGCGATATTTTTCCTTTTTTTTTTTTGTTTTCTTTCTTTAAATATGAAAATAAAAATGGATAAAATAAAAAAATTCATAAATAAATAAAAAACTAAAAACTATTATAATTGCAAAAAATATTTATCTTAATTCGTGCACATGTTCTTTGTTGTTGACGCCAATATTGAATTACTAAAGATTTTCTTCCCGCTTTAATATCCTCTTGAAAAAAAAAAAAACGTTCGTTATTTTTTGTTCAGTTTAAAGACTGAAAGCAATTAAAAGAAAGAATAAACAAAATAAACAAATCTCAGCAAACATGGTGTATGGAAGGAGTGTAGCAATTGGCGTTTTATTTTTAGCCATCATTTGTGCATTGTCAGCTTTAATATTTTACTTAAGTTTGGGTAAGTATTTTCCAAGATTTAATTTATTAAAAGATAATTAAAAAAATAAACTTAAATTTAATGAAGAAACGAATTTGAAAAAAATTACTTTACATAAATACAAGTACTAATGAGTCACGTTAAAAACAATTCAATAAAATATTGTCTTATTTAAACATCAAATAGAAATTATGGACAGTAATATAGTGGACAGTGGGGTCGAAACAAAACATGCAGGCATAAAATCAGCGATTTCTAACAGCTAAATGAAACAAAATTTCACAGGGTACCAAAGAAATATTCAATCGTAAGTTTTTAGTCCAGTGCACAGTGGGACAAAAAAATTTTTCGGCAAAAAATTTGCAATTTCTAACGGCCAAACGAACTACAGTTTCACGTGGTAAGGGAGTATTCTATCAAAATTTTTTAGTTCAGTGCACAGTGGGACAATATTCCAAATTTAGTTTTTAGTTTGGTAATAAATCGGAAATTTAGAAACGACTGTTTGAAACTAAATTTCACGTGGCGGAGTGGAGGAGTATTTGATCTTTAGCTTTTAGTCTAAGTTTTTAGGTCATAGGGGAGCGGTAAAATAATGTTTCAGAGTAAGACACTGCAGACATGTAAATTCTTGCAAGGCTTGAAATGTTTTCCATCAGACTACATCCCTTGATAAAGTATTCAAAACAAAGTATAAGCTAAAAAAGTATAGCGTATAGTTAACAAATTATTTGCAGTTTTTTTTAATACTATAAATAATTGTTTTAGGTGTCCCCATTCAAAAAGATTCCTGATTTGGGATTTTTGAGGCATTATTTGGGAATTGTTAGATCTGCTTTATCCAAATCTGCAATTAATGTTGATTAGTTTTTTCATTATTGAGTTTATTTATTTGACTTGTTATTACTGAAATTCTTAATAAGTATTTATTGCCAACAGTAAAATCACAAGTCTTATTTATAAAGATTTTGCTGTAAATTTCTATAAGCCCGACCGCTTAAAAATTGCTGATTAAATTATTTTGTTTCTGTTTCACTGTGTAGTTATATTTTATAAGACGCACCATTTATTTTTCCGTTTTATTTAAGTTTTACTTGATGTTATAGAGGACACAATTCTATGTACTCGGTGTTAATTTCAAGTGTTTACTAATGACGCAATATACTTGAAAATAACGTTTCTACTTGCTCACCGTTTTATTTTACTTTTAGTTTCATTATATTATTTGTTGTTGTAGAGGCCATAATAGTAAAAATCTTCTTAAAATTTCAATCATTTAGCTATAACCTTTTCAGCAATAACTAAAGGGGAGTTTTTTACCCGTTGGTTCTGTTTTCATAAACTAGCTCGGATTTTAAATATTGAAATTTTTTTCCTTACCCTGGAGTTAATATCGACGTCGTTGACGGCGTTTCAACGCCGAAAACGTTGAAACAGATTGAACTTTTACGGCGTTGCAACGTGTTGAGATTAACTGCTCTCATACAATTTCATACGATTCAACTTTTTTTTTGACATTTGACGCTGTCGACTACGTCGACATTAACTCCAGGGTTATTGTGATAAGAAAAAAGGTTTGGTAAGGAAAAAAAGAGTCATTAAAAACATTTTGACATACACCCTACATCTAGGGTTGGTAGAAAATCGCATGTTTTCGATCTGAACTTCGTGTCTGTAAAAATTATGTCTGTATAAATTATTATTTTCATTAAAATTACTTTGTATAAACTACGATTATTTATTAGTTTAGGAAAAAATTTATTTTCGTTTCTAGAACAAAAAGAAAAAAACAGCATTTTTACTTATTTGTTTTATTTTAACAAAAGACATCTACAAAATTTTTAACTGTTAAATGAGAGAAAAGAAGACAGGATGACCTTCTTTTTCACTTTCTTAAAACTTTAAAAAACTGTTAAAAATTAAATTAAGTTTCATATTTATTACTATCTACTTCGCTTTCGGTTCCATTGTACGTTTATTTGTTAGAACTGAAAAATGATTTATGTACATATTTTAATCTTTTAATCGATAATTTAAAATTCTTTTTGATTGCCTGTCTTATTTCAACAACTAAAAAAATAATCTTTTAATTCATAGCCAAAATATTTAATCCTCTTTTCTTGCACTTCTTAAATTTTGTTAAGAGTTCCTTACTTGCAATCAAGCTACAATGAAGCGTAGCAAATAAATTAAATACAAAGAGCGGGGGAAGCACAACATGTCTTCTTAAATCATAAGTATAAATTTATATATAAAATTAAAATATTCCTCAAAATGTTAAATTTCATTAAACGACTGGCTTGAAAGAAAAAAAAAACGTACAAATTCACGTTCCATATATGAGCACTCTTTTAAATTTATTTTTTGTTTTACTTTTATAGTGGACACGTACCATAATTAAAAAGATGTGCATTTTAAAAGATAGACGGTATACGATAAGGTTACGCCTTTTGGGTGCCACCCTCTAATTTTTAATTTTATTTTTTAAACTTTTCCTTTTATCATTCATAGTAGCTTTACACCCTGTGTAAACTTTACATGTTTGCTTATTGGGGGTTTAAAAGAAATCCTATAAAATTACTATATGGGGACACCCTTTAATTTTTAACTTTATATTTTATTGTAGTACTACTTCTGGAAATTTGTAATTTTCTAGCTTTAACTGTTTTAGAGATAAGAGTTTGTGATTGATTGATGGACAGACATTTAACAGATAACACTGGAGTGATGTTTTTTTGACTTTGTTAAGAAATACTTACGGAATTCAGTCACAACTATTAAAGTTTTATTTATATTCAGTTAGAAATTCACCTAAATTTTTAATTAATTAAATTATTTATTTAGTTAGAGAATTGTTCTCTTCTTTTTTAATTAAGTATATAATTGATACAATTAATTGTTAAGTTAGACAATTTCTTATTTATTTTCAATTAAACATTTAATTTTAATAATTAGGAACTTAATAAAATTTAAATCTGAAAACAAATTAAACAACAACTTTTTTGTGTTGGTACATTTCAAAAACTAATTTCGAGTAATCGTGAAATTAAAGACAGCCATTAAATTGAGCCATATTAGAGGACAAAGTTCTTTAAATAAAGAGTTGATATAAAAAAGATATATCAGTAGAGGGGGCCACGTATGCTTAAAAAAGAGCATAAACCGATGCAGTTATATTTCTTCTCATTCTTTTTCTAGCCACTAAAGTTAAGTCATCTGTGCAAATATGCAATTTTGAAAAGCTTTCTATATCTTGTTTTAGGAGAGGTATATAAATTAGTCACAGAATATAGTCTATTGATATAAAGAGGGAAAACTCAAATTTTTTTCATTTCTGTTTATAACATTCAAGAGTCAATTACGAAAAATTAGGTTATTTGTTTTATATTATAATATTCATGTGTGCATAATTTTTCCGTCATTACAAAAATACATAAACAGTGGACCACAGCTTCTATTATGCAGTGTATATTTTCATCTTTTTGTTCCGTATCACAGCTGGATAAGCCTGCTGGTTTTTATGTCATATTGAGCAAAATATTGTATTTCAGTTCTGAAGTCAGGGTCATTACATCTGTTCAGAGTTCAGAAAAATATATACACTATACAAAAATTTGGTACATAAATATAAAACACACAACTTAAACCATATTAAACATATTTTTCTTTACAAAACAATTACGCGTGTCTCTAAATATTAAAATGTGCCGAACATATCCATGAATGTGTTTTATTTCAATATTTATTTGCGTACTTGAACATATTCATGGTCGAGTGTACGTATTCTTTATGTATGTGTACGGCTAAAAATGACAAAATATACCTATTTTGTTTAGAAGCTATTTTTGTTTTTTATGTACTTATCTTTTCACATTTTATTTTTATTTATATTGTATAACTCTTAATTAATTATTACAACGAAATTTTTTAAACTGAATAAAACAATTGTTTTTATTTGCAAAGGTTCATTTTAATAGGTTTTTCCGATCGCTACTGGATAATTTGTTGTCTATCGTACATGTACTTTTTTGCCCCACGTACACGAACTTGTGTTAATTTTTTCATGTAAATTTTATCCGCACACATACTTAAAATAAAGTACACTCATGGATGTGTTCGGCACATAACAAAATTTAGACACACACATAATGAAAAGATAATATGTGTTGGTTAATTATGAACAGAACATTGTGTATACGATGTGCTTACCAGAGACCTGCAACTTGTATGATCGAGCCGTCTTGTTCACAGTAGTTGAATTTTAAGAACAACACGAACAAGTATTACATCAATTTAATACTTGTTGTTTTTTATACACAAACACAAAATGCAACAATAAGTGTAAATCATTTTCAACATTAGACTCGAACAGATTTGTATTGAAACAAAAAAGTCTCGTCTTTATTGTACATGATCTGATTGGAGTTTTACCCAAAACAATCGAGGCACTTGAAAGTAAAAAAGCGCTATGCAGAAAAATATAAAAACAATAAGAAAAACTTAGAGATGTGGATTTTCTATCATATTAGCACTTTTTTATTTCTAGACTTAAAGGTGAAAACAAAATTTTATACATATAAAATATTTTACAATCAAAAACAATTTTAGTGGAAATTATATTTACACATGTACTATGTACATAAATCTAAAAATATATATTTTGAAATTTTTTTCCAAATACCTATAAATAATGAAATCAAAAGTATATAATAGTTTTTTTTTATTTTCGGACTTTATTTAAAAAAAAGTATATATACATATATATATATATATATATACTTATAACTAAAAAAGTAACATTTTATAAAAAAAATACATTTTTATGAAAAAATTAATTATAAAACAATAAAAAGGACATAACAAAATCTTCATTAAAAAATAATTACAAAAATTAATATAAAAAAGGAAAAAGAAACAAAATTAAGTAGCAATTCATGGTAA
Organism: Gymnosoma rotundatum; assembly: GCA_916610165.2. Classification (NCBI taxonomy): domain Eukaryota; kingdom Metazoa; phylum Arthropoda; class Insecta; order Diptera; family Tachinidae; genus Gymnosoma; species Gymnosoma rotundatum. The sequence continues at coordinate 123,625,051 of OU744336.1, read as the reverse complement.
AAAAAGAACAAGTTCAACACTTTATTTTACGGGCATTCAAAAAATGTTTGGATATTAAGCACAAAAATTCATTGAAAAATAATTAAAAAATGTAAAAAAAACGTAAAAACAACAAGAGAAGAAAACATCGAGTGGAAAATTAATTTACAACTGAATAAAACACTTGTTTCGCTAACAACAAGTTTGCTTTGATGCAAAAATAGATTCAAACCTTAAATGACACTATCAGAACATTCATGTTCGCACAAAATGGCGAGTATATAAAATGAATGTTTTAAACGAGTGGTTGTTTCAACAAGTGTTTTTTGCTTTTCAACAAAAATGATTCGAATCATAAAAAACTAAATGCTTGTTTAAGTAGACTCGAAAATTACGCAACCGAAACCGATCTCTGGTGCTTACTTTGTGAACTTTGCGTCTGTGGCATCTGTTATTATATTGACAATCGTACAAAAAAAACTTACGAAATACTTTAATCGTAAAAACTAAATGGCATTATGATGTACGTTTAATAACGGCTAATAATCTTTCGTTTGATTAATTAATTGAAATTGTATTGATTTCAAAATGAAAACCATTTTATTGTCTACAACGCTTGATTTAATGTCAGCTGTTTCAATTAACATTTCTTTACTGGGCATCAGCAATTTTTCTTCATAGAGGCCTCCTCCAGTCTGCCTTTTCGAATATTTGTTAATAGGCAGCTTTTTCTTCGCTTGGTATTTATGGCCGGCGTAGGCCTTAAGTACGAAAATATCAATATATGTTGTTTTTTCTTGCAAAAGGTAATTTACTAATTACTTTTCTTTACACTTTTACATCTTTAACTCGTGGTCCTACTGTGTTCAGACGCTTAGAAAACTTATCCCAAAGTCTGTTGGCAGTGGGTTTTTCTTGAGCGAAATTAGAAAGCATGTTTTATGCCAAGCTTTTGTGTTTATTTCTGAATTCGGCTATAACTTCCTTTTGGCTTTGTTTTGTATGCAACTCACATAGTTTTAGCGACTTTGTAGCACTTTTCAATTTAGTCGAACTAAGTTTTTTTTTTTAACGGACAACAATTTGTAAAAAACGTACATTCAGTCCCACGATAAAGTTATGTTTTAATTTCCAATATTGTGAATTATCAAGACATGTCATAATCCGAAGAAATATATAATATTACGATACGTGTTGAACGTTCACGGGTGTGTAACGATTCTACCCCAGGTTTGTTAAAAAATTGGTCTTCTCTTAATTTTTAATTGTTTTTAAATATTTAAAATTTTCTTATGAGATCATTTTGATTTTTGATTTCTAAATTTTTTTCAAGAAAAAAAAAACAGACTTACAAATGTTTGCGGGCGTTTTTCCAATAAACTAGGAGAATTAGACATTAACAGAATGTAATGCAGCACTTTCTAGATCAATCAATATTAATTTGGTTTGACCAAGTAAATACACAACTTAAAGCTTTCTTTCGATGTTCTCTAGATAAATTGTTACATATATTTGTTCTTGCTTTCTGCTAATCGTCGGTTTAATCACGAATTAAATTTTAATTTTTGTTCTTTTATATTTATTTCTTCTCATCATTATAGATGCTGTTTCATGATTATCATGAGGTAACCATGAATTCCCGCTGTTCCTTGTATGTAATTATTATTTTTAATTAATAGCAGAACTGTTTGATAATATAACAAATGGATTAACTAATTCGACTTAAGTTCAATCAGTTTTAATTTCTAAATTTTTTTAAAGAAAGAAAAATTATTTCTTATCTTTTTTTACTTTTAGGTCAATTGTGCGCTTTTTTAAGTCCTTCACCATAAAAATGGGTGAAGTTGTTATTTCATTTGTAAATTTTGCAATATCCATTTCCGACCCCATAAAATATGTATATTTTAAGTTCATATGCTTAGCGAAGTCTATTGAGCAAAGTCCAAAGTTTGCTCAGACTAGCACTAGATCAGCTAGAGAAAATTTAAGAAGTAATTTCATAAGATTTGCTATTGAAAAACAGCAAGATCGGCCCATGTTCTTCGAGGCAGTGGGCAAAACCCAACGCCTGCTTCTAATTTTTCTATATCATTTGGAACAATAAAGTAACTTCTATATAAAAATACAAATATATTGGGCAGTAGAGAATTACAAAAAAAGAAAAAAACATCAAAAGAAAAAATTGGCTCTCGCCCATATTTTCGGAGTAATGGGCTTCTTAACTTTTCACTATATTTTTAAGATCTTAATATGTATATCATTTAAAAGCTTTTGAAGAGCTCTTTAGGAAATGCTAAAAATGTTTAAAAGTAATTAATTATATATATTTTTCTCTTCCTTGTTTTTAATTCACTGTCACTCCAATATTTTTTTTTTTGTTTTTTTTTATAGAGTTACTTCACTTAATTAGATTTATGTATGTGGTAAAGATTCGGCATAATCGTTAATAGCACTATTACTTGTTTTTCTAGTTTTCATTTATATTTAAAGTGGTAAAAAAAGTGGTGCGACAAGAATAAATGCCTGACTGTCGGAAAGATTGTAAGGAGCTGTAGTTTAAATTCCATGGATGTTACAAAATCTTTCTAAGGTAGAGTTTAGATAGTTTTCACCTTTTAATCAAGGGACCAAATGCTAGGAAAGATAGAATTGTATTCTTTGTATCATCTTAAACACTTTCTATATCTTTTATTAATAAGAAATTACTACTTAAATCTATTTTCCTTAATTTAGGGAAACATTTTATTATTTAATTAAGAATCTTTGTCTCATTGTTAATGCCCTTAAAGACAATTGTTAATTGCTGTTCTATATTTCCTTTACTTTTACTACATAATACATTCGCACATTTACTAACACATATGAAATTAAGATTGTGTGTTTATTTCCACTTATGACCGTTGTTTTCATAAAGTTCACATATTGTAAGAATTTCTTTATTGTCCTTTAAGGTTAATAACTTTATCAATGATTCTGTAACAAATGTTCAAAACAAAATAATAAAATAGATTTTTTTTTAATTAGAGACAATAAAAATATGATTCATTACAAAAACAAAAAAATGCATAATATCCATGTTAAAGCCAGTTTTTCTTGGCACTTAAAAAGGGGAAAAAATTGGCAATTTGATAATAAAATTTCGATATAAACGTCATATTTGAAATAAAATTTCGATAGGAATATCTTAAGTTGGTAACACTGTTTTTCGTATCTTTTTTTATGTACAGTCTGCGAGTCACATTTTCATCCTTGATTTCCATGTTTTTAAGAACTGTCACTAATAGAGTTATTTAACGTAAGATCCTTGTAAATATCTAAGGCATTTTCTGGAGTGACTTTAAAGATTAACTCTTTCATCTCCTTTGCATCTCTTTTACATCTCCTCTGCTGGGTAGTCTTGCCCTTGACGGGCTCCTTTCTTGCCTTATAAAAACTGGACCTTTCAATTGTTTGCGAGGCTTTCTGCGGCTTGTGACGTATTTCCACGGTCTTATTAATTTTATCAAGACTTGATCAATAAAAGAGACTTTTAAAGGCCTCTACTGAGAATTACTGCTGGTTCACGTTGCGAGCATTCCACCTGCCAGCCTTTTTTAAAGATTTAATCTTAACAAAAATACTCGTACAGACGCCATAAGTGAATATAGACGCACAGCGTAGTCTTTTTGATAATCTGAATGAGTCAATTCGTTCCTAACTAAAGAGTAGTACTTCTGCTTTGAGGAAACTTTTGCGTGAACATCTTTCAGAAATCGACTTATGCTCAAATTCACTCCTTACTTTTGAAAGTTTAAAGTTCTCACGTTTAAAAGGATGGCAATCTGGAAGCTGTTGTAGAAATATTTTTATATCTAGAAAGAATTTATAAGTATTTAATCTAAAAACTCCTTAACAGGTGACGTCCTTAAGCTTAAAAAAGTACGCCAAAATTCAGCAACGTTCAACAACCCTTATAGTGCTAAAAAGGCTTCAAGAAAGAAATTGTAAAAGGCACTAAATAGAATCGAAAAGCTTTTTACTGGGTTAAAGGTGGAAGGCTACAAGTTTTTTTCGCCTAATCGAGATGAAAATAGGGAAAGATGTAATTAATGAAGATGGCAGAATTTAGATTACTGGTAGTAACAGACTTAATACGGATACCATAAGGTACCTTAGGAATTAGATTACCTTAATGAGGAAGAAGGACGTTGACAAATGCCAGTCAGTAAGTGAAAATCAATAAGGATCAATGGAGTTTGAAACTCAGTAGTATTTTGTTTGCAAAGCCCCCTTAAACAAGTCTTTAAATTTCGTTTATTTTAATCTAATTTGATTTTTAACTACAATTTTTATTGAATTAGAATTCCTTTTTGTAGCCTTTTATAACAACAGCAATACATTCATATACTTATTTTATGTCTTTATTTCATGTTATTGCAAGAAAAAAAAATGGTATTTTCATTCAAATCTGACAGAAAAAATAAAAATATAAACAAAAAAATAAATTCTCATCAAAAAGAAAAAAAAACATTCACATTTAAATCTTAATTTTATCTAGCGTGGCCAAGGCCCATTATATTTCCATTAATAACCAGCATAATTTAAATTACAAAGAAAACTTTATTCAGACAAGTTTTGTTTTCTGTTGATTTTTATGGCCACTGTCAATTTTTATTAACTTTAAGCATTCATTTTAATATTTAAGTATTATTATTCTAACTAATGGAGGAAAACAAACAACAATTTTGAAAATAAAAAAATCTGTTTTATTTAAACTCTTTCCCTTTAAAATTTGGCAGAAGAAAAAAAAACTATAGGTTTCTTCAAGTTCAATTTTTTGTTTGTTATTTTTTCAACACGATTTGAAATGACTAAAAACAATATGTTTTGAAGAATAAACGTGCGATGACTGTAGAGTGACAATAGTATTTTTTCATCATCTTTTGATTTCTTTCCGTGTAATGTGAGGCCAATATTGTGCCGTTGAAAAATTATTGTGCGTGCGAACAATTTGTATGGGTGTGATGTGTAAGTGTGTATGTGAGTATGTGTGTATGTGTGGGTAGCATGTTTTCTAGTTAATAAAAATTATAGTAACAATACTAATTTAATGATTTTTGTATATTAATGGTCTACTACTCACAAATGACACTTTTTACGCAGACTTTTTTTTCTTATATTGAAAGTTTTTAATCCAGTGCGGACAGACAAAGAAAAAATTGAGTTTGGAAATTCAGATAAACAAAAAAAAAAAAAAAATTAAATGTTGGAGCTCGACTGCCGTATTCATAAAATATTAAAATAAATTTAATATGTATTTTAATATTTCAAAATTAATTTTTTTATGAATAAGTTCAATTTACATATGGATTAATGACTCTATAAAATTAATAAAAATAATTATTATCGAATATTATTCCAAAACTTAAATTCGAAATTTTGAAATTTAAATAAATTTATAATTTTAAAGATAAAAGATATATTTTTGTATTTAAATATTCACATTTTTTAAGATTTTTAGAATGAATAATTTTTGAGAACTTTACCTCAACGTTGAAACTTCAAACAAGTTAATTTTATAGATTAAATATTTTAAAATAAGTTTAACGGGCATAAAGATTAATGATATTATTAAAAAATTCAAAAATTATAATTTTTAAAAGTTGTTCGAAAATTCGAATTTAATTTCGAAATTTAATTGAATTAATTTGAATTTAAAATATATTTTTATTGATTAAATATTTAAAATTATTGATTGAAATTATATTTGTAAACGCCAAAAAATTATTTAAGAACTTCTTCTTAAAAAGTTCAGGTAAAACTTCCATTTAGCTGTAAGCAACTTATTCAAAAATGAAAAAATAATAATTATTAAAATTTTAGATGTACTTCAAAATTAATTTATTTTTTATGAATATGGCAGTAATAAATATATATTTGTACAAAACTTTTTAAAAGTAGGAAAATATTGTTTGATTTGCTAATGATCAATATGAAAAAAAATAATTATGAAAATTTAATAAGACACAACAGATCCTACATCTCTACTTCATAGAGACCTTATTTCTTCAAAAATAAAGCTAGAGCTCGCATTACACTCGATGGAGATTGTTCACCGATTAAAGATTTATTGTTTAAAAATGTATATAAAATTGATTCAAGAGGGATTTGATTTCAAGAGCAAGGCGCTGTGTGTCATACGACGACCGCAATCATCGACTTATTGCAATGAAAATTTAGCGATATTTTAATTTTCGAGAAATGGATCTGTCTATTGGCCTCCACAGTCATACGATTTGATGTCTTTCGACTATTTTCTAAACAAATATCAATCTACATAATCCAAAAATTAAATTTTACTTATTAAAGAAATGCATTTTAATTTAGTACTAATTTAGTATAACAGCTACGCTGGTAGCAATAATTCAATATAAAAATATATAAAATGTGCACAAAAGGTTTATATTTATTAGTTTTGATCATTAATTTTTTGCAGTTCCTTAAGCCTGGTACTCTGTTCAGCTTTTCATGCGGAATGCTGTCAAATCGCATACATAAAAAATTTGTATGAAAAAGTCATGAAAAAATGTTGCAGAAGTAGTACTCTGTTTTTACTGTGGAAAAACATATGAAATGTTTCTGGCAACATTTTATCCAAGCTGTGAAATAAAGCAAGTAGGCATTATTTCATGCAGAATTTTTCATACAACAGATGATCGTATGTCTTTTACTTTAAAAAAAATGTTGCCAGAAACATTTTGTAGTTGAGAAACATGCCGCCAGCAACATATCCTAACATTTTACAAAACTATAAAAAAGTACAACTTCAGCGCCGCTTTTTTAACTATATTTGGCATTAGTTTTTTTATATGAGCTTTTCATAACATTTCACACAAAATAATAAACATAATACCATACTTTATTCTAAACTGAAGAATAAAAAATCTGAGTGAAGTTCTGCAACAGTTGGTAAGAATTTTCTACAATTAAAAAAAACAGTTGATAGCTTTAACCGTAAAACTTTTAAATATATTTTTTTAAGTCACTAAAAGTTTTGCTAAGAAAAATATAAATATAAAATTTAATCGTTTATACAACTAACTTATTCATCAACTACTTTAACTTTTCCACATTCCACATATCAACTCATCTTAAGTTTTGACACACATGGGTTAAACTATTTAAGCATTAAATATTAAATTGATTATATTTCCAACACCTTCACTTCCTCCACTTACATCAAGCAACCAAAAAAAAAAAAAAGTTTTTATCTGTGCTCTAGAGTCATAAAAATTACAGTTAAAATAATCTCAGCCTTTTTAGTTTTTTGTTTTGATTTTGTGTTAAACATATTATTTCTTCTTTGGTTTTATTGCCAGTCCTTTATTCACACACTTCAAGTAATTTTGTAGGTTTATCATCGTTGGTTTATGTCTACTTCAATTTTATCGTTAATAATTGCAAAAGAAACAATTTATTTTTATCGTAAATTGTTTTAAATTTTGATCTTTTTAACTAAAACATTTAAACAAGTCGTTGGTTGGCATTTTAGAAATTTCTAAAATACTTATGTTGTTGCTCCAGTTGTCGTTATTTTAAAAATAAATTAAAAATTGTGCGACAATTTTCTTTTAAAACATTGAATTTTATTTGTGTCTTAGTTTGAACTATATTTTGCTTTGCTTTTTTGTTTTATTTTTTCATTTTGTATTAATGTGGCGGCGATTTTATATCTTTTAAGTTCATGAATCCGTAATTTGAATTAAGTACGAGCACAATCGTTAAGTTTAATTGGGAATTTTAAATGGCAAATTTTTGTATTAACTAAGACACCTGTTTAAATTAAATGATGCTAATTTTAAATACCCTAAAGTTCTTTGGTCTTCTAAGCCTACTAATGACAAAAAAAAAAAAAACAAATTAAAAGAAGCACAAAGAAAAAAAAACAAATTTAAATAAAATGTTTATAAAGGCTAATAAACCTTGCGTTGCACAGCGGCGTGAAATACAAAAAAAATTGGAAAAAAAGTCTAAACTATTTATCCGATTTTCATGCAACAAACTGCGATTTATAGAGGAGGTCATAAGCTATTTGCCTATTGCATTTGGATACACCCTGTTTCAGTACAGGAGACACATTCTGAATTTCGATGCGAAAATGAATGCGATGCGCAAATGAAATGCGATGCGAAGGAAAATTGGTATTCTGTTAGAATTTCGTAATAGCGTTCGCAATTTATTTCCATCGTGGCAACGCTGCTCAAATAAACGCCAGTATCAACAAACGTCAAATTAAAAATAAATAAGATGTTCTTATTTGGCTGTGCAAATTGTTTTTAAAATTTATTTAGGAAATTCTGTTTGAAAAAAAATAATAAAAATGGATTCTTTGGCACTGTGGTTCGACGACGAGAAAGGGGATGAGCAAAATGAAAGGATATAGAGAAGATTGCTTAGAAGCAAAAGTGCTCCCAGGTAATCCATTTACGGAATCCATCAAGTTTGACAATTTCACCACGTACTCCTCTAAGGGAGACAGTGGATTATATCTTTATTTTATTTGGTCTAAGCTTCTGTTTGTTTTGTACTTTAAAATCGGCCCAAACCTAATAAAATTAAAGTTGAAGTCAAATATTTTTGAACTGGTTTATATATTTCATACTTTTTTCCATTCTGTAGCTTCGCTAATGGGTGGTCCATTGATATTTAGTTCTTTAGTTAACGTTTGCCACAAAGTATTTGCCGACTGACATGCATTTGGTTTTTTCGAAAAGCCTTTTGCCAAATGGTTGTGCTTATTCATAAATACTATCTTTATTTCAAATTGACGCGGTTTGTTGGTCTTATTGCTTGCTTTCCTGAATTAAATAATAAATATATGATGAATTAATAAATAAAATTATATCTTTCACTTACATGTTTATACTTTGCGAATGCTATTTTGTTATCGAATAAATTTTGCGAATTTCACAATTTGTCAGTTTTTCGCATTTGAAATGCGATTAAAAAGAACTTTGCGAATATCGTAATACAGAATAGCAATTGTTTGCATTTATGTATTTTCGCATCGCATTGATTTTCACATCGCAATTCAGAATAAACCTTCAGGGTAGTATCCCAGGGCGTCAAAGTAGGTAACCTCGAGTTTGAAAAATATTTCAGCGCTTATAACTATATCAGAAGTGAATCTATTACGAAACTTTTTAATTTATTATTATTTTAGAAGTAATTATTTTTTTAATTTGAAATATCATAAAAAGTTTAAAAAATGTGAATTTTTGGTCAAAAAGTACTTTCAGTTTTTAAGGCAGATTTTTCACGTTTTTTTAGTAAATTGATGAATTACTTTTTCTTTAAGATAAAGCCATCTAATTTTTTTAATGGAATTTTTGTGAAGTACCCTACAGTCAGCATTGTTGGAATATGACTGTAAAAAAATAGCATGGGGATTTTTATAACCAACTATTATAGAACGATTGGTTTTTAGTAATTGGCCAAATTTTGTAGACATCCTACGCATAAATGGCATCTGAGGAGGCGATTGAAGAAAAAATTACATTTTTTCTGAAGATAGTTTTTTATTTACACAAAAAATAATATTTTAAAGTATTGTGTGCCAGGATTTTTATTGGTTTATTAGTTACGCACATATTGGTCTTTAATGAGATAAAAACCTAATTTGATCCTTTTTTGGTTCTTAGTGACATTTTATACAGCTTTTTTTGTTTGAAAAACTACTGAAAAAATTAAGTACAGCTTAATAGTAGAGGTAATTACCTGTCCACTGATATATATTTTGTACACCTTTTTCATTGCAACAGCTGTAAATGATACACATAATTATGGTACTTCGTGCAAAAAATCTCTTTTTAATTGTGTTCTTCTAATAAGTGCTTCTAATTTTTGTTGTTTGATTTTTTTTTTTCTAATGCCAAAAAGCCATATTTGCGTACTCTTAAACGCGACAAACCCTTGTATGCAGGTATAGCTCTTCCTTGATGTTTATTTATAAATGACTTATCCTGAATTTTATTAAAATTTAATTTTTATTTTAATTATAATTCTCCGAGGGGATTAGTGCTGTTTTCAACAATTTTTTTTTTTTGAAAAATAAAAAGTTTTTTAAAATCGGTTGCTTTAATCTACTTTGGGATCAAAATTGGATAAATAAAAGTGGTATTTAGAGAATAAAGTTATTTTTCTTTTATTAAGTTTTGCCTTATAAATTAATGTTTTATTTAGAATCAAAATTAAGTTCGAAATTTCGAACAAACGTCTAATTAATACTTTTGCAATTTCTAGCACAATGATAACCAACGGAAATAAAAGTAGAATAAATATAAAGATTCATTCCTACCCATAATAATTTCGATAACGTTTCTAAGAAAATTTTAAACGAAAATCATATATATATTTTACAATGAATCGGAAAAAAACTTATTGTAAATATAAAAAAGAAATATTAAAATAATTTACTAAATACGACATAACTTACAACACACAGTGGCGTGAAATACAAAAAAAAATTGAATAAAAGTCTGCAACTTCTAAACTATTTACCAAATTTTCATGAAACAAACTGCAATTTATAGAGGAGGTCATAAACTTTTCGTCTATTGCATTTGGATACACCCTGTTTTAGTACAGGGTTGTACCACAGAGCGTCAAAGTGGGTAACCTCGTGGGTAAATAGTTTAGAAGTTCCAGACTTTTATTCAATTTTTTTTTTTGTATTTTCGATTAAAGAAACAGACCTAATATTTACAATTTTTAAGTTAAATCACATTTAGAAATTCAAAATGATTTTTAAAATTAAAAAACTACAAAATAAAATACTTTAAAAATATTTAAAAGCATTGAAATAAAGTTAGGTTGAACTTTCTAAATTTTTATATATCTTTCGCAACCATTCTGCCTAATTACAGAATAATTTGGCGAATCGATTCGTCATGAGATTCTGTATTGTAGAAAAAAAGAAACAAAGTCTTAAAAATGCTTTTTAGTTTTTTATTAGAGTTTCTGTTAATAGGGTTTCGTTTAAATTGAAAGTTTTAAAATATTTTGTTAGTTTCATAAATTTCAAACATTTTAAATTAATAAGAAAACAACACATAAAACAGCATATAAAACTTTCGTTATTAGTAACAATAACTAAATATTAACTATTACTTTTACTTTCCCTTTTAACAGGTCCTTGTCCTCATGGCACATTCGCATGTGATAATGGTCAATTGTGTGTGTTACAGCGACAAATCTGTAATCATCATAGAGATTGTCAGGATGGTAGTGATGAAGATCCCGTTGAGTGTGGCCTACTTTATGGCAGTCGAGAAATGACCAATAAAATTGTAGGAAATGCCATTGAAAAGCAAAGACGTCAACAAGAGTCAACAGAGTTAACGCCAACAAAATCAACTGAAGACAACACAACCAAAAGTCTTATCCATTTGGGACAGCAGGGAAAGAAGGATTTTAATTTAAAAATACATTTACAAAAAACCCCAACAACAAAGACAACGGCCATTACATTGTCAAGTGTTACAACGCCTTCTACGGCAACGTCGACCACAACAAGTATTAATTCAGATAACTCAAGTCGTATTATTTGTGGTGAGAACGTTAATGGGCTTTAACATATTTTTCTCTATTTTGTGTTAAATTTAATTAGAATTTATAAATGATACTTTTTGTTTTTAACGCACACAAAGACAATTTTGTGAGGTTCTTTTTATTATGTTTCGTTTTTATTGTTGTTAATTTAAAGGAAATTTTGTGTTGATTCAGGCGTATGAGTGTTATTTAATACAATTAAATAATATTAAGTAAACGCAGTGCATTAAGAAGTTATTACTTTCATTTAATTTAGAAAGATTTAAATTTGCCAAAAAGGTTTTAAATAAAATTTTTAAAATAGATATTAAAGTAGAAATATTTTTGAATAAAATTAAAAAAGATATCTGATTGGCGTTTAAAATTCAAATTGAAATTTATGAAATATTCGAAAAGTTTTGAATTTTAAGGTTAGTGGAATATTTAACATTAAATGTCAGCTTTTGTAGCTCAAAAAAAATTAAGAAATTGTTATAGTATTACAGGTTGTACAAAAAAGAATTTTACAGTTAAAAGAATACTGAAGACTTTATACGCAGGGGTCAGCTACAGCTCAGAATTATTGGATTCCATTCGTCTGAAAGGGCGGCGAGAGGCAACTATATGTGGACTAGTTGGAATGAGAAACTAAGACGGCTGTTGTTTTAATTAAAAGTGAATATTTAACATTAGAATGAGCGTAATATGCATTCCGTAGTCCATAATGGGAAAGGAAAGGAAGCCGTCAATTATTAGTCAATGGACAGAAATCACTAGAATCGAGTAAATATGGTTGGGATGGAACTTGGTGGAAAAAAGGTCGATATACTTGATCACGGTTTTTGCTCATTATTAAGGACCAAAAGGAGGTTAAAAAAACGAAGCTGCCTATTTAATTATCCACCCAAAATTTTATTATTTGTATTATTTGTTTGACCGATTTTTACCGATTTTTTCGAACATAAATGTGTTAAAATTGTGGTTAATTTAGGTTGTGGATAGATTGAATGAGACGTGCAACTTTAAATTATTCCATAAGGTAAAATATAACAAAGTTTTTTCTCACAAATTAGGAAGCCATTTCTGATCATCAAAATGATATATAATATCAGCAAATTGTTCTTGCAGCTTTACGAGCTATATAGTATGCAGTACCATATTCCAACCTAAATTTTAAGTCAAAGAGTTATACGAAGTAGACTTGTTTTTTAAAATTATAAGTAAATTCTAACGCAATAATATTAGCAATAGAGAAAGTCATTAAAATTCAAATAAGCTCGATTAATTTTGCTTGGAAAATCAGCTTTCAATTGTTGATGTTTATTAATCCATTCATTAACAGGACGTGGCAATAAGGCTTAAATTTTTTTTTGTGTCTTGTGAACTGTATCAATATGAAGAAAAATTTCTCCCGTGAGTTGAAAGGAGCTTCTTGAAACCTTTAGTTTTTCTGTTTGATTCCGAACTGATGTTGACACTGCTTTAATGCTGCCCTTGAACTGCTGCTTTGGACTGTTGAGGATCCAGCAGCACAAACATACTGCTGTCATTTGACATCCACTTCGATTATAAAGACATCCTTTAAAAGTATTTTCTTCCCCAGCTTACTTTGAGTTTTACTTAACTGTCTCCAAAAAGGAAAGAATGCATTGATTTTTACTAGACTTTTTGAAAGTACCTTAAAGCAGGGAAAATAATGTTAGAATATACTTTTTGAAGAGGTATTATTTATTAAAATTTATTTTTTAAAACAAATTTTTAAAAATATTTTAAATACGCAATCTTTGTTGAGGCAAATTTTCCAAAAGGTATCATCCTACATTACTGGAAAGTACTTTTAGAAAAGTACCTTTTCTTTGTTTTAAAAAGTTATTTTTTAAATATATTATTACGTTATACAGGCATGTCACAAATTCCGATCGGAATGGTTTTCATTCCGTATTAACAACTCCGATCGATTTTGTTTAACCTTCTTCAGATTCCGATCCATTTTGCTTATTTCTAAAAACTGCTTAATCTTCACCTTTCCATTTAAATGTTGCAATATTACGCACATCAAAGTAAACAACAAGGCTTATCTAAATAAGGATGTGTAAAAAAGGTCAACATGAAAGCCGAAAATAGTAAAATTTTAAAGAATCTAAATTCCACTTTGAAATTTAAAAGAGGTTTCATTCCGAAGAAAGTTTTCGTTTTTCGTTTTTTGAAGAACCAAATTACGGATTTAAAACCACTTTTGATCGGAGTTGAGTTCTGTGACGTGCCCGATTATTTACATAAATTTTTTTAAATCTCTAACTCAAAAGTAAATTTTTTAAGAAAGTATTTTTTTTTTTTTGTAATTATACTCTTCACAAGGATAAGAAATTTTTTCTTTTAATTAAATTTTTAAGGTAACTTTCACTTTATTCAAAGTTTTGTATAAATGAATTTTTTTAAACAAATCTTGTTAAAAAAGAATGTTTGGAAAAGCACCATTTTTTCAGGACACTATTTTGGCAAATAAATAAATAAATTTGTATTTAGCACGAAACGTAACATTATTTAATAATATCACTCATACGATCCGGAAAACTTTGTTTTTTTTAAGTAAAAATATGATTCATAATTCTCATTCAATTTAAAAATAATAGAAATCTCAACATATCCAAAAGAATGTATCTGCCTTAAAAAATCTATACTTTTCTGCAAAAATAATGCAAAATTAACAAATATACCTGAAATTGGACAAGAAGTAAGTGAACAAATTATTTGCTTTAAATAATATCTATTAAATATACATTTCTATGTTTATACATTTGAAGGTTACGGGCATAATAATTATTGACAACAATTTGACACTGAATGCAAATGATTTCAAGTATTATTCAAAACTAAAAAGATTGTAAGTATTGTGTTAGAAAATACTGAAACGCTTCTTTAATACAATTGTTTTTTTTTCTTTGCATTTTTAGAAAACTAAAATCGAATAATATTAAAGAATTACCTCTGGGTATATTTCGTCATTTACAAGATTTAGAAACACTCGACTTGCGCTACAACCAACTAACTCATCTGAAGCCTTTCATCTTTGAAGGTCTTAACAATTTACAGTGGTTGTTTCTGGGTTCAAATCATTTGGAATCATTGCCCACAAAAGAAATTTCCTTAAATTTACCACGATTGGAGTGGTTACATTTAAGTGATAATTTATTAACTCTGATTGGTATAAGCATTCCCAGTATGCGTGTCTTGTATGAGTTGTAAGTTATTAAATTTTAGACAAATTTATTAAAGCATAAATTTATCATCAATAATATCTTTACTACGAGTATGGAAATTTTTTTTAGTTTAATTTTTATTTATAATAAAAAGTTTTCTTTTGTTTTTCTTTCTATTTTTTTCTGTTGTTCAATATAAAACACACATAAAATTCATGAAAAAATTATTCCTTCTTGGCTGCTAAAAAGATATCTGGACTGTAATAGAATTCCATATATTGAAGAGGAAACTTTTGCACAATTGGATACTTTGCATTTATTGTAAGTATTTATTTTTTCCGCCTCACTTCTGTTGTAACTATCTCATATTTTATAGTAATAGTAACTGTTTAATACAAGATTGAAAAAAAATAGTCTTGAGGAATATTTAAGACTTAAATTGAATTAATAGAAGCCTAAAAATAACTAGAAATCTTTTATTGAAGAAAGTCACATTACAATAACTATTAAACTTTTTCTGTTTTCCTTGTTTCAATTTCAAGACAATTTCAAATTATAACTTTTGAAGTATAATTTCATTATATATATTTTAATAGGAAAATTAAAAATGAAAAAAAGTATTAAAAATTACTAATTATTTCAATTATATTATTGAAAGATTTTTATGATAATCTTATGCTTATATTCTTTAAAATGGAATGCCTTTTCATAGTACCACATTATGTTCAAGGGAAATAGCTAAAAGACAATTTTTGTAAAAATATTTTTTTAAACTTTTTAGAAGAACTTAAAAAATATGTGAACTACGAGTTGGAATCATTTTATTATTTGTTGTTAAAAGGTTAAAGTGGCTGCCTTTAATGGACACCCTTTATTTTCAATTAAATTTTTATACTTAATAATAATAAAGGGACATACAGCCTGTGTAAGTTTTAAATATCTGCCTATAAAAGATTAAAAAATAAGGTCATATATGAGCTGGTTTTATTTAAAGTGGTATAAGTCCATTTCTTAATATATTGAGATATTTAAGGGTTTGCGTTTGAATCAATTTAAAAATATTAGCCAATTCTAAAATTTAGAGTGATGTTTTTTACATTTTTTAAACTTTTTAGATATGGACTGATTTTACTTTTAAAAGAAATATTTGTGTGATAAGTTGTACAGCAAAATTGTTTTTGTTTATTTTCTGTAAAGATAGAACTCTATCGAAATTGTGAAAGTAACTACAGAGAAAAGGAGTCTATACTAGAGCTGCAAAACAATCGGTAGTACTATCGATAGTATCGATAGTTTTATTTTTGACTGACTATCGATAGTTTTTTTCGATAGCGATACTATCGACAATTTTTTTAAAGTAAATACGAAGCCAATTATATGTAGGTAGCATATCATTTCTATTAACTTATTCTGCGCAGTTTCTTAGCCGCCTTTAAATTTATATACTTCTACATAGCTGCGGCTATGTGTCGGCTTCGTTCCCTTTATATGAAGGTGACGCTGCAATTTATGGTAAAGTTTTTAGCAAAACATAAACAGAAAAACATATATTTGTATGAAGTTGGCGATTCTATGAAAAATGGAGAAGTATTTGCAAACTGGATTCATAACTTCAGATCGTAGAAGTTGCTTAAAACCAAAAACTGTTGATAAGCTTTTATTCATTAACATAAGTTATTGGGTAACTTAATATTTGAAACCAAAGTTTTTGAATATCACTTTGATTATGTTTTTTGTGATTTTTTTGAAATTTTATGATTTCCAGTTAACTGAAATTTGTAATTTTATGTTTTGTATTTTATGCTTGAATTTTTTAGTTTTTATGATTATTATTCATATGTATTTACATACGTTCAGAATCTTAAAGTGATCTCAAATTTGCTTTATTTATATCTTATTACTTTGTGTTTTTAAGTTTAATTTTTACATTGTTATTTGATTTTAATTATAAAAATCTATTTAAAACCAGAAAATTTGTTGAACTAAACATGCTTGCTTTTTATGTTTTGTTAATTTTCATACGTATACACATGTATGATTAGTTTTTAATAGTTTTTATTATTCATGGACAAAATAAAATGTATGTTTTAACAATCAGTAACATTCATTTATTTAGATGAAAGAATGTTTTCAATCAATAAATGTTGCGTAAATAACTGACAAAGATGAAAAACTTTAGCTTACACCTGTATACATAAATATGTACGTATGTTTGCTAACGTATCCCCTTTCAGTTGAATTGTTGTATTAATGCCAGAAGTAGCAAAACATGGAAAATCCGATAGTATTGATAGTTTTCTTTAAACTATCGAAACTATCGATGGGGACGACTATCGATAGTTTTGCAGCTTTAGTCTATACCTCATTAAAATGATCGATAACTTAGTTTTTTGTAAAAGTGACATTTTCTTTAAAATGTTTTTTCAATAGTTTCAATTTTATTAAGTACATGTATTTCAAAAGGTACTTTATTAAGAGATTTTTGTAAAGAAGAAATTCCGCGAGAATATTCATGATTGGACTGATTAATTCATTGCGGAAATATGATAGCATCTTAATTTTTGTAAAATCCAATTTCTTGATAATTCCATAAATTTCATTTTAAGATCCTTTTTATTGCAGTACAATTAATTCTTATTTAAAATTTTCAGAAATTTTGGTCAAAATAGCATTCTTTACTGTTGAAATCCATTATTCTATCTTTAAATTTTTGATGCAAAGCATATCAAATATTAATATATTTTTGAGTCTACTTTCCGGAAATATGAACTTAAGCCTGGCTTAAAAAACTTATTTATTTTCGTTATAATTTTTTTTATAAAGCAGCACCTTACTTTCTATTCACCGTTACTAGCATACGTTGTCATACATATTTACAATACATTATTTAAGCTCAAGATCTTTTATTAAGTATAAAATTATGATTTAGTTAATTTCTTAGAAAATGTTATACACACTGGGAAAGAAATATTAACTTCTAATTTTTAAAAGGAATTAAAAAAAAGACGTAAAATTGTATGACTAGTACGAAAAATTTATCACTTTTCCTGCACCTACAATTAAAATCTATTTGAAAAAATTAAAATCAAGCATAAATTTTATTAAAATATCTAATAATAAAATAGTTCTAATTACATGATTATTAAATAGTTTGAAAAACACATACAAGTTTTATATGATTTTATTTCAACTAAATGGTAGTTTCCATTAAAAGAAAAACAACAAAAATGCCCGCAAATCCACCGTCCCAAAATAATCTACTCCATTTGTTTTATCTAGTTTATTTTCAATTATATTTGGACTTTGAAATTCTTTTGGATTAATGTGCTAAATTTAGGGATTTTCTTAATGGTTTTTCTTACTGCTTAATCTACCCACATACACACACACCTACATGAAGACACACAAATTATTCTTTTGAAATAAATAGTTTTCGAAAAATTAATATACACAGAGTTCATTAGGACTTGATAAATGTGTGATGTTATTAAATGTTTTCACATATTATAATGCCAAGTACTTCATTAATCTTTCGTACACTTAGAAAAATTTTGTAAGAATTTTTACAAATTAAATATTTTATATTTTGAAAGAAACCAAAGAAACTGTGCAAGTTAAAGGTCAATGTTTAAGAAAGATAAATTTATGTTAATTATTGAAATTTTAAAGTTTTAAAATCTTCAACATTTTAACTGTTATTAACTTAAATGCAAAATTTATTTATTGCATTTATGCAGCAATAAATAAATAAAATAACATGTTAAAAATATTGTTCTTTTTTGACTAGACTCAAGTATTAATTTAAATTTAGTGCCGAATTTGATTAAGAGCTGAACATAATTTAACAACTTGCAGCTAAAAGCAGAAGATTTATTAAAATATAAAAACACAAAAATAAAAGGAAAGTCATTTTCTTACATTTCTTATACACTTGTTTGCTATTTGTAAAAAAAAACAACAAAAAACATTTAAATATACTTAAATATAATTTAATTTTAAACATAACAACTGTTGAAATAAAGAGCAGATAAACTGAGTTGAAAAAATTTAGAAATGCTCTACTCAATAAAAAAAGCAACTTTAATAGAAATACCCGTTTCAAGTCCTATAACCCAGATAATATTTGTTACGGCTCTTTTGCCTTTAGACTACGAATAAAATAAAAATAGAACCGTTTAACTCATATTCCCTATTTGCAGACCTCGTCATTCTGCCACAAAATAAATCCAATCTAACAATGTATTCAGCCCAGCCAGAGGTATAAAGAACTCTAGGTCGACCAGTTCTCCTTTCAATTTAACTTTTTTTGTAGACCAAAGTAGTGCTCAGAAGGTCCTATAAAACGTCGCTAAACTTTTTTAAAAGTACCACGAATTTACAAATATAATAAAACTATAACGGGGTCATTTCTGTACATGAAATGATTTTTTTTTATTTTAAAAAATATTAGTATTTCTTTAAAGATCTCTTCAAAAGCTTTAAAATGATACCCATATTGATATAAAAAAATTAGAAATTTTCAGAGCCCCGTTACTCGGAAAATACGGGTGAGCGGCAATTTTTTCACTTGATGTTTTGTTTTCTTATTTATTAATTCTCTATTGTCCCATATATATTTAAATTTTTTTGATTGGAGTTACTTTATTGTTCCAAATGACATGAAAAAATTAGAGGTAGGCGTGGTGTTTTGCCTGCCGCCTCGAAGGACATGGACCGATCTTGCTGGTTTTGAACAACAGCTCTTTTAAAACTATGTCTGATCGATAGGCGAATTTAACTTTTTTCTAGCTAATCTAGTACCTTGGACGGACAGACGGACATTGCTCAATCGACTTCGCTATGCATAAGAAGTCAAATATATATATTTTATGGTGCCGAAAATGGATATTGTAGAAATTATGCACGTAATGACAAATTTAGTTATACCCTTTTTCCACTTTTTGGGCTGAAGGGTATAAAAATTTATTCTTTAAATTATTTTCCTTAAAAGAACCATTTGAAAAAAACTTTTAAGAGAGACGTTCTTATAAAACGGGCATTAAAAAATGTCTTTCGAAAAATTCCCTTTCAAAGAAGTCCTTTTTTACAAATCTCCATAGAAATGTATCTATTGAGAAGCGGCTGTTAAATTGCTTAAACAGGAATGAGCCGACCTTCAAGATAGCAGAAAAAGAGGCAACCCAACTTTAAGAAAAAAGTAAACTCTCGTAAATAACCTGGGCCGAAATTAAATAAAAAACACATCTTTTCAAACCTGCCTTCTGAATAGAACGTTTCAAAAACCGTTTTTAAAAAGTCTCGCAAGAAAGTACCTTAAAAAATACCTTTTAAAAAGGTATCTTTCAGAAAAGTATGTGAAAGAAATACTTTTAAGAAAATTAGCCTTAAATTAATTACATTTAAAAAAGTTCTTTTTCGAAAGACTAAAAAGCTACTATTTAAAAACCTTAAAAAGTGCCAAAAAAAAGTACTTTTTAATAAAATTAGCATTTTAAATAATGTTTTTACATCTCAAAAACCTACATAAAAATTATACTTAAAAAGTTTCTTAGCTTTTGCTTTGAGAAAAGGTACTGTTTCTTTTAAAAAAGTAGTTTTTCTTTAAAAAAAAAGTAATTTTTTTTTAAGATTTTAATTAAATATATATATTTGTTAAAAAAAACAGTTTAGTTATTTAAGCCTAAGAACTTTTTATTTGTACAAAAATAAGTGTTTAAATTTTCCTGACAATGTGTCACAAGGGAATGCCGAAATACATTTTAGTTTGTTATAAAAGACCTTAAGTTTTATTTTAAACGTTTAAAAAATTATAAAATGTTTAATAAGTTATTATAATAGTCATACTTGGGAGTAATTATAAATTAGATCGACTAATTTATTGTCAATTTCATTACCATTAACTGATATATAACTGATATTAACTGATATATAATACCAATCTTCTGTTTGCTCTTAATGTTAATACTGATAATGTGTTTTAGTAAAAAAAAGTTTCATTTTTAATTATTTAAAAATCAAAAGCATTAACTCAGAATTAAATTATTACCGTTAATAAATGACATGCTCGACAATGCTGAATGACCGACCGTATCGGCCAGTGAAAATCTGTTTTCAAAGGGGTTAACATTCGTTTGTTTTATACAAAATCTTTAGAAGATATTCCAATCATAAATTTGTACTTCAAAGAAATAATAATTTTTGCTAGTATCATTATAATTTCATTACAATTGGTCGTAATAATTATTATTGAAGAATATAAATTTTCTTTCAATGTCATTATTTGAAATAATGCTAATGAAAAAATACCAGGTATGATAATGGAAACAAAACCTTTTATTCGTTGAATACATTTCTAACAAAATAACTTGAAAAGGGCTCTTTATTAGACCAAAGGAGTTTAAACAAGTGTAAGCGTAACATGAACTAAACATCTTTTTAGAACTTATTTTCGTGGTGACAGTTCCTTTTTTTGTAAATAAAAATTTTAATGTAAGCCGTTGTTATCATTAGGAGCTTAACAAACCATTTAATTAATTTCATCTCTATTAATTTTTGTAGAAACCTAAATGGAAATCTTATTACACATATTCATCCAAGAGCTTTTTGGGGTTTAAAAAATATTCGAGACATGTAAGTATATAAAATATGTGTTAGTAGTTGAAATAACGTTTGTGTACATACAAACATATATACATACATAGAAACGTACATACATAGATAGGAACATACATATACACACACATAAATACATTTAAATAAATAAAAAACAATACAAAATGATTGCATACTTCTTGTAAAATAAACGATAAACAATAAAAGAAGTTTAAAAAAGCATAAAACAATTTTTAAAGCGGACAAGCTCTTATAGTTAATGCAGTCAGTGTAGCCAGATAAGGGGATTTTCAACCAAATTGGGGATTTCAACATATGTTTGGGGACAGAAACTCGTGGAGAAGGATTTGGAAACTTTTCATTCTAAGCTTTTTTATTATTAGCACTTTGATTTTTGGCATTGAATTTTATATTTTGAATATTTCTTCTAGCCGTACTACTGTCTAGTCGAATTAACATATTAAATCATGATATGAATTTGTATGTGTAGACACCAAATAGTGGTTAAAATATTTTTGTACGTTGTGTGGGTGTAAGTTTTAATAATTTAACTACCAGTGAAACAGACAGTGCAAACAATATGTTTTGCTTAAAACAGAAAATAGTTCTATGCAATTAGTTAAATGCGTTATGCAGCTCGGAAGCAGTAAAATCAATCCCCAACTCTGTTTTTTTTTTTGGTTTTTGTAAATTTTATTTTCAATAATTTCATATTACAATAGCTGGGCTCAGCGCATTAAAGACATTTTTGAGACAAGTTGGCAAAAGTTTTTAGGAACAAAAAATCTACAATAAATAATATTAATTATCAACAAAATTTAATACATTTTATAATTTGAGCTCAATTATATCAATAGTTCATTTATGTGTTGCAACATGTGTTCTATTAATAACTTTTTAAAAATTGAAATTCTGTTTTCGTCTTTTAAGTTTTGTGGCAAGTTATTGTACTCACAACTACCCATGAATTCGATACGCTGTTTTGTTTTTTCCAACCGGCTCCAGGCTATTCTTAGGCTTCTATTACTTATTGTATTTATTGCATGTTCATTTCTCGAAAACTTTATAGTGTGATATCAAATATAATGCAAGCACTTGAATACTTGAGTTTCTTGTGACGGAAGTGTATAACTTCTTCTCGTACTCTCTATTGAGAACAATAAAGTATAAACAAGTATTCGATTCAATAAATTTAAGTATCGACTCAAATAAATTTTTTAAACTTGTGCAAATATTAATTTCAAATAATAGCTAGAAATACCAAAGATCATATGACACAAAATTTGTCGGCTGAGCTTAATATCAATTCTAATAAGTTGTATTTAATTTTGTAAGTCAAATTATAAATGAAGTAAATGCGGCCAACTTATCATTTCAAGGCGATAATATTGATCTACATATATTTTGGATATGAGCATTTAATGTTTCTTTTTATGTCAATTCTTAAAGCCACAATATATTAAATTCGATATTGATAAAACAAACATTTTAATAAGTCATAAAGAAAAATTATTTGGATATCATAGACATAGATGTTGGCATATTATATTCTGAGGAATTGCGGACCAAATTGATTTTAAAGAAATTTGTTTACAATACTTAACCGTAGTAGCAAAAGAAATTCTTAAAAGATTCCCCGAAAAACTACGTACTCTTCAGAAATTTACAGTTTAAGAATATTAAAAACAGGAATAAATTTCATTCAGTGTATAAAATTTTTAAAATATCCATAGACTCCAAAGTTACATAACACACATAAAGTTCCATATTCAAAGACATTTTTGGCTTTTGGAAAATTGTTTACGATTACAAATATAATGCTAGAAATTATTTCTTACATTAAATCGCTGCTTGTGTGTTAAATCTGTTAATTATGCCAATAATAATGAATTTGTAGCAAGAATGTTTTCGTGCATGAACACTACGAAAACCAAACTGAGGAGTATGAAATGTTGGAATCACTAATAATAATTAAAGTCCCATTTAAAAAATTATTATAAAATCTGCTGTTATAAGTTTCTGAAGCAATGATAAAAAGTTCAAAAAAAAGTACAAAAGAATTGAAGAAGGTCACGACAAAATTTTTTATATAAAGATGCGTATTTTTTGGCGACAAAATTCGGGGATTTTCGTTTAAAAATGGGGATTTTTGGGAAAATCATTCGTCAAATTGGGGACAAGAACCAGAATTTTTCTGGCAACACTGAATGCAATAGTAATATTGAAATTTGCTTATTAAAGTTGTACTACTTTTTTTGTATGTTATGGTTATAACATTAAGTATTTGATAATGTGTATTTATTCAAGTTCCATCCCCATTGTATGGTTGTATTGTTGTAATACAAAAGTGTTAATCTGTGGTTGCAAATTCCAAATATGATATAATTACAAACCTTTGTTTCATAGGTGGAAGTTGTATTAAAGTCCCACCTGGGACCTATACTTTGACTTACTTAAGCGATTAATATTTAAAACGAGTTACATCTGAAACCATCAGTATAAAAAAATCACTTTATTTGCAATTACAAGTGCAATTGTTGTGCAAATATGTTACTTATATAGTCTTAAGTAAAAACCCTATTTTATGTGAAAGTTGTTTGAATACAATAATTATTTTGAAGCTCGAGAAATTCCTTGAAATAACATAGAAATCTACAAAACACGAATGTTCAACGGGGGCATTATTAACTAACTGGTAAACACAACCTCTGTCACGATTTTTACACCACTAAAATTATTTAAACACTCTTACAAACAAATAAACACCTACAGATGGTCACACTTACATATCCAATCACAAAAGACGGACAAAATTACCTAAACCCACCACCTATTATTGTTAACACTACCTATTTTTAATACTATCTCTTCTGTTCTAACAAAAACGTGACGCTAACCAAACGTACCAAGAATACAGACAGAAATGGGTTTTTAATGTAGGAATTTAAGAGTTATTGTAAACGAACTCACTAGCCGCTATGACTAATGCAGGAGCTGCATAATGGGGAGAAGGAGGAAACCACATATATTCTTATGTGCGTCTGTCTTACTCTCCGGAAAATTTGACAAGGTCACTTCGGATGATATATCCAAGATAGCCTAACCAAATTCTCTGAGTAAAATTTGGTAGAATTTCAACGATTCATTATGGGCTTCAATTGGTTTTAGCTGGCGGTATAAATACTCGACCGTTCATCAAGTCATTTTTGGCTATCACGCACTATTATCTCTTCTTCTACATTATTCATTTCTTCTCCCCATCTTTGCTGCTCCATTTCTCTATCTTCTTTTCTTCAAGATAACACAAAGCGATCCGAGTAAGCTCCCATTCTTTATTCCGGCTGCATGCGAACCTCATCTATAATCTCTTCTTATTTGAAATTAACTTTCACACATGTGTGTTTATAAACGAAAGGTGTATTTAAATAGACATGATATAAGAGATGAGTGTAAATTGAAAAATTATTTGTGATTCAAATTGAATTTGATTGGGTTACCTTGATGAACCAAAAAATTAAAAGAAAAAGTATAAAATTTTTAAAAATTCTTTTTTTCGTGCTGTTTTCCCGATTTATTATTTAAATCACCGATATTGATTATTGAGGGTCAAAGCACGTCTCGATTGCCATTTCGTTATCGCTTACTTAACTCTTCAAGAAACTTCTGACAAACATTTTCAATAAACTAAAGATTTCTGTCCAAACAATAAAGCAAAGACAAAAATCAAAGTTTAAGCAAAAACAACAATAACCAATAGTATTTCTATTTTTCTTTCTCTGCTGTATAAGGCAGACTTTTTCCGCTCTTTAATACAGTTGAAAGAGGATGAAAAATAAAAAATCACAAAACACTACGATAATTTATTTTATGCACGGGCACTTTGCAAATATTAAAAGAAAGAAAAATAGAATTACTATTGGTTATTGTTGTTTTTGCTTAAACTTTGATTTTTGTCTTTGCATTATTGTTTAAACAAAAATCTTTAGTTTATTTAAAATGTTTGTCAGAAGTTTCCTGAAGAGTTAAGTAAGCGATAACGAAATGGCCATCGAGACATGATTTGACCCTCAATAATCAATATTGGTGATTTAAATAATAAATCGGGAAAATAGCACGAAAAAAAGAATTTTTAAAAATTAATATAATTTAAAAAAATCCCGTTGTTTAAGAAAAGTATAAAAAATTAAAAGAAAAAAATATGAAAATCAAAACTCCTAACGGTCAAATTTACACATACGTAATGTACCAGTTGTACACTACATATTTTAAGCATCTTAAAATGTTTCTGTAATTGTGTGCACATCCAACTGCACTCTTTTAAAATACAAAAATACCATTTTGTTAAAACACAACAACACACAACTGCAGAATATAAAAATCAATGAAGAAGAAAATCGTACAAATCTGAGGAATAAGAAATACAATGTTTATTGATTGACCATCTACGACAAGTGCATTATCTACATCATTATTATACACAACAACAAAAACTGCAAAGTTTAACAAAACATATCGCTTAACAGTGTAAAGCCACTTGTGTAGAAATTCCCACGCATACGTATAACATAAATAGTCAACTGGCTGCTGACTGTTACACACAGGCATGGGAAAGTTAGTGCAATTGTGCTTTTCATTTTGGTTTGAAAAATCGAACACAAAAACTACTACTACTACACAAGACAGTATTATCACAATTAATCGAATTTTTTGTAAACAGTGCGGTAATAACGCTTGAATTATTACACACACAGAACGTGCAGTTCTACTCATGATATGCTTAATTGAATTTATTAATTCATACAAAAGTAGTGTGATTCACTACTCTGCAAAAACACACTTAAAGCAACTTCAAATAATCCAGAACAAATGCCTAAAGATAATAAACAACAAACATTGGAGATATTCCACGCAGCTTCTTCACAGTGAAACTGGCGATGAACAAATCCTCAAATTCATAAAAAGAATCAATAGTAAATATCACGAAACAATATAAAGTTCTCCTTATCAACTGATAAGGGAATGTAGTGAATTGGCTTGAATTTATAACGAAACAACAAATCATCAAATTGAAAATGATATGTACTCGTATATAATGTATTATTTAAGGTAATATAATTATAAACATGTATAGTCAAAGCCCGGTATAACGAGTACTCAGTTTAACGAATATCCGATATAACGAACGGCCAAATTTTTACATTAACAACCTTATATAGCGAATGGCAAAAAAAATTAATCTCGATTTAACGAATGACAAAGCAAAATATGTAAAAAAAAAATCGTTACAGAACCGCTAGATTTGTGTGTGTGTTTTTTGCTTGTTTGCTGTGTATTAAAAGAACACAAACAAAACAGAACAAAATGCGTTGTTTTTCTCGTTAAAGTTTCAACAGTTTTTTTGGTTCATTGTGAAAACGAGATGTCAAATCGAAAAAGAATCTCATTTAAAAAAAAATTAAAGATTTTTGAAGAATGCAAGAAAGGTGTAAATTTTTCAGTAATATCACAAAAATATGGAATTCCAAAACAACAAACGTAAAATTGTAGAAAATTTAAAAATTAGAAACAATGGGACAAAAAATCGGTGAAATCGGTTTGTTCCAGAGCTGGGTTCTTTACTTAGATTTATTTTTTTTTACTAAGCACTGTTTTTCCAAATGTATGTTCTATGTGGTTAATTTAAGAATTTATTATCCATATCTATCATAATTTTAGATAAACTTTAATGTAGAAGATGTAAGCAATTGGAATGAGGATCTCGTTGTAGATGCCAATATCGAAGATGAGAAAATGAATGTTACGTTATTCCTGTCGAGTCAGAGGAACTAAAAATTAAACACTCAGACGAAATCATAGGGTTTGAAACTTGTATAATGTGGTGTGACCAAAATAGAATAGATGTTTCAAAATCTCTTGTATTAAGGGAGTTACAAAAAGAAGCAATACAAAAACGGATTTCTTAGGAAATGAATAATATGAATTAAATCCAATAATAAATTTATGACTATGAAAAAATATGTAGTATATGCACCTATGTATATTTATTTTTTATGAAAACATAAGAAATAAACAAAATTTCTGGAATAAACGTGAAAATATGAATTGAATTTTATTTATACATTAAATTATACAATAAAATTTAGATATTTTTAAAATTGTGCAACGTTTTTAATAAAATTTTAAGATAAAAAATTACGGTTTGATATAACGAATATCTCGGTATAACGAAAAGACTGAACATTATATCGTTCGTTAAACCGGGCTTTGACTGTATATTTTCTAACTTTATTTGGCTAATTATTTCAACAGATAAAGGTTTTCCTATTTTTCCTTCAAACATTATTAAAAAATATTAAAAATTTATCATTGTCTATGATTATTGATATAATTCGTTGTAATATCTAGTGATAAAATCTCGAAAATTTGTAAATGTGTAAATAAAAACTGTAAATAAAGATGAATTTGAAAATTGAAATTGAAAAAAAAATTTACGATTATCGGTTATGACCGCATTTAAGAAAAGGTAATCGCAACTGTACAACGAAAACTATTATTATGCTTTTCTTATTGTCACACATTCATGTGTGTAAATTGACATATAAGAAATAAACACATGCATGTGCCTCGCTTGAGTTCACATGTTTTTATTCTTCTCTTTTGTGTTTTTTCTTTAATTGTTAACGGAGATGCCACTCATTTTCGACTTGTGTCTATTATCGTTAAGCTAAAGTTAGTCAATCACTTAATCGTTATTGCAAACAATAGAAAATGTCGACTAATATAATTATTGTCGCATTGTTTAAAGTTAGTGAATTGCACTACAGATAAGTTTTACTAGCAATTAAAGCAAACGAAAATAATGGAGAATTTTTCAGATACTAAGAAGAAGCATTGACTACTCGAATTATTAGAGAAATTACGTCACATTAACAAATAAATAAAAGAGAAAAAAAGTAAATCAGGGTGGCCATCATATTAAAAATAAACATTTTTAAAACTTCAGGAATATAAAATCTTTGTTCTTACTGGCAGCATAAAGTTTTTAGACTCAAGGTTAATCAATTTTCCACACCCTTAATTTTATATGATCCCGATTTATGGCCCCATTAAAAGAAATTCCCGGGCAGCCCTCAAGATTAATAAAGTTGCTTTATTAACAAAAAAAATTGCAGCTTTTTTTCTTCGTTCTCCATTCAAATATCTTCTTAAGATTCGTTGCAGGATAAGAAAGGGATTTTGAAGTCTCACTGTATATCTAACGGTATTTTTCCCTAATCTATGCGAGCAGATCGTTATGATTGTGGAATGTCTGGCTGTTTCTTTAACAGCTCTTTGATATTCTTGATTTCGGTTACAATTATAATAAACAAACGCTAAAAATTAAGATTTATTTTAAATAATCACATTTCTTTTGCCTGGGTAATACTTTTACAGTCTCTTTTTTCTACTCATAGGAGTTCTTTTCATTGCAAATTCCAGCATGTCAAATATTTATTACTTGCTACAATACAGTGTTACTCGAGGAAGACATAAACTACTCTATAAATTGTTCAGAAAACATGAGCCTTTATACCACTGAACCAATTACACCACACTGCACTGTGGTTCCGGCAGAGATTTAAACTCAGAATTTCCTTGCCTTACCAATTACGACCTTTTTAATCAATTTGGGCACGACTAGAACACACTGTTGGTATGTTGTTGCTTTTCTTACTCACTAATGAAGCATGCAATAATACAGGCGCCTTGGTTAACTACTCGAAGCTCCTTAAAGTTTGCTATTTTCTATCTATTCGCACTTTAAACACGTTATCCATCGCTGCTACCCAACAACTTTTAATTTTTTATATATTTATGGCACTGATGGGATTTGAACTCCCAACTTGTGATCTATTTTACATCAAATAGATACTTCCACCAACGCAATAGCGATAGTAGCGAAAATTCATTCAACCCAACAAGAAATGGATGACCGGCACAATTTTGCACTAACAATTCTTCAGCAATTTTATATTTAACGGTGTTGACAATGTAGCGCTTTTAGTACTAAATTGGAATGCAACTTTTTTGGCAGACTATATCGAAGTTTTGGGTTATGTTTGGCAACGTTAAAAATTCAGCTAATAATATATTTTTTTTTACTAAATCTGTCTCAAAGACCAGGCTAAATTTTTATTATAATTTTTTTGTAAAAAATTAATGGGTTTAAGGGCTTTTGGTAGCTTTTTAGAAAAAATAGTTAGTGAGAACATAATAGAAACTTTATTCGCTATGACTGGTAATTCGGTCAACATTGATGGTCAAATTTTAAAGCGACACCATTAATGTTTCTGGTACAGTATTATTTTTACTTTGTATATATGTATTTTAAATGTATTTAACAGTTTCCGTAATATAGCAAAAACCAACAAATTAAAAAAAAAAATAAAAAATAACACAGGATGCCAGTGAGTATACAAAATAAAGTGTTGACAATATAAAGGAAACATATAAGTTTTAAGATGACAGTTGCTACACTTAAAATTTTTGTTTGCCATCTCTGGCTGTAACAATTGAAAAATCTCAGAAAGCAAAAAAAAATTTTAATTGCAAAATAAAAAATAAGTAAAATTTATGTGTTGTGTTTTTATTTTATTTTATTTTACTTGAACTGTGTTTAAAATTCTTTTTATGGAGAGACAAATTGTTTTAATATGATGGTATTTGAAAATAATGAATTTTTTTTGCATTTGTTTCTTAAAATAAGTAAACTCTGATGTACAAGTGATTTAAGAAAACAAATTATTTTTGCTGCAACATTTTTCTTAGAAAGGAATATTAATATAATAAATTCTGTTTTCTGTAAAATTAAATAATAGCGTGCGATAATCATAAGTTAATTGAGCATGTGTTAGTTGTTTTATTTTTTTAAGATTTTAATTGAATTTTTAAGAAAAAAAAAATTGGAGCTAAAAACGCTAACTTAGCTTTAAATAAGTCAATGAGTTAAACTCGTATATAAATGCATCTTTAGTATGTATGGTTCACACTTTATTTTTAGATTTTATGTTTTAATTATTTGTTGTTGAACATTAAAATGTCTGCATATTTAGCACCAAGAGAATGACATTATATAATGCCGTTGCTGCAAGAGGGTTATAACTTTAAAAATCTGAGTTGGGAACGCCCACAAGCTTCTTCAGTTATAAGCCACTGTTAAAGAAAAAAAACATGAATTTATTTTCAATCGTGGAAATTCTACAAATAAAAAATGCGCACTTATCTCCGTTCGGTTCGAGCAAGATAAGGTTACGAGTATACACCGGAAATTTACGTCTTTATGGCGACACCTTTTAGTTCGTTAGCTCGGTTAATTTTTTTTGGTTAAACCTTCTGTTAAAGCGTGCAAATGATGAGCCTATATTGGTGTGCCGACCTTAATTCATATTCCAACTGCTGTAGTCAAGGTTGTAAGCACGTTGACTACAAATCTGTTTGCTGTGGGTTCAACCCTTGCGGCAGTCAAAAAATAAAAATGTTTTTTCTGTTTAATAGTATAAATACATATTCAGAATTAGCTTTAGCATGCAGCCTCCTTTGTTGGCACTTCTTCATAGCATATTCGACGGCGAAGTAAAATAATTAATAAAATGGCTATATCCATTTCCTTTCACCGCCTGTCTATCTCTTATCTATCTTTTTCTAAAGAATGTAGTACGGTTACTAAAAATAACTAATATATTTATTGATATGCATTAAGTTTTTTCTCATGCTCATATATGTATATCACACCTTCCTTATTTCGTACGTGTTCTCCCAAAACAATAAATCATCAACAAATAAATAAAAATTAATTTAAGGACTGTACCACAAATAGTTAATAGTTGCAACGCTCTGCTGCAAAACCATTATTATTTAACTATTTTTAAAAAGGTCAATGAAAACTAAGTTTAAAATCAGAATATTTAAAAAAATCTTGCCATGGAAGAGAGATACCCGCAAGTATTGGCTACATTCAACAAGTGTCAATATCCTGGTGTCATTCAATTGTTCGCGTTCTATGTTAAAAAAAATAAATATCAACCAGTAAGTGTACTATATATGGGGCAGAGAATTAAAAAATAAGACAAAAACTAAGTACTACATATTTGCAATTTTAAATAAAAATACCATCATTTTTAAAATATTTTAGTATTTCCTTAAATATCTCTTGAAAAGCTTTAAAATGATGCCAATATTGGAATTTGAAAAAATTTGAAAATTTCAATGCCCTTTACTCGGAAAATAAGGGCTAGCGCCAATTTTATCACTTGATGTTTCTTTTTTTTTCTTATTTTTTAATTCTCTATCGCCCCATATATTTAGTTTTTTGATTGCAGTTACTTCATTGTTCCAAATGATATTAAAAAATTAGAGGTAAGCGTGGTGTTTTGCAGCTGCCGCGAAGGATATGGACCCATTATGCTGAATTCCAAAAGCCCCTATCTCGAAACTATGTCTGATCGATTGGCGAATTTTTATTTTCTCTAATCTAGCGCTAATCTAAAGCCTTGGATTTCATCACTAACACGGATGGACAGACGGACTTTGCTCAATCGACTACGCTAAGCATAAGAACTCAAAATATACACTTTATGGGCTCGAAAATGGATATTGTAAAATTACAAATAAAATTATAAACTTACTTATACCCCTTTTTTATATTTTTTTTTTGTTAAGGGTATAAAAATGAGTTTCAAGTCGAAATAACTGTTAATAAAAAACAAATAACTTCCCAGCCTTGTTCATATAAATTTAGGATTTGAGAGTGCGCGTATTTTGTAATGTTTTATTGGTGTGTGGCTAAGTTTGGAAGAAAACAACTTAGAAACTAGCAGAATGTGAAGCATTTTCTGGGTAGCTACATCCATCATCAGCACTCTTACTACTTCTTTTTAACTTAAAGTCAATCGCCAGTACGTATGTTTGAACAATTGAACATCTATAATAGGCTTGTTTTTTTAAATTGAACAAGCACTCGGGGGATGACTCCTACTTATGAAACGCGATGTGTTGAAGCTAGAAAATTAGGTTATGGAGAGGAAGATAGCAGTAGTAGTTCTTGTGGTTTGAATCTTTGTAAAAACTGAAACAAAGATGTCTTCGGGGAGTTTATTCCATATATGAACTGTTAAAAAAGTTTTTTCTGTAACGTGTAGTGCGGTCAAATAGCCAATCGACCAGAAAGGGAAGCACTCTTGAAGAACGTATTGCGCGTATGAAGTTACAGCTTTCCTGATTTCATCAGAGTCCTTTTCGTTGTAGTAACTATAAAACAGTGGAACACATCCCACATTTTGTCGGTGCTCTAGAGAGTCAATAGAGCTGGATACCCTACTTTAACCGATGAGCTTCTTCACTCTCTCTTGCACCCGGTAAATTAATTCCAAAATAGTCTTTGAAGCACCTTGGCTGATAAAAGGTGATATAGATAGTGAGAAGATCAGATGGAGTAAAGTATCTCTTGCATCGAAACTTGAATGCTTCTTTTGCAAACTTGAATAATATGTTTGTTCAACCGAACATTAATTTTGATGACAAGAAGATCGAGAGCTTCTAATTACTTCTATATCCATATCACCCATCATTTAAGATGATGGGCCATACGCATACAGCAGTGGGATATTAGAGCAATAAATTGAACCCTGTTTGCAAGAGCCCAATTGCAGGCTGGCAATAGATCACTATTGAGGATGTCATTCATGTGCTTTAGAATAGCCACCATTTCGAAAAGGCTTTGCCTATCGTAAAATGAATAATAATGACATACACTAAAATCCGGCATATGGATTTTAAGTGAACCCGTTTTAACATTATTTAAACTAAACTACAATCTTTGTTCAAAAATGTTTTGTTTCTTTATACTTTTAGAGTTATTTTTTATTAATGTCGTATACACGTTCAAGATATTTATTGGCACTCAGTCAAAAATCCTTAAAAGTTGATAACAAAATCAAAAGTGTGAGAAAGATTTATTATTGTTTTATTGAAAATAGCAATTTGTTTTTATCTTCTACTTTATTTTGTGCGTACATATGTGTGTTATCTGTTTCTTTCTTTGAATAGTATTAAGAAAGTGATTTATTTTTAATAGTCAACATATTCAAATTGAATAAAGATTTATAAAATTTAATTTTTCAAATTTAAAACCAGTTGATTTAAATAAAATTTACAAAGTGTAAAATGAAATGGTACTAAAACTACAACAGAAAAGTTTATTTTTATATTAAAGAAATTAAATAAATATTCAGGTATGTCACACATTCCGATCGGAATGGTTTCAATTTCGTAGTAACCATTCTGAAAATTTGTTTTACCAATCGATTTTATATATTTATACAAAATGCTAAATATGGCAACATTGGTCACACCAAGGTAACAAACAGGATACAAAATAAAAGCAAATTCAAAAACCGCAAAGTAAAAAAATTTTCATTTCAAAAAAATTTTTGGTTTTTGGTTTTATAAAGAACCGAATTGCGAATTTAAAACCACTTTCGATCTAAATTGAGGTCTCTTACATGCCTGATTATTAGTTTTTTTTTATACATATATAAAGAAAAAATTACAAAACTAGTATTAAGCCGTAATGACCCTCCTTTTTTTCTATTTTATTATATATTATAGTTCTTATTTTTTAATTCTCTATAGCCTCATGTATTAATTTTTTTGATTCGAGTTACTTTTTTGTTCCAAATTACATGGAAAATTAGAGGCAGGTGTGGTGTTTTGCCTGCTGCCTCGAAGGACATGAGGTCATATGACGAAGCGCATTCTGGACGTGCAATTTTGGGTCACGTTTTCAAGTACTGCTGACAGTATGTCACGAATAACACGAACAGTTTTGGCCTTCAAAGCATCAATTGTTGCTGGTTTTTCAGCATAAACCAGTGACTGCACGTGGTCTACAGGAAATAATCGAGAGGTGTCAAATCAAACGACATTGGTAGCCAATTGACAGGTCCATTTCTCGAACTCAACTTGTCGCCAAATTTTGATTTCAATAACTCGATGGTTGTGGCTACCGTAAGGCACGTAGCGCCATCTTGTTGAAACCACAAACAAAAAGTCATTAATCATGGTGCGATAACGAAGAAATAAGGTCCAATGATGCCATCAGCGTGTAATCCACACCAGCTTATTAACAAACCCATTAAGCCAAAAATAAACCTAATCGCTGAACACAATTTGGCAATAAAACAACGGGTCAGTTTTTAACTGCTTAAGAGCCCAATCGCCGAAAGAACGATGCACATAATGGTCTTGTGGCTTTAATTCCTGCACCAACTGGACCTTATACGGTTGTAGGCCAAGATCTTTGAGCAAAGTTTTCCTCGTAGTGGACGGACAGAACCCTAATTCCTGCAAGCGACGACAAATCGATAAATTTGGATCGGCGTCCACACTTTCGTTTACAGTAGCGATATTCTCTTTAGTATGCACATTCCTTCAACGTGTTGGTGTTATTGCATCCTCTAGAGAGTATGTGATACGAAATCTTTCTAAAGGCTTAACGATTATGTGCACCACAAAAATTACGAAGTCGTCTAAAAGTTGCTCGAATTGACGACTGATTTTCAAAGTAAACATGGATGATTTAATAGCGTTGTTCAAGCGTAAGTCTATTCATAATGATATGCCAGAGTTTACTGAAAATAATACGAAAACGTTTTTCATCAGAATTTCATTTTTAGTGTTATTTTTATAATTTCAAGTTGTATTATGCTTTAAAAAAAACACAACAGGTGGGAAAAGGGTATATCTAAGTTTTTCATTTCGTGTGTAATTTCTACAATATCCATTTTCGACCCCATAAAGAAAAAATATTAGGAGTTCTTATGCATAGGGAAGTCGACTGAGCGACGTCCGTCTGTTCGGGTTCGGGTTGAAATCCACCTTGATGAGCTAGAGAAAATTTAAATACGCCAATCGATTGGACATAGTTTCCATGTCCTTCAAAGCAGCAGCAAAACACCAAGGCTGTCTCTAATTTTTCCATATCATTTGCAACAAATTAGTGAATTTACACCAATAAAAATAAGAAAAAACAACAACTAAAAATATTGGGGCTCGCCCATATTTTCCCTGTTATGTGCAAACCATAAAGTTTTTGCCAAGAGCTACGTACAAATAGCTTAATTATTGAAAATTCTTTTTATATTTTTTAAATCTTTTTCTAGTTTCTACTTTCTGAAAAATAACATCACTTGCTTGATTACTTTACGTATTTGAGACAATAATGATTTAATGTATAATATTATTTCTTTTTTATTTTACTACCGCAATCAAAATTGTTGGTACAGAAAAATTTTATTTTAGAAAGTGGTGGTGATTACTCTCCCAACATTTCTGGTTTAAAATGGTTAATCCATATTTTATCGACTTTTATCGCAATGACAGCAGAAAATCGTTTAATCAATCAATTCAATTTTTAATCAATTCCTTTTATTAATACTTTCAAATTTTAACGTTATGCAGTTTTTTTTTAATTATAGAGCATAATTCAAATTAAAACATTTTCTTCTTAAAAAATTTAGCGCCCACCTTTTTATCTATCAAAGGATCGATTTTTTAGTTTTAGCATAAATATTCTTGCAAGTATAATTGCAGAGCTGATACCAGTATTAGAGTTGGCTTTTAAACATCTTCCTAAATTTAATTTAATTTTTTTAGAAACAGACAAGCAGGCGGACAATATTTATAATATTATTTTACTTTTTACTCTTCAAAAAAAAAACTTATTTTTGGCATATATTATTGCCACACATCCTGTCATACAACAAATAGTATTTGCCACAAAAACAAGTTATTTCCAAAATAAATAGAAATATTTTCAGTTAATTCCACTGCCAAATTTGCTACAACAACTTGCAAAAGCTTGTACAATAAAAGGATTTGTGACATTTGCATAAATAATTTTTAGTGTGTTTTTAGGCAATATTGAATTTGTTTTGAAATTCATCTTTCTATTCATTAGAATAATAATAAGTTTTTTTGTAATTGATTAAAATAAAACATTTTTAGGGCCATCAATATTATTAAAAATCATAAACTTCTTTTTATGTACCCGCTAGTACTTTAGTTGAGATTTTTATAACAAAAAGAGACTATTGTAATCAATAATTAATTAAATATTCTGTAGAGTGCAAAAGCGTTCAAATTTGAGGGCAATCTGTGTGTTTAGCTCTGAACTTCAGTTTTTTCAGCCCTTAAATTTCTAAATTTAAATTTCGTTTTAATTATTGTGTAAATTTTAATGAAAACTTTCTTTCTTGGAATTACGAAAGTTTTCATAAAATTCTTATTTTTATGTGACTATTCAATTCATTGCAAAATTTTAATTTAGGTATCAAATTTCTTTTTTTTTACAATATATCAATATTTTATAAATTTTATTGTTTTAGGAATATTAAGATTATTTTTGATTTCTATCTTCATATCTAATTATGGAAAAATATTATTCGAAAAAAAATTTCGATTAAATACAGTTGAGGATTGTAACTTAAAGACATTTCAGAATATATACATTTTTAAATTTGGTTTTTAATTTTGGTTATGAGAACAATATTTTTCAAAAATATATATTGGAGATTTGTTTATGCTTTTTGCTTTTTTTTAACGAATTTTTATTAAGAATTAATAATAATTTTATTTAAATTTTATTTTATTTAAAAGAATTAATAATGCTACGGGAAAAATGGTATTTGACAAGGTATTTTATTCGGCTAAACATTATTCGAATAAAAAGTAATACGCGATTATACACAGTTTTGCGTTGTAGTGTAATAGACAACTTAATTTAATTTTTGGTTTTTGCGACTAAAGCTGTGTAGTGCGTAACTTGCTACAATAATCTTTATTAGTTTTAAAATTAAAACTTTAGAATAAATTTGAAACCAATATTTATTAAGAATAAATAATGTAACGAGAAAAATATTATTCGAATAAGTATTTTATTCGGCTTAATATTATTCAAATAAAAAGTAATGCTCCAATGTATAAAGTTTTCTACAGACAATTAAACATAAATTGCAGTTGTGTTGTAGGTTTTTTCGAGTCTGCTAATTTAAACCGTGTAGAGCATAACTTGCCACAAGAAGAAGCTTTGTTGGTTTTAAAATTAATCTAATTTTAGAACAAGTTTAAAAGAAATTTTTATAAGGAATAAGCAATGTTACGAGAAAAATATTATCCGAATAAATATTTTATTCGGCTAAATCTTTTTCGAATAAGAAGTAATACTCGAATATACACAGTTGTACAAGCTATTTAACATACATTACAGTTAAAGTTTTGATTTGTGCGAGTCATCTAATTAAAGCCGTGCGTAACTTGCAACAACAAACTAGGTACGGAACTTTAAAACGGTTAAATTTTTTATTTAACTAAAAGGTCCGCCAAATAACTTTTTTTAAATGCTATAATAAAACCCATTGGATTCTCAGTTGGCTTTAACTCCTGAACCTGGACTTTGGCGTCATACCAAGATCTTTATGCAAAATTCGTCTCAATGATGTCTCCGAAAAGTTCAATTGTTGAGAACCACGGAGAACTAATGTTGATGGCGCTTCATGCACATATTCTCGGGTGTACGCACTGTTTTTGGCTTTTCACGCTTTGGCTTATCGATAATGATGCCAATTTCTTTCACTTTTTTCACAAGATAACGAACATACGGAGCTGACGATGCTTCTCTTCTTCCAAAATCCGTACTCAATTTTCGCACACAATCTGCAACATGGTAATGGTAATGGATTTTCAAAGTAATGTCGCAATATTTCCCAGCGTTGTTCAAGCGTTCAGCGGAAGGATAAAACTAATTATCTGTCAAACCAGACATGAGCTAAGTGTCACCATTCACGAAATAAGCACTAGTTGAAAAAAAAACGTTAGATTGCGAACCCTAAAAATAAATGTTGGATTATTTAAAATTGACATATAAAGGCTTTTTATGCTCCAAATCACTAATATAAACTATTCACAAAACAAGCGAAGCTATTTGTACTGCAGGGTGTATTTAATATAACTGTTTAAACATATACACACACACATCCACTTAAATATATTAAACGAGTGTTCATGCGACGTATACGTACTATAGAATTAATGTAATAAATTTATATCAATCATACGGCGCATAAAACAGGCAATTTTCCATCAGTGTTGTTATATATTTACTTAATATAAACCAATATTTTGTGTTTTATGTTAATAAATGTCTTTATTTTTTAAAGAACATTTTAAGAACTCTTGCCACCCTTAAATTGTTTAGCAAGGTTTCTTCACTTTCGCAGCATTTACTAAAATTGAATTTTATCAGAAGAGTTTATATTTTACTATGATTAAATTTATTGTCATTTGTTGTTATTTATTAAGTTGAATATATGTACACATGCCTCTCTAAAACGGTAATACTTAGGCACATGAAACTTACACAGAATATGTATTACTATGTCGACGGTAAATAATTGTTGCCTTGTCTTTTGAACAGCAACAGTCAGACTTTTGATACTTACTAGAGTATGCTCACAATATAAGAAAAAGTTTAAAAATAAAAAATCAAACTTTAAGAGTGCAACTATGGCATAAATAAGTTTGACGTCTTCTATCTTATTTTTCGAAGCGTACTTTGCAGACATTTAATATTTTCAAAAATATCAAATGTCTGCCCTTAATATTACTTACTTCTCGGATCGGATTTAAAAAATGGCTTTTAGAGATTTCAGTTGATAAGCGTTCTGCTAAAATCATATTTCATATTTTTAAATTTTTTTCGTGAGGGCCCAACATTTTTCAGTAGAGCTAAGGACCGGATTAATTTATGTATTCAGTTCCATTTGATTGCAATCATTATTTTGTGGTGTTTGTTGTGTGAAATCAATTTGTTGTATCACAATATGTGTTCAATAATATATTCCCAGAGTCATAGAAATTTAAAGCTTAGCAATCCCTTTTTAAATAAATACTAACTTTCTCTATAAGGGTAGATGGAGGATGGAACAGACTGCCCTTTTTAACCCACTTATGTCTCTTAGTCAAATAGATTAATTGTGAAAGATTATTTCCGGCCCATCACGGACGTTGAAAGCTTTCCAACATGACACAGTTGTCTCCTGTCATTATTAAAGATATATGTATGTAATTTGCCAGTTTCCACAATATTAACTACTCCTTTTACCCCCCATTGGTGCGAATGCTTGCTAGATTTAATTACTCATTTCCAAACTGCACCGCACATTGGTTGAGGTTCATAGAACGAAACTTGGCACATAGACATTTTTGGTTTAGATCAAGAAAAAATGAAAAAATCAAAATGTACCACCCACTTTTTCGCTCACCTTCCATACAATGTGAAAATTAAATTGTAAGCTACTGCGTTGTTTTTTGGTACATAGCATTTTTAAACACTCAGAATCATTTGTGTGAAATTTGAAAATTAACCGCACATTTTAACGCCCACTTCCCATACAACTTGTATTGAAAAACTCCCTTGATTTTTTAATGCATCAACTCTATTTTCACAAAAATTAAATATTTTAATTGTAGA
Source organism: Gymnosoma rotundatum (assembly GCA_916610165.2). Taxonomy (NCBI): domain Eukaryota; kingdom Metazoa; phylum Arthropoda; class Insecta; order Diptera; family Tachinidae; genus Gymnosoma; species Gymnosoma rotundatum. Next base: position 123,585,127 of record OU744336.1, on the reverse strand, counting down.
ATGGGCTTCTGAGAATATATACCTCATCCACCCACTTTACGCCCATCACCTATAGAAAAAACAATTAGAAAAAAATGAATCATTATCGTACTCCAATTTTTTGATTTGAAGTTTTAAGTGATTTATCGAATTATAAATGGGTTTGAAGACAATAAAAGATTATGCGTTACGTCTTATTATCTATAGGCTCTATAGTATTTATTCTTCGCTTTCTGAGCCTCTTCGGACAGTATACCTGTTACTAATAATCCGAATAGCTTCTGCTATGATTTTGCTACCATGCACCAGAATCTGATGCATTGTTGCAGGCATAAAGTACCAGCCATAAAGATCCACAAATAACTTGGCCGTAGCGATGCAATTTATATGAAATTTTTTAGTGTCTATCGCTGCATTACAATTTATTTCCGCCAAAATAATTTTAAATCTATGTATTAACTCTTTTTTTATGTCAATTACCTTTGCAGTTTTGGCTGGATTTTCGAAAACCCTTCTTATCCGTGGCAGTTTTTTGTACCTTGCTTCACTGCGTCCACATTTATGCCCAATGTTAACATTAATCTCTTCTGAATTTCAGCTTTATTTGCCGCCATAAAATATACTCGTATTAACACTATTGTATTGTATTTTACAGTATGTAATAATTTTAAACAGTAAAGAATTATGGCAACAACAACATATATGAACGATTATTCATGTTTTGTTTCTTTATCCCTTTATAGTTTTTACTGTTTTTTTTTTTAAAGGAGCAGGTAGGAACAGCTGAACTTTTTTTTTACTTTTAGTTGAGACTTCAAGCTTTAATTTGACATCATTCGTTAAACAGCGGCCTACAGCGCTAAATAGATGCAGTCCACGGAAGTTGATGAACATTGAAATTTTGATGTGGTTTATATTTTGTTTTACGAAATTTTTTATATGGCACTTATTTTAACGTTTTTTAATCGAATTCTGATCTATGACAATTGTCATTTACGAAAATATTCATCAAAGTCAAATGATAAGTTTACTGTGATTGTACCAAAAGATCATATCACACACATAGTTAAAAAGTGACTGAACTCAAAATTAAATTTAATTGTTCATTATCTAGTGTATGAATATTAAACAAATAAATACAACTTTTTATATCATAATCGGTATGGATTTTCTACTAAATATCTAAAGTTTTTGTTTTTAACAATTTTTATTCAGGTCAAAAACAGTTTTTTTCGATTTCTGAAAAGTTAAAATTATGAGTTGTGTCACTTTTGAACTAGGTGTGCGATATATGAACTTCGAGCGTGTCTATCAAACAACTAATAAATATATTTGACAACAAAATAATAAAAATTTATCCAAATGGGCGAACATGAAAAAAATGAATTTCGGCCACTCTTCAACCTGTTTTCTTTATAGACTTAAAATAAATAATTGTGCTTAAAATGTAATTAAAAGTTGTTGCACAGGTTTTTTGTTAGCTATTTATTATAAATGTACATAAAGGTATAAAGAAAGAATAAGCTGCCAGATATTTTCATATGATAAGTATCTAGACGTTTTTACTCTCCTTTAAGTAGAAATCGCAGTTGCGTGTGGTAAGGCAGCTTTATTCAAAACGTTGTATATGAATCCTTGTAAAGTGGTTTATTTAACAGTGTTGCTAACACAGTTATACAGAGCTGTATAAATATATGACATCAAGAAAATAAAGATTGCGACTTTTTTTGCATTTAAAAAACAATATTTAAAATTAACAATATTATTTGTAGATCGAAAAACCCATTTTCAGAACTATTTCGATAGTTATCAATCATGATTATTTTGTAAAATTAATTTTACGTACCACCTAAAGCTTATGGCATAAGAATGAAGGTTGTAAAGCAGTAATTTATGTTATAGAGAATGATTTATTTTACCTTTTGTTATTTTGTTGTCATTCGATTTCCCATTTTTTTATCTTATTAAGAAATTGTGTTGTACATTTTAGGAAATGTAATCAAGATTTTATGTATATTTAAGTTTAACGGATGTAACTTATTCGTAATTAAGGGAAATATAGTAATATTATGATGAGACATAAACGAATAAAAGTCAGTTGGCTGGAAATTCGCCTTGCAGTAGTAACTCAGTTATTTTGTAATATTGCTACAACAGAAATTCCAAAAGAATAAAAAGAGGAAATAGTAAACGCGGAGAACTTAGTTCAAACATTGGTGCATACTATTCTCTCAATCTCAAATCAACAATGACCCTGAACTCAACTTAGACTATACAAATGCTAACAAAAACTTGTTGCCAGAAGAAACACCAATTTCTTTGTTTGGATAGCAAAAAATAAATAAATAAAAATGAAAATACAAAGCTGAGCCTGACTACAGATACTTTCTCTTCCGTAAAAGTTTACTTGATTAAAGATTTTAAATTTTAGAGTTAATCAAATGTATTTTCACAACTTCAAATGCAGAAAAAGTGTTTCCATGATTTAAGCGTTTTACGAATGTTTTGATAATAGAAGTGGACGTATTTTCTAATCAGCTTAAAGACAATAAAACAAGCTGCCAGGAAAAGTGTTTCAGTACTTTATTTTAAAATATGTTAGCATAAGTGAAACCTTTTGCAAATGATTGTTTAAATCAATAGTGGTTAAGACTCGCGCTAATTAGAAATATAAAGCCAGAAAAGTTTTTATGTTTTTGATTATACAGCCAGCATGAAACTATAAAATTAGATGTTTTAGTTCTAAATAAATTTCTTGTTAGTTATTCTCCAGCTCGGAATTAGAAAAAGAAGTTGTTGTAGGTTTAGGTAATGCATTTCCTTAGCAAACTCTCTTACGTATTAAATACTAGCAGTGACCACGACTTCGTCTGCGTGTCGTTTCTAACTTTCTTAAAATTTAAATTTAACTATTAATTCCAGAGTTATCTAAACAGTGTTAAAAATCTTCCGTCTACAAAAATAAAAAGTGCTGACAACTGTAGTAGTGCTTTCACCGTTGTTTTTTTTTTTTTTTTTTTGTTTACGAAATGACCTATTTTTACGCAAAAAAAAGTATTCCTTACTGGAACCAATGTTCTAAGCGACATCCTCACAAAGTTTTGTTCAAATCCATCCAGTAGTTTTTACGTGCTGCGAACACATACAGACAGACTAAAATTTCAAAAAAATAGGTGTTTTCTTCTCTATATCGATTACTATCTACACTAACAACAAAATTTTCAAATAATATTTAATGCACAGAAATAACCTTATTAAGTTTTATAATATGTAAAGATTTTCACCCATGATCAGGGCTGCCGTTTTTGGTTATTTCTAACCAAAAGTGGTTATTTTTTTCTTTATTGTGGAGATGTGAATATTTTTCTCATTTTGGTTATTTTTTCTCTAAAATAATAATACACATGTACGTATTTTTTATGTTATACTTTTTAAGCTTTTATATTCTTCAATTTTTCGAATTGCTACCAAGACAACTGAAAACAAAACAGCTGTGAATAAAATCGCTAGTGCAGCCACCTGTTATGAATTCGCCTTTATTGCTACTCACTTGCTTATAATACTTTTCTTTTACAACACTGTCAACAGCTTTTAATTTTGCTAAATGTGAAATTTCACTTCAAAATGCAATGAACTTAATAAGTAAATCTATGGTCTCAAACTATTATACTGTGAACTGCAAGTTTTGTTTACTTTGTTTTAAACAAAATTTTATTTTTTTAAACATACGTGTACAATCGTTACTTATTACATACATACATATGTAGGTAATGGAATTTTATTTTTGTTATTATTATTAACCGAATTTAAATCAAATAAGTTACATTATAATAATGTATCCATTTTAAATGTTATTTAATAAAAATACTACATATTGAAATTTGGTTATTTTTTTTCTCATTTGGTAACTTTTAGAGCAAATTTTGGTTGTAAAAATTTTTTGGTTGTGGCAGCACTGCCCATGATAATAAATTTTTTTTTTTACAAAAGCAAAATAATTGGTTTGTTGCCATTCCTTAAGGAATTCGACAAGAATTTTACAACAACAACAAAAATATAAAAATAAATGACCTTATTTAGGATATGTAAAGTTTATGATTTAATTCATGGATTTGTTTTTATATCGATTAAAATTATCACGGCAACACAAAAAAAAATGTTTCACCATCAAATGTTTTCTAACTCTTCCTCTAGATTCGCACTCCTTCCGTTGTCAAATCAGTAATCGAATAACAATCGTAGGGACCTTTTTTAGTTTTTGATGCAAAAGTATACAAAAAGATTTAAATAAAAATTTTGGAGTTAATTATAATTTCTGGTTGTGGTTGTAAAACCAAAAGTTTTATATGGAAATTTATTTATTTATTATTATCATCATATATATTATTTCTAAAGCACTTTTTTTGTCGGTTGCAAATATCTCTCAAATTTAATGAATGATATCTCATTTTAAAGTTTATTTCTAACACTAATGACGAAAAAAATTAGAAATTAAAAAATTAATATTTTCATTGATAAAAATTATATTTTATATAGAACTGCATGATAATGCAGTGATTATATGTTTTTGTTCAAGTGTGGTAATACAGGGTCGCTTAATAGTAATGCAGGTCTACATAATATAGTATGTATTAAAATCTATTCTGGCAATACCGCTATCATCATCATCATCATATATATTACGTGGCTTTTTCTCGAGTGCGTACGTTTAAAAATATTTTTGTTTGTATTAAGGATTCGTACGGGCAAAAAGTTAACGATGATCATGTCAATACCTCTAACATTGTATTCAAAGAAGTATTATAAAAGAATTTAAACATATGTATGTATGTAAATATGTATGATATATTATGATTTCTAATATTTTTATACTTTTAATAAAATGTATTGAAGTTACTAAAATTTCTATTAATTATTTTCATTTTATCTTACAAAAATGACAACTAACGGTGCGAAACATTCGCACGGGTTATCTAGTTATTATTTATTATTATTATTATTATTATTATTTACTAGCGGACCCGGCGAACTACGCCTCGCCCCAATTTTAAACCTTCATTTATTTAAAATTTTCAATGTGATTTATTTAATGGAATCAGTAGAGAGCGATTTAATGCAAAAAATTTCATATAAAAAATCAATTTTCAATTTTTCCAATTTTCCTCAACTTTCTATTTTCTGATTTGAAAAGCCATTAAGGAATAATTTCAAGCAAAATTTCATACAAAATCTCGATTTCCGAGTTTTCCAATCTTCCGACTTTTCCGGAGGGATTTTCCAAAAATTTCTGGCGTAAAGACCTTCTCCTGGAAATAACTGACAAAAAATTTTACAGAAATCGTTCCAGCTGTTCTCATTTTATGAATTACTATACATTTTTTACACAATTTTTATATACATATATATAGATTATTTTTTGTATTGCTCCACACACAAGACTGTAGGTGTTATTTTGCAGAGTAGAACTGATTATATAAACTAATCATATAAGATTTGAACATATAAAATTTAACAAAAATAATAATTTATAATTAAATATTATAATATAATAACATATGTATAAAAAACAATATAAAATGTTATATGTTCTCTAGTTTCTTAAGTATGCGTTCAATCAATAAAAGGACCGAAATTCAGGATCACCCATATTTTTCACGTAAAACCAAAATTTTTATGTGAAAACTTTAAATACGCTGTAATTTCTTAAATACGCGAATTTCGGTCCTTTTCCTGATTTGACGCATATTTAAGAAACTAAAGCCCATTTAAAGTTTTCTTATAAACTTTTTTTACTATAGAATTTTAGTCCTTTTCGTGATTAAATACTTAATTATGAAACCAAGTTTTGATGTTTTTACATTAAGGAAGTGGACCATGGCAAATTTTTGTCCTTTTTTCAGTAGGATGTGTATTTTAACTGTTAAAAGTTCACTCTCTATAAATCGTTTAATTCTTAACTAAACTCGCCTTAAATATCTTTGTGCAAAAAAAACCAAATATAATTGAAAAGAAGAGAATGAACCAACAGTGTATTAAATTTTGATTGAAATAATTTTATAAATAATTTAATATTTTCCACAATATATTTTCTCCCCAAATAAGAATAAATTTTCACAAAGTCCAAATAGCAATTTTTTCACAATTTTATATGAAACAAACAAAAAACCACATGATGATAAAACCATCATTACTAACACCATCTATGTGCATTTTGTAAAACAAAAACAACAAACAGGAATGATGATAAACATCATTATGATCGCCTTGATGACCATAGAAGTAATCAAATGATGACCATGTCCAATGGGTAACTTTGAAAAAAACTTAAATAAATAACTTAACAAAAACTAAACAAATGTAGGTGACTACTGTATGATGGTCTTAAGGTCATGATTTTTTGCTTTTGATTTTTATTGTAATTTCGATACACAAATACGCACACATACACAACACACCATTTGTAACAATTTTCTATTGTTATTTCTAACTCTTATTTGTTAGGCATAGTCTGCATTTGATTGGAGATTTTTATGGGGTTTGTTGCTTGATGTGCCCGAAATGGATAAACACATTAAAAGTCTTTTCATCTTTTTGCTATTCCTATAGACTCGAATGGCTATTTAAGGCATTCAAAAAGATTTTTGTATTTATAAGTTAAAGATCACAATTTATTATTTATTTATTTAAATTCTTTTAAATATTTTTTAATGCTGTCAGATTGATAAAAAAAACTGTTGAAAATCGGTTGATAACTGACTTTAATAAAAAGTTTTTGAAAAAATAAATGGAAACCAGTATTCAACTTATAAACTCATGATTGAAATCGCTAAAACATTAAACATCTTTAAATGTATGACATACAAAGGAATGCAAAAAATTGACAGATGACACCACAATGAACCGCAGTGGAGCATAAAGGGCATGGAAATTAGTTCTCTACTTTTAACTTTCGTATTTATAAATTAATTTAAGAGATGTTTTTAATTCTTGTATTCTGCTTGATTAAGGCAAAGAAACAACTTACTTCATGGTCTTAACTTATGTCTAACTCTTGAAGACATATGGGTATTTCCATGGCACCGTACGTGGAATAAATTGCAAATCGCAATTGTAAAAGTAACCGAAATTGAATAAGGACTTTATGTTACATTCAGATGGTACTATATATGAAATGAAATTCAGCACCTTCAATACATTGTGGCTCAAAATATCGAACGAAATGAACATATATCGTCGTGATATAAAACGGAAATGATTTTGAGTTACAACTAATAAAATACAAAATTTGTGAATTTAGTGAAGTGTTATTTGTGTATTTTATATTCACGCACAATATTATAAATCTCTTTGTAAGTTTATTTGTGCTTTCTTCAGTCACGGCTAAACGACTGAACCGATATTAGTGAAATTTGACACACGGGAAGGACCAGAAGGAGAGAAAGAGGGGAAGCGGGAATTTTTCGCGCTTGAATCAATTTTTACAAAAATTTTGGCTAATCGAATTTAATACAATTCGAAACAGGGTTAGGTCCTCATCTATATCTGTTTCCAGAACTAGGACCTAGATGGGTGACAAAGGAGAAATACGGGCATTACAATAAAGTTTTCTTGCCTTTTATCATAAACAAGTAAGAGTTTTATATTCGACTATGTCCATATATGTATAATCATATATAAATCGGCATAAGAAATTCTTTCCTACCGTTAAGTTAAAAAAAAACAGTACGAAATAGTAAAAAGTAAAGACAAGCACAACAACAAAGACAAAAAACCAAATTTTTCGAAAGATATTAATAAATTAGAGGCATGGACCGATGTTGCTGATATTCAATAGCAAAATTTTCGAAACTCTCTTTGAAATTTTTAATTGAAAGTTGTTGTTAAATTACTTAGTAAAAAATGATAATAGGAGTTGTTTAAACTGTCGATTAGATATTGAACTATTATTGTGTAATTTTGAATACAAATTTTTAAAAATGAACTTTAAATCTAAAGTATGAATTATTATGAATAAGACCGCTTATAATGACATTGTCAATATTTACTTTACCTTTTAAATCAATTTCCGTGCCATTATTTAAATAAATAAAAACATTTAATTTTGTTTTTTTTTTGTTATAAAATAATAACAAATAATACCAATATTTCTTGACGCACTCAAACACTTAATTTGTGAAATTGATACCAACAAATAACTCTAATGACAATAAAACCCAACGATTTTATTTGGCATTGTTGGTTTTATTTAAGAAAAGCAAAATTACCATAATTTATCATGAACAAAATAAATATTTAGGCATGCAACAGCATGTTTAAACTTCCATACAAACGTACAAACGCAGAATTAAGAAGAAAATTACAAACTGTTAACTGAGTTGAAGTCGATTTAAGAACATTTATTTTTATAACTTTTTCTTCTTAATAAATTTAGAAATTAAAATTTACCTGAACTTTAGCCGGATTAAAACTATTTATTTAGTTATAAAACTTAAACAGTTCTACTTATATTTAATAAGTAAGAGGGCTATATTCGGCGATGCCGAATCTTATGTACCCTTCACCATATATCTAAATCTAGTTTAGTGAAGTACCTCCAATAAAAAAGGAAATAATATTGGGGTGACAGAGAATACAAAATTAGCAAAAAATTTAAGTACTACCCCAGGAAAGCACTTGCCATATTGCTTGCTTTTGTGATTACCATATTTTGTTACTTGCTTACAAAACACATTACATTAGTTCCCAAAAAAGGAAGTAGTAATGGAACTAGTTCATTAATGTTAAAGAGAACACCCTAAAATGTTTACTTATGGTCGTCATAATTTCGAGCAATAATCAATTTAATAGATTCTCTGGAATTCATTATAAAAGCGCATGCCTTGTTAAAATCGTTAGGTTGGTAATATAGTTGGGAAGTCCTTCCGACAAAAATGCATAATTCTACACTCGATTACCTTTTCTCAAATTTTTGCTGGGTACACATATTTAATTTTACACAAAAATGTCATCAGCTTTTAATGGGTTAAACATTTAAAAAAATTATAGTATTTCCTTAAAGTTCTCTTCAAAAGCTTTAAAATGATACCCATATTGATATTTTAACAAATTTGAAAATTTCATAGCCCCGTAACTCGAAAAATATGGGTGAGTACCAATTTTTTCACTGGATATTTTTTAATTCTGTATCGTCCCCTATATATATTTTTTTTTTATTGGGTTACTCCATTGTTAAAAATGATATGAAAAAATTAGAAGCAGGCGTGGTGTTTTACCCGCTTCCTCGAAGGACATGGACTGATCTTGCTAATTTTTAAAAGCAGCTCTTTTGAAACTATGTCTGATCGATTGGCGTATTTAATTTTTCTGTAGCTGATCTAGTACCTTGGCAACTTCACTATATAGCTGTTGGAAATGGTTATTGTGGAAATTACAAGCGTAATGACAAAACAAAAAATTTTAATGAACAATAGTTAGGGTTTGTGAATGTGACAGATGTCAAGATTGCATCCGAACATTATACAATGAATGATACTTGAACAAATTGTTGTTTTTAGACAGCAATTGGTTTGAAATACTCTTTAATGAGCGGATGTAGAAGGGAATCTAAACGAAAATTATTAATAAATATTGTAGAGTTAATTTAAATCTTTTTTTTTGGAGTTGCTCGCACTGACGTCTTTTTTATAAAAAAAAAAAACTAATATCGCTACGTAAAAGCACGAGAAACTTTCGGTTTTTAAAGCAGAGTTTTGAGTTGGAAAATATAATTTGGAGAATTCCAATTAAATTAGTGTGAGCAACTTTACAGGTTTTCTTCTTAGCTCATATATCTTAACATTAGGTAAATTCAGGTAAATAAACATAGGTAACATTTTAAAATATTGGTAAGTATAAACAATGCTAAGTATAATCAAAAATTAGAATTTGAATTCACGTACCTTTCACTTGTTTACCTTTCCCTGAAACCCATGTAATATAATAAATTTAATAATTGTAAGAAAAATAACGAAAATATGTCCAACTTATCTTAAAAATTAATAATATAATATTAGAGTTGAATTCTCGATTTATTTATTTTTTTTTTTTTTCTAAACTATGCATTTAACCTTGCCAGCCGATTTCACAATCCTTGCTTTCTTTAGGAGGATTCATCTAGCAAACTCCACTGCATTGACTGTTGTCCATTGAAAAAACTCATAAAGTTTGCGATTTTCTCCAAGAAAATACATTATTAAATACTTTCCTAAACAAAATTTTTTCGATACTGTATTGTACCAACTATCCATCCTTGATTTTAAACATTCTCCTCATCAGTGTTTACCAAATGTTTTATTGGCTTCTTTGTGCAATTTTCCTCTATTTTATTCTTAATAATTTGCTCGTGTTTTTATTATTTGTTTGGTTATTTGTTGTTATTGGCAAGAATCGTCAAACGACATCATCAACAAATGCAGAGGGCTTAAGCAGCCCTACGTGATAAGTGCTTGTTATTGTAATTCTCTAACCAAAAATTAAATAAATATAAAAAACATTACAGCTCCAATGCAAAAAAGTTTTACATAATTTAAGTGGAATAATTTAGAAGGTATTTTTAAAAATTATATTTTACGATTATAATTATATTGCGACGATATCTGCCTTTACACTTTATCTGCCATATTGTCTGATTTATTTCCAAAGCTATTCTGTCTTTTGGTTCACAAAGCATCAATGCCGAATTGTCAGTTTTAGTTAAAGATTTTAAATGACTTCTATTATTTTCTTAATATACAGCATTACCCATAAAGTTATTGTAAAGTCCTAAGCTCAATTATCAATTTACCCACGATAGCACGTACATTTGACAGCTTCTATTTGCAGAGAAGGGAAAGGCAAAAAATTCAAATAAGGGAAACGTTTACTTAGGCATGAATTAATTTTGTTGAAATGTCACGTTTTTAGTGTTTATTTCTTTCAATAATTGTATCCACATTGGCATTCCATACCACAATCAAACCATTTAAAACAAAAGGACACTTTTTTTAAATAAATTAAAATATTTCAATAAATAAGGTCAACAACAAATTGTAATCTCTTACAATTTAATGCGCATCTAATGTAAACAATGTAAAACACATTTATTTTAATAAGAATTTATATTAAAATATTTAAATTATTTAATTTTGATTTGAATTTAATATACTTATTTTTCGTTTTCGGAAAGACGTTTAATTAATAATCCGTTGAAGCACTTAAGTGGGGATACTTTTTTAAATAACTATCATTTGGATGCGTTGTGAGTGGTTTTAAAAATTATAGAATTTATTATTATTAATTTATTTTAAACATTTCTAAAATCTTTTCAGATCATTGGGCCACACACCTTTAAGAATAGAGAGCTCCTTTATGCAATGGCTAAATATTTCGTATTTAAATTTAACCGGCATTCGTTTTGATATGATCGATTTCGATACAATAAAAGTAATGCCAAATTTAAAATATATTATTTACGATCGTTTTTATTTTTGTTCGATGACTCCAAATGTACGCATGTGCAAACCAAATTCGGATGGTGTATCCTCATTTAAGGATTTGCTAAGTAAACCTGTTTTACGTTATTCGGCCTGGATAATGGCATTTATTACCATCACCGGCAACATCATGGTGCTATGGGGTCGTTTTATATATCGTGATGAAAATATTGCCGTAACAATGGTAATAAGAAATTTAGCTTTGGCCGATATTTTAATGGGGTTTTATTTGCTGACCATTGGCCTGCAGGATATACGCTATCGGAATATATATCATAGGTAAGAATGATAGTAAGTCGGCATTTTTAAATTAACGATCAATTCATATAAGTTGTCAGCACATTAATTTCCTTTTTGTTTCGCTCTAATTTGGAAAGCAACTTCAATTTGAAATTTTACATGACTGACAAAATGAAATTTATATTTTAGCAACCTCTTAATAAATTAATTATACGAGGACTACTATTTATAATTCGGGAATAGCAAATAATAATTAAAATTTTTAAATGAAAATTGCTTTATTGTTTTGTGAAATATTCTCCTTGATGATCAATACACTTTTGCATTTCTCCAAAGACTTCCGGCAAACAAATTGTCGTATACCACTCAGAAATGACAGTTCTACGTTGCTCAAGCTAAAGAGCGGCCACATGACCCATTCGACGAACAACTTTTGTCTGATTTAGCTCGTCTTGAAATACCCACACGGTCGATTGCTGTTTTGTTTCAGGCTCATGAGTTATATCACCTCTCACAATTTTGAAGCACCACTGCTGAACTTTTCATTTCCTTACACCACTTGACTCGAGCCTTTTTTTGATCGATTGATAAATTATTCATTTAAAATCGAATGAAGAGAAAACAATGTGCAAGGATTTGGCATAATCAGTTTACGCACAGAATCGAACTATTGTGGCACAACAACAATCTTTACGGAAATTGTCTGCGGTGAAACTACGACTACGATAGAATTCATGATACCAGCGATGTACTGTGGTTTTAGATGGTGCTTTATCGCTATATAAAGAAACAAATTTTTGTTGAGCTAACCACGTAGAAAGTTATGAATAATAATTAAGTTCCCAAATCAAAACAAATATTAAAAGATGTCAAACTTTATTACTAATTGACATAAGTTTTGCCAGTTCCCAAAATATAAATAGTAGCCCTCGTAAGGCAATACATGACAAAAGCATAAGTAAATATTACATAATCGATCTTCCGACTAAACGAATTAGGTCTATAAGTTAAAAACTGGAACAGTATTAAACACAAAAACTCAGCATTCTGATAAGATCCTCCAAACGATACTATTATTACGTTTTATTTAGTCGTTCAGCTTTTTCTTTAATTTTTATTACTACATAGGTGTTTAGTTTTATGATAATAATGCCATGTAGATCATAACTTCTTTTTCTATTCATAGGCGAGTTAAAACGTTTAGAGTTTTTAAATATTGAGTTATCTGGCTACTTTTTCTATTTGTTTCTTTTATTGACATAAGCATATGAGCCAAACAAAGGAACACTTCAACATCAATGAAAAGGTCTGTTCCAGATGCATAACAAAATTGTCCGGACTTTTGAGAGTAAAAAGGAAATTACTCTCTGAATGTGACAAAGTTGTCCGAAATTGCTCGAACGCAAGAAACCGCAATTAAACATCTTAAAATACTAATGGTGCTGACTTACTTAAATAAATGTTATTTTAGTGATTTTAGACGCTTAAAATTAAAAATATTTTAAAGACAAAGCACTTCTATCATTGCCAACAGCTGTAAAAAGTGTTTGAATATAAAAGGTATAAACCAGTTATTATTTAAGAATTTATTTATAATTTTTTGCAAAATGGAAGGCCAAGTAACTAGTGTATGTTCTCCTTTCTTCACTTTAAATATTTTACATAAATTCAAATACAACTGTTTTAAAACTCAAAAATGTTCCCCAAATTCGTCCTCTGTGTATTGAGACACCACATCTAAATATTTATTAATGCTGGTTCTTTTTTCTCCTTCGAAAGCAGCAAGAACTTCAACAAAAAATTCTCTCCATCAGAATCTTTAGCAATCAAACCACAAGGACGTGCTGCTGTAGTCAAGGTGGTAAGCAGGTTGACTACAAACTGGCTGCCCTGTGTTCAACCCTTGCGGCAGTCAAAAAATAAAAAATTTTCTTCTTTTTATTAGTATATATACAGTCAGGGACTAAAGTTTAAATACAACCCAATAATTGTATGTTTAGAGAAAAGTAAACGTTTCAGAAATACTTAAAGTATGAAGTTTTTTTAGTTTCATAAATAACAAAAAACAATAACAAAAAATATTAACTTCATTCAAAACATAACGGTAAATCTCACAATAACTACAAAATGAAGCAGACAAAAGTTTAAATACATCTTGCAAAGCAAAGAATTCTCTTTCTTTTCTTAAAAACAAAGTACAGTTACATTTTATATTTCGATAAAATTCTTTTATTATAAGCCAGCACTTGTTATTAGTAGCATTCTTGCCTTCTTATTAGTGTTTTGTCTTCGAAAATTATGGGCAAAGGTAAATAAATTGAGTCCAACATTAAATATTTAATAATAGTACATTTTAATGAAGGCAAATCCTATAGAGAAATAGGAAAACTATTAAATTTGCCATTTTCAAGTGTTCAAAATATAATTAGAAAATATAAAGAAAATGGTTCAGTTGCAAATATGCCCAGAAGCGGTCGTCCGAAAAAACTAACCAATCGTGATGTTAACCATATCGTAAGAGAAGTGAAGAAAAATCCAAGAATAAGCGCCCCAAAACTTGCAAATGATATCGCTAATAACTTTAACAAGCATGTTCACCCAAAAACTGTTCAAAGAGTGTTGCGAAAAAATGGATACAGAAGTCGAGTTCCCCGAAAAAAGCCACTGATAAGTGAAAAAAACAGAAAACTAAGACTAGAATTTGCACATAAGTATAAAAACAAAGGCGCTGAAAGCGATGGGCGTGCAAAAGTTTGGCGCAAGCCCAACACTGCTCTTCAAAAGCAAAATTTGGTTCCTACAGTAAAACATGGAGGTGGCAATGTAATGGTTTGGGGAGCTATTGGAGCAGCGGGGGTTGGAAATTTGGAGTTTATTGATGGCATAATGAACCAACATACATACAAAAGTATATTGGAAAGAAATTTGCAAGCATCCGTCAACATCTTAGGCCTTGGACTTCATTGGATCTTCCAACAGGATAACGATCCAAAGCACACTGCACTTTCTGTGAAAGAGTGGTTGCTGTATTATGCTCCCAGACAGCTGTATAGCCCACCCCAGTCACCAGATTTAAACCCAGTTGAGCACGTTTGGGATTTAATTAAGCGCAAATTACAATCAACTTTAGTAACGAGCAAAGATTCGCTTAAAGAAGCTCTTAAAAAAATATGGTCAGAAATATCGCCTTCTGAAACAGAAAGCTTGGTACTTTCTATGCCACGCCGCTTGCAGGCAGTTAATGATAGTCATGGCGGTCCAACAAAGTATTGAAATGTTTTCCTTTTTTTATTTATTTAAAAAATGTGCTAACATTCCAAGATGTATTTAAACTTTTGTCTAGTGCATTTTATCGTATTTTTAAGGATTACCGTTGAGTTTTGAATGAAGTTAATATTTTTTGTTATTGTTTTTTGTTATTTATGAAACCAAATAAAATTACATACTTTAAGTTTTTCTGAAACGTTTACTTTTCTCTAAACATACAATTTTTGGGGTGTATTTAAACTTAAGTCCCTGACTGTACATATTCAGATTAAAATTAAAACATGCAGCCTCCTCCGTCGGTACTTCTTCATTGCATATAATAATTAATAAAATGACTATATCTATCTCCTTTCACCACCTGTCTTCTCTCTCATCTATCCCTTTACTAAAGAATGTAGCACGGTTACAAACTAAGTAGGTATTAATGCCTGAAGTGCTACTTCTCTTAAAAAAAATTTTTTAAGTTCAAAATTTAGTCTTATCAGACTCACTTGATGTATCCACTTCTTCAATGATCTATAAAAGCATATTTTATTAGAGAAATTGAAAAATATCAAGATTATTTGAAAAATCTTCCAATTTGCATTTTAAGTAATTTTAAGTAAAAACTTTATGTATTTATTTAAAAATTATTTGATTTGTAAAGTAAATAAAATCAGTTGATAATTTAATTCTAGTTCGAACTTAAGGCCCAACTATAATGTGCATAAGTTAGCTTTAGCTTATGTCAAAAGTCCAACGAAAAGCCTGTCAAATGCTTAGGTAACTTATTAACGAAATTTATGTGGCTACAATGTACTTACATTAATTTAGTAACTTATTTGCCACAGTTTCACATTTATGTTTATTCGTACTTTTGCCAAAAATAATTTCTATATGAATAAACAAAAATTTAAAACGAAAAGCCTTTAAAGAAGATATTTTTTATATTTAATAATATTCACATACACATGTACATGTACATACTTTGGTTCATGTTCTAAGAAAAAGTAAAAAAAAAAATTATTACAAGTTATTTTCTGTTTTGTGTTTGTGGCCAACCGTACTAAAAAATGCAACGCTTATATCGTAAACATATGTGTGTATAAATACAAATTTAATTTAAATAGATTATAATTGTAAAAAATTGACCATAAAGAAAAATGTTGTAAAAAACATTTTCTATTGAATTAAAAACTAAAAATTAAACAATTTAGGTCTTAATTAATATTTTTCTTTATCAATGTATAACACAAAGTACAATCAGCTGTTTCCGTACGGAAAGTGCGATCAGTTTCGCACCTTGCATAAAGAACTGAAATTTAACGAAACTTGACGAAAAGTTATCTTATGTACATTATAGTTTACCACATATGTTTTAATGTATTTGCACAGTTGTATACACTTGATTAAGTTGTTTTATGCACATTATAGTTGCGCCTTTACCCAAACAAACAGTTCATACAACTTTGTACAGGAAATTAAAAATTTTACTCTCTCATTTTCTCTCAAAATTGTATAAAAATTGTTATCTGGAACTCTTTTGGACAAATTTGTACGAGTTCGGACTATTTTGTTATGCATCTGGAATAGACTTAATAAATACCAAATTTCCTTGAGCCAATATTTTGCAAGATAGTGATATTCATTGCCTTGCGTAGTTTAACATTTCCCTTATAGTAGACTCTATGAAATTCTACAATCATAACAATTTAACAATTATATTATTTTCCAGTTTTCAATATAAAAAAAAAAGATTTTTGAGACTCTCGCTATTTAATAAACACTAAAATCTGTTCGGTCACATTATTACGATAAATTAGTAAAACGATTAAATATTTTTTTTGGGAAACTTATAAAATAATTTCTGTTTCGGAAACTTTCTTACTCGTATTATTTTTAAGAGAAACAGTTTTATTTTTTCATTTTTAGAGTTGCTTTAGATTGGATCACCTCATGGCATTGTGCAGCTATTGGTGTAATAGCAGTCAGTTCATCCGAAGTGTCTATGCTAATATTGGCATTTATGTCCTTGGAACGTTTTCTTTTAATAGCGAATCCATTTCGTGGCCATCATCGTATAAGTGTTAGAAATATATTTATAGCTTTGTTGACAATATGGCTTATGGGAGTGGGTATAGCGGTGGCTCCAGTCATCCTTTGGCATTCTAGTACAAAATTTTATGGCACCTACTCAGGCACTTGTTTTCCTTTACACATCCAGGAACCATATCCCTTAGGTTGGCAATATTCGGCCTTTATGTTTTTGGGTGTCAATCTATTTTTGCTGATCATGATTGCTCTGCTCTATACAGCATTATTAATATCAATATGGCGCACTCGCAAGGCCACCCCACTATCATTGTTGGATTGTGAATTTGCTGTGAGATTTTTCTTTATTGTACTGACAGATGTTTTATGTTGGGCACCCATAATAGTTGTTAAAATATGGGTCTTCTTCAATTATAACATTTCAGGTAAGTGTGACGACGTTAACAAGTTTTAAACCTGTATTTTTATTTAATTCAATTATTTTTTATCTTTAGATGATATTTATGCCTGGTTGGTGGTTTTTATTTTGCCCTTAAATTCAGCTGTTAACCCTCTTTTGTATACGTTTACAACTCCAAAATATCGTAATCAAATTTTATCACGCGGTTGGAAGAAAATAACCTCACGTCGCCGTCATGAGCCTTTAAATGGTTTAGCGACAACGTTTGCAACAGCAACAGGTTCATCGAATCCAGGTAATTTGTGTGAAAACAAAAAAATATATATATATGTATTTTATGAACTTAAAGATTTTAGGAACCCAAGGACATGTTAATATTACGAGGATACACTTTGAAGTTATTTAAGTACTTTGAGAATTAAATTTAATTTAGAGAAAAAATCCATGTGTTCTTTAACATGGTAAAAACAACTTTTCAGGGTTTTCAAAGTATCTGTTCTTTTGTGATATTAAGCCCAAATAAGATCTGCATTAAAAAATAAGTGGACAAAGGCACTAATTGGGAATACGCAAAATGTTATTCTCTATACTTTTTTTCAAATTATTTACTAAATCTTCAAAATACTTGAACAAACAATACGTGTTCAAATATTTATATTCTTATGAACGTTCGACTGTTCAAAATACCGGGGAGTGCCCTGGAGACTGAATCCCATTAAAAATTTTATTTCTGTTAACTTTAATACCAAATAGCTCTTCCAGAAAAGGCGCTAATTAAGATGTATACCAAGCTGTGGTATCATATGGTTATTTATGCGAATAGCAGCGAATAATTCTCTACGTACATTGAACGTTATGTGAGTACGAGTACATTTTTGTTCTTTTCACCTTAATTTTCCATTTCTTCAACCATTTTTCTTAATTGACTATATGATGTAAATATTTATCTATACAGATTAAAAAATTCTTCTCATTCTTTCAATTTAAGGTGTTTTTCATTTTATGCTTTCTATAACCACATTGGTTTTTTATTGGGTAAAAGTCGGGTTAATAAAACGATCAAGTTATTTTCGTTCGTATTTTTTATTTTGATAATAAACTGAATCTTAACTACATGCGAGGTTTAGACTTAAAACGTATTGCTTCTAAGTATACATCTAATTTGGCCCTCCACCATGCTTTACTGCTGATAAATAACGTGAAGTACAATATTCAGGCATATCACAGAACTTAATTCCGCAAAATGGCTGTTCAGAAAAAGAAAAATTTCTTCGAAGTGAAACCGCTTATAAATTACAAAGTGGAATTGAAATTCCATCAAATTTTATTTTTCCGGGTTTTAAATTTCATTTTATATCGTATCCTTATTTATATTTATTACTTTGGTGTTACCAATCTTGCCATATTAAAATTATATACTAGAGATTTAGTATTTTTAATGAATATACAAAATCGATCAGAATCTGAAAAAAGTAAAACAAATTCAATCGGAATTGTTTGTACGGCATTAAAACTGTTCCAATCGGAATGTGTCGTACGTTTTTTTATCTAGACTTGCAAAATAAAATAAGCCAAAAAAATTTTTTATAAGAGCCAACTTACTGAAATTATCGTAAAATTTTTGTTTGTAGGCAAAAGGTGTAGAGGCACAAGCAGGATAAGCAAAATGGCTTGGCTCGAATTTTGAGGAAATATTTTTAAGGTAGAAACAGCCAAACGTTGTTTTAAGCTAACGCGACGTCCGTTGGTTTATAAGCATACCAAAACCATGCAAGCGCTTAGCGAAATTAAGTGTTACGTTGCAGCAACGTTTCAACCTGTTTAAAATAGAATTTAACGTAGAGCTTAAGTGACAGCCGTAAGCTAGTGACGACACTAACATTTGAAAAATTCTATTGTGGGAAATTTACCCTTTTTAGGTACTTAAAAAAAATTTTGTAAGTTTCAGTTTTTCTATATATATATGCATATATGTATGTGTATATATATATATATATATATATATATATATATATATATATATATATATATATATATATATATATATATATATATGTATGTATGTATATAAATATATATATATATATATATATATATATATATATATATTTATTTATATATATATGTATACATATTTATATATTAAATTTATATATTCTACCAATTTTACTACTTTGGTACTTTTTGTACAAAAGCATGAAGTTACTTAAGTTTCTCAAATGCCATCTCTTTGAACAGAGCAGCTGTTTATGTTAATTGTTTACAAATTTTCTTTTCGCTTTGGTTGTACAAGTTTATTTTTATTTTTATTAATATTTGTTGTGCTTTGCGAAATAATGGACGATGAAAAATTAATTATTTTAGTCCAGGCAAAGGAGTGCCTATATAACAAATTTTGCACTGGGTTTAGGCAACCGGAAAAAAAGAAGCAAGCTTGGCAACAAATTGCAATTGAGATGCGTTTTCCAGGTAAGTAAAAGAAATAATGTTTATATGTATGTATGGACATCTTTTTGAAAACATGAATTAAATGTTTAAGAGGAAGTCTGTATCAAAAGATGGGCCTGTTTGCGTGACCGGTATGCGAGGGAGAAGCGGCAATTGAACGTATCTTCAGGCAGTGGTG
Source organism: Gymnosoma rotundatum (assembly GCA_916610165.2). Classification (NCBI taxonomy): domain Eukaryota; kingdom Metazoa; phylum Arthropoda; class Insecta; order Diptera; family Tachinidae; genus Gymnosoma; species Gymnosoma rotundatum. The sequence continues at coordinate 123,565,074 of OU744336.1, read as the reverse complement.
CAACTATAGTGTCACATTGGCCGCTCATGCAAACCATGGAGTTCATTGCACCACATATAGTTCCCAGAGCGTAAGTAAAACCAACGTGTATATAATATTGTATATTGTAGAATATGTACATATTTTAATCTAGAAAATTTTGCATTTTCAGAACACGTTGCTCATATAATGTATTGAACGAGCTCGACACGGACACAAATTCTCAACCGTCCCCTCACTCACCAGAGTCATCGAATTCACCAATGTTTGTATCGTCGCCATTGCAGGAAGAAGCTGAAAACGATTTTACAATCCTGTCATCAGCAACAACTCCCGCTGCTGCAAAAAGAAAAAGAAGAAGACATGAAGCAGTGGATGAAGACAGTGAGTTTTCAGACGCTATAAATATTTTTAAAAATCTTTGTGAAAAGAAAATGGAGCAAAAGGATGATGAAAAAAACCCACTTCATGGTTTTGGGCAGATGATAGTGGCGACGATACAAACAATGAGTCCTGCAAAGCAAGTAAGAGCCATGCAGAAGGTAACTACTCTTGTAATGGAAATGAAGTTAGAGCCGGAATAGTATTAAACTTAATAATCATTTTCGTTTATTTAAATTGAATTTAAATTATTTTTATTTTATTTCTACATACAGTGATGTGCAGTAAAATAGAGCCATGAAATAAAATGGGCACCTTAGACAAAACTGATTATGTACAAAAGGATACCGAAAATTTGAAAAAAGAAAAAGTGTCTGGTAGTAATTTATCAATAAAATGATACAAAATGTTGATTTTAAAAAAGTCAAGATAAATATGTTTATATATTTTATTTCATGGCTCTATTTGACTGCACTTCACTGTACAAACATACTTAAATAATTTCATACATGTATGTATAAATTATAAAAACAAATTTTCCTTTTTTTCTTTTTATTAATGTTATTTAATTTGGTTTTAATCATTTTTTTGTTTTTTTAACTGATTTATATAAATAAAAGACTGAATTTCTTTGATTTTTTTAAATTCATTGATTTTATTTTATAATATTACTTTAAAATTATTAAAATAAATGTTAAAGTAAAAATGCAGTTCATTTGTTTTAATAAAAGGTTTACATAGGTAAAATAATTTTTTTTGTTTTTTATAATTTAAACCATTCTATATTGGTATGGTATTGCACCTTCATTTAAAAAGTATTCCGCCAATTTATCTCGCAAATCATTAGCCACCTGCGAAGATCTACGAATATTTGTAGAAAAGGAGCGCAAAGGTGTTTCACCACTGTTCCTTAGCTGCTCTCTCCAGTCACCTTCTTCAACAGTGCCATCCTCTCTTTCTCTATCTAAATAATTCTCTGGGCAATACCATCGTTTATGATCATTCAACATGATAAAGTTGTGAAGTACAGTACATGCCAATACAATAACGTCGACATTTTTTGGAGATAGTTCAATTGTTGTGAGTAATATTCTCCACCGTGCACAAAGAATTCCAAAGCAATTTTCTATACACCGTCGGGCTCGAGAGATTCTGTAGTTGTAAACAGTTTTTTTTATATCCAGGTTTGAGCCTGGATAAGGACGCATTAGATTAGTGCGCAAAGGAAAGGCAGCGTCACCTATGAAAAAGTGTGGGAAAGTATCTCTTACTGATGAGCTTAAGGGTTTGCTTGTTGGCACAGGTACTTTTCCAGACATAACAGACTCTCCAAATGCTGATAAACGAAATATTCCTTAAACAATTTTGGTTGAAATAGAAACCTTAGCAATTATGTATAACTTAAAGCAATACCTCCATCACTTTGGCTACCATAGCTACCAACGCTAACGGATGTAAAAGTGTATTTCGCGTCGCAAACTCCCATTAGTACCAAACTAAAATATTTTTTATAATTAAAATACATTGATCCTGAATTCGGGGGACACTTTATGGCCACGTGCTTCCCATCTATTGCACCTACACAATTTGGAACATTCCACACTGAATTAAATTCTTTTTCAATGTCTTTATATTGCTTTGTAGTTGGTTCACTCAAATAAATTGGAGATAAAAGACGCCAAAACACTTCACACGTTTCTAGCACTATTTCGCGAACTGTGGACTTTCCAAGCTTGTGGCTCCAAGCTATGGATTGAAGAGAGCATCCATGGCCTAAATACCTGGACAATTGTAAAAATAAATAGTTTGAATGTATATTTTGAGATGAAAATATGTTAAATGTTCTACTTACAGAAGTGTTATTGCTATTCTCTCTTCTGCGCCAATTCTTTGCTTCGGTTTCGTTAAATCAGAATAAACTAACCCCAGAAGCAAATTAAATACTTCGCGACTCATTCGCGTATGCTTAAAAAATTGCTCTTCATCAATTTCCTTCATGCGCCTAAAAACTTTTTTGTTGTAACCAGCAGTTACGTAGTCTCTATTAATGGGTCTGACACCCCATCTTCTAATTCGGCGTTTGCATTTTGCTCTGCTTTTTTTATACTTTTTAAATAAATTTAAAAAGCTTAGACCGATGAAAACATCTTCCATGTCCATTTTGAAACTTATTTTGACTATGAATATCTAAACTATATATGAGTTTTATAAAATGAAAACAATTCTGAAAAACTTCGTCGTTTATGTTTATGTCAAAAACATATGACACGTTATTAATGGTTCTCTAATTGGACAAACGTGCTTACGTTACGGTACGTTAGAGTACGGTTAGAACAACGTGTGGCTAAATAGGCCTTTACACTTTCTTTGTGTACGTTCGTTGTATACGTTTTGTTGTGTGTGTGATATTTGAAATAACACCGATATCTACAATAAAGGTACAATTATGCGAACGTCTACTTAAGCTAACCTAACGGCCGTTTGTTTTTAAATATACTAAAACAATACAAACGCTTACCGAAATTAACTGTCACATTTCCGGAACGCTTCAACCTGTATAAAATAGGTTTTGACGGCATTGTTACGTGACATTCGTAAGACAGTGCTGGAATTCTATGTGTTAAGTACCATTGCGGCACATTTGCCCGTTTTAGGTACTTTTGAAGTAATTAATAATAATTGTATCATTCATCAGTTTTTATCATTTTGCTTAATAAAAGTATAATAAATAAATAGTTATATTAAATACCAAGGCGAATTAAATACAAGGTGATAGCGGTGGCGAATTCAATTCTTTTCCCTGGTATTCGAACTGTCAAACTCCATATATAAAAAATCTGTATAACAGTTAGATAAATTTTTTATATATGGAGTTTGACAGTTAGAATACATGGTAAAAGAATTGAATTCGCCACCGCTATCACCTTGTATTTAATTCGCCTTGATTAAATACATAATAATATTTTTTAAAATAGATAATTAAATTAGTCAATACATTGCACATATTGCAATGTAAAATATCTTTCGAAGCTAATTTAGTACTTTTTTCAAATTTACATGTACGAAACAGTGCCCGCAACCATGCCACAAATCTCAACACTGTTTTGGACAGCTGCAGCAAATTGAAAATTGTATTAGGTTTTGTAATTTAATATTTTAGCTTTTATAGTTTTTTTTTTGCAAAACAATTGTACTTATTTCTTTTCGGGTTTTTGAAATTAAAATTACAAACAAAGTTATAATCATACACGAACAAATTGTACTGCACAATGTTTTATTTTTGTTTATTTTATTGACATGCGTCACATTTGTAAAGTTTCTATAAGTACATAAGCGACCGTACGTTAAAATACGTTGTTTTTCTTACATCAACGTTCGCATAACGAGGCCTTAAAGAATATTAAATTTAAATGAAATTGTACAAATTTCGATGGCTTAAAATCATTCATCCATAAGATAAAATATAAAAAACAGAACTAATATTTCATTGTCGTGCAATAAACTCATCCAATACATTCGCGCTTCTCCTGCAGTGAACTTTGTAAAATAATATTTTATTTCTTTTACTAGTTTTTTTAAACATAATTATAATTAATTTACATTAATCGTGCTTGATTCGTTCAAATATAAATATTTCATGATATTTATTATTTGAAACTCCAAAATGGAATTTTTAACTGCAGGGAAAGCATATCCATTTGGCCATTTCGCTACTGCTCATATAGCTTATCAGTTTATTCTACCCAGATTTTGTATAAAAAACCTAAGAGTCTTATATCAATAATTTTTTTATTTTTTTGCAATAGGACTAACTTGAAGTCTATACGTATCAAAATTATGTTTAAGACGTTTTTCCTTATAGTGCCTTACCTCTCGAAATGAAGATTTCTGTTTATAGGCGACTTAAAACGTCTAAATTCCTTTAATATCTAAAGCAGCTGGCAACTTGTTCCAGTCGTTTCTTTTATATTACAATTATGCAACAATAACCAAAACAGCTGGCTTAGCTGTGATATTTATTAAATGTTTCGTTGGTAGCTTGTAGCATTTTTATGTGCTGTTTCTGTATAACAGGCGATCAACTCGTCTAGAAAATTTAAATTGAAATAACTCAAAAAACTGAGTGCTTTTCATAAAAATTTTTTAGACGAGTTGATCGCCTGTAATATAGAAACAGCACATTAATTGGAAGTCTTTATAGCAATCTTTTGCCTTAGATTGTGTTGCTTTTGTAAAATATTTTCTTTAATAACATAAGTATTTCATGTATCACCACCATATTTTTTCTGTAACCTCAAATTTTTATTTTTTTTTTCTTGCATTAAATTTTTTCAGATGAATACAGTGGCAAAGCTATACCCCTGGCTGTAACAAAATTAAACTGAGGGGCTGAGAAACAAGCAAGGTTTCAAGGTTTCTGATGCATTTATTTATAAAGTCAAATTGAGTAAAAAAACTCATTGTAATATTTGTTTTAAACGTTAAGAAAAGTTTTTTAATTAAATGTTAAGTGTATTTTTAATTTAACTAAGAGAGAAAATGTAGAGAATATATTTTTAAAAAATAAATGTTATATAAAATCATAATCATTGCAAAAATGAAAACAATTCTCTTTATTAAGTATGTTTACCAGTACGATTATCAGTCGTATGCATAATAAAATGATTAAGCAGGTGTGACCATTTTATGATAAAAGTTCTTTTTTTTTAAAGCCTTACTTTTCGTAAAAAGGGTAAAAAAATTTTGTAAGAAAAAGAGATTTTAAATGTTTACCACAGAACCGAATTAATATTGCTCCGATATGAGACTGCGTATAAATAGATAGTCACAAAAAATTTACTTTTTGTAAAAATGCCGACCTGTTTGAAAAACACTCACCTATTTTTATACCCTTCACTACAAAAAATGGAAAAATGGTATATCTAAATTTGTCATTCCGTGTGTAATTTCTACAATATCCATTTCCGAGTGAGAGAGATATATTCGACTATGCCGAATCTTCACTACCTATGTAGATCTAGTTAAGTGAAGTAACTCCAATCAAAGAAGCAAATATTGGAGTGACAGAGAATTAAAATGAAAAACTTTTATATCCTCTTTCCACTTTTTGTGTTGAAGGGTATAAAAATTGTGTTTAAATACATATAACAAAAAATAAAAAAATTATATCATAATTATCTGAACAAAATTATTTTTAAAGTTAAGTAAAACTAGCTTGAAAATGAACTATATTTCTCCTAAATGACGTGAGAGCTATGGGGAATATCGTTCCAGACACTTTTTGCATAAACTAAGAAATGGCATTTAGATATATGAAAGCTCTTAAACAAATTAATCTTTTACCTCTATTTAGAGTTGAAAAGTTCAATCGCCCATAAAGATGTTCAGGTTGACGCGTGTATATTATTTTATGCATTAGGTTTAAAATCCTTACCTTCATATAGTTATCAAGACACATGCCATAAAGCTTGTTTGCGTATACGAACGAATTATATTATTAAGAGTCATATTAAGTTTTCTTCTGCTAACACTATCGCAGATGGCAAAAAGTTCCCATCCGCACAGTAAAATTGGCATTAAATATGTTTTCGCAAGAAGCATTCGATTATTTCTAGGAATGCAATAATGACTTTGCCAAAGATTTCTTAACAAAGAAGACACACGATTATAAGTAAAATTAATATGGCTAGACCAAGTGAGAGTGCTGTTAAAGTAAATTCCCAGATTTTTAACAACCTTTACAATCTGATTATTTAAGATTAGGACAGGACTATAATCAAGTTTTAATAAATTGTTCTTTTTGAGGGACCTGAATGAAAATTTATGTAAAAGAATTTAATTTCTTACATAAAAAATTATGATCTGCAGTGTCAAGAGCCTTGGAATGATGCAAAAGTACTAAGAATGTAACATTGCCACAATCAGCTTGTTGTCTAATATCTTCTGAAACATCTACTATCATACAGTTGTGTTTTTTACGAAATCCAGATTGATAGTTTGAAAGAATGTTATTATTTCCGAGGTAGCAAGTCACCTGTTTATGAACCAGCCTTCAAAAACTTTTGAGAAGAATGGTAGGATTGCTATCGGTCTGTACTTAGGTTTTGATTTCTTTATTCGGATGACTTTACTGACAACAGACTAGAGAGCACATCATTCCGGTTGACATTAGTAAAATAAAAATGATTGCTTGAAGAAGCATTGGAGAAGCGATAGTAATTGGAGGTGGGTGTAACAACCGGAATATTTAAAAATTGTTTATTTAAATTATTTACATTAATTTCGCAAGTCTCATGATTGATAGATTTACTGACTCCAATTTCACGAATTATTTTCCACTTTTTCTTAGAGTTAGTTGCAGCAGAAAATTTATCTACAAATTAGTTGAATTTGGCTGTCTTAATAGCCTGTTCGTTACCTTGCGTGCAATTCGTTATGATTCGTGTATTTCTGCGGTTCTAAAACGCTTCCAGAACGAAATTAACGTATCCCTTTCAGATTGCAAGGAAGTCACTATTATGAAGGAAACAAGAATATTAGTGATCAAGTTAAGAATGTTGAGCACTCCAAGTTTCCTAAAAAGGTTTTAGTGTGGCTTGCAATCAGTCCCTTTGAAATGTCTGACCCAGTGTTTTTTGAGTCTGAATTGACGGTTAATTCGTACAGATATATTAACTACTATTTGCTTAAAGTTAAAGATTTTATAGAGAAGAAACACAGAAATGTAAATGTTATATTTTGGCCGGATTTAGCATCCAGCCATTACGCACACAAGACTTTGGAAGCCGTGGACGCACTTAATAAACCATGTCTCGCTAAGGATGAAAACCCTCCAAATGTACCTCAGTTACGCCCAATTGAAGATTTTTGGGCTAATTTAAAACGAAGAGTGTATGCAGGTGGAGTTCAGCCAAAAAACACAAAAAGTTTGATCAACAAAATCAGAAAAGAGCTCCACGAGATGCCAACATCGATCTTTTCAAAGGCAATGAAAGAAGTTCCCTATAGGTGCCGCAATGCGGCTCGAATAGGTCCCAATTTTTTTTACATTAAACTAAGAACATATGTAATACTAAAAACAAGTCAAATAAAATTTTCTATTTTCTTTACAAAAAATATTTGAAATTTAATTTTGTTGCAATTTTATTCCGCATACGTTATGTCCATCTGGGGTCTTTGATCTCAAGGGTACGACAAGATTATACAAATGGTTTACGTTATATTGTAAAGCATGTATTTGTATTTGCATGTATGTTATATATCATGTTTCAATCAATGTTTAAATATTGGCGAGCGCCAATTTTTTCACAGGATTTTTTTTTCTTATTATATAATTCTCTATCGCCCCATATAGTTATTTTTTTGATTAGAGTTATTTTATTGTTCCAAAAGACATGAAAAAATTAGAGGTAGGCGTGGTTGATGTTAATGTAAATTAAATAAGAGGTCGTTGACTGCAAATGCAGATAGTTATGGGGCTCGTAATCAACTATTGAAGTGTTCCACGTCATCAGTATGTATAGCCGGTCGTTAGCAGTATCAGGATAAAACTCATTTAACTGACTTATATCAATTATTTGCAGAATATCAGTAACAGTTATCTTAACACAAACAAATCGACGCATTAAAAAAGCACTGTATATGATTTTCTCCTTTTTGAGGCGAACAGCAGCACGAAATGTTTGGAAATTAAACATTTAAAAAAATACTATTTTCCTTAAGACCTCTTCAAAAGCTTTTGATATTTTAAAAAATTTTTAAATTTCAGAGATTTAGGTGTTTTGCCTGCTGCCTCTAAGGACATGGACCGATCATGTTGATTTCCAAAAGCACCTCTTTTGACACTATATCTGATCGGTTGACAACACGGATGGACAGACGTACAGACAGACATCGCTCAAGCGACTTTGCTTTATACTTTATGGGGTCGGAAATTGATATTGTAAAAATTACACACGGAATGACAAACTTTTTTTCCACTTTTTGTGGTGAATGGTATCAAAAAGGTGAGTGACAATGAAAACCAATTGAAAATTGTTTATTGTATCAAATGCAACCATAGTAGTTATGAATGCGCTTTGGTAATTTCTATCAATTGAATTGCATTAAATAAAAAGGCGACCTTCTTTAAAAATAAAATAAGTGGAAGTTTTCTTTTCATACTCTTAAAATATATATTTTTTTTCATTTTTAAACTAATAACTCTAATAATTACATAAATTTTAGTCACATATTTATGTGTATCACATTTATACTTTAACAATAATTAATTCATTTATTAATTCATTAATTCAGGTGGAATACATATACTTTACAATATGGCTGACTTCCAAAACGTAGCAACTGACGTTTCGAACAATGTATTATGTTTCATAATGTCGTGGTACTAAATGTTTACAATGCATACAATTCCAAAATGTCGCAGATAATTGTTAGAAACGTGGCAACCAAGCAACTAGCGCATCAGTTTCTAAATTGATGCTTGATAATTAGTGAATTTGGAAATCTGCAATAGAAAAATTAATTGGAAAGTTCTTATTTTCCTACTTCTTTAAAAACAATACATTTACCATTTATGTTTTACAAAACATATTTGAAGATATTTTTGTTGAACATTAAAATCCTGTTATTTATTTTTTATTTTTATTACGATGTTTTCGCAAACAATGTTTATATAGAGAATTTTTCGTACGTAATTTATGTCCACAAACTTCACATTGAAACCAAGACATCTCTGCCGTTATCCTGTGTGTAGTTTCTGTGTGCAAAGTTAGTTTTTTGGCCGTCATAAAGAACTCCGAACATTTAGGGCACTTAAATTTGTTTACTTTTTGTTGGCTTTTTTTAATATCCCGATGTTTTCTTTTACGATGCTGATAAAGAGCGTTTCTCGTGGGTAAATTGTGACCGCAATCTTCACAAACAAAACTGGTAGTAGAATGTTTTACGTTGATATGTTTTCTTAACAATACTGTTGTTTCAAAAACTTTTGGACACAAAGGACAATCAACTGAATTTAAGTTTTGACGAATATGCTTTTCATTTTTATGATTTCTAGCACGATGTTTGTATAAGGAATTTTTTGATTTCAATCCATGTCCACAAATTTCACAATTAAAGGTTTTTTTTACAATGCCGCTTGTAAATGGATATGATGAATATTTTCCTCCTAATACAGTGGAACTTGTTACATTATTTTCACAAAAAATTTCTTTCTCAATTTTAACTTGTGTTGCTTCTAAAATATTCGAAAACTCATTGGTATTTTTTACTACAGCATCTTCACTGCAATTGACGTATTCATTTGAAGCTTCTACTTTAAAGTTTACAATGTTCTGATTATCTGATGTCTGAGCAGGAATATATTGTGGCTGAGCTTTCGTTGTTGCTTCAACTTCATTTTGGAGCTTAACGTGCTCGTCTTCATATAAACATTCTGTTTTTATTATCACATTTGTTACCAGTTTCTTAATTTTTTCTAAAACAAAAATATTCATTTAAAAGCGGATAATTATCGTTGGAAATATAAAAGAATCTAAAATTATTTTAAATTTAATTTATTCAACAAATAACTGTTTTTGTGTGTAACATCTTTGACCGAATAGGTCTTAACTTTTGTTTGAATTTTGGCCAGAATAAAAATATATCGACTTGTTCTTAGTTTACAACAAAAGCAAGAAAAAAAATATTCAGCAATATACGATTTGAAGTCACAAACCACCACCGAGTGGTAGTTATAGATTACAATACAATAAGCCGTTTTAATATTGTTTTTTCCCTTCTGATTAAGTCCGAATAATTACAATTCTATATAAACAAAAAAAAACAAAAAGTTTTTAAATTTTTTAAATTCGAAAATCCATGTTTTCTCTGTGGAATGTCTCCATAAAACTCTCTTTATTAGAATGTGTGTGAAGATAAATTTTAAAATTTTTAGCTTTGCCACAAACCTTTTAATTTAACAGAGCTCTGTTACAAAGATAACATAGCCCTGTTAAAGGAATAAAAATTCGGTTTATGCATCCAAACAGTAAATTTTATGGAAAAACCTAAATATAGAAAAACCAAAATGAAAGGGATTTGCTTGCGAGGTGTCCTTCTATAGTTGTCCGTACTTAAAATATTTAAAAGCCCCTGTTGGAACGGGTTTGGACACTTATGCTTTTAAAATTTGAGTTTCTCTAAGGGATGAGCCCATTTTTATGGAAACAACAAAAGATGGCAAAATTGTAATAATACAGGAATGTGCATGAGGTAGTCTTCTTTCACTGTCCATACTTGGAATTTTTAACATAGCGAGTTGGAACGGGTTTTGGGCACTTTTAAATTTTTAAAATTTGGGTTTCTCTAAGGGATGACCCTATTTTAAGGAAACAACAAAAGATGGCGAAATTGTAATAATACAGAAATGTGCATGAGGTAGTCTTCTTTCATTGTCCATACTTGGAATTTTTAACAGCGCGAGTTGGAACGGGTTTTGGGCACTTTTAAATTTTTAAAATTAGGGTTTCTCTAAGGGATGAGCCCATTTTTATGGAAACAAGAAAAGATGGCAAAATTGTAATAATACAGGAATGTGCATGAAGTAGTCTTCTTTCATTGTCCATACTTGGAATTTTTAACAGCGGGAGTTGGAACGGGTTTTGGGAACTTTTAAATTTTTAAAATTTGGGTTTCTCTAAGGGATGAGCCCATTTTTATGGAAACAACAAAAAATGGCAAAATTGTAATAATACAGAAATGTGCATGAGGTAGTCTTCTTTCATTGTCCATACTTGGAATTTTTAACAGCGCGAGTTGGAACGGGTTTTGGGCACTTTTAAATTTTTAAAATTTGGGTTTCTCTAAGGGATGAGCCCATATTTAAGGAAACAACAAAAGATGGCAAAATTGTAATAATACAGGAATGTGCATGAGGTAGTCTTCTTTCATTGTCCATACTTGGAATTTTTAACAGCGCGAGTAGGAACGGGTTTTGGGCACTTTTAAACTTTTAAAATTTGGGTTTCTCTAAGGGATGAGCCCATTTTGATGGAAACAACAAAAGATGGCAAAATTGTAATAATACATAAATGTGCATGAGGTAGTCTTCTTTCATTGTCCATACTTGGAATTTTTAACAGCGCGAGTAGGAACGGGTTTTGGGCACTTTTAAACTTTTAAAATTTGGGTTTCCCTAAGGGATGAGCCCATTTTTATGGAAACAACAAAAGATGGCAAAATTGTAATAATACAGGAATGTGCATGAAGTAGTCTTCTTTCATTGTCCATACTTGGAATTTTTAACAGCGCGAGAAGGAACGGGTTTTGGGCACTTTTAAACTTTTAAAATTTGGGTTTCTCTAAGGGATGAGCCCATTTTTATGGAAACAACAAAATATGGCAAAATTGTAATAATACATAAATGTGCATGAGGTAGTCTTCTTTCATTGTCCATACTTGGAATTTTTAACAGCGCGATTAGGAACGGGTTTTGGGCACTTTTAAACTTTTAAAATTTGGGTTTCTCTAAGGGATGAGCCCATTTTTATGGAAACAACAAAAGATGGCAAAATTGTAATAATACAGGAATGTGCATGAGGTAGTCTTCTTTTATTGTCCATACTTGGAATTTTTAACAGCGCGAGTAGGAACGGGTTTTGGGCACTTTTAAACTTTTAAAATTTGGGTTTCTCTAAGGGATGAGCCCATTTTTAAGGAAACAACAAAAGATGGCAAAATCGTAATAATACAGAAATGTGTGCGAAGTAGTCTTCTTTCATTGTCCATACTTGGAATTTTTAACAGCGCGAGTTGGAACGGGTTTTGGGCACTTTTAAATTTTTAAAATTTGGGTTTCTCTAAGGGATGAGCCCATTTTTAAGGAAACAACAAAAGATGGCAAAATCGTAATAATACAGAAATGTGTGCGAAGTAGTCTTCTTTCATTGTCCATACTTGGAATTTTTAACAGCGCGAGTTGGAACGGGTTTTGGGCACTTTTAAATTTTTAAAATTTGGGTTTCTCTAAGGGATGAGCCCATTTTTATGGAAACAACAAAAGATGGCAAAATTGTAATAATACAGAAATGTGCATGAGGTAGTCTTCTTTCATTGTCCATACTTGGAATTTTTAACAGCGCGAGTTGGAACGGGTTTTGGGCACTTTTAAATTTTTGATTAGAGTTATTTTATTGTTCCAAAAGACATGAAAAAACTAGAGGTAGGCGTGGTGTTTCGCCTGCTGCCTCGAAGGACATGTTGATTTCCAATATCTGATTGATGTTAATGTAAATTAAATAAGAGGTCGTAGACTGCAAATGCAGATAGTTATGGGGCTCGTAATCAACTATTGAAGTGTTCCACGTCATCAGTATGTATAGCCGGCCGTTAACAGTATCAGGATAAAACTCATTTTAACTGACTTATATCAATTATTTGCAGAATATCAGTAACAATTATCTTAACACAAACAAATCGACGCATTAAAAAAACACTGTGTATGATTCTCTGCTTTTTGCGGCGAACAGCAGCACGAAATGTTTGGAAATTAAGCATTTAAAAAAATACTATTTCCTTAAAGACCTCTTCAAAAGCTTTTGATATTTTAAAAAATTTTTAAATTTCAGAGAGGTAGGTGTTTTGCCTGCTGCCTCGAAGGACATGGACCGATCATGTTGATTTCCAAAAGCACCTCTTTTGACACTATATCTAATCGGTTGACAACACGGATGGACAGACGTACAGACAGACATCGCTCAAGCGACTTTGCTTTATACTTTATGGGGTCGGAAATTGATATTGTAAAAATTACACACGGAATGACAAACTTTTTTTCCACTTTTTGTGGTGAATGGTATCAAAAAGGTGAGTGACAATGAAAACCAATTGAAAATTGTTTATTGTATCAAATGCAACCATAGTAGTTATGAATGCGCTTTGGTAATTTCTATCAATTGAATTGCATTAAATAAAAAGGCGACCTTCTTTAAAAATAAAATAAGTGGAAGTTTTCTTTTCATACTCTTAAAATATATATTTTTTTTCATTTTTAAACTAATAACTCTAATAATTACATAAATTTTAGTCACATATTTATGTGTATCACATTTATACTTTAACAATAATTAATTCATTTATTAATTCATTAATTCAGGTGGAATACATATACTTTACAATATGGCTGACTTCCAAAACGTAGCAACTGACGTTTCGAACAATGTATTATGTTTCATAATGTCGTGGTACTAAATGTTTACAATGCATACAATTCCAAAATGTCGCAGATAATTGTTAGAAACGTGGCAACCAAGCAACTAGCGCATCAGTTTCTAAATTGATGCTTGATAATTAGTGAATTTGGAAATCTGCAATAGAAAAATTAATTGGAAAGTTCTTATTTTCCTACTCCTTTAAAAACAATACATTTACCATTTATGTTTTACAAAACATATTTGAAGATATTTTTGTTGAACATTAAAATCCTGTTATTTATTTTTTATTTTTATTACGATGTTTTCGCAAACAATGTTTATATAGAGAATTTTTCGTACGTAATTTATGTCCACAAACTTCACATTGAAACCAAGACATCTCTGCCGTTATCCTGTGTGTAGTTTCTGTGTGCAAAGTTAGTTTTTTGGCCGTCATAAAGAACTCCGAACATTTAGGGCACTTAAATTTGTTTACTTTTTGTTGGCTTTTTTTAATATCCCGATGTTTTCTTTTACGATGCTGATAAAGAGCGTTTCTCGTGGGTAAATTGTGACCGCAATCTTCACAAACAAAACTGGTAGTAGAATGTTTTACGTTGATATGTTTTCTTAACAATACTGTTGTTTCAAAAACTTTTGGACACAAAGGACAATCAACTGAATTTAAGTTTTGACGAATATGCTTTTCATTTTTATGATTTCTAGCACGATGTTTGTATAAGGAATTTTTTGATTTCAATCCATGTCCACAAATTTCACAATTAAAGGTTTTTTTTACAATGCCGCTTGTAAATGGATATGATGAATATTTTCCTCCTAATACAGTGGAACTTGTTACATTATTTTCACAAAAAATTTCTTTCTCAATTTTAACTTGTGTTGCTTCTAAAATATTCGAAAACTCATTGGTATTTTTTACTACAACATCTTCACTGCAATTGACGTATTCATTTGAAGCTTCTACTTTAAAGTTTACAATGTTCTGATTATCTGATGTCTGATCAGGAATATATTGCGGCTGAGCTTTCGTTGTTGCTTCAACTTCATTTTGGAACTTAACGTGCTCGTTTTCATATAAACATTCTGTTTTTATTTTTATATTTGTTACCAGTTTCTTAATTTTTTCTAAAACAAAAATATTCATTTAAAAGTGGATAATTATCTTTGGAAATATAAAAGAATCTAAAATTATTTTAAATTTAATTTATTCAACAAATAACTGTTTTTGTGTGTAACATCTTTGACCGAATAGGTCTTAACTTTTGTTTGAATTTTGGCCAGAATAAAAATATATCGACTTGTTCTTAGTTTACAACAAAAACAAGAAAAAAATATTCAGCAATATACGATTTGAAGTCACAAACCACCACCGAGTGGTAGTTATAGATTACAGTACAATAAACCGTTTTAATATTGTTTTTTCCCTTCTGATTAAGTCCGAATAATTACAATTCTATATAAACAAAAAAAAAGCAAAAAGTTTTTAAATTTTTTAAATTCGAAAATCCATGTTTTCTTCTTTGGTTTTTTTCAGAAAAAGTATTTCCACTGTGGAATGTCTCCATAAAACTCTCTTTATTAGATACGTTACATACAGACATGTTCAGAATTCCATACGAAATTTTCACTCTGTATTTTCCAAAGAATTGTTGCTATAAAATAATTTTTTACAAAAACAATGCCTTGAAAAAAAAAACGAAGTGAAAATTTCGTGTGAAATTCAGAACATGCCTGAAAATTGAAAACTTAACACTATTCATAGTTTAGTTAACATTTTTAATAAAAGCAGGCTTAAGTCTATCAATAGAAATAGTTTTTGTTTTGTTTTAAACATTGAAGGTAAAAAACTTATTGTTTCTCTTAAGTACTTTGAAAGGTCCTTGATAAGGAGGATCAAGTGTTATATAAATATTTTCTGTTCGAACGAAAACATGACTTGAATCTTCTAAATGCTTTAATACAAAGGGTTTATTGCTTGAGTGGTTTTTCCCATAAGTAGGTTTAAGGAGTCTGAATCTATCTCTAAGGTGGTTTTTAAAAACATGATGTGATAGTTTTAAACAAGACTTTGTAAAGAATTGACCTGGGGGGTTATTATGTAATTCAATTCGAAAGAAAAATCATTCGTATTTGAATAATTTGTATTATGCAGTACGATTTTCGAAAAATTATTAACGAATTTAAGGAAATTAATTTCGAAGTGTAATTTTTTCTCTCATTCGAAAATACTACTTTTCGTAAATGCAACTATGTAATACGAAAGAGAATACAAAAAAAACAATAAAACGTTCGTATCTCAGTGGAAATAAAAAATATTTAAAATGTAACGTCAGAACAAAAATAGTCTTTCAGGAACAGGGGGTGGTCCAACCAAATTTTGTTCCTTAACGCAATTCGAAAAGAAATTGTGGAGTTGCTTTCTATTTCAAACCTTTCGTTTCAGAGTAAATAGATATAGTGGAGGATTGTCTTATGGAAAACTTTATAAATATTGTTTCAGATGAACCTATACCAATTCCTTGTAAGGAAATTTCGCCTAGTACACCACCAACAGATAAGCAAAGAGCACAACTTTACTCAAAGAAGAGCCTTCTTCAAAAACAAGTTGGTAATCAGATAAAATATCAAGAAGACTCCATTAAACTCATGACCAAAGCAGATAAAAATATAAAATTAATTGGGTTGATTCCGCCAGTATATATTAAACTGTTGTTATAATTCGGTAATAACCGTCGTCACTGGCTGTGTACTTTGGATGTTCTTTTAAAATAAAAGACCCAAATTTTAACTATTTACCCCAATAAACAAGACAGATATCAGGGAATCTACCTGCATAATATTATTTAAACTGACAAAAATTACCTAAACCCACCACCTTTTATTCTTAACACTATTTTAACACTATCTCTTCAGTTTTAGTAAACACGTGGCTTGAAAATGATGTTATCTCATCGGAAGCGCTCGCCGAACATCCAAAGTACACAGCCAGTGACGACGGTTATTACCGAAAATTATAACAACAAAAATATAAAAGGCTGTTTTTCTGTTATACATAGAAGGTGAAAGCACGTCTCGTCAAGACTCTTCTCACTTTTTTTCGGCTCTTTTTAAAGATGTTGAAAAATAAAAAACACTACGTTATTTTATTTTTTCTTTTATGCACGGGCACTTGCAATTTAATAATTAAAAATGTTAAAAAACTGTTTTTTTGTTATGACTAAATATGTTTTTTAATCCTCTTTTTTAATTTTTTCTTAATACAACTTTGTATAACATTCGAACGAATTACATAATACGATTTTACTTTCGATTCGGAAATTTCTTTCGAATCGAATTATAAAGTAACCCCCCTAACAAAACCCATGTCCTCTTTTAAAGTTTTCCTTAAACAAAATAAAATAGTGGGAACAGCTTCTATCCAATTCTGTTTTGAGTTGCATCTTCGTTCTAATACGTTTAAAGCCAAGAATTTTTGACAGTTATTTAAGCATACAACATTCAAGTTGTTTACCCTGATCAGAAGAATTTTTAAACCAATTCTCGTAGAGCTCCTGCTACAGATTCGGCACTTATGTCTTTTAAAAGAAATACCTCTGGCCATCTTGAAAATCTGTCAATGCAAGTTAGGCAATATCTATAATCATTGCGAGGTGGTGACGGGCCCACGAAATCAATATTAATATGCTCAAAACGGCTGGAAGGTTCTTCATATAACCCAACATATGACAGTGCGCCGCTAAACTTTTTCTTTCTAATAAATTAAACAATTCCTTGCCCATAAATGAACGTCTCTATTAAATCCGAGTCAAACAACTTTTGAAGTCATTATTTTAGATGTGGAACGAATACCAGGTTAGATAGGTTATGAATAAAACCAAATAAAAATTTACGAAGGCTATTAGGTATTTTTGGCCGTATCTTATTACTAGAATGGTATAGGTTTCCTTTAATTTTAGAGAGATATGCATTGAAAATAATTTTGTAACTTCACATCAGCCATTGGAATACTTGATGGAAGATATATTTCTGAAATCCTAGATATACTATTCGCAACGACATTGTACCCTAATAGCTGAATTTGAAGCGTCAACGTAGAGATATAATTTATCTTCTGGTGAAGGATGTGATAATAGCGCTGCGTTAGAAAGAGCTTTCTTTAAATTATTAAAAGAAATATTTTGATCTTCTTGTTTCTCTTTTGAATTTCCTTTTTGAAATTCACTTGAACTTGAAGTTTGGATACAGGAGGAATGGCAGAACGATAATAACTCAACATACCGAGAAATCCTCTAAGCTCTGTTATATCTTTAGACTTTAGAAAATTAATAATAGCATCTACCTTATCACGTTAAGGTTTAATGCCATTTTCATTACCCTGATATCCAAGAAAAGTAATTTCTGTTTTACCTAATTCACATTTTTCTGGATTTAAACTACTCGCAACTAATTTAATCTAGAAAAGAATAGACGAAGGTGTTCCCCATGTTCTTCCCAGTTTGACGAGGTAATCAAAAACCGTCAATGTATGGAAAAACAAATTCCAAGTCCTTAACCATTTGATGAACAAAACGCTGCCAAGTTTTAGCTGCATTCCTAGAACCAACTGGCATTTTAAAATATTCAAAAAGGCCAAATGGATTTATAATTTCAGTTTTTTCCACATCTTCAGGCGCCACTGCAATTTGATGGAATGCTATTACTAGATCAATTTTGGAAAAAAAAATTGCTCCATGAATAATTGAAAATCTCTTATATTTGGAATCAGATACTTTGCTGGCACAGTATGATTGTTTAGAAATCTATAATTACCACATGGTCTCCAAGATCCGTTAGGTTATTTTTTTAAATAATCTATATACAGTGGTGTTCGATAAAATAGAGCCACCTTGATCTAGCATTTTTCAAACTAAAAATAATCTACAAAAAACTTTATTATTATTTCTTTTTTATATTTCGGTTTACTCATAAACTAATGTGCTGTTTCTGTATTGCAGGCGATCAACTCGTCTGAAAAATTTATATGGAAAGTACTCAATTTTTTGAGTGATTCCTATAGAAATTTTGTAGACGAGTCGCTCGCTTGTAATACAGAAACCGCACATAAATGATACAAAAATAATACAAATGTAGAAATTCAAAACTTAAATAAAAATTAATCCATTCAATTTTTACAAGTCACTAGGTCCTGCCTGTGCATAAAAATAGAGCCAGCGAATTTGGTTACCTAAAATAAATTTTTTTGTTTACTGACTGGATTTTTTCTCATTAATTATTATTTCTTTACTTCAGTACTTCGTGGAATAACCCTTTTTTTATAACGTTTGAGCATCGTTTTGGCATTGAGTCCACAAGTTTTTGGCAGGTTTCTGCAGGAATATTTTTTCGCGCATCCTGAATCGAAGTCCAAAGTTCGTCTTTATTGAATGGATTTGTTCCTCGAAGACACATTTTTACTATTTGCCATAAGTTCTCGATCAATATCTTGTTGAAAAACCCATCGAAACGGCATTTCTAATTCGGCATAAGGCATCATAGTGTCATTAATAATATTTATATAATAATTTAATTCAAAATAAAGGCACAATACCAAAATGCGAAAAACATCCCCACACCATTATGTTTCCGCCTCCATGTTTAATGGTATTCGTGGTGTGTTGTGAACGGAATTCTATGTTGGAAGGTGTTTGTACAAGCAATATGCTTCTGTCTGAATTAAATAAATTAACTTTCGTTTTGTCAGACCATAGAATATTTCTCCATTTGCTTACAGGCAAATCTACATGATTTTGGGAAAATTCTAATCTTTTCTTTAGGTGCTTTTTATTTGGGTATGGGACCTTAATACTACTTATAGCTTTCAAATTATTTTTAGTAAGAAGCCTTCTTAAGGTTGAGGTAGAAACGTCTAGATTATGCTCCTTTTTAAGGATGGAAGAGGTGACAAAAGGATCTTTTTTTTACATGACGCAAATTTTTTGCTCCAGTAGAGGTGTAATTTGATACGGTCTTCCTCTATTTTCTGCTTTGCTTTCATATTTGACGTTGTTTTCTAAAATTTTTTATAGCATTCAATTATTTCAGAAATTTGTCTATAACTTTTTCGTTCGCTATGGAGTTTTTTTATTGTCTCCCGGCTCTCTAAGGTATAATGAACTCACATGGTGCATGCGTGAACCACCCCTATTTTAAAATGTTATGATATCATTATTTTTTTGTTGGTAATTAAAGGTGTTCAAACGATATTTTAAAATGTGTCGCAAAAGATAAAGACATATTCGTGAAGATCAAAGAGTCAGCGGAAAAATTATCGCTCCGACATAGCATGAAAAATTTACTGTTGAATGTTAAACAAGAAACTGACAGAGGTGCAAAGAACTCCGATTGTGATAACAGAATTTATTTAATGGTTTTAAGTTTTATATTTTTCCTAACCTCAAGTGGTCCAAACAAGTAGAAAACAACTTGAAAATTTGTATTAATAAACACCATAAAAATTAAGTGTTTTCTTTTATTTTAAACTTAATTTCGCTTTGTACGCCACTGTGCAGACATCTGAAATCTTAAAAAAAAAACAATCCAGTCTTCTAAATTTAAAAAAAATACAATCTGTCTTAATAAAAAAATATTAATTTTTTAAGGCAACAAATTAAACTTAATCAATCACTAACTTCTACAGATTTAATTTTAGCTTTTATAGTTATTTCCTCGGTCAACATCATACGATCCAAATCCTGAGCACTAACCTCAAAATTATGACTAGTTTTTATATGCCAACGCAATCTGCAAATAAGCAAAAAAAACTGTTATTAAAAAAAAAATAAAATCAAAAAATATATTTAACTTACTTGCCCCTATTCGGTAGCATTTTCTCACAATGTTCGCAACAATAGGGCATCGTACCCAAATGTACATACATATGACTTTTCAAAGATTGAGGAGACTGAAAAAATTTACCACAATTTGTCTCTTCACAAATAAAGCGCTTATTTTCATGTTTGGTTTGTATATGCGTCTTTAAATGTACAGCCATCATGAATCCCTTGCCACACTCTTGACACACAAAGGGATAGATCTTTTGATGAAATCTTAAATGAATTTTATAATTTGATGATCCTTTAATTTTCTTTGTACAATATTCACAATTAAATTCAGGATAACATTTGCAACTTAAACGTTTCACGTGTTTTCCATAATCTTCTTTCGAATAAAATGATTTATTACATTTGTTACACTGATAGAGCGGCTCTTTGTGGCGATGTTTTCGATGGCGATGTGAAGCCAATAATTGTTTTGTATTTGAACTATGGCCACATAATTCACATACGTATGGTGGTCCAGGCGGTATAGGTAATCTAATACCCGTTGGTATGCAAGGTGTTATGGTAATATTTGTTATTCTGCCTTCATTTAAAATACTTTCGCTTTTAGTGTTTTCCTCTTTTAACATGAAAGATGTTTGGTCTATAATAGAGGCCGTTATTAGTTGGAATTATATTTAGATAGAAGTTTTTCTGGGGCATTTTTTCTATTCAGAATTGTCTTAAGTACAAACAAGTCATTCTTAGTTTAATGTAATATAAATATTATTTATTTTTTTACAGGAGTTTTTACGTGTCCACAAATTGTACTAAATTAACTTTTGATCGCATTACATGAAATTTACGCATCTTCTCTAATTGTTCAGTGTTCATATCAATGCCATGTTTACGCTGTATATGTATTCGCAATCTTTAAGAGCAAGAAAGGAAAATCATTATAAGTATTGAGACTTAATTTAAGAAGGTAGAAAAGAATTTTCGACTTACTTTGATTTGGCGGGATAACCCTGCTGACAGTATTCACATTCGAAGGGCATAATGCCGTGTGTGAATTCATGATTGCGAAGCGATGAGGAAGAGGTAAAATACTTGCCGCAATTTGGATAATCGCATGAAAATCGAATTTGATTATGTTTCACATTAATGTGCGTATTTAAATGGCAGGCTTGAGCAAATTTTCTATCACACAATTTACAAGCATAGGGAAAATCTCCAGTATGATAACGTACATGTATTTCGAGACTTTTGCGTATGGCAAAAACTTTACTACAAATGTTGCAGGTGTAGCCAGACTTATCATGAGCTGTTTGTATGTGGCAGTCTCTTGCTTGTTTGGTGGCGTACAAACGTCCACAATGTGAGCAAGAGAATTTCGGTCGGTCGGCCTCATGACAGCGGCGATGATTTTTCATGCGTGAATAGTTTGGATAAATTCGATGACAATAGTCACAGCTATAGGAACCCACATGCCGCTTACGTTCTGTACTATTATTATTTATATTTTTATTGACATTTGATTTTCTTTTAGCGGTTTGACTTATGGCATCATCTGTAGTTTCATTTTCATCATAAACGGGTCCATCTTGTGAGCTGTCATTTTCTATAACTTTATTTTCATTGCTTTTAAATTTTGTAGTTTCATATATGATCTCTTCCTCACCTTCCTTTAGACAGTCGTCATCAACGACAATTGGTAAATGTTCTTTATTGGCTACAGCTACAACGTTGTCTTGCCATCTTAAACGTTCATCTGTTTTTGGTTCGTGTGTTTCTTGTGTATATACCTTTTCTAGCTCGTCCCCCTCCTCCTCCTCATCATCATCATATACTTCAGCATATTCGAAAAACTCTTCATTTTCTCCACTTTCAAGCGTTTTTGTCTTTGTAACATATATTGGAATAGAGTTTTCATCGCAATTTATTTGTAGTGTTTCCGTTTCTGTTTATTTAAAAAAAAAAATAATAATGTAATTGTTATAATTCTTTTAAGCAAAAAGACTTGTTTAATTATTTTTTATTATATAATAATAATTTAATTTAATAGTAAAACAATTTAAATACAGAAGCAGAAACATTACAAATGCCCGTTGTATAAAAACAACCACATTTTATTTAAATCAACATCTGTTATCACAAAAATTGAGCTCACGAATGATTTTGATAGTGTCATTAGTCACATTAAAGGGTTTGCGCATTTACACTTTTAAAAATATTGATGCTAACTTTTGAGAAAATTTACTTGTTTTTTCCCCTTTTATTTTTTTCACTATAAATAATTTCATGTGTGTAAAGATAAATTCGAATTTAACTAGTAGAGACATCAACCAATTTTTTTAACATAGCTAATTTTGCAGTTAACAGAGCACTGTTGATCACTTAACAGTCGTTAGAATTTTGACCTCTATAAGTTAAAACGCTTAACCCGAGAATTTGGGACCCGGTCCATGTTAAGTGCGATATGTAAAAATTGTGCTAGAAGGTACAGAGTGAGGTTATAAAAGTTAAATGAGCAAAACAGTTCTTAAACATAGTCATTTTTTACAACTTCTTGAGAAAATTGGTGGCCATTATGGAAAAATGGGGAATGTCTGGTTCAACACATATACAAATAAAAAATAAAACAAGTAAGAGTGCTAAATGCCGAATCTTATATACCCTTCACCATATACGTAAATCTAGTTTAGTGTCATCGGCTCTTAATGGATTTTGCATTTTTTAAAAATTTTAGATCTCTTCATAAGCTTTTTATGATTCCCATATTGATATTTCAAAAAAAATTGAAAAGTTCAGAGGGCCGCAACTCGGAAAATATGGCGCCAATTTTTTCACTTGATGTTTTTGCTTATTTTTTAATTCTCTATAGCCTCGTGTGTTCATTTTTTTTATTAGAGTTACTTCATTGTTACAAATGATATGGAAAAATTAGAGGCGTGGTGTGGGACCGAACTTGCTGTTTGATTTCCAATAGTAGCTCTGGCGTATTTAAATTTTCTATAGCTAATATAGTGCCTTGGCAAACTTGATTTCAACACTAACACGGACGAACAGACGGACAGTGAACTCAGAATCTAAGACTATTCCACAAAATCTGAACTACAGCAATTTTTCTTATCCTATAGAAGTCTGCCCGTGTGGTTCCGATTCTCATGTCTTAAATGGTTCATCGGCCGAAGGATCTTAGACCCAATTTCATTCGCCCCGTGCTGTCTAAAGTTTTATCGAATATTATGAAAGATCAAGATGATAACATTATAAGTAAGGTAAACGGTAATAATTTATTAGTTCTTTAGTCTTTAGATTTTTTAAAGCCTTCATATCTTTATTATTTTCTGCTATGATCATCAGTAAGCTAACGAATGATTTTAACTGCTCAAATGCTGCATGTCGACTTTTTTTCTTTTCTGATTGATAGAACTAATACCATGTATTAAGCTTTTCTTAGCGTTGTCTCATGCATATAGCTGGTCTCATGTAGAAAGGCCCTAACTCGATTTTTTACGAAATTGAAATTTTTCGTGATTCCAATACATTTCACACAGATACACCTTGTCACATACGATATACAGTTTCTATTATATTTTTACCTTCTCCTGTTACTTATATACGAGTTAGGGCCTTTCTACATGAGACCAGCGATATGTAAATCTTTTATTTTTGCCGATGATGTCTTCTTTCGCTTTGCAAATAGATTTAATTTCATCAATTTAATCTATTATTTTGACCATGTGTGATTGGACATTTTCAGCTTCCCTTACTATAAAAATTTCAAAAACTAAAGCTATTATGTTTGGCACCACAAATCTTTTAAAAATGTAAGATTACAATTTCTCAATTATTTGAAATGCTTGGGTATTGTTTGGGACTGTAAATTTTCTTTCCATCATCACATCGCATTTTACGTATAATAGAATCCATAAATCTATATATTTCTATGCATATTAGCTCGCAAATTCTGTATGGCTAAGGAGTTTATGGCGGTACTTTTTCTATGTTTTTGAACAAAATTAACAATTAGTAAA
Source organism: Gymnosoma rotundatum (assembly GCA_916610165.2). NCBI lineage: Eukaryota > Metazoa > Arthropoda > Insecta > Diptera > Tachinidae > Gymnosoma > Gymnosoma rotundatum. The sequence continues at coordinate 123,540,684 of OU744336.1, read as the reverse complement.
TATGATTGTTCGGTTTGTATAAAATGTAAGATTGCAGTAGTCAGTATTTTCTTGTTGCTGTTTCTGTGATTTTCTAAAATTTCGAAATATATTTCTTATTACAAAATAATAAAAACAAATATATCTCCAGCTCTTTTACGTTGTTTTAGTTTTAAACAATCTACCAGAAACCTCCATATATTAATGCTTAGAATTAGTCGAATATAATATATTTTGCTATGTAATTCGACTTTTCAAATGACTTAAACTTTTATTGTACTTTTGTACATCGCATATAACGAACACATAAGTTTGCTCCATTGTGAAACTTATATTATAATTTGAACATATTTTTCGTTAATTTTATATATTGTTTTATGCTACCAGTATAAGAGTAGAAATACAACCTCACGGTTGCGGATTCGGTTGTTTTTTTATATTAAGTTTTGACCAAGGCAAATTGAATACTAGGTAAAACCAAGGCAAATTGAATACTAGGTAAAACTAGTAGCGCAGGTGATCGAATTCGCTTTACACATTTCTCCGAGCTAACGTCAAAATTTATTTACATTTTCGTGACGCGCCATTAAAAAAACTAAAAAATAATGAACTTGAAAATAAAATTGAATAATTAATTTGAAAAAAATTGAATGTGCAAAAAACGTAGTTTAAAAAGTGAAAAGTGTGTGTGCCAAAAAGTGCTGTAGGAATATAAAAAAAGAACAAAAAACTTAACTAAAAAAGAAAACGTTTCTTTACAAAACATTTGTAAATTAAAAACATTTTAAACAAAATATACATTTTTAAAAATGTGTTATTGTGCGGTTGGCAAGAAAAAGTACGAACGCGGGTGTGGAACTTTGTGCGGTATGCCAAAGGACACTAAAAGAAAAGTGAAATGGAGTAGCATTTGTAGAATCAATTTTTCTGCAGCGGCGCGTATATGTCTAACATGCCAGTGATAATAAACAACTTACCTCCATATTTTTAATTTCATTGGACACCACAGTGTACAAATATATACGCCTTAAATCTAGTTTACGGACGCAGCTTAAAAATTAGAGAAAAAAATTCTACGGGGTGTAAAATTTAATTTTATGCAAAAAATATAAAGCGACAAACTTGGGATTGACCCTTAGTTACCGAGTTACGGGCCTTCAAAGTTCGTATGTACAATATCGAGTATTTTTTGGTGAAATAAGACAATATCTTTTCAATTGAAAAGGAAAATAGTAAAAAAATACAATAAAAACAGATAACGACCAAAAAATATATATATTAAATAAATTAAGTTTAGTGACAATACCATACGAAGAGATAAAAAAATCTTCAGCAAGCGAAGCCGGTGTTGTTCATACCATAGAGGAGAAAAGTTTTGCGCCCGGTCGAAGGCCGGCTACGCAGAAAATCTTTAGTAAGCGAAGCTAAAACTAAGAGCTGTCCAAGAAACTTTCATATACAAATTTTTTTTACTATTTTCCTTTTAAATTGAAAAGATATTTTTTGCTTAAAATTAAGTTCTACACCCCGTAGGCAACCTTTTTTTAATTTAAAGTTGCGTCCGTAAGCTAGATTTGTTCCATATATACAAACACTTTTTAATAAATTTGTTTTTATTTTTTGTTTTTTATATTTTTCGTCAGTTGTTAACTGACAAGTACAAGTAAATTTACACAAACAAAATACATGCGTTTTTTGTTTTTGTACTCATGCGATTACCTAGTATTCAATTCGCCTTGGTTTTGACAATAAAAAACGTTTAACGAATCCGCAAGAAATTAGAACAAGGCGATTTGAATACTAGGTAATCGCATGAGAACAAAAACAAAAAACGCCTGTATTTTGTTAGTGTAAATTTACTTTTACCTGTCAACAAAAAATAAGGAAAAATATAAAAACAGAAGAAAAAGAAATTTAATAAAAAGTTTTCGTATTTAAAAAAATAATAATTTTAACGCTATAGACTCCAATTAATGGAAAAATATGCAGGAAAGTTTTGTACTATCATCAGCATTGCCTTTTTTGTAGCCGCACAATACATTTTTCAAATTTTTTTCACGTACATAATTTGTTTAAAAAATAAACAACTTTAAAAAAATGTTTCTCAAAGACACATTTTCTTTTTTAATAAATGTTTTTTTTTCTTAAATTTTATACATATCTGCAATTCTGGGGCACACTAATTCTTCTTACTTTTCACACAACGTTTTTTTCGCACATTAACTGTTTTATTAAAAAATTTAGTATTCAAAAGTATTTTCCGATTTAAAATTGAAATTTTTTTTTATTTTATTTAAATGGCGTGTCAACAAAATGTAAACAAATTTTGACATTAGCTCGGAGAAATGTGTAAAGCGAATTCAATCACCTGCGTTATTAGTTTTACCCAAGGCGAATTGAATACTAGGTAATCGCATGAGTACAAAAACAAAAAAACGCATATATTTTGTTAGTGTAAATTTACGTGTACATGTTTCTTAACAAAGAGGAAAAATATAAAAAAAACAGAAGAAAAAGAAATTTCATAAAAAATGAATTTACATATAATAATTTGCACACCATAGACTCCAATAAGTGAAAAAATGTTAGGTAGTTGTTTATTGTCGCAAGCCGCACAATAACAAATTTTTCAAATATTTTATTTATAAACTTTAAAAATGTTTCTCAAAGAAACGTTTTCTTTTTTAAAAAAAGTTTTGTTTAGTTTATTTTATATTATATTTTCTGCACTTCTTGGACACACACACACTTTTCACATAACGTTTAATTCGCGAATTCTGTACTATCAACAAATTAATTATTTAATAATATTTTCTTGATTATGAAATTGAAAATTTTTTCGTTTTTTAAATGGCGCGTCAACAAAATGTAAACAAATTTTGACGCTGTTTCGTAAAAATGTGTAAAGCGAATTCGATCACCTGCCCTATTAGTTTTACCGAGTATTCAATTTGCCTTGAGTTTTACCTAGTATTCAATTTGCCTTGAATTAGAATCTAATTTAATTTGAGTGCGTTTTCTCTCAAGCTCTCAATTTTAAATTTTTTCCCTTTCAGCATGCTGCCACAGTTTTAATGTTTTTCTAACAAAAAATACTATTTGTTAATCTTTTTTGTGAATGACAACGAAAAAAGAAGAGAAAGAAAACGTAAAAAGTCATTGAAAATCAACAATAACTTTGAAATTTTTCAACAAGGCAGATTTATTTTACTAGGTAGTGTCGTCCGCCCAGCTGGTTTGTAGTTGGAAATGTCAAAAGTTTTTGTATTTTCCTTTGTTTGTTTACGAATTTCAAAAAAACACTAACAACAAGCGTTTGCCAGACAAAGCAAGCATGTGTATTGAGAGCGATTATCTTTTATTTTTCTTTGTGTTTTTGACGTTTCCAACCCACAAAACAACAATAAAAATGCATGTTGTTTTTGTCAATGTTGTATTTGTTGTAGAGCCGCTATTACCTAGTAAAATAAATCTGCCTTGTTTTTCAATTTATTGCTTGTTTACATTTTCAAAAAATTTTTTAAATATATTTCAATAAAAAAGAATAAAAGAATTAGTAAAGAATAATAAAAAATGAAAATAAAATCCGCATCCGTCGCCGCAATTCATTTTATTTGTTTTTTCTCTGACATGCGGAATCCGGCGCCGCAACCGTGAGGTTGTATTTTCTTTTATTCTTTTTTATTGAAATATATTAAAATTTTTTTTTTAATGTAAATAAGCAATAAATTGAAAAATTTCAAAATTATTGTTGATTTTCAATGACTTTTTACATTAGGTCTGTCTGGGTACTTTTCCAGTAGCTAATACTCAGTAAATTTTTTTGGGAGAGTAAGACCAATTTTACTCTGTCGGCTGAAAATATATCAAAAAGTACGCAGACAGCATCCAGTAAAATCTTGCAAGAAAACAGCTGATCGGTGTGTATACAATTGAAATAACAAAGCAAAAGATTTACGCAAAATTAAATTGAAAACCGATGGCATAGGATTTTAAACAGGAACCTCGATTTTCGGAAATGTCTTCGAAATTCCTCTTTGCAGTAATTGGGCACTATTTCTTCCACATACAGCTTTACACAACTTCTTTGTTTTGGCTTCATAAGAAAAGGCTTTAGACTGGAAAATATATCATTGCCTATGCATCTATTTTGTAGTATACTTAAAATTGTTTTGTTTATTATAATTTATTATAAACATTAAAAATCAACACAAATCTAACTACTTACCTATGCCCTTGTTAAATTTCAATTTTTATTTTTTTCACAAAAATTATTTCATTCAAAAAGTAAATAAAAACAGCTGTTCAAACTAGTTGCAAAATCTTGCAAGAAGAAATTTCTCCAGTAACATTTTGCAAGTTCTCTAACTGCCAACTGTCAAAAAATTCTCTTTTTGGCTCTCTCGCTGAAACAAATTTGGAGTACGCAGACAACATTTTGCAAGATTTTGCAACATTTTGCAGAAAATTATGCAAAATATGTGTACGCAGACAGACCTATTTTCTTTCACTTCTTTTTTCGTAGTCATTCACAAAAAATATTAACAAATAGTATTTTTTGTTAGAAAAACATTAAAGCTGTGGCAACATGCTGAAAGGTAAAAAATTTAAAATTGAGAGCTTGAGAGAAAACGCACTCAAATTAAGAGTAGAAATACAAGCTTACGGTTGCGGCGACGGATTCCGCATGTCATAGAAAAAACAAATAAAATGAGTTGCGGCGACGGATGCGGATTTTATTGTCATTTTTATCATTTGTTTACTAAAAACAACCGCATCCGCAACCGTGAGGTTGTATTTCTACTCTAATGAATGGTAAATTTTTTCTTTTTTTTTATAACATATTTCAAAATAATTGACAATACAATTCTAGTTATTTATTTATTCATAACATGGGTACTAAACAGAGGTATGGCATATTACGAACTTTTCAGTTTAAGGAACAGGCCTGACAAAGTTCTGGTTCGTTAAACCGGAAAACTACTGTATATGCAAATATTTCTGTACACAAACTTTAACCTTAATCTCTAAATGGGACAAATCGGTATTATTTTCTTTTTAATTTATGTTTGTTCGAGAGCCAACATGGTAAATTTTGTGATTAACTTGGTATCTTTTTTATTTACGGTAAATAACTTTATATTTGTTTGTTTCCTTCTTTTCTTAAAAATTTATGTGCCGTAATTTTAGTTTTTTGCTGTTTCTTTAAAATTTTATGAAAACGATCTATTTTGCATAGAATTTTTATACACAATAGATAATTATTAAATTATGTACAAACCAAATAGTTTATATCAATCGAAAGAAGTTATACACAAAAATTAGCCAGACTTAGTTCTAGCTTAACAGCATATAAAACTTTACGTTGAAATCTAGTTTACGGACGCAGCCCAAAAATGAAAAAAAAACATTGTCTACCTGGGTAAAATGCGATTTTAAGCAAAAAATTTAAAGAGAGAAATTTGAGACTGACCCTTAGTTTCAGAGTTATTAACATTTAAGGTATGTATGTGTATTATGGCACGTATCGAGTATTTTATAGCAGAATTAGATAATATTGATATCATTGTAAAGGTAATTTCAATATATGTTGAATTGAAAAGGAAAAGAGTAAAATAATCTTCGGCTAAGGACCGAAAAAAGCTTTTTTCGGCAATACTGTACAAAAAAATATTTAGCAGAAAATCTTTAGTAAGCGAAGCCGGTGTTAGTCATACCATAAAAGAGAAAATCATTGCTATAAAACAGAGGAGAAAATACTTGTATCCGGCCGAAGGTCGGCAGGGAATCTTTAGTAAGCGAAACCGGTTTTGGTCATACCACAGAGGAGAAATTCGTTGCGCACGGGAAAAGGCCAGCTTTTCAGAAAATCTTTAGTACTCAAAGCCGGTGTTTGTTATAATACAGTGCAAAAATCCTTGCACCCGGCCCCAGAAACAGTTTTTTCTTAAATTACATTTTACATACCCCGAACAACCTTTTTTGTGTTGTATTGCCGCTAAACTTCATTAATTTAATTTATTTATAAAAAAGCTTTGGTTATTAACTGATTTTTTTCATTTTTTGCTTCTTTTCTTTTTAGTTAAATAGATATTAAAATTGCAATGATACCAAGGTTCATCATTGCACCAAATACTTGACATTTACTATATTCTACATACAAGCTTTTAAGGTCCGTATCTCCGAAATTCCAAATTTTTCAATTTACTTTTTTTGCTTAAAATTACGTTTTACACCCCATAGACAACTTTTTTTTTTTTTGATGCGTTTGTAAACTAGATTTGTTGCAAAATTTATTGGGAATTTACCTTCTTCTTCTAAAGTTTCCAAGTTTTGATAATCTTCTACTTCCAGCTGATCCTGGACTTGTATTTTTATATTTTCAGCATTTATCATCTCTAAACTAGAATTGTTTTTATGAAAAGGTACTTGATGATGAGCATTAGCTTCAGTTTCACATATATCGTCATCAATTTCATCGTTTAAATTGGCTGTAGTTACAAAATCTTGTACATCTTCTTCTTTAATAACACATTCATCTTCCGTCGATTCCGTTGGCTCAGGTAATTGTTCTTCTTCATCAGTAAATTCATCCTCTTCATCTTCTAAATTTATAATTTTACTTTGTTCAGCAGTATTTCCTTGTAATTTTGTTTGCTGTTGATATTGTTCAATCACTCGATTTGATTCTTCGATTTTTTTATAAAAATCGTAGGACATTTGCAATTCCAACCCGCATGGTTTACACAAATGATGTGGCACACCCTCACCAGCACTTAAATCTATTTGGGTACATATAGTAAAACATTCCCCATATGTTAAATTATCATCCTCGTCATAAATGGTAGACAAGTCCAAATATTGGGACTCCTCTGGCAATTGTAAACAGACGCGACATAAGTCTGACATTTCAGTGGGATTCACATACGATTTTATTGACATTTTTTATTTTTTTTTAAGGATGAGCAGCATGGAAACTAGTAAATAAAAACCGTGGAAATATTTTATTATCTATAAAGTGTTTACTGAAGCTCAATTATTGTGTTGTAAGATATAAAATAAATCTTCAATATACGAAGAAAAAGAAAACAAACTGAGATTTTATTTACTTTTAGCAGAGTTGTATAAAAAGGAGTAATTATCCGTTTACCTTTAGTAACTCAAGCTACAATGGTTATTAGGTATGTGCATTAGCTATTTTTGTCATTTAAGAATGTTTTTTATGTATAGTTAAAAAAAAACGTCGGAACGAACTACATGTTTATCACGGATTAATCTGTGATGTTTATAAGCTCTACAAGTACAATTATTCTTTTATCCGTTTTTTTGGAATTCTTTTAATTGTTTTTTGTTGTTTGAGTGATGTACTAAAAAATATGTAGATTTTGGAAGTTCTTGAAAAATACTTAGTGTGTATGAAATTTTTTTTATTGTTAAAATTTTTTATGAAAATATTTGGGTAAATAAATAAACTTGCAACTTACAAAATTTGAATGACCATATGGATATGCTTTCCCCGCAGCAATACATATTATATTTTATTTTAAAATGATAAATATTTTATGAGAATGTCATGTAATAATTATATTTGAAGGAATCAAGCACAATCAAAATTGGTTGGCTATCAGTGTTTTATGAATTTTCATAAGATTTAGAGAAATACGTGTTTCCCTTGTACGATATTAAGATTAAGGTGGAGAAATGCTCTGCCGACGTTTTCTCTCATCATACATCAGAGTTTATCGCAGTTGTAGACTCTGTGTAAATAAACGCAAATAAAAATAATAACGAAATTTACAACACTTGATAATGTCAAAAAATTGCAAAGATGATAATAGGTAAAGGCCCAACTATACTGTGCATAAGCTAGCTTTAGCTTATGTCAAAAATTCAACGAAAAGCCTGTCAAATGCTTAGGTAACTTATCAAAGAAATTTATGTGGCTACAATGTACATATATAAATTTAGTAACTTATTTGCCACAGTTGCACATTTATGTTTATTTCGTACTTTTGCCAAAAATAATTTCTATATAAATCAACAAAATTTTAAAACTAAAAGGCTTTAAAGAAAATATTTTATATATTCAAGGCAAATTGAATACTAGGTAAAACTAGTAGCGCAGGTGATCGAATTCGCTTTACACATTTCTCCGAACTAACGTCAAAATTTATTTACATTTTCGTGACGCGCCATTTAAAAAAACTAAAAAATAATGAACTTGAAAAAAAAATTGAATAATTAATTTGAAAAAAAGTGAATGTGCAAAAAAACGTTGTTTAAAAAGAATATAAAAAAGAACAAGAAACTTACTAAAAAAGAAAAATTTTCTTTATAAAACATTTGTATATTAAAAACATTTTAAACAAAACATAGATTTTTAAAAATGTGTTATTGTGCGGTTGGCAAGAAAAAGTACGAACGCGGGTGTGGAACTTTGTTCGATATGCCAAAGGACACTAAAAGAAAAGTGAAATGGAGTAGCATTTGTGGAATAAATTTTTCTGCAGCGGCGCGTATATTTCTAACATGCCAGTGATAATAAACAACTTACCTCCTTCATTTCATTGGACACCACAGTGTACAAATATATACGCCTTAAATCTAGTTTACGGACGCAGCTTAAAAATTAAAAAAAATTTCTACGGGGTGTAAAATTTAATTTTAAGCAAAAAATGTAAAGCGACAAATTTGGGGTTGACCCTTAGTTTCCGATTTACGTGCCTCCAAAGTTTGTATGTACAATATGGAATATATCGAGTATTTTTTTGGTGAAATAAGACAATTTGGGTATCATTGGAAAGGTAATTTCAATATCTTTTCAATTGAAAAGGAAAATAGTAAAAAAAATGCAATAAAAACAGATAACGACCAAAAAATATATATATTAAATAAATTTAGTTTATTGACAATACCATACGAAAAGAGATAAAAAATCTTTAGCAAGCGAAGCCGGTGTTGTTCATACCATAGAGGAGAAAAGTTTTGCGCCCGGTCGAAGGCCATCTACGCAGAAAATCTTTAGAAAGCGAAGCCGGTGTTGGGCATACCATAGATGAGAAAATCCTTTCGCACGGCCGGAGGCCGGCTACGCAGAAAGTCTTTAGTAACCGAAGCTTAAACTAAGTGCTGCCCAAAAAACTCATATAAAAAACTTTTTTATTTTACTATTTTCCTTTTAAATTGAATAGATATTGAAATTAGCTTTCCAATTATATACATATTGTCTTATTCTACCACAAAATACTCCATATATTCCATACTGTACATACAAACTTTGGAGGCCCGTAACTCGAAAACTAAGGGTCAGCCTCAAATTTGTCACTTAACATTTTCTGCTTAAAATTAAATTCTACACCCCGTAGGCAACCTTTTTTTTAATTTAAAGCTGCGTCCGTAAACTAGATTTGTTCCATATATACAAACACTTTTTAATAAATTTGTTTTTAATTTCTGTTTTTTTATATTTTTCGTCAGTTGTTAACTGACAAGTACAAGTAAATTTACACAAACAAAATACATGCGTTTTTTGTTTTTGTCCTCATGCGATTACCTAGTATTCAATTCGCCTTGTATATATTTAATAACATTCACAAACACATTTACATATTTTGGTTTATGTTCTAAGAAAATGTAAAAAAAAAATTATTACAAATTATTTTCTGTTTTGTGTTTGTGGCCACCCGTACTAAAAAATCCAACGATGTTCATCGTTTATATGGTATACATATGTGTGTATAAATACAAATTCCATTTAAATATATTATAATTGTAAAAAATTGGCCATAAAGAAATATGTTGTTTTTTTCTACATTTTTTATTGAATTTAAAACTAAAAAATTTAACAATTTAGGTCTTAATTAGAAAATTTCTTTATTAATGTATAAACCAAAGCACAATCAGCTGTTTCCGTACGGAAAGTGCGATCAGTTTCGTACCTTGCATAAAGAAATGAAATTTAACGAAACTTGACGACAAGTTATCTTAATCACATTATAGTTTACCACATATAATTTAATGTATTTGCACAGTTGTATAAGTTGGCATAAGCTAGTTTATGCACATTATAGTTGGGCCTTAAATAGCGGTAATAAAAATTATACTAGAGTCGTCTTATATTAATAAACAGATTATGTTCAGGAATACTAAAGAACAATCATAGCAAAATTAATGTAAACAACTACATTTATTGCAAACAATTATTTACCTAAATAAAATGGGTATATTAACAACTACATTACCCAAGCGGGAACAGATAATAAAAAACTCTCCCATATATCTAGAAAATACATTTTTTAATACAGAGCCAATTGAAAAAGAACAATTGTATATACTTATACCATTGGCTGTTCTATTGGTCATCATTTTACTATCTTTGCTCGTAACTAACAAAACAATTTCTATTATAAGCACATATACGTAATTAATAATATTTTTTACAATTGAAGGTATACTTAATGGCTAGGAATAGAAGACGTCTGGTACATATGTATTGTAAAAAGCAAAATTTTTTGTACAAAGATGATGAATATGATTCCCCCTTAGAACAAGATCCAGATGGTGTGGAGGAAGAGCGAGATATAGTGGACAATGAAGATAATCCAAATAAAAGTTTGTTGAGAGGAAAATTGCAAATAAATAATGTAAGTTTTATAGGTAAAAAATAATTTTACCCGCTTTCATAATCTCAAAATGAATTTTTCAGCGATTTGAAAACTATTTGAGTACTTCTCACCTCAATGGATCTTCCGAATTATTTACTTAATGCAGCTTAATAAAGTTTTCCCAACAACAGTATTAAATTAAACAACACTGCTGTTAATCCGCACAATATTACATATCATCGCACTAAATAAAGTTAGAAAAAACAATTTTATTAAATTTGAAATATGTACCATTTACTAAAGTTTAAATAATATACATATTTACTCATTTATTTAAAGGACTTCAACAAAAAGTTATATTTTAGTAGGTTTATTGTTTTCAGCACCCAAAAGACGGCAAGTTAAATCATAGAAGCCAAAGAAAAATGCACCACCCAAAGTAATCCATAAAACCCTAGGTATAAATCCGGCAAATAGTCTAAAATCATAAATACAGATACACAACGTTATGTCGTAATAATACGAAAAAATTTTTTGCGCTAGTTACCCCTTTAAACCCCTTTCACTATATATGGAAAACAGTACTTTCGATATCGGTAGTTTGCGAATAAAACTATTTTGTTCCGCTAGCATAATCCTTGTCTTTACCACGTCTAAAGGTGTAGTTAGGCCGGCTGAAATACCACCAGCAACTGCACCACATAATGCCACTGACAATGGTGAAGATGTCAATCCGGTCACAGGTGTCCATTGCATCTTAAAGAATTCCCATAAAGGAAATTGTATAAAACTAAATGGAATTTCGCGTATTATGGTCGAACCAAAACCACGATAAACACCATTTCTAAGACCTTCTGTTTTATAAGCAGACCAAAGAATTTTTAGAGCTCCCTGCTGGGATGTTTTGCATAGAGTTTGTTTACGTTGTTTTGTTATTTCTACAGGCACACGTATCAAACATGCTAACTATAAGTGTTAAAAGCATAAAAACAGTGAAATAACATATAATAGCTTTGCTTCTTACCACTTCTGCACTCGAGGCAGAAATCATGTGTATATATGGTGATTGTTTTGTACACCCTGAAGCATTACCGAACAGAGTTTTAAAATTCTCATAGGCACAGAAAAATAAGGCGGCAGTGGGTGCACTTCCAGCTGCTGCTGGAGCCAAACCTTTGTAAATGCCTCTAAAACCACCAGACCGCCAAAACCCACGTTCACTTTGTAAACGAGTTTTTACTGTGTCTATAGGAAACAATGCTATATCCACTACCATACCGGCAACTCCTCCTGCCTATAATTATTTTAGTTTTTTACTTACTTAATGTAGTATAAAAAACAGGTTTGTAGAGGAATATACATACATATGTATATGCGCATATGTGGATTATTGTACTTTAAAGTGCAACACGTATTTTTACATTATATAAGTACATAAAGTAAAAAAAAGAACCTACCACTAAAGCGTTCATAAAATTATGGGTCTCTGGAGTCACTGTAACTATCGATGTGTTAACAATCTCTGGCGCGAAATCAGATTCCATAGTAACTACAAAAGTGGGTTAAAAATCTTACATTTATTCAGTATAAAAGTTATGTTAATTTTTAGACCAAAAAGTATAACTTTAGCAAAATTCAAGCTTTTAAAACGTACATAAGTAAAAAATTTGTTTATTGGCGTAACAACAATAAAATTAGTTCTGTTTATTTTCTATAAATGTACAGCTGATACCGGTGTTAAAAAGCTAATACAAGGCAGAATAACATACTAGGTAGTGGCAGTAGATCAGTTGACTTTCTTGTTTATGTTTTCAGATGTCAAATTTTGTTTACACTTAGGCCCCTTTCAGATTAGGCAAGTTTACTTGCGCAAGTATAATTTTCACTTTTGTTTATTTTCTCTTGAACTTGCTTTTATGTTCACATTCGGCAAGTTTGTTGAGCAAGTTTAATTTTCTTATGCTCGAATTTTCTCAATTTGTTGACGTTTTTGTAAACCATAAATTTCTTCCCGTTTTGGAATGTAGCTTAACAACACGCCGAAGAAGAAATAAAGACAAGAATGACAGCAGAAGCAGAATTGCCAAGTACCAGCAAGTCGGTACTCAAATCTCGGCAAGTCTTTCCCCTTCAAACCGACCTTTCCTCTCACGCCTACAAACACAAGACTTGCGCAAGTAAACTTGCCTAATGTGAAAGGGGCCTTATTATTTTTTTCGTACAAAAACTTTTTTCATACAGTGGTGTTTATGTATATGTTATGTATATTAAAATATTTCATAAATCAAAAAAACTTTACACACTTTTTGTAACTGGATTTTATTGAAAAATTATAGGCCTCGCCTCCTCTTGATTTTGTTTGCGTATTTTATATGATAAACCCAGGAAGTTTGGTACAAAATGTGTTTATACACATTTTTGGTTTTTACATATAAAAAAATAAGCTAACAAGCTCCTTTAGCTTAAATATATGCATGCAAGTAGCATCAAAGGAAAGCGTATCACATCTAGATTAATAAATACAATAATTATTTTTTTCGCTCTACATTTTCAAAAACTAAAAAATTTATGTTAATGTTTTTTGAGAAATTAAATATCATAACTCATCGGGCTATTCCTACGAAATTTTGAAGTAATGTAGCTAAAAGAGTTTTTAATCAAATGGTGAAAAAAATTTTAATTCTTTTGTTTTAACATATAAATTCCTGTTAAGGGGAAAAATGTCAATTTTTTTATAAAAGATGCCTTTAGCCAAAATTTGGAGACTTACCGTTAACCTTTTTTAATCGGAGCTTTGCACTCCGAGGATTTTTACAATAATTTTAAAATTTTGCTCCTAAATTGGCAAAGTTGGAAAGGGCTGGAGGGGGAACAGTTATAATTGTTGACCCAATTTTGCTTTTATTCGCTTTTGCTGTAGTTTGTCTAAATTTGGGGCCGTACCCAGAAGCCCTCTTTCACCTAAGAGCCTGGCCTCTGCCCTGCCTCTGTAAAATTTCGTTGAGATATATTGAGTGGTTCATACGATACCGAATATTGTCAAAAAAAAATCGTTGTCAAACCACTGTGCTTCAGTTGATTTGATGTCTGAAAATATATTTTACAAAAACAAAATACATGTTGTTTACTCATTGTTGTAGTTGTTTTAGAATTGCTATTACCTGTAAAATTAATGTGCCTTGAGCTAATAGTAGAGGCCAAGGCATATTGATAGAGGTGACTGCATTAGCTTTTGCCTGTATTTTGTTTTTGTAAAATCTTGTCGAGCTGTCAAAAACGTCTGGCAGTATGTGTGTATGTATTTGTGAAAACTAAGCAAGCAATTGAACCACATGCAAACACAAACACATACAATAAGAAAAAGAGCTACAATTTTGACAACTCGCAAAGGAAAACAGCAAACACATGTTGATCGCATGAGCCTATGCTCATGTCACCATATGTTTGTGAGTTGTCAAAATTGTTACTGTTTTTCTTAAGGCCCAACTATAATGTGCATAAACCAGCTTATGCCAACTTATACAACTGTGCAAATACATTAAATTATATGTGGTAAACTATAATGTGATTAAGATAACTTTTCGTCAAGTTTCGTTAAATTTCATTTCTTTATGCAAGGTACGAAACTGATCGCACTTTCCGTACGGAAACAGCTGATTGTGCTTTGGTTTATACATTAATAAAGAAATTTTCTAATTAAGACCTAAATTGTTAAATTTTTTAGTTTTAAATTCAATAAAAATGTAAAAAAAACAACATATTTCTTTATGGCCAATTTTTTACAATTATAATATATTTAAATTAAATGTGTATTTATACACACATATGTATACCATATAAACGATGAACATCGTTGCATTTTTTAGTACGGTTGGCCACAAACACAAAACAGAAAATAATTTGTAATATTTTTTTTTACATTTTCTTAGAACATAAACCAAAATATGTGAATGTGTTTCTTTAAAGCCTTTTAGTTTTAAAATTTTGTTGATTTATATAGAAATTATTTTTGGCAAAAGTACGAAATAAACATAAATGTGCAACTGTGGCAAATAAGTTACAAAATTTATATATGTACATTGTAGCCACATAAATTTCTTTGATAAGTTACCTAAGCATTTGACAGGCTTTTCGTTGAATTTTTGACATAAGCTAAAGCTAGCTTATGCACATTATAGTTGGGCCTTTATTGTATGTGTATATTGTGTATTGCCTAGCTAAAAGTTAGCGATAATAATTTGGTTAAATGTTCGGATCAATTATTGGTTCCATCTTTATCACGTCATTCGTGAATATTTATTTGCTTCGATACTCCACCTGTAAATTCTGAAGTTATAACAGATTATAAGGACTACAAGAACGTTAACTGGTAGGTATAGGGCTAATTCTCTTCCATTTACTGGCTTGAAATTTGTAACACAGATTAATAGCTAATAATTAATATTTATCTGTGGTTTTTAATACGGATGTAGTTGAAGAACAATTGCAATTGTTATACCAATTACTATACTCCCTTCACGATAAAGTGTCCGTTAAACGATTTAATAAACACAAAAAGCATATATATATTTATAAGTATCTATGTACTTGAGAGACCTAGCATTAACTCTCAAATAAATTGGGTGACCTATTGTATATATAGAAATAAAGTTAAATACTTATTGAGAAAACTGAAGTTTTATTATTGGGAAAAAAGGTTTCAAAACTGTGCTTATAAGGATATATGAAAAACTATCAGTAATAAGCAGGTTAGTAGTTCCGCTCAATTGATCATCATGATCCGAATGCGTTTAACAATTTCTTTATAACATCTCAAAATGAATCTGATAATTCTTATATAAATTTTAACGAAATTTCACAATCAGGGTTTTGTTTTAGGAGAATTGAGAAGGATGAGCTATATTGTGCTATTTACTCTATTAAATCTAATGCGTTAGGTTCCGATCACTTGGCCCTTAAATTTATAAAAATAATTTTTCCTCATATTGAAAACTATCTTCTCCACATCTTTAACACTATCACTTTAACGTCACATTATCCGTTACAATGAAAGACTTCTAGAGTTATACAAGTCAATGGGAAGCATGTAGTATGTGTCGTGGAAACGGCATGGTTCGCAATCATGATTCAGAGAGCTAAGCAAGTGCTTCACATTGCCGTGTAAACATGCTATAATCTCCATATAATAAACTGTTTAAGATATTTTTTATATATGGAGTTTGACATTTAGAGTTTACGCTGAAATTAATGAATTTGCCATTGCGACCACCTTGTATTATTTCGCCATGGTTTTTTATATGAACATGGCGAAATAATACAGGTTGTCTCGATAGCGAATTCATTAATTTGGCCGCAAACTCTAAATGTCAAACTCCATATACATGGCGAAATAATACAGGTGGTCTCGATAGCGAATTCATTAATTTCGCCGTAAACTCTAATTGTCAAACTCCATATATAAAAAATTTATCTAACTGTTATACATATTTTTTATATATGGATTTTGACATTTAGAGTTTACGGCGAAATTAATGAATTCGCTATCGAGACCACCTGTATTATTTCGCCATGCTCCATATATAAAAAATATGTATAACTAGTATATATGGAGTTTGACATTTAGTGTTTACGGCGAAATTAATGAATTCGCTATCGAGGCCACCTGTATTATTTCGCCATGTATATGAAGTTTGACATTTGTGCCTACGGCGAAAATTAACTAATTCACCATGGCGAAATAATACAAGGTGGTCGCAATGGCGAATTCACGGTACCTATTTATGTATGTAAAGTGCAACAAATTAAAGTAAGAGTGCTATATTTGGCTATGTCGAATTTTATATACCCTTCACCATCTATGTAGATCTAGTTCAGTGAAGTAACTCCAATCAAAAAAGCAAATACGAATTCAATAATTTCGCCGTAAACTCTAAATGTCAAACTCCATATATAAAAAATATGTATAACAGTTTATTGTATGGAGTTTGACATTTCACGTTTGCGGCAAAAATTATGAATTCGCCATTGCGACCACCTGGTAGTATTTCGCCATGAGACCACCTCTATTATTTCGCCATGTAATTCACCAAGGCGAATTAAATACAAGGTGATAGCGGTGGCGAATTAAATACAAGGTGATAGCGGTGGCGAATTCAATTCTTTTCCCATGTATCAAACTCTAATATAAAAAATCTGTATAACAGTTAGACACATTTTTTATATACGGAGTTTGACAGTTAGAATACCGGGGCAAAGAATTGAATTCGACACCGCTATCACCTTATACTTAATTCGCCTTGATATGGAGTTTGACATTCACCGTTTACGGCGATATTAATGAATTCGCCATTGCGACCACCTTGTATTATTTTGCAATGGATTCCACCTCATAATTTATTCGCCTTTAGAACTGTAATTGATTCGCCTTGTACGATTTTTTTTGTTATGTTGATATTTTTTAGAAGTAAATTATTATTTGTTTATTAAATTGATTTTACCTAAAAACAGACATTTCAGTGGATCTAATCATCTAATCGCGAGTGTACATACGCACATGAATGCATGTGTATCTACTAGTAATTTGTAGATAGTACATATTTACATGTTTTGTTTATTTATTTTCCTGAAAACACCAAAGTATGGCTCTCACCAATGGAAAAGTAACTGCAAGTTATTTTTGTTAATATAAATATTGATGTTAAATAACTAAAGTCTTTATTACAGAATAAGCTAAAAACTTTGGCTTTAGTGTGCACCGGAGGCGGTTTAATATTTTCTGGTGTGTGTATTTCTCAGTGCAACGAAAAATACTATGAAAATATTTTAATGCCTGCCACGCGTATGCTGCCGGCAGAAACTAGCCACAAATTAGCATTATTGGCTTGTAAGTACAAACTGTTTATCAAGACCAACAAACCGGATGAAACAATATTGGTATAGATTAAGAATATAATATTTTCAATTGACAGCTACATATTTATTTCCAACACATTACAGAACACCATCTTCTTTGATCGACCGATATCTAATCCATTAGGTATTGCTGCCGGTTTTGATAAACAAGGAGAAGCGGTTGAAGGTCTGGTTCAGATAGGTTTCGGATTTGTTGAAGTTGGTTCCGTTACACCAGAACCACAACCTGGCAATCCCTCACCTCGTGTGTTTCGTTTAGTAGAGGATGAAGCCATCATTAACCGCTATGGTTTTAATAGTGAGGGCCATGCTCAAGTATTCAAACGTCTTAAGGTTCTTAGAGATTCAGGAAATTATAATGGTATTTTAGGCATAAATTTGGGTAAAAACAAAACATCACCATCGGCCAAAGAAGATTATAAGCAAGGTGTGTTAATATTTGGTCCTATAGCCGACTACTTGGTTATAAATGTCAGCAGTCCTAACACACCAGGTCTAAGAGACCTACAATGCAAAAAAGATTTAGAAATGCTTTTGGAAACAGTCATTCAAACTCGAAATAATTTGCATGTTAATAATAAAGTACCTGTATTGCTTAAACTGGCCCCTGACCTGACAGAGCAAGATATAAAAGACATAGCTTCAGTGGTAAATAAGAAAAAATGTCGTGTCGATGGCTTAATTGTTTCCAATACTACAATCGAAAGAAATAGCCTCAAAGAGATTTCATTAACAGCTTTAGAGACTGGGGGTCTAAGCGGCGTACCGTTACGCTCAAAGTCTACAAAATTAATAGCAAAGATGTATGATCTAACCAAGGGTAAGATACCAATTATGGGTGTGGGCGGTATTTCATCAGGTAAAGATGCTTTTGAAAAAATTGAAGCGGGTGCCTCGTATCTTCAGCTGTATACCTCATTTATATATCATGGTCCGCCAATTGTCAGACGCATTAAAACAGAACTTGCGGAAATATTAAAAGTTAAAAATTTCAAGTCTATTTCAGAAGCGGTGGGTAGTAATTATAAAAGCTATTTGAGCAAATAAATCGTTTATAAAGCACAATCAAAGCGGCTGTTGTAAGTAAATGTGTTATTAATGTTTTATATTTAAGCAAATTTACTCAGAAGAACAGGAAAGAAGTCTTAAGAAAACTTAAAAAAAAACGTTTATAAACTTTATTTGTTAAACTCTCATTATAATTAAATGAATCATTTTTATTGGGCTAGAGTAAATATTCTCAATTATGTATTTATAAGAAGTGATATATGCCTCTTAAATTAGAAGCAAGTATTATTCTAAAATACGAAAAATTTAATGTTAGAGATTAACAGAATGTAAGTATGTAATTTTTAGATCGAAAACTCATTCTTGAACAGTTTTTGTAAGGGACAAATGAAATCACAGAATTTAAACCCAAAACTGATCAAATTCTCCTTGTAAATCGTAAATTATGTGGTGCCAACAACCTCTGCAGCAGGGAATCATAACTTGAGTCAAAACTTCAAAAATAAAGTTCAATTCAAGATGTTGTTTCGTTTGCGAATAATTGCACCATCTTTTAACATCGACAAATACAAAATATTCCAATATAGGGCCACCTTTGATTTGTTTAAAATAATCAACAAGTAAAAACTCCAGATAATTTTATTAGTTACAAAATTTTTTATTTGCTTCATTTAAAAGATGGACATATATATTAATTATTGGCTTCTGTAACATTTAGTACCCGACCTTCTAGAAAGTGTAAGTTTTGGTTACAAGCACTGTTGTAAGCATCACTATTGGAAAATGTTACAAAGCCATAGCCCTTGGAAAGGCCCTGCTGTTTGTCATATATAATGGCTGACGACGAGACATGCCCAAACTTGGAAAAATATGTTTGCAATTCCTTTTGCCCAATCGTCCAAGGCAAGTTGCCTACAAATAACTTATAACTACGACGTACGAAATTAGACATGGTTTTCCGTTTGTAAAAGATTAGATTTCTTTAGTTATTTCTATTAAATGTATAGTGTGACCACCCAAAATTTCCAACAAATCGACACCTGAAGCTTTACCAATATCGTCGCTGTTAATTTGAAGA
Source organism: Gymnosoma rotundatum (assembly GCA_916610165.2). Lineage (NCBI taxonomy): Eukaryota > Metazoa > Arthropoda > Insecta > Diptera > Tachinidae > Gymnosoma > Gymnosoma rotundatum. Next base: position 123,521,103 of record OU744336.1, on the reverse strand, counting down.
GCACAAAGTTTCCACTTCTTCAGCAAAGCTTCGATTGACCAATCTGCACTTCGTTCTTGATAGGTGAATATAAACCTAGCAGACGGATTACGTTCTAAAAGAAATGATACCGTGACAATAATATCTTCAAACACACAAGGGTCATAAAAGCAATCAGCGGCTATTATTAAATCTAAAGGACCCAATGAAAATACACTGTTTAACAAAAGGCCCCAACTCAAGCCTATAACTTCGATATCTTGACCAGGTTGCAAATTGTTTACAGCACAAGATCTGCGTATATGATTAAGAGATTTGGGCAGTATACAATTATCACTTAAAACGACGTGAGCGCCACACTTTGCTGCTAAAATACCAGGTAAAGCAGTACCAGCTCCTAGTTCTAAAATACGTTTACCAACTAAAGATTCACGCCGTTCCCATAAAAACCAGGCCAAAATTGGAGCACACGGCCACGTGTAAAAGGAATAACCACTTTGTAAAAGCTAAATAAACCAAAAAAATGTTACGTAAATAATTAATTTCAAAATTATTTTCGTTATACCTCTGGTATTTTTATTTTTAATTCTTCTTCATGCACTATTGTTGCAGACGGTGGTGTTCTATCACTTCTTTGTAGGGATGACGTACTGCGTTGACTTGTAAAAACAAATGTTTTGATTTTTTCGTTTTCTTTTGCTGCTGTTTCGTTATCACTATTGCTAGCAACACTTGTTGTACTTGCTGTGGATGTTGTTGCTGCAGAACTTTGCTCATTGCCGCCAGCTTCGCCATTCAAGTGGAAACGGCCACTAGTCATTGTACTTTTTTTATATATTAACAGTTAACAAAATATTGGAAGTTTTTAAAAAGTTGCTCTTTTACTTTTTATCTTTGTAGTTTTTCCGTAAACAAAACTGCGTTTAGTCAAACAACATCAGTGTTGTGAAACGTCAAAAATGAATTGTATACAAAGGTTGCCAAGCTTGGCAAATTAAAACAGGTAGGGGCACGACTGCAGTGGAATACAAAAACCATAGGCATTTTGTGTTTTTAATAACTTTCACTTTTGTCAAAAACAGTTTTCGGAAAATAAACAAAATTTTTAAAAATTGTACAAAAATGTATCAATTTGAGAAATGTAGCACAATGTCTGCGAAACTAAAAATTTTCTCTTTATATAAAAATAATGCTTCATGCTTATATTCATTATTTTTGAAGAACCATTATTAAGTGTTACAAGTAAGAATGCTATATTCGGCTATATTAAATCTTATCTTATCTTAAATCTAGTTTTTTCAGATCTTTTCTTATTAGAATTATTCGTAACTTGAATACGTTACCATTGGAGTTACATAATTTTACTCATTCTAATAATGTGCTTAGACTTAAACTCATTAAGTATTTCTCCTATGATGGAAATTAATCAATTAAGATAATGTATTCTCCCTAACTTAGGCCTTCTATACTATTCCTTCTTAATGATTGCTGTCTCTATGTAACTTTAATTTGAGACTTTGCAAGTGGAGTTGGGATATACCAGGAATTCATTTATATATTTTTTTATAGTTTTATAATTAAATTTAGTATTTTATTTTTTAACTCACGTCAAACTGTGAGCTATACTATTATTGAAAATATTTAGGTGTCATAACTTGTAATATTTGATTGGTCATGAAGGCTTTTTTATTACAAACTTTGCAATAAATAAATAAAATAAAAATAAATAAAACTTTCACCATCTATTTAAATCTAGTTTAGCGAAGTAACTCCAATAAAAAAGCAAATATTGGGGTGACACAGAAATAAAAATAAAAAATAATAAAAATTTTTACTTAAAATTGACATCGGCATTTTTTCAAAATTTTAGTATTTCCTTAAAGATCTGTTCAAAAGATTTAAAATGATACTAATATTTTAAGAAAAATTTTAAACTTCAGAGCCTCGTAACTCGGAAAATATGGGAGAGCGCCAATTCTTTCACTTGATGTTTTTTGTTATTTTTTATTTCTCTATCGCTCCATACATTAATTTTCTATATCTGATCGATTGACATATTTATATTTTTTGTAAAATCAAGTTTGCCGAGGCAAACACTGACGGACAGAGGGACTTCGCTCTGCACAAGAACTCAAAATATATATAGTTTATGGGGTCCGAAATGGATATTTTAGAAAGTACACCCTGAATGATAAACTTAGATATAAACCTTTTTCCATTTTTTGTGGTGAAGGGTATGAAAAAGAATTAGGAAATATTAATGCTTGATATTAATTGATGATTATTGTAGTAAGCTTATTGAATTATAGCATCTAATTTCTAGAAAAGTAATTAAAGCCTTAAATTTGAGATTATATAATTAGCGCTGTGATAAATATTAAAGAGTTATTTAAGTAAGAAAATAAGGTATATAACTGGAGACGCTGTGCCTTAAATAATGGATTAGAGAATTTTATTGATGTTGGCAGAGCATTCTTATTGGAGAAATTAGTAATATCTATGACAGTTACTAGTATCAGAAAAATTAGTTTTATTCGATGGACAAATGCTAAGAAGGGATTAAAAACTGTTTTAGTAATGAGCGACATCTCAGGACTAGCTTAGATGTACAGTATGCACCAGCAAGCGCCCTGATTGCCGCTTGACTGTCCGAAAATATCCGAATGGCAAGGCCAAAAAGTTCGCCCCCAAGCACTATTTCGGATGTTTTTAGAATGGCCATTACCTCAGCTTGAAAGACGCTGCAGTAGTCAGGGAGTTTAAAGGAGAGTCTCAGTTCAAGGTTATTAGAGAAGATTCAGCAACCGGCCCTGTCGTCCAGTTTCGAGCCATCGGTGTAGATGTCAACAGTATTGCTCACAACCACTTCGTTACAGGCCCATTCCACCCTACTTGGAATATAGATATGAAACCCGTCGTCCAGAGCAGGTGTAAAAGAGATGTAGTCCATCATTGATGATATGGACACATCCCGAACAATAATCTTGGAGTGACCTATGTCCGGCCTAAGGCAGCGTGAGAGGGCATTAAGTCTTGCTGCACAGCATTTGGCCTGTTGCAACACTAGGAGTTTGGTGGGTAACCAGTGGAGAAGGGCATACAGAGAGTTCGAAGAGCCACAGTAATCAAAATGGTGGCTGTTCTCCTGACTTTATCAAGAGGATTTTGGCTAACCGCTTTCTCGAAAGCGGGCCACCAAAAAACAGCACCATAGAGAATAATCGGTTCGATTACTGCCTTATAGAGCCAGGAGGCGATTCGAGGTTGTAGTCCCCATCTTGGTCCTAGAGCTCTCTGGCAGAGGTAGAGCGCGCAGGTCACCTTCCGAGCACTTTCGGCAATGTTCGCCTTCCATTGAATTTGGGATCAAGTATCACCCTAAGGTATTTCACACTTCTACTTACACTGAGCACAGTGCCGTTTAGCTTAGGTGCAGTTAAAATCGGAACTTTGTATATCCGTGTGAAGAGCATAACCTCCGAGATCAAATTCACGGCACCATTGAGGCAGAACATTGACCGAATAGTTTACCCGTTCTGTAAGTGTTGTTAGGTATTTTCCCGAGACCACAATAGCAATGTCATCAGCATAAGCTATCACCCTACTACCCGTTTGATCCGGTCGCCGAAGCAGCGTATTGACCGCCAGATTCCAGACGAGGGGAGACAACACACCACCTTGTGGAGTGCCTCTTTTCACTACCCTTTCTACGTTTCCCGTAGTGGACGTGATGATACGTGTCTTTAGTAGTAGAGCAATGAATCCCACCAGATTTGCATCAAGATCAAGATTCAGTAGGGCCTTTATAAAGGCATCGGGGCAGACGCTATTGAAAGCTCCTTCTCTGTTAAGAAACACTGCAAGCGTAAATTCCTTATTTGAAAGGGACTTTTCAACATCGGATATTAACACGTGCAGCGCCATTTCCACAGACTTTCCTTTCGTGTAGGCGTGCTGTGAGCTAGAGGTAAGTGCGGGATTTATGGAATTTCTGATCTGAAGATCGAGAATCCTTTCCAGCGTTTTAAGTAAGAAAGATGACAGGCTTATTTGCCTAAAGTCCTTGGGTTTAATATGAGATTTCTTTCCCGCTATAGGAATGAAAGCAACTCGGACCATACGCCTACTTTCCGGCATGTAAGTATTTACTAGGCAAGCATTGTAGATCCGCAATAGCCATGGTTTTATGAAGTCAATGCCATGCTGCAAGTCCGCTGGGATGATATTGTCAATTCCAGGAGACTTGAAGGCATCAAACGACACGATAGCCCACTCTATGTGAAGATTGGTCACCCGGAAAGTGGGTGGGCAAACCGACGCGGAATTTATAGTGCCTGTCACTTCGCTAATTCCCTTACTACCAGGGAAATGAGTATCGAGCAGCGTCTCCACGGTACGAGTATCAATTACAGAGTCCGTCCATTGACCGTCCGGCCTCTGAATACTCTCAATAGCTCTCGGGGACTTGCTTTCTATGTTACCACAGAAATTTTTTCATGAGGCTCTTTTGGATCTTCGTATGGCATACTTACACTCCCTCATTTTTGGCTCTATTGAAGAGTTTTCTGCATTCGCTGCGTAACTCCGCGCAGCGGGTTTCGGCTTATTCAACCGCCCGATCAAAATCGCAGTGGTCATTTATCTCAAAGGGAGCAGGCCTTAGGCCAAGCTTTAAATTGGACTGAAACATATTCCAGTATGTTTGCCTCATATTTATGTAGGAGTGGGAAACTCCGGAACCTACTGATTCCAGATGTTAATTATAAGTTAAATACCTATGGTCAGAAAAATCAAATAGAGACTCACCTCGTTCATTGATGTCCGTGCTGCTCCACATATGGTGATGAGCGTTGGCAGCAGCCCCAATGATGACCGGCATTTGAGGGTTGTTAGTCTCTGCAACCAGAAGCTTCAGCAGGTCATGTGGTGGCGAATCCCCATGATCGTGGGCCATATAGTTGGAGACCACCCAGACATCTTCCAGCCCACTGCTATGGCAACGCTGTCTGTGCCAATGAAGCTGCGAAGAAAAATAGTGTTAATATTATACTTTATCATAATGCAGGCTCTGGGCTTACCTTGACCTGTGACGTAGATAGTTTTGTAGTCGTCCATAGATAGTCCAGAAACCCGATCACTGACGACCCATGGTTCCTGGACCAGAACAATATCCTCTCCTTTTTGTGACAGGCGGAGGAGTAGAGCCGCCATAGCAGCAATTTGGCCGTAAGGGTAACGTCGGAATCACCCTCGTTAGACAGGAGTGACTCCTCGCTTTCTACCAAAAGTTTGGGTCCGAGCCTCATTTGCCGGAAAAAGTCACCGGCAAACCCGGATGAAGAAATGCCACTTCTTGTATCGTTCGACGTATCTGAACCGCATATAGAGGCCGGGGGTATGGGTTCAGTTTGTCCCGCGGGAGCCTCTGGTACCAAAGGTCCAATAGGAGGTGTAGAACTTTCCCCTATGTTGTCACCTTTATAGATCCTGAGAGATTTCGAATCGAAACCGTAGTTGATCTCCCGCTTACCGTTGCTAATTGGGAGTAAGTCTCAACCAAACCTACACCACCGACTTAACGGTGACGGGTATCGAACGTACTATGAGGCCTGCCAGGGTTTTAACGGGACGGAGATAGTTTCCACAAGGTTTCACCTCAGTGATACTAGGTCCAGAAGCTATAACCACCAGCCCAAGTCAAACAAAAACGTGCCGAAAAATCGGAAAAAGAGATCCTTGGACAGACAAAGGTCGTGCCGGGTGGGTTAAGATCATTTAGCGTGATCCAGGAAGCATTGCGTGGAAGCGATCTATGCTACATTTCGGGTTAATCGACAAAAACTTCAAGTACTTTTCAACAAATTGCGATGTTTGCAAAAATAGCAAACGCAATTTTAAAGAATGCACACAGTTTGCATACATTTTTTTTTAATTTCGTAGCTTGGAAGTTATTAGACCCACAATATTTAAATAATTTTCCATTTAGCAAAAATAAAATGAAATAGGGAAATTTATTTTACTAATAGCAAATTAATGTCTTTAAAAATATGCTTTTACATGAGTATTTACTTTTTTTACGCTTTTTGACACGACGCTTAACTTTTAATTTTCCGCCATTAAAAATCCTGTTCAGTGAAACACCAAAAAACAACTGAACACACTTCACGAGCTTATATGAACCCTGACTTTGAAATGTGTTGCAACAAGTTTAAATCAAAAATACGTCAATTTCAAGTGTTTTGCAAGACAAGTAATTGTGTGGGAAAACATCTCAAAATGAAATTCCTTTGCACTTAAATACTTCAAACTTACTTGATAATTACAACCGCTTATTTTCATCAAATATATTTTGTTATTTTGTTTTTCTTACAATATTTTTTGACAACATACATAATTTTGTAGCAACAAATTGCCTGTTGTTTTTTGTTGTAGCCGTGAGGCATGGCGAAATAATACAGGTGGTCTCGATAGCGAATTCATTAATTTCGCCGTAAACTCTAAATGTCAAAATTCGTATATAAAAAATATGTATAACAGTTAGATAAATTTTTTATATATGGAGTTTGACATTTAGAGTTTACGGCGAAATTAATGAATTCGCTATCGAGACCACCTGTATTATTTCGCCATGGTTTTACAGTTAGCGTTTATGGCGAAAATAATAAATTCGCCATCGAGACCACCTGTATTATCAAGGCGAATCAATTACCAGGTGGCAGCGTAGGCGAATTCATTAATTTTTGCCATGAACACTACTGTCAAACTCCATATATAAAAAATCTGTGTACTATTTTTTACATGGCGAAATAATACAGGTGGTCTTGATAGCGAATTCATTAATTTCGGCGTAAACTCTAAATGTCAAAATCCATATATAAAAAAATATGTATAACAGTTAGATAAATTTTTTATGTATGGAGTTTGACATTTAGAGTTTACGGCGAAATTAATGAATTCGCTATCGATACCACCTGTATTATTTCGCCATGATTTTTTATATATCAAGTTTGACATTCGTTTCTACCAGCAAAAAATAAATTCTCTAACGCTGCCACATGGCGAAATAATACAGGTGAACGCACGGGCGAAAAAGCCCATCAGCTGTATACATTACAGTTGTCAAAAAAAATTTGTCAAAAATAAATAATTTGTTAAATTTTTTTTAATTTAATTTTTTTTGATTGCTAATAGAAAACAAATAATTGAAATTCCTAGAGAAAACTACCACAACATGGAACCGTATTTGCAGTTCCTGATGTGTATAATCAAAATATGCGTAAAAAGATAGTGAAATTATTGTTAACACATTTATAATTTCTTGTTTTTTTTTGTGGAAGATTATGTTAGTCTTCAAGTGGTCAACGTGCAAGCATGGAACGATGCATGTGATTTGGGCAAACTAGTGGTACAAAAGAATTTTGTTCACTTTTCCTGTTTTTTTATTTTTATGTAACTTAATTTGTATAATTTTCTTATTCTGATAATAACAACCACTTTTTTTCATCAAATATATTTTTCTATTTTGTTTGTATTTTTACAATATTTTTTTGACAACATACATAATTTTGTAGCAACAAATTGCCTGTTTTTTTGTTTTGTTGGATTGTTGTAGCCGTGCGGTCACCTGTATTAATTCGACTTGCGCTGCCACCTGGTTATTGATTCGCCTTGTGTATTATTTTGCCATGATCCAGCCCAAGGCGAATCAATTATCAGGTGGCAGCGTTAGAAAATTTATTATTTTTTACTGGTGAAACGAATGTCAAACTTCATATAAAAAACATGGTAAACAGATTTTTTATATATGGAGTCATGGCGAAATAATACAGGTGGTCTCGATAGCGAATTCATTAATTTCGCCGTAAACTCTAAATGTCAAAATTCATATATAAAAAATATGTATAACAGTTAGATAAATTTTTTATATATGGAGTTTGACATTTAGAGTTTACGGCGAAATTAATGAATTCGCTATCGAGACCACCTGTATTATTTCGCCATGTATGGAGTTTGACAGTAGTGTAAACGGCGAAAATTAATGAATTCGCCTACGCTGCCACCTGGTAATTGATTCGCCTTGATCCAGCCGATAATAATTCGCCACCGCAGGTAATTATGAACTTTGGCGGCGGCTATTGAACGAGGAACTGCTACCGGAGGCTAAAAGCCAAATTTGTCATTACATATAAATCACGGGTTGCATTTTTTATTATTTTCATGGAAAAAAGTTTATAAACTCCCTTATCACTATCATTAATTTGTAGGCAAATTTGAAATCATGTTATAAATAGAAAACTAAAAAAGTTTAATCATGATCCTGGTCGCTGTCTAAAATCGTCAGCGGCTAGAAACCGGTTATGTACCATTCGGCCCAGGTCTTTGCTCGCCTTTTAAACGGTAAGTAAACCACCGGTATTCCTTTAATATTTAAGCGCAGTGCGGAAAATAAACATCAAAAGTCGTTCAAATATGGACGATATAAATGATTTTTTCGACTTTTCCAAAAAATTCGAAAGAAAAACAGTACCACGCGGTTGTATCTCCGGTACGGTAGCAACTACTGCCGGTAAAACGGATGATTCGAAATTGTTAATGAAGCGGGAATATGTGGGCACGGAATATTCTACGCATGTGGCAGAAGCTGAGCGATTAAAATTGGAACAGGTTTTAATATAACAAAAAAATCTATTTTCAAGTTATTTAATTGCCATTTTAGTTGGAATTAAATAGCGACAATGAAAGGTCCCGTTATGGAGCATCATGCAGCGTGGTAGCTTCTTCATGCATGGATGACTTAGAAAGTTTATCTGATTCCGATGATGATGTAAATAGCCGTACTAATCGCGCAAATCGTGTTGACGATGGTGTTTACGATCGTTTTCCTTTTGACTTAAGGCGTGATGAAAGTTTGCCAATACATGATAAAAAGGAGGAAATTGTACATTGTATAAGAGCTAATCCAGTTGTAGTTTTAGAAGGTGATACAGGTTGTGGAAAAACAACACAGGTGAGATTTAAAGATTTATTATTTGAACTTTATAAAATAGTGAAACAAACTTAGTTTACGGACGCAGTTTATGAATATAAAAATAAATTGTCTACGGGGTGTAAAAAGCAATCTTTAGCAAAATTATAATGCAATAAGGGCTTGTAGAAAAAACAGCTCCATTTTTCATTTTTAAGGAAATTAAAAGAGAAGACTTTGTCTCAAATAAATCTCCACAAGAGGTAATATTAAACAGAAAATAATATGTACAGAGAAATGTTGAACTGCCTAAAAACATGTTCGATAAGGTTTAAAAAGAATGAATTTTACAAAAATTTTTTATAAAATTAGTATGGAAGAAAATGCTCCATTCAGAACAATTTTTTATTTGAAAAAAAAGGGAAGACAAAACAACCTCGGCAAAATTGATGTTAACACTTTCTAAAACTTCATGGAGCATAACAAAAGAGAAATATAACGATACGATAAGTTTATTTCCTTATATACCGCCTATTCACCATAAATACTTCAAAGATGCTAATGTTTAAGAAAATTAAGTATAAAATATCTTTTTTTCTAATTAAAATTTTTTAATCAAAAAATGTTGAATGCACCCGGAACGTTCCCACTGGAAATTTTACGCGGTCGTGAAAATTTTGATGTTTGGAAAAGGCAGGCAAAGTCATGTTTAGTGATCAAGAATTGCTGGTCAGTAGTGGAAACAGGTTTCGTGGGAGATGATGGTGCGAAATTGATAGGGGGTGCACTAGCTAAGATCGCGTTAATGGTTGATCCAAGCAATTATGGGCATATTGCAAGGGCAACAACGGCTAAGCAAGCTTGGGACACCATCATGAATGCTTACGGAGACAAGGATTTGACTAGAAAAGTGGAACTGCTAAAGCACTTTGTTAATATTAAATTGGCTCAATCCAAGGGTATGTGAATGATTTAGTGATTATTGCATTAAAAGTGAAAAATGCTGGTCTGAGTAAACAGCTTCGTTGATGTTAGCTGGGTTGCCCGATATATTTAAGGCCCTAGTTATGGCAGTGCTAAATTCTGAGGAAAAATTAACAGTAGATACTGTGAAAAATCTCCTTTTGTTACAATTGTAAAGAATTTGGGCATATTTCGAAAAATTACCATAATAAAAATAAAAGCAGAAGCAACTTTAACGGTGTTTTTAAAAGCAATAAACATAAGAAATGTGTCAATATGAAATTTATAAAAATAGTTACTGAAGGTGGCTGTGTTTTGTATAGAACTTTTTTGAGTTGTTATTGTATTTTTGTTTTATTGATTTAATGGAGTTCTCATTTAATAAATTTGGCTTTTAATATAAGACTTTCTAGTTTTCTATACAAAATTTGGGTAAAATTAGCCAAGCTGGAAAGGCATAGGCGATGACAGGGCGAATAACCTGGCGATAGACCAGAAGACGCACTCTCCTATCAAGACCTCCCCTTCGCTTCAAAATACCCTGATATGAAGAGTATATACGCTTGGCCCTTTCAAGAATATCGTCAATGTGCCGATAGCTCTCGAAATTCTCGTGGAAGGTGACACCAAGGTATTTAAGCCTGTTCGCTGTGCCAATCAGTTCTTGTCCGATAGTCAACCAAGGTATGTAAGGTCTACAATTTGGGTAAATATATTTCCGCCTTCCCTTAAACATTACGGCCACGGTCTTCGCAACGTTCATTCAAGGTAAGACCCCATTTTGTAAAATAGTCGGTCAGTACCGTCAAGTATCGGTTCAGTCTTTCATTTGTATTCCTTGCTCTTGCACCTGATGAGGCAATCAGAATATCATCGGCGTACATAAGTCCAAATTTTGTAAGGAAAACCTTAGAGTCTTATACAAAAAGCCAAATTGATTAAATGAAAACTCCATTGAACCAATAAGGCAAAAAGCCATAAAAAACTCAAAAAATTTTATTACAAAAACACAGTAACCATTGAGTAAATATTTTTATTTTTTCTTTCATTTTTCTACATAATAGTGCGTTTCCATTGACTTGATTTCGTCTAATACTGCGTTTCCACTGCCTTGAAATCAACTAGGTTTGAGAAAAACACTTCGAAGTGTTTCCATTTAGCTGAAGTGTTTTGTAAATTCGAATTTATGACATTACACTGACATATTTTTGCATAAAAGAAAAAAAAAACTATGTTATTTTTTGTAAAAAATCGTTTTTATTGTTAAATTAATTTTTGTTTTTATATATTTTTCTTCTCATATTTTTTAAACACTTTTTTTTAACAAAAAACATTATTGCTTTCAAACATTTAAAAGTATTTGTCACTTTTTCGATAAAAACAATCAATATGAATAGATAACTCGGAGTTGAACTTGAATATCCTAGACACATCACAGTGTTGCAAAGGCAAAATTAGTTCGAAAAAATAAATTTTCGACATGATTTCAAGCAAATCAAGTGATTTAAGTGGTTTTTCTAGCATGTAAAATGTATGGAAAATCAAGTAACAAAACACTTGATTTGAGCAAATCAAGTGTTTTAGACAAAATCACGTCAATGGAAACGCACTATAAAACACTTGATTTGCTCAAATCAAGTGTTTTGCTACTTGATTTTCTATACATTTTTCATGCTACCAAAACCATTTAAATCACTTGATTTATTTAAAATCATGTCGAAAATGTATTTTTTCGAACTAAATTTGCCTTTGCAACACTGTGTTGTGTCTAGGATATTCAAGTTCAACTCCGTTCTCTCAATTCATATTGGATGTTTTTATCGAAAAAGTGACAATTACTTTTAAATTTTTCAAAACAATAATCTTTTTTGTTACAAAAAAAGTGTGAAAAAAATACAAAAAGAAAAATGTGTAAAACAAAAAATAAATTAAAAATAAAAACGATTTTTTACCAAAAATAAAATAGTCTTTTTTTCTATTACGGTGAAAATGTCAGTGTAACGTCACAAATTCGAATTTAAAAAACACTTCAGCTCAATGGAAACGCTTCGAAGTGTTTTTCTCAAAACTAGTTGATTTCAAGTCAATGGAAACGCAGTATTAGGGTTGCCATCGGAAACCATTCATATGTATTTGAAAGATTTAATGAAAAAACAAAAATAAAAATTGTATACAATTTTTAGGAAAAAAGCAACTTGCACATACAAATACTTTAATAAAAAAAATTATTTGGTATTTTTTATATTAATTTACTTTAATTGTGCTTGACTCCTTCAAATATAAATATTTCATGAGAATATCTTGACTAACTAAACTAAAAAATGAAATGTATTACTGTGGGGAAAGCATATCCATATGGTTTTCCTTACAAAATTTGAGTAGAATCCACTGATGAGCTATATATGAGCTAAATGGAAGGTCGCAATGAAAGAAGAATTCGTCTCATTGATAGCTAACAACACGTGGGTGCTAACGAATTTACCGCAAGGTGAAAAGGCCATAAAATCAAAATGGAGGTAAATGGTAATAAATCACTGTTCAAGGCAAGATTGGTAGCCAAAGGTTGTTTACAACACAAAGGCATAGACTTCAACGAAACCTTTGCTCCAGTTGTCAGATACGAGTCAATCAGATATTTATTTTCCCTGGCCGTAAACCATAATATGCACATACATCAAATGGATGCCGTAAGTGCATATTTAAATGGAAAATTGAAGAAGCAAGTTTACAGGGAACAACCCGAAATGTTTGACGATGCCGCAGGTAAAGTTTGCAAACTTGTGAAATCAATTTATGGTTTGAAGCAGTCTGGTAGAGTGGGGAACGAGACAATGTACATATTACCATATCATATTTTCACATGATCTGACATCCATTAAATTATTGAAGGAAAAACTGTCATCTAAATTCAAGATGAAAGACATTGGAGAATTTTTATCTGTTCTGGGTTTGAAAGTTACCCGTGGCAAAGACTCAATTAACTTAGATCAGTCGCAGTACGTATCAAAAGTTTTAGCCCGTTTTGTAATGGGTGATTGCAACCCAGCCGCAACGCCTCTTAGACTACAATTAAAAGACGATGAAGGCAAGCAACAAATGTCGCAGATACCATATGTGGAAGCTAAGGGATGTTTGTTGTTTGCTGCACAGATTTCAACACCGGACATATGCTATGCTGTAAATCTTCTTAGTCATTTTAGTTCGAATCCTAGTAAACCTCAGTGGGAGGCTGTCAAGAGAATAATGAGGTTATTAAAAGGCACAATTAGTAAAGGAATTGTGTATAAAAAGCAGATAAATGACGAAATAAAAGGCTACTGCGATGCATGTTTGGGTCGGAAATGTAGACGACCGCAAGTCGACAACTGGATACGATTTTATTCATAAATTTGGTGCTATATCATGGGCAAAAGCAAAAAAAACGTACCATTGTCTTCGACGGAAGCCGAGTTCATGTCAGTGACTGCAACTATTCAAGAGTCAGTTTGGATGAAACGTTTGGAGTGTGAACTTAACCCTGACTGTAAAAGAAATATAATTTTGTTTTGTGACAATAAAGGCGCAATTCAAGTTGCTCTAACAAATAATTATTCTCCAAGGACGAAACATGTAGATATCAAAGCCAAGTTTATTTAACAACAGATTGAGGACAAAGAAATCGTTTTACAGTACCTCAACACAGATGAAATGGTTGCCGATGTGTTTACTAAAGCCGTTACCCCTCAGAAGATAAAGTATTTATTAAATAATCTTGGCCTACATTGATTCTTTTCTATTATTCACTTTTGAGAAACTTGATTTTTTTTTTTAAGTTGAAATGTTATTATTGTTATTGTTTTATACTCAAGATACAAGGGAAATGTTAATTCTTGTTTTTGGATATTTATCATTCAGGGAGAGTGTTGAGAATAAATAATAAATTTCCCCTGTACTTTAAAGTACTTTTATGTATTTTAGACGTTACTTGTCTAAGTAGCTCTGCCTTTTTTATAACTTCCTATATATTGTTTTTGTTCATTCTTAGTCTACGCAGCAAATTTTTTATAAGCAAAGCCAAAACTAAGAGCTGCTTAAAATTAAATTTTACACCCCATAGGTAACTTTTTTTTAATTTTTAAGCTGCGTCCGTAAACTAGATTTGTTCCAAATGTCTTCATGTTAACTGTTATATTTTACATACAAATACTTAAGAAGTGTCTATAAATATATGGTTTAATTTTGCTCCTGTCTTTATTTCTTTTGTAATGTTATTTTTGAAATGGCCTATGTGGAGCAAAAAAAAAAAATCGGAAATTTTTAAAAATAATTTTAGTAACAATTACTTCATAATAACTTTAAAAAGGTATATAGTGTAAAAAATATCGCTTGAATTTATTAAAGTTGGCCAATATTTTTAAATTGATTCAAACGCAAACACTTAAATATCTCAGTATATGAATAAATGGATTTATACCGGTTTAAATAAAACCAGCTCATATACCCTTTTTCCACTCTCTGTGGTGAATGTTATAATAAAAGTTGTAATTGGCGGTCACCCAACATTTAGGATCCTCAGAAGTTTTCATAGAATTTATTAAAGCTTAGTTATAACTTTGTGGAATAAATAAACAGAAAACTTTTCAATTTAATCTCTTCAAGGTTCCACAATATATTATAGATGACGCTTACTCTCGTCGTGAATATTGTAAAATTGTTTGCACTCAACCCCGACGTATTGCTGCTATATCAATAGCTCGTCGCGTTTGTCAGGAACGTAAGTGGCCAGAAGGTTCCTTAGTTGGCTATCAGGTAATTTTTTTTTTTAACAAAATTTAATCTTCATTTATATATTCTGTTGACTTAAAGGTGGGATTGCACGCCAATATAAGTGAAGACACTAGAATTTTGTACTGCACCACTGGTGTGCTGTTGCAAAAATTAATACGTGAAAAATCGTTAGCCGCTTTTACGCATATTATATTGGATGAAGTACATGAAAGAGATCAAGAAATGGATTTTTTATTAATTGTTGTTAGAAGACTCTTGACCACCAATTCGAAACATTGTAAAATAATCTTAATGTCGGCAACTATAAATTCCTTAGAGGTAATTAAAGCATAATATGCACGTACATCCATATATTAATTGCTATAAAATTTTCTTCCTCAAAAGTTTTCCAACTATTTTAAAATAAAACGTGAACCAGCTCCAATCTTAAAAGCTGATGCTAGACGTTTGTTTCAAGTTAAGGACTTTTATTTAGATGATTTAGGACGTATTAATAATACTGTAAGTATCTTGATGTCTAAGCTCAACCATCTGTATATTTTGGAAATATTTTCCTATTTTTTTCTTTCTTTAGAATGTTCAAATTGATGTTGCAGAACCTGGTATTTCAACGGAAATGTACAGATTAGTTTTAAAATTAATTATAGTAATTGATAATATTGAAAAACAAGAGGTGGCTTTGAGTTTAAATACCCAACCAAATTCGGTTAATAGCTCATCGATTTTAATATTTTTACCAGGCATCAATGAAATAGACCAGATGTGCAAAAGTTTAGAATTACTTAATAATTCTGAAGAGTAAGAAACCATTCTCTACTTTAAAATATCCTTGAGATAATAAATTTATTTTAAAATAATATTTTTCAGAAATACTCCCAAACTAAGTCCTATACGTTTGCATTCCCTTATATCACCCGACGAACAAATAAAAGTATTTCAGCAGGCTCCACTTGGTTATCGTAAAGTAATTTTGGCCACTAATATAGCAGAAAGTTCTATCACTGTGCCGGACGTTAAATATGGTTAGAAAGAATTTCAATATTTAATATTTGATTTGTTTATAAACTATTTTTAAAAATATTGCAGTTATCGACTTTTGTTTAACCAAATCTCTGATTACTGATACGGCATCCAATTTTACATCTCTACAATTACAGTGGGCCTCCAAAGCCAATTGTAAACAACGTGCTGGACGCGCTGGTCGTGTTATGAATGGGCGTGTTTATCGCTTAGTGCCCAAATATTATTTTGAGGTTGGTAACTTCTTAATTGTTTTATTAAATTTTACTTCATCCTCATGGCTTTACTTTGACACAGAATTATATGGATGAATTTAGCACTCCTGAAATGATGCGTTGTCCCCTTGAGAATGTTGTATTAAAAGCTAAGCTTCTTGACATGGGCCCACCACCCGATATACTCGGTTTGGCCATGAGCCCTCCCAATTTAAGTGATATACACAATACTATACTGACTCTTAAAGAAGTTGGCGCTTTATATACAACTGTAAATGGTACCTATTCGGTACAAGATGGTGATTTAAGTTATATGGGTCGTATTATGGCAGCCTTGCCTTTGAATATTCGATTAAGTCGCTTAATTATCCTTGGATACATATTCAGCATCTTAGAGGATGCTATTATTATAGGTAAGTAATTTTTTATTGGTTTAACGAATTTAAATTGTGCTAGCTCGAGTAAGTAGGCTTTTAAATATAAAATAATAAAAAAAAACAGAAATAAAAAAACAAATGATACATTTTAATGCAATAAAGGATTTTTTTTTGTTCAAATATAAAATACCCATTTTTTATTTTTTCTTAACGATTTTTTTTTTATTTAGCTGCTGGATTAAGTGTTCGCTCCCTATTTCGTTATTATGGTTCAACCCCTCAAAGTGATTGTGATGCTTACATACAGAAATTAGTGTTTGCTGATGGTTCTGGTTCCGATTTATTTGCAATCTTAAAATCGTACAGGGTAATTAAATTAATATAGTATTAAAAAAAAAGACGATATGATGCATACTTTTAAAATAGTTGAATATTTTTTACGTGAATGACTTTAATAAGATGAAAAATATCCGGCCCATTTTAACTTCGGATACTTATGGTTAGGTTTGGTAAGAATGCATAGGCTGGATGGAGGCTCATCCGATGGATAAAGTCTAATCACTAATGGCTTCTTTATGTACCTCTTCCACAGGCCCGTATTCGTTTCTTTTAATCGTCTTCACTGCTTAGAAATCTCAATAAGTTGTCAAAAATTGATTAAAAACTAAGTTGTACTAGTTATACTTTTAAGATATTTTTATATACTGGTGACATCACCGAGCCTTTAAAGACTCAGTCATCCTGTGGCTTGAATCAAAGTGGCAGAATCAATTTTTGATACCGAAATAGTAATTTCACAAATATTTCACAAAATATTAAAATTTTGAGTTAATACCCTCTTGTTGATCAAGTGCGATATATATGTGAAATTTATATTTATTTTAGTTTTTTTTTTGGTTTTTGAAATTATCAAAGTAATTGATTCTAATTTGAGCTAATTGAATATCTAATTGCATTAGCAGAAGTCAATTAGAATTAGAGAATTTCACAAAAGATGGTTAATTAGCAATCATTAGCATTATCTAATCATTACTTAACGTCTTTGGTTTCAGCCATGTTTCAAATTATATTAAAATCGTTTAAGCCAAATTATATAACCGATTTTTCCTTACCATCCCTCTGAAAATATATTTCAATAGTCAATGTAATGAATGAATTATTTTGTAACACCCTTTTGTTAAAGATCATTTTAAAATCAACTTTCCTTCCTTCCCAGCTTTGGAAATCCCTACGCGAACAAAATAGTTTACGTGAGGGAGAGGCAGAAAATGACTGGGCAAAGCGTTTTTCTATTAATTTACGTTCAATTAAGGAGATGCATCTGCTGGTACAAGAACTTAAGGAGCGTTTAGCCAGCATGAATTTCAAAGAACAAACTACTTATCAACGCGTTCATTGGATGGATCGCGAAAAAACGATTATATTAAAGATCGTTATTGCTGGTGCATTCTATCCCAATTACTTCACCCGTTCATCACTTAATGATACTGAACGGGACAGGAAAATGTATCATGTGCTTAATGGCAATGATCCTTGTCGCACAGTTTATTTTACTAATTTCAATAACAGACATGTGGGTGAATTATATACCCGCTCCATAAAGAAATTATTCCAAAATGTTCACATACCGGCTAAAGATATTGAAGTGCGCTTTCAAACAGGATCAGAAAAAGTATTTGTAACATTTAAAAAGAAACTTGAGGAAAAATATATCGAAAGCAATCATCGTTTAGCGGTACCGGGAAAAGTATGTCCAGAAGTTTACAAGGCCGTGAGAATGCGTTTGTCCAATATGAAAACGGTGATAAATGTTATGGAGTAAGTATAAAAACAAATTTAATTTAAATCAAAAACATTAAAAATATTTCCTTTAGTGCAAATATGGGTATAAAATATGCTCAAGAAAAGGGATTAATACGTGTCGTGGAAGGAGAACGTCAGCTTATAACAAAGTCATTAAAAAATGTTGATTTAATTGTACTGCCTTCAGTCTTTCAAAAGAAATTAAAAGGACAAATAACTCACGTAAGTAAAAGGCGATCTCTTAGAAATAATTTTTTTTTTATGACGCAAGTCTTAATTTTCTTCATTTTAGATTGAAAATTGTAGTAAATTCTTCTTCCTACCTACCTCTGAAAATGAACGTTTACGTGACATTCACGAGGCTCTCAATGATCCACGTGAACTAAAAGCAGGAATTATTGAAAGTCCCGCTTCAGTATCTAAAGGAATGTTTTTGTCTGCACCTCTTGATGATAAATATAGACGGGCCAAAGTTTTGAATGTTATTTCGCAAGCTCGTACCTTGCAGTTTCAAGTAAGTTGTTTTTGTTTTATTATATTACTGAAGCCAAAGAAAAAAAGGAATATTAATCAAAATTTTCTACCACATTGTAGGTACTTTTTATAGATAAAGGTTGCATAGGCATTGTAGATTTTGAAGAACTGCGACGTTTTTCCCATAAACTTTCTTCTTTATCTGAAATACCGCCACGTATTTTTGAATGTCGTTTGGCAATGGTTCAGCCCTCCACTGTACGTTCGCCAAATGGTATATGGTCTGAGGAAGCAAATGAACTTTTGCAAAAGTGTGCCAATGCTGGAACTGTTGAAATAGAAGTGTTTTCCGTTGTAGACTCAATAGCTAATGTTATCATAAAAATCGAACACACCACGTTTAATGATATTTTGGTGGAGAAACATTTTGCACGTAAATGTGATGAAAATTATTTGTCTAAGGTAAGAGATTTATTTTAAAATATTGGCAATCTTTCAGTAAACGTTTTTATATATACTGATTTGTTAAAATTGTTTTTGCAATAACTTGACAGTTTTCACGTCTTAAGTTATGCATGAAAATACGAATTACATTACACCCACGTTAAACTTTACTACAAATATTAAATTTGATTTGAAACATACACATACAGTGTTGGACAATACATATTGGACTGGAAAAAAAAAAACTAATTTCTCACAAATATTGATAAAAATTATCAGTATCATATCTCATTATCATATTTCCGACAACAAATCTTGACGTTCAGAATTAAAGTCAACAAAAACATATCACTTGGTATTTTGTTTTTGTTTTATCTTCCCAGAACAATGTCATATATATTATGTGGTGAAAAATGTCCGCGACAAAACATATTGTACTCAATACAATGTTTATAAAATCGAACGGTATATGTACCGTTATAATTTTAAATTAAAAATAATGTTGGAGGAGAATAACTGCGAGTTTCTCTTTTTTTTAATAATCTAGTTAAAACTTGTCCAGCAACAGCAACGAGCAGAAGGTAAGGGCTTAAGAATTAGTAATAAAAAATTACTGATTTGTGTTTTTTAAAGCTAATTAAAAAATGGCTCGAACAAAATACAACGCAGAATTTAAAAAAGTTATTAATTAAGAATTTTCAAAATGGTTTATCTCAAAAACAAATTTGTAAAAAGTTTTCATTACCAAAACAAACAGTCAGTTTTATAATAAAAACTTTTGTAACCTCGGGCAGAGTTGAAACCATCCACAGTGGTGGCCGACCAAAATGCGGAATAAAGGTTTCCTGATGAGCTGGCTTAAGCAACCTGCTTTTCCAACCAACAAATAAATTGCATTTTTATTTAAAAATGTTATGGGATATTAGCATAATATAATAAATAATATTATAAAAATTCCCAAAATAATTTTTAAAATAAAAATGCACAACAGCCAAAGAAGACTCAAGAATTATAAGAGAACTAAAGAAGCATCCAGAAAAGTCGGCAGTTGATGTTGTTAACGCACTTAACCTAAAAATAAGTAGTAGGCCAGTTCAAAGAAGGGCTTGTGATGCTGGACTAAAAAGTTACCAAGAAAAATCGAGTCGCACGCATAAAATTTGCTAAAGAGCACATCAACTGGTCCGTAAACAAATGGAAAACAGTTTTGTTTTCGGACGAATCGAAATTTAATTTAAAACATTCGGATGGAAATATTCGAATACGTAGACCAATTAATAAAAGATTAGACCCCTTGTACTGTAAGGGGACTGTAAAACATGGAGGCGGAAATGTAATGGTCTGGGGATGTTTTTCTGGTGCAGGCGTCGGTCCACTCTATAAAATTAATGGAATTATGGACAGGTTCATGTACCAAGACATTTTGCAAAACATCATGTTGCCATACGCTGAGTGGAATATGCCCCTCTCATGGCAATTTCAGCAAGATAATGACCCGAAACACACTGCGAGATGTATCAAAGATTGGTTTCGAACGGAAGACATCAACGTTATGGAGTGGCCGGCACAGTCCCCTGATCTTAACCCAATCGAGAATCTTTGGGGAATTGTAAACAAGAGGATAAATCGCGAAAGTGTGGGTGGAGATAAAAATAAACTATTCGGAGCCATATCGGATGCTTGGAAAAGCATAGACACACAGATAATAGATAACCTTATTGCCTCTATGCCAAAAAGATGCAAGGCCGTGCTTAAAAACAAAGGGTACTCCACAAAATATTAATAATTCTATTTAGTCCAAAATGTTTTGTCATTTAAATTTTCGACTTTTGGTTTTTCTTTTAATAAATTTTGAGCTTAAAATAACTATAGAAGGCAACCTTGTTATTTTTTTTAACTCTGCTATTTTATTACAATTTAAGTTAAACTGCTCATAGGAATCATTGAGACTTTCATAGATTTCTGGGATTGTTTAAATGTTAGAATTTAGTCCAATATGTATTGTCCAATACTGTATATACTGAAATGTATGTATGAACAGAAAATTTGTCATAAAACACATTTCTGACGTTCTAGTAAAAAATTAAGTTAATGAAATAGTTTTGATATTTTTCTCATTTAATAAATTTAATAAAGTTGATTAACGAATGTTATAAAAAATACGAGCAAAATGTTATTTGCATTGTTTGATTTTGAAAAAATACAATTAAAAATGTGCGTATAATATTATTCGAAGAAGACTCGCATAGGGACAGCAATATGATCAAAAAATGACTCGAAAAAGTTTCGTATTTGATTATAAGTACGATTGAAAACAATATTGAAAATGAGCCAAAAAAGTGAGTCATAAGGGACTCGTACAGAAGAGTCGAAGCTAGGGTACCATTTTCTCCCGACAAAACAATCATTTCGACTCTAAAATGAGCGCATTAGCGATTATTATAATCATGTAGAAGAGTAAAAAAAGACTCGAATATGATCAATAACTAAAAAAAAATCTAACTGGGGTGAATCAATAAAGTTTAGGCACACTATGATTTTCAAGAGTAATCCCTCAATAATTGAGGATCTGGTTAACTTGATAAAATAATAATGATGCCGCACACTGGGGATTTCGCGGAAACATACATACTCTTCATGCAATATGCAGTGAAATTTGAAATTTTAGACTAAATGGTACAATCAAATCGTCTCAAACTCAGTACTTGTATGTCTTACCGAACCAACTTAATTTAAACCTAAGAATTTCAAAACAAATAATTATTTTTAAAAAAATAAACTCTGCAGGTACTTTACTTTCTTTTTCTCCAAAGATTTGGACCTGCAATTTTAGCCACAGTTGGAAATCACTACTAATACATTGTCTCATATCTGTTTTTACATGTTTAATCAATTTCAAGTGCCACCAGGTTCCACCTCTCAATCTGTTGCATTACACAGTACAACATTTTTCAGCTGATTGATTAGCGACTCAATTCTGATAAGGCTCTTTAACATGACTCCAGAACCACTAGTCGGATTTTGCTTAAACAAATTTAGAAAAATCAAGAATTACAATTACTTTCATCTGTTTATATAACGTTTTGCTACATAAGCAGCAGGTTTGCAATTAAACGTTTGTGAATAATTTAATAAATAATTTAAAAATTAAGAGTGTTGATACACAATATCAAAAGTTTCTAGAGCGGATAGCAACTACCAAGTTTGTCGAAGTTTACATTAATCTTAATATGTCTCCCTTGTTCATCTACAGATATTTTCAAAAGTAAAATTAAATATAATAAAACACAGAAATTTATTAGCCAACGCCACTTTATAGTGCATTTTATATATCGCTCATTTACTTCTAGAACGTCATAACTCAAAAAAATACATTTTTAGATAATCGCAGTTTAAGCTTTTGACTCGTTCTCACCATCGAGATAAATATCAGACTGTTTAAGTTTCCGCTACAATTAGTAAAATGATTCATAAATAAAAGATCCATTTAAGAAAACTTTTATCAGTTATATATTAAAGGGGAGGTCTTGGACTATGAGATGTTTGAATTATGACATTATCGCTGTAAAAATATATCCGATACTGTGTCGTAAACTAAAATGTGTCGTTACTTGTGAAAAGAAAAATGGAGTTTAACTTAACAATATTTTTCATCAACACTACATTATATGCAAAAAGTCAATACATTTTTAAAAGATCAATTTTTCATAAAAACAGTTACAAATGTGACGACGTTTTAGAAAGCGATATGAACTTTACGTTATAATGTTTACTTCTCTACTCAAAATGTTCATATTGACCAACAACAAAGTTTCCAAACATGAAGTGAAATAACGTCTTGCTGTCTTAAAACGTAGAAAGAGATAACAAAGGACATAAAGATGAAACGTATACGCAATATAAAGCATGAAATGGCGAACAAATCTGTATGATTCACTCCAAAATTTGAAATTTTGAGTTATGACGTTCTAGAAGTAAATGAGCGATATGCACTCAAGATTACTTGGTAGTAAACAAATGTTTGTACTATAATTTAAACTGTATAAACTATGGCCCATATTCATAGTTAAAATAAAGTATACTTTAAGGGAACTAAAGTCGGTTTTACTTTAGAATCGACTCTAACTCATTCATAGACAATTTAAAATATACTTTTGGAGAGAAAGTCAACTCTAAATTTTAAAACTACCTAACAGCCATACCTAAACAAAAGCGGAAAACGGAACGTTTTCTTCCGCATTGCTTTAACGCTGAAATGCCATACCTAAACAAAAGCGCCAACGCTATGTCAAAACAATAAAAACAGGGTTATTAAAAAAATAAATATAACATCCCATAAAATTTAAACAAGAAAAAAATTTCTGGAGTATGAAATTTTATAAACAAAAAATGAATAGTTTGGGTGATTTGGAGGACATTTAAAATTTATTAGTGTTAAGGATGATGGCAAATAGACGTCAGGGAAATCGAGAGCTTTTTAAAAGTCGGGATTCATATGGTTTTTATTCTTCAGGTGTTACCATTTTAGTTGAAAAAAACCCAGAACTATTTTTCATATCCACCAGGCTAAATCATGAACAGTTTAATGTTCTGTTGAATTTAGTTGAACCTTGGCCAAAAAAGTTCTCCCACCGATAACCCATTGATCCAGAACAAAGGTTGTACATTACCTTACAGTGAGTACAATCAACTCAATTATTGGTTGATTTGAACTCTATTATTTTATGTAAAACAGCTTTTTAGCTCATGGTAGCGCACTTCATGTTCTATCTATGAAGTTCCGAATAGGTCTGGAAACAACTAGAAGTATAATTATAGAGACTTGCGAGGTGTTGTGGCGTGTATTAGGCAGTAATTACGTACTCAAGAGTGGGTGAAAATAGCGAACGATTTCTATCGAACTACAAAGTTACCACATTGCTTAGGAGCAATAGATGGAAAACACATAAGACTAAAATGTTCACCAAATTTCGGTTCACAATTTTTTAATTATATTTTATATCCTTATATTTGTTATCCCTTTTGTCGTACAAGCATGGATTCTGATGAACCAGATCTATAATTTGATCGCTAATATTCTTAAAAAAATAGAACAAGAAATTTATAATACTATATTTAATTTAATAGATTTACTTACTTCCATTTTCTATTTACAAATATATTTTTTATTTATATTTCCTTTAATTATTTATATTTCATTAATAAACGCCTTGTCAAAATTGGATTTTCCAATTGCAAAGAGTTGCCGTTGCGTTGCCGCCGCGTTATTTCGGTATGCTCCATACAAAATGTACTGGCATGAGAACTTTTGACAGCAAAAAAACGCTTTCCGCCCTTGTTTAGGTATGGCTGTAAAGCTGTTTTTAACTCATTTTTACAAAATTATTTTATTTGGTTTAAGAACACAATACTCTTTATCTGATTTTTATACCAAAGTGAACAAAATAAACACAAGGTTACTTTTTTCTAATGTTTGTTTAGAAATTGTATGAATACATTCAAGGCAGATTTATTTTACTAGGTAGTGTCGTCCGCCCAGCTGGTTTGTAGTTGGAAATGTCAAAAGTTTTTGTATTTTCCTTTGTTTACGAATTTCAAAAAAACACTAACAACAAGCGTTTGCGAGACAAAGCAAGCATGTGTATTGAAAGCAATTATCTTTTATTTTTCTTTGTGTTTTTGACGTTTCCAACCCACAAAACAACAATAAAAAGGAATGTTGTTTTTGTCAATATTGTATTTGTTGTAGAGCCGCTATTACCTAGTAAAATAAATCTGCCTTGAATACATTTATCAAATTACAGTTGGCACCCAGTGGAAGGCGTCTAAACTTAAAGTATACTTAATTCTTGACTATGAAAACAAAAAAGATAATAAGAGCTTTTTATTTTAGAGTATACTTTAGCAAGAGTCGACTTTTTTCTATAACTATGAATTTGGCCCTATGATTTTGGAAAATGCTTAACTTTCACAGTATTATAATTAGAAATGTGTGAAATTTTTTTATATACAAATAGAGTTTTGATTACTTTTATAGAACCATTAATATGCATTTGATCTCAAAGGTACAATGCATAGTTCCAACCAGTGTTGCCACAAAGTAAAATTTCCTACCAACGTTATTCCTAAAATCTACCAAAACCTAAAAAAACTACCAAATTTTTTTGCAGTATATCTACAAAATATAAAATTATAAATTTTATTTATTAAAGCAACATAACGAACTCATGTCACATTGAGTTTTATACTTAAAATAAAAAAAGGGTGTGAAGATAAATACGTCAGATAAATACGTCCTACAAAAATGTTAAATACGTTCCACATAGTGCTAACTGCGCTGTTAAAGTTACTTGTACATTAAAAAAACCATATAGCTATAAATTATAAAAATTTAATAAAAACATTTAAAAATTTTACAAAAACCGTCTTTGTCCTCATTAAAAATTTTAAAACATAATTACATGGGAAAATGTTTTTAGAGTAAAATAATAGGAAAAATGAGTGGAAAAAAATTAATATGAAAAAAGGGCATATTTTGAAGAGGAAAAAGTGGATATTTAGAGAAGACATGAATCGGGTCACCGGCATAATGGGAGTAGCCTAGGACTAGTAGATTTCAGTATAACAGTTTATTATATGGAGTTTGACAGTTGGCGTTTATGGCAAAAATAATGAATTCGCCATCTAGACCACCTGTATTATTTCGCCATGATTTGAACCATAAATGAATGAAAATTGAATTGTTTTCGAGATAACAACAAAGAAATGCTTTAAGTTGTGTGTGGACTTTGTCTCACCAAATAAACATTAAGATTAGTTGGTTAAATAGATGATGTTTACGACGTACATAACATAAGGTAGATAGATGCAAAGAATGCTGATGAAGGATGTGGCGGTCCAGAAAATGCTGCATTTCATTCTGCTAGCGTCTAATTTTTCTTATTTTCTTTGGAAAACGCCCGCATACATTTGTTAATAATTTTTCTTTCTAAAAATGTTTAGAAATTAAATTAAAAAGAACCAAAAAGCCGAAAGTAAAGTCAAATTTCATTCATTTATAAGATCGATAGAACAAACATTTTAATGCAATTTTTTAATAAAAAAGCAACACAGTTTTTTAAAAATTGTTCTGCAATTTTTGTTGTATCTTAAATTTTCAGGGTTTTATTAGGTTTTTCCCTTTCCTGCAAAGTAACAAAAATTGAGTTATTGAGTTAGTTGAGTGACCCTGTTCAGATATATTTTCTTAATTGAGTTAATTTAATTTTAATTGCGCAATTAAATTTGGTGTTCACACATGCTCAATTAAGTTTATTCAATTAGAACAAGGCACATTTAGGTAGTGACGTCCGCCCAGCTGAATTTTTTTATTACAAAAACAAAATGGCTTTTTGTTGTTGCTTTGAAGTTGGAAGTGTCAAAAGCCATTTATTTTTTTGTTTATAATAATTACTTTCGGCTTATCAATTTATGAATTTTTTCTTCTCACTGAACATAGCTCCCAGTAAACATACTTGTTGGCAAGGGTTGCATTTCGCATCTTACTCAATTAGTAATGCAATTAAGTACTAATTGCGCAATTTATTAATTGACTTCTTACATGGTAAACTGAGCTCAATTTAAGCCTTAATTGCGTAAATTCACGTAACGTAACACGTAACAACACGTTTAAAAAAAGAAAAAAACATTGAAGTTTTTTTTGGGGCTAATGTTTACTTATTCCTTATTTTTTTTTTTTTTTTTTTGAAGCGACAACTATTTTCCCCTAAAAAACAACTAAATGGTAACTAAGTATTAATCAGCTTATTTTATCATTTTAAGTGCATTAAAATTTATTTAAAAAATTTATATTTCCTTGTTGTATTTTACACATACTACGTCATTTGTATGAATTTGGATTTGAGCAATATAAACTTATGAAATTGAAATTTATCTTTTTTTCAGATTGATTACGATGTGCGTTTACGCAAACAATCTTTAAGCAGCCGTTATCTCGATGAGGATCATATGCGACAAAATGAAGAATATTTACGTTCAATTCAATTAAGCACTGAAATTGACATTGAACCACCACCACGAGAACTTTGTAATAAGTTAATTAAATTTCGTGGACCATATTCACCACTTGAGACAAAAATCTTCTCTGCCGTCAGAGTGGGTGAATGGAAATGTGTAAAAATAGAAAGAGATTCGGTTAATTCAGTTTTACTTGATACCGATCCACAAGATGTGCACGAACGTTTAGTTGTGGCCGCCGACATAACCGAAACACAATCGGGGGAAACTATATTGGCGCGTGGTACAACCTTAATGCCAAATATACATGGCTTCGGTGCACTAATGACAATGATGTTTTGTTCCACTATGCAAATAAAACGTAATAAAGAACGCACAAGATATGTGGCCATATTAGCTGGTCTAGGTTTTGACGAACACACTTATAAGCCATTGTATGGTGAACACGATGTTGTACTCAATTTGGATGTTGAAATTGAAAAGGAAGATTTCGAAATGGTAAATTTGGATTTTAATTGTCTTGTCTTTTAAGAAATTTATTCTATTTTTTTTTTTATCAAATTCTTAGATCAATCAGTTGAGGTATTGCATGGATGCTATGCTTTATACAGATTATGGCGATGAACGTCCCAATATTTTACCAAATCAAATGGCTGATTTACAAGCAAAAATTAAGGAGATCATTATAAAGTAATAATTTCAAAATAAGACATATGAATGATTTAATTAAATATTTTCTTTTTATTTAAGATTGTTGAGTAAAAATCGTAAATATATAGAAACTCATTGTGATGAAAACGATAATATTTGGCAATATCATGAGCCCAATGAAGTACTAGAAACCGTGTGCATATTAGGCGAACGCACCATATTTCCCATGTTATCGGCCTTACGTTTATACGATGAAAAATACGATCGCACACAGGCTTTACTGCGCCACTGTGCTGAAATGCATAAACTTAGGCAATTGTAAGTTTTTTTTTAACAATTTAGCAAGAAAAGGAAACAATACAAACTTTTGATTTAATTTATTTGCAGTGAGGGTTCCATACAGCCCGTAACATGTTTGTTGTGTAACCAGCCTTTAGAAAATGTAGCTCAATTGCGTATACATTTGATCTCTCAGTTGCATCGCGATCGCGAGCAACAGATACATTTTAAACCTTCCAAAAAATAAGGTTTTATTTTGTAGTTTTGTAATTATAAAACATTATTATTTATTTTATTAATGACAAGAAAAAAGTTTTGCTTTATTTATCAATGAAATGGATTTGTTTTTTGTTTTTTTTTTTATTTATAAAAACAATTTATAAAAATAAAATAATACTCTATAATATATAAGTTTTGTTGTTTTTTTTTCATTGCAGCTTTTCTATCAGTGCAAAAATGAATATCCAAAAATCGTAACCTTTTTCAAAAAAGTAAAATTTGTTAATTTCTTACATAGTCCCAATTTTCACTAGGCAATTCTTATCGGCTTATCTCTTTTGCTTGATTACTCGTTCTATTCGTTTTGCTTTCTTATTTGTAATTTTTAGCTGATTAAATTTTATATTTTTTTATATACAAACTGATTTTTTTTTGCACAAAAGAAGAACAACCGCTAAAACAATAAGCTAATAAGCTAAGAATTGTGAAAACGACAAGGCGACGAAAGTTCAAAGAAGAATAAGTGATAAGTTTTTTAATAAGAATTGCTTCGTGAAAATTGGGGCTTACAGATCAAATCCATATTTTTCGTTTCTGCCAAAAGAATTGAGTATGGTTTTAAAAAATTATTGTGATTTACAAAACAATGTATTTTTATAGTTTTTTCTAAAAAGTCTATCAACTTGTAAAACAAAAACAAAAAAATTATTTTTAAAAAAGTAGATAACGAAACGTCGGGGAAATTGTAAATAAAAGGTATTTTTATTCATAAAATTAAAATTCTGGTCTGAAAGCAAGAAGTAAAAATTGAGAACTAACAAAAATAAAATTAACTTAAATTTGAAATTCTTCCTATTACATCCTCAAAGTTTTAACGAAAATAAGTTTTTAAAGGTCGTGTTTTTTCTTCCACGCCTTTTGCTTAACGTGTTTTTTGATTATTTTAATTTGGTGTTTTGCCTAAACTTGTTTTCGGGCTTTGTTAACGCGGTCATATAAACCTAAAGCTTGGTGTTTATTAATATCCTATCAAAATGAATGAACCTCCTGATGTTTCTAAAAAGAAAAATGATTTTTCTCATGGCTTAGATTTTAATTTCAATAAAAGAATTTCAATTAACTCTATTGGACCTATTTATCTGATTATAAATCGTATAGAAAGTGAAAATGATTTTTCCAATGTGTCTCCTTTCCTCATTAAAAAAGTGATTGATTCAACTTGTGATGGAGAAGTTTATGACTGTAAAAAACTACGCAATGGCACATTGCTAGTAAAAACCAAAAATTCTATACAAGCAAATAAGTTAATAAAACTTACAGCTATGAGCGCGAACATAAAGATCGAAGTTTCTGAACATAAAACGCTCAATTATTCAAAAGGTATAATATATTCCACTGATTTATTCGGTGTTCCTGAAGAAGAAATTTTATCAAACATGTATAGTCAAAAAGTATCTGAAGTGAAAAAAATTCTAAGAATGGATAATGGTATCTTAAAAGAAAGTGGGCTCATCATTTTAACCTTTCCAATGATTGAACTACCTGAATTTGTTTACCTGGGTTATCAGAAATTATACTTAAGACCATATATACCCCTCCCATTCAGATGCAATAACTGTATGCATTTCGGCCACCTACAGAAATCATGCGTCAGCGAAAAATTGTGTTTCAATTGCGGTAACCCGAATCATGTTAATGAAGAAGCCAATGAAAAATGTGGTAATGCTGCCAGCTGCGTTAACTGCAAAGAATTTAACATCAAAGAATTTAACCACTCAGCTAAAGACAAAAACTGCCCAATTTTTCTAAAAAATAAAGAAATCCAAGCGATCAGAGTACTGGAGAAAACCTCCCTCAAAAACGCGGAGAGAATTTATAACAAAAGGCACCTAAACCGCACCAATACTTATGCTGACATTGCTAATACTAAAGCGAGCTCCAGCCCTCGTACTGTACTTATTAGTTATGATGACCCTCTGCTTCTTCCTCCACAAAAAACCAATGCAAGTAGACCAATTCAAAACTCTGCTTGTGCCAAAAGTCAACCTCAACAAAGCAACTTTAAAGATTAGCAAACCACGATTGAGACTCACTCACAACCCAAATCTATAATTATTGACCATATTGATCAACTGCCATCCTGTTCAAGTCGACCTAGGAGCCTAGGAACCACAAAAATACTACCCAGAAATATATCCAATAGAGCTAAGGCACAACTAAAATCTAAGTATAAATCTAATAGAACTAAAATTAATCGCAGCCAAGTTATAAAATCTATTGATCTAAGTGATGAGGACTTTGGGATCCCTTCTATCCCTCTCTGATTTTTGGGGCGTTACGGGGACTTCCACCGTGTCAAAAGCGCTGTGGCTAGTTCCTGGGGTGCCCTGATCAGTGAGTCATTCACTTATAAATTTTTCGGTTAAACACATATTTCCTTTAATAACATTTTATTTTTTCTTATCTAAACCCTTATTACAATGACATTAGATATAATTCAATGGAATATGAAAGGATATACAAATAACTATAATCAACTCCAAATAATCATAAGGAAATATAATCCTAAAATAATTTCTCTCCAAGAAATACATAATCATTCCTTTTCCAACTTGCCTATACCCTTAAATTACAAGTGTATTTATAAAAACTCTGCTCCCCATTCTTATGGCGGAGTTGCTCTTTTAATACACAACTCTCTCCAATTTACCCCCGTCTCCCTATCGAATGAAATAGATTCCGTTGGTGCAAAAATTCAATCCAAACTAAATTTTACAATAATTAACAGTTATTTACCTCCTTCTAAACAATTTAATTCGAATGTTTTAAGAAATATGTACGACCTATATAACGACAGTAATATTATTATTACAGGAGACTTTAACAGTTGGCACTCAATGTGGGGCTCAACTTCTAACAATTTACGAGGACGTATCATAGCTGATTATATAACAAATTCCAATCTCGTTATTTTTAATGATGGCTCACCGACACATTTTAGTACTCGATATTCACTAATAAACATAGATCTTACTTTCGGCTCTACCAATCTAAAACTTCAATACAACTGGATGACTATAGACGACCTCTACGGAAGTGACCACTTTCCAATCCTCATAAAGCTTTTCACTGTTCCTCCAATGTCAAACTCATGCCCAAGAGCGAAATTTATCACTGATAAAGCGAATTGGTCAAAATTTAAGAACCTCTCACTGGTATTTGATAACATGCGCCCGATTAGTAATAATATTTATAAAGAGGCTTCAAATATCCAAAAGATTATCCTTCAAAGTGCTAATGAATCTATTCCTCAGGTTAATCCCTCTAGGAGAAATAAGGTCCCATGGTGGAACAACTATCTAAACCAGCTTAAAATGGAAAAAAATCAATTCTGGAACATACTAAAGAGAAATATTAACACTTGCAATTTTATTAATTATAAAAGAGCAGTAGCTAGATTTAAAAGAGAGATAAAAATTGCTAAAACCAGATGCATTTCTAAATTCACCTCACAAATCAATCCACAATCGCCAACTAAGAAAATATGGCAAAATATAAGAACATTCTGTGGCCTCCGCTTGCCTCAGTCTATACATACTATTAACTCTATCACTAACCCTGACGTTTTTTTTAACTGACCCTCAAATTATTGCAGACGAATTTGGCAAATTTTGGTCCTCTAGTTCACACGATAGGAACTTTTCAGATGAATTTATAGAAAATAAAACTATGTTAGATAATATGATTGCAAACATCACCCCTACAGACAAAGCTAATGTGATCGAGAATAATATCACAATTAAGGAATTTGAATGTGCTCTTAATAGATTGAAAGGCAAAACACCAGGATTTGATAGAATATCCTACCCTATGATTAGTAATCTAAACATAAAAACTAAACTTAGACTCACTAACCTATACAACTCAATTTTATCTGGATTCATTCCTAATTTTTATAAGATAAGCACCATATCCCCAATATTAAAACCAAATTCTGATAAAACTCTTATAAAATCTTACAGACCTATTTCCTTAAATACTTGTGTTTCTAAACTATTAGACAAAATAATTGCGAATCGTCTTTGGTGGTATGTGACATCAGAAAACCTTATTTGTAGCCACCAAATTGGTTTTAGGAAAGGCAAATCCGTAATTGATGCGCATCTTTACATTGATCATCTAATAACAGACTCGCTTGCCCGCAAAAATCATTCATCAATTATATCATTAGACTTTTCTAAAGCATTTGATAAAATAGGTATACACACTATTATTCACCAATTAATGGAGTGGGGCTTAGGACCCAAAATTATCAATTACATTAAAAATTTCTTAACAAATAGACAGATCAGAATTAAAGTTAATAATAGTTACTCTAAATCATATCCCCTATTCAACGGTATCCCCCAAGGCTCGCCTCTTTCAGTTATATTATTCTTAATTTCCTACAATAAACTAAGTAAGCATCTCCTTTCACTAAATCAATACAAGTTTTGTGCATACGCTGATGACTTTTATATTATAAAAAATCTTTCGAAAAGTAAATCTCAAATCATCGATATAGAACCAGTGATAAACCACATTTTGCAATGGTGCAACTATTCTGGAGCAGAATTATCTCTAGATAAATCCAGACATTTACATATTTGCAGGAAAAGAGCTTGTTATACTTCTATCTCTGCTGGCCTATTTACTATTGAAAACACTACTTCTTTAAAAATATTGGGTGTAATATTCAATAAGAAATACAATTGGAAAGATCATCTAAATTATATCGAAACAGATTTAAACCAAAGGCTAAATATAATAAAATATATCGCTAATAAAAGGTATAACTGCAATATATTGTCCACAATCTCTGCTATGAAAGCATTACTTCTATCTAAAATTCAGTACGGTCTCTACCTTTACGGTTGGTCTCCCAAATCGCATTTAAAAAAAAATTAAAACTATCGTCAATTCAGCACTCAGAATAGCAACTGGTGCCTTTAGAACTACACCAATATATAACCTACTTTATGAAACAAATACTCAAACTCTTGAAGTCATGAGAGACATCTACACTTACAGACTCTTACGTAATATCATTAATTGTGATAACTCGCCTATTTCTGAAATATATTCTGACCTTATCAAAACCTCAAACACTAATTCAAACCAATCTGTACTTAATCGTATTCTCAAATTTGCCAATAACAATCAGCTACCGACAGAACCTTACAGTAATTTTTTTAAGCCCTCTCGACCACCTTGGCATCTAGCTAGCGATAGCTTAAATTGCACTTTAACTCAACACCTTAAGACGAACACACCACCTGATATATATAAAAAATATTTTCTCCAAATTACTAACTCTTACAGCAACTATTCCTTGATATACACTGACGGTTCTAAAATTGACAATAATGTAGCCTATAGTGTAACAACTCTAAATTCTATAATAAGAACATCTATTCTCCCGCAATACACGTCTGTCTTCTCAGCTGAAATCATTGCCATATTTGAAGCTATTAAATTCACAACTAATCTAATGGACCAATTCTTGATTTGCACAGACTCTCTTTCTGCTATTCAAGCTATAAAAAACATCCATAACAACAATTATTATGCATCCTATATCAGAAACTGTTTAATTGAATTTTATCCTAGAATTTTACTTCTATGGGTCCCAGGACATTGTTCTATTCCTGGAAATGAATTCGCTGACTTGACAGCTAAGACTGCTCTAAAATCTCCCGTTTTTTTTAACCCAAAATCAGAATGCAAAAGACATTCTCAAATATATCAATATCTCTATAACGCTTCTCTCAGACAATTGGGAGCTAACATCAAACTGGTATAGGGAAATTAACCTTAGCAGAAAAAACATAAATAATTATCTAAATAATGGGAGTAATAATTCACTGAATGCCAAAGATTTTCAAAAATTCATAAGACTTAGACTTGGACATACGTTAATTACAAAAAAATCACTCATAAGTTCTGATACATCTAACTTGTGTCCATACTGCCAATCTGGAGCCATGGTGTCAATTAAACACATCCTGTTTGATTGCACCAAATTCAACACCACTCGTGGTCATTTCTTTCAAACTAATCCCATCCAGTACATTTCAGACCCCAATTTAAAAAACATTAGTGTCCTCATAAATTTCCTAAAGATAACCAATATATATAAAGATATATGAAAATTTATATTTTTCCATAACTCAATTTATTGTTTTATTTGTATATCCTCCCTAACTATAACTTCCAATATACGACCTAAATAAATATTATAGATTTTCATGGTGAAACTTGATTCCATATAGAATGGAAGATCTTAAATCTTCCTACACTATATGAACTTGGGTTTTGACGCCAATATTCATACTTAAATAAATTTCCATTAAGGTAGTTTTATTTTTGTTTATCATTTACCTATTGTAATAATATATGTAATATTTATCTATATCCATATATGTTTTTATGTATATTAATAGCTGAAGGCCTTGGTAGCCATTGCTATATAGTTTATATAAGTTATCATATTTATTATTAAAGATAGCTTATAAATAAATAAATAAGTTTTTAAAGGAAAATTTATTATTTGAAATCTTTTTCTTTTCAAATATATTTCATAATATTCTCACACTAACAAAAAAAACATACTAACCATTGAGTAACTATTTTTATAATCGACTTAAAAATGAAGAAGGTTATCAATTCGACTGAATGTCGCTTTTTTATGTTTGTGCCTGCAGAACTCAGTCATTTCTGATCCGATTTTGAAAATTTTTGGTAATACGATAGATTATGCTAACAGATTTAGAAACAAAGCATAATCTTTAAAATTAAAGAGTGTCTCCATACAACATACATATTTTTGCGTGTATTATGAACTGCAAAGGGCACTTCTATAATGACTGCGTATTACTATAGCTCCCAATAACAAAAAATTATGGAAAAATTAATCCAAAAATTAAAGGGTGTCCCATAATTAATGTAGATTTACTTATATGGGTCCATCTTTTGAATTGTTATAGACAAACGCTTGCAAATTGCACAGAATGTCGATTGCTATGGCCGTTATAGTGACAAGTATTAATATTTCAAATTATAAATTAAAGGGTGCGCTAATAGTTTATTTAATTTGATATGGCCATAATTTTTAACAGTTGCAGACAGACGCTTGATATTTACAACGAACCTCTATTGCTAAGTCCGCTATAACAACAAGTGAAAAATTTGGATTTGGAAATAAACGGGTGTCCCAATAGTTGATGTAATTTGGTGTATGTGGCCGAACTTATGAACCGTGATAGACAGAACGCTGAAACTTAAAAGGGACCTGTATTGCTAAGTTCAAGAAGTTTATAATTTGAATTTAGAAATTAAAGGGTGTCCTAAAAATTAATGTAATTTGACATATATGGCCATATCTTTTGAACCGTTAAATACAAACACTTGAAAATTAGACAGAATTTCCAGTACTTTGTTTAGTATAAGAATAAGTATAAATATTTTAAATTATATATTAAAGGGTTTTACAATAGTTGATGTAATCTGATGTGTGCGGCCAAACAGTTGAATCTTTATAGACAGACGGTTGAAATTTACACAGAACCTGATTGCTAAGTCTACTACAACAGCAATTTGGATTTGGAAACTAAAGGGTGTCCCTATAATTGCTCTAATTTGTTGTATATTGCCAAACTGTTG
This sequence comes from Gymnosoma rotundatum, assembly GCA_916610165.2. NCBI lineage: Eukaryota > Metazoa > Arthropoda > Insecta > Diptera > Tachinidae > Gymnosoma > Gymnosoma rotundatum. The sequence goes on along the minus strand of OU744336.1, from coordinate 123,485,230 downwards.
AATAGTTGAACAAGAATAAAGTTTGGAGATGGAATATAGAGCGTCCCAATAATTAATGTAATTTAATGTATGTGGCTTTACTCTTGAACCGACCGACCGACAAATCTATTTTTAAGTTGGTTTTTTTTTGCAAGAATTATTTTTTCTTTCATTTTTCTACATAAAGGTTGCCATCGGAATGCTTTCATATGTGTTTGAAAGATTGGCCGACTTCCTAAATGCAAGTTGCAATGCATATTTACATTGCATACACTTCGTAAACGCATATCTAACCTTTTTGGCAACGTACAATGTTCCTAATCGTTTGGCAACTCACTTTAATGAGTATCAGAAGTCAAAATCACGCATCATTTTTATTTTGTATGCAAACATTTTTAAAATGAAATGTGAATAAAAAATGCCATCATCCATTAATTCAATGAATTCTTAAAAAAATATTTATTTTTGATTACTTGTTTCCGGGATTTTACCTTAACAAAATTGTCTCTTCTTTTTTTCTTTTTAATAGTTTTCTATAGCAAATCAATATTTTTTGGAAGATTTGACCTGAGATAATTTATTTAAAAAATAAAAATTGTAAACAATTTTTACAAATACGCAACGAGCACACACAAATACTTAAACAAGAAAATTTATTATTCGGAATCTTTTATATATTAGTTTACTTAAATTGCGCTTGATTCTTTCAAATATAAATATTTCAAGATATTCTTATGAAATTTTTATTATTTTAATTTAAAAAATGAAATGTATTACCGCGGGGAAAGCATGTCTATATGCCCATTTTGCTACTGCACATAAAGCTCATCAGTGGATTCTACCCAAATTTTGTATAGAAACCTCAGAGTCTTATACTAAAAGCCAAATTGATTTAAAGCAAGTAAGAGTGCTATATTCGGCTATGCCGAATCTTATATACCCTTCACCATCTATGTAAATCTAGTTAAGTGAAGTAACTCCAATCAAAAAAAAAAGTATTTGGAGTATATTAACATAAAAATGACATCGGCTCTTAATGGGTTAAGCGTTTTGAAAAAATTTTAGTACTTCCTTAAAGATCTCTTTAAAAGCTTTAAAATGATATTTAAAAAAATTTTACAATTTTAGAGCCCCGTAACTTTTAAAATGTGGAAGAGTGCAAATTTTTTCACTTGGTGTTTTTCTTATTTTTTATTTCGCTATCGCCCCATTTTTGCTGCTGCCATAAAGGACATAAACCGATCATGCTGATTTCCAATAGTACCTCTTTCGACATATATCTGATTGATTAACATATTTTATTAATCGACTTCGCTATGCATAAGAAGTCAAAATATATATACTTCATGAGGTCGGAAATGGATATTGTAGAAATTTCACAGGGAATGACAGACTTAGATATACCCTTTTTCCACATGGATATATGGAAGGCCCTTGCTCCAATCACAATAAAAACTACCAAACAAGCTACTAGCATGGAGTGTATGTAACCAATATTACAATTATGTAACCAATATTAAAAATTTAAAATTTATCTGCATTCTGACGCTTTATCGTTATATCCTTAACATTTGAAGCACTGGATTACACTCGTGCCATTAAAAACTCTTCATATATCCCATCCGACATTCAGTCTTTGAATTGATAAGATTTTCAAATATGTTTTATTTTTTGCATTGTACATTGTTCAGTTATAGCGTTCAGTTTAAAAACAATTAACAATTTCCATTTTACTGTATTTTATAATTTCATTTGGCTTTTTTAGTTTTTCCATTAGTTCTTCTTCTTCTTTTATCTTAAAATTCATGTCCATTAATATTAAATGTAAACCGTCTTGTTTCGGAATTTTAACTTCAAGGTTTTCACTTATTTCATTTACAAAAGCATTTCGAATTTTTTCTCTTTCCTCGATTATTTCGCTTTGTATAATTAATGTGCCATTTCGACGATTTTCAACGTTAGTTATGTTAAAATTAAGCGGATGCACTTTTTCATAAGTTCTGCTTTAGTGTTTTGTACATTTTGTTTTTCTTTCGGTTTTATAATTAATGGGACATTTTTTGAACATTCTGGCGTCACGTTATTGTTTGCAACGGTTTTAGAATATGTCATCTTTATATGGTGGCCGGCCCTTAAGCAGTGACAGGCAACAAAACTAAGAAAAAACTAATTCTTTTGTCTTGTATTCGAACGAAGATATAAAACAACAACATAAAACAGCCTCTTAAAATCATAACGAAAAAAGTTACGTTAATTAATGATGCAAAAAAATATTTCACTGTTTGGGAGCACATATAAATTCGAACAATTTTTTTTTTCGAAAATGACTTATAAAATCATAATATAGATCGCGAATTAAGACGAGAATTTAGAAAGTAGCTTAGTAGTTGCAGTGGGAAGTGTCTCATTAATATAATTATACGACATATTATTAATTTTTTGTAATGTTATAGTGCAGAATTAAAATTATTATAAATATATTATCAGAAACATTTTATTTTTGTTCCACTTCTAAAAATAATAATTTTCTTTTACCTACAAAACTAATGTTAATGGCCCGCTTAAGTTTGGTTGTTTCCAGTTTTGGCCAGCATTACAAAAAGGTTGCCCATCCCTGCCCAGAAGTAATATTTTATACTAAAACAAAATTAGCATGTTTTAAGAGTTTATCGAAAATAACTGGATAACTCTAAAGGTAGATTCACCCATTTTGTCCGGACAAATTTTTTGTTCGTACAACATTTTTTATATGTAGTTCGACATTTCTTCTAGAGAGTGAGAGAATTGATTTTGTTCAGACAACTCTCTGCTTGATTTGGTTTAAATTTAATTTTTGTCCGGACAAAATTAAAATGAGTTGCCACTAAAATTTTTTTTAGAAACAACTAAATTTGATTGTCACATCACATAGTGCTTGCATAGTATCAAAAATAAAAAAGGGTGTCCATGGGGTGTAAAATGTAATTTTAAGCAAAAACTGTAAAGTGAAAAATTTGTGGCTGACGCTTAGTTTCGGAGTTACGAACCCAGAAAGTTTGTACGTATAATATGACACATATCGAATATTTTATCGAAATTTTGATGGCAATACGGGTATCATTAAAAAGGTAATTTCAATATCTATTTAATTGAAAAAGAAAATAATTAAAAATCTTCAGGTAAGGACAAAAGAATTTTTTTTTCATATAGACATAATTACCCATATTAATTAATTAAATTTAGCGGCAATAGTATACGGAAAAAATTTAGCAGAATAGCTTTAGAAAGCGAAGCCGGTGTTAGTCATACCATAGAGGAAAAAATCATCTTTAGTAATTGGAGCCGGTTTTTGTTATACTACAGAGGAGAAAATCCTTGCACTCGGCACCGGAAAATTTACATTTAATAATCTTTTTTTTTAATTTCCTTTTACATCTCCTGAACAACTTTTCTTGTATTGTATTACCGCTAAACTTAATTTTTGGATCAAGTTATGTTTATATGACAAAAAAACTCCATATATAACATACTATACAGACAAACTTTGGAGGTCCGAAACTCCGAAAATAAGCGTTAGCCACAAATTTTTTGCTTAAAATTCCATATTACACCCCGTAGATAACTTTTCATTCATTTTTGAGCTGTGTCTGTAAACTAAATTTGTTCCAAGAATAATTTTTCAATGAAATTGGGGTCCATGAGATGAACATTAAGAAAGGATTCCACATCATTTAAGCGTATCTTAGGAACCAATGCATGAAAATAGCTCATTGTTCTTCTTTGCTTTAATATTTCTTTTACTGCAATTCTATTTCTTTTTAAAAATATATTTTGCGAGTAAAAGAGATTTTTGTATTTCAACATCCATTAATAGAAGCAATTTTCTTTTATTATTCATGTTTTAGTAATCAAAATAATAAAAAAATATTAAATTTCACACCAAGAAAACACGTTGTAAAATTAATATGAATGGTTTACTTAATAAGTATGTATTTATATGGCAGCTTTGTTCGTCCGGACAAATTTTTTCGTAATGGGCGAATCGTGATGCAGAAAACTCTCGGACAAACATTTTTTCCGGACAAAATGGGTAAATCCACCTTAAGACAAAATCGGCAAATAAAGCAGGCCTTTGTTTACTTGATTAGAATTACGCACAACAACACAAAGAACGATGATGAAGATAAGAGAGAATAGAATGCATCCCTTGCGGATGGAGATAAAAGCATTAAAGTGGTTACTAAGTGTGTTATCATTAACAACTCGACATCTAACATCACTGTCCAGAGCCCTTAAAGATCAATATTTTTTTTCTTTTTGAAAGGAGTGGGTTGCCTACAGGAGCTCTCTTAAAATAGCATTGTGGGTGCCGAAAGCCTTTTCCAAGTTTAATAAGACTATGTATAGGGGATTGCCATTCTGCGGTCATTGCGTGACTTGTGTGGACGGAAGCCAGCCTGCTCAGGTCTGTACTGAATAAACCAAATATATTTATTTTTTTTAGATTTATATCGTTATAAAGTTCATTAAAAACTGTGCAAGCTTTTTTTAAAGTTTTTATTTATTTAGGAAATAATTTCATATTAAATGTCAATTTTATAAATCCTTAATTTAACATTATTTTAACAATATTTGAATGTGTTACTTTATTTATCCTCTTTTAATAAATTAAGGCTTAATTTTTGCGATTTTTCTCCCAAACTAAGAGAAATAACTTTTTATAGATAGTTAAAAATAATTCTTGCAAAAAACCAACTTCAAAACAGATGTCTATGTATAGCGGTTTAAAAATTTGGCAATATGCATCAAATTACATTAACTATTGGTATAACCTTTAATTTTCAAATGTAAATTTTATGCTTGTTATTAAAGCGGACAACTGTTCAACAGTTAGTCATATACATAAAATTACATAAACTATAGAGGCACCTTTTAATTTCCAAATTAAAATTTTATACTTTTTGTTAAAGCGAACTTAGCAATACTTAACAATTTAACCGTCTGTTTACAACTGCTCAGCAGTTTTGAAATATACATCAAATTACGTCAACTAATGTAAAACCCTTTAATTTCTAATTTTAAATATTCATACTTTTCATTATACCAGACGAAGTAGTGAAAATTTTTTCTAATTTTTAAGTAAGTGTATATAACGGAAGATAGGACCATATAGGTCAAACTATCTGAATTATGGGACACCCTTTAATTTTTTAATTCATATTGTATAGTTGTTATTAAAGCGGACACATCAAATTAAACTATTTGAACACCAAATAATTTCCAAACTCAAATCTTATACTTGTTGTTATAGCAGACTTAGCAACACAGGTTCCTTGCAAATCTTAGCTGTCTGTCTATAACGGTTCAAAAGTTTGGCTAAGTACATCAAATAACATTAATTGTTAGGACACCTTTTAATTTCTAAATCCAAGTTGTATACTTGTTACATGGGAGTTAGAAATACAGTTTCTTAGTAAATTTCAACCATCTGTCTACAAAACTGTTTAGCGGCTTGGTTATATACATTAAATTATATCAACGATTGGCACACCCTTTAATTTCTAAATCCACACTTTAAACTTGTTGTTATAGCGGACTTAGCAATGCAATTCCTTGTAAATTTCAACTGTCTGTCTACAACTGTTCATATATGGCTACATACCTTTAATTTTTAGATTAATAAAAAATAAAATAACTTTGAAATGTGTTTTATGACAAATTTTTCATACAAATTTGTCCTCAAATATATTTCAAATCTATTTTGATTTTCTATGAATACGGCATTTTAAGTTTTAGGGTGGTGCCCTTTATGACACCATTTAATTTTTAAAATTATAAGCTGCTTTTAAAACGGTACCAATCTGTAAGCATAACTTTTCAAATAAAGAAAAAAAATTCAAAATCGATTCAGAAATGACGGAGTTATGCAGGCACAAACATAAAAAAGCAACATTTAGTCGAATTGATAACCTCCTTCTTTTTTTAAGTCGTTTAATAAACTTTTTACGACATTTTCAAAAAATTATATGTCCGTGGTACCCAGAAGTCTCCAAGGGACCCGACCGTTCACAACTTCACTCAGAAACACCTCTGCTTTGCATCTGTGTATTTTCATTAAGATGTATTTGGCGGTTCATGAGATACCGAATTATGTTAAAAAAATCATTTTCAAACCACTGTGTATATCTAAACACAGTTACACATTCTGCCAACAATTTTTTTTTGCTAAGAAATTGTATAGCAGCAGTGTCTCTTTTAAAGTCTAAGTTACATTGTTGGCTTCAATTTATATCTGGGTCATGGTTATATAATCTGAAGAGAGTGTAAAAAAATAAAATTTTTAAGCTCGATACGAAATATTCAGATTGTTATACACCGTGGCCATATCTCAATTTTTATCCAGCATATCGTGTGCGGGAACGTCTACCGTCTGATCCAAGGTTATTCTTTGTCTTTTAAAATTTAGAAAGGAACTACTCGAATACTTTAATAACCATCGAATTGATACATGTCCAATAAATCGTTCAGAGATGCTGATCATATTAATCGTAGTACTATTATTAGTATTGCAGTTACTATTTCTCCTTTGAGTTTTGTTTGTATGGCTGACGGCCCTATGTTAAACTTTGCTTTTTTTCTTTTTGTACATAGCGAATTCCACTGCAATATACATACATACGTCAATATTTTGAGTTCATGTACTTTTGTAGAAAAAAATCAAATTTTTTATATACATACATAATTAATTACTGGCATAAGTAAACTGAATATTTTTTACTTTTTTTACCATAGAGTACCGTTTGTCAGGGCAAATTTCTGTCAGATTTAGACAATATTGTTACGTTTTTCCCTTTTAAGAACGGATTCTTTTGGTTGCAAATACCACTGTGGCTCATTATAATTTCTGTATTCTTTTACTTTACGGCTTTCTCTGGCTATACTTCTCGATCCTATCGGTCTTGTGAACCCTTGGTTTCGTATTTACTGAACATGCGTTATTACTACAAACGCAGCCATCCACGCTACACTACTGTGTTACTCCGGCGAGATATGAACTACTCGATGTCTTGTTTAGTAACCTTAACCATCCACAAACATCTCAGCTACTCCTTTTATCCAAGCTAGTCATCTCCTTCAATCCAATAGCCATACCACACGTCTGCCATATACTGTTACACTTTCCTGCGCTTACCGCTATTGCTCCTTCTTTTTATTATAAAGGGCTTCTTGGCAATTATCTGTTACTCTTGTATTAAATAGGACGTCTCCACTAAATTGTCTGCCATGGCTTCACACAATAATTGTCTTTTGCCTCTCGGGAGATTTGTACTGCAGTAGTGAGTTTATTAATTTTAATTGCACTATATCAATTATTATTTTTTCCTTGTACGCATGTCCAAATGCGGTATCGAACTCAGGACCCCCTGTTTTGCAGTACGCAGCCATTAAGGCTGCTCAGCTTCTGTTAGCTAATTCTGGATTTTATTCTATACACACACCATTAGTTGAATTAACTTATTCACAACGCTAGAAAAAAAATTTTACAAACGAATGCTGACGTTTTCCAAAGAAAACGAGAATAGTAAGGCGCCAGCAGTATGTAATGCTGCATTTCTGCACCGCTACATTCTTCATCTGCATTGTTCGCATTTGTCTACCTTGTTGCATAATGTTAAACAACATCAATTAACAAACTAACTTTGTAAATAAGAATATTAATTTGTTTAGATGAAGTGTTTCTTTGCTGTCTCTCTCTGAAGCTAGTGTTTTACATTTGTCATTGCTTTGTACCAACCATCGGTTGATCACGAGTGCAATTTTTTTTAACATTCTAACTTGTTTCCTCACAACATTATAGATGCTGCTTCAGTATCATATTGTTATGAATTAAGCATTAAAGTACATGCGCTATACCTTGCGTTTTTTAATTTTATTTTTTATAAAAAAAAAATTAACAACAATAAAAAATTTTAAATACCTTTTTCAAACCTGATATTCAGTTTACTACTTTATTTCAAAGGAGGAACATTTATGTTCGAGCAGATTTTCCTCTTTCAAAATAGTGAGTTTATAATCAAAGGCACAAAGAGCTTTTATAAAAATGGCTTTTATAAAAGTGTTAACAAATACTTAATCAAGATAATTATTTATACATACTTCAATATCCTGTTCAGGATTTATCACTTCCTATATGGAAGTATAAGTCGGATGTGCAATTCCTGGAGACTACTTATATCTGAAAACTTGTTGGATACCCTGGCGCTATGGTTATGTACTCCTGCCATTTTAAAATTCAGAATAAAAAAAAAGGAACATGATGTTAACTGCCATATTCACAAATAATAAAACAGCTTTGAAATTTGTTTTATGACAAATTTTTCCTAAAATATATTTCAAATCTATTTTAGTTTTTTACGAATACGGCAGTTAAAAGTTAAAAAAAAGTTATTATTTGGAAAAAAAAATGAAAGCAAACTAGACTTAAGTCACTTGAAAATAATTTATACTATTATATTGTCTTTATCTTTCAGATACATTAAATAGAAAAATATAAGGAAGTTTTGAAAATTATTTAACAAATTTAACTACGCTTGTGACTCACTGGAATCTGAGTTACCAACTATGCTTTGCATGCTCGGTTCAGACTCAGATCTCTTGTGCGTACGTTTTCGCAACTTGTCTTGACCAGTATTTATTGATGACTTTGGACTACTGGTAGAGGGTGTTGTTGTTACATTAGAAGTTTGCTGCAAGTCTGGTTCACTTTTTGCTAAGGCTTCTTCTACAAAACCAGCTGTAGTCGAAGTTGAATTTGCTTCTAAAATATGTTCGTTTAAACAAACATCATCTAAGTCTACATCGCTGTTGGAAAACAGTGCAGTAGCTCCTAGTTCTAAGGAACTCTTTACATCTAAATCCATTTCATTGTGTGTTATGTTTGTGGCAGATGAGGGAATAATTGAAGAGGATGAAGTTGAAGTGATACGAGCAGATTTATTAAGAAAACCTGGAGCACTGTTATATGGAGTATTGAGAGAAGTTTTTCTTATTTGTTTCGGAGTAAAAGTATTGCCTGATATATCCAACATTTCTTTGGGTTTTACGTCTACTGTCAACGATCTTTGCAATGAAATTTTTTGAATTGATGGAGAGTTATTACAGCCAGTAACTCCTGCTGTAGAAGGATGTATTGGAGATGTAGCCATATCTGAGCGATTTTGTCTATTGGGCGTGGTAGTGTTTGATAAATTGTCTACTCCCGGCATACCCATAGTTGCTGTATTGGTATTAGTACCTACGGTAGGTGCATTTGTCGTAGAGCTTGGCGTAGACAAGTTACATTTCTCATCCTGATGTTCCTTCATTAGTTTGCAAGCTTTTCCCAAAGCACAGATCGTTAAGCAAATCCTTAAGCCCAAAGCAAATCCATATGCTAGAAAAAATAATATCCAAGCTCCTAAATTATTAAATGATACGGCTGAGTAAATGGCTTTAATTAATACCACAGCCAAAGGAAAAGGTATGAAACCCATACGTCTAGCCACTAAATCAGAATGATCCGAAAAGGCATGCTTTTGTCTAGTCTGTGTCATATCATAAGCCAAACTTGTTGTGTATTCTCGATAAATATATTCAGGTAACTCGTTAAATCTAGTTATAAACGCATGCTTTATCCAATCGATTAAAATTTCAGTTATCAACACAGAAAAACAATCTGGCAACATTACACAAAACTGTGTAAAGCTCCAGTCGAACTCTTTCATTGTTTGTATCATAACTATAAACAGTAATACTGACAGATGAAATCTTTCGCGAACATCGCTACAGGTCAATTGAAATAAGTTATTTTTATCAAATTTCTTAAAGACGGATCCTTTAAGTTCCACAAAGTTGTTAGATATCATAATAGTTAAAAGACCTTTGTTATTAGAATTAACAGCAACGTTTAAAGTGGTGGCCTGTAAATAAAACATTGGTTAAATAGTATGTTAAGAAAATTAAATTGTTAGTTTTATTTATGTATAATTGTTTTAAAGAAATAGAGGCACTAAAATTAGTTACGCAGTATATAGTGTTTTTCCGAAATCATATTTATTTCTGTACTTATAGAAGCGCCTTATAACTTTATAGACAGCTTTACAGTTTCGTGCACCAACTTTCGGTTCAATAGACTTAAGTTTTTTATAAAAAACAAAATTAATGATTGAAAATTGACTTATTTTCGGCTTATTGGTTCATTTTTAATTTAATTTTTAAACCTTTTTTTAGAAATAAAAATTATTTACAAATGTATGCGGACATATTTCAAAGAAAACAAGAAAAATAAGACGCTAGGCAGAATAAAATCTAGCATTTTCTGGACCGTCACATCCTTCATCAGCATTCTTTGCATCTATCTTCCTTATGTTATGTACGTCGTAAACATCATTTATTTAACCAACTAATCTTAATGTTAATTTGGTGAGACAAAGTCCATACACAACTTAAAGCATTTCTTTGTCGTTATCTAGAAAATAATTCAATTTTCATTAATTTATGGTTCAAATCATGGCGAAATAATACAGGTGGTCTCGATAACGAATTCATTATTTTCGCCATAAACGCTAACTGTCAAACTCCATATAATAAACTGTTATACATATTTTTTATATGTGGAGTTTGACATTTAGCGTTTACGGCAAAATTATTGAATTCGCCACCTTGTATTTTTTCGCCATGGTTCAAATCCTTATTGGAAATAATTAAAAAAAATCAATCAGGTCTGTTCTACAAATCACTTTTTGTCAAAGAGATTTCAAATCACGTAAAAGGGGTTCTGCATACAAAATATACTGAAGTCATGTGATTTAAAACGGTTAACTAAATGACTGCTGATTATAAATCACTTGGTCGTTTTTTCTAATTATTTTATTTAGAATATTTTTGCAAAAAACTAGATTTTATACACATAAAAACGAAGTAATTCATAAATTTTTGAAGACACTGCTTGTTTTATAAAAACTGTCTTGCTTTATTAAGTTATGCTCGTGGTTTGCTTTTTTTCGTTAGCAGTTAGCTGGTTTATGTTTTCGAAGATAATTCCAATGGTGCCAAATTGTCACAGTTTGAAACGTCATTTAAGATTTATCTTGTTATAAGTAGCAAATTAAAAAAGAAAAATAAGTGCAAAACATAAAATAGTAGCAGCTTCCTAAGCCTTGTGCATTAATATTAATTTTCACATTTTCAATTTTTATTTGACTCCAAATTGTAAGCACTTCGATTAGCTCCAAAAAGTAAATGAAAGTACATGTATTACAAACAAATAAAAATTCACTAATTTATTTTAACTCCATGCATTTAACTTACTTATTAAATACTAATAATAAACACAATACAAATCTAAAAAAAGGCACTTTCTTCTGTTTTCGAAAAATTAAAACCACGCCGAAAAATTTAAAATTACGTGATTTGCAGAACAGCACCAAATCGTCTGTGTGATTTTAAAACCGTTCGTGATTTGAATTCACGTGATTTTCAGAACAGACCTGTATAATTTAAGTTTAGAAATTAAAGAGTGCCCCATAATTGATGCATATTTACTAATATGGGCCTATCTTTTGAACCGTTATAGACAAACGCTTGCAAATTGAAGTAAGTGAAGATAAATATGCCGATCTACATTCTTTTGAATATTTTTACACAAACTAAGGCAGAAGGACAGATACATATTTTCTTCAAAAAGTACATAGCTTACAAAATATCTGTTAGCTCTCCCAAGGATGTAGGAAAAAAATCCTTGCAAAATATTTGTAAACATATACGGTTTCTCTGAGGGATTATGGAAGTTGTGGACAATCTAAGACAGATTACAGGATGGGACCTACCTCATTTTAAAGCTCATAAATCATAGATATGAAATCCATTTAGACATTTTAAGAGAAGTATTTAGGAGATAGGAAAAAATCTTTGAAAATTATTAATGAAAACATACCGTTTCTCTGAGAGATTTTGGAAGTTGTGGACAAACTTAGATAGATTACGGGAATGGACCTACCTCATTTTAAAGTTAATAAATCATAGATATGTAATCTATCTTTCCCAATCTGTTTAAAAACAGTTCTATCTTGTATTTGAAAAAAACTACAGGTGCAAAACTGAAAAATGCCAAGGTTTTTTTTTTTTTTTTTAATTTAAAAGTCGAATTTCTTTAAAAGCATTAAAGATACAATGCAAATTTAAATCATATTTTTCCTTTATCTATCTATGAATATTACTTGTTTATGTATAAATTGTTAGTTTATCTAAGTTATGCTTAGTGTCTAAGTGTCGGATTGATACATTTTTTCTCATCCTTGTTGGAAGGCCGTTTTGTTCTTGTCAACGAGTAAACCGTTAACGGTACTTAAATATTGTTTTGCCACTATTAGTTCAGTTTTGTGAGACATTTTGTTTTTAATCGATGATTGGAGATCTCCCAAGCATTACGTGCTTTTGTTAAGTTACACATAAAAGGTAAATTTGAATTTGAATAAAATATATGAAATTTCCTTAAAAAAATTAATTAATTCTTGTTGTTTTATTTTATATATATTAAAAAAATTATTGCTTATTTTGTACGTCGGATATACGCCGGAACATTACTAAAATAAAAAATTGTTGAAATCGGTTAACTTTTGATAAATTTTTTAAGCTCTGAAACATTTTTCAAATTAGAGGTTGCCTACTATGACGCGCTGTGGTACTACCCCGTACTGAAACAGGGTGTATCCAAATACAGTAGACGACAAGCTTATGCCCTCCTCTATAAATTGCATTTTCTTTTATGAAAATCGAGTGAATAGTTTAAAATTTCCAGACTTTTACTCCATTTTTATTTAATTTCACGCTACTGTAAAACGTATTTGATTGAAGCTTCATGGCAGTCTATAAATTAAGATTTGAACAAGAGATTGATATCATCAGCAAAAAGAAAGATATTATATTGAGATGAACCAATAAAACCAACGATATCATTAACATAAAAAAGAAATAATACAGGGCTAAAAATAGATCCTTGCGAAATACCGCTCGAGGATGGTAATATTGAAGACTTTTTATTTTCCACGACCACAAATTGTTTTCTATTAATCAAATATGAATATAGTAATTTCCAAGACAAAGCAGTAAACTTGAATTCTGAAGAAATTTGCTTATCAAAACTGAATAATTTACGGTAACAAATACCTTGCTTAGCTCGAGCGAAATTAACGTGGAAATTCTCTTATTGCTATTATTTTCCTTAATGAATTCGGTTGGGTTTAATAGTAATGATGAGGTCGGTTGCTGAGTAATTTTTTCAAACTTAGATAGTCCAAAACTTGATCCTTTAAAACCATTTCCAAAATGTTAGATAAACATGGTAGAATACTAGTCGGTTTATAGTTTTTACGCAGTTATTTGAACCTTTTTTCAGGATAGGAACTATTCAAGATGTCTTCCAAATATTTATGTAACAAGAGGTCATAATAATTGTATTAAAAATGTGCAATAAATATTTTATACAGCTTTAAAAAATTTAAGCGGCATGTTATCTGATCCCATTGCATTGGATGTTATTTTTTTTATCGCAAAGGTAAGATCATTTTTATTAATACGTCGGAAGTTAAAATCTTCATTAGCAGTTATATTAAAATTAGAACAGATTGAGAAGAAGTGAAATATTCGTTAAATGCATCCGGATTGAAAGATTCAAAACCATTAGAATATTTTCTCCTCTGTTGGTTAATAACATTCTACATTTCTTTGTTGCTGCAATTAGTAAACTTAGTTTCCCAGGATTTGGATTTTTGCCTTCTTAGAACACTTTTAACCTTGTTCTATTTTCTGTATAGGCTTTAAAAGCTAACTTTCTCATTGGAGATGGGACCTATCTCATTTTGAAGCTAATAAATCATAGATATGTAATCCATTTAAACATTTTAAAAAAAGCATTTAGGATATAGGAAAAAATCTTTGAAAAATATAACAGATCTTTTGCAAGCTGTGTACTTTTTAACGGAAATATGTACCTCTCTTGTTTTGTGTAAAAATATTCAAAAGAATATTTTAAGGTATATGTTTATACTCTTCTATATGAGTATTTAAAGTATTTAAAAATGAAATATTTAAAATTAAAGAGTGTCCTAATAGTTAATTTTAATTGATGTATACGGCCATACTTTTGAACAATTTTATACAGACGATTAAAATGTACAAAGAACCTGTATTACTAACTCTGCCTTTAGAAGAACTATAAAATTTGGATTTTGAAATAAACGGATGTCCCAATAGTTGACGTATTTTGGTATATGTGGCCGAACTTTTGAACCGTTATAGAAAAACAGCTGAAACTTACAAGGGGCCTGTATTGTTAATACCTGAAAATTAGATAGAATGTCTAATGGTATAATAGGTTAGGTTAGGTCAGGCAGGCAGCCGTGTTGCCACAGCCCACTTGGGTCCAATAAGTGGTTTCTTTGTGTTACTTGTTGTTAGATAGCAGAGAGAAGAAGAAGCAGAGAGAGAAAGTTAAGGCAAGAATTAGAAAAAGAAAGAAAAATAGAAATGGGGATAAAGAGATTAGAAAGACACAGAGGGAAAGACAGAAAAAAGCACGGATATGAGAATAAGAAAAAGGTCCGTGAAAAATGCAGAGAAGAATCCGCTAAGTGAGACCAGTCGACCAAAGTGTGCGCTCATCCGGTTGTGGGCCGGTAAACCACCCACTGTACCTTAAGAAGAAGCTAATTCTACCTGGACCCATTGACGATATATTAGATAGGCCCTCACAGTACCGCTGACTGAGATATCTCAGCCGTATACACCCTAGCGCAGGGCATTGACAGAGGAGGTGTTCCACCGTCTCTTCTTCCTCTTCGTCCTGACAACTTTTGCAGAAGTCGTTAAAAGGGATACCTATTCTCCTAGCATGGGTCCCGAATATACAGTTCCCAGTGACCGCAGCCACCAAGCCACGCAGTCGAATCGTCGGTAGCTGCAATAGTGCAGCCACCCTGCCCCATTGTTCCACCCTGCCAGATTGTTCTAGCGGTCGAACATGTCGACTCGTTAGACCATCTGGTCTGTGTCAGTTGGTAGATAGCAGCGTCGATGCGCTGTTCGCAAGCGGAGAGAGTATGCCACAGAAGAAGTCAATGGCACCCTCATCAAGCATTGTTCCCTCTTTGCCAGTTCATTGGCAACGAGGTTGCCCAAAACGGTCCTATGTCCCCTCACCCACTTTAGGGTGACTGTCGAAACCGCCGCCACACCGTTAAGGAATGTCCGGCATTTAGAGACAAGTTCAGATGTGGTGAACTCATCTTCGGGGGACGCAATTGCGGCTTTGGTATCGTTACAGATAAAAATATTAATATAATGTTATATTACCTCAACCAGCACACCGCCAGCGGATATTTCCACCTGTAAAACACTGAGATATAAAGAAGTGAAAACTTTGGCTCTGTTATTAAAATTTTAAAATTATAAATAATTAATTATTTAAAATAATTTTAGTTTTTCAATAAATCGAATAGAAACAAAGATTTTAACGTTTGAAAAGTGCTGCAAAAAAGTTTATTAACTAAAATAAAGATTGTGTTAAAAAACACTTTGCAATGGCTGAATGCAGCAAATGCAAACTAGGAATAAGAGGTGAAAGTGGCATTAGATGTGATGTAAAAAAGTGTACCATTACACAAAAAAATGTGCCGGTATTGACTACTATTCGGAAAAGATATTTGCTAAAGGAGGCTTTGTGAGATATGTATGCGATGACTGCATGCAATATGTCCAGAATGTAGACTTTGTTATAAAGGAGATTCAGGATAGTGTCAACAAAAATAGACAAACATTGTTAGAATACAAAAATGATTTTAATAGTGCACTAAAAAAAATTAATATTAAATTAAAGCATTGCTAGAAGCTATAGAAAGACGGTATGATGATAGATTTAAAAAAATAGATAATATACAAAAACTATGTGAAAAAAATGTCCAAGAAGTCAAAAAATTGTATGGAAATATAACGGAAGTTGAAAACAAAAACAAAGATGTGTGATTCCATCGAAAAGAACAATGTAAAAATATGCAACGAAATAAAAAAGGTTATAAAAGAAACAAATACAAAAACAACAAAAATGTCATATGCACAAACTTTAGCTAATAATGTGATGATGCCAGATCTATCGAAAAATGTCCCTTTAATTATTAAACCAAAGGAAAAACAAAGTGTAGAAAAAACCAAAGCTGAACTAAACCAAAAAGTAGATCCAATTAACTTTAAAATTACAAATGTGGAACACAGAAAAAATGGTACATTAGTGATCCAGAGTGAGAATATTAAAGAACGTGAAAAAATTAAAGAAGCGATACAAAGCGAAATAAGTGCAGATTATGAAATAAAAGTACCAAAAGAAATTAATATGCAAATTATTATAACTGATTTAAACTTTAAACTACCTGATCAAGAACTAATAGAAAAACTAAAAAAACAGAATGATATAAAAAAATAAATAGTGAATTAAAAGTTGTTAAAATTTTTGAAACAAAAAGATATAATAGAACAATATTTAATGCAAAAATGAACATCGACAATGAATCGTATCCGAAATTAATAGCAGCACAAAAACTTAATGTTGGGTGGGATAGATGTAGGGTGTACGATGGTACAAATATAATACAATGTTTTAAATGTCAGGGGTATAACCATAAATCGGTGGACTGTAAGAATGATGATGTATGCTATAAATGTCACGGAAACCACAAGAGTAAAGAATGTACTAAGGAAATAATAATGAAATGTGTCAACTGCATGAAAGAAAACAACAGATTACATTTAGGACTTGATGAAAATCACCTCACCAACAACCGCGAATGTCCAGTGTACCAAAATAAATTAAATTTAAAGAAGAGAAGGATGGGATTATCAACCTAACAATCAACTAAGATACATGGAATATATACCAACATTCAAGGCTTAATTAATAACTTTAACCAACTGGAAATAATAGCAGAATCTGAAAAACCTGAGTTCATAATACTAACTGAAACACACCAAACTAGAGAAATAAATGAAAGTAAAATCCAAATAAAACAATACGATCATTACAGCACATTGTCAAATTCGTCTAGATCCGGTGGAGTAATAATATATTTTAAAAAACACTGGAAAGTCAATAAAGTAAAAGACAATGTGAAAGACTCAAAATACTGGATTAGTGCGTATATGGCGAGGAATGAGAAAACTTCCATTATAATAGTAATAATATATAGATCACCAAGTGCTTCAAAATCAGAATTCTGTGATACTTTTGAAGAATTTATGGAAGAAATATGTGACACAAACTGTGATATTTTAATAGCCGGAAACTTTAATATTGACTGGAATCAGGATTTTTTATACAAGTAGATTAGAGAGTATACTTAATGATAATGGCCTTAAACATATAATGAACGAATATACTAGAATAACACAAAGATCAAAAACGTTAATAGACTATATAATAACAAATAGTGAATTGATTACAGCGGAAAATAATATAAATAATAAAATAGCAGATCATGAATCAATAGACATTTTTATCGGGTGCGAAAATATAGAGATAGAAAAACATTTTAGAGAAATAAATATTTTTAAATACAATTAAACTAGATTTTTTAATGAAATAAGTGCAATTCTACAGTATGATGAACAAACCGACCTTAACGACAATGTTTACAATTTTGATAATGTCTTTGAAAATACTATACGAAGATTCAGTGTAAAAACAAAAATAAATGAAAACAGAAATAATAAATTGTTTAATAATGATCTCAGAACGTTGAAAAGGGAAAAGATCTTTAAATATCAATCTGCAATTCTCGAAAACACCAATGAAGCGTGGAATATCTATAAAAAAATTAGAAATGCATACAAACTTAAAATCGAAAATAAGAAAAATAAATATATAAATGATCAAATAAATAACGTGCAAGACCAGAAAGAAATGTGGAAAAAAATAAAAGATCTAGTATTAAGAAAACCCAGAAAAATGATAAAAACTGTGATATTTAAACAAATAGAATATAAGGATAATTTTCAAATAGCCGAAAATTTTAATAATTATTTCGTCAATAGCATTAAAGAAATTAGAAACTCCATCGATTATGTGCAATATGAAAACAAAGTACCTGTGATAAATTTAAAATTGAAATTTCGTGCAATATCTTTACAAGAACTTAAAATAATATGTAAGAATATTAAGAAAAAACCTGACTACAATAGAGTAACAATAAATATGATTTTAGATAACTGGAACACAATAGGAATTATTATGCTAAATATTATAAACAAATCATTAGAAACTGGAATATTCCCAAATAGTTGGAAAGAATCTATGATTACACCTATCGAAAAGGTTAAAAATACAGACAAATGTGAAGAATACCGTCCAATAAACATGTTAAAAACTTTTGAAAAAATTATTGAAATTAGTGTTAAAAATCAATTAGAATGCTATATGGAAACACACAAGCTACTTTCAAAATATCAGTCAGAATACCTCAGAAAAAGTACTCATGTGAAACAGCTGTAAACTATGTTATAAATAGATGGAAATTCATGAAGAAGAATAACAAAGTAATGGCAATTTTTTTAGATTTTAAAAGAGCATTTGAAACGATAGATAGAGATATCTTACTACAAAAACTTTATAAATATGGAATTCAAGATACTGAATTGAAATGGTTTGAGTCATATTTAACATATCGCAGACAATTTACGAAGGTGAATGACACATTATCAAATACTACGATAAATGACTTTGGAGTACCACAGGGCTCAATTTTAGGAGCGCTTTTATTTATTATATATATATTAATGATATGGAAAAAGTTTTAAACAAATGTGAAATTCTCTTATATGCAGACGATACGTTGATTTTTACTGAAGCGGCAACGGAGGAGGTGTGTCACGCTAATTTATCAGATGATATGGATAACATTATTAAATGGTGGAAAATGAATAAATTAAAGTTAAACGAAAACAAAACTAAAATAATGGAAATAAATACGAGTACTAATATAACATTTAAAATCAACGACATAATAATACAAAAAGTTAATAACATAAAATATCTGGGTTTTCTGGTAGACAAGGACTTAAAATTTAAAGAACATATAGAATACATATGTAAACAAATTGGTAAAAAAAATCGGGTTTTTTAAACGTATTAGGAACAGAATATCAATTATAACAGCAATAAACATTTAAACCACATTTTGAATTTGGATCTACTGTGTTATATACATGCTGCTCAGAACAGCAGATGTCAAGGATGCAAAAACTATAAAATAGAGCTATGCGCACAATACTCAAATGCAATCGATTTACCTCAATAGTATATATGTTAGATACGCTTAAATGGCTTAATATACAACAGAGATTAGAATTGAACACAATTCACTTTATTCAGAAAATGAAAATAGGGGAGGCGCCTGCTTATTTGGTAGAACAACTAAGATACGTTGGAGATATTCAGCCATACAACTTAAGAAATGCTACAGATTTTAGACTGCAACGACCTGATAATACCACAATGCAAAGATCACTGTTTTACAAAGGATTAAACCTATACAACATGATGCCAAATATTATTAAGAATGAAATTAGTCCAAATATATTTAGAAGAAAAATTGTAACCTTTATAAAAAATATTTAATCTGAACCAGAGTTGATGTAATTTGTAAAAGAACATGTAAAGTTATATAAAAAAAAGTATTAAAAAATACTACTAATAAATAATAATAATATAAAAAAAAAAACACTACAGTCATTTGGGAGTCTGAAAATCATCCTTATCCCAAATTCCTCAATGTATACCCCACCCCCAACTCTCGTCCCTCTCTTGGAGTGCTCAAGATGGTCAAAGAGAAATCTCCTTGCAAGGGAGCGTTCTGGGGTGCAGTAATCCACAAGATCAGGAATAACATCCGTAATCCATAGTGGCGAAATTATGAATTAATTGACAGGTTTTATAGTTGGGCCTTAAGTATAACACAGTTAAATAGCCTGGCGTTAAGATTACTCTCTACGACTCTTTCTGCTTTATTTTCCTATCCAAGTCAGTGTTTAAAAAAATATTACACTGTTTTGTTTTTCTTTTGTTTTCAAGTTTTGTGCATATTTAACATTGGTAAGTAAATTGATCACATGCTATTTAAAACTTATAACTTTTATAAAATTGTGTAATACCTATATATTTTTTGTATCATCATAATGACGAGTGTTATTTACAAAAGCGCAGCCTACTCACCTGAAACATAATTAAGAAACTATGTAAAACAACGTAGATTAAGGTGAATATAATGTGGGTTATTAAACCGAAATGTTCTCGTTTTGAATTTTTCGGTTCTGTTGCTGTCCAGAACAATGCATCTATAGTATCCTGACCAAACGCTGACAGCAGCCGATCACCCACTTCGAGCATATTGTAGAATAAATAAAGTTTTATAATTGACTGTGATTTAATTATGTGATACACGCGATTCGTGTCAACAGACAGCATGAGAAGAGTCACCGCAATCCATATAGAACCTTTGAGTAAATCACATATTTCCGCCGGAGTTAGTAAACGTTGAGTACGCCTTCTTAAACCCAAACAACTGGCAATAGGACGTGTTAGCATGCCCCATACTGCTAAGGCGAAACGTACCGGCAAAAATGTATGTATGTATAAAAATGAATCGGCACATTGCATGATGCCATAAACCATAAAACGTTCCAGGTCTCTTGGTATACGCATAAATGAGTAAATTTTTTTTCGTCTAGCTGTGTATCGCTCTTCATCATGTTCAAGCAAATATCCTCTTGTCATTTCTAATTTGAAGAAATCCATGAATGAAGCAGAATCTGCAAGGAAAATATTGAATTATATCTGAAGCCCTTTTCTTCACTTTTTTTATACTCAAAATGTAACACAACAGGTTTTTCTTCATTTTCCACTAACCATTTTTCCCTGTTTCATTCTCTTTGGTTGTATTTACTGCTGTATCGTTGTTGTCTTTATTATTTATACTTATACTCCCACTAGAACGTCTATAACTGAAGCCAGCAGCTGCACCATCTGTCTCATCCTGTAAGTCATCAATTCGATTTTGAAAATTTAAATCTCCACGAAATCTTAATTTTTTTGATGCCATCTTTGACTATTGACTAAATGCAACTTTTTTATTATTTAATAACATTAAAGAATTTTAACACAAAATATTTTAAAAACTAAGCAAATTATGAATTGTTATTTCCCTTGCAATTTTAATATGTTTGTTTTTGTTGAACGAGCCAAGGTTTTGCTTGGGCTCTGTTTACGAAGAAAGTATTCACAATAGAAGTCAAAACAATTGACAGTGTTAATGTACTTTTGACAAACACTATTTCCATTTACAACTTTCAAGATTAAATTTTATCAAAATTAATTTTAGGATTCAACTGCATTATTTTCAATGAAGCTGATATAAATAATTATTAATATTTTTGTGTGTGGTTTTTTATGTTTGCGTATTTATCTATTCATAACTGTAAAAAAATTTAAAATGCAATATGAAAAAAATTAAATTACATGTCATTAGAATGAAAAATATTTGAAAATTGAATGGATATGAAAAACTAGTTTACAGTCAGAACTTGATCGCACTGAATGGAGGGGTTCTATTTTTGTACTTATATTTAAAGTCTTCTGAAGCCGATTTTCTTGCCATTCTTCCAAATTTTAAAACAGAAACTTTTATGAACAAAATGTAAATATTAGGTCTGTTCAATAAATTTCCATCAGAAAGTAGCAACGAGAGAGAAATAAAAACTTACAACATTGTAAAATTTGCATGCCATCAGTATTTGTACATTTAGCTTTTAAGTGCTAATTCTGGCAACTATCGCTAACCGATACTATAGCTTTCGGAAGAAAACTATCGATATCTAGTAAGAAACACTCTATTGATATCGATATTACGACTTTATGGTCCAGGATGTATCCATATCCTTTCGTGCTTAGAATGGCGTTCAAGTTATTTACTAATATTTTCTCAAACTGCTTTGACCCATTTTATAGAACACTAATAGTTATATATAAGTCTACTTTAGTGGGGTGGCATTAATATTTTCCATTCTGCATGGAAAAATAATAATTATTTTAACTGCTATCTGCGGCAGCTCTATGGGCATGTTAAATCTGGGTTTGTCAATACTAGGGATGTGTTCTTAGTCTTAAAATCAGAAATTGCTTTCTTAATTCCTCGATGATTAAGCCTAAGGGGTTCTAGTTATTCAGCACTTACTGTTGTCAATTTGTGCGTATTAGTAGATACATTTGGATTGAAATCCATTTTTAAATGCTTAACAATTAAATTAACTTTTTTAATGTAATTCTCGCCTACCCTCCACTCGATGTTCGCAGAGAAGTCCTACACACGACTGCGTTTTTCGTATTTCTACTTGCACGCCAAAGCGAACTATCTAGTTACAGGCTTTCGTCGAGTTTTTCAATGTATTTTTTCAGATGTGAAATTTTACCAGATTCTAGTAATTCTCTCAACAGCTTCATTATTTCTTTTGGATTTTTTTTTAAGCTGCAGGAACCTATTACTTTAATGAGAATCTGAAAGCTTTCACTGCTCTTTAATTGATAGAAAGGTTTCAAACTCCCTCACTGTTTTACGAAAATCTTAGTTATTTATATTTATAGCTTATTTGACACGCTTGATGGGAATTAAATAAAAAGAATTTCTCCAATTGCTTACATTATATTTTTCATTATTGAAAAAAATTTTTTGAAAAGAGCTAATCAGGTTTGGCAACTGGTTATTGTTAGGAACCATGGCAGGTAATGTATCATGTTGAAAAGGTATGCTAACCTGCCAAGGAACGGATGATATTTGGCGTATTAAATCACCTTGAACAAAAAACTAGTGTAAGGTTATACTGTTTCTGCTCGGATTTATTTAAAAGAAAAAAAAACATCAACTTCATATATCTAATTATAAACAAATAAGAGTGCTATATTCGGCTATGCCGAATCTTATATCCCCTTCACCATCTATATAAATCTAGTTTAGTGAAATAACTCCAATAAAAAAAGCAAATACTGGCGTGACAGAATTAAGAAATAAAAAAAAAGTTGGTACTGCATATATATTATTTAACATAAAAATGCCATCAGCTCTTAATGGGTTAGTAATTCCTTAAAGATCTTTTCAAAAGCGTTATACTGATACCCATGTTGATATTTCAAAAAATTTTAAAATTTCAGAGATCCGTAAATTGGAAAATGTGGGTGAGCGCCACTTTTCACTTGATGGTTTTTCTAATTTTTTAATTCTCTATCGCCCCATATATTTATTTTTTTGATTGGAGTTAGTTCATTGTTCCAAATGACACGAAAATATTAGAGATAGGCGTGGTGTGTTGCCTGCTGCCTCAAAGGACATGGACCGATCATGTTTATTTCAAATAGCAGCTCTTTCGACACTATATCTGATTGATTGACATATTTATTTATTTATTTTTTTGTGAAATCAAGTTTGCCTTGCAACACGGACGGACAGACGGACATCGCTATGCTTAAAAAGTCAGAATTTATATACTTTATGGGGTCGGAAATGGATATAGTAGAAATTACACATAGAATGGCAAACTTTATTATACCCGTTTTCAAGTTTTTGCGGTGAAGGGTATAATAATAAAAAAAAATATAACCGTTGTGACATTTAAACTTTTCATTTTTCCAAGTTGGCGCTCATACAGAACGAAAATGATGATGACAAATGGCGAAGGCGAAACGATGGTATAAACTCCATTAATAGTTGCAGGTATTGCTCCCATCCAGATGTGATAGCTTTTTCGAATTAGTTAAATTTTTATTTCAAACACTATTTCACAAATCTCACATCAACTCCACGTATAAACCATTAAAATGTTTATTATTTAGTTTAACTTTTTTGTTGCTTTGACTTCACAGTGCTCTATTGTGAATTATTTATTGTTACACACATGAACAAATTCTGATGATTTTGACAGTTGCTTATATCATCAACGTCTGGTCGAGGAGAAGATAACAAACTTTTTGGCAAACTTTTTTTTTGTTTTGGCAAACTTTTTTCAGAGTTGCATGGATGGTACTTTTTCCTATGGGTGTGAACATGTTGTTGTTTTTTTTGTAGGTGTATTAGTGCCACGTGCTTTCATGTTATACATAAAAAAAATGTAAACAAACTAAGACAAAAAATAGCATTTTCCAACTCGATCGCAATTCGTTAATTTATTATTAATTTTAAATCAAAAAACACAAAACTAAAAGCCTACAGACCATAGAATCAAATTTTGCAACTGTCACTTTTGATAATTAAGAAATAAAGTTGCTGCACACCCAGCTATTTAGAGCAGTTTTTCATTCATAACTCGAAAACTGTTCCGCGTGCACATATACCACTATATACAATCGATAGAGGATTGAAATAGGAATCGATCGAGGTATAGGTTGTTTTCTGAAAGACTGTACGAAAAAAGTTATAAAGCGGCAAACTTTTCAAATTTAAAAAAATCGCTCAAAAATATAAGTTTAGTTTTTCGCTTATATCTCGAAAAATATTAAGCGTGCACATATACCGCTATATACAATCGATAGAGGATAAAGGTACGAATCGATCGTGCTATAGTTTGTTTTCCGAAAGACTGTACGAAAAAAGTTATTAAGCAGCAAACTTTTCAGAATTAAAAAAATCGCTGAAATTAAGAGGTTTAGTTTATTGCTTATATCTCGGAAACTATTCCGCGTGCACATATACCGCTATATACAATCGATAGAGGATAAAAATACGAATCGATCATGGTATAGTTTGTTTTCCGAAAGACTGTACGAAAAAAGTTATTAAGCGGCAAACTTTTCAAATTTAAAAAAATCGCTGAAATTAAGAGGTTTAGTTTATTGCTTATATCTCGGAAACTATTCCGCGTGCACATATACCGCTATATACAATCGATAGAGGATAAAAAAATACGAATCGATCATGGTATAGTTTGTTTTCGGAAAGACTGTACGAAAAAAGTTATTAAGCGGCAAACTTTTCAAATTTAAAAAAATCGCTGAAATTAAGAGGTTTAGTTTATTGCTTATATCTCGGAAACTATTCTGCGTGCACATATACCGCTATATACAATCGATAGAGGATAAAAATACGAATCGATCATGGTATAGTTTGTTTTCCGAAAGACTGTACGAAAAAAGTTATTAAGCGGCAAACTTTTCAAATTTTAAAAAATCGCTCAAAAATATAAGTTTAGTTTTTCGCTTATATCTCGAAAACTATTCCGCGTGCACATATACCGCTATATACGCTCGATAGAGGAAACAAATACGAATCGATCGTGGAATCGTTTGTTTTCTGAAAGACTGTACGAAAAAAGTTATTAAGCGGCAAACTTTTCAAATTTGAAAAAATCGCTCAAAAATATAAGTTTAGTTTTTCGCTTATATCTCGAAAACTATTCCGCGTGCACATATAGCACTATATACGATCGATAGAGTATAAAAGTACGAATCGATCGTGGTATAGCTTGATTTCTGAAAGACTGTACGAAAAAGGTTATTAAGCGGCAAACTTTTCAAATTTGAAAAAATCGCTCAAAAATATAAGTTTAGTTTTTCGCTTATATCTCGAAAACTATTCCGCGTGCACATATACCACTATATACGATCGATAGAGGATAAAAGTACGAATCGATCGTGGTAAAGCTTGTTTTCTGAAAGACTGTACGAAAAAGGTTATTAAGCGGCAAACTTTTCAAATTTGAAAAAATCGCTCAAAAATATAAGTTTAGTTTTTCGCTTATATCTCGAAAACTATTCCGCCTGCACATATACCACTATATACGATCGATAGAGGATAAAAGTACGAATCGATCGTGGTATAGCTTGTTTTCTGAAAGACTGTACGAAAAAGGTTATTAAGCGGAAAACTTTTCAAATTTGAAAAAATCGCTCAAAAATATAAGTTTAGTTTTTCGCTTATATCTCGAAAACTATTCCGCGTGCACATATACCACTATATACGATCGATAGAGGATAAAAGTACGAATCGATCGTGGTATAGCTTGTTTTCTGAAAGACTGTACGAAAAAGGTTATTAAGCGGCAAACTTTTCAAATTTGAAAAAATCGCTCAAAAATATAAGTTTAGTTTTTCGCTTATATCTCGAAAACTATTCCGCCTGCACATATACCACTATGTACGATCGATAGAGGATAAAAGTACAAATCGATCGTGGTATAGCTTGTTTTCTGAAAGACTGTACGAAAAAGGTTATTTAGCGGCAAACTTTTCAAATTTGAAAAAATCGCTCAAAAATATAAGTTTAGTTTTTCGCTTATATCTCGAAAACTATTCCGCGTGCACATATACCACTATATACGATCGATAGAGGATAAAAGTACGAATCGATCGTGGTATAGCTTGTTTTCTGAAAGACTGTACGAAAAAAGTTATTAAGCAGCAAATTTGAAAAAATCGCTCAAAAATATAAGTTTAGTTTTTCGCTTATATCTCGAAAACTATTCCGCGTGCACATATACCACTATATACGATCGATAGAGGATAAAAGTACGAATCGATCGTGGTATAGCTTGTTTTCTGAAAGACTGTACGAAAAAGGTTATTAAGCGGCAAACTTTTCAAATTTGAAAAAATCGCTCAAAAATATAAGTTTAGTTTTTCGCTTATATCTCGAAAACTATTCCGCCTGCACATATACCACTATATACGATCGATAGAGGATAAAAGTACAAATCGATCGTGGTATAGCTTGTTTTCTGAAAGACTGTACGAAAAAGGTTATTAAGCGGCAAACTTTTCAAATTTGAAAAAATCGCTCAAAAATATAAGTTTAGTTTTTCGCTTATATCTCGAAAACTATTCCGCGTGCACATATACCACTATATACGATCGATAGAGGATAAAAATACGAATCGATCGTGGAATCGTTTGTTTTCTGAAAGACTGTACGAAAAAAGTTATTAAGCAGCAAACTTTCAAAAATCGAAAAAATCTCAAAAAATTGGTGAAAAGTTCTGAACTAATTAAAGTTTACTTCTACTTAGTATTAAACAGTCGGTAATACTAATCAATAGAGATCTAAATTCCCCTTCAGAATATGTGTGATTAAGTTTCTGAAACACTTGCATTCATAAGATATACTGCAGCAAACTTTAGATAATTAAAAAAAACACATAGCTTTAAAATAACAGTGATGTCGGTAATAGTGTTTATACAAACACACGTGGAAAAATGTAAACAAACTTTTGAAAAAATATTGCGTTTTTAAATGCTACAAGAATTCATCAATTGGTCATACATTTAAAAACAAAAGATGTTTTTTAGAAGCTGCAAAGCTGTAGTATCAGATTTTCCGGTTGTCACTTTCGCCATTATAAAAATAAAGTTTCTGCACGTAAGATACTTTGTTCTTGATCGAGATAGTTATTGAGTTATAAAATCTTAATTAAAAGCTGTAACACACAGCAATTTGTATTAATTGATATAGAACAAAAATACGATTCCATTTTGGTATAGATTATTTTCGGAAATACTTACGTTTAGAAGTCATAGCTCAAAAAATTTGACTAATGGCTTAAAATTATACAAATAGTTTGTTAAATATTACAGCTAAGCTGTTCGTTATATTATACATCGACTAGTACCAATTAATAGAGGACAAAACTACCTTTCAGGATTGGTATAATATTTCTAAAATACTTGCATTCAGAAGATGGACAGCAACAAAAATTTAGTAAAAATCGATTACGGTAAAACAGTTCATAAAAAATTAAGCAAATCTTTGATAATGCTGTGCAATCAGTTTAGTATGATGACTTGAAGGACAACGCATACAAAATCCATATAAAGTATGCATGCCATTTAATAAAGGACAATATTACCTTTTAAATTGGTATACATTTGGTTTCAATTCCGCTTATTGGCATACTTTATTTGGATTTTTTTGATTTTTGAAAGTTTGCTGCTTAATAACTTTTTTCGTACAGTCTTTCAGAAAACAAACTATTCCACGATCGATTCGTATTTTTATCCTCTATCGATCGTATATAGCGGTATATGCGCACGCGGAATAGTTTTTGAGATATAAGCGAAAAACCAAACTTATATTTTTGAGCGATTTTTTCAAATTTTAAAAGTTTGCCGCTTTGTAACTTTTTTCGTACAGTCTTTCGGAAAACATACTATACCACGATCGATTCCTACTCTTATCCTCTATCGATCATATATAGCTGTATATGTGCACGCGGAATAGTTTTCGAGATATAAACAAAAAACTAAACTTATTAATTTCAGCGATTATTGCAAATTCGAAAAGTTTGCCGCTTAATAACTTTTTTCGTACAGTCTATCCGAAAACAAACTTTACCACAATCGATTCGTACTATTATCCTCTATCTATCATTTATAGCGGTATATGTGCACGCGGAATAGTTTTCAAGATATAAGCGAAAAACTAAACTTATTAATTTCACCGATTTTTTTAAATTTGAAAAGTTTGCTGTTTAATAAATTTTTTCGTACAGTCTTTCCGAAAACAAACTATATCACGATCGATTCCTACTCTTATCCTCTATCGATCATATATAGCGGTATATGTGCACGCGGAATAGTTTTCGAGATATAAGCGAAAAACTAAACTTATATTTTTGAGCGATTTTTTCAAATTTAAAAAGTTTGCCGCTTTATAACTTTTTTCGTACAGTCTTTCCGAAAACAAACTATATCACGATCGATTCCTACTCTTATCCTCTATCGATCATATATAGCGGTATATGTGCACGCGGAATAGTTTTCAAGATATAAGCGAAAAACTAAACTTATTAATTTCACCGATTTTTTTAAATTTGAAAAGTTTGCTGTTTTATAAATTTTTTCGTACAGTCTTTCCGAAAACAAACTATATCACGATCGATTCCTACTCTTATCCTCTATCGATCATATATAGCGGTATATGTGCACGCGGAATAGTTTTCGAGATATAAGCGAAAAACTAAACTTATATTTTTGAGCGATTTTTTCAAATTTAAAAAGTTTGCCGCTTTATAACTTTTTTCGTACAGTCTTTCCGAAAACAAACTATACCACGATCGATTCCTACTCTTATCCTCTATCGATCATATATAGCGGTATATGTGCACGCGGAGAGTTTTCGAGATATAAGCGAAAAACTAAACTTATATTTTTGAGCGATTTTTTCAAATTTAAAAAGTTTGCCGCTTTATAACTTTTTTCGTACAGTCTTTCAGAAAACAAACTATAGCACGATCGATTCCTACTCGTATCCTCTATCGATCATATATAGCGGCATATGTGCACGCGGAATAGTTTCCGAGATATAAGCAAAAAACTAAACTTATTAATTTCACCGATTTTTTTAAATTTGAAAAGTTTGCCGTTTAATAAATTTTTTCGTACAGTCTTTCCGAAAAAAAACTATACCACGATCGATTCGTACTTTTATCCTCTTTCGATCGTATATAGCGGTATATGTGCACGCGGAATAGTTTTCGAGATATAAGCGAGAAACTTAAGTTATATTTTTTAGCAATTTTTTTTACAATTTAAAAGTTTGCTGGCTTATAACTTTTTTCGTACAGTCTTGCCAGAAACGAGATATACCACGATCGATTCGTATTTTAAGCCTCTATCGATTGGCGTCAGTCGCTATGATGCACGGTTTTTAGTTTTGTTTTTATAACTAAAATACCATCAAAATTAATGACTACATGTTTTGGGTGTAGCTCCTTCAGTTTTAAAATGGCGAAAGTGACAACCTAAAAATCTGATTCTGCAACCTTAGAGCTTTTTATTTCTAATTTTTATTTTAAAATCTATTCAAAATTGACGAATTGAGACCGTGTTTAAAAGGTTTAATTTTTTGTCAAATTTTGTTTACATTTTTGTTATGAACAACAATAATACTCCTTTTTTTACAACTCTGTAAAAAAAAGTTTGCCGTTTTCCTCAGTTTGTTATCTTCTCCTACGTCAACGTCTGTGGTTTTTATTCTTTGCTGGTAGGAAGTAAATATTTTGTTTTTTTAAGTAAAATTATTAGTTTTTTAATAAATATTATGTGTGCAAATGTTTATTAAAACTATAGTGTTTTAAAATGAAAATTTTGAATTAAGCCTAAATTTATACTCCTGTTGTAAATAATGTTCGTACTGCCGGCAAATGTTACCAAAAAATAATTTGATTAATTCTTAAAAAAACTTTAAATTAAGCAATAAAAGAATCAAAACAAAAGTTAAAAAATAAAAACAAAAAGGAATAGCAGAAACGATTGCGCAGAATACGAAAAATAATATCACAAAATCGCCAGTTTGCAGATAGTACAAATATTTTGACATTCAATGTTTATAAAACGGAGTACATACGACAAGAGAAGAAAAACGAGCCGAAGAAGAAAAATCCATACGGGAAACAGCCACAAAGTGAAATTATTACAGAAAAAAGTAAAAAACAATATGTGTGCACAAAAGTGAATAAATTTGTTTTGTGTAATGAAAAAATATATATTAATATTTAAATGCATTGAGAAAAAGGCTTAAAGTGATTTAATTTTTGTAAAAATCTTACCACAATGGGTGAAACTACCCCACACACACCTGCTCCATCACCCACAGATGAACATGCTGCAACATTAGCTGCTGCAGCCAGTGGAACCGCACAGCCAACACATTTTAAAGTTATTATCGTTGGAGCTGGTATGTCTGGTTTATCGGCTGCCAATCATTTAATGCAAAATGGCTGTGACAGCTTTTGTATTTTGGAGGGACGTAATCGTATTGGAGGTAGAATTGTTTCAATACCATTGGGACAACAACAAGTAAGTTAAAATGTTGAAGCCAAACATGTCTTATGTAAGATACTGACTGTTATGGTTTTCCTTATTTCTGATCACTCTATAATAATGCATCATTCTGCGCAAAAAAAAAGGATAATGGCGTAATGCAAATATTATTAATTATTTGTTTTACAAAACATATTTATTTTCGCTATGTAGGCATTTATATAATCTTTAATAGGTACTATGTTTATGTTAATGCCGAAGTACACAATAGGTATCCTCCCGTATTTTAGCTTTTTACATTTCAATTTTTAATATACGAAGATTTTTTTTACTCACACATTTAATATTTTGAGTTGCGGGCAGCTCGTTCTTTGGCTATTTTTATACACTTAAAAAGGGTCGCATATGTTCCTTTTATATGTAATTAGAACAATTGTCAAGCATTCAACACAGTCTCATGATTTGTGTCTTCCGCAAAGTTTTTAAATTTAAATCGTGTGTTTCTGCTCCTCTGCTATCGTTTTGGTAGTATTCCATCAGCTAACGTGTTTTTTTGCATTCCTTTTTTGCGTGTGTTTGTTTTCCAAACGCACAGTTTTCTATTTGTGCTGCAAAATATACGTCCTTGTCATAGGTTCTTTTTCGGCAATTTACTTCTGTTTTTATTATAACTTTTTTGCGTATCAAGAAATACAACAACTGATTTTATTACACTTTTTATTTTAATATAAGTTGTCCACCTCCGTTGTTAATATTGTTATTTAATTTGCAGATAAATAATTTGTTTATAAAATATTAAAAAAAATCTTTATGCAACACAAACACAGAATTGTAACTCAGCCTTAAAGCTAATATCACAGAACTGCAATTCTTTTTAACTTTAACACTGAATGAATTTTAATTCTATGTTTGTGTTGTAGAAAGATTTTTTGATTTCATACTTTATTTATTATTTATCTTCGCTGTTGTGAGAGTATAGGTTTTAATAATATTAAGTAAATCTTATGTATAAGATAAATCTCGTTGTAAATTTGTTTGTGCGTGCGTACGTCAATCATGATTAAATAACTGAACCGATTTTAATGAAATTTGAAAATCCATTGTAAAATAGGATATATACAGAGCCGGAAAAAATTATTCACACAGGCATCGTCTTTGTACCTAATCTTCCATATGTTTAAATTAATAAGGCACAGACTGATAAGTTTCTAACAAGATAGTAAATTAATTATTAACATGTCTTTTACTAAAAATAAAAACACAATTTGATAAAAAAATAAATATGTCAATCGATCAGATATAGTGAAATCAGCATGGTCGGTCCATGTCCTTCAAGGCAGCAAGCAAAACACCACGCCTGTAATTTTTTTTATTTTATTTGGAAGAATTAAGTAATTCCAATAAAAAAATGTATATATATATATATATATATATATATAAATATAGGGCTATAGAGAATTAAAAAATGAGAAATAACATTAAGTAAAAAAAATTGGCGCTTCCGAGCCGCTAACTTTTAAAATTTTTTAAAATATCAATATGGGTTTCATTTGAAAGCTTTTGAAGAGATCTTTAAGAATATACTAAAGTTTTTTTGAATGCTTAACCCATTAAAGGTCGCTGTCAATTTTATGTAAAATTATATATATGGAGTACCAAATTTTTTTTATTTTTAATTTTCTGTCACCCCAATATTTGCTTCCTTGATTGGAGTTACTTCACTAAACTAGATTTTATTTAAAAACAAGTAAGAGTGCTATATTCGGCCATGCCGAATCTTATATACCCTTCGACATCTATTTAGTGACGTAACTCCAATCAAAAAAGCGAACAAAAAGCCTCGGCAAACACTAACACGGACTGACAGACAGACACCGCTTAATCGACTTCGCTATGCATAAAAGCTCAGAATATAAATATTATATCTTTATGAAGTCGAATGACAAACCCTAAGTATGAAAAAACAAACGTTGGGAGAAGTATATAAACATGTGTAGATTTTTATTTATATTTGAAACAAATAACTGACCATAAAATCCGAAGCAAAAAAGGAAAAAATATCAAAATAATAAGAATTTAAACTCAAAATTGGCCACAAAAACAAAAACACTTTTTTTTAATTAAGATTAATTTAAGCCGAGTTAACAATTCATTTGCTATACAAATATTTTTATGGTGGCTTTATCATGAATTATTTTATGGAAATTTGTGCTCATTTTAATATCCGATATTACAATTATAGTTTAGGTCATGTGTGAAGATAAATTTTAAACTTATTAGCTTTATCACAAACCTTTTAATTAAACAGATCTCTGTTAAAAAGATAATATAGCCCTGTTAAAGGAATAAAAATTAGATTTATGCAAAATAAACATGAATGCGATTTGCTTGCGAGGCGTCCTTTTATAGTTCTACATACTTCAAAATTTTAACAGCGAGAGTTGGAATGAGTTTTTGGACAATTTTTAAAACTAAGGGACGAGGCCCATAAAAGCCCAAAAACCCGTTTCAACTCGCGCAGTTAAAATTTCCAATGTGTATAAAAATACTTATTTAAAATAGTGGAAACAAAAAACCATTTTTTTAACATTGCCGATTTTACAGTTAACCTCTTGTAGTTTTAATTGTTTAAATAAATTGTAAAGTTTGAAATGATTACTTATTTATAAAAAATATGTGCCTGAAATAATTATTTAAAAAAAAATATATCAACAAAATAGATAATTTTATTTATTAGTATTCAATACAGTGTAAAATGAAAATACACTAATAATCATTAAGTGTGTGATATTTTTCGAAGCACTCAGGAACATGTAATGCAACAAGACATTGCTTGCACTCCTATGTTGTTTAAATCCTATTATTAAAAATTTAGATAAATTTTAAAGTGAAATCAAGTAGATTATTTCATGTATATTATTATCACAAAGAAAATTTATATTTATAGTGATAGATTCACAAAGTAAAAAAAAGTTTGCACGAGTAACACTCGTGTAGATTTAAAAAGTCAAAATAAGTTTACACGAGTCACACTCGTGATTGTTTCACAAAGTAAAAATAAGTTTATACGAGTCAGATTCGTGATTAATGCACAAGGGATTAACAGTGTACTGTTAGCCACTTAACAGTCGTTGTGTTTTTGGGTTCCTTTACTCTGAATGATAATTTTAGTAAAGAAACACAAGTCCTAATAAATATAAATTGTGGAAATGCTGCTCCAAGGGATATAGTACGAAACAATAATAGTTTGATATCAGAAAAATGTTTAGAAAAGCACTCATTTGCACCATTTGTTGAGAAGATAATTTACCATTTTGGACAAATATGGAATAGCACGTATACTACACCCTATACACATGGTGTTTTGAAGGGTCTATAGTCGTAATAAGGTACTATCAGTCCAATATCTGAAATAATTTCGTGATTTGAGAAAGTTAGCTTTTCAAAATTGCTTTTTAAGCGTAATTTCTTGAGAAGATAAATTACCATTTTTGACAAATATGAAATAACACATATACTTCACTCTATACACATAGTGCGTTATTATGGACCCTTCACACCACCCTTCTACGATTATTTCAGAGATCCCACTAATATGGATTTATAGAGTAGCCCTTGGACCTCCATTTGTAAAGGGTTTGTTATTCCAGCCATTCCCCATTTTTCCATAATGACCACAAATCTTCTCAAGAAATTTTCAAAAATGACTGTTAAAAAACTCTGTATTTGTTGTTTTTTAAGAAATGTTTTGCTCATTTAACTTTAATTTAATTTCACTAAGTACACTCTAGCACAATTTTTACAACATATCGCACTTAACATGGAACGGGTCCCCAATTTTTTTTATTTATTTTTTTATTTTTTTATTTATTCCATTTATTAATAACATAAAGCCTTCATGGCCAAAATAACAATGTTACATATAGCTTAAATTTACCTGAGATCAGTAAAAGAACTTAATAATAATAAAAACACTATTTCATAAAAAAATACAGCTCCAGTTAATATGGTTGCACTTGCACAAAATTGGCTCCCCAGCCATAATAAGAAGAGAAATAACAGATTAAATCATTCATAACACTAGCCCCAATCAGTGAGAAAAAGTTAAAATAGTAAGCTACCAAAGTAGCCCAAGCCCCATACATTGATGATAGTTCAACAACGAGTAAAAAAAAATAAAGACATTAGCTTGATAAATATTGTAGCAGCTTAACTCGAAAAACATTGTTCGAATGTGAGAAAAGCCGCAAAGAGAGAGGTAAAACATTCCACCATCTAGCAATTCTAACGACAAAAGACCTCTGCAGTAAAGAAGAACGAATCCTAGGAATACAAATTTGAGGATTTCTTACTGATCGCGAAAAACGAAACGCACTACACAGAGTTGGTGGTCTATTGGCTTTAACTACCTTATAAAATAGAATAATATTCCTAAATCTTAAGAACTCCTCGAAGGAGCATCCAAGGAAACGCCGAACGTAACGAGAAATATGGTCACGTCGTCCCACATTATACACGAAGCGAGCAATAACATTAATTAAGCGTTTAATCCTTTCTAAAGACATAGAAAAAGTACCAGAAAATACCTCAAAACCGTACAAAACCTGCGACATAAGTAAAGAATGTGCCAATCTATACCTAATATGCATGGGAAGATAAAGATTAATGGAATAAATTCTCCGTAAAATGCCAAAAATTCGAGAACAAAGAATATCAATATGGTTACAAAAAGAAAGTTTTGAATCTAAAGTAACACCCAAGCATTTTAAGCGATCAACAAAACATATACGAACATTTCCCAATGATATGTCAATATTAGGAAAGAAACGATCTGAGGTCCCAAATATCATAGCATTAGTTTTCGATGGATTTAAAGCTAGAGAATTTCTAGAAGTCCATTCAGCAACACGTTCCAAACAAAAATTAATATTACTTTCCAGCACATCCCTAAAATCAATACTACTACCAAAAAGCAAAAAAATGTCATCAGCAAAAATAAAAGCATCACATATTGATGAGTTTACTACGGACGGAAGACTATTTACGTATAAGATAAAAAGAATTGGGCCCAGTACGGATCCCTGAGGAACACCCGATGTAAGTAAGCGTGTAGAAGAGTATTTATCATTGGATGCTACAAATTGAGTTCTTTCAGTTAGATAAGAATAAATAAGACGACAGGCCGTTTTAGAGAAATTAAACTCATTTAACAGTTTAGTTACCATAGTAGAAAAAGATAATGAATTAAATGCTTTAGTGAGATCAAGTGATAAGAGAACAGATAAATTATCGTCATTAACATTACTTCTAATGTGATCCGTAATGTCCAAAAGCATTGAAGTGGTGTTATGACCCTTACGAAAGGCATACTGTTTCTCATAAATTTTTTCAGTGATTGAGCAAAGTATTTGGTCTTTAACAACATGCTCGAACACTTTTGACAAAACAGGCAGTATAGAAATAGGCCTCAAATCACCCGGCCCCTGCACAACCTTCGACTTGGGAATCGGAACAACACGGGCACATTTCCACGAGGTTGGGAACACCGATGTAGTGAGGATTTTGTTAAACAGTTCCAATATATGAGTGGAGATTAATGGATATACAAGCTTTAAAAAACGTATTGAGATATTGTCGACGCCAACAGATCGTGACTTTACCTTATATAAGGCATCGTGTACATCCCTCTCAGTGACGCAATGAAAAGAAAAAGAATTTACATTGTCAGAACAAATATCAAAATCAAAAACATCATAGCCAACAGAATTGTTACTACAAGCGAAATAATCATTTAAAGCCTCAACATCTTCATAATCAACAGCAGAATCCTCCCCAACACAGCCAGAACCTTTTAACGTCCTCCATATACCAGCTGTATCTAATCCCGAAAAAAATCTAGTGAAATACAGTCTCTTCTCTTTGCGAATAACAGTCTTTGCCCTATTGCGACAAATGCAATAATTTCTCCAGTTTTCTTCAGAACGATTAAACTTAAAAAATCTGTACGCAAGGTCTCTAAGAGATCTCGCATAGATCACCTTCCTAGAATTCATCCAACTGTTTTTTGTACGACTCACTCTACGCCTAACAACGGGAACAAACATTAATAAGGAGTTTAGAAGAGAAGAAATAAAAAAGCATTGTTCATCTACATTACCCAAATAAAATCCACCAAAGTCTGTATCAGCTAGATACAATAACAACTCATCCCACATAATGGCTCTAAAGTCATGGAAAACAATGAAATCATCACTCCGTTCAATATGAAAATGAAAAGAGGCAAAAATCAAAGCATGATGAGAAATGGAAGGGCATTGCAACTGTTCAGAGATATTCAATGTGGAAGCATCACTAACTAACCAAAAGTCAATCAGAGATGTAGACCCATGATGGACATCAAAATGAGTGGGAATAGAGTTGTGACAAACAGACAAGTTATTTCTTACACATAGTGCTCTCATCCTACTAGATTTAACAATATCAAACAAATTACAGTTGAAGTCACCAACGACAATAATGTTTGAATATTTCAAAAACAGTTCATGATGAGAGTTTTCAAAAGCAACTAAATTGCCATTCGGTAAGTAAACTACACCAAATAAAACTCGAGCATTGTTAAAAGAGAATTCAATAAAAAGCGACTCACAGCCATCCAACTCTGAAACCTTAAATACAGTCCTACACTTCAGTTTAGCTGAAACATATATACAAATGCCTCCCCCTCTCGAATAGCTACGATCATTTCGAATTATATTATAACCAGAAATGCTAACTGCGCGATTTGATATATACGGTTTTAGCCATGTTTCAGACACCGCAAACACATCAAAGACTGAGACTCCCACAATTAATTTCAACTCATCAATCTTAGAATAGCCCGCCGAGGGCCGAATACTTTGACAATTTAAATGTCCCACTCTAAGGTTATCAATATATGGGTTAAAAATAGATTTGATATAAGAACTATCACTGAAAGTAGGGCCAATATTATGATTAAAAGACATCAAATAAAAGTGAGATATAGGTGGGGAACCAACAGGTGCGATTTGCACAAGATTTACTAACTACAATCGCCTTCATTAAGTAAAAACAAAAAAGAAAATAAATACATGATTTGCAGCTTTTCATTATATTTAAATCGGAAAAGTTTATAATTAAAAAGAAAAATAAGAATAACAAATAAATTCATACATATGAACATTTGTATATGCACATGAGCATTTATCCGTCTAATCAAGAAGCTATAAACGTGTATATCGAGCCCCCGCCGCAACAGGGACACATCTTCAACTTAACTTTAATGAACTCAATAGAAACAATATGTATATTTATGTGAATATAACAGTGATAGGCTGGAGATACAAATATAATTTTTTATGTGTTAGATATATCAATGCAAAACATTTTTTAATTCCTAAGTCAGAAAACTAAAATTTTTAAAACATGCCTCCACTGCAGCAAAGGCTCGATATATACATATTCATAATACCACAAGCATAAGAGTAATTAAGCAATAAATAAATACCAGAGATACGTTAACCCTAAGAGCCCTCATCCAATAGCAACGCACATTCTGAGCAATCCATCACTGCATCCTTACCATCAGCCATTACAAGTTTAACTTTGAGTTTATCAGAATTTAATATTCGATATCTGCTGATAATCTTCTTCTTGAGCAGCTTTTTACATATGCCGTTTAGCCTACCTGCAGCTGGAGAAAAATGGTCGAAGAGATACACGCGCGAATCCAAACTGCCCTTAACAACATCACAAAGTCTAAGATATTTGTTCTTAAAATACTGTTTCATAATCGCATCACGAATAAGCACGTTATTGAATCTAATTAAGACTGATTTGCGGTTATTAAAGTAATGAGTGTTGTTAATATCTTTGCACGAAATTTGCATATTGCAGAGGGATCCAATTTTAACCACTGTAGAGACAAGATCCTCCAAGCCGGCTGGCAAACCACTAACTACAATGTCAGCTCGATAAAGTTGTTTATAAATGTAGTGCTTTTCTTCATCAAGGGATGACATCTTCTTTGTAACCGAGTCCTTAAACTGATTAATTAATTTATTGCAGTCAACTATTTCAGCTTTCATATCCTTTACACATGTGGTCATTTCATATTTGAAGCTCGTAACTGAGTCTTCCAGCCACTTTTTCATATCACTCTGTTCACTGCACATCTTGCTAATAAAAGAGTCCATTTTGGTATTCAAGGCACTAATATCATCTCGTAGTGCACTCTCAAGTCCAGATCGGGGAACATTTATACAGGATGTACATAAATATGTTAACATCTTATTGTTAGAGAGGACCGCAAGAGCACTTTCTTGGACACCTGCACAAGGTAAGTGAAACCAACAGGCACACGTCCTGCACTGGATACAAGCCTGTGTCTTTCCAATGGAGTCCTTGCACACACCACACTTGAAAACCTTCGCGGCTGGCGCCATCTTAGTCCCTTTATGTATATATAAAAAAGGCACGAGGTATGTATGTATATACTTGTTTTTACTTATATTTCGTATGATTTAAAGTACAAGAAGAATATGGCGGCAACGATAGAAAGATGACTTAACAGATGAAAAGAATAAACTTCAACTTTTCAGGAAAAAGAGCAGCTTAGTTGCAACGTCAGCAAGCAGTAAGAGTTAACGTGAAAAATGTGGACTTGAAGACGGATTTATTTCTTTAAAATTATAAAATTGTTGAAAAAAAGAAAAAATGATCAGCTGCACAACAGAAACACGTTCACTCAGGCATCGAGTTGCCAGACATTTTCCAAGTTAAGACAATTTCCAAGTTAAGTGTTTTAATTAATGAATGCCAAAATTCTAATGACTGTTAAGTGATTAACGTGCTCTGTTAACTGCAAAATTAGCTATGTTAAAAAGTTTGGTTTATGTATCCACTTGTTAAATTCGAATTTATCTTCACACACATAAAACAAATTGGATAGTTCAACTAAGATATTGATCAACCAAACACTTATTCATTCACACTTTACATACCTTCCTTAACCCTTTCGGGACGGAATTTTATTTTGCAAACCAAATTATGTATGGTAACATTTTTTTCATATTCTAAAAGGTATGATAAAAGTATTATGTTCTCCATACTTAAAAATTTTAAATTCGTCCTTTTATCCTGGGACATATAATACCAACAAGTGTTTTCATCGGGCATAAAATCACAATCAGTGTTCTCGAAGAGCGATTCGAAATTAAAAAGACAACTAAAATATATATATTATTAGATTGAGATAAAAGTTTACATTTATTTTTAACATTTTAGGAATGTAATTAGGTATTAATTTGTGGAATGGCCCAAAACACTTGTAACATAAGGCGTTGTTACAACCTGAGCATATCATCTTTGTTCGCTTTTCTATGCCAAGTGAAGAATAGCGGACACAGCGACAACGCTTCTCTTGCTCTACTGGCAAGTGGTCTCCAATATTGATGCTATCCGTTTTTGGACGTTTGGCAGTTCTACCTCCCTGGCGATTGCGTTAAAAATAAAGAAAAAAGACAGTTTGAAAATTGCTGGGACGTATTATCCCAGTAGTCCCGAAAGGGTTAAGTATATGGTTGTAAATTGAATTTTTAGTTATAAATTGAACTCTACAGTCAATACAAAACAAGGCATTAAAAATAGTCTTCAATCTCCCTCTGTGCTATACCAAGTACGATTGTTTTATCAAAAATCTTCGCTGTTAGCATATTACCATTAAAAGGCCTCTATAAACAACAGCTATTACTATATGTTTTCAAAAACTTGAATGGTATTGGTACCAGTAGTATTACTAACACGCAAAGAATAACAAGACAGTCGATGAATTTACGAGTCGTAAGATGCCGACTTGAGATCACTAAACAGCGTATTCTGTTTCTGTGCTGGTCCTAATGAGTACAACCAACTACCTGATCGTCTTAAAGCCATCTCAGTGCTATTTTTAAAAGAAACTTAAAAGATTTTTCGTTACAAAACGTTGAACTACTTCTTGCAAATGAATTACAAATACTGAATTTTATTATACATACATATGTATGTATGTACCTTTTAGTCAGTAATAAGTTGCCAGTTTTTGTCTCTATAAAGCCAAATTGACACACAGACTTAATATGGTTATTGAAACATGTAATTTAAAAAAAAAATTAAAGGGCGCCCCTATAGTTGCTGTAATTTAATGTATATTGCCAAATTGTTAAACGGTTGAACAAGAATAAAGTTTGGTAATGGAATATAAGGGTGTCCTAATAGTTAATCTGATTTGATGGCCATACTCTTGAACCGTTATAGATCGACAGATGAAATCTGTTTTGAAGTCGTTTTGTTTTTTTGTTTCTTTTGCAAGAACTATTTATAAAAGTTTGGGCCTTTCTATTTATGCTCTTCTCTTGGTGATTCTAGTTTTCTTTTCCTTTCCGTTTTCGGATTCAGTGTTAGAACTAAAATCGTATACACTAAACGACCTTGCTTACTTTCACACAAAGAACCTTCTTTAATGTTGTTAGTGGAACCAGCAGTCTAGGAATCTTTTTTCTCTATATACAAATGAATGTTTTGTTAGATTTGTAAGAATTATTTTCATCAACGATATCTATTACCTCTTACATCACTTTAACTGGAATACCATTGATGGAATATTGATGGATCTTGCGATCCATAGAGAAAGAACTATTGTCATAAATATTAATTATTCATACTCATCAAACATTGATCAAAAAATACATTCTCAGAGTAATGTAGCCATTGTGCTGTGTGACTTTCTAATGGCGCACATGCCATGTGCAACAAAAAACAGATTTAGTAAATTTACCTTCTAAGGACTTTTATAATCTTTTAAAAGAAATTTGAAAACTTAATTTAATTTAATGATGAATACTCGCTGAATTTCTCATTGCCATGAAAAAGTTTGAAACAAACTGAGAAATTAGCAAACAAAGATTTTTTGTATTTATTATTTCCACGATATTTTGCAATCTGGCGTTAAGAAGCTTGAGATGGTTATTGAATAATTTCTAAAAAAAAACAAAAAACATGTATTTAGCGGTGCAAAAGTAATTCTGCTTAGTATAAAATATTTCAAAAATATTTGCTTCAAATGTATATTGTTCTAAATGATTAACAATGATTCATTAATTCATTGTTAAAAAAGATTTATTAGTTCAAAAAATTTCAAATTAAAATTATGTATTTAAAGGTCTTAAATTTTATAATAAAAGAATTTTGCGTCCAAAAAGATAAGTAAGCAAGGAGCAGTGAACAACTATGAACTATGGGTAAAAAAATCGTATATACATATATGTGTATATTAGTTTATTATCAGTTTATATAAATATATATAAAATTGTTGCAAGTGTCTTTTTTATAACTCATGAACGGTCAATAAATATAAATTTGTTGTCTCAAAAATTAAATTCTGTTAATTGAATGTGCACAATAGCAAAAATTGATTTTACATTGGCAACCCTACAACTCACAGCTTCATTTTCTGATAAAATTGTGGAATGTTAAAAAAACATTTTTTTACAAAAATAAAAAAAATTAATAAACAACGGTTGACTGGATAAATTGTTTTCATGCTTGCAATTTTGTACGTATATAAATTTCAAAGTAATTTATTTAATTATCAGCAGCAAAAATATATGTGATATATTTTTTAATAATTGCCAAAAATTAAGACATGGAAAAATTTTTTTATCTGAAATTAATTTTTTCTGTTTATGAAATAAAATTAAAAACAATGTCATTGATTCCCATATCATTAAAAAGTTTGGCAAAGGTTTTAAAAAGTTATTTCTTTCGGAAACTTATTACAATAAACTGTGCAATTTTTACACAAACTATACCTGCAAATACATTTTTGTTTTCGTCATATTTATAGCTTTAAACTAAAAAACTGAAAAACTAATTTGAAATTCTTTTTAATTTCATTTTTTTAAACTAATAAAACATTTTCGGCCTGGTACATACAAGGAATTTGAGTGACAGCAGCCATTCAAGTTATGAAATTTGTCAAGCAAGTAAAGAAAATAAGGGAATTGGGAACGCATTGTTAATAATTGCATTTATTGAAAAAACAATGGCATTTTATTTAGAGAAATTAATTTCTTTTCTGTTAACACTTTGAAACCAATATACATACGGTTACATACAAAAGAAGTAAGAGTGCTATATATGAAAAATGTTTAGAAAAGCATTAAATTGAGCTAAGAGTTCGGATACGCCGAATCTTATATACCCTTCACCATCTGTGTAAATCTAGTTTAGTGAAGTAACTGCAAGCAAAAAACCAAATATTGGGGCGACAGAGAATTAAAAAAATAAGGAAATATTAAGTACTACTTAAAAATATCATCGACTCTTAGTGGGTTAAGCATTTGTTAAAGTTTTAGTGTTTCCTTAAAAATCTATTCAAAAGCTTTTAAATGATAGCCATACGAGGGCTGCTATATATATTTCTGGCCTGGCAACACTGAGTGCTGCCAAGTGCAATCTGACATTTCCATTGGAAAGTTTGTCATTTTTAAGCATAATCGTACTCAAAACGTTTTGACGTACGACCATTATTTGTGTTGTTTACAGTGACTTGAAAAAATTAATATAGAAAAAAATGGAATTAACTCGTGAACATTTTCGTGCCATCATTTTTCACAACTTTCGACGTGGATTATCACGACAAGAGTGCATTGATGAACTTAAATCTTTGTATGGCGATGAAGCACCATCCTCTAGCACTGTGAAAAATTGGTATAATGAATTTAAAAGTGGC
The DNA here is from genome assembly GCA_916610165.2 of Gymnosoma rotundatum. Lineage (NCBI taxonomy): Eukaryota > Metazoa > Arthropoda > Insecta > Diptera > Tachinidae > Gymnosoma > Gymnosoma rotundatum. Next base: position 123,441,611 of record OU744336.1, on the reverse strand, counting down.
CGAAGCTCGCTCAAAGACGAATTCCGTGAAGGTCGTCCAAAAACGGCTCTTGTGCCAGAGAACATTGATGCCGTGCGTGAACTGATAATGCAAGATCGACATGCGACATACCGAGAGATAGAGACATCCTTGGACATTTCTTCCACTAACTTACATTCGATACTGCATGAACACCAGGCCGTAAAAAAGGTTTGTTCTCGTTGGATCCCGCACAATTTGAAATCGCTCAAAAAAAGGCACGTGTCGACTGGTGCAAAGGAATGTTGCAAAAATACGATTGCGGCGCTTCAAAAGACGTTTATAACATCATCACAGGTGACGAATCATGGATCTATGCGTATGATCCCGAAACGAAACAACAATCGACCGTGTGGGTCTTCAAAGACGAACAAAATCCAACAAAAGTTGTTCGTGGAAGAAGCACTTCGAAGCAAATGGTCGCCTTCGGCAAAACTGGTTATGTGGCGACTGTTCCGCTTGAGCAACGTAGGACAGTCACTTCTGAGTGGTACAGTACAATTTGTTTGCCTGAAGTCATCGGAGAAATTCGAAAAACCAACAAGAGAAGACGAATCATTGTTTACCATGACGATGCGAGCTCTCACACATCGGCTCAAACCAGAGCGTTTTTGACCGGCCAAAACGTCGAATTAAAGGGTAATCCGCCGTACAGCCCTGAATTGGCACCTAAAGACTTCTTCTTGTTTCCGCACTTCAAGAAAAAAATGCTTGGTCAACGATTTTTGTCGCCAGAAGAAGCTGTTGAAGTGTTCAAAAACCATGTTTTAGAGGTGTCTCAATCGGAGTGGAAAAAGTGCTTCGACAACTGGTTTGAGCGCATGTAAAAGTGTATAAATCATGCTGGAGAATACTTTGAAAAACAATAATACCATTTTTGATTATAAATATTCGCATTTTCACTATTAGGCAAGAAATATAAAGAGCAGCCCTCGTATTGAAATTTTAAAAAATTTGAACATTTCAGAGGCCCCTAACTTTTTAACTTCATGTTTTTTTCTTATTTTTTAATTCTCTATCGCCCCATATATTTGTTATGTGGAAAAGCTAGAGGTAGGCGTTGTGATTTGTTCACGGCCTCAAGGGATATGAACCGATCTTGCTGATTTTAAACAGCAAACTTTTTGAAACTATGTCTGATCCAACGCCGTATTTCAATTTTCTCTAGCTCATCTAGTGCCTTGGCAAAGTTGAATTCAACATTATCACGGGCGACAGACGGACATCGCTCAATTGACTTCGCTATGCATTAGAACTCAAAATATATATACTTTATGGGATCGGAAAGGAATATTGTAGAAATTACAAACGGATTGACAAACTTAGATGTACCCTTTTTCCACTTCTTGTGCTGAAGGGTGTTAAAATAGTGTCAAATAGAAATCCTCAAAAAAATCTTATTTAAATCCGCAACATGACATTTACGTTTAAAATATAAATTTAATAGTTAAACTTTCCTAAAAATAATTATTTTTCTGGGTCGAAATAAAGCAATAGTAGGAAGGGGCAAATTACGTAAATTTCCATCGATATCGAATGCCGTAATTTGCCCCCAGTACTTGAAACCAAAAACATTTCGTCATTTATATTAAAAAAACTGGCCTCAGAATGAAGACGAAAATAAAGAAAAAACCTCCATCTTTTTCAACCCCAACCTTTGTCGTAGAATAATTAATGCATTGCACTTTTTTCTCTGACGAGAAAAAGTAAAATTAAGAAATCCATGTGTGTGAAGATAAATTCGAATTTAACTAGTAGAGATATAAACCATTTTTTTTAACATAGCTAATTTTGTAGTTAACAGAGCACTGTTAATCACTTAACAGTAGTTAGCGTTTTGATCTTTATCAATTAAAATCAGGGTTTAATATTCAGCACCAACAAAATTTTTTTTGACTGGCGATTGAACTAAAAATAGTTTGAGTATTCATTTTCAACAATTTGACTGCTTAAAATAGTTTAACTGAGCACACACAAAACTAAAAACCAACTGAATTCAGTCTACTATTTTCAGGAGCAAAACGAACACACCGCGACTGAGTTTTGAGTTTGTAAGTAAACAGTACGCAAATGAGAAGCCAGTTCGTGTGCGTTAAGCGGACGTAGTTATGTTTTTCTAGTAACGCAACACAACTGAAAATGTGTGTAGATAGTCTGACTGAATAGTTTTATTGTGTGTTTTTACACAGTTTTTTAACAAATAGATATGTGTATTATCATTGTAGTATAAATAGAAAATAATTTCATTTCATACTGTTTATATGAAAGTTTGATTGCAAATGTCTTGTTACATGCACGTGTAAATAATTTTGAAGGAATAGATTCTCTTTTTATTTATTTTTTTAATTGCATAAATATTAAAATGGTTCTACACGATTAGAATAATTGTACTTAAAATTAATTTCTGGTTTACATGATTTTGTTTTCAACTTGGAACTTTATTAATAAATTAACCTTAAACTTAGTAAATTACTATATAACTTAAAATGTATTAACAAAACATAGCTATTCATATTAAATCGTCAATAATTTCATCGAGAAGTATAGAATTAAGTTAAGCCAATAAAATATTTTCAACATTTTCTAAGCCTAACCGATTTTTGCAGTCTGTCAAAATTAGCTTTAGCACGCCTGTTAAGTGTAGTCTACTAACCTATTATATACAAAAGTCTCAGTTGGGTGGAATTTGTTTGGGATTTTAACACCCATAAAATTTAAATATATCTATGTTTTTTCTTTCGCGATTTTGTTTACAACTATAATAAACTCGAAATTCACATAAATTGAAATTTAAAGGATTTGTGTCTGTTACAAAGTAACCGCCGCTCATCCGCAATTTTACTACCTAGCTTAATGGTCAAGCACATAAATATTCCTTGCCGTTTTTTTTCATAATTCATTTTTTAGTATACTTACATACATACAGATAAAAGCAGAAAAGAATAACTGCCATATTCATTTAAAATAAAATAACTTTGAAATGTTTTTATGACAAATTTTCCATATAAATTTGTCCTAAAATATATTTCAAATCTATTTTAATATTTCATGAATACGGCATTTTGAATTTAAAATGATTTATTACTGAAAAAACTTTTGTGCAGATTTAAAATGAATTAATTAAGATAATTATAAAGAAAAAATTTAGTGTCATCTAATAAATAAATGAGATTATTACCAACAGGCGTTTTCGAGAAAACTTACACCAAATGGATGTAGCTCTTTATTATTCATTTAATGCAAAAGCAGTAAAATGTTTTCGCTTTAAGTAAAATTAATAACATACAATGTGAGCTCATGGTCTCTTTAAGTAAATCAGTTTTATGAAAGAAAAAGAAAGAACACTCCAAAAGAAGAGGAACGAACACTACCTAATGTAAAAAACCCATATGTAATAAATGTACAAAACACTAACGGGGACCTTTTAACTGTGGGATTTTGTTAACACTAGGTAGATTGATTTTGTATTGTTGTTGTTGTAATATATTAATAATTTTTAAAACTCTGCAGTTTCTTTAAAAAGGGCACAGGACAATTTATACATACAACAGCAAGAACGGTTTTTTTTCACATAGCAAAATGCCTCTAAAAATAATGAAGCATTCGCATTTTAATTCCACTCATAATTTCTACAAATTAATTAATAGTTAATTAAAACCCAAATGTGAATATTTCTTCTCAGGCACTGCTCTACAATACTATTCAAAAACTATTAAATCGTTAGTTAAAAAATTTATAATTTTCCTACAATTTTTTTAAATCAAAATAAATTTACATTTTATAACTCAAATATTCCAAAAATATAAATTAATGTGCTGTTTCTATGTTACAGGCGATCAACTCGTCTGAAAGATTTATATGAAAATAACTCAAAAAACTGAGTGCTTTTCATATAAATTTTTCAGACGAGTTGATCGCCTGTAATACAGAAACAGCACATAAAGCATTTTCTAGTAACAGCACAAAGTAGTAATGCATGTATATATTTTTCTTTAATTTGTTGAACAAAAAAATGTATACGAACGCTCACTTTTCTACTTTGTTTAACCACCCCATTCACATTATCCAGTCATATTTCTAGTTTTGTTACGATACTAAAAAAACATAACTACGTCTGCTAAACGCACACGAACTGGCTTCTCAGTTACGTATTGTTATCTTACAAACTCAAAACTCAGTTGCTGTGTGTTCGTTTTGCTCCTGAAAATAGTAGACTGAATTCAGTTAGTTTTTAGTTGTGTGTGTGCTCAGTTCAACTATTTTCAGTTGGCATAAAATAGAAAACTGATTTCAGTTGTTTATTTTCAGTATGTAACTGAAAAAAGATGAACTGGTTAGTAAAATGTGACTGCTAATAGCAGTTTTTCGAAACCCTGATTAAAATGCTTAACCCGGGAATTTGGGACCCGGTCCATGTTAACTGCGATATGTAAAAATTGTGCTAGAGTGTACTTAGTAAGATTAAATTGAAGCTAAATGAGTAAAATAATTCTTAAAAAACAACAAATACAAAGATTTTTTTAACATAGTCATTTTTTAAAATTTCTTGAGAAGATTGGTGGTCATTATGGAAAAATGGGAAATGGCTAGTTAAATTTGAATTTATCTTCACACACATAAGAAATCCTCAGTGTTCAAAGTTTTGGAAGGAACCAAAGAGTATAAATAGCCTGCATATTTGGAAAAGTTGTTAATTGAAATCGGGTGCTATATGCGACTGCCACACCTACAAACTTCATTGGAGTACTTGAAACGAATTTTTGTTTAAGTGGACATCTACCATGAATATGTTTCTACAAAAGAACACTTAATGGATCTTTCTTTGTTAATTCTTGATTCACTTGTTTTGATCCCGAGGAAATTCTTTTTATATCTCCAAGCCAACAACAAGTTGTGGACGAACACGATCTTCGTTGCCAATGCCGTCGATATCCTGCAAATCATCTTTAGTTTCTTTATTTTCTGTCATTTCCACATTGCTTTTTTCGCTGCGTTCGTCGGACGATCCGTCGAACTTATCGCCTGATAGCTCTTTCACGTGTTTTTCTTCCTTTTGTGCAGATATTTGAACTGCATTCGCCCCTTTAAACATCATGTCACATCTGAAACAGCAAAATTTTTCGCACCTTCTGACTCTCAACAGATACAGAAACTTTTCTTAATGGCGCTAACGAAAGAACCTAATAGAGGACTTGGATAGTAAGCTGTCTTGGAAAATGAATATCCAGGTTAGGGCGTCAATGGCCATTACGGCTACGTAAGGAGGGAAATTGGCAAAACTTAGGGTATCAACCCAAGCGGTGTACATTGGCTTCTCGAAGCGGTCATCAGGCAAATTTTATTCTATGGAACTCTTTTTTTTGTTGGAGGGCACTGAACGGCGAATGTCTCCATCTTGGATAAGGCGGTCTTAATGACTTGGGGTATTAGATCAAGGCCCACAAAGAGCTTTTTGCCGTACACGGCTCTCCGTGGATCTTATGGGAAAAAGGATGCTGCGATAACGGCAGTTAGTTAGATTGAATGTCAAAGGTGCATAGATCATTGGGACATGCTAGCGTACTACGGATCACGGTATAGTTCCTGATCTTGTTGATTATAGCAACCCAGAAACTTCCCTTACAAGCAGAATTCTCTTTGACCTGACGGAGTGCTACTCTCTTCCGTCTCGAGCACTCAGTATTTACACGAAAGGCTCCAAGAGAGGGACGAGAGTTGGAGGAGGGGTCTATATTAAGGAATTTTGGATAGGGAAGATTTTCAGACTCCCAACTGACTGAAAATTTTTACAGGCGGAAATATCTCCTATCAGAAGGGCAGTGTGCTAGTTAATGCACCATAACATATCCAACAGGAATATTTTTTATGTACCGACAATAAAGCCGCGTTTATGTCACACATAAACCAAAAGGGACCAATCAATGGACCCAAGTGGGCTGTGGTAACACGGCTGCCTGCCTAACCTATGCAACCATGTTGTTGATAACCTGGCAAAGAACTGGATAACGCTTGTAGAGCGTGCCATTAACACCTCTCTCTGCTTATGGACAGTGTATTGACAGTGTTCTATATAACCTGGCTTAGGTAAGATGATCTAATGAGTGGACATGTTCGATCGCTAGTTAGTCATGCTAGGAGAATGGGTCTCCCTTCGAATGATTTCTGCAGAAGTTTTTACGACGAGGAGTAGGAGGAGATGATAGAACACTTCTGCCTGTGCCCCTCGCTGGGGTGTATACGACTGTGATACCTCGCTCTAAGGTACTACGGGAGCCTATCTGGTATATCGTTACTGGGTCCAGGTAGAATCAGTTCCTTTTTGAGGTGCAGTAGGTGGTTAACTGGCCCACATTCGGACGTTGTGACCCAGTCAATGGAATGAGAGAATTCTGTGGCAAACGGGCCGGCGGGTATTCTCTGCATTCTTTACGTCTAGAGTTCTACAGTTCTTTCTGTTTTTCTACTCTTCTTCTATTCCTTATTTTCATCTCTTTTTCTATGTGCTGACTTGTTCTGTTTATTCTTCCTTCTCAATAGGTTGCACAAAGGAAACAATTAATGAACCCAAATGGGCTGTGGCAACCAGCTGCTTGTCTAACCTTATCTACCCAACCTTTCCCATTTTCGCCTCAACAATTTGTATTTCGAACTTTACAAACTTTGGAATTGAAGCATGTCCTAATCTTGTTACAAAGGATCCCATATATCCGTTATTCCAAAAATTACTTTTTACCTGTTGTATGTCTGTTCATATGAACAAAACAAAAAGTTAATATTTCTAGAAAACATTATTTCCAGCAAGTGTTTTTTCAAATATTCAAATAAATTGTTTTTTTGTTTGCAGAAAGACCCTTAAGTAGACCCAGGCAACGACGGGTACAATAAACATATTTTTAATAAAAATCTATATTAATAGCTTCCAAATTTCTATCCACTGTTTTAGGTTTCTTTTGAATCAATTATGTTAACAAACGAAATAACATTAATTTTTTACTTTTAGGTTGAGTTGGGTGCTAATTGGATACATGGCGTTTTAGGTAATCCTATTTTTGAAATTGCTGTGCAACATGGTCTAGTCAGTGTGGTTAATATACCAAAACCGCACAAAGTTGTGGCCACAACAGAGGATGGTCTACAAGTTCCTTTCAATATACTGCAGGAGATCTATGAGGCGTATGTCTGTTTTTTACGCCGTTGTGATGAATACTTCCTGTGCCAGTATAGTCCACCGCCCGACATTAATAGTGTCGGTGAACACATTAACTATGAAATACAAATTTATTTGAGTTCAGTCGAGGATCCCAAAGAAAAACGTTTAAAGCAATTGATCTTCAATTGTCTTCTAAAGCGTGAAACATGCATAACAGGCTGTACCGATATGAACGAAGTAGATCTCTTGGAATTAGGTGAAGATGCGAAAATATTTTTTATTAAGATTTCATACAAATTTTTTTCTCTTAAATTTTAGGTAGTTATACGGAATTACAAGGTGGCAATATAGTGTTGCCAGCTGGTTATAGTTCTATTTTAAGGCCACTCACTGCCCAAATACCAAAAGAGGCAATAATTACAAGATGTCCGGTGAAAAAAATACACTGGAAACGAAAAAAGACTTTAACTGGGTTAGACACCGTAGATGAATCATCTGAGTGTGAAAATGATTCTGATGATTCGGAAAAAACTGTTACCGAATGCCCTTCTGCGGATCAAGCATCTGATAAAGAGGGAGGAACACAATGTGTTTCAAGCACTTCGCGTGGTGCTTCTGTGGAATCAGATGGTAATGGCGACTATCCTGTGCGAGTTACATGTGAAGATGGTCGTGTATTTTATGCGGAACATGTGATATGTACCATACCGTTAGGTGTTTTAAAACAATGTCATAAAAGCCTCTTTGATCCCGAATTACCACACTACAAACAGGAATCAATTGAACATTTAATGTTTGGTACTGTAGATAAAATAATCCTTGAATATGATCGGCCCTTCTTGAGTGCAGATATTTCGGAAGTGATGCTGTTGTGGGATGATGACAAATATGATTTTCATGCATCGGACGAAGAACGTAATACACCTGAATATTTAAGTAAAAACTGGTTTAAGAAAATTTATTCGTTTGCCAAAATATCCGACGTGTTGCTATTGGGCTGGGTGTCAGGTCGTGAGGCTGAGTATATGGAAACTTTGTCATCGGAAGTAGTTGCTGAAAAGTGTACGGAAATTTTAAGAACTTTTCTCCAAGATCCGTATGTGCCGAAGCCAAAGAGATGTGTATGGTAAGTCGTTTATATTAGAAAAAGTCAACTTGATTCGATTCTTAGATACAGAATATTTTAATTCATTATTTATATTTCTTTCTATTATATGGAATAGATTTAAGGATGAATGAATAAAGTCCTAAGCAAATCTAGTTTAGCGTAGCCATCAATACAACAATTATTTTAACTTCTTAGAATAGTGACGAGGTCTAGAGAATAGTTGTTAAACTAGTACATATGTACATGATTTCAGAAAAAATTATTTTATTTATCATGGAAAATTTTGATTTTAGAAATGCAGCCCCATTCATTTTATTTATTAGCTCTTTCTACTGGCGAATTTTCTCGCTGCAAGACTAAAAGAAATGGCTCTGAGAAAAAATCAAATATTCAAATCAGATGAGTAGGTCATCTCTGCAACAGATGCTTAAAATGAATTGAACTAAAAGAAGACGAGGAGTCTTAATTTGGACAAATTACTTTGTGCGACATTACTCCCACCGATATCTGTAAAATTTAGAATTATTTCTTTTGGATCAAAAAATTTTAAAATTTTTTAATTTATTTTGGCATTATCTTTAAAAATCCAACGTTGTTTCCAACTCTCCAAAACAATAATATGATTGAAATAAAAAAAAAAAAAAAAATAAAACAAAAAAGTATTCATGTTAAAGCACCATTAAAATACTAAGTATTCAGAAACGTTATATATTTATATTTAAGCTATAAACTATTTTTATCAGCCTATTTATGAATATTCTCACGGAATTTCTTTCCTGAGAAAAATTATGTTTTGATAGGTAAAAGGAAACATGGAGGATTTTTCATTTTATATAAAAAAAATGAGAGAAAATTTAACTATGAGCTTATCCCCTTTTTAAACCCTTCATCATAGGTGTACTTTCTACAATATATATTTTCGAGCCCATAAAGTATACGCCAATCGATCAGAAATAGTTTCGAAAATGTAGCTTTTGAAAATCAGCAAGATCGGTCCATGTCGTTCGAGCAGCGGGCAAAACTCTACGCCTGCTTCTAATTCCTCCATAACATTTGGAACAAATCTAGTTTATAGAAGAAATTAAAAAAAAAATATATATATGGGGCGATGGAGAATTAAAAAATAAAAAAAAATTATAAATATTTTCAGGCCTCTGAACTTTTAATAAAAAAAGTACGATTGTGCACCATATTTTTAAAGATCATTTAGAAGCTTTTGAAGAGATATTTAAGGAAATACTAAAATTTTTTTAAAAATGCTTCACCCATTAAGAGCCGATGACATTTTTATGTAAAATATGTATAGTACTTTTTTTTTTTATTATTTTTCAAATCTCTGTCACCCCAATATTAGTTTTTTTGTTGGAGTTACTTCCCTAAACTAGATATACATATATGGTGAGAAGGGTATACACTCTTGTTTAAATTAACATCATTTATTTATTTTGTAGACATTTAAAGTTAATATTTAATTAAATTTGTTTACACTTTTAACTTAAATTATTTTTTTTTCAGCACAAGTTGGAAATCTCAGCCTTATACAATGGGAGCGTATACCTCAATACCATTAGGTGCTTTACAAGAAGATATTGAAAATTTAGCCCAACCTTTATATGCTAGCCCTCAAGCCTTAAAGGTATAAATTTAATAATTTTTACATATATTAATAATAAATAATTGTTTCGTTTACACTGTTTCTTTCTTTAGCCCGCTGTATTATTCGCTGGCGAGCATACCCATTCCAATTTTTATTCTACCGTACATGGTGCCTATTTAAGTGGCCGTACTGCTGCCCAATATTTATTGGCCAACGACGAACCAGATGAAATCATTTTAGAATCAGATGGTAGTGATCTAAGTTCTTGGATACAAGGCATAGCCTTAGACTAAGTGCTTACGCGAAAACTTCAAACTCTTATTAAAACGTACCAATTAGCACAAAAACCTATAAGTTTTCTATATTTGTTAATAGTTTACGATGTGAACTATATAAGATTTCATTCAAGCTTGTTTTGTTTGGTTTTAAGTGAAAGAAGAAAAATCGATAATCTACAACACACATTTTCACTTTTCTACTTGCGAAGCTCGTTTAAAAGAGTTAATTTCGTGGAAAGCAAATTATAATTCGTAATAATGTTATCGTATTAAAATCTTGTTTCTGAAAATTCATTTTAAAGTCTATTTAAAAAAGTCGCTAATATTCTAGATAAATTTTTTAAAATAAGAAAAGTCTTATCAGAAATGATTATTATGTTTGTACATTTGCTATTTATTATTTAATTTTATAAAAAATCATGTTTCTTTTGTTTTAAAAATTAAGCTCAAGTTTGCAAAATATTTTCTATTCGATTATATTTTTTGTTTTATTTTATATTATTGTTTGTTTTTTTTCTAGTTCTGCTTTTAAAAAGTGCATTTTTTCTAATATACAGTTACGTACAAAAAATACGGTTACCTAAGTTATAAAGAAAGTATCTTGAATATCATTTTTTGCGTCTTTTATCGAAAATTACTTATTTCTTTATTTTTATTTAAATCTTCCATCATTGCCAATTATTTAATTATTGATTTTTCCGACGTCAACATAAATCTATAAAGGGGGTCTTTCCCACTTTACGTTTATTTTTGTTTTCGGGAGATCTCTCAAACAGAGTTTTCTCTACTAATTGTCGGCTCAATGTCCTAGTGAAGCATACTTTAGCTCTAGTCAATGATTACTTCATATGGTTGCCCCCTTTAGAACGAAATACAACAGTCTGACATTTTCCATAGGTTTGATTTCATCTTTTCGATTATTTTTTAAATTTTTAATATTTGAGCGCTCAACATCTCATTTTTTTATTAATAAATATTTAACAAATAAAATATTTTTTAATCAGTCAATTTATAAACGAAAATTCCGTGCAATTTTTGTTTCGCTTTTCCCGCTTCTCTCATTATACATTTTTTACCTTTTTATAGACTGCAGAAAGTGAAAAAAAATAGCTTCTTCAAATTACAACAATGTCACTCTTTTATTATTTTGGTCTCACTGAATTCATAATTGGAGAAATCTTTTCTCGAGAAGAATTTTTCCCGTTAGGAAGAAATTCTGTGAGAATATGCATGATTAGACTGAATATTATTTTTCCGGCAAGAAACTAACACTTATCATTAAAGCTATTCACGTCACCAATTGCGAAAGCGCAAAAAAGCAACATTTTGCTCTAGTTGACGTGAGCTTATAACCATGCACAAAATAGTGATGGTTTTTATGAGAGTTAGATGGCAACTCATTAAAATTTCATTAAAAAATAAAGAACGCATTTAAAAGTATTTTTAATTCTTAATATTTTATTCTTTGCAGCAACATTTTTTCATTTTACTCCTTCGCAAGAGTAAAATTTGTGAAGCGAATACTTTTATTGTTGTAATTTGTTAGTCCCTTATAATAAATGACATTTGTTTCTGTAATTTTCGGGCAATCATATTAAAGGCAAGAGAAATTTTTTAGGACAAATATTTCAAATAACTTGATAGTTTTATGAGAAATTTTCAAAACTGTGTGTGCGTTACTGGTGACCCTCATTCTTTTGTCCGTAACTATACATATGCCGTGATATTATTAATTTATTTTATTTCTCAAAACAATGTATTTATTCTAACATTATTTGCAGTAATAACTTATAAGACCAGTATAATATTTTAAAAGTTATAAGTATTGAAAAAGCTTTCTAAATAAATAATAGTTTTATGTTTTATAATACATTATTTTAAGTTTACTAAAATGTTTAATTATTTATTACGTATCTAAAATAACACTTTTTTCTATGTCATCTTATTTCCTTTTTAAATACATCTATCTTCTGCATACAATTGCATTTAATAAACATTTTTATAATTTTGCTAATTTTTCTTCTAATAAAGTGCTCATATGCACATCTCTAATATTGTAAAATAAACTCGCTTAAGGAGATTGTTTTTCTTATTATATATATATATATATATATATATATATATATATATATATATATATATATATATATATATATATATATATATATATATATATATTAACAAAAACAGTAAGATTTAAGCTTAACGAAATAAAATAAATTGAAAGTTATTGATTTTGAACTGCTGGGTATTAAAAATGTATATTATTTTATAGAAAAAGTGGCTGTTTGATAATGTTTTACCGCGCTGCACTGTACACGCAAAACATGATTTGGTAATAGTAATTGCAAACAGCAGCTTGAATCTATACACGGTTTTTAGCTTTTGATCCTTTTGTGCAATGTTGATGTGCAAATAATCCTTGTAAAAAAACCGACTTTAAAACAGATTTTATTTGTCTGCCTGTAACGGTTCAAGAGTAGTTCACATACTGCATTAACTATTGTGAGACCCTTATAATCCATCTAAACTTTATACTTGTTCAACTGTTCAATAGTTTGGCAATATACATCAAATTACAGAAACTAAAGGGGCACCCATTAATTTCCAAATTCAAATTATGTACTTGATGTTGTAGTAGATTTAGCAATCAGGGGGCTTATTCTGAATTGCGATGCGAAAATCAATGCGATGCGCAAATGAAATGCGATGCGAAAGAAAATTGGTATTATTCAGTTAACGTTTGCTACAAAGTATTTGCAGACTAACGTGCATTTGTTGTTTTTAAATGGCCTCTTGCCAAATGGCTGTGCTTATTTATAAATTCTATCTTTATAAATTATTTAAAGTTGACGCGGTTTGTTGGTCTTATTGCTTACTTCCCTGAATTTAATCATAAATATATGATGAATACATAAATAAAATATTGTTTTTTACTTACATGTTTGTACTTTGCGAATGCAACTTTATTGTAGAATAAATTTTTCGAATTTGACATGTGTTTTCGCAATTTAGAATACCGATTTACCACCTTTTCGCATTTGAAATGCGATTAAAATAGAACTTTGCGAATATCGCAATACATAATAGCAATTGTTCGCATTTATGTATTTTCGCATCGCAATGCAGAATAAGCGTCCAGGTTCTTTGTAAATTTTAACCGTCTGTCTATAACGGTTCAAAAGTTTGGCCACATAAACTAAATTATATCAACTATTGTAAAACCCTTTAATTTATAATTAAAAATTTTTATACATCTTATGCCAAACAAACCGGTTCAAAAGATACGGCCATATAGGTTAAATTACATTAAATTGAAGGGGGAAAACAATTTGAGACGATAGAAGCCTTAAAGGATGCAATAACGAAAGCATAGAGCTCAATATCGCGAAATTATTTAAAATTACTATACAAGTTGATGCCAAATCACATATATGAGGTTATTTCTACAAATGGTGGCTTACATTTATAACTAAAAATTTATCAATAATAACATGAACATGAAATATTTTTTTTTGAAAATTTTAAAAATAGTAATCGGTATGAAATACAAAACACATATTTTTAAAATTTTTTTCTGACTGTCAGTCTGTCTGTCTCTCTGAAAAACTGCTGTATGGATTTGAATAAAATTTTGTAAGGAGGTCCCTTAGGACCTTGATTCCAATATTAAATACCTTTTTTTTGTTGAAAATAAGTCATTTCATAGCGAACATAGAGATACAAATGTGAAAGTACCAAAATTTTGCCCGTATAATGGTACTAAAACAGTTGTCTGCACATTTTATTTTTGTAAATGGAAAATTTTTAACTCTGGAATAAATATTTAAGAACACATTTTTCTAATTTTTTAATTTTTAGAAAATAAGTGACAAGCAACGAAGTCGTAGGCACTGCTAGTAAATAAATATAAAGTTTTAATTAAACATTTTTAGTTGCACATACTATATATTAGAAATATCAAGTAGTTCTAGCTGTAATAAGAGAATAATTACTATTTGCATTTAAACAATATTCGTTTGTACATTTGACGTACATAAATGAAAAATCTATAGCTATAATTATGTGAGGTGTGTAATTGAAAAAACCCAATTACTGTGCCAAAGCATATCCATTTTTTAATTTTCGAAATTCTTATTTCTGAAATTTTTGGTGAAATGACTATTTTTTGCTGCGATATAAGACGATCTTTTGTCCGACAAGAATTCGATTATACAAAGTAAGTTCATTTGAGTGATCGTTAATTTTGAAAAAGAAGATTTAAAGATCAATAAAAATTTAGCAGGCCAACTGATAGAGAAAACCGATTTAACTACATTTCTTCTGATATTATCCCCTACGCGACAGGTAACGTTTTGCAGTCAAATGAGCTGTAGTGACATTTACTGTTGTCCTTCAAACTGCGGTAATACAATATTTAAGGTGGAACATAAATGTAACATAAAGCAAAGAAAAAAAAATAAATAAAGAATTTTACAAGCGAATTCACTATTTCTTATAGACTGCCAACTAAAACCTAAAGAAATAAATCCGCCAAGTGTTAGTTTAACTCACACACGAATAATTCCGTACCATGTATGTTTTAGTCTTGAATTTTTAATTTTAGTTTTTTAACTTGTTACAGAGTACATAGTAAAACATACATGAAGTTACCTTTAGGATACCTTTAAATTTTAATTTATTATACTTGTTTATGTAGCGACTTTGCAATCCATAACCTGTGTAAATTTATTTTATTTTTATAGCAGAATCCTCTGTAAAAATTCCAAGCGTCTGCATACAACAGCTTTAAGGATAAGGGCATAGTCTCTACGGAAACACCGTCTAATTTTCAATTTATTGTTTTTAAATTATTTTTATAGCTTAATTATTTGTGCATACTCTGCAGAGTACCGAAATGCTCTCTAACTTCTCCCACATGAGAGAGCAGTGAGATATTTTAGTTTTGTTGCTTCTTTTCGTAAATGTGTGAGAGGCTAAAAAATATTTTGGTTTTTTCATTTCATTTTTTTTTTGGTTTTTCGTTAATGACTGTGAAGAAGAACACAATTTTTTTCTCATTTATGAGAAACTTTATTTTTCTCATCTTTGAATGCTCATAAATGAGAAGTTTCCAACGCTGAAAAATTCTTCGCATTCGTTTATGAAAAGCAGCAATAATGAGAATGATGACGATCCCTTATCGTGTATGAATGCTTAAAAACGAAAGAGACGTACTCATTCACGTGTGATCGTAGTGAATGCTCATAAATGAAAAATTTTGAATTCTGTGTGAATTTTAAATGTCTGCCTACTACGGCTGAAAAGTAAATCCATATAAATGAAAATCACATCACGTCAATAACGGGACGCCATTTTATTTAAAGTTTTATTTTTTCTTCTTGTTACAAAAGCGCACTTAATCTGAAGGGTCTGCAATATTTTGATGAATATAAATACATATGTAACACTTTGTGTACAGAACCCAAAAGAAGAAACAAGAAAAAAAAAAAAATAGAGCAAGCAAACTGTAACCGAATTTTTACATACACCTCAAGGTAAATAAAAAAATGACATATAAAAACATGAGTTTTGTATCTAATGAAAATAAAAAAACAACTGTTTTTTTACCCAGAAGCAGTTTTCGGTTTAATAGAAAAAAGTTTATTTTGAATCATGCTTTAGCTCATATATAAATTTTGCTTTTGGAGTATCAAGCTATCAAAATCTTTACAAGACACTCTATTATCATTGTAACTTAATATATACATACGGATCACCCTCAAAATTTATTTTTATACACATAAGATAACAAATGACTATTTAAAGTAAATGAATTTTGTTTTCACGATCTCCATCAAGCCTTCTTAAAAAGTTTTTTAAATTCTCTCAATATTTTTTAGTTTAGATCAAAAAAAAGTTGGGTCGCTAAACCTAAACCAGATATTCTCAGAAGGACGTTTTTATATTTTTTTAGTTTGTTTTTAATTATAATTTTTATAATTCAAAAAAGTTGTTCAATGTCTTTATTTTATGACTTAATACATTTTGAAAAGTAAAGTAATCTAACTTTTTTGCACTTTATAATCGTTATATTTTAAAAATAATTTTCGTATTTATGTTGCTCTTTTTTTAATATTTCTGAAATAAAGTATTTTTGTATGTTTTCAAAATTATCAGCAGCTCCTTTGTAAAATAAATATCTACTATTGTTATAAAATAAAATAAATTTAACTTTTATCATTAAAGAAATAAAAAATATTTTTATTTATTTTAAGCGTTTCTTAGCTAACTGATTTAATTAAAAATATAATATATAATCTACTTGCTACTTGATATTTATTATTAATGTTTAATTATTTTTTAATTCCTTCAAAAGTCACTAAGAAATTTTTAATTTTATTTTAAACTGGACTTCTTTTTTGATAATGAAAAAAACATTTTTAATTGACTTAAAAAAGAAGGTTATTAATTCGTCTGAATGTTGCTTCTTTATGTTTATGCCCGCAGAACTCAGTAATTTCTGAACCGATTTTGAAATTTTTTCTTTAATTAAAAGGTTATGCTTACAGATTGGTACCGTCTTAAAAACAGTTCCCCTTACAACATTCACGTTTTTTACGTGTATTGTGAACGGTGAAGGGCACCACTTTAAAATTTTAAAAAAACTGCGTGTCCCAATAGCAAAAAAGTTACATACATATATAAAAATAAATCTAAAAATTAATGGATGTCCCCACAGGTGACGTAAATTGACCTATATGAGCCTATTTTTCGAACCGACAGCTGAAAGTTACAAAGAACCTGTAATGCTTTTAAAATTAAAGGATGTTTCAATAATTAATGTCATTTGGCCTATATGGCCCCATCTTTCGAACTGTTTTGTACAAACACTTGAAAATTAGACCGAATTTCTACTCCTTTGCCTGGTATAACAAGAAGTGTAAATATTTGAATTCATAAATTAATGGGTGTGTGTAATAGTTGATGTTATTTGAAGCTTTCGATGTTCAGTGAAGAAACATTGATGTCCATCGATTAAAAAATTGCGATAGCTAAAAACTTCATGCATTTTTATGCTCTATTGTTTATTTGAGCGATTTTATTCAAGTTGCACTGAACAAAATTGAGAGATTATATACGAGAAGTTTAACATTATCGAAGATTTGTGTACATTTTCAATGCCTCATATATTTTTAAAAATTAATGTAAAGAAAAAAGAGTTTATGTATTAAAAAGCATTTAGCGTCTTTTTACAACAATGTGAATAAATTTATATTAGTAGCTATGTATTTAACTCTTTCCGGTGCGGCGGTATGAACACTATACCACTATCACTATCGGCGCTGATTCAATTGTCGATGATGTATAAGACCTCAATGATCAGAACTAAATCTGAAAACTTTATGATCATATCATTATAGTCGAAGGCGGTACCCAATGCTTTTATTATTGCCAAAAGTATTGGGAATATCTTACCACGTAAAGATTTTAAGAGGAATATCATTTCAAGCCTATGTAACTGGGGCTGATGTTCACCAGCGATTGCTTTAAAACCAAATAAAAAAGCACTATTCGAATAAACCTTTGGTAGATCCAAGAATACGAGCCTTGTCATCCCATCAGCTAGTAAGAGCCCTACTACGATGATGTACGCGCTATACCAAGACTGGCCACTAGAGACGAACCCATACAAACGCGGTGGTATTACATTCATACCACATCCTTGTGCAGTATCCTATAAGGATAAATATTATTTCTTAAAATGTTTTTTTTAATAAATTATTTTAATATGAGAAAAGTTCTGAATCGAAATGATCTATTTTGTTGTCTAAAGCAACTTTTAAGATGAAGATGAAAAAAAGTATCATTACAAATTGTATTATTTTTAAAGTGTGTATCATTCGTATTGCATTTTACTTCTTATTTTGGTTTTCATTGAGTTCATTGCTGAAAAAGGGCGATTTAATTTTTTGAATTTACGGAGAGACTTATCTGTCATAATTTTTAACAAGATTTTCGTTGCAATTCCAGGAAATTTGTACGTAGCAAAAGGTAAAACTTTTTCAATAAAAAAAACGAACTAAAATTACAATAGCCAAAAACCGTGAAACTGAAATTTTAATTTGTATTTTAAGAATAAAATTCCCAATTTGGGAATAAATTCCCTTACCTGAAACACTGATCCTTATGTGTTAAGATCATACATGGGGGTAGTTAATTAGAAGGGCTAATTAATTGCCAATTTTCTTATTATTGAACTCTAAATAATTCTAATGATTACCATTACCATTATTTTCGCTAATACTAATGCTCTTAATTAGAATGGTTTTATTAATAATTAGTTAAAAAACAAACTCATTAACATTGAGTAGTGATTTAATTATTTCAAAGCATTAAAATTAATAAAAGTCAAAATAATTAAATACTTTAAAGTATTTGTTTACTGTACTTATGATATTAAGCGCATTTTTATCACAAAACTTTTGTGATATACATACAGTGGTGGCCACGAATTTAAGACACGGCATCTCACTTATATATTTCTGACAATTGTTACATTTTATAAAAAAAATTTTAGATTTCTGATATTTTTTATAAGATCTTAGTAGTGTAATGAAAAAAAATTTATAATATTTTATTAGCTATATTTGGTTAAGAATTTTTATTTACATTTTATATAGATTAACATAAATTTTATTCTGGTCATGAATTTAAGACATAGGCAAAATAAAACTTTAATTCACTAAAGTAAAGCTTAGATTCATAAAAAAATCTTAGTATTTGGTGGGAAATCCTTTGTTTTGGATAACAGCAGCACATCTTCTGGGCAAACTTTTAACTAACGCCATACAACGTTGCTTTGGGATAGCATACCAAGCTTTTTGGATTTCTTCCCATAAATCGTTTACATTTGTTGGTTTTACTGCTCGTACGTGTTCCTCAACATCATTCCACAGGTTCTCAATCGGATTGAGGTCCGGGGACTGAGCTGGCCACTTTAGAACACTGATATTGTTTTCCTCTAAGCAACTCTTCACTAAGCGTGAAGTGTGCTTAGGGTCATTATCATGCATAAATTTCCATATTAAAGGCATGTTGTCTTCAGCGAATGGTTTCATAATGTCTGTGAGTATGTTTTTGTAAACCTGCTGGTCCATTTTTGTATCAATCTTGTGGATAGGACCTACACCATGCCAGTAAAATGCTGCCCACACCATCACATTTCCACCACCATGTTTGACCGTTTTAAGGGTGTACTTAGGGTGATGCTCAAGGTTGGGGGGGCGCCATACATACTGTTTTCCGTCAGAGCCGAAGCGGCAAAACTTCGACTCGTCGCTCCAAAGTATATTTTTCCAAAATATCATCGGTTTCTTGAGATGTTCTCTTGAAAACGCTAATCGGGATTTAATATTTTTTTTTTGACACAATACACCCACGCAAGTTTTTTTCATTCAGACGTCTTCTTATTGTCCTGGACGATATATCAATACCGAAATTCGATGACATTTCATTTTTTATTTTACTTGAGCTCGTGAAAGGATTATTAATAGCTGTTTTATAAATTAAGCTATCCTTCCTAGGTGTAGTTTTTCGGGCTCTAGACTTCTGTTTGACATTTTTGGTGGTACCATGTTGCTTGATGTGTTCTAGAGCGTTGTATATCTTGCATCTGGAGCATTTAAGTAGCTTGGATATCTCCATTACTGTCTTTCCATCATCCTTCAGCTGCTGGATCAGTTTTCGCTCTGCATCGGAACTCCAAGTACCCTTGGCCATTTCTAACCAAATATTTCGATGTATACTAATATAAAATTAACTAGAATATTCGTTACTTACCGTTTAGCTTCAAAAAACACCAAAAAGTTACATAAAAACCAAATATTTCTTACATGTCTTAAATTCGTGGCCAGCTTCAAATACACGTTTTTACAATAATATTATCAAAAAAGCAACAAAATGTAAAATCGAACAAAATAAAATAACGGTTCTTTTTCTTAACACTACAGGGTACACAGCAAAATAAATAATACCTAATTTCATATTGCAGGGTTGTACAAATTAGCACAACTAAGTCAGTCATATGTCGTGTCTTAAATTCGTGGCCACCACTGTACACATATACAGTACTGTTCGAAACCTAAGCAACTTTTCCCAAGCAAATACTCATGGTCGTATATGTTCTCTTTAAATAGATTATTGAAAAATTTCCTTTTTATTTATTATTATACATATAGTCTACATACTAATAATAACAACAAAAAATACGTTTCATGTCTTTAGAAGAAAAAATAAAACAAAAACAAAGTTAACCTAAAAATTCGCTGTTCGAAACCTAAGCAACTTTTACATTGTTGCATTTGTTGCGAAATATTAACTAAAACAACAACAAAAATTTTAAACAAAAATTTTAGTCCCGTTATGATTGCTATTGAAAAAAGTAATTTTGGTTGATTTTATGCATTTAAGTGGTACCAATTCTCTAGAAGTGCAACCATGACGCGAACACGTTATGGATCAGATTATTGAACTTTTTAATAACGGTAAACCCCAAATTACTGTAGCAAACCAATTAAATATTAATAAATCAATAGTTTCCCGACTTATAAAAAAGTATAAAGCTACTGGGAAAGTTGAGAAGGCCAATAGCGGTGGGCGACCTTGAAAAACTTCTGAGCGAACAGACCAGAAAAATTTCCGTATAGTTAAAAAAATCCATTTATTTCGTCGAAAGACATAGTGAATGAGCTTGAACTTTAGATTAGTTCTTCCACTGTAAGAAAACGTTTATTGGAACAAAACTTAAGAAGCTTGATGCCATCTAAAAAGCCTTTGCTGACTAAGAAGCATCTAAAAAAGAGGTTTGTTTGATTGATTGCAACGTAGTCTCTGATTTTCTCAGCTTTTCGGTAGTTTTAGGTTGGATTATGCTAGAGCACATATGGATTGGACTATATCCAAATGGAGAACTGTTTTGTTAAGTGATGAATCTAAATTTAACTTACTAAATTCAGATGGAATTTGCCACTTGAGAAGACCAAAAGGAAAGCGGCTACATCCTCGGTACTCAAAAGCCACAATAAAGTATGGGGGAGGAAATGTGATGGCTTGGACTTGTTTTTCGGAAAGTGGTGTTGGTCCCTTTGTAGAAATTCAAACAAAAATGGACCCTTTTGTTTACAGAGACATTTTAGCAACTCACATGCTTAACTATGCTGAGTTGGGAATGCCACTTCGATGGGTGTATCAACATGACAATGACATAAAACACTCATCGAAGTTAGTAAAGGATTGGTTATGACCTAATGGGGTTCAAGTTTTGGATTGGTCACTTCAATCGCCAGACTTGAATCCCATAGGGAACCTCTTTGAAATTTTAAAACGGAGAGTTGGAACTCGACGCTTTAAAAATAAACAGGAGTTGATGAACTGTCTAAAATCGGAGTTGGAAGCTATAACAACATCTATTCTATCGAGTCTTATTGAATCTATGCCCAACAGATGCGCTGAGGTCGTAAGTAACAAAGGATATCACAGCAAATATTAAAAGTTGCTTAGGTTTTGAACAGCCAATTTTTAAGTTACTTTTGTTTTTATTTTATCATACCTTCCAAAGAAATGGTTTTTAACTTTTGTTGTTATTTTTAGGTTATAGACACATTGTGTAGTAGTAAATAAAAAAAAATACTTTCTATAAATTTATTTAAAGAAAAGATATGAGTCTATTATTGCTTAGTGGGAAAAAGTTGCTTAGGTTTCGAACAGTACTGTATGTTTTAACATTCGCTAAGAAGATATGTTTGTTTTGTGTTTAAAAAAAACTGTTAGCTGGAGTGTTGGGTGACTTTAGATGTCAGACATCACGTTTTACACCAATCTCACTTAAAATGATAAATAATTAAAATTATTAAATATAGATCCATCTACAAAATTGTTAAGGGTTAATTGCTTTATGCATAGTTCCTTTTGAATGTTCTATTGAAATATCTTTTTTCAGTTGTTAAACAATTATAATTAAAATAAAATCATTAGCATTAAATGGTATTTCATTGTCATTATTTCAAGCAATGCCAGTGAAAATTCAATGGTACTTAGAAAATTAAAGTTATGGTTCAGTTGTTCTTATTTAATTATTTGTCACAGACTTAAAGTTTTCGAAAGTTAGCACTGATTCACGATCAAGTTATTACAAATTTTTGTTGAAAACATTTTGGATTCTGAAAATATTTTTCCATTACAATTTTGCGCTTAATTAATCACATAATTTTTTTTTAATATATTTAACTGCAGTTTTTTTATTTTGCTTTCCCATCAAATTTATACCAGTTATCTACAGTTTTTGCTTCTATTTTGTAAAAGAAATCAATCAAAAACAAACAATTTTCCTTTAATATACTCGCTGTGCAAGTTCTCATCAAGTTCTCTCAATTGTTCTCATCAATAGAACTACATTTTTATTTTTGGACATCACTATTCTAGATTTTGTTGTGATTTCATTAAAATATGCTTAAATCAGGCAAATAAAATCTTTTATTCCTTAAAACATCAAGTGTCAAAAAGCTTGCTGAGAGCAAAAAAAAAAATGTAACTATTGGCATCAGTAGAAAAATTGAGTAAAATAAAACTTCCTTTAAAAGCAAATAACGGCGCTAAAGACCAGATTAATAGAAGTATTCAACGGGTGTGGCATTGATATCGAGACTTACGATGTTGAAGAAAAAGAAGAAGTAGAGTATAATGAACAAAACCCCAAAGAATGAGAAACTTTTTCTAGAGCAGTTTTAGGTGAAGTTTGAAGCATTTAGAATTATAAATGAGATGCAATTAAATAGACTTTAAAGGCCACAAATAAAAAGTTTCGTGAAATTTGAAGAATAATTGTGTGGCTTTGAGTGAAAAGGTAATCATTCTATATAAGTTCATTTAATAAAGTTCGAAGTTCCTAAAACGAAATTAAAAAGTAAAAGATAATTATCATCTAATTAAAAATGAAAATGAAGAGTGTAAAAGTGTCGATTCTTTGTGAATTTTCGTTTTTCATCTAAAAAATAAAATTAATTAAAAAATTACCTAAATTAAGAAAAAAATAATTTTCAGAAGCCCGGGATTGAACTCGTGCCTAAAAAGGATCCAGAATATGTTTTTGTACTTTATGATCTGGAAATTAATATAGTAGAAATAAGAAATGGAATGACCTGGGGTGAAGGATATAAAAAATATTTAGGAAAAAAAGAAAAGAAGCGCATAATAGTATCTATGTATATATTTGTGTATGTAGTATACGTAATACAAGTCATGTGGAATGTCAAAATGTGATATGTAATTTCCTGTTTCAAAAATTTACATTGAAGAAAAAATTGTTGTGAATAAATTCTTTTTTGGGGTAATTTCTTTTCAACTTTTGCCTTCAACTTTTGCACATACGCCTTCATCTTAAAAAAAAATTTAAATTCCTAAAAAACTTACACATGATTATTAAAACACATAAGAGCTAATTATTTGCAGATAGAAATCTTCTTTTGCTATTTGTTACAATGTTAAACATTAAAACTGTCCCCATCATATTTTTCTTTTAAGTATATACATACGAAAAAAAAATCATTTTCAAAAAGCCAAAAAAAGTGGACATTATTTTTGGAGTACTGAACTTTTCAAATTTTTAAAATATTAATACATATCTGTATCATTTTAAAGCTTTTGAAAAGGTCTAATAATTTTTTAAAAATGCTTAACCTACTCGTACGAGGGCTGCTATATATATTTCTGGCCTGGCAACACTGAGTGCTGCCAAGTGCAATCTGACATTTCCATTGGAAAGTTTGTCATTTTTAAGCATAATCGTACTCAAAACGTTTTGACGTACGACCATTATTTATGTTGTTTACAGTGACTTGGAAAAATTAATATAGAAAAAAATGGAATTAACTCGTGAACATTTTCGTGCCATAATTTTTCACAACTTTCGAGGTGGATTATCACGACAAGAGTGCATTGATGAACTTAAATCTTTATATGGCGATGAAGCACCATCCTATAGCACTGTGAAAAATTGGTATAATGAATTTAATCATGGCCGAAGCTCGCTCAAAAAAGAATTCCGTGAAGGTCGTCCAAAAACGGCTGTTGTGCCAGAGAACATTGATGCCGTGCGTGAACTCATAATGCAAGATCGACATGCGACATACCGAGAGATAGAGACATCCTTGGACATTTCTTCCACCAGCATACATTCGATACTGCATGAACACCTGGCCGTAAAAAGGTTTGTTCTCGTTGGATCCCGCACAATTTGAAAGTCGCTCAAAAAAAGGCTCGTGTCGATTGGTGCAAAGAAATATTGCAAAAATACGATTGCGGTGCTTCAAAAGACGTTTATAAGATCGTCACAGGTGACGAATCATGGATCTATGCGTATGAGCCCGAAACGAAACAACGATCGACCGTGTGCGTCTTCAAAGACGAGCAAAATCCAACGAAAGTTGTTCGTGGAAGAAGCACTTCGAAGCAAATGGTCGCCTGTTTCTTCGGCAAAACTGGTCATGTGGCGACTGTTCCGCTTGAGCAACGTAGGACAGTCACTTCTGAGTGGTACACTACAATTTGTTTGCCTGAAGTCATCGGAGAAATTGAAAAACCAACAAGAAAAGACGAATCATTGTTCACCATCACAATGCAAGCTCTCACACATCGGCTCAAACCAGAGCGTTTTTGACCGGCCAAAACGTCGAATTAATGAGTCATCCGCCGTACAGCCCTGACTTGGCACCTAATGACTTCTTCTTGTTTCCGCACATCAAGAAAAAAATGCGTGGTCAACGATTTTCGTCGCCAGAAGAAGCTGTTGAAGTGTTCAAAAACCATGTTTTAGAGGTGTCTCAATCGGATTGGAAAAAGTGCTTCAACAACTGGTTTGAGCGCATGCAAAAGTGTATAAATCATGCTGGAGAATACTTTGAAAAACAATGAAACCATTTTTGATTATAAATATTCGCATTTTTACTGTTAGGCCAGAAATATATAGAGCAGCCCTCGTATTAAGAGGCAATGACATTTTTATGTAAAATTATGTACGCATATATACTACCTTTTTTTTTTGTTTTTTTACTTCTTAATTCTTGGTCACCTCAATATTTGCTTTTTTGATTGGAGATACTTCACTAAACTAGATTTAAAATATTGGTGAAGGGTATATAAGATTCGGCATAGCTGAATATAGCACTTTTACTTGTTTAGCCTACGATATATGTTTATACAGGGTGTTCGCCCGGAATACATACTACTTTCTTTTACAGCCATTTTAGTAAAAATTAGTCTTGACAGTTAATGTTTGGCATTGTTAAAACATATTATTAAAATCAATCATCGATTACTGTGATGATGAGAAAGATACGTGAAATTTTTGGGAAAAATAACGTGTCATAAAAACGCACTATTTATCATGTAATGAATGATTTCGATTCAGTTTAGGATTCAGTTGCCAATAAGATGGTTTAGCTCGCCCTTGACCAGCCCAATTTTCATGAACAAATCATAATGAGTGACGAGGCACATTTTTATTTGGATGGACATGTGATTAAACAGAAAAGTCGGTTGTGGGCAATGGAAAGCCCTATAATTATTTATCAGTCACCTTTGCATCCATTAAAAGTGACAGTCTGTTGTGCTATTTGGCTGGAGGAATAATTGAGCCTTGCTGGCGTAACGGTAACTGTGATATGATTAAAAACTTTTTAATGCCACAACTGCATGCTTTGGGCTTGATTAACATGTGGTATCATCAAGACGGTGCCACATCGCATACAGTCAGGATTACAATGGAAATACTGCGAGACCTCTTTCTACAACTAGTTATTTCAAGAAATGTTGATAGTGATTGGCCTACACGCCCGCCTGAGTGGACTGCTCCGGACTACTTTTTGTGAAAATATGTGAAAAGCAAGGTTTATGCAAACAAACTAGAAACGCTTGAAAAACTCAAACAAAATATTCGTGATGAAATTAATGAAATATTGTGTGAAATGTGAGAGAATGTAATGTAAAATGTGCTCAAAAGAGATCGCATTTTTGAGGCTCACAGAGGCGGACTTTTATCTGATATTGTATTTCATATATAATTGTCGACATTAAATAAAAGATTTATCAATATGAGATCCGTTTTCTTTCATTCAATCAGAAGTTATAACCACCAGGCGGACACCCTGTATAACCTACAAAAACCGATAAATCTTATAAATGAATGAAAATTGAATTATTTTCGGCCTTTCGGTTCATTTTTAATTTAATTTCTAAACATTTTTGAAAGAAAAATTATTTACGTTTTCCAAAGAAAACAAAAAAATTAGACGCAAGGCAGAATGAAATGCAGCATTTTCTGGACCGCCACATCTTTCATCAGCATTCTTGTTATGTACGTCGTAAACATCATCTATTTAATCAACTAATCATAACATTAATTGGTGAGACGAAGTCCACACACAACTTGAGCATATTTTTGTCGTTCTCCTTGTAACTCGTCTTGTACTATTGTTTTTGCTTTCGTACTAACCTTCGGTATAGCCACGAAATGCAATTTTTATTTTTAAGTACGAAAGCAAAAAACAAATGTACAAGACGAGTTGCAAAGACGAAGAAAGATATATATTGGCAGCAAAAGAAAGTGTGCATTAGATTTTACAAGGAAAATTTATTCATACTTTCAATTTTGTTGCACCTCCAAATTATCTTAACTGTGCACTGCGAGATTATTATTCATAAAAGAATTATATCAAGCCATTGGTATAATCTACAAATTTATTTTCAATACAAATTTGTAAAAAAAAAATAATTCATTATAAATTTCATTTATAAATATTTCGCACAGACTTGTACAAATTAATAAAGCTATAATCACATTTAACAATAAAGCAAATTTTGAAATTTAAATTAATAGAAAAAAAAAAAGATTTTAATACTAAGACTGCTGGTATAAATTTTAATATGGGTCCATTCACTACAGCTCTTCAAGAATCTTTAAATGGGGAACAATTCATTGTAAGTGTAATTTTCTAAAATTTTTCGTGCAATAGCAATGAACTTTTTCTCCAACGCACGCTCAATGGGTTGAATTAATTCGTTGGTGAAAACTTCAAAATTCTGATTAATCGTTTCGTTGACAACGTCTCCTAAAGTTTTGTCACCATTAAAAAGATTCTCCAAGCGTATACGTCCTTTGCCAGTTCGAATTTTTACATCTAACTCCTTGATGGTTAAATATTCCATTCCATTCATATTTTTAAAGTCGAAAACAATTTTTACAAAGGCATAAAAATTGGCTATTAAAAGAAATTGTTTATTTAAAAAAATATGGAAAGAGTGATGTGTGGGAATGATATTTTTAACTTACTGAAATTTCCTTTAAAAGGACCATTGCCTCTTATTGGTAGAGTTAAAATTTGACCATTTAAATCATAAGCACCTTCTCCCTGAAGACGAGGTAAGTTTAGCTCAAAATCAAAACGCAAACCATTATCGGAAGCCCTAGAAAAGAGTAATTAAGGGATTTATTAATTAAAATGTTTTATTTAGGGATTTAGTTTTTTTTAACAAATTAAGACCTCAGCTTTCAAAACATACTTTAGTTTCTTTATTTCGAAATTTGATGCTCCATATATATTTAAATCAAGAGCCTTGGCGTTAATACCCGCACTGCCACCATCTAAAATAATGAGATCTCCAATAAACAAAGGTTCCATCGCTGGCACATTTAATTCTTTAATGCCATCCTTGAGGTAGGGTCGCATATTGTGTACTGTATTCTTGATACATTCACTAATTTTTGGATCATTACGCGAGCAAACTTTAATATAATCGGCTGTTAAAAAATAAAAATGAAAAGAAACTAATTTAAAAAAAATATTTCGTCTGCGACAAAAGTGCATTTTGTAGGCAAAATTTTTGCATTATGAGAAAAGTTGTATTATCTACACTTCATTGCAAATAATAAAATTAACTATTAGAATGTTTTTAATACCCTTCACCACAAAAAGTGAAAAAAGGATATATCGAAGTTTGTCATTCCGTGTGTAATTTCTACAATATCCATACCGAAGTAGATTTTCAAATGTCCGTCTGTTCCTCCGTGTTAGTGTTGATTGGCAAACTTGATTTCACGAAAAAAAATAATAATAAATATGTCAATCGATCAGATATAGTGTTGAAAGAGGTGCTATTGAAAATCAGCATGATCGGTTCATGTCCTTCAAGGCAGCAGGCAAAACAACAGTACAACATTTTTTTTAATTCTCTGTCACCTCAATATTTGCTTTTTTATTGGAGTTTTACATAGATGGTGAAGGGTATATTATAGCCCAATATAGCACTTTTACTAGTTTTTTGTGATTAATTATTATTATTGCAAGCGATTAATAAATAAGAGTGTGATAACAGCAGTAGAAATGATTTAATTCTCGTAATATTGCACTTACGCAACTGAGCTGACTGAGCTCCAGCTATTAGTACAATCATTAGCGTTGATGCGAAAACCTTCATATTGGCTAAAATGCTTAATGGGCTGAAAGAAAAAAATTAAATAAATAAAACATAAATAAATTAATTAATTTAACGTGAATTAAATTTAAATAAATTTAAAATTTAAATTTAACGTGATTATAGGTGTTGGTGACACTTATATGAAATGCAAAAAATAAAAATTGGCTTAAAAAACAAATAAGCTAGAGATCAGACATAGTTTTGAAAATTTTCCTTTTGAAAAACACATCAAGTAAAAAATTTTCGAGCTATGAGCTTCTGAACTTTTCGTAGAAAAGTACGATAGTGCACCATTTTATTTTATCTCTTAAAAAATGAGGTCGATTATAAGGTGATTAATGATTTTTTTTATTTAAAAATATCGAAGATATTGTTCCTGATGATATGTGGTTGTTTGTGTGAAATATTTTCTCCATGAATATAAAATAAAACAAATGGGTTTTAGTTTGGGGTTTTTTCTTTCGATTTATTATTTCGTAAAACTTACGTTCAGGTTGGCGGGTAGAACAAAAGTGAAAGAGAAAAGGTAAAAAGAGATTTTATACAAATTTGAAGCATAGGCGCCAAAGAAAAAGAAAAAGAGGGAAGATTAAAAAGAGAAATGTCAAAGAAAGTGAAAGATAAAAAAAGGGTATTTCGCACATAAACAGTGGTTTCAACAAGATGGCGATTCGTGCCTTACGGTGACCGCAATCATCGATTTTGAGAAATAGACCTGTCAATTGGTCTACAAGGTCGTGCGATTTGACACCTCTTGATTATTTCCTGTGGGGCCACGTGTGGGCTGATAAACCAGCAACAATTGACGCTTTGGAGGCCAACATTATATGTGTTATTCGTGACATACGCCAGCAGCACTTGAAAAAGAGACCCAAAATTGGACGTTCAGATGCGCTTCGTCATGTGCAGCCGCGGTGACCATATGCCATGTTCCCATCTAACGTATAACAAAATTCTTCATTAAAATTTAATTTTTTGTGTTATTTTTTACAATTTAAAGTTCTTTTCGTGCTTAAAAAACCGATTACCATATTTTGGCTTTCCTTCGGATAGAATTATCATGGATTAAATTATTGATTTATTAACACAAAAAGTGCACATAAAATCAGTTTAAAGTTGTGTATGAAAACAAACAAAACGTTTCGCAAACGTTTCATTTTTTTTAATTTTAAATCGTTTTGTATATGAGCAAAACAAATACTTTTTGAATGACAAACAGTTCAAACGAAACAATTGGTTTTTTACTCAACCACTTGCTTTGATATAGTTAGTTGATATATAGTTAAAAAAATATAGTTAACTTTTGGCTAACTAGTTTACAAATGATTTGAAAACTAACTCATAAATGATGTCAGTCAATTAGTTTTTGTACAACTGGATTTTTCTCGATAAGTATTGAACTAACTTTTTTCATACAATATTGCATAGAAATTTAACAGATTGCAGTTGAGTTCAGATAAAACATATGTACTCCACTGTATTTTGTAGTGACTGTAACAATAATAAAAAAGAATAAAAAATTGGCAGTTTGTCAACAAACTGATCAGTTTGCCAAATCGTTTGAAATGACAAGTTGTGTTGTTTTGCGTTACACACAATAAGAATAAACAAAATGATATTTATTATAACTAAAATGCTTTCAAATATTACGGGTGTAAGTAATCTAAATCCAAAGAGATTAATTAATAAAAAATGCATTACGGAGAACCATAATAAAAACTTATGGTTATTGTTTTGTACGTTTAAGTTATGAGGAAGAAAAATTACAGCACAAGTACTAAATATTAAGTGAGAAGCTAAAACTACCGCCCAAGATCTTTTCTACCTAGTGGGCATCTATTAACCGGAAGCGAAGCCACAGAATATAAATGCTTTTTTAAGGACTAAGTGGACAAATTGAATGAAAAGTTTTGAGTAGAAAATTAAATAAAAATTTTTCCTTTAATAGCAATTATTTGCCGGTACACTGTATGGCTGGTAGTACCTGCTTTCAGGTGTGGTGTTTTGCCCGTTGCGTAAGGACATGGACCGATCTTGCTGATTTCCAATAGCACTTCTTTTGACACTATGTCTAATCCATTGGCATACTTAAATTTTTTTGAATTAAGCTAGCCGAGGTAAAAAAATTTTTTGGATTCAAAATGATACCCATGACATGGAAAAATTAGAGGTAGGCGTGGGTCTTGCCCGCTGAAACGAAGGACATGGAACGATCTTGCTAAATTCCAAAAGCAACTCTTTCGGCGTATATAAATTTTTTAAACGATATAGGGCTTTGAGAAACTTAATTTCAACACTAACACGGACGGACAGACGACATCGCTCAATCGACTTCGCTATGCTTAAGAAGTCAGAATATTTATACTTTATGGGATCGGAAATGGATATTGTAGAAATGACAAGTGGAATGACAAACTTAGTTATACCATTTTTCCTCATTTTGTAGTGAAGGGTATGAAAATGAATCATTGCAAATAAAGTAAAGAAAACTGATACACAAGAACTCAAGGTCAAACACTTGGAATTTACCCAGGTTAAACTAAAGACAAAAAAACATGCATTTTCGTCAGTCACTTAATTTTTAATTAATTAGAGTGAATTAATCAGAAAGCAACAAAACCAGAATTTTGTTTTTTTTATTAGATATTATAATCGCCAATATATTATTTAAAATTGAAAATTTTCACAGATTTTTTATACACAAATTTTAAACAATTGATCGGCTATTAAAATTTTTTTAAAAACTGTCGCATATATAATTAATGCGACAAATTGTTTTTTGCTCCTTAGATTTCATATTGATTTAAATTTATTTCAATTTTTCATTGGCGTTTTAGTTGTTAAACATATAAAGTGTTGATTATATTTAATTGCAATAATTTAATTTACTATAAATATAATTAATGGCCATACATTTAATTACTACTGTTGAGAACGTGATAATCGTGTGAAATTCAATTCACGTTTTAATCACTTTGTATTCAATTAATATCTCTTCTTTTTTAATATTGTGCAAATGATTCTCTAGTGTGTGTTAAATTACTTTGTTTAGTCGTAGGCGGAACACAGTGGGGGATTCAATTAAAACGAGTGTAAATAAAGTAGTAGTTACCGCTAA
Source organism: Gymnosoma rotundatum (assembly GCA_916610165.2). Taxonomy (NCBI): domain Eukaryota; kingdom Metazoa; phylum Arthropoda; class Insecta; order Diptera; family Tachinidae; genus Gymnosoma; species Gymnosoma rotundatum. Next base: position 123,409,832 of record OU744336.1, on the reverse strand, counting down.
AGCTCTGACGCAGTGCTTTAGAGGTATAAAGGAGAATCAGTCGAATGGTTTGCTGGAACCGATATCTAGAGAGAAGATGGTGCAAAAACGATTGAATATGCTGCTGTATTATTAACAGACGGAGTTTAATGGTATCCAAACCCTCAAGCAATAAGTAGTTAGTTCACAGATCAGCAAGCTATATTTTTAGATTTGGTACTTCGTTGTGTCACGCCAGTGGAGGGCGTTAGTCGACGTATTGTATTTCACTCAGTGGTAAAACCACCGTTAGATAAGCTCATCATGACAGATGCTAACGTTAATTCATTACATAAACTTTTGTGAATTGAAAATTTTCTAACGCAAATTTTATTCAATTGCTGTTGAGTGCTATAGAAACTGTCGTTCACATATAAACCAGATATTCGAGTCATAAAATTAAAATTTAATTTTTAAAACTTTGGTCTTTTCCCTCTATGGCTTGAAAAAGGACTTATAATTCCTTTTCTTTTTTGTTTTTTGGCAAAATCACCCATTGTAGGTTGTATTTATTTTACCTGATAAGATAATATATCTACAGCTTATATATTTAGAAAACATTTTACATTTTACAATTTAGAAAATATTTTAACGTCATTTATGCAAAATAATTGTTATCTCGGAGAATTGTAAATAATTATATACGAGTAATATGGTTCTAAATAAATATTCATTAACAAAAATATATTGACTTTTATTTCCTATATCGCTCTTAGACATATTAATTAAAGTATACTTTAAGTATACTTTACTTAAAGTATACTTTATTTTAACTATGAATATGGGCCTGAATGGTTAAATTATTAAATGATTTTTTTTTTAACTAAAATTTTGGTAATGTTTACATTAAAAAATTCTGATGAATTATTTTTCAAATATCCCTTAGCAAATAAAATTCCTACGACTGCTTTCGCCTCCAAGAAATTTCACATTTTAGTCTTATAAAATTCAACTGAGAAAAAAATTTGTTCCACGTTAGCTGAAGAAGTTGGTAAACCGATTATGTTATTAACAAAACTGCATTTGACTATTCCATATTGAGTTTTATTTGCGTTTGAATCTTCCAGTTCCAAATCACTTTAATTCAAATTTTGTTCATAAAAGCACGTACATGTTTTAATATGTATGAATACATTTGCACATAATTAAAGATAAAAATATTTACCAATTAGTTAGATTAGCGGTAAATATTAAATTAAAATTGCATTCATCTTTTTCTAAAATTCTGTATGTTTTTTATGTTTGTTCAAATAATTGTAGCTCTTTTTTTACTATTCAAGGTGTTGACATTATATGTGAGTGATGCCAGAAAATCGTCAAGTCGTGTGCGTTTTAAAAATAAAAATCGTTAATCGTCAAAGTGTATAATTTTTCAAAAATAAAATATCTAACACCCTTGATTCTAGCACACCCTAAAACAGCAGCCAAAAAATATAAGCAATAATAAAATTAAACAAGCCGTTTATTATGTCATCTTAAGAATTTAAATTGAAATTAAAAAAACATTGATTTAAAATAGTAATAAACATATTTTTTGTAACTACAAATAATATTAAACTCTAAATTTATTGTGCTACTTCCCGGCATTGATTATTGAAGATGAAAGCACGTCTCGATGGTTATTTCGCTACCGCTTACTTAGCTCGTCAGGAAACTTATCACAAATATTTTAAATGAACTAAAGATTTTTGTCTAAACAATTAAGTAAAGACAAAAATCAAAGTTGAAGCAAAAACAACAATATTCAACATTGATTTTACTTTTCTTTATCCACTTTATATGACCGACATCTTTCGGCTCTTTTATACTGTTTAAAGATTTTTAAAAATAAAATAAAAAACAACAAAACTCTACGTTATTTTATTCTTTCTTTTATGTACGGGCATTTGCAATTTTAATAATTAAAAATTAAAAGCTCGGGAATATTAAATTAAAGAAATTAAACTCTAAATACCGGGAAGTAGCACAATAAATTTAGAGTTAAATATATTGATTTTAATATTCCCGTGCTTTTAATTTTTAATTATAAATAATATTAATTAAAGAAAAATTGTAATATTCTAATAAAGTCCACGTTTACACTATGCCATTTTTTATGCAATTTTTTCAATTTTCTTTATAGGTTGCAGCGAAGCCTTTATTTTAAATAAAACATAACCAACATAAACATCCCCTGAAAACTTTGGCCATGCTATATTGCTTACCCCTCTTGCTTTACCAATAAACACAAATTTCGTACTAATTTCATGAAAAATTGCATAGTGTAAATGCCGTAAAACTGTATTTGTGTTAAATAAATTCAATAATCACTAGAGAAATGCAAACTTTGTTGGCTAGGAATACTGTATGCAAATTTACGTTATTATGTAATATTCTATTTTAATATTTTTTTTTTTTTAAATTAAGCTATCGAACGAACATTTCTATCGCATTAAGACAAAACGGCAGTTAGATTGCGTGGTAATCGAAAGGGTATATTTATTAAAAAAAAAAAAAAAAAACAATAAATAAATTTATGTACATACGAGTACATACGTATATTGTGTGCAAGAACTAAAACTTTTAATTGATCATTCAAAACAATAAAAACACGGAAAGAACATGATCAGCCTACTGAAGTGTTTTTGTCTAATTGTCTAAGTGTTTGCAATTATCTGGCAATTATAGAATGGACTCTTCATCTAGCTTTCTGATAAATTTCCTCAAGGAATTCATAAACGTAATTTATATCTCTGTTTGGTGAAAAATGTTTACTTTTCTCACTAAACCTCAAAAGAAAAATAAATTTTTATTTTTTTTGGATTTCATGATAAGATTGTGCATAACTTTTAAGAAATAGAAATACATTTTCAGAAAAACATTTTCTTTAACCCTTTTCCACTTGTCCCCCGCCTGATTTTTCCATAAGCAGCAAAAAAAAAATCGTTTAGTTTGAAAGTTTAAAGTTTTTGGCCAAAATTACATGCATCCAAGTGCGGAGAACTTATCGAAATTATAAATAAAATCGCGTTTACAACAAAACTCTAGTTAAACGAATTTTATGGATCTCAATAGGTATTGTTTGAGCACAAGTGATTAAAAAATCAATTCGTCGGAGTGAGTGATGAAAAATTTTAAATGAGTCTTTGCTTAAATGAATTAAATAATTTTCAATCTAATCACTTTTTTTTAAATGTATAAAACTATTTATGTATCTTTCTTATGTATATTTTCATGAATTTTTTATAATTAATTCTGATTTATTTGATAATATGAATTGAATTTATTGAAGTTATTTCCATATTTTATCTTTATAATTAATCGATTTACATATCGAAAAGTAATTGTTCTCATCTCAAAGAGCGGTTATTGTGAATTAGTTTTGAATTCTAACTTAACGAATTTATGACCGAACAACTTAGTAAAACTGTATGTAAATGATATAAGGACACTCGCTTCTTGGCTCTCAACAAAGAAACAACTCGTTTTCAAGTTTAAGTGCTTTCAAAAGACTTATAACCTCATTTTGTTTTCATATACATATGTAAGTACATAAGTGCGACATTATTATTTTTATATATAACTAGATGAACCCGGTGTGCTTCGCTACCCCCCTCGTTATTAAATAAAATTAAAAGTATTGCGAAAATTTAATGACGATTGGTCCAGTAGTTAAGACTATATTACGATTTTTAATTTTTCTAAAAATTGGCGGGGTCCCACCCACTTTTCTCCTGGTACGTATTCCTAATTATGCCAATACCATATGTACCAAATATCGTCGACGCAGGTCAAAAAAGGCGAAAATATGGCGATTTAAATTTTTGGGTTATATGGGCGGTGCCACGCCCCTTTGTCCAATTAAAACTTCATATAGCCTATTATTCCTTCCAGAGTCACAGTAACATGCTGTGAAAATTTCAGGAAGATCGGTCCAAGGGTTTGGCCTCCTAAAAAGCACAAACAAACAGACAGACATTCATTTTTAGACCTTTCAGTGTTATTTGTGATTCTATTTTAATAATTTCTGTCTACATTCTAAGTCGAACATTATAAAATAAAGAGAGTGCTCCATTTGTGAGTTAACTTTTACAGTTTAATTTTTTTTCGTAGCAGAACCACAAAATTTTATTACTTTTAAAAATATTTATGTTTTGATGAATATGAGCTAGAAATTGGGATGTATAAAAAAAAGCACAAAATTTCTGTTATCTTGGTAGTTTGTTGACACTTATTCCTGGTAAAGTTTAATTTTACCAAAGATTATCTAAGACGGCTTAAAAAAGTTGAAAGGTCACACATACGATTATGAAATTTAATTAAAAACACATAAAATTTCTTTTTTTTTAATAAACAGCTAGAATTTTGAAGCATTTGATTTATAACTCATGTGTAATTTTAATTTATTTTTTACAAAACGAAATTTTACTTTATTCAAATTAATTTGTTTCGTATTAAATTTATTAACATACAAATTCTTAAAAACCATTAAACAAATAACCTTTAATTAACAACACCAAGAGAAATGAAGTTTGTTTTTAAGCACTAAAAGAGAAATAAATGACTGTATTCAGATTGTAATTAAATTGGTTTTAGAGTTAAACTTTTTTAATTTTTATTTATTTTTTATTCCAGTATTACGCCTTTGTTTTATTTTCTATGTTTTTTGAATGCACTCACTTTAGTATTAAAAAACAAAACTGTTTGTATCCTTCGACAAAAATAGATAGTTTTCGGGACAATAAATGAGAGCCAAAAGCAACAAGAATTTTATTTTATTTTTATTGTAATTTTAAAATTTATTTTGGCCAAACTTTTGCAACGAAATTCAAATAAATCCAAAGACTACCGCAAACGAACTGCAATAGAAGTAACCAGTTAATGGCAATTTATAGAATTTCAAACACAATGTAGTGTTAGTTAGAACTCAAACGTTCTGTTAACAAATACTTTACTGTGAAGTTTACACACGTTCGTACAATATTAGCACCGACTGCAATAAATTGTTGCCGTAGCAGAGCTTAATCGGCAGCAAAACCTACACCTAAAATATTAAAATCGCAGCGAGTAGTATTTTTTTTAGAGAATTAAATGATTCTGCAGAAAATTGTCTTAACAAAATTTCCAATTTTTTTTTAGAAAAATTTGTCAAAGTGTTTGAATGTCTAATAAATAAATAAATTTATATGTATGTATATTGTTTGCTTGTTTTGGCTTAAAACACAATCTAGATGTTTGATTTTAAGACTGTATAATGAATTTAAGATTGACTTTAAGTGAAATATTAAACAATAAATATTTTCAACCACGTTAGTATTAAATATTAAAGATTTATTAAAAAAAAAAAATAAAATTTCATTTTAAGATTCTTGTTACATGATTCTTTTTAATTATAATTTTTTCATATATTTTATTTGCGATTCTTTGTTGACAGCACGCAACTATAGTTGCAACTTTTAATCATTGAATTATGCAGTCATTGTGCCTGTCTAAATTTAAAATTTAGCATACACAGGTCGATTAAAAAACACGCGATATCTCTTCCTTTCGTTTCAATTGGTTGACAATTAGATGTTGTTTACACAGATTCTGTAGTAAAACGCGGTAATTTTATTCAATATGCAATATGCTTAATTTTTGTAATTTATATATTCCTGTTTTCCTATTGGCAAGGCACCAGATTTGTGTAAATATTTCGTAGGACAATACATAATGTTGTAGTATTTGAATTGCTATTCGTTTAAACGGATTTTATTCATTGTTTTCTTTTAATTTCAATACAGAAGTTTTATAATCAAATCCTTATTTTATTTATATTATTTAGAAAACGCACTTTAATTCATAACGCAATTCTTGCAAATTTTGTCTCATTCTTGAACGTATTTAGAAGTACTTCAACGGATTTTAAGAAAAAAAAAATCTTCATAACATGTACAGTCAAGGACTTAAGTCTTCATACATACCCAAAATTTCATATATTCGCCAAACAAAAAGCCCAAAAAAATTTTTTGTGTACCAGACATATTTAATTCCATTTTAATTATGAAACAAAAACAGACATTTTGAAATACCTTTTGCCACTGTCCAATACATAATCAAAAAGTACAAAAATACTGATTCCGTAGAGAATCAGCCAAGATCTGTAATCAGCCTTATTCTGTAATTCTCCTAAGCTAAAATTGCTTAAAAGTTGAACTTATCCATGTTTATTTTCTCTAATTAATCGGTATCTGTAAGTCTATTTCAATAAATAAGAGGGTGTTAAGTATAGGGTTATATGTTCCAATGTCGTATTTGTAGCAAAACACTGCTTTGTTAAAATTAAATAATTTTAGAGATGGCGATTTAGCTTAAGCAACTTACAGAATATGGCTGCTGGACGACCGAAAAAGCTCTCTAGGCGAGATGTCAGTTTTATTTTAAGAGAAGTGGTAACAAATCCGAGAATATCAGGGCCTAAACTAGCAGAAAAGATCGACAATATTACGGATAAGAAAGTTCATCCAAAAACGGTTCAAAGAGCGTTACGAGCTAAAGGGTATACAAGCAGAGTTCACCGCAGAAAGGCTGTGATATCTGAAAATAATCGAAGACTTTGCCTTGAATTTGCAAAAACACACAATAACAAAGGCGCAGATTTTTGAAAAAAAGGTATTGTTTATTGTTTGGCGTAAAAAAATACAGCACTTGAGCGAAAGAATTTTGTGCCCACAGTGAAACATAATGGTGGCAACGTAATGGTTTGGGGCGCCATTGCTGCATCTGGAGTGCGTCGGTTGGTATTTATTGATGATATTATGGACCGATATTATTATAAACAGTTTTTAGAATGCCATCATTTGATATGTTGGGTCTTGGCCAGGGTTGGATCTTCCAACAAGACAATGATCCCAAATATACAGCGAATGTTGTGAGAGATTGGCTGATTTATCATGCACCGAGCATTTGAAATCGCCTCCACAATCACCGGACCTAAACCCGATTAAGCACTTTTGGGATATTTTAAAGCGGAGAATCGGTTATGTTAGTGTTACCAACAGAGAAACGTTAAAAGAAGCATTACAAAGTGCTGGTCCGAAATTACTTCTGACATGACCGAAAATCTTGTCGCTTCAATGCCAAGATTTTTGCAGGCAGTGATTAATGCTAACGGTGGGCCAACAAAATATTAACGCTTTAAAAATTAATCTAAATCTAACTACTTTTTCGAAGTTAAAAACGTTTTTCTGTTATGTATGAACACTTTTGTCCTTTTGTCCATCTTTATAATTAGTTTTTTGGTTTTTGTTTCATAATTAATACGGAATTAAATATGTCTGGTACACAAAAATTTTTTTTGCACTTTTTGTTTGGCGAATATATGAAATCGGTGAGTTTTTAAGGGTTTTCAAAAAATATAAAAAAATTTATTGAAAAAAAAATTACCAAAAACTCAAAAAAATTGCATAGAAAAAAAAACTAAATATATATGGTGTTTGACATTTTGCGTTTATGGCGAATATTAATGAATTCGCCATTGCGGCCACGTAGCACTGATACGCCTTGGTGCAGTCTCTATAATTTTTCAAGTTGTTTAGAATTTCTGAGCTTCAGGTGACCGAATAAACAAATAATATATAAAAATGAAATATTAACAAAAACACAACTAATGGCCTATATTAATAGTTAAAATAAAGTATACTTTAAGGGAGCTAAAGTCGGTTTTACTTTAGAGTCGACTCGAACTCATTCATAGACAATTTAAAATATACTTTTGGTGTTAAAGTCAACTCTAAATTTAAAACTACCTAAAAATGTTTTTAACTTATTTGTTCATAATTATTTTATTTGGTTTAAGAACACAATACTCTATATCTGATTTTTATAGCAAAGTGAACAAAATAAAAACAAGGTTACTTTTTTCTAATACTTATTTAGAAATTGTATGAAAATATTTATCAAATTACAGTTGACACACAGTGAAAGTCGGCTAAACTTAAACTATACTTTATTCTTGACTATGAAAGTAAAAAAGATAATAAGAGCCTTTTATTTTAGAGTATACTTTAACAAGTGTCGACTTTAGTCTATAACTATGAATATGGGCCAATATTTATATTTAACGACTAATTTATTAAGTTATTTTAAATGCTTATCTATTAACATAAATAAATCAATTATTTAATTAAAAAACCTTTATTAACTAAAATACTTTGGAACTAAAACCAAACATTGGAGTGATTTGTTCGTCGTTCAACGGCGTAAAAAATAGAAATAAATCTATTACAATGTTTGCAGCGCAGTGCTACATATATATAATTTTATAAAAAAATATCATCGGCTCTTAATGAGTTAAGCATTTTTAAAAAATTTAAGTATTTCCTTCAACATCTCTTCGAAAGCTTTTAAATAATACCTATATTGTTATTTAAAAAAAATTATGAAGTTCAGAGGCCCGTAACTCGGAAAATATGGGCAATCTCCAATTTTTTCACGTGATGTTTTTTTATTTCTTTTTTTATTCTTTTTTTTTTTCTTTTACTTCATTGTTTCAATTGATATGGAAAAAAATAAAGGTAGGCGTGGCGTCTTGCCCGCTGGCTCGAAGGGCATGGACCGACCTTGCAGATTTCCAATAGTATCTGATCGATTGGCGTAATAAAATTTTCTTTAGATGATCTAGTGCCTTGACTAACTTGATTTCAACATTAACACGGACGGACAGACGGGCATGGCTCAATCGACTTCGCTAAGCTGAAGAATTCAGAATATTTATACTTAATGGGGTCGGAAATGAATATCGTAGTAATTACACACGGAATGACAAACTTAGTTATACCCTTTTTTCATTTTTTGTGGTGAAGGGTATAAAAAAACAAGTAAAAATCTTAAATTAAAAAATCAAAATTTTTGCATAAAATTGATTTACAATCGTAGTAGCTGCCATCTGCACTAAACTTGCAGTTGCAACTCATAGTTAGTGAGATTGTAAAATTGTATGCTACTTTCATGATTGTTTAGTGGAGAGTAAGAAATTACCAGCCTCCCGTAACTATAGTGATAGTGTTGTTAGATATATTTTTTACTAAAATTGTAAATTATTAATTGAAGTGCAACTCATAAATATTACACTAAATCATATGCAAGAATTTTGAATTTGCTTATTACAAATGTTTCTATTTGCAGCTTTTATAAAAAAATGCTTTTCTATTACTGATAAGTGTGGACAAAAAATTGTTTTGTCACTGTAGTGGTGCTTAGTGTTTCAAAAATTTAGTGCACTATCTCAAACTATATAGTAAAATTTGAGTAAATAAAAAAAAATATTTAAAATTAAACCACGGGAATATTAATTAAAATTAATTAAACTTTGATAGCTTCTCGCAGTTATCCCGATCAAAGTGATTAAATAGTCCGATATTGATTCTTTTCTACCTTCCATAAAACATCGCAATCACTTCCCGCGTGTTGGTGCGGTGGGCGAATGCTTTCTATGTGAAGATATTATTACGTTACTTGCGTTTTTGAACAAACCTACGGATTCTTCTGGTTGCAAATACCACTATGGCTCATTATAAATTCTGTATTCTTTACTTTGTAGCTTTATCTGGCTATACTCCTTGATCCCATAGTCTTGTGAATCCTATGGTCTCGTATTTACTAAACATGTGTTATTATTACAAACGCAGCCATCCACGCTACACTACTGTGTTACTCCGGCGGGACATGAGCTACTCGATGCCTTGTTTAGTAGCCTTAACCATCCATAGACAACTTCACTACGCCTTTTATCCAAGCCAGTCACTCCCTTTATCGAATAGCCACAATACACGTCTGCCATACATTGTCTTATACAACTATTATTTTTTATTTGTATTCATGTCCGAAGGTGGGCTTGAAATCATGATCTTCTGAACGCAGCTCTACCAACGCAGCCATTGAGGTAGCTCAGCTTTTGTTCGCTAATTGTGTTATTATTCTATACACACACCATTAATGGAAGTAACTTTATTCACCACTCTCATACTGGTAACAACAACAGGGGTTGCCAGATTTTATTTTTGTAACAATATTGTTACGAATAATAAAATCTGGCAACCCCTTTGTTTCCGTATGAGCGTGGTGATTAAGTTAATTCAACTAATGGTGTGTTTATAAAATAACAAAACCACAAGTTAGCCAACAAAAGCTTAGCAGCCTCAATGGCTGCGCTGGTAGAGGTGCGTACTACAAAACAGAGGGTCCTGAGTTCGATACCCCATGCGGACATGCGTGCAACGAAAAAAATAATAATTGTTATCATGCAATTAAAATTAATTAACAGCAGTACAAACCTCCCGAGAGGCAAAAGACAATTATTGTGTGAAGCCATGGCAGACAATTTAGTGAAGACGTTAAATTTAATAAAAGGAGAAACAGATAATTGTCAAGAAGCCCTTTATAACAATAGTAAGAACGGTAGCGGTTGGCGCAGGGAAGTGTAACAGCATAACAACAGTGTATGGCAGACGTGTGTTGTGACTACTGGATTAAAGGAGAAGACTGGCTTGGATAAAAGGAGTAGTGGAGATGTCTGTGGATGGTTAAGGTTACTAAACAAGTAGTTCATGTCTCGCCGAAGTAACACAGTAGTGTAGCGTGGATGGCTGCGTTTGTGGTGATAACGCATGCTTAGTAAATACGAGACCAAGGGTTCACAAGACCGGTAGGATCGAGAAGTATAGCCAGAGAAAGCCATAAAGTTCGAAGAAAGAATTTAGCCGCAGTGGTATTTGCAATCAAAAGAATCCGTACGTTTGTTCTGTCTAAAAAGGGTAAAACGTAACATTGGTGTCAGAAGTGGGATTGCAAAAATAAACCACAAATGAAAGCCGGACACTAGTTGTGAACATTTGAAAAGCGGACAAGCAATTATCCTAAAGAATAAAAATTGTGCCTATTTGGGACGAACTGGCTTGAGTGAGGGATAATGTTACGAAGAATAAAATCTGGCAACCCCTTTGTTTCCGTATGAGCGTGGTGAATAAGTTAATTCAACTAATGGTGTGTTTATAAAATAACAAAACCACAAGTTAGCCAACAAAAGCTGAGCAGCCTCAATGGCTGCGCTGGTAGAGGTGCGTACTACAAAACAGAGGGTCCTGAGTTCGATACCCCATGCGGACATGCGTGCAACGAAAAAAACAATAATTGTTATCATGCAATTAAAATTAATTAACAGCAGTACAAACCTCCCGAGAGGCAAAAGACAATTATTGTGTGAAGCCATGGCAGACAATTTAGTGAAGACGTTAAATAGGTCTGTCTGCGTACACATATTTTGCATAATTTTCTGCAAAATGTTGCAAAATCTTGCAAAATGTTGTCTGCGTACTCCAAATTTGTTTCAGCGAGAGAGCCAAAAAGAGAATTTTTTGACAGTTGGCAGTTAGAGAACTTGCAAAATGTTACTGGAGAAATTTCTTCTTGCAAGATTTTACAACTAGTTTCAACAGCTGTTTTTATTTACTTTTTGAATGAAATAATTTTTGTGAAAAAAATAAAAATTGAAATTTAACAATGGCATAGGTAAGTAGTTAGATTTGTGTTGATTTTTAATGTTTATAATAAATTATAATAAACAAAACAATTTTAAGTATACTACAAAATAGATGCATAGGCAATGATATATTTTCCAGTCTAAAGCCTTTTCTTATGAAGCCAAAACAAAGAAGTTGTGTAAAGCTGTATGTGGAAGAAATAGTGCCCAATTACTGCAAAGAGGAATTTCGAAAACATTTCCGGATATCGAGGTTACTGTTTAAATTCCTATGCGATCGGTTTTCAATTTAATTTTGCGTAAATCTTTTGCTTTGTTATTTCAATTGTTTACACACCGATCAGCTGTTTTCTTGCAAGATTTTACTGGATGCTGTCTGCGTACTTTTTGATATATTTTCAGCCGACAGAGTAAAATTGGTCTTACTCTCCCAAAAAAATTTACTGAGTATTAGCTACTGGAAAAGTACCCAGACAGACCTAATTTAATAAAAGGAGTAACAGATAATTGTCAAGAAGCCCTTTATAACAATAGTAACACAGCAGTGTAGCGTGGATGGCTGCGTTTGTGGTGATAACGCATGTTTAGTAAATACGAGACCAAGGGTTTACAAGACCGGTAGGATCGAGAAGTATAGCCAGAGAAAGCCATAAAGTTCGAAGAAAGAATTTAGCCGCAGTGGTATTTGCAATCAAAAGAATCCGTACGTTTGTTCTGTCTAAAAAGAGTAAAACGTAACAACATTATTTTCACGCTACTTCTTGAACGGCACTTTTACAATTAATATTATTAATAAGTGGTTTAAATTTGGCTTAAGTTTACGTATTAAAATTATTTAGTTGCATATAATACTCAACACTTCGACCAGTAATTTTTAAAATTAAAAATATTATTATTAACAATAATAATTATACACCTAGACACCTTATGTCAACTCCCTTGTACCATTAAAGACGTCAAATAATATTGAAATCGCTTGTCCAATGTATCCAACAAACCACAGTTTATATTTTGCACAGCGGCGTAAAAAAAGTAATGAAATATATAGGATTTTTTTTTAATTTATTTGCGTTTTGCACAAAAAATCAAAACACATAAGTTTCGTTTTATTTAATTGAATTGTGTCTTGGCAAGCGTTTTGTTAATTAGAAGTTATTTATTTATAATATTTTTTTATTTAACCCACTGTGCTGTAACAAAGGTTTTGGCATAGCTGAATATACTATTCTGATTTGCTGTTTTAGTAATTATAGCTTAGATATTTTTTAGAAGAATAATTTGTTTTCGATCATTGTTATATTGACTTTAATAGCAAACATATTTCAGCTGAAAGATAATGAGGGGTTTCAAAGTGCTACATCTGTTGACAGTTCCTGACTTAAAATTGTTTCATTTGTCTATTTCTATTACGAATAACTTTTTTTTTTTTTTAATAAAATTAAAAAATATATATAAAGTTTAATAACGAAGTAAATGACTTGCATACGAAGAATCAAAACTCAATTATACATCTTAATTGTTTGCGTAAGTGGGGGTATGACATTAATTTTTTAAAATAAATGACACACACAGGTTGTTTATTCTTCTTAATTTTTTTTATAAAAATAGTTAGTGAAAAGTATTTAATCAGCAAAATGAAAAAAAAAATAATTTTTAAATTTATTTGATTTAAAATCTTAATTGCCTTATGGAAATTTATTAATAAAATTTATGATTGATTGTCGAGATATTGTAAAATCATTGGTTTAAAGTTGAGTAAAAATTTATGGTAGATTCAATCGGCTAGTTTTGTTGTCTAAAATTTTGGTTGCTGTTTTGGTAAAAAAGGGTAATTATTATAATTGCATCACACTCTGACATTGATTATTACTTAATTTTCATAAAAAAAAACTTAAAAAATTTTCCCGTGTCTTTAATTGATTATTACTGTCCGTTTTCGAACCCGAGCCAGAAACGTAACTTTTGAAAACTGCTATGCACACTCCAATTAATGTTGCAGAACCGATGATAAAAGAAAATTTCTACGGCCTCTTAACTAGGGTAACTGCATCTACTAACCGCGGAGACAACATGCTTCTAAGCGGCAACTTCAAGTAGGATCTGTCAGCACAGGCCGTAAGAGGGCAATGTCAAGACACGATCTTGGTAGAATAACTTAAATATCAAGCTCCTCTTGGAAACATGATTAAATGGCACCAAACGAACTGATAGGCTACAAGAAAAATAAAAGAAAGCTATGGATCTCTGAAAATACTTAGAACCTTATATCCAAAAGAAATGACACAAAGCACAAATGTCAAAAAAAGTGCGCGTCAGGATAAGCGCCAATGGATTAACAACATAGCCGAAGAAGCCAATACAGCAGCCGCAACCCATATAATGAAGGACTTAGACACATACATATGTTAAGAAACTAACCAAGTAATCGTTTGCTACTAACAGTCTACTTATTTAAATCAAAAGAGACCAAATGGATACATGGGTAGTGAACTACTTCTAACCAACCAACCATCAACCATTGTTAGTACGTTCAACACAATGATCGGGACGATGTACCCACAGTCTGTCGAGGAACTCCCGAAATTATAGATTCCATAGCGTTTCTGGAAATTAAACAGATCGCCTGCACCGCATAAATTATCTCCTGCAGCCTTATTATGTAAGTCGCTAAAGCTAAAACTCCATCTCTAAAAATCTATAAAATCTAAAGGTCTAAAAATCCAATTCGCCGTAATTTTAGCCTTTATTGTCATCGCTAAAATTTTCTAATATTGTACTCTCTATTTTGATTTTTTGAGCGATTTTGAATAAAAAATACATAAAATTTTTAGCAACGAATATTTTTGAGTGTTCAAATTTGGGTAAAACATATACATTTTAAAACACAAATAAAAATCACCGATTTTGATTATAGAAGGTAAAAGCACGTCTCGATGTCCATTTCGCTACCGCTTACTTAGCTCTTCAGGAAACTTTGCACAAACAAAGAAGAATGGAAGAAAAAGAAGGAACACCACCCCAACACCAAAAGGCCAACTAAGATAAAACCTGTAACGATATTAAAACACCTCCACTGGACAAATCAAAATAGAATATCATTGCATTATATATACATATTCCATTAATACTATAATTTCAGTTTTAATTATATCAGAGTTAAAACCTAGAACTAGTGGAAAAGTTAATTAAACAGCTAAGCTACAGGGCGCATAGGGTTTGGGTTATGGGCTATGTAACACCATAAAATTAATTTTATTTTATTTTTGATTTATTTTTTATTTTAGTTATTGTTTTGATCTTTTGTCTACGTCAAAAAACACATTAATTTTCGTTGATCATTGTCGTCGTGCACTTAATAAATACTTATCCGGTTAAAACAAAAAAAGAAAGTAACGAATAATAAGTTTTAAATAACTGTATTTAGATTTAATATTGCATGCGTGTAAATATTCAAAAGGGGAGTTTGAAATTGGCAATTATAAAATCAATAATTTGCTTATGAGTTCGATAACAACAAAATACATGCACTTACTTGACAAACTCTTAGAGAATTTTTTTAGAATTAAAATGGAGGCAAATAAAATTGACACAATATTTAAATTATTTTTTTTTCTTTCGTTGTTATGCCAACAAGCTAACAAGTTAAATCACACAATCTAAGAACAAACACTCATCTTATTAACGCAAAAGTATGTGCTCAGAAATTTCTCGTGCAGTAAATGAATGCCTTTTTGACATCCACCGGCGACATTTAAATCAATATTACCAAAGTAATACAGAAATAAATCATATCGCGGTATCGAGAGCTAGTAATAATCACTGAATTTTAGTTTCGAACAGTGTTGCCAAAACTATTGAACCAATTCCCGCTAGATATTACTTTAAAAAACGCTAGAAACCGCTAACTAGTTAAAAAAAAAACACTGACATATACCGCTAAAAAATTTCTTGAACAATTGTTTTTATACCCTTCACCGAGGCAAACTTGGTTTCACAAAAAAATAAATATGTCAATAAATCAGATATAGTGTCGAAAGAGGTGCTATTGGAAAACAGCATGATCGGTCCATGTCCTTAGAGGCAGCAGGTAAAACACCACGCCTATCTCTAATGTTTTCATGTCATTTGGAACAATAAAGTAACTCCAATAAAAATAATAAATATATGGAGTGATAGAGAATTAAAAAGTAATAAAGAAACATTAACTCAAAAAATTGGCGCTCACCCATATTTTTCGAGTACGGAACTTTTCAAATTTTTTTGAAATATCAATATGGATGTCATTTTAAAGAGCCGATGGCATTTTATGTAAAGTAAGAGCCGATGGCATTTTATGTAAAGTACCATTTTTTTATTTTTTAATTTTCTGTCAGACCAATATTTGTTTTTTTGATTGCAGCTACTTCACTAAACTAAATTTACATGGTGAAGGATAAATAGGATTCGGCATAGCCGAAAATAGCACTCTTACTTTTTTTATACTGTTTTTGAATACTAACTACCGTATTCATAAAATAAGGTTAGGTTAGGTTAGGTTGCACAGGCTGTCGGCGTAATAAGACCGACTCACTTGGGTCATAAAGGTCCCGTTGTGTCACCTGGAAATAGGATGTGCAAGGATTAGTTTCAGATCCCTACGCCACCATCAAAGATCCATATCCAAACCATCCCGAAGACCGGATAAACAAGTTTATCCTAGCAACATCAACAAGACATTGCAGTCTAGGACTGCCGAAAATGGCCGCTTTATTCCCAGAAAGAGCTGGGCAATGGCAGAGCAGATGCTCCACCTTTTCCTCCTCCTCATCTTGACAACTTCTACAGTAGTCATGATGCGGAAGATTTAGTCCCCTAGCATGGGTTCAAATGACACAGTGCCCCGTAGAGCACAAGTTCCGTTTTACGAGCGTTCGCGCAAGGTCCGCTCTCGGTACACCACCTGCTGACGCAACTCATTGTGATAGCGTGTCAGGATACTTTTCTGACAATGCAACCGCAACGTCATCCGCATATGCCACAATATACCCCCCTTGTGGCGTACCCCGCTTAGCTACCCTGTATATGGTATCTAGCCCCATACTGGAAGTAATGACCCTATTAGTCAATAGTCAATCATAAAATAAAGTTAGATTATTTTTTATGAATATGGCAATAATTGTTCATCTTTAGTTAAGATTTTGATTATCTATAATTATTAGTTTCGTTTTGAGAACTAGAAGAAATAATAGAGGTTCTGATTAAATTTAGAAAATTTTGCGGAACATTGTAATCGTAGCAGTTTTTGTTATGCCGACTGAGACCATATCTAAAGCAACAAAGTAATTATCAAGAGGCAAATAAAAAAATTGAGGAATTGACATATTTAACGGTTAAAATAGCATTATTTATATTGGTTTGCAATCGATTTCTGAGCTTTGATTTAGCTATATTAAGTTGACTCGTTGCACTTCTGCATTAGACTATGGCATGCATAATAATCGCAAGGCAAACTCATCTAGCTTTTTGAAAATTTTATTTCCAGCGGAATTTTGATATTCAAAAACTTCCTACGAAAAATATGTAGTATCCATTAGATTATTCAATTTTATAGCGTTTGTATTATTAGGTTGATTTAAAATTGTTTCGATTACTTCCGGGCAATAACCCAGTTGTTCCAAATACTGAGAGGCTCCTCTCTTTTTTAACCGACTTCAAAAAAAGAAGGAGGTTATACAATTCGGCTGAATGTTGCTTTTTTATATTTGTGCCTCCAGAACTCAGTCATTTCTGATCCGATTTTGAAAATTTTTGGTATTGTGACAGATTATGCTTACAGATTGGTCCCGTTTTAACAACAGTTCATAATCTTAAAAATTAAAGGGTGTCCCTATACAACATACATATTTTTTACGTGTATTATGAATTGTAAAAGGCACTTCTGTAAAATTTAAAATGACTGCGTATTACTATAGCTCCCAAAAACAAAAAATAATACAAAAATAAATCTGGAAATTAAAGGGTACCCCCATAATTGATGTAAATTTACTTATATGGGCCTATCTTTTTAACCGTTATAGACAAACGCCTGCAAATTGGACAGAATATCGATTGCTATGGCAATTATAGCAACAAAAATTAATACTACAAATTATAAATTAAAGGGTGCGCCAATAGTTCATTAAATTAGATGTTATGGCCATACTTTTGAACAGTTGTAGACAAACGCTTGAAATTTACAACGAACCTGTATTGGTAAGTCCACTGTAACAAAAAGTATAAAATATGGATTTGGAAGTTAAAGGGTGTTCCAATAGCTGATATAATATGGTGTATGTGACCGGACTTTTGAACTATAATATACAGACAGCTGAAATTTATAAGGGACATGATTTGCTAAGTCCGCTATAACAAGAAGCTTATAATTCAAATTTAGAAATTAAAGAGTGTTCCCAAAAATTAATGTAATGTGTTATATATGGCCGAGCTTTTTGAACCGCTGTATACAAACCACTACTTTATTTGGTATGATAAGAAGTATAAAAATTTTGTATTTAAATTAAATAGTTGATATAATCTGATGTATGTATATGGACAAACTGTTGAACCGTTACAGACAGGCGGTTGAAATTTACATAGAACCTGATTGCTAAATCTATTACAACAGCGAGTATATAATTTGAACTTGGATATTAAAGAGTGACCCTATAGTTGTTGCAAGTTGATGTATATTTCCAAACTATTGAACAGTTGAAAAAGTATAAAATTTGGAGATATAAGTGTGTCCCAATAGTTAATGTAACCTAACTTATGTTGAGCTTGAGCTGTTATAGGCAAACAGATGAAATCTGCTTTGAAGTGGGCTTTTTTTTTCGCAAGAATTATTTTGTTATAAATTCGTTTTTTACTGTTCATTTATCAGTTTTATCTAAAATGTCCCGATTTTCTAGTAATTTGTAAGTTTTCATTAGAGTAATAAAAGTTTTTATTGGCCCAATTAAAATATATTTCGTCATTTACCTTTGGATTAATTGTTTCAACAGTTAAAAAAAGAAAAATAAGGCAAAGACGGATAATCTATATATTTATATAAAAGGTAACAAACACATAGTTGAGCTTATTTTGTAACAAACAAAACTTATTGTAGCTTAAAAAACGCTAAAACCCCGCTTCCCGCTTTTAATAGTAAGAAACGACTAGTTCTAGCGGGAAAACCGCCGTTTTGACAACATTGGTTTTGAAAAAGAATAGTCCAATGATTCCCTCATCATAATGTTCGCATAAATGACAAGTTGTGGATGTTCTCTGCAATTCTGACGATTAACAAATCCACTCATAATGGTGGGAGTTAACTTTATTGTGTTAAATTCTTTCGCTCGAAAAATCACCAATAACACGATAATTGGTTTTTAAAATATTGGTAGCAATTACAACCGGTTTAATAGTATATAGCAAAAAATTTAGACGAAGGATTGATGTCGACTCTTTCATCAAAGTTTTTAATCCCAATTGTTGAGAACGTAAAGGAATTGATAAATTTGGATCTGCTTTAATACTGTGGCTCACGGTTGCGATGTTTTTATAGTTGGCGACCTGGTCGAACACGCGTTGTAGTTGGTACATTTTGATTTTGTATTGAGTCTGTTGACCCAAATTCAATGACCAAATTCTTAATAGCTGTCTCAGAAGGACGATTAGTTAAAAAATATCACCAATTTTGCGAAACGCAACCTTAATAGAACCACCATTTTCATAGGGGATATTAAATATTTTAATGCGATTTTTGAAACTGAATACATTACAAAAATTGCCAATGCATCTACTGCGAATACTTAAAAAAAAAAACAAAAGTCAAAACTATCATGTAGTTGATGTTGCTACAAAGCAGCAGGTACCACAAAGGGACCAATCAATGGACCCCAGTGGGCTGTGGCAACACAGCAGAATGACTAACTTAATCTAACCTAGAAAGCAGCAGCTGAGTAACAAAACTTTTAAGCTGCGTCTACTTTTATTTCTTTTACTTCTTTTTATTGTTTTCTACTTTGTGCATTCATAATTAAAACAAGTAAGAGTGCTATATTCGGACAGTCCGAATCTGATATACCCTTCAACATCTATGTAAAGCTAGTTTAATAAAGTAACTCCAATAAAAAAAGCATATGCCATCGGCTCTTAATGGGTTAAGCATTCTTTAAAAATTAAATTAAGTATTTCCTTAAAGATCTCTTCTAAAGCTTTAATATGATACCCATATTGATATTTCAAAAAGTTTAAAAATTTTAAAGCCCCATAGCTCGGAAAATATGGGCGAGCGCTAATTTTTTCACTTGATGATTTTTTTCTTATTTTTTTAAATCTCTATTCGCCCCATATATTATTATTTTTTTTTTTCTGATTGGAGTTATTTTATTGTTCCAAATGACTGCTGCCTCGAAGGACATGCTTGATTTCAACATTAACACGGACATCGCACAATCGACTTCGCTATTCATAAGTAGTCAGAATATATACACTTTATGGGGTCGGAAATGGATATTATAGAAATTATATACGGAATGAAAAACTTATATGTACCATTTTTCACTTTTTCTGCCATCCCTCGTAAAGCTCAAGATAAGTCAAAATTTCTCATGTACATACAAAATATATGAAACATTCTTAAATAACACGGCGTCAACGCTACGCAAAATCCAATTTTTACAGTGAAGTTAGCTGCTTGTTGGTTTATTTTGTTTTGCTATGGTTGAAAAGTTACAACCATTTAGTTATTTTCAAGGCAATTTACCGGTGTTATCTCTTCTTTATTCTTATAGAGCGGATTTTATACAATAAAATGAATTAACATTGCTTTAAAAGACACAAAGTTGACGCTCTTATTTAGGTATGTCATTGCAGCGTAAAAGCCCAACGTAAGAAGGCGTTGCGCTTTACACGCTAATTTAGGGATGGCAGTTTGTGGTAAAAAGATTTTCAATTATGAAATATTTTTCGTTCGCTGCACTTTGAAAAAATATTCTTGAAATGTGCTTTCGTGGACGACAAAGGAAAATAGCAAAAAAAATTTGTTAAACCTTAGCTAGTACAATTGAGCTATAGATCAATGATCTCTATTCATATTACTAAGCTAACGTAGTTGTTCGGATATTTTCTTATTCTCCCCGTGCACATTGCAACCATAGTTCCAAAACGATTCTTAAAATGTATCAAAACCAACTGTATCGCTTTACATTGTTACACTATTTTTTTTAAGATTCCTACGCTTTGTTTTGAACGTGTCAAACGGCAGCCATAATTACATAAAAAATGTGTATATGAAACAAAAATATCATATGGTAGCCTTTAAAGGAGTTGGGATATATAGAACATTTTAAGGTTTTAAAGATTTTAGAGTGAACTTGGGATTCTATGTTGGTTTTTACGTGTCAATAACTTGAAGCAATAAGACTTTAATCTTATGAAAAGTATATAAGAAAAAAAAATTGTATTTTTTGTTAATTTATTCGTCTATAAACTTCTTTAGAAAATCTTTAGCAAAAGGAAGCTATTTAGTAGTAGTTCTAGAATTTTCTTTTGATACTTACTGCTAGAGTAATAAAAATTTACATGCTTTAAAAGTTATTCCATTTCCTCTGGAATTATACTTTTATTTTAACTTGAGTATGGGCTATATTTAAACTGGAGTAATCTATTATTATACATAGTTCACAAATTTGTATACATACATACATACACACAGAAAAAAGATTGGTAAAAAATCAGTTAAAATATTCAACTACTAAGATCATAATTTAATTTTTTTAATAAATAAATTATAATCTTGACATATTTATTGTATTATGAACTAACAAATTATATTAGATCCTAAAGGTTGGTTACAACAACAGTTAACAAAATTTACCTAACCAATTTGTGTCTTTACTAAAATCTATTCTGGTTATTGGGTGATGCAACGAAACTTATTCAGCACTTTAGTACCGAAACCCTAATATTGGTAGTCAGAACCACAAATATCGATTGCGTTATTTCTTGTAAATTTCTTGACATAACAAAAATAAATATTTTATAAAAAATATTGAAATTTGAAAAATATTTATATTTATACGTATGTATGTATATAACTGTGCAATAAGACTTATTGATAGTTCGGAAAATTTCTGCAATAATGTTAAAAGGTGAGTTAGAGACGTGTAAATAAACTTCATTTTCAAAAAAAATTTTTTTTATTTCACAGTGCAGAAGCATGAAGTATGAAATATAAAACGGGAGACAATGGCTTTCTGAAGAGAAAAGCATGATACCGTGAGGAAATGTAAATACTTAGCGCTGAGTTAAAAGTTCATGTTGCAGTCATGAATTGTATTATTTGTTTTCTTTTTTTTTTCCTAAATAAAGATAAATATGAAAATGCAAAAATGTTGTATTTAATTCACAATAATGTTTTTTAACCGACTATCGAATCAATTTTCAAAATAGTTGGAAGCACCGCATTTATTCAGTCCCTTTAGCCGAATTTCAGATAATAACTACAACCGACCAAATTCGATTGGCAACAAATTCGGTTCTCATGACGAATCTCTTTTCTCTGTGTACATACATATAAGTATGTTGATTAAATGTACATATGTATTTTAAATTAAAAAAAGGCAGGCGTGGTGTTTTGTGCGCTGCTTCGATGGACATCTAAAGCTCTTGCTGATTTTCAATAGCAAAATTTTTGTAACTATGTCTAAGAGATTGGCGTATAAATTTTCTATAGCTCATCTAGTGCTTCGACAAAGTTGATTTCAACACGAACGCGAACGGACAGACGAACATCGCTCAATCGACTTCGCTATGCATAAGAACTCAGAACATATATACATAAAGGGGTCGGAAATAGATATTGTAGAAATTGTAAGCAATGTCCAGTCCATTAAGAAATTTTCTTTTTTATGGAGGGAGGAAATTCCAGCTTTATTTTCAAATTATTTTGTTTCTATCCTAGTATGCAGTGATTATATTGGTGTCAGATATCTTGCTTAATAAAAGGATACTGATGTGTCATGATATATTTCTTTATTTCTTCCAATTTAATCTTTTTTTAAGGTGGGAATCCAACAAAATAAAATCTGTAGTTACATGTAAATAGCACCAGTTTTATAAATTATTATTACAATGAAAGTTTCAAGAACTAAATTGCTTTTGAGTAAAATTATTTACAATTAAATATTGAAATTAAAATATTAATGTGAAAATAAATACGTTAATATAAAAAAAACGGATGAAAAAGTAGATGACTTAATTTTTTTTTTTGTGAAAAAATGTATTGGTAATTTCCACAAGCTTGTTTCCGTTGTAATAACTTAAAAAAAATACTAACCCATTAGGGAATACTTTCATACAAAGAACTCTTTTTTTACTGTGAAGAACATCAGTCTTAAAGAACAACAATAAATTAATGCTCGTATTTAACAAACCAGAAGGCCTCCGGACTCTCTTCACTTCTTGGGACGCTATTAAGTTTATTAATTTTTCAAAAATATTGATGTTTGTTTATATAAATATGTAGTTAATAAAAATAATTAATAATACTTTCTCGAATCGAACGCTTAGTAAATGTCAATTGTTTCTCTTCATTGAATAGTTGTAATAAATAACTATAGATATTAATAAAAATTAGCATAAATACTAAATTAATTACGAATTTTTTATAATGAAAATTTTGTTGCAAGACTATCAAAGTCAGTGATTTCCAATAGCAGTAATTATTCTTACAAGTTAAATGTTCTTACAAGTTAAATGTAATCGATCTGAAGTACTTGATTTGTTTGTCAAAATTATTATTCAAAAACACGTTTTTTGTAAAAGCTGAAACTGGTTAAAAACGACTTAAAATTGACTTATTTTCGGCTTTGGTTCATTTTATTTTAATTTCTAAAAACTAGATTCTCAATACACTCTGAAATACAAGGACATTATGTCCATGATTTTCTACATATCCATACTTCTCCTTTATGGTATAACCAACACCGGCATCGCTTACTAAAGATTTTTTGCATTTTTATTGTATAAAATACCATAAAATATACCTATAATAACCATTGATATTATAACTCTACGTTGATGAACGGTATGACATGTCACCATGCTTTGCCAAATCTTATAAACCCTTCACTATGTAAGTGAAGTAACTCCAATCAAAAAAGCAAATATTGGAGTGACAGAGAATTAAAAAATAAAAAAAAAAATTGTACTGCGAAAATATTATTTTACATTAAATGTCATCGGCTCCTAATAGTTTAAGAATTTTTAATTTTTTTTGTATTTCCTTAAAGATCTCTTCAAAAGCTTTAAAATGATACCCATATCGATATTTCAAAAAATTTGAAAATTTCAGAGCCCCGTAACTCAGAAAATATAGGTGAGTGTCAATTTTTCCACCTGATGTTTTTTTCTTATTTTTTAATTCTCTATCATCCCAAATATTTTTTTTTGATTGGTGTTACTTTTTTGTTCCAAATGACATAAAAAAGTTAAAGGTAGGCGTGGTGTCTTGCCTACTGCCTCGAAGGACAGGGACCGATCATGTTAATTTCACCTCTTTCGACACTAAATGTGATCGATTGACAGACGGACATCACTCAATCGACTTCGCTCTACATAAGAAGTCAGAAATGGATATTGTACAAATTACAAATGGAATGACAAACTTTTATATACTCGTACCCGTTTTCCACCTTTTCCACAAAAAAAAGATAAATAAATGTGTCAACCGATCATATATAGTTTCAAAAGAGGTGCTATTGGAAATCAGCATGATCGGTTCATCTCCTTTGAGGCAGCAGGCAAAACACTAAGCCTACCTCTAATTTTTTATGTCATTTGGAACAATAAAATAACTCCCAATAAAAAAAAAATAAAATAAAATAAAATAAATAATAGGGGCGATAGAGAATAAAATAATAAGAAAAAACACCAAGTGAAAGAATTGGCGCTCGCCCATATTTTTCAAGTTACGGGGCTCTGAAATTTTCAAATTTTTTAAAATAGCAATATAGGTAAAGTTTTAAAGCTTTTGAGAAATCTTTAAGGAAGAACTAAAATTTTTAAAAAAATGCTTAAGCCAGTAAGAGCCGATGTCATTTTATGTAAAATTATATATGTGCAGTACTAATTTTTTTAATTCTCTGTCACAACAATATTTGTTTTTTTGATAGGAGTTACTTAACTAAACTAGATTTTCATAGATGGTGGAGGGTATATAAAATTCGGCATAGCCGAATATAGCATTCTTTCTTGTTTTAACTTGTGTTAAATATTACTTATTTGTTTTCTACATAGTAAATTGTTTTACTTAGTTATAATTTACACAAATTTTCCTTCTGGAATGCAAAATCAACGCTTATTTTATTTTTTAATTTGAATATACATAACTCCGTGAAATATGTACTTCCCGGATTTTGAATTCCCTTAATCGACGTTATTTCTTAAACGCTCCCTTAGCCCAAACAAGAAACATGTCCTTTGCCATAATATACTTTAAATGTTTAATCATCAATGTTAAAAATTAATAAAATTGTAAGCGTTTTATTCAAAAAATCTAATAAAAGTTTTCACATTTTTAATATGAAATAAGTTTCTAATGTACAAAATTGAGCTATTTTCATGACACTAAACAGTCAATAATTGATTGCAGTTAGTTTTTTGAAGCTAAAAATAAATTAAAAATATAAATTAAAAATCATAAAGATTTAGAAATCACAGAAAAGTATTCCGAAGTTCTGGATTAAAAATCAATCTCGAGTGAAAAATGCAGTATTTTAAATTCCAGGGTTAGATTAACAGAAAACTTCTAATAAAAAGTTTGACACTAAAAAATTACCCCTTTACAATATAATAATAATAAAAAAATATTGATACAAAACTAAAAGTATTTTAAATATTTTATTTCACTGTTTTTCAAAGAAAATAAATATAATAAATTTATTATTTATAAAACTAATACTATCTATAACTATACATATAATAAAAATTAAAATAAATTATTAATGAAGAATTAATTGCCGTAGAAAAAATTATAGACAAATGATTTTGTTTAATTAGAAAATTATCATTTTAACATCAAATTTTATTCAAACTACCAGCTTAAGTTTAAAAAGTACTTTTTCCACTTTTCCCCCACTTATTAATTAAATAAAACTAATTAATATTGACCCACTCCTCTAGGGGAATTTTTGTAAACAAACGATCCATGAAACTACGTATGACCAGAGTAAGTTTTGTACGTAAAGCCGGTTTCATTTCCTTCAACAGCTCTTGAGCATTTGAGTTAATGAAAAGATTTAAAGCAGCTTCTGCAAATGAAAAAAAAAATAAGAAATAAATAGAAAATTTATATTTTATTTAAGGTCTGGTAAGTGCAATTTAATAGAAGCGTACGTATAACGGAATTGCCATTTGCAATGTTGTCGACGCCCATCTGATTTATAGATTTATAGAAAACTTCTAATAAAAAGTTTGACACTAAAAAATTACCCCTTTACAATATAATAATAATAAAAAAAAATATTGATACAAAACTAAAAGTATTTTAAATATTTTATTTCACTGTTTTTCAAAGAAAATAAATATAATAAATTTATTATTTATAAAACTAATACTATCTATAACTATACGTATAATAAAAATTAAAATAAATTATTAATCAAGAATTAATTTCCGTAGAAAAAATTATAGACAAATGACTTTTTTTAATTAGAAAATTATAATTTAAACATCAAATTTTATTCAAACTACCAGCTTAAGTTTAAAAAGTATTTTTTCCACTTTTCCCCCACTTATTAATTAAATAAAACTAATTAATATTGACCCACTCCTCTAGGGGAATTTTTGTAAACAAACGATCCATGAAACTACGTATGACCAGAGTAAGTTTTGTACGTAAAGCCGGTTTCATTTCCTTCAACAACTCTTGAGCATTTGAGTTAATGAAAAGATTTAAAGCAGCTTCTGCAAATGAAAAAAAATTAAATAGAAAATTTATATTTATCTAAGGTCTGCTAAGTGCAATTTAATAGAAGCTTACGTATAACGGAATTGCCATTTGCAATGTTGTCGACGCCCATCTGTATTTCCTTGACATTGAAATCCATTTTTACTTGATCGGCTGTAAGGTAAGTGCGGCCATCTGGTCCCTCATGTGGCAAAGCTTTAAAGTAAATTTTTGCCTTAACACCCTCTTAAAAAAGAAACAAAAATAAAAACATTTAGCAGCACGATGTTGATGTTGGTTGTATAAGTTGAATTCAAACTTGTTTTTTTTGTGCAACAGTTGTTCTTACCATATTCACCCCAATATTCACCGGCACCAGAAGCTTTTACCAAAATTAAAACGCCAGATGAACGATATTGAGCTCTAACCTTGATGCGTGGTATTTCGCAGGTCAGTTGAAATTGTAAAGACTCCAAATCAGATCTATAATAAAAATTAAACGAAAATTTTATTTAAAATTTGTATCTTATTTTTTGTACTATTTTAGTGGCGGCATGTTCGGCTATCTAACAATTTAGTATTTCAACTTCTACTACAGACATGAATAAAAATATTAAAAGATTGTGAGCTGCTATTAGGGCGGAAATTAAAGCAATAAACAGGAGGTTTTTTGCTTGTCAAAAGACTTTTGTTCAGTATATAACGACAGGAATAAAAACAAAAAGATTTTTTAAGGTATGTAGTTAAATGGCATGTTAAAACGGTTTGTTACAGGAAGACCCGTATTTTTGGTTCGCAATGTTAATCTAGCATTCGAGTAAACTTTTATTTAACAAAACAAAACAACAAAATAATGCAAAATTGAAATCCTTAAATAATAACGATCCTCAATACAAAAAATCTTAAGCCAGCAAAGCAAGTTTTTTAAAGTTTCGTATTCGGTCTTATTTCCTGAGGAGTTTTTTACATCTGTAAGACCGTTCTTGTATTTCTAGTTATGTGTGTTATAACTTCGAATAACACAATAAAAAAATAGTGTAGAATTTGCTTGGGTGATAAGATATTGATATGGATACCTATCGTCAGAGGCCCGACTTACACCCTTTAAATTCGTATAGTTACAGTCTTCTGGTTTTTACCCAGTTATTATTATTAATTTCTAAATACCATTCAAACTTCGGTATTAATACAAAATAGTTCTGTGCAGGTGAAGTAGTTTTTTTTTTGTATTATAAAAATTAGACGCAAAGAAAAATCATTGTTATGGTAACCATAATCTAATAGCAACACATAATGATTGATTTATATGGCTGTAAGCAAAACATATTCTAGTCTAGCATAACAATAACATGGTAATGTTTAAGCGTCATAATGTTTACAATGTTAAAAATGTAAAGTGTAATAGGATTATGTTCAAATATAAGTATTAAATAATACAAATAATTTACATAAATTATTTATTATATGTGAGTTGTAATTAAATTTGTTTATAAATTCACAAAAATTAGTTTACATATATTATTTAATCCTTAGAAACGCATTTGTAACTCAAATTCTAGGGATTTGGCTCCAATAGAAAAGTAAAAAATTTTGTATCACTAAACTGATAGAAAAAACTTCTGTCAAGTCCTGGAACATAATAATATCTGCGTTTAATCATACTTTGATTAATAATAATATATTATGGCTAAGTATAAATGTTATATTAAAGGAACTCACTCTTCGTAGCATATCTGCGTGAGTGCCTCTTTTGAGACGTATAGCAAATTTATTGTAACAGTTGATTTTTAGAAGCATTAATAAATTATTTAAAAGTTAGATTTGAAAATCCTAAAAACTTTTATTGAAAAGCAACTTTAATACAATGTCTAAGGAAACAGAAAAAAAAAACAAAATCATCAATTTTTTGCACTTTGTTTGCTCTTGGAAGTATGCAATAGTTTTTAGCGTTGTAAACATTGTTGCCGTTTGGTTACATTTCTTAAATTTTCCGTAACTTTTGAAGGCTTCACGTAGCATGTATAATTTTGTTGTAGTTGGCAAAAATTTTGTAACTTTGACACATACTCAATATAAAGTAATATTACTGAAAATAGCCGCTTTAGTAAAATTTAAATTCCGTTTTACTAAAGCGGCTATTAGACGGTCAAACTTGTCATGTGAGCACGGCTTGATGACATGTCATCATACTCGTGTAATATGCGGCGCTGAATGTGTTTGTCAGCGGCGCTGGATGGATTTAAAAATTTTTTGATATTGAATCTCTCTTATCAATCCGTTCTTACATGCAAAGTTTGACCGTCTAATTGCAAGTGATGTCAAAATCTTGTTTAAAAAATAAGTTCGATATAAATAAAAAAGTAATGTTTTTTAACTAATAAGCGCTCTATTCAAACTTAAGAAAAATGTTATCAACTTTATCATTTCAACTTGAGAAATTGTCGTTTAATTGCCTTGAAATATGCAATATCGCTTAATGTTTTTACAATTCCGCAAAATGTCACAATTTAAAAAGTGCCGGATAAATTATTTATTTAAAGTGTCATTTTTTTTAATAAATCGGTAAAATATCTATCTTTCTTTGGATAGAATTTACTATTTAAACAATTTCATTTGCTTTAAAGCACGTGCAAGAGCACGCATTTGTCAGGCACGGAATATTAGGGTTGAGTTCTGATATATATGTTCATGATTATTGGAAAAAAGTTTTTAATCGAAATAATGCTGCCGACAAAACCTTTTTCAAACATTTTAATTTATACTTCCAAGTTTAATTTTATACTTCCATTTTCCAATTCGTGTGAAGAGCATGTTGAATACTAATACAATATATGCCTTAATGATGGCTATAGCAAATATTAAAGACCATCAAAACTGTGATCC
The DNA here is from genome assembly GCA_916610165.2 of Gymnosoma rotundatum. NCBI lineage: Eukaryota > Metazoa > Arthropoda > Insecta > Diptera > Tachinidae > Gymnosoma > Gymnosoma rotundatum. The sequence goes on along the minus strand of OU744336.1, from coordinate 123,380,484 downwards.
TTTTAATATAGTAATAATTTAGATGGAGAAACTTAATGATTATGTTAAATGTATATATTTAACATAACCTGGGCCTGAAATTTATTATTTTTAAATTTACTTTTTATGTTCAAGTTCTGCTAAATAAATGAATTGCCCAGTTACTTTCCCTGAAAAATGGAATAAACCTACATTTGCAAAAAAAAAAAAAAAATCGAATTGTCTTCCCCTGGCAACACTGGTTGTAAACGTGCTATATATTTTGTTGTTATGGTGTTGCAAAATATAGCATAAATGCTACATTTGCAAGACCTCTACGGTATACACCAGCAGTTTGCTACGAAGCGTGATTATTTTTAACAAGTTAAAAAATTTTGTGGTTCGTATTTTTTTTAGTTAAAATCAACTATTTAGCATTTTTTTACATAGTAACCATGTGTATAATGATTAAAGTTTAACAGGGAAATGTTTATCGTGACTGAAGTGTTGTTCAAAAATACAATAATTTATTAGATGCAACTAAACCTTTTTACAAAGAACATAATATGGTTACCGTGACCATATTACAACCATGTTTTCTCTTTGTGTACCCACACGTCTTGTTAGAGGAGAAGAGGTAAAATTCAGTGAGACAGCTTCTGAAGTACAACGATAACGAAAGGGTTAAAAGAGTAAATTCTCTGAAACTCTAAATTAGACATCAGTTTTTAATAATGATGTTGAATTCATATAAATTCGTATTTAACGAATTTTAACTTCTGTAGAAATTTTGTGTTATTTTTTAGTGGATCCAACATAACTAAGCAGGTACTAGATAAATTTATTTATTCCTTTAATTTTTCCCAATTTGCAAAGTTTAAGTGGTTTTAGTTAGTCGTCTGCTGTAGGAGAGATGCAAGTCTTTCAAACCAATTTGTACACTAAATCACTTTTAATCAACAATCATTTTTAATACATGTTTTTAATTGATAGTGCAAGAATATTTTTATCAACTTTGTAAATGCTACTGCAACTTCGGTTGCTATTCTGCCTTAAGTTTTATATTTCCAAAAGAAACAAAATGCAATTGATGTAGGTCAAACTAGTTGCAAGTTCTTTTTTCTATGGCACAACAAAAGCAAATTGTTCTCACTGTTAACTTGGCGCTCTTGTACTATAGGCATTTTTAGTTTGCTCTTAGGAACAAGTTCAGTAACTTAATTTTTATGTTTAATAATTGGTTCTTTTGCCAATTGTAGTCAATGCCAAAAAAAAAAAAAAAATTCATAAATATAGAAACAATTTGAAAACAAATTAAAAATAATCGATGGATATTTGAAGAAAATCAATTTTGGACCTCAGGAAATCTGTTAAAAAAAATTAAAGCAGAAATTCAAACAACTCTTTATGCCTTAAAGTTGTTTGCAGATAGTTGGCCATTGCCAAACATGCTTGATCAAAACATGATCGTACACACACAACATTATATAACACTTATTCTTGTTAATAACTTGCAGTTTTTGTCTACGAAAATAAATCGATATCAAGGTTAAGAACAAAAACTAGTGGTTTTCATAATTAATTTTTTTTAAATAATCAATTTTTTTTTAAGAAAACAATAGAAACTCTAATGACAGCAAGTGTCAAGTTGAGAGAATCAAACCACAGATGAATTGCTAGATAAATATAACGCAATGATTTGCTATATTTTTGTTTCTAACAGAAATTATTTAATAAATTTTTATAACATTCATTGTTATTTTGTTTTTATTGAACAATTATTTATTAACAAAAATAGTTTTTTAATTCATTATCATGACATTTAAATTATTTTTTTTCAAAGGATTTGATGATCAATCAGATTTGTTGTCATTGAAATTTTTATTTATTTAAAAAATTTAAATCCGTTTAACGAATATATACATACGAATGTGCTAACATACATACCTATGTATTCCAAATTAAAGCTTAATTTGTTTTTTTTTTTAACAATAAACAATGAAAAACAAATGAAAATATCATATTAAAATGCTTCCGTTTCTTAGCAGCTGATGTTGTGCTTTTTGAAAACAATTTTTTTTTATTAAGTTTGTTTCTAACAAAAAAATTGAAGCTTATGCTTAATAAAAACTGTCTTCAAATTATCTACCAAATATTCTTACCGTTTTGATCATTATCAAGAAAGAGTGCTATATTCAGCTATGCCGAATCTTACACACCCTTCACCAGATACATATGTAAATCTACTTTAGTGAAGTAACTCCAATCAAAAACCAAATATTGCGGTGACAGAGAATTAAAAAAATATTAAAAAGAAAAATTAAGTAGTATATATAATTGTACCTAAAAATATCATCGGCTCTTAATGGGTTAAGCATTCGTGAAAGATCTCTTCAAAAGGTTTTAAATGATGGTACGCAATCGTACTTTTCTATGAGAAGGCCGAGGCCCATAACTCGGAAAATATGGGTAAAAATCAGCAGATCGGTCTATGTTCTTCGAGGCAGCACGCAAAACCCTACGCCTGCCTTTAATTTTTCCATATCATTTGAAACAATGAAAAAACTGCAAACGAGTAAAAGTAGTAGTAAAAGAAAAAAAAACATCAACTGAAAACATTGGCGCTCGCCTATATTTTCCGATTTATGGGCCTTTGAACTTTTACAGAAAAGTACGATTGCACACCATTTTTTTAAATATAAATATGGGCATCATTTTACAGGTTTTAAAGAGGTCTTTAAGGAAATAATAAAATTTAAAAAAAATGCCGATGACATTTTTATGTAAAATTATATATAGTGCTTAATTTTTTTTCTTATTTATTAATTATCTGTCACCCCAATATTTGCTTTTTCATTGGAGGTATTTCACTAAATAAGATTAACATACATGAAGGGTATATAAGATTCGGCATAGCCGCTTATAGCACTCTTGCTTGTTTTATTGCCATTAAATAATATTATCATGTATGAAAATGGCCAGAAATTTTTTTGGTAAATTTCTTTCCAGAATTATAAATACGTTTTAAACTTACTAAAACACTAACAATCAAGATCACTAGTTAAGAAAAATAATGCAAATAAAAATACTATAATTGTACTTACCGAACATTTGTCACCGTTATATTACTGACACCAAAGGCCTCTATATTTCGGAATACAGCGCGATAACCATCAGGACCACTGCCCAACACAATTCCAATTTCGTCAATATCCACGGGTTCTATCTAAATGATGTATGTTTAGATGTTAAATTAAAACGGGTAGCGCAAACGTTAAGAATGTAGTACAATTACTTGTAACTAAATAGGTTATGCCTGAAGTGCTACTTCTCTTAAACAAAAAAAAAAAAAAAAAAAAAATATGCATTTTTTTCATTTCACAAAAATTGCAGAATTTCGTATGACATTACTTCTACGCCAACTTGTATAATTAGAATATGAATATTCGTATATTTGAATAATTACGCACCTCGTAAATTTCCAATTCAGGTATACCTTGTTTTAGATAATGGACCAATTTATTGCCACTGTCACGTAAACATTCGTTTATAAATTGCTCATCGGCCGGACACTGTTGTAAATAGTAAGCTTAAATTTAAAACAAGTGTTAAAATAATTAATTTTCAAATAATAAATTTTATTTTCATTTAAAACAAATAACTGGTGTTTAATAATTTTACTTCTAGAGGGCTGCTCTATATATTTCTGGCCTAATAGTGAAAATGCGAATATTTATAATCAAAAATGGTTTTATTGTTTTTCAAAGTATTCTCCAGCATGATTTATACACTTTTGCATGCGCTCAAACCAGTTGTCGAAGCACTTTTTCCACCCGATTGAGACACCTCTAAAACATGGTTTTTGAACACTTCAACAGCTTCTTCTGGCGACGAAAATCGTTGTCCACGCATTTTTTTCTTGATGTGCGGAAACAAGAAGAAGTCATTAGGTGCCACGTCAGGGCTGTATGGCGGATGACCCATTAATTCGACGTTTTGGCCGGTCAAAAACGCTCTGGTTTGAGCCGATGTGTGAGAGCTTGCATTGTCATGGTGAACAATGATTCGTCTTCTCTTGTTGGTTTTTCGAATTTCTCCGATGACTTCAGGCAAACAAATTGTAGTATACCACTCAGAAGTGACCGTCCTACGTTGCTCAAGCGGAACAGTCGCCAAATGACCAATTTTGTGCTTCGAAGTGCTTCTTCCACGAACAACTTTCGTATGATTTTGCTCGTCTTTGAAGACCCACACGGTCGATTGTTGTTTCGTTTCGGTCTCATACGCATAGATCCATGATTCGTCACCTGTGACGATCTTATAAACGTCTTTTGAAGCACCGCAATCGTATTTTTGCAACATTTCTTTGCGCCAATCGACACGAGCCTTTTTTTGAGCGACTTTCAAATTGTGCGGGATCCAACGAGAACAAACCTTTTTTACGGCCAGGTGTTCATGCAGTATCGAATGTATGCTGGTGGAAGAAATGTCCAAGGATGTCTCTATCTCTCGGTATGTCGCATGTCGATCTTGCATTATGAGTTCACGCACGGCATCAATGTTCTCTGGCACAACAGCCGTTTTTGGACGACCTTCACGGAATTCGCCTTTGAGCGAGCTTCGGCCACGAATAAATTCATTATACCAATTTTTCGCAGTGCTATAGGATGGTGCTTCATCGCCATACAAAGATTCAAGTTCATCAATGCACTCTTGTCGCGATAATCCACGTCAAAAGTTGTGAAAAATGATGGCACGAAAATGTTCACGAGTTAATTCCATTTTTTTCTATATTAATTTTTTCAAGTCACTGTAAACAACACAAATAATGGTCGTACGTCAAAACGTTTTGAGTACGATTATGCTTAAAAATGACAAACTTTCCAATGGAAATGTCAGATGGCACTTGGCAGCACTTAGTGTTGCCAGGCCAGAAATATATATAGCAGCCCTTGTAAAATTTTAGTTATTTCCAAATGAATAATATTTGTGACAACTAAATTAACGTTACCTTAATTGAAATTGTCGTTTCTATTCTCTTAATTAAATTTTAACAAGTGAAGTAAATGAAACAAGAACAAAATGACTTTAAAGCAACAGCAATAAATTTGTAAAATAAATTGTAATAGTTACAACTCTTACTAAGACTTGTGTCTACAGCATTTAAGGTGGGCTACACGAAATTAACTTGAAAAACATCTACATAAGAATTAAATTTCAATCGAAAAACACGAATGAGTTCAAAACGAAGAGGTTGATTTAATTGCCAAAAAAACAAACACACAATTTTTTTTTTAATCTTCTATTGTCTGTGGCTCAGGCGAGTTTCACTATCTACTGTTTATTAAACATACATCTTAACCAAATACAACTGTGGCCATATTTGAACTCAATGTATCTTGTTTAGCAGAATCACACCTTAACCAACGCAGCCATCCTGGCTACGTAACTCTGTTATTCCGGAGAGACCAACCTGTCACCTTAACTACCTTAACTGTGACTGTCATACGTTGTCACTCTCTTTTCTTATAAAAGGCTCCTGAGTTTCATCAAACAAACTGCTATTTATAGAGGAGATCACAAGCTTGTCGCATATTGTGTACACCCTGTTTCAGCACAGGGTAGTACCACAGAGCGTCATAGTAGGTAACCTCAAATTTGAAAAATGTTTCAGAGCTTATAACTACATCAAAAGTGAACCAATTACAAATTTTTTTAATTTTTAGTAATCTTTATAAATAGATAAAAGAAAAACGTGCTTGAAATTTTCATGGTATCTTTAATACTTTTAGAGAAATTCGAATTTGAAATTCAAAGTACAAAATTTTTACTTCGGCATTTTTAAGTTTTTCACCTGTAGTTTTTTAAAACACAAGATAGAACTAATCTAAAGCAGATTTAGAAAGCTAATACTATAAGAAATAACTAGTAGAAAAACTTTTTTCTTTGACTTCTTTATTTTTGTGGTAATAATTTTTTTAAATTTAAAATTTTATAAAAAGTTTAAAAAATTTTTTGTTCAAAAAGCACTTTTAGTTTTTTAATTAGATTTTGAACTATTTTTTAGTCAATTTATAAAATTTTTAACTTTTTCTTAAGATAAGGCCCTGTGTAATCCATTCTTGTGAAGCACCTTCAGGTCATCATTGTTCGAATATGGGCAATTTTTTAACAAAAATCTAAATGTTCCAGACAGTAAAAAAATTTATCGCAGATTTCATTATTTTTACAGCCAACTATTCTCGTACGATTGGTTTTCAGTAGTTTCCTATATTTTGTAGACATCTGGAGAGGCGATTGAAGAATGAATTACAATTTTTGGGAAGAAAATTTTTTATCTGCACAAGATTTTTATTCATTTTAGTTCATCCTTAATGGGATGAAAACCTGATTTATTTTCTTTTATATCTTTGGAGATATTCAAGGTAAAATTTCATTCACTAAACTTCACTTTTGATATTTTTTTGGTTTTTAGCGATATTTTATACAGTTTTATTTTAATTTGAAAAACTACTGCAAAAAATTAAACACAGCTGAATAGTAGAGGTTATTACCTATCCACTAATATATATTTTGTACATCTTTTTTATTAAAACAGCTGTAAATGATTCACGCAATTATAGCACCTCGCGCAAAAAATCTTTCTTCTTTGAAGTCAGCGATTTTGTTCTGTTTCTTATGCAGCAATTAATTATTTTTTTTTTTAAAGAATATGTAAATATGGCTAACAGTACTTTTAGACGCGGAAAGCCCATGTGTACGTACGGTCCTCTTCCTGGCGATTTATTTTTAAAATTTAATTTTAATTTTTTAAAACAATGCAATATAAAACCAATTTTTGGAATAGTCTATTGCATTGACTATTGTATCATTTTTACAATAAAAATATGACATTGAAACAGCTCTAACAGAAAATATCCAAACAATCTACTGAATCTGTTATATTGTTGTATTTATTCTTTAGAAAGTGCAGTCAGTCAGTACACATCAAGCTTCTAAGTTTTTCTTGTCCATTTTTTAAACTCTATTGAAATTAGTGAAATCAATTACCGTAGCCTCTGTTGGTCAGCTACTTAAAGCTTTAAGTTCTTCAAGTGCTCATTTTGGACATTATAAATCGTAATTATATCTGAAAATCTGGTACAAAAGTGCCATGAACTTTGAATTAGTTAACTCTCATCTATTTAGTTATTTTGACTTTTAACTAGAGACGTTCAATGTCCTAACGAAATTTATATCAAAAATTATGTATTCTATAAGAGGTGACTTAATATTAAACTTTAGAAGCATTAAATTTTTCTACCATACCAGGAATATTTGTCAGCTAAATCGTCATACAGCAAAGCAACCTTTTGCTTTGTTAAAGGAACCCCGGGTTTTTACAAACAGATCGAGGTAAAATTGAGTTAAAGTATTCTGGTGCATCATATCATACGGGCTGTTCCAGTGGTACATCTTTGCACGCTGGGTCTTACGGCAGTAATAATTGCAGTTACTTGGGATCATTTCCTATAGCTTCGGTATACCTACTCTATTAAACGTCATATCAAATACTACAGGAAGTGAGATACGGCATAGACCACAGGCTTGGATGCTAATGCTAATAATTAGAGGGGGTAAAATTTTTGTAATCTTTAAAAAATACTAGATTTCATGGTTCTAAACAGTGGCTAAGGGGGGCTAATTCTTGAAGGGCATATTTTATCGATATCTATCTGTTTTCAGTTAATATGTTCAAAAGGTAGTGCTAAGATTAAACATGTTTGATCACAGGTCTACCTTTTATGTTATCCTGGGGGGCAGGCGATGAAGTATCTATAGGAATGGCCGTAATGGAGTGAACTGTACAACCTTTAAACTACGTTTTATTCCTTCGAAAGTAGTGAATAATAAAACTACAAGACAGTGGCACATGGGAAACAAAAAAGACTATTAATGGTTACATGATAGAACTCTGCTCTAGTATGAAGTGGATATCTGAGGTGACAGGCTACAGAAGATATTATTTAGAGAGGAAACCGTGCAGCAGATTATGGAGATTTATATTAAAGTTTCAGTTCGTATGACTTTCGGCTTTTTGTAAGAAAGGGCACTAGTATGAAGAGACGGGCTAAAGGTCAAAGGATAATAGTTTAGAATTGTCCTTAGAAGTGCATTTCTCATTTTTGCACCTTATCTGCAATAAATACATTGACATGGAGATGCTGAAATCAAAAAGAATCTTACATCGATGCTTACAATTGTGTGACTTTTTAGAGGACAGTCAAGCGTAAGTTAGATGGGATTCAGAAGATCGCCTGAATACAAACACCCAAAGCATACGCCACTAACACAGGCAATCGAGGCATTATTAGAATTGCTGCCGTTGGCTTTTTACATTAGATGTATTGACTCATTGCCAAATATTCTTCAGGCATTCTTATATTACCGATGGGATATCAGAATTCATTGTGGAACGAAGAAGGTAGAAAAGCGATTCGTAGGGCTAGTGGACTGCTTTGGTACCTCTCCACACATTCATCCACACATATATGTATGTATACGAATAACAAGTCTTAGTTATATTTCCGAAATAAAAGGTTTGTGTATGTATTGAACGTACCTACACGCCTTTGATGGTTAAGTAGTGATATTTACCTTTTCGAAAGACAAATGGGTCTAATCAGACTACTTTTACTTTCACTTTTTGAACTGCCTTCACTCGATAATGAGTTTTATTTCCGATTGGCAATTTGCAACGTATTCTTCGGGGTTCCTCCGTTAGTCTATAAAACATGAGTTTCCTTAGAGACTAGCCTCTCCACATCTTGCGAGGATTTTTGTTCATTCTTCTCTAATTCTCACAGTTGAAAAATTATAGTTCATAAGATTCACAAATCAACGGGACAGTTTTGGTATATATGTAATTTATCGAAAAAAAAAAAAAAAATTGAGCTCGGTTTTTGAGGGGAAGTTTTTAGCCTTACCTGTGTACATTCGTTGTATTCGCTTTGTGTTTGTGATTTATTTAAAATGACACAAGAACTAAAATAACTAATATCAAATTAAAACAACGTGTTCTAATATCGATGCCCTTATAAATTTAATCACTAAAGCACACGATGAAACATGCTACCACTTTAAAAGGGACTTGGCATGGTACATACATATGTATACTAGTCTGGACGTCGAAGTATTACAAATAATTAGAGTTCCAACAACAACAAAAATAAACAAATCTTTCCACTGTTTTTCGCGTGGAGTCACAAGGCAAGAAGTTGCTGGTAAGAAACTAAATTTTTATTTTTTATGTTTATTACTTTGGGGATATATCCTAACATTTATATTTTAAGTAATAAAAAAAATATAAATTTCAATTGTTTGCTGCAAAATGCAACGAAACTTTTATATTATTAAAACGGAAAACATACTTTTTATTGCACATGAAATATTCATTGAAGCAAATACATATATTTCGTTTTTTTAAGTAATATACTGTGCTTTGTGTATGAAAAAATTATTATTTGAATTTGTAGTCGCTTTCTTGCGTACAGGTTATTGAACTGAAGTAAATTTCACCGATGTCTTTGTTTTTATTTTACAAAAAATGGAACCACCGAATCGTAATGCAGAACGAATTTGTACGTTTTATTATGATCATTATTATTTTAATTTAATTTTCATTGCCAAAAAATGCATTTACATTAAATTCATTTACACGGTATTACGAGTATTGCTTATATCTGATTCTGTATTTTGAAAAAAATGCTTACGAAAATAATTTTTTACTAATTATCAGACGACCGTTATTTTCAAAATAGGATCATACTTTATGTTAAACTAATATTAATATAGTAAAAATGAAAATAAATTAAGAACGATTTTGTATTGCAGTTAGAACTTTTTGTGATATTTCGATTGTTTCTTTTTTAATAAAAATTTAGTTTTGTGGTAAAATTCAGATTTTATTTAAATATGAAAATTTTTTATTTAGAATCTTTTTTATTTTAATCTACTTTAACTATGCTTGATTCCTTCAAATATTATTATTTCATAAATTGTGCCTTAACAATTTTACTTAAATAGTACGTACTATAGACTTTAATAATTTTATGCCAGTATAACCAGTTTAGCGTTTTTAAAACTAAGTTCTACTGTTACATCGGAGTATTTTTAAAAGTTTTAATAGGTAAATTTTGGTTAAACTTCATTTACAAATGATTATATTAGTGTTAAAGACTATTAAAACAATGGTTAGTCTATAGTGCAAAGTTTCTGTTAGCATATATTTAATATAAAGCAGTTTGCATATAGAAAAACAATTATCAAACGATTATTCTGTAGCATATTTAATTTAGAAATTTAAAGCAGCTTAAAACTCAATTAGAATAAAATGATTACTGTAAATTTCCTTGGTCTACTATTGAAAGTATAAACACTCTATTTAACCATGAGGACAAATATCTACCGGTGTTTCAAGTTTCATTAAAATTGGTTCCATCATTTAGCCGTGATTGATGCACGTACAAATAAAAAAAAAAAAATAAGCAAACTTACACGAAAAGAAAAAACATGGTTGTGATATGGTCACAATAAACATAATGTGTTCTTTGTAACAGTGTAAACTTGCCGAGAACAAATTGTTGTTGTTTTCAACAACACTTTAGTCACGATAAACACGTATTTAAGCATTACATGGTTACTGTGCACAAAAAATACAACATGGTTGGTTTAACTTAAACAAATATAAGCCATAACCAAAGTTTTATAACTTATTAAAAGTAATATAATAGGTGTGTTCATTTACTAAAAATTTGTACAAATTTGTAACAATTGTTACTAGAAAGCGTTCATTAACCCAAAAAATTTGCAACGAGAGAGCGTCCAAAGAGCGTAAAAAATTGAGAGATAGACAAATTCTTGCAAGTTTTTACAAGTAAAATTTTTACTTGCAATAATTATTCAAACAGCTGTTTTGCGTTTGTGTTTACAAAAAAATATTTCAAAATTAAGTTGAAAATAAAAATATTTTGGAAAATTTAAGAAATTGTAAGTAAATGTAAACTTTTAAAACGATAAAAAGTATTAAAAAGATAAATTTGTTTTTGTGTATTTTAGGAACAATAGAAGCAAAATTAGATATCTAATGAAATTGAATGGAATTGAAATTTTTTCTTTAATTTTCACAGAGCGGCTGTTAATCTTAGTGTTGTAAATATTATGAGTAGGTAGCTACTCGGTAATTTACACTAAGCAGCAAATAGTTCAATTAGTTCAAATATATATTTGCAAATAAATTTAAATTAACACATAATTTATTAAATTACTTTTCTACTGCTTCTGATATTTTATTTTGGATAAAGCTTTTTATTACAATGAAAATTTTATAAATTTGTTTTCTTTAAAAAATATATTTAACCCGTTTTTCGCCGGGTGTTTATTATTATTATATTTTGGAAACTATTGCAAAAGCGGAGCATTAACGTTAGACAATAACGAACAAAAATTCTCTTTTTCAACTCACATTTGTTTGTGTTTCTTATTAGTGTTTATTAAATAAATAGTTCTTCATAAAATCACATTATAAAATACTTAATATTATATAATTATAATAATAACACAGAAGGTGTCAAAATAATAATATCTATTAACGCATGCTTATTCCACCACGCATTAAAAACACCATTTTATTAAAATTGCGTGGAAAATAAATCACAAAGTTGGAAAGTTCTGCGACCTTATTCTGTCGTTATTTCTGACATTTGAAATGAAAATTCTATGTGTAGGCACGCTGTTATAACGTATAACCTAATTAAAAATAGATATTTTATTCATTAATTTTATTCAAAAGTAGTTAATCACCTTTATCGTATATAGCGTATTTCGACTACATCAGGTATTAGATTAAATAAAATTGCAAAACTTTTCATTATTCTATAACAAGCCGTACTCGAAAAACGCCAGTCACGACAATGCTGAATAAAAATGACTACAATCACATCATTTTTATAATATATATATGTATAATTTTTCCAAAAAATATAGGGGTAGTTATTAAGTACTCATATGTTCCTATACATTACAACACTATTTTAACTTGCAAATTTTAGCTAGTAAAGTGTTCATTTACTTTTTCACATTTTTGAGAGTAATTTTGAAAAATTTTTTGTTACTCTCTCGTTGCAAATTTTTACTAGTAAAGTAAATGAACACACCTAATATATTTAACCATATTATAGTATATATATAGTATTATCAGAGTATGATTAAGAGCAAACAAAATAATGTTTGCGTTTAAAAATATTTTGTTCTAGGTCTTGACAGAATTCTTTACTATCAGTTTAGTAATTTTTGGTTGGCTTAAAGTTAAAATCGTTTTTATTGTTAGAGAAAATGAAAAAAAAAAAAATGTATGTACACACTAAACAATTAAAAATAATAGACAATGTATGAAAACAAATAAAAATGTAAGCAAAAAATTTCAAAAAATGTTGAAATAGGTATATGTATGTACGTATATGTATGTATGTAAGCATATAAATTGTTATTTTTGTGTTTTAAGGACAATTGTGTTTAAGGACAATTTTGTGTTTCAATAAGCAAATAAATGCCTTTTTGTGAATTTATGTTTTTCAATAACTTTATTGACAAATTAATAATAAATTAAAGAAACAATGAATAACTAAGTCTTTTATATTAGGAAATATTTACACTTACGGGTCCCATATTACAATTCAATGTTTCATTTCATGTTTTTAATTAATGTTTTAGTTTAACCATTTACTGCCGTATTCATAGAAAATAAAATATTTTTGAAATATGTTTTATGATAAAATTTTCATCCTAATTTGTCCTAAAATATATTTCAAATCTATTTTGATTTTCTATGAATACGGCAGTTAATGTTTATATTTTAACATAATTATTTTTAGATTTTACCATATTATTGTTGTGCTATACAGCAATATGATTGCAAGACCAGCTTTATTGTTATTAAATGTAACAATACTATGTTTTGTTAACAACCATATAATAGAACCATAATATGTTGCTCTTAGTTTATGGTTACCTCCACCACGTTCTTTCTTTGCATGTACAAAGAAATTTTTTAATATGTATTAGATTGTAATGTTTTATAAACGTATATAAATGCGAAACTTGCAATATGAAATGAGGAAATCTAAGGAAATTTTATGATTGGTGGAAGTTTAAATGACTTCCAATAACATTACACATTGCTGCAAAATATCCGATTGCGTTTAATTGATATTTACTTGTAGTCAACAAATGACGACTTTTCAATCTTGACTCCTTTAGAACTACCTTCGAAGGAGTCCGAAGAAGAATGTTTTATAGGTCATTTAACGTACTTGTCTTATTAAATATAAAAAAATAACATATTTTTATCGGTGCAAACTGCACATATCACGTAACTAATGCTAATAAAAAAAAAATATATAATTGTGATTTCTTAATAAATAAACTTATGCATGTGTAAAAGAAAAAAAAGAAAATTTCAGCATAATATTATATTAACAAAAAGCTGATGTTTTTTTTTCTTTATCCTAATTTTTACGCTCTTTTAATTTCGTTAAAGATCTCTTCAAAAGCTTTAAAATGATATCCATATTGATATTTAAAAAAAATTGATAATTCCAGAGCCCCATAACTCGGAAAATATGGGCGAGCGCCAATTTCTGCACTTGATGTTTTTTTCTTATTTTTTAATTCTCTATTGTTCTATTGTTCTATAGATTTATTTTTTTTTTGTTGATTGGAAATACTTCATTGTTTCAAATGAGTGGCAGGAGTGGTGTTTTGTCCGCTGCCTCGAAAGGCATGGACCGATGTTTCTGATTTTCAACAGCAAACATTTTCAAAACTATGTCTGATCGATTGGCGTTAAATTTTCTCTAGCTAACTTAGTGCCTTGGCAAAGTTAATTTCAACACGAACACGGACGGACAGACTGACATCGCTCAGTCGACTTCTCTATACATAAAAACTCAGAATATATATATATATATATATATATATATATATATATATATATATATATATATATATATATATATATATAAATGCCCGAACAAATGTTATTTTTACAATATTTATTAATTACGTTTTAATGCTCTGACGTGTGCTTAAGCAAACTTTTTGCAAAATTTGGCATATTTTTTATTCTCCTTTGGGAACAAAAGGTTGTCGTCGCCTTAGTTTTGTTGTTATAAAGAAAAATTTAAATTTAGCTGGAGCTCTCATTACTTTTTCTTCTTCTGTACATACACAGAAATAAAGCCTAAATTGTATTTGTTTGGTTGTTTTTCTGAAAGCTTTAGCAGCCTACACCAGTGGATCATTATCCCTGAAATGTTTGTGGTTGGTTACTGTCGATCCAGTGGCTAAAATAGGCTATATTTTTTAAGGATAAGGCATGGCTCTTCTTGCACAAAGATAATATTTCATACTATAGCAGTTAAAGGCCTTAAAATGTTGTACAATCACCCAGCGAATAATTAGACATTACCTTAAAAAGTGCTTGCCATATAATGACTTACTTTTGTGATTACCATACAAAAGGAAGTAGTAATCAAACTAGTTTTTTTTAAGATCAAAGAGAATACCTTAAAATACTTAATAATGATCATCATTATTTGCTACAATAATTACTCGTACTGTTATCAATTCACAGTAATTGATTATAAAAGTCTCATGCCTAGTTAAAATCATTAGGTTGGTAATCTAGTTGAGAAGTCCTTCCGAGAAAAATGCTTAAATACACACTCGATCACCTTTTCTAATTTTTTTTTTGCTGGGTAGCGCCTTTGTTATTTGTCATAATTGGCAAATAACTTGTAGTATCGGAAGAACAAAGTGAAATAATATTCATATACCTACAGAACTATGATACGTAGAGCCTTAAAATTTAATACAAATAAATCCCTGATTATTGTATATAGTGAAACGAAATCTAGCCAGTGGCAGTAGGCGTGGTACCTCCAATACAACTTATTACTCTTATTGGAGTAGAGAAGCACAACAGATATAGCTATTTATTTAATAAAACAAACTTCGTTATGAACGAAGTCTTGGTACTTAATAATGGTAATTTTTTTAAGATTGTAAATTTTACACATTAACTGTTTTTAACCACTTTCATTTTTAAAGTTAACAATGGAGCAAATTTTTCTTTCTATTTGCATTAATTAATTAATTGATATTGATTTGTATATTAATTGTGATACTTACGTTGTTGAGCCCACGTTGATCGACAAAATAATGATGTTAGAATGACAAGAATTATTTTAAACATTTTAATTTTAAGTGGCGATTTATTTTTGTCTTAACAAAAAGTAAAAGCGATTTCTATACTTAAAATCAGTATTAAGCACCAATAAGAAATGCAATAATAAGTTACCAATTTTTTCGAATTAAATGACGACTAAGGCGACACAGACAATAAATGTACGGAACAAATAAACTGTGGTGTTCAATAAGTTTCTTTTTTTATTCTTTTTTTTTCTACAGAAATTCAAACAATTTCACTTTATCAAATGAATTTAGGTCACCATAAGACTAAGAGCCGGTTTGTATTTAAAAACAGAACCTTTTTGGAATTTTTAATTTTATTTTTTTAACAGACACAGACGAGGGCTTTGAAATTTTTAAGCAAAAATTTTTTTATTGTACAAACGTATATTGATTTAATTTAATAATAGTTTTTAATATTTTTGTTAAACTTAATGGTTACACGAGAAAAGTAGTAAAAATTCAACTTCTTTAATGTGAGGTACGACTTTCACGCGATTCACTTTGGCAATGAATTGAAATCTTCGTTGGATGGGCATTTTAACCAGGTTTAAAATACACTAAAGAAATAGTTTAAATATTGTTGTTGTTGTGTTTTTCTTCGCATGCATACGAAAATCATTATAAGCATAATCATTATTATGACCATCTTCATCATAATCACCTTTAGCAACATCATAATTGTGTTGTGAAAAGGTAAACAAAAAAAAAAAAAAAAAATTACAGCAGCAAACAAATGAATAAATGAACAAAACAAAAAGTGAATAAATATAAAAAATATATTTAATGTGAAAGAAACAGTTTAAGAATAAACAAAGAAAAACAAAATGCGTGTCTTTATTAACACTTTGTGGGACTAGTGAAAGCTCATTGCACTCAAATTTAAAGTCAAGATTTACAATAATCTGTAGGTGCAATTGTAGAAAAAGTAAAATATACCATAAAAGATTTAGTAAGATTATTAATCTAATCTATTTAACAACAAGGTCTTTGTTAAATAAAAATATTTTCTAAGTTTTATTGTATTTCTAATATTAAAAAAATTGAATATAAATATTTTTATTTCCTCTTTCATAATGATGCCATGCAATGGTAAGGCGATATGTTGAAAACATAAAAATAATATTTTTATTTAAGAAAGAGCTTATGTTAATTAAATAAATAAATAATAAATGGTAAGAAAAAATAAATAAAAAAAAAATCATTATATCGTTAAAATTGTTTGTTGTAATAAAAAAATGGTTTAAAAAAGTTTAACTTTGTTTAAAAAATTTATTGCTTTTTTATTGTCATGTCGTATTTTTGCATTGCAGTAATTTAGTGTAAAATTTTGCGTAATTTTCATTTAAGATATATGATCTTCTAAAAGTCGACCTCTTTCTGGAAAAATTTCGATTTTAGCCGAGATCATAAAAATGGAACCAGGGTGTGGATTATCGAAACAATATCTTTTCCCCATAAATCGAGAATCGAGCTTTTCTATGAAGAGTTCTGAGGCGCATAACTTGGAAAATATAAGCGAGCACCAATTTTTTCACTTCATGTTTGTTTTCTTATTTTTTAGTTCCCTATCGCCCCATATATTTGTTTTTTTTTTGGAGTTACTTTACTAGACTAGATTTGTTCGAAATGATATGGAAAAGTTAAAGTGAAACACCACGCTGCATCGAAGGACATGCACCGATCTTACTGATTTTCAATAGAACAATTATCCAAACAATGACTGAAGGATTGGCGTATTTAAATTTTCTTTAGCTTATCTAGTGTCTTGGCAAAGTTGATTTCAACCCGAACACGGACTGACAGACGGACATCGCTCAATCGACTTCGCTATTCACAAGAACTCAGAATATATATACTTTATGGTGTTCTAGTGTTTTATTTGCCCAAATCAGAGAAACCATTCCCGAGTTATAGTAAAATATGCGGGTATGACCGCAAGACTATTATTTAATGACATCGGGTCATTATGAACTTCCTTGAAATATTTTTAGTGTATTGATTTTTCTATTCGAGCTATATTTTTTCATTTGGAATGTGTAGTTGTAGCATTTTCCCTGGAAATGATCGATCTTTGTTTGAGTGACTGACAAGTTTTAGTGAAAATCTAAAATAAATACAATCTGTAATTGCTTGTCAAGAGCTTTTTCATCCAAACCGTCCGAAAACATTCTTTGGCAATAGATTACTGTTAAAATTACATAATTTCACTAATATACAGCAATAACGAAACAACAACAAAACCAAAGAAAATAAAGGAGTTAAATTCGGCTGGTGAGAGTCTCAGAATTAAAGAAATGGCATTTTGACTGAAAAAGCTTTATATTAAATGGGCAGGTTTAAAGTATTAAGAATATTTACTTTACGGTGGAATTTTAAAGTTTGAGAATCGCGAAATGTATCCTAACGAGCCTAAAAGGAACTACATTCAATTTCCGACCCCATAAAATATATTTATTCTGACTTCTTATGCATACCGAAGTCGATTGAGCGATGGCCGTCTGTCCGTCCGAAGGAGGAAAGCTCAACGTTTTAAGATAAGGATATTGAATATATGTGCTCAGTTGAAAGTTCTTGTATTAATTTACGAAAACATTTTGAGAGTGTAGCATTTTCTTCCTTTGAGAGTGTAGCATACCTTCGCGGGTGTCCGCCGGGAAGGTATGCTACTTTTTCTTTTATTGAAAATGGTTTATTTAAGGTCGGAAATTATGTATGGAGTACAATATCAGATAAATGTTAGCCTTTGTTAGCCTCATGAATGTGTTGCTCAACCGTTTCTAGTTAGTTTGCATAAACCTTGCTTTTCAAATATCTCCACAAAAAGAAGTCCGGAGCAGTAAAATCAGGCGATTGTGGAGGTCATTCAACATCACCATTTCTTGAAATAACTCGTTGTAGAAAGAGGTCTCGTAGCAATGCTATTGTTATCCTGCCTGTATGCGATGCGGCACCGTCTTGTTGATACCTTTTCTTAGTCAAGCCCAAACAATGGAGTTGTGGCGTTTTAAAGTTTTCAATCATATCATTTACAGTTACTGTTACGCCGTTTTCACTTTCAAAGAAATAAGGTCCAATGATTCCTCCAGACCAAATTGCACACCAGACTGTCACTTTTAATGGATGCAAAGGCGACTGATGAATAATTTGAGGGTTTTCCATTGCCCAGAACCGACTATCCATTTAAATGAAAATGTGCCTGTCACTCATTATGATTTTCTTTATGAAAGTCGGGGTTGTGATGAGCGAGCTGTTACATCCTATTGGCATATGTACGGCAGCGTAAATGGTCTTGTGGCAGAAGCTATTGCGTCAACTGGATCTTAAATGGAAACAAATGTAAATCCTTGTGCAAAATTGTGGCCATAGTTATTCTATTCAGTACGTTGTGGTCCGTGCTTAGTCGTATCACCTACAGACCCTCCTTCATTGAAATTATTCACTACACGATAAAAAATGCTTTTTGTTGGCGCGTTGTTTTTTCCAAAAATTTCACGCTAATTTCACATCATTACAGCAATCCATTAAATGTTTTAAGTATTAAAACACGTTGGCTTATCAAATATTTTTCCATAATAAATTTGCAACGTATCCAAATATGAACTGTCAAGACTAATGCTTACCAAAATGGCGGCAAAACACAAAAAAAAACATACGTTGGCAAATTTGCGGATGCTGTTGAATTGGGGTTATGAATTTTTTTTTCTTTCACTTAATTTTTATCATTTAGACATCCACTGGTTAATAAACACACTTACTCCAATAGCCTTCTCAAGATAATGTGTCTGCTTTCCGAATATTATTCACGTACGGACACCAATGGCACTTACCAACAAAAGTCGTTTAGGCAACAACAATTGCTCCACTAAATGGAAACACCTTTCTTTCAGACAGAAATCACTTGTACAGATCTGAATAATTTTTTTCTTTTAAATTTCATATTTTCTGCTTTTTTACTTTAATAGTAATAAAATTAATTAATTATTTACATCTAAAAAACAGTAATAGAAATAAAGTTAAGAAAATTTAAATCTTTGCAATAAATGGGTTAAGAATGTTTTGATTGTTATAAGGATTTTTATTTCTTGTTTATACATACAAATACTACAAATACATACAAATTGTTTGTCAGACTAAGTTTAGGTTTTAAAATGATTAATAGAAGAAAGTCCAAAAAATTGCTCAAATATTTACATATTCTTTACTTTGATGTTGCTATATTAAATAAAAAAAATTATACAAAGTACAACTAGATAAGTATTTCTAAACCGAAATTTAAAATTTGAATTTTCATGTTAATAACAATTTAGAATATTTCGCATACACATCTGTACATGAAATAAATTAGTAGTGGAGGTTATTAAATAAATGAACATTACATGCATTTGCACATATGTATGTACTGTTCTAGGATCTTTTATTAAAGTACTTAACAAAAAGTTTTCATATTTATATTTATGTATACAAATATTTTCACAGTGTCAGTTAAATTGCTTTACATTCATTTGTAAAGCAAAAAAGCATGGTTAAGATTATTTTAATGTAAGAGCAACATATTATGATTGATTTATACGGTTGTAGTCAAATCATAATATAACATAATAATACCACCGTTAAATACAACCATATTATGTTTAAAGTATAAAAATCTCAGTGTAGTACAATCTTAGTATGATAAATAATTATTAAACTTATTTTGAAAAGTCTTTGTTTCTCTTCTCATTTGTTTTTATATTTTTTTTGCTATTTTCAACCACTTGTTTTTTAGTTGCTTTTATTTATTTATTCATTCTTTTTATACCCTCGATAGCGTTTCTCATTTTGTTGGTAATTTCTACAATATTTATCGCTGACCCCATAAAGTAGGTGTAGTCTTGATCCGTATACATAGAGGAGTCGATTTCAAGATGTCTGTCTGTCCGTAAGCGGGTTGAAAACAATTTTGCCACATTCTCAGAAAAGCTGTAGAATATTTATGACCACCATTATCTCGGACATAGTTTCGAAAGATGTGCTATTCAGCAACATCTATCCATGAATGGTGACGATATGCTAAAAAAAAGGAGAACGCTGCTAGTCAACTATCTACTAAACTATCAACACTTTAAAAGTATTGTAAAAAACCACACTTTCTCTAAATATCTTCATTTAATGAAGCATATACATATTCAGAAAAAAAAACTATATCTTAAGAAAATAAATACACAACTCGTTTTTGTTTGCTGTTGTCGTTTCGTGCTTAGTCCTACTTTGATTACTTAAAAACAAACTTAACATATAAAATATGTTGATATATATTATATATTTATTTTAGGTAAATATAAAATTAGGTTGTAGTTGGAGTGTTAGCTAATCCGCAATGATAAATTTTTTTGTTGCAGATAACTATTTCAAAATCAGAAATTAGAAATTTTTTTTATCTTGACCAATATATTATTTTACACAAATGTAATTTGTTCACTGCAATCATATATTGTTTTGTGACCATACCTTAACACCATGTTTTTTTCTCTACATTAAGCCCTAAACCAAATACTTTCTACTTAACATGAATTCATAATAAAAAGTTTTTAGAGCGGGAAAGTTTATAGAAAAAAACAAGTTTTGCAAAACATTACAATATCAAAAACGGAGTATGGTTGCAGTGATAAAAAAAAATTTGCGAATAACACATTTTTTAATATTTTAAACACGAACAATTTTTATGAATAGGCTCAAAAATAAATTGTTGAATTCACAACCTGTTTTTAGTGTGCTAAGTTCTCACGATCAGTCAGTCAGTCACGGGAGTTGCACATATGCTGTTGGTAATTTCTATGTAAGTATTTGCTACAACACTTACAATATTTTTTTTTATATTCGTAAATGTCGTACAAAGAAAAATGACAAAATGGACAAATCAGATTTCCATATTTCTATTAACAACAGGTTGTAGAAGCCGCATTTGCACACAGCAATATTAAATAATTTAAAAAGAAATATCCTGCAACAAATATCACCAATAGATGTATCTTTTAAGTAATTAAAACAGCGCTTAAGACAGTGTCACTTTTTATATTTTTTGCGTCAATCATACGTAGGTTTGTTGAACTCAAATCGAAAATTTTGTTAATTAAAAAAGCCATCAAAATCGCAGTTCTCCTTTACAATGAAAACGAATTAGTCTCTCGTGTAATACTTGACTGAATAAATCACCGCAATAAGCCCACTCTTCAGGCATGTTTGAGGATACATAACTCTCCCAATAGTTATTGAAAATGAGCAGAGATGATTTCAATTAGGCCTGTTATTATAGAGGCTACTAAATATCCAACAAACGGCAAAACAGTTTATGTCAATAAAAGTAAACATTTATTTAATGGGTCGGGGCAATGTAATTTAGCCAAAATAGTCTCTAAATACAACGAAGGATAACTTGCAAGTTGTGTTAAAATTATTGTTTCGAAACGTCGAAATTATTTTATCGACACTGTATTCGAGTGCATGTTGGTAATGAATAAGTATTCTATTTATATACATTCAAGTTTTCTTTATATTATGTTTTTATTATTTTCTTTCTTATGACTGTAGTTGCAGTAGTAGTTTTTATGTTTACACGTGCATTTCAATGTCATTTGAACAATCAGGGCAGCAACCTTCCACCGTAAAGGTGCTTTGTTCATCATCATTATAATCATCATCACTTTGCAATTGTTCCTTGCAGTTAAACATTTTTTATTATCAAGTAAATCTAAAAAAGAAATTTTCCGTGTTTTAACTTGTATTTAATTAACTAATTTACATTGATTCAACATTGCAGATTTATAGGTTCAGGACCGTAATTTAACAAGTTTCTCTTTAATTTGATATAAAAATATATTAAACCTTCAGAAATTAAATATTATCAGAAATTATTATTGAAGGTTCTATATTTAAAGATAAGAATAATACATATGTGTTTAGATGAAAGTCGTTGCAACAAGGAAAGTGAGTATTTGTTAGATTGTTGAAAGACGCTGTTAAAGACTTAGACCATTAAGGTTTTCAGTGGATTCGCAAAAAATTATCCATCAACTTTTAGCTTTAAAGTTATCGCTGTAGAGCGGCCACAATTTATTATTTAGCTCATATTAAAGGTTCAACATGTTTCGTGGAGAGCTTCGAGTTCCACCATGGTGGGAAGCTTTTCTTAGCCTTTCAATTTGGAGAGGATTCTTTGAAAGCTCTGGCAGTAGTATTGCCAAATTTGTCCATATTTACTTCAAGACCAATAACTGCATCTTCAATTTCCGGCATATTTCTTTGTTTGTGTTTGAGAATCTAATTGTGGTATTGGAAAAACCTTTTGTTAAATACCCCCACCTTTCAACTGACAAGCACGTCGTACTATTCGTTATTCGTGAGTGCAACAAGTACTATCTCCTCCAAACTGTTGTAGTTAATCGAATTTGGAAAATTGCATGATGGTGAGATTGGTGAGCTGCACACATTTACTCTGTTAGTATTAACGAAATAAAGTACTGACTCGCCTCTTTTATTGATTTCGCTGCTACCACAGATTGTGTCTAAAATTAGCATCACAGCCATCATCTGAGTGACCTGTCGGGAAAAGCTATCAGGCAAATTCTACTGTACAGCAACTAGAAAACAGTAAAACGCTGAAGAAAATAACAGGTCTATGCTGTCTTTTTGGACGTAACACACGATCCATACCTTTCATTTAAACAATATCATAACTTGGGGACGGGAACTGTTTCACCTCTGAGTTTAAAACACAGGATTCTAATGTCCAGATGCTTCTTTTATTTAAACAGTTTTAGGGGGCATTTCGGTGGTTGGCATTAACATCATCTTCTTCTACGTTCTCTGTATTGTTTTTGTATTCTTCACCTGGATTTAAATAACTACTAAGAATCTTATTTGTTAATGTTTGACAGCTGGTAGCCTGTAAATTGTATCTGAAAATAGAAAGAAGAAAATCTGATTCACGCTTAGAAGTATATAATCAGCGTTGCCGCTTTGGTCCAATCGGACCAAACTTGGTAGTTTTTCGTTTTTAAAAAACAGTTTGGTAGTTTGGTTGGTTTGTTTCATTTTTTTTTAAATTTTTGGTAGGTTTTCCTCCTGTAGCAATTTTTTAGCAATAGTAAATTTTTTACCTTAAAAATTCAGAACATAAAATAATACAATAACTGTGAATAGTTTTACCACTGTTTTCAAAAACTGTTTTAGGTGTAATAAAAACATCTCTGCTTTTTTGCATAAAGATGATTAAAGCTATAGCCATCTCTGGTTTAAGAAACGCGAACAATATTATGAAATTGAAGTTAACAATATTTTTGAGTGAAGGCTTATTTACAAGTGTTTCTATTAAAAAAATTAACAGACAAAATGGAAAAGTAAGTAAACTTTATTAATTGTATATATGTACCTTTTAATTACATAAATATTTACTAATATTGAATGTAAAGAAACAGTAAAAACAAATTTTAAAACCGAATGGTTGAGCGAATTTGATTGGCTCCAGGAAAGGTGTTCATTCTGCATAGTATGCTCTAAAACTATTTTAAATCATAACATCTATCTTAAAAATCACCAAAAGACAAATTTCCACCTCAACAATTACGGAAAAAAACCAAGTGAGTTTTACAGAGTTTATGTGCAAGAAACGCATTTTTAAATTTTTGGTAGGCTGTGAACGATTTTGGTAGGATTTTTTAAAATTATTGGTAGGAAGTCAACTTCTTGTGTGGCAACGCTGTATATAATAGAAGGAAAAATCGAGCGATGATATTTTTAAAGTTAAAAATTCAAATCGTTCTAATACACATACATACATACGAGTATATGTATATTGTCAAATTGTCTCTCAAAAAAAAAAAAAAAAAAAAAAAAACAATTTTAAACAAACCACGAAATCTTAATCTTGAGTGATAAAAAAGTTTAAACATCATGTTTAACAAAATGAAAAATTTATTATTCGGAATCTTTTAAAATTTAATTAATTTACTTTATTCGTGCTTGATTCATTCAAATATAAATATTTCATGATATTCTCATGAAATATTTATTATTTTAAACTAAACTACAAAATGAAATGTATTACTGCGGGTAAAGCATATCCATATGGCCATTTCACTACTGCTCAAATAGCTCATCAGTGGATTTAACCCAAATTTTGTATAGAAAAACAGAAAGTCTTATATCAAAAGCCAAATTGATTAAATGAGAACTCCATTGAATCAATAAGACAGAAGACAATAACAACTCAAAAATGTTCTACACAAAAAACACAGCAAACAAATGAAAGAAAAAATAAAAATAGTTACTAAATGTTGTTATTGTCTTTTGTCTTATTGATTCAATGGAGTTCTTATTTAATGGCCATATGGATATGCTTTCCCCGCAGTAATACATTTCATTTTGTAGTTTAGTTTAAAATAATAAATATTTCATGAGAATATCATGAAATATTTATATTTGAATGAATCAAGCACGAATAAAGTAAATTAATTAAATCATGTTTAACTAAAATTTTCAAAACAGAACTTTTGTTATTTCCAATATAAAATATTGAAAGGAAGACAAAGAGACATTAGCAAAATTAAAAAAAAACTGAATTTTTGGTACTGGGTATAAAAACCATAAAATAAACTTTTTATTGTGTAAAATATTCGCTTTTGTAATGTACGCGTGATATAATTTTTATATGTTTTTAATGTTTTTGTTGCTTATTTTCAATTACACAGACTGAATACTAATGCCCCAATAAATATTTGAGACCGTAAAGAATATAATCCTTTACCGAGTCATGGAACCAAAATCTGAAAGTAAAACAGAATATTAAGAATTTAATAATATTGTTATAATGAATGACGGATAGCCGACTGCCTTCGATTTTTTTAATAATTGATACAAATTAAGGAGTCATTAATCTTTTAATATGAAAAATTGCCAAAAGAATTGAAATGGGTTATAAAAAAATGTGGTATGAATATTTAAAACGTTTTGTTAAATTTATATATGCAAGTAGAAACAAAATCAAAATAAAAAAATCAGTTTCAATATAAAAAGGTACTTTTTTGTTTAATTAAAAATATTCAGCAAAACTAATAGCATACTTTTAGGATTTTAAATAATTTTCGATAACAGTTATGGCCAGTTAAAGTTGGTTTTATATTAATTTAGTACTTGATTTTACGTTTCTTGTTTTCGGTTTCTAAGATCAAGGACAGTGTTAAATTTTCTTACTCTGTGTTTCGATATATTTGTCTCTGAATAAAGTAATTTTTCTTTTAAGCTGCATTTGTGTTGCAAATAATAAACCGGTAAGTTTTAATTAAACAAAGCACTTTTGAAAAGGTCAATAAATCATAAGCTTTTCATGGACGTTTAAATATCAGAAATTTAAAGAAATATGCAATTTTATTTTTAAAATTCGAATTATGATGAATGGATATGAGCAGCAATTTTGAATAGTGCAAGTTTTTGGATTTTTGCTGAGTACCTTAATTTTAATTTGGGTTCCAAAAGCTTTATTCTGATTCAAATAGTTTTGGGATGACAGAACATTAAAAAATAAGAAAAAAATTAAGTAGTATTTCTTTAAAGATCTCTTCAAAAGCTTTAAAATGATGATAAAAATTTGAAAATTTTAAAGCCCCGTAACTCGGAAAATATGGGCGAGCGCCAATTTTTTAGCTTGATGTTTTTTTCTTAATTTTTAATTCCCTATCGTCCCATATACATATTTTTTTTTATTAAAGTTATTTTATTGTTCCAAATGACATGAAAAAATTAGAGGTAGACGTGGTGTTTTGCCAGCTGCCTCGAAGGACATGGACGGATCATGCTAATTTCCAATGGCACCTCTTTCGACACTATAGGATCTATTGACACATTTATTTATTTTTTTTTTTTTAAATCAAGTTTACCGAGGCACTATCGAGGACGGACAAACGGACATCGCTCAATCGACTTCGCTATCATAAGAATTCGGAATATATATACTTTATGGGATCGCAAATGGATATTGTAGAAATTACACAAGGAATGACAAACGTCACTTTTTGTGGTGAAGGGTATAAAAATAAATGAATTACACTCTTCTGCAAAAAAAAACTTTTCTCCCCTCCCTTGAACAATTTTGACTGTTTCTCATGTTTTCAGATGTGCTGAGTCCGAATCTGAACTCAGAAAAATTCTATCACCCCCTGATTTTGAGAGGAAAGAGGAGAAACTTGGAGCGAAAGCCTCGAGAGTACTGATCAAATCCTAGAAGAAAATAGTGACAAGAGAGCGGCTGAGTGGGTGGGGGGGGGGGGGGGATTTTGGGTATTGAGGGTGAAAGGGGGCAGGTAGGGATTTGAAAGAAAAGGATACCACCATAAAAAAAAGAAAAAAATGTAAGATTATATATACAGGAAAAAAACTTTTAGTTATATATATTCCCATCAAATTTTTTTTTGTTCAAATACTCTTTATTGCGCTCAAAATCATCGGGCTTCTGAGTCTTTTTCACTATGTTTTGATGCCAAAAAAAAATTCACAAATTTTACAAAAAGCTCACAGTAAGAAAGCATATTTTGGTTTAAAGGAGGATTTTCGTGCAGAACAGTGTTATCGCCCATGTATAAATATATTTATTTTTTCTATATACATATAAAAAGTTTCAAATAAAAAGTTCAATCGTGTCTGTCACAACCGAACCACACCACGTTAGTAAACAAGGACATGGTCTTTTTATTTTTTTTATGTTTTCTACTTTTGGATTTATGCGTTGTCAAAGTTGAAGTTTTTTTAAGTTCTTGAAAACAGTGGTAAAAACTGAAAAAAAAATATTTATTTTAATTAAATTTGTACATTTTGCTAGCATAAAAGTAATTTTTTTTCAATGGGATCTTCAACTTCAGGTATTTATATGTATCTGAGTTAAATATTTTTGTTGTCGAAATATTTTTAATATTTTTTTGAAAATTGGTGTAAAAAACAATCATTTTTTATTTTCAAGTAGAAATTCAAATCCGGTTTGGGCGAAGTTGAGTAAAATTTGTCTTTGGAATTTTCTATGATATGTCTACTTACAAATCATATAAAAACACTTTGCGGGTTTTTTGCGATAAGAAGGAAAAAAATTGTTTTCTGTTTCAACGCACTCACTGTATTAATGATGTATGCATGTAAGTGTGTACAAATACATGGAGTTTTGTTATTGCTAAGAAGTGAACGAAACCAGATCAAAAATACAGATCGAATTAAGACAATAAACCGGATTTATAGTTGACCAACCAAAACCAGGATTTGAAAACTGAAATGACGGGAATACAGCTAGACGTTTTCTTTCAAAATCCCGAAGTTTCTGCGGACATTACAAAAATAAACGTTAAACTAATTAAAAAAGTTACATACTATTTTAGTTGCTGCATCGTGCGGTCATCAGATTAATGTTGAAAAATTTAGAAAATTTACTTTATCGACTGCAAAATACTTTGTTGAAAAATGGCCATGGTACAACATGTCTCCCTTACATAAATTTTTATTACATGGTCCGCAGATTATTATTCATGCAGCCGCCTGCAAGTTTTTAAATTGTTCAAAATAATGCCGATATATTTGTATTCGTTTAAAATCTCAATTTTATTTTGTTTTCTTTTTCAAGTAAAAATAAAGTCTTGCTATGCTGGTTAAATTAAATAAATTGTCAAGAGCGCAGCGGCATTTAAGAAGCCTGCTTAATATTCCTGTATTATATTGTGGCATTCTAGTCAGTTGTTAATAGGGTAAAGGTTAAGAGCTGTGAAAATTTTTTAAATTGATTGAAGAACAGATAACACTCTATAATTAGAAACATTGTTAACACCATCTTGCTTATACCGCATTTACACTATGCAATTTTTCATGAAACTAGCATTAAATTTTTGTTTGTTTGTGAAGCAGGAGGAGTAAGCAATATGGTATTGCTTGAGTTTTGAGAGGATGTTACTGTTGCTAGTGTTTACTTTTAGATATCGCATAACGCTGTAACTTAACTAGAAAATTAAGAAAAAAATGACTCAAAAAATTGCATAGTGTAAATACGGACTTAAATAAGGGAATTATAATAGAGTGCTGAAATAATTTTTTAATTTTTCCTAAAAAAAACTCGGAATTCTTAGCATAATTTGTATTTTCCAGCACTAGAACAAGCTGAGCTCTCTTGCCTTAAAAAGGTCAGTTAAAAAATTGGTCAGTAATGTTAGCAACGGGCCAAGAAATGTTACAATTGCATTTTAAATTAGGCAACAGAAATCTATAATATACATGGAAATCTGCATTACTTAGGTTGTTTCCTACTTTTAGTTGAGAGTTTTTTTTTTCGAGTTCGATAATTTCGACCAGTGGCCTCTGTTATTGACATTATTTGACTTTGCAATATTCATTATTTTATGCTTCAGTTTTTTTTATTACATATTTAGAAATATTTAGTCCTAAATTCTACAAAAGATTTTTTGCTGATTTCCAAATTAGTTTTGAGTTTTTAAGACATTAGGTTATGGGCTTTTACGCTTTGAGAGTCATACCCTCTATTTCTCAACTATATAATTTTAAGCTGCTATATGTATTTCTTCACAACAAAATTTATTTTCTCATGTACGTCCTAATTAGAGTCAGCGTTGCCGCTTTGGTCCAATCGGACCAAACTTGGTAGTTTTTCGTTTTTAAAAAACAGTTTGGTAGTTTGGTTGGTTTGTTTCATTTTTTTTTAAATTTTTGGTAGGTTTTCCTCCTGTAGCAATTTTTTAGCAATAGTAAATTTTTTACCTTAAAAATTCAGAACATAAAATAATACAATAACTGTGAATAGTTTTACCACTGTTTTCAAAAACTGTTTTAGGTGTAATAAAAACATCTCTGCTTTTTTGCATAAAGATGATTAAAGCTATAGCCATCTCTGGTTTAAGAAACGCGAACAATATTATGAAATTGAAGTTAACAATATTTTTGAGTGAAGGCTTATTTACAAGTGTTTCTATTAAAAAAATTAACAGACAAAATGGAAAAGTAAGTAAACTTTATTAATTGTATATATGTACCTTTTAATTACATAAATATTTACTAATATTGAATGTAAAGAAACAGTAAAAACAAATTTTAAAACCGAATGGTTGAGCGAATTTGATTGGCTCCAGGAAAGGTGTTCATTCTGCATAGTATGCTCTAAAACTATTTTAAATCATAACATCTATCTTAAAAATCACCAAAAGACAAATTTCCACCTCAACAATTACGGAAAAAAACCAAGTTAGTTTTACAGAGTTTATGTGCAAGAAACGCATTTTTAAATTTTTGGTAGGCTGTGAACGATTTTGGTAGGATTTTTTAAAATTATTGGTAGGAAGTCAACTTCTTGTGTGGCAACGCTGTATATAATAGAAGGAAAAATCGAGCGATGATATTTTTAAAGTTAAAAATTCAAATCGTTCTAATACACATACATACATACGAGTATATGTATATTGTCAAATTGTCTCTCAAAAAAAAAAAAAAAAAAAAAAAAAAAAAAAAAACAATTTTAAACAAACCACGAAATCTTAATCTTGAGTGATAAAAAAGTTTAAACATCATGTTTAACAAAATGAAAAATTTATTATTCGGAATCTTTTAAAATTTAATTAATTTACTTTATTCG
Source organism: Gymnosoma rotundatum (assembly GCA_916610165.2). Lineage (NCBI taxonomy): Eukaryota > Metazoa > Arthropoda > Insecta > Diptera > Tachinidae > Gymnosoma > Gymnosoma rotundatum. Next base: position 123,350,591 of record OU744336.1, on the reverse strand, counting down.
TGCTTGATTCATTCAAATATAAATATTTCATGATATTCTCATGAAATATTTATTATTTTAAACTAAACTACAAAATGAAATGTATTACTGCGGGTAAAGCATATCCATATGGCCATTTCACTACTGCTCAAATAGCTCATCAGTGGATTTAACCCAAATTTTGTATAGAAAAACAGAAAGTCTTATATCAAAAGCCAAATTGATTAAATGAGAACTCCATTGAATCAATAAGACAGAAGACAATAACAACTCAAAAATGTTCTACACAAAAAACACAGCAAACAAATGAAAGAAAAAATAAAAATAGTTACTAAATGTTGTTATTGTCTTTTGTCTTATTGATTCAATGGAGTTCTTATTTAATGGCCATATGGATATGCTTTCCCCGCAGTAATACATTTCATTTTGTAGTTTAGTTTAAAATAATAAATATTTCATGAGAATATCATGAAATATTTATATTTGAATGAATCAAGCACGAATAAAGTAAATTAATTAAATCATGTTTAACTAAAATTTTCAAAACAGAACTTTTGTTATTTCCAATATAAAATATTGAAAGGAAGACAAAGAGACATTAGCAAAATTAAAAAAAAACTGAATTTTTGGTACTGGGTATAAAAACCATAAAATAAACTTTTTATTGTGTAAAATATTCGCTTTTGTAATGTACGCGTGATATAATTTTTATATGTTTTTAATGTTTTTGTTGCTTATTTTCAATTACACAGACTGAATACTAATGCCCCAATAAATATTTCAGACCGTAAAGAATATAATCCTTTACCGAGTCATGGAACCAAAATCTGAAAGTAAAACAGAATATTAAGAATTTAATAATATTGTTATAATGAATGACGGATAGCCGACTGCCTTCGATTTTTTTAATAATTGATACAAATTAAGGAGTCATTAATCTTTTAATATGAAAAATTGCCAAAAGAATTGAAATGGGTTATAAAAAAATGTGGTATGAATATTTAAAACGTTTTGTTAAATTTATATATGCAAGTAGAAACAAAATCAAAATAAAAAAATCAGTTTCAATATAAAAAGGTACTTTTTTGTTTAATTAAAAATATTCAGCAAAACTAATAGCATACTTTTAGGATTTTAAATAATTTTCGATAACAGTTATGGCCAGTTAAAGTTGGTTTTATATTAATTTAGTACTTGATTTTACGTTTCTTGTTTTCGGTTTCTAAGATCAAGGACAGTGTTAAATTTTCTTACTCTGTGTTTCGATATATTTGTCTCTGAATAAAGTAATTTTTCTTTTAAGCTGCATTTGTGTTGCAAATAATAAACCGGTAAATTTTAATTAAACGAAGCACTTTTGAAAAGGTCAATAAATCATAAGCTTTTCATGGACGTTTAAATATCAGAAATTTAAAGAAATATGCAATTTTATTTTTAAAATTCGAATTATGATGAATGGATATGAGCAGCAATTTTGAATAGTGCAAGTTTTTGGATTTTTGCTGAGTACCTTAATTTTAATTTGGGTTCCAAAAGCTTTATTCTGATTCAAATAGATTTGGGATGACAGAACATTAAAAAATAAGAAAAAAATTAAGTAGTATTTCTTTAAAGATCTCTTCAAAAGCTTTAAAATGATGATAAAAATTTGAAAATTTTAAAGCCCCGTAACTCGGAAAATATGGGCGAGCGCCAATTTTTTAGCTTGATGTTTTTTTCTTAATTTTTAATTCCCTATCGTCCCATATACATATTTTTTTTATTAAAGTTATTTTATTGTTCCAAATGACATGAAAAAATTAGAGGTAGACGTGGTGTTTTGCCAGCTGCCTCGAAGGACATGGACGGATCATGCTAATTTCCAATGGCACCTCTTTCGACACTATAGTTTTTTAATTACTAAACAAATTGATGCTTTTATCAGCTAAAATAGGGGTTTGATACCACTCGACACTTTGCTGGTTGCTTATTTATGGTGATTTCTATATTTAAAAATGTAAATACAGAAGTTATATCGGATACTTTCGATTTTATATCCATAAAACCTTCATAATTTTCTTTTGAAAGCAAACAACCCTGTATTAATTTTGCATCTGGCTTATTTGTTGTAATGACTTTTCCTCCAGCCCAGAAGAATTGTTTTTTATATATTGCTGGTCTCATGTAGAAAGGCCTTGAATCGAATTTTAACCAAAGTAAGTTTTTTCGTAATTCCAATTCGTTTCACACAGATACACCTCGTCACAAAATTTGAATCTGATAGTATAAAAAATTACGGTTTTATAAGCATTTCTGTTATGTTTTTATCTTCTCCTGTAAAGGTACACATATACAAGTTAGGGCCTTTCTGCATGAGACCAGCGATATAAAGATGAGCTATTCACCTAAACAAAGTTTTGCAATTCTGTTGGCGTTTTTAGCATTTTCGCCAATTTGTTTTAAAAAAATACATTTTGTAGCGATCTTCAGCTGTAAAATTTGTATCCATATATTATTTACTCATACAGAAAACGTCTTTGACTAACAACGTTATTTACTTCTACAGGTGAATAAAGTGAAAGCAGAAAGGATTTACTAGAATTAATTTTGTGGGCCTCGACAAGTTTTTAGAAGGATGTTGCATATTTCATTAAATTTATTCAACGCTTCCGGAATAAGATTACTTTTAAGACCAAAAAACAATAAAATAATAATAGTCAAACATAACGTGTCGGAGGTTGAAAAAGTTGAGATGTGTGATTTGACGAAAGAAGAAATTATTAAAGAAGTGGTTGATGCAACTGCACTGACAGTTGAAATGATAGATTTAATTGATGCTGGAAACATTAAAATAATTTGGAATTTGAAAGATTGCTTTGAAGATGTTGGGACGGAAATTTCTGTTTGTTTTTATTTTGGTGTATATCTGCAAAAGTTGGAAAGTTTTGGTAAACGTAAACACAGTAAAAAATTTTGATTTGTGTATGTTGACGAAGGCGTATGAAAAAAGTGAAAAAAGATAAAACAAAAGAGAGGAATAACATGTTACTAAGCAATTTCGTAAATAAATATTAATGCGTAATGTAGAGTGCCCCGGAATGTGGTAACAATATATATGAACTCGAAACTTTGGACGGAAAAAACGATAGATATTTATCCCGTAAAGGATATTAAAGTGTAAATTGTTAAACAAATATTTCTTGTTAAACATTAAGTTTAACTCGAAATTTTACCTCATAATGGTGAAAGGCCAATGCAAGCGGCATGCGGCAACAGTATTACCAAAGACTATAAAAATACTAAGATGTTTCACTGCCGTACATTCTACATCCAGTGCATATTTTGTCGATGGACGTACTGCTACTGCCACTTTAAGAGTAAAATCACAAAGAGAGATTATTATTCTCAGCAAACTTATTACTCTCATCTCACATTAATTCATTTGTATATACGTCAGTCAGCGTTGCCGCTTTGGTCCAATCGGACCAAACTTGGTAGTTTTTCGTTTTTAAAAAACAGTTTGGTAGTTTGGTTGGTTTGTTGCATTTTTTTAAATTTTTGGTAGGTTTTCCTCCTGTAGCAAATTTTTAGCAATAGTAAATTTTTTACCTTAAAAATTCAGAACATAAAATAAAAAAATGTAACTTTGAATTAAATAAACAATAACCGTGAATAGTTTTACCACTGTTTTCAAAAACTGTTTTAGGTGTAATAAAAAACATGTCTGCTTTTTTGCATAAAGATGATTAAAGCTATAACCATCTCTGGTTTAAGAAACGCGAACAATATTATGAAATTGAAATTAATACCATGTTTCCACGGCTACTTGAAACACTTGTTTCGCTCTCTTAAACAAGATTGCGAATAATGCTGTTTATACGACACATTCCTGTTTCGATTTGACGGCACTGTTTAGAATCATACATGCATACATATTTATTTATGTACATAATAACAAATTGCGCGCGTATACGATTGTTTTTAGCTTTAAATGACAAAAAAAGGTATGTAAGAATACTAAAGGTTATTATATTATAATACTTTTCATTTTAAGAGATCAGAAAACGTGCAAGTAAATGGGAGCAGATTGGCACAATAAAAATTTATACTTTTGTTTGTTTATATTTTTGTTTTTGACAACTAGTGTGGATGAACGGTCGATAAATATTAGAGATGATAGTAGTTTTTTCGTGTTTCGTGAGGTATTTAAAAATAAAACAAGATAAATTGAGTTGTTTTGTTCTCAATATTTTGTATGGCGAAACATGTTATTTGGCAGTAGTTTGGTCTCTAAAACATGAATAGAGAGCAAAACAAGTGTTTTAAGTAGCCGTGGAAACATGGTATAACAATATTTTTGAGTGAAGTCTTATTTACAAGTGTTTGTATTAAAAAAATTAACAGACAAAATGGAAAAGTAAGTAAACTTTTTTAATTGTATATATGTACCTATTAATTACATAAATATTTACTAATATTGCATGTAAAGAAACAGTAAAAAAAAATTTAGAACCGAATGGTTAAGCGAATTTGATTGGTTCCAGGAAAGGGATGGGTGTTCATTCTGCATAATATGCTCTAAAACTATTTTAAATCATAATATCCATCTTAAAAATCACCAAAAGACAAATTTCCACCTCAACAATTACGGAAAAAAACCAAGTGAGTATAAAAGAGTTTATGTGCAAGAAACGCATTTTTAAATTTTTGGTAGGCTGTGAACGATTTTGGTAGGATTTTTGAAAATTATTGGTAGGAAGTCAATTTCTTGTGTGGCAACGCTGACGTCAGTGATGCGCAAAATATAAAATGTATTTGTATTGGTGAGAAATATAAAGTTACACTACGAGAAAAGTTGTTTAATAAAGAAACGGTGTTACTACTATTATAAGAATTGCACATAAGCAAATAATATAAATTTAAAGTATTTTAAATTAAAGTAAAAAAAAATTAATTTAAATAAAATTTAGCAGAATTATGTTATAAAATAATTTTCATCTCTTAAACGTAAAAAAATTGATTAATGAAAAATTGCTGTTACTTGGTAACATTATAAAATAGTGCACATAAGCAATTAAATTAAAATTTAATTTAAGTTCAAGTAAAAATTTTAATTCTTAAATGTAAGAAAAGTTGCTTAGTGAAAACAATATGTTACTTAGTAACAGTAAAAAACTAAAGTATTTTAAATACTTATTAAAAAAAATTATAATAAAAAAAATCTCATAAAAACTATATATGAAATTTTCTATTTTTATGTTTTTTTTTTAAATTTCGAATGAGCATAATATTTTTTAAGTTAACCGAGTTAACTCTGTTCCTTCGTACTTTGAAGTTCTAAATTCAATTTATTTTAAATAGCGGCTAAATCAGCTAAAATTGCAGGATCTAAGATAAATTATTTCATTAATAAATATATTATTAATATTAAATGTACTATGAAAAGTTCCAAAATGCCTTTTTAAAGTATCTATCTCTTTTTTTTAATATTTTATAACATAAAAGGCATTGCATACCTTTAAAAGCATTTTCAATCCTAAAGTATTTTTGAAATGCCATACTTCGCTTTTTTACTGTAAAAAATTAAAAATTTTTTCTTTTTGTGTGTTAAAAGAAAAAATTCATACATCCGCGCGCATGTGCATTCGTCGATGTTTAATCAACGACTAAACAAAAGAGCATAAGAATGTGTGTAAATTATTTTTCCACAATTGTGGTATGGCTTGCGCATCACTGATATACGTGCATACGAATGTGTATATATTTACATTATAAAATATCCAAGGTAAACAAATGTTACCGATTGTGTATTTGTATGGTAACAATATGTGTTTTGTTGTTGTATAAAAGAAATAACACCGATTTACACCGAATATTAAATTCATTTATTATCAATATGAAAATTTATTATTCGCAACCTTTTCGATTTTAATTTACTTTACTTTTTTAGTTACTATATGTTTGCTGTGTTTTTGTGTACTGTCTTTTTGTTCCTGTCTTTTTCTTTTATTGATTCAATAGAGTTCTTATTTAATCAATTTGGCATTTAATATAAGACTTTTAAGTTTTCTATACAAAATTTGGGTAAAATCCACTAATGAGCTAAAATAGCAGTAGTGAAATGGCCATATGAATATACTTTATATAGTAATTCATAAAATGTATAGTAATGCCGATTTCTGTAACATTTTTTGTCAGTTGTTAGTATTTTCAAGTAGAAGGTTTTTACGGAAGAAAATTTTTGAAAATCCTTCCAGAAAAGTCGGAAAATTTGAAAAATTAAAAAATTGGTGATTTTAATAATTTGTTCGGGATAATTAGCACAATATATTTTAAAGATAATAAATTTAATTTAAAATTCCCGTAATTTAATTTTAATTATTAACTTGCAAGTGCCCATATAAAAGGCATAAATAAATTATCGTGGTGTGTTGTGATATTTCATTTGTTGTCTTAATTTTCTTTTTCATCATCTTTTAAATGGATAGAAGAGCCAAAAAAAAGTCAGCCGAAAAAAGTCATTATAGAGTATATAAAGAAAAATAAAATCAGGTGGCAAACTACGACACTCGATATCGATCGAAATTTCAATAGAATTTAAATGTAAATTTCGATCGATTGAATGCCGTAATTTGACCCCAGTGTTGATAATTGTTGTTTTTGCTTAAACTTTGATTTTTGTATTTACTTTATTGTTTGAACAAAAAATTTTAGTTTATTTAAAATGTTTGTGAGAAGTTTCCTGAGGAGCTAAGTAAACGGTATCGAAATGGCCATCGAGAAGTGCTTTTACCTTCAATAATCAAAATCGGTGATTTTAATAATTTGTTCGGAATAATAATATTTTAAAGATTAAAATAATTTTTTTGTACGAAATTTTGGGTGAAATTATTTCTTAATGGCTTTCCAAATGAAAAATAGAAAGTTCTTGGTGTAAAACATGGAAAATTTCGATATTTCAACGATTTTCTTGCTATTAATGCAGAATAATAGATATAATTAAACCTTGACAAATTCTGACATAAACATCGGAAATGTATATCCGTTCTAAGAACTATAAAAACACGCATAAAGATCTTATAAATACTATTTTGTAAAAACAGCAGCTAAAAACATAAAAAATATATTACGAAGCAATGTGCATAATGTACTAAAATTATTATGTCTGGTTTGACGAGAATAACTCTTGTCACAAAAAACAGGTTGGAAGTTCCGAATTTGCTTATACTTATGTTGCTAAGAAAGAAATGCTCATGGGAAATACATGAGTGTAAAGTAACAAGTACTGGGAAAGTCTAAATTTTAAAGCGCCAGTAATTTATTTTGTTTGGCAATTTTAATTTATAAATTTAGCTATTAAATTCATATTGAGGTTTATATAGTGAGGTTTATATATATTATGCCTATATGCAGGTTAAATAAACTTAAAAAAAATTTAATAATAAATATACATAAATAAGTGCCTTATTTTATTACCATTGTTTAAAATTTCTTAAAAAACATATTAAGTATCTACAAGAATAAATGCTAAAATAATTACTACGTAATTTAGGGTATGATTAGTTCGGTTTGATTATGCATATTTTTTAAAATACACAAATAAAAATATATAGTTACCCTACAATAACAAGAGCAGTCATATAGTTTCGTTTTTAAGCTTATTTTACAAACAATTTTTAAATAAGTAGGAAAAATAGAATTCAGAAATAAAATTTTATGAAGCACATTCTTCTTTATATGTAGCTATGAAAGTATGTATGTACGTTTCTATATGTTAAATGTGTGTTTTGGTCTCTCAATACTTTCCTTTAACAAAACATTTCTTATGAACATCCACACACATTTTGAAACGCATGTGTGTATGAATCTGTCTTGTTTACAAACTAATATTGTGCTCTCTTGAGTTTTGGTTGCGCTCAGCGTTGCCGCTTTGGTCCAATCGGACCAAACTTGGTAGTTTTTCGTTTTTAAAAAACAGTTTGGTAGTTTGGTTGGTTTGTTGATTTTTTTTTAAATTTTTGGTAGGTTTTACTCCTGCAGCAATTTTTTAGCATATTAAAATGTAACTTTTAATAAAATAAACAATAACTTTGATAGTGTTACCACTATTTTCAAAAACTGTTTTGGGTGTACTAAAAAACATCTCTGCTTTTTTGCATAGGGATGATAAAGCTATAACCATCTCTGGTTTAAGAAACGCGAACTATTTTATGAAATTGAAATTAACAATATTTTTAAGTGAAGGTTTATTTTCAAGTGTATGTATTAAAAAATTAATAGACAAAATGGAAAAGTAATTAAACTTTATTAATTCTAAATATGTATCTATTAATTACATAAATATTTACTAATATTGCATGTATTTTTTTCAGATTTTTTATTAAAAACACCAAAATTAAATAAAAATAATATAATAATATAATTTCAGAAACGACATTCCATCAACCAGGTAGAACCAATCTTAAAATTTTTGTTTTAAAACATTTCTAAATTATATACTTTTAGTGAATATTGTAAAGAAACAGTCAAAAGAAAATTTAGAACAGAAAGGTTGAGCGAATTTAATTGGCTCCAGGAAAGAGATGGGTGTTAATTCTGCATAGTATGCTCTAAAACTATTTTGAAACCAATGAATTATATGTGATATTTTTTGTATTTTAAATTCCTTTTGTTTTTTATCTGTATACATTTCGTATACACATACATACATCCGTTATTTTAAATGAAATATTGCTTTTATGTTGTTATTTTATGTATATTTTTATGTTTTTTATAAAAACTGGAATTTTTTATTATATTACTATATAAGCCAAAATAAAAATTTTGATTTTATTGAAGAATTGCATTTTAAAATTTTTGGTAGGCTGTTAACGATTTTGGTAGGATTTTTAAAAATTATTGGTAGGAAGTAAATTTCTTGTGTGGCAACGCTGGTTGCGCTCACAGAAATTTTTTCCCTCTTATCTCTTACCCCCGCTACCAGGAAACTGTTCATAATTTTTGATTTTTTAAATGTTCAAAGTGCAACATCTTTATAAATTTATTGTCTTTGGTATTACCTATTTGAAAAAAAATAGTTTGTTATTAAAAATGCTCATACAAAATTTTTAACATGTTGAATTTAATTTAACTTGGCAATGCCGTCAAAAGCTGCCAAGCGGCAATGTTGAATTTAGTTCAACTTTTCGTTTTGCCGCTGTAATTTGTCAAATCAGCCGTAGTCTTCTTATTGTGTTTCTTTTTTTTTTCACTAAAGCGTTTTTCGTTTTATTTATTTTTCCTTTTAAAATTTTTAGCAATTAAATTTAATTATCTCTGCGTTAAATAAATACAGATGTTTTATATATTTTACACAAGTTTCTACTTCAAGAAGCTGCGTTCATTTGTCATGTAAAATTAATTCAAGCGGCAAAAAGAACAGCTGATTGCCGCCCGCGTCCGCATGCCGCTTACATTACATTATTTTAACTTACACAAGATATTTGTTGTGTTGTTTTTTCATTCATAGTTTATGCAACGTAAGACTGTATGTTGTACATACCTTGTGTGTAGTGTGATCGTTTGTTTGTGCTGTCTAATTTTTATTTTACCTGCAGTACAGTGCAATATGGCTTTGAAAGTTTTTTTTTTTGAGTTTTATTTATCTATGTAGTCAGTTCAAATATTTAAGTAGTTTCTCAAGAAAACGTTTAAAAATACAGCCCACTACCCTTAGAAAGCTCCTTTATGTTAGAGATGAGTTTTGTTTGAGTCTATACAGAAGTGGAGTAGTTGATCTGAATACATACTAAAAAGTATATTGAGACAAATTCAAATACTGGTTCATAAAAAAATTATTTTTTTGGCTTAATGATTAAAAAAAGGCCTAAAACTCCTGGAAACTTTTACACAGACTAAGTTTTTTTTAATAAAAATATGTTTGTAATGATATGAACTTGGAATTAATAATGTTTGTTTTTGACTTAATTAGCTAAAGAAAATGACATTAAGATTAGGTAAAACAAGTAAGAGTGCCATATTCGGCTATGCCGAATCTTATATACCCTTCACCATCTGTGTAAATCTAGTTTCGTGAAGCAAATATTTGGATGACAGAAAATTAAAAAATAAAAAAAAACTGGTACTGCATACATATGTACATATGTATTTATAAATTTACATATAAATGACAGTGGCTCTTAATGGGTTAGCAGTTTTAAAAAATTTGGGTATTTCTTTAAAGATCTCTTCAAAAGCTTTAAAATGATACCCATATTGATATTTAAAAAAATATTTTAAATTTCACAGCCCCGTAACTAAGAAAATATGGGCGACCGCTAAATTTTTTGATGTTTTTTTCTTGTTTTTTATTTCTCTATCGCCCCATATATTTATTTTTTTGATTTGAGTTACTTTTATGTTCCAAATGACATGAAAAAATTAGAGGTAGGCTTGATGTTTTGCCTGCTGCTTCAAAGGACATAGACCGATCATGATGATTTCCAACAGCACTTCTTTCGACACTATATCTGATCTATTGACATATTTATTTATTTTGTGAAATCAAGTTTGCCTCGGCTAACACTAACACGGACGAAAACACGGACAGACAAATATCGCTTAATCGACTTCGCTATGCATAAGTCAGAATATATATACTTTGTAGGGTCGAAAATGGATATTGTAGAAATTACTCACGGAATGACAAACTTAGATATACCCTTTTTTCCACTTTTTGTGGTGAAGGGTATAAAAATTGATTCCGAGAGGATATGGAACCACAAGAGGATTTCGCTAAGATTTTTATTTTTGTGAAAATGTGCATTTTGTGTGGACGTGTTTGTGTAATTTCGTTTTTTATAAGTTGTTTCGTTGTTGAGTTTTTTATTTACGGCGTACCCAATGAGAAGGTTTAGAACCCCTAAAGATATGTTTACGATCAAAGAAGTTAGTCGGAAACCTCACTTGTCACTGCATCCGAAACAGAGATGCAAGTAGTTTGCCGTGGATGTAGAAAAGAATGGGTAAAACTTTGGGGACAACAGCAAGAGGTACGAGGCTGAGCTTTCTTTAGATACGTCCTCTCTTTTTAATTATTTTAAGAATGTATGCAAAAAAATTCAACTGCATTTCAGAAAAAATAGAAAAAGCCACTGTGCGTTATATAACCATATGCAAATCTTATAGAAACAATAACTATCAAACACGAATGTCGAGATCAATTCTAAACTTGTTTCTAATATGCTAGCTGTAGAAAACTTGTAGCAAAGAAGAGCTAGTTCTTGGAAGTGACGAGGACGTAACTCTGTTTGCTCCATCTTTCATAGAAGCTTCAGGAAGAACAGTGTATGTTTTACAAGCAGTTTCTAGTTGGAACTCCTCATCTCTTAGCTTAAAAGCAACTTGTCTGGCAAACCAATTGGACTTATTTTCTTCTGTGTTTTTTTTAGGCAAGCAATATTTTAATAATATCAATAGTTTATTAAAATTAAAGAAAACAAATTTTTAAAAATTTAATGTTTCCAACAACAGTTAGCGCATAGAAAGCTATTGCCGAAATGGCAATTCCTCATTGCATGGCTATTTGTCCCCATATATTTGTAATAATAATATTGTTGGCTCTAGTTGATGCTGGTTGCCAATTTATTTATATAGATGTTGGATGCAACTCACGTATAAATGATGCAGGCGTTTTATCACAAAGAGACTTAGAAAAATATAAGAATTTCTAAGAGGAATAATGATAGGCAACGACCGAAAACTAACGTATTTAACAATTGGCGATGATGATTTTCCATTGCAAAAGCATATAACGAAACCATAATTGCACATTACGAATCTAAGGAATCGACAGATTTTTAATTTAAGAATTCCACGGGTAAGACATGTAGTGGAGCAGGCATTTGGAATTTTTCTAACAAATTTTAAATATTCCAAAAGAAGATGAACTTGTCGGTTGAAAAACTTAAATTAATTACTAAAACTGGTTGCATTTTGCACAATTTACTAAGCAGAAAAATAAACATTATTATATAGTTGTGTTTAAAGTTTTGTTTTTTTTGTGTTTGATTTATAAGTTTGGCTCGGCAATTATGGACTGTGAACAGCCTTGTAACAGGGGTGACCAGACATTATTATAATTACACAATAAAAAAAAGTCAAACGATCGAAATGAAAGCTGCGTAGTTTATAATCTTTTATTACGTTGGAGTTCTGCTTCAGACATATAGTTTGGATTGGAATTATCTTCCTTTATTTCTGCTAAAATGGTGTAAGACTCATTACAAAAATTTTAAATATTTGCATAAAATTGTTATTTACTTACCTCACTAAAACCAGAAAGATTTGACACAAGTTTTGACGGAGTTTTGGTTGGACAACCTGCATCGTTTGATGTACTATGATATTAGAGCGTGTATTTTTTATTTCCACTATTGTTATGTCCTTATAACTATATATATATATCTACATATTATATATATTTTTTAATTTAGTGCAAATTTCGAATGAGGTAGTAGACCGTTTTACTCGATTTAAATACCTCGGATGAAGAATATTATGGAAGTGTTAATTTTTTTATATTTCCGTAATAGACTTGTGCCATTTAGTTCATCTTTGTGACCATTCGTTTTAGTTAAAAGTTTAATTATAAACTAGTTCAATTTTGTTTCAAAATTTGTTTTTAGTTCAAGGCTCGTCAAGTTCAAATGTTCTTTAGCAGTTTTGTTTAAATCTAAACACAAAAAATTAAGAGTGCTATATTCGACTATGCCGAATCTTATATATCCTTCATCATCTATGTAAATCTAGTTTAGTGTAGTAATTTCAATCAAAAAAGCAAATATTGGGGTGTTAAAGAATTAAAAAATAAAAAAATTTGGTACTGCATGTATATAACTTTACATAAAAATTCTATCGGCTCTCAAAAAATTTGAAAATTTCAGAGCATCGTAACTCGAAAAATATGGGTGAGCTACAATTTTTTCAATTCATGTTTTTTTTATTTTTTAATTCTCTATTGCCCCATATATTTATTTTTTTTTTGATTGGAGTTACTTTATTGTTACAAATGACATGAAAAAATTAGAGGTAGGCGTGGTGTTTTGCCTGCTGCCTCGAAAGTCATGGACCGATCATGGTGATATCCAATAGCACCTCTTTCGACACTATATTTGTTGAGGCAAACTTGATTTCAACATTAATACGGACGGACATTGCTCAATCGACTTCGCTTTGCATAAGAAGCCAGAATATATATACGTTATGGGGTCAAGCAAAGTGGTTGACATTTTATCTAATTTTCATATGTTTGTATATAACACTTCAAAAGATACGGCTATATAGGTCAATTTTGGGAACACCCTTTAATTTCTAAATTCTTATTTCAAACTTGTTGTTATAGCGGATTAGGAATGCAGATTCTTTGTAAATTTTAAGTGCCTGTCTACAATTGTTCAAAAGTATGGCCCTATATATCAAATTAAATGCACTTTTATGGCACCCTATAATTTATAATTTTTATTTTAATACTTGTGACTATAACGGTCATACCATTCGCCATTATGTCCAATTTGCAAGCATTTGTCTATAACGGTTCTAAAGATGGGACACCCTTTAATTTCTAAATTGAAATTATAAACTTATTGATATAGCGGACGAAGCAATACAGGTCTCTTATAAGTTTCAGCTGTCTGTCTACAACTATTCAAAAGTATTGCCTTATAAATCAAATTAAGTAAACTATTGAAGCACCCTTTAGTTTTTAATTTTGAATACTAATACTTGTTACGATCAAAGCAATCGACATTCTGTCCAATTTTCAAGCTTTTGTCTATAACGGTTCAAAAGATAGGCCCATACAAGTCAATTTATGTCACCTATGGGGGCACCCTTTAATTTTTAGATTTATTTTTGTATTACTTTTTGCTATTGAGAGCTATAGTAATATTTTAAATTTTAAAGAAGTGCCCTCACAGTTCATAATACACTTAAAAAACATGTATGTTGTACTCGTATGGGGACAATCTTTAATTTTTAAGATTATGAACTGTTTTTAAAACAGGACCAATCTGTAAGCATAATATATCAAATTACAAAAAAAAAAACTTTCCAAATCAGTTCAGAAATGACTGAGTTCTGCAAGTTCAAACATAAAAAAGCAGCATTCAGTCGAATTGATAACCTTCTTTTTTTTTTGAAGTCGAAAACAACACGCATCGATTGTGCTGATTGTTCTTAATATTTGTTTCTCACATTTTTTCGCTATTCGCTTTACCGTTACTTGAATTATATTGTAAAATTTTGAGCCGCAAAAGTAACTTGTGTTTCAATTACAAAAGTAGTAATCAGTAAAAATGTGAAGTGGGCAAATTTGTACTAAAAAAATCTAAACATTAATATTTCAAACCAAGTAAAGTCATTCTATTTAATAAAAATGTGCTTTACTGATATGCATCAATTGTACGTGTCCTGAAAATCCTTGAAGGACATATAAATGGTAAATTACAACCATTGATTTAATTTTTTTACGATATAAAGACCATAAATATATTCCAAAAATTATAAAAAAATTCCCAGTGGCAAGTTGCAGATAGACAGATAGATTGCATTCATTGGCTTAATGATACCCTTGCATCGGTGCATTACCATTTAAAAAATCAATGCCATGAGTTTAAACTTTAAAGTTTGAAATTTATTGATCAATGCAAAACCGTTCAAAGAAACTAGATTTAATATTTCAATGAATATGCGTCTCATGGTTAGTCGGGTATAAATTAATGTCATGCATAATTGATCTCTACTTCTTTTATTTCTTGTTTTGATATTTAAAGTTTCATATTTTTATAGATTTGTTTTTCTTGTTTTATTTATATGATTTTTTAAACATATTGATAAATTCGCAGAATTAAATTTAAGTTCATGACCAAAACCATTATATTTCAGTTTCTTTTCATGCTATTAATTTTGAACAATAATAAAAATATTCTACAGAATAAATAAAAGTATTCAGTAATGCGGCATCGAAATTAACTACAATTTGTTATTTTGTAAAACTTTTTAATTATACCTGTTGGTCGAGAGGCTTTTTCATGTCAAAAGGTTTTCTACGTAAAATTTTAATTTTCAATTATTCCTGTTTTGTTTATTTCTTCTTAATTACCAGGCAGTCTGAGTAATTAACAAGAATACAAATCTAGTTAAACAACGTGCAAAATGGATTTTAAATCTTTTTATTTTTGTTTCATTTAATAACTGCTTTTAATCGTTTTCATATTTCCTTATTTGAGTGTTAAGAAACTAGTTTATTTTATTAACAAAATAATATAAATAGAATAATTTTAAACCTTTTTTGATAACATTATGATGATTCATTTTGTTTTGATCGTCATTAATTTTTAAGTCAATTTAGAAAATCTCAAATAAATACTGTAGTTATACTAATAAAAAAACCGACTTCAAAACAGATTTTAGCTATCTGTCTATAACGGTTCAAAATTGTGCTCATGTACTACAATTATATAAACTATTTGGACACCCTTTTATTTGCACATTGTCAAATTTTTCTAGCTGATACAGTGGTTCCTTGAAAATTTCCAAATTAAAAAAAAAAAAAAAAATATATATATATATATACATCAAATTACATCAACTATTGTAACATCCTTTAATTTTATATATTTATACTTCTTATTATACCAGGCAAAGTATTGGAAATTTTATCTACTTTTCAAGTTTTTCTATATAACGGTTCAAAAATAGGGCCATATGGTCAAACTGCATCAATTGTGGGAACACCCTTTAATTTCCAAATTCAAATTGTTTACTTATTCTTATAGTGGCCTTCGCAATATAAGTTCCAGCAGTTCAGCAGTCTGTCTATAGCGGTTAAAAAATTTGGTCACATACATCAAGTAACATCAACTATTGAGACTACCTTTGAAAAAAAAATTTTAAATTTTATACTTGCTGTTATAGCGGTATTGCTAAGTCAGGTTCTTTGCAAACTGTTTAAAATTTTTCAAAAGTATTGTTCAAATTAAATGAAATATTGGAACACCCTTTAATTTATTATTTTGAATATTTTCGCTTATTATTACAACGATATCTTATCCAATTTTCAAGCGTTTGTCTATAACGGTTTAAAATATAGGCCATTATGGGACACTCTTTAATTTTAAGATTTATTTTTGTATAACTTGTTGCAGTTGGGAGCCGTAGTGATAATCAATTTTTTAATTATAAATCGGTGGAGTTTACCGCTCATAATACACGTCAACAGCATGTATGGTGTCCAACCAATCCGTCAGCAATTTATTTTAAAGAAATAAAAAAAAATTAAATAGGTACAAAAATTATTTAGTTCTGGCGGGACAAACATAAAAAAGCAACATTCAGACGAATTGATAACTTTCTTCTTTTTTTTAAGGTCAGTTAAAAATACACCAAAGTAAAAATTGTTAACATTAGTTCAAGCGGATAAGTTGTGCGGTTTAACAGTTGTTTATACATAAATACAATTGCAACTATTACAAAGAACTGCAAAATGCGGCTCAAACATGTACATACAACATATTCAAACTAGTGATTTCTTTAGTTTTGGAATAATCAGTTAATCTGAATCATCTTGAATCTCCTACACCTCTTTGTATACATATTTTCTATAAGTAATTATTTTACTTATAAGTATTTTAACTAATTTGCCATACTTATGAGTATTAGGTAGTTATAGGTATAGACATGGAAGATACCCAACAAATTCTCCAGACGCAACTTGTTGTATTAATACTTTCGTTTGGTTTACATCGTTTATTTCGATTTGCATAAATAATTGCCGTATTCACAAGCTCTGCTAAGGTGTAAGTAGTATTGCATACTAATTTTTGTTTACTTCTTTGTGAACAACCATTGTATCAGTGTGCCATTGTACATTGTACTTCATACGTCAAAAAGTAAATAAGAAGAAGAAAATTGCTATTCATCATTTGTTATTTATAAGCCAAATGGGGGAGAAAACAGAAAAAAGTAAATTAATAAATTTTTTGTGTGAGGATGAAATTCAAGACATTTTTAGGATGAACCTAATGTACTTGCTCTCCAGTCGCAGAATTATACATTTAGGGCTACCAAAATCATAATCGGGTTTTAAGATATTTTGATGAAAACTACGCATTGACTTACAGCTTAAAATTGTACTTTACTGCTTGGGATCTTCAGGAAATGGTGCTTGTGTTCGTAAGGTAGCATCTCTTTTTGGTATAGGTGATGGCGGTACCATACAAAATATTAGAAATCGAGTCATTGAAGCAATATTAAATCTTAAAGAACAGTTTTTTTATTGGCAACTTTCAACTTCAACTTTCTAATAAATCAGTCAAATCAATAAATTAAATAAATAAAACTAATAAAAATATCTTTTAATTCAATTTAATTTAATATAATTCACACATGAACACAAAAATAATAATTCATTTAAACATAAAACATTTAAACAAATACAACGTTTGAAAAACATATGAAAAAAAGTACTAAGTGTTGTATCACATGTTTGCATGAAAATTACCAACAACACTGCTAGCACTGTTGTATTTTGTTAGCACTTAGCACGTACTAGGGGGCTTGTGAATGGGGCAAATGTGTACTATAAGTGTTGTAGCAAATAAATAGATGTAAATACTTGCAATGTTACATGTGAGAGTTAACTCAGTACCCAAAAATATGAGTAAGACTTAAGTTTATCTTTTTTGTAAATGCTCTGGTAACTGCTATGTTAAACAGGCATTCTTCGAGTCATGAATTATGTTTGTGAATTTATTTTTTACTAGCATGTCCACGACTTTGTCTGCGTGTCATTTCTTATTTTCTTAAAATTCAAATTTAAATATTTATTCCAGAGTTCTGTAGACAGTGTTAAAAATTTTTCATCTACAAAAATAATACCGGTAAAATTAAGTGTTTTAACAATTGTGTCTCTATCTTGTCTACGAAATGACCTATTTTTACGAAAAAAAAGTATTCTGTATTGGAACCAAGGTTCAGTTGTTTTTACGTGATGAGAACACAGACAGAAAAAAATCCCAAAAATAGGTATTTTTTATTCCGTATCGATTACTATCTACACCAACAACAAAATTTTCAAAAAATATTTCATTTACAGAAATGACCCCCCCGTTACAGTTTTATTATATGAACAGAAATGTCTATTTACACAGTGGAAATTTCTTTTTTTTCTAATATACTCCATACATATGCATGTATGAAGTATCATAATAATAAGAAAAGCATTAAAATTGTCTTGGTTGCGGACAGCGTTGCCGCTTTGGTCCAATCGGACCAAACTTGGTAGTTTTTCGATTTTAAAAAACGGTTTGGTAGTTTGGTTGGTTTGTTACAATTTTTTAAATTTTTGGTAGGATTTCCTCCTGTAGCATTTTTTTAGTAATAGTAAATTTTTCACCTTGAAAATTCAGAACATATAATTAAAAAAAAATGTAACTTTGAATTAAATAAACAATAACTTTGAATAGTGCTACCACTGTTTTTAAAAACTGTCTTAGGTGAAATAAAAAACATCTCTGCTTTTTGCATAGAGATGATTAAAGCTATAACCATGGCTTAAGAAATCCGAACAATATTATGAAATTTAAATTAACAATATTTTTGAGTGAAGGTTTATTTTCAAGTGTATGTATTAAAAAAATTAACAGACAAATTGGAAAAGTAAGTAAACTTTTTTAATTGTAAATACTTTCCTTTTAATTACATAAATATTTGCTAATATTGGATGTATTTTTTTCAAAATTAAATGAAAAAAATAAAATTTCAGACGACATACCATCAACCAGGTAAAATCACTCTTTAAATTTTTGTTTTAAAACATTTTTAAATAATATAATACTTTTAAGGAACATTGTAAAGAAACAGTCAAAAGAAAATTTAGAACCGAATGGTTGAGCGAGTTTGATTGGCTTCAGGAAAGGGATGGGTGTTCATTCTAAAAAGATAAACTTCCATCTCAACAATTACGGAAAAAAACCAAACCAAACCAGAGTTTATGTGCAAGAAATGCATTTTTAAATTTTTGGTAGGCTGTGAACGATTTTGGTAGGATTTTTGAAAATTATTGGTAGGAAGTCAATTTCTTGTGTGGCAACGCTGGTTGCGGAGTCGAGATTACCTCTCTTTAAGTACGATCGACATCTTTATGTGCGACGTTTTTGTTAAAAAAAACTATTTTAAATGTGCGTTAAATAAGTATGTTTAATTAAATTAACCCTTCGATGGGTGGCGTACATTATAATGTACGTCGATTTTATCAACCCGTAACTCGTTGAAATTTTAGCATACATGCAATTAATTTGCAGTTACAGGTTCGTTGTGATGTTATTTTTTAATTTCTAAAGAGGCTGTAAGATTTCAATACAACTGGTGATCACTTTTATATATTTTGTCTAGTCATCATCGACGCAGCCCCGTATATGTGAAAGTTTATTTTCAAATAAAAATACAAAAAATTGAATTTTCTCGCGCATTTTTTTGATGAATTTTTAAAAGTTTCTTTTATTTATGTACATATGTGTATTCAGAAATTTAAAATAAATAAAAAAATAAAATAAAGTGAAATAATTTTTCGATTGAAGAAGATTTTTTAATAAAATGTACATCTTCAAAACCCACTTTAGAATAAAAATTTGTCCCCATAATTTTTTACACATGTTCTTTGAAGCCTATTTAAGCTATAAAAACAATATATAGAATTTTTCAACGGCCGAAATTAATTCCCGTGTCAAAGGGTTAACATAAAAATCAAACTACTTATTTTGACTTCGAAAATATAATTCGGAGTTTATGAGAATATGTAAAAGAGGACGATTATTTGTCTTCTTTGTTTCTGTCAAATGCTGGTTGTTCAGTGCCTACAAATGCTGGGCAACCGGTATTTCCCTAACCCACATCTAATTCCTTTATACTTATTATTATTATTATTATTATTATTATTATTATTAATATATTTATTTAGTAGTATTTAAATACTTTCTTATTTACTCTATTACATTAGATCATCAACATTTCAATTCAACATTTCAATTGCTCTAATAAATAGAATTTTTTATAAATTGAACACAATTTCGTTTAAATATAATTATGTTTCTTTCGTTTTTTACTCTACTAGGTAGTAGATTAAATAGTTGTAGTCCTTTATATAGTAAACACCTCTTCATTGCATTGTTTGTTGCTCGATGTATCCTAAAATCGTTAGCATTTCTAAGACTGTAAGGTTGGCATTCGTTAACATATCTTAGTTGATCCGTTAGATATTCCGGTGTGTTGCCCATTTTCATTTTGTAAATAAAGGTAAACGTATTTAATTGAAGTCTTTGCCTAATGTTGAGCCATTTCAGTGTATCTAGCATGAGTTGTATTGATGTAAACCTGTTGCATTTAATTATAGACCTCATAGCTCTGTTCTGTAACTTTTGTAGTCTATCTATTTGCATGCTTGTACAGCATGTATATAATATTGTAGAACCAAATTCAAAATGTGGCTTAATGATCGTGTTATATATTAATTGCAGTCATTGTTGATATTTTATTTCTTATTCTTTTGAAGAATCCAACTTTTTTCCCGATCTTTTTACATATATAATTTAAATGTTCTTTAAAATTCAAGTTTTTATCTATTTTGAATCCCAAATATTTTATATTTTCCACTTTCTCAATTATTTTATTATTAATTTTAAAATCTGTTTCATTATTCATGTTTATTTCTAATATTTTTGTTTTATTTTCGTTTAGTTTTAGTTTATTCATTTTCAACCAATTATTCACAATTATCATATCATGTTCTAATTTCATTTGGCACTGTTCATCAGTTTCAGATTCATTAAATATAAGTGTATCATCTGCATATAAAACTATTTCACACTTTTCTATTATATTGGGAAGATCATTTATATATATAATAAATAAAAGAGCCCCAAGAATCGACCCTTGAGGAACTCCGTAGTCATTGTTTAAAGCACTAGATATTATATCGTTTACTTTAGTCATTTGTTTTCTATTTGATAGATATGATTTAAACCAATTTAATTCTTTATCTTGTACTCCATATTTATACACCTTGCGCAATAATATATCTCTATCAATTGTTTCGAAAGCTCTTTTAAAGTCAAGAAAAATTGCCATTATCTTCTTATTTCTATCAATATTTTTCCACCTATTAATAACATAATTTACCGCTGTTTCACATGAAAAGTTTTTCCGAAAACCCGATTGATATTTCGATATTATGTTATTTTTTTCCATGTAGTCTTCAAGCTGTTGTTTTACGATTTTCTCTAAGATTTTTTCACACAGTTTTAAAGTGTTTATAGGACGGAATTCTTCACATTTATTTGTTTTTGCTATTTTCTCAATTGGTGTAATCATTGAAGTTTTCCAATTATCTGGAAAAACTCCCGTATCTAATGATGAATTGATTATTCTCAACAATATATTTCCACATAAATGCCAATTATCTAAGATTAAACATATATTTACTTTATTATAATCTGGTTTTTTCTTTATCGTTTTACAAATTGTTTTAAGTTCTAAAATAGTTATTGTACGAAAAATAAATCTATTGTTTCTCACGTTTATTTGATTATCATATTGCACATCTTCTATACATTCTCTTATCTCTTTAATGTATACGGAGCAGTGGATTGGTGATACACCACTTCACTCATCTCTGCATTGACTTTTTCACTGCTCTCTCATTAAACTTATCTAACCTCACTCTCCGATAACAGCCAGTCTTTTCAGATTAGGAGATTTATCCGCAAATTCGGGATTTTACTTTTAAAATGGGGTTGAAAATTTTCGTTTGGGGAATGAGGAATTCTTTGAGGATATACTTTGCGTTTTGGAGATTTAAAAAGGTTTTTTGGGGATTTTTAAAAATTATGTTTTTGGTTATTGTAATTTTAATATACTGTCGTTATATCTTTTGGTGAAAACCGTCGTCTTTGGCTGTATACTTGGTACGTTTGGCGAGGTAATAACATCATTTTCAAGCCAGGTTTTTTTTATTAATTTTAGTGTTGTAAAAATCGTGTCAGAGGTTGTGTCTGCCTGTTCGTTAATGATGTCTCCGTTAAACGTTCATCTCTGACAGAGAGTTCGCACCATAGACCTTAATCATTTCTTGCTTAATAGTGGTTTTAATAGTTTTAAATACTAATAATCGTTTGTGAATGAAGTTTAACCAAAGTTTGCCTTATTAAAAATTAAAAAAATATTAAATTAATAAAATTAGAATTTACCGTCAAAAACTACTAAATTACTAAAGTCTTTAGCCGTCTGTCCACTAGCAAGTCACTTGCGCAAGTCATTGGCTAATTGAGTTTTAGGGACAAAAATTATAATTGATAATTTTTTAAATGATCAAAGATTAAAGCCTGTTTCCCTCTAGAACGGATAAATAGCCAGATAAATAGGTTTAAATTTTTCATATACAGAATTGAATTTAGGTACAAAAATTGTATATATTTTTTTTAATTTATTAAAGTGCGTTTTGTTTTTTAATTTTATTCTTATACTGCCATATTCCTAAAATAATAAAATAGATTTAAAATGTACTTTTAAATTTAGAAATACTTTTGTTTGCGTTTTAATTTTTCTTTGTAGAAAAGGTTTTTATAAATTTCAGTTCATTTAACTCCTAATTTAATAAAAAATATTTTACTTTTTTATATTTAATTATTTAACCTAATTTAACTTTATTAAAAAATGCAAATGCTTCCTTGTAAGACAAATAAAAACTCGAATAAATCGAATTTATTTTATTTTTTAATAATTTGCAATATAATCAATGTCCGATTAAAAGCGAAATGTCAAACGATGCGAAATTATCTGCAACTTTAAAAGAAAATTAAAAAATGGCATCGTATGAATACAACTTATTCTTTTTATGTCACACAACACTTACAGAATTTGACTGCAGCATTTGAGCGTTTAACACACACTTTATATATGTACATATATGCAAGTATAAAAAGGGACACTAAGACTGCATGTATGCAAAGTTTAGTTAGAAAAATTCTGTTTAATATCCTTTTGAACTGTTTTTGGTATTTAGACACACTTTTTTTTTGATAGTTTCATTTTTATACCCTTCATCATTCCGTGTGTTATTTCTCCAATATCTATTCCCGACCCCATTAAAATATAAGTATATTCCGAGTTCTTATGCATAGCGAAGTCCGCCTGTGTTCGGGTTGAAATCGCCTTTGCCAAGGCATTAGACATAGAGAAAACTCAAATACGCCAAAAATTTTGCAAGATCGGTCCATGTCCTTCACCTGCCGCGAATATTTGAAGACTCTATGTATATTAAGAAAATATAAAATCGCTTTTTTTCTTTTGGAAACTAATGCAACAAAAAAAGTTGAAATAAAATAATATGAACTCCCAATATGTTAAATATTAAAAAAAAATGTTTTAGTTGTTAATACTATTAAATCGATTGCAATTTTTTAAGAACAGGTACAATTTTTGCTAAAAAAAATTAAAAATAAACAACAAAACAATAATTATAAATATAAAAAGCTAATTAAAAACGACAGGAAATGGAAAGTTTCTGAAAATTATATTTACTTGATTTTTAAGCAAGTTTGTTTGCACAGTTTCTTCTTGAAACTTAAGTATTTATAAAAGTGAGTGTGATCAGTCTGGTTCTTCTAGATATGTGTGTATGTATGTCTATCTATAAAAAAGTTAATGGCGTAAATATTTTGAGATGTTCAACGAATATAATGGAATATAATTCTTTAATGTTTTTATCTGATTGACGAGGCTATTTGTTACTTCGGCAACTATTATCGCTAATGTTTATAGTTATGATTAAAAATAGGGAAAATGTCAATGATATAAAAATGAACAGAAATATATATGTATAAAATATTAAAATGAAAAATAAACACTGTCGTAGGTAAGCCTGTATGAGGAGGGCAAAACCACTACCAAAAAAAAATTTTGCTTCATTAAAAATAGACATCTCCACTTTATATAAACATGGGTGGATTTTATGCAAAATTCACACCAAACTGGATGGATTGGCTTTTCGATATTGATGAGATGATCTTGGTGAGTTCTTCATTGCACACAGTAGTTTGAAAACGATTTATTTGGACAAAATTCGGTATCTCATAGACCACTTAAGATATATTAATGAATATTTTAAACTTTACAGAGGCAAAGCAGAAGTGTTTTTGAGTGGCCCCCTAGGATAAAGGGAGCTTTTGGGTAGGTCCCCAAATATGGGCATCTCTGGCATATAATTTTTTCGAAATATCATAAAAAGTTTATTTTTAACTGAAATATTAAGATTTTTAAAATTTAATTAAAAAATGTTATGTTAGGTTATCTTTTCAGTTTGGGAGAAAATTGGCTTACAATTTTTATTTTTTATTTTTGCCGACTCTTAGACCTTAATCTTACTCTCAGACATTTGCTATATTCTTAAAAAAATTAAAATAAATAATTTTCAAGTTTTGTTCTGATAGCGCTTTTTGTTAAAAGTTGGGAAAATATTAAAAATACTAGCAAGAATTTTTATTTACAATTTTAAAGACAATCTACTGCAAAAAAAATTAGGTAAAAAATTATAACGTTTTTCCATCCAGCCCTATCCAAGTGCAGCCAATTTGAAAACAAAATTTATAAATTATTGTAGAATTCCTCGGACCAATTAAAAAACCTTAAACGAATCCTTAAGTGTTGGCTATATACTCCAAGAAGCGTTTAGTAAGCAGGGTAGCCACTTGTGTAAAAATAAAAAATTTTTGGGATTTATTCCGCGTCCTGGGAATTTATATTTTAAATTAAAAAAAAATAATAAAAGTTTATTTCACCATTTGATTAAAAGCTACCTTATCCACATAATTTCAACATTTTGTAATAATATCTCGTTGCTTTTTGAATTGGCAATACAAGTTCTATATTTTATTTCTCGAAAAACCAACATATCGTAATTTTTTCACTTTTTTTAATAAATTTAATGTAAATAATGGAGCCAAAAAGTCACTGTTATACTGTTTAAAGTTCTGAAAAACCGGTATTTTTTTTACAGTATTCTCCTTATAAGCTTATTGGATTTATTTTCTTTGATGAAAATAAAACAAAATTTTAATCAATTTTTTCCCGACGTCTCGTTGATTTCATTAAGGAGAATCTATTAAATTCAAAAAAACAATAACATTGTATAAAATACTTCACTCCATCTGATCTCCTTACTATCTATGTCACCTTTATCAGACGGAAAATGGAATACAACTCTCATGTGTGGGCCGGTGCTTCAAAGTCTATTTTGCAGTTACTCGACCGCGTGCAGGAGAGAGCGAAGAAACTCATCGGTGACAATGGGGTATCCAGCTCTATTGACTCACTGGAGCATCTACGCAATGTGGGGTGTGTTTCACTATTTTATCGTTACTACAATGGAATTTGCTCTTATGAAATCAAGGAGCTTATTCCTGAAAACTTGTAATTGCGTACGGGCAACGCTTTCTGCATCAAGAGCGCATTCCTTTGTGGTTGATTGGCCAGTGAATAGCACTACGCATTACAGAGAGAATTCGTTTTTTATCCGAACAGTTCGTATGTGGAATAAACTTTCCGCAGAGGTCTTTCCTGCCACTTTTAACGTGCAAAGATTCAAATCAAATGTCTACAAGCACTACTCCCTATATCCCCCTCTATCCTAATTTCCTAGTTCTGGCACAATGCATTGCATAAGTAGGGGTCATCCCCTGAGTGCTGGTCCTAATAAAAAAATGCACTTGTTACATTAAATATTTTTTACATTTTCCCAATTCGTAGGCTTATAACTTTTTACCGAAAAGCGCTAACACAACAAAACTAAAAGTCACTTATTCTTAATTTTATTAAGAATATAGCAAATGTCGTAAAGTAATAATCCAATCATTAATAAGTACACCACACCAAAATTAAAAAAAAATTAACATTTCAAAAAAATTATATGCTCCAAGTACTCAATTTTGCGGCCTACCCAGAAGCCCTCCTTTAGCCTAGGATGCCGACCGTTCGCAACACAACTTAGAAACGCCTCTACTTTTCTTGTGTGATAATAAGATATTCATTAGGATATCTTCAATGGTTTATGAGATACCGCATTATGTCCAAAATAATTAACCGTACTTCAATAAGTAGTATACTATCTTATTGTACTTGGTGTTGCCTAGGTAGGTCTAATTTTAGGGCCTTTCTAGGCACTGCGTAATATATTATAGCCTTGTTTGCTATATTGTTTTACTTCGAACACGTGAGAAATCACTATGGAGCCTATAGATTAGGAGATATCTAACTAATATTCATGAAATCGCGCATGTGTCCTCTTGTATGTTCCCTTCTTCTATTCCCTTTTTCAAATCAAACTTAAACCATTCTATCCTTTACAAAAATATCTAATTACGTTTAAAATTTTATTGTAATCTGTACGGACGTTTATGCCCGTTTTCACCCTTTTTCTCTCTTCCAAATCGTAGCTTTGGAAACAGATATAGATGAGGACCTATTTTTGTTTAAAGTTTCATTGTTTAAATTGATTCAGATGCATAAAAAAATGCGCGTTTCCCTCTTATCTTCCCTCCTAGTCTGCTATTAAAAAAAAATAAATACTCTATATAAGCATGAGGGCAAATATAAACCCGTATTTTACATTTTATTAAAATCGGTTCAGTACTTTAGCCGTGATTGTTGACGCACCCACAAAAAAAAAAAAAATACAAGTTATCAAAAAAAAAAGAAAAACTTACAAAAAGATTTATAATATATATTTTATTTTATCAAAATAAACACTTTAAACAGTTAGTAAGAACTTTTAGAATCTATTTGCGAAGATTATAAAACGAAAACAATTACAGCTTCTAATGATAAATTGAATAAAAAAATTTTATTACAAAATTTAATAGAATAAATTAACAGTTTCAAAAGCAATAAGACAAGTAGTTAAAAATCAAATATTTGGTTGATAGACAGACAACAACTCAAAAACCTAAAAAAAAATAATAATAAAAATAAATATGAAAAACAAATTAGTGTTAAAATTTTATATTAAAAAGTAAAGTGGGAACAATAGCGTCGTTCATCAACAATAACATTTTGTTATTAATTTTCATAGAATAACAATTGACGGATCAACATCTAAATAAAACGTATGTTTTCTTAATATTATTATTATTATATTTTTTTTTAAAAAATAATCTAAGACTGTAATTTTGTTTGAATTTTACTCTTTTCTGGGCGAGTGTTTAACGTGTTTTTGCAATCAGTTGCAGAGCTGTGGATTTTGTTGTTGTAAAAAGCTTGATTATTGCCACTTGTGCCATTGTTCAAAGCTTAAGTATTGTTGTTGTTAATGCTGTATTAGTTGTACATTTAATTTTTGCTTCAAGTTTTATTTATTTACATATATTTGGACGATGTTGAAATTTTAAGACAGATTTAATTCTCAACTCAGTGTGAACGGATGTGAAGAATTAATCATAAAGTTGTTATTAAAGTACTCGAAATTAACTACTTAAAAAAAAATTCAACTAAAATAAAAATTACAAGATACATACAAGGAAACAGAAAATTAAAATAAATCAATTTATTAATTTTATTAAATTCAAAATGTGGAAATTTGTGTTGTGTTTTACTATTTTCCAAATGATACTTGCTCAACAAACTAAAGAAATACGTAAGTTTGTAAGAAATGTAAAAATTAATTTAATTATACGCGAATTGAAAAAATGTGTTTTAAATTTCTGGATACTTTAAATTTAAATTTTGTTGTACAAAATTGTTATTTTAAAAATTATTTATAAAACAAATTATTGTTCAAAGTTTCTGAATTGAAACTGATATAAAAAGTTAAGAATTGAATTCAATATTTTAAAATACACATCAGAAAATTATAAATTAGTTGATGAATATTTTCTGCTTTATGACATCTTTACAATATTTTAATCCACAAAAGAATAAATAAAGTGTTTAAAAACAAAACAAATTACACTAACTCGACAATAAATGCCATTTCGGGCAGTATTTGTTTTACGTTATTCAATTTTTTTTTTCAAATTTGAGTTGTTCTTACAATTAACCAATACTTTAATTTCTTCTTCTTTTTTCAATTGTAGTTTAATTCTTTTTGATTTGTTCAAGTTTGGTTGAAGTTAATTTTTTTTCTTTTTAAATTGAAAAAAAAAAAAACTTCAAGGCAACTCTTTTCTTTTTTAACATCATGATATTTTTTAGCTTTTACTCGAAGTTATTTTTATTTTACAATGGCGATTGCATCCAATTTTTTTTTACTTTTTATAGTGGATTTATTTCAAGACAAATTGTTAACAGGTGAAAGCATTAGCTAATGATGGTTGCCTTTTTTTCAATTCGCAAATGTCAAAATTGTTTATTTTTTTATTGCAACTGTTTAACAATTAAAACGAATTTCGCAAAATCTAATGCAATCACATACTATGAATTCTCTTTGGGTTTTATACGTTTTATGGTTTAATATATTCTTTTTTATTTATTTATTTTTGCAGCAGTGTGATTTCGGCAAATAATGTAATAATATTAAATTTTCATTTTCATTTTCAATTGAATTTTTGTCATTCACGTTTTCTTTTCGATCACTTTAAAACTTTTCAAAATTCAATTTTAACAAGAGTCTTTATAAAACGTTCAATCGTTACATGCAACAGTTTTTTTTGTAAATTATTTTAATTTTAAATTTCAAAAATTTTAAAACACGCTCTTTTTTATATTGTTGACTTTTGATATAAATTTCTTTGGTGTTTTTTCTTTAAGAAATAAAGATTTTGAATTGATTTTCTTAAATATAAAAGGCTATGTTTATAGATTTAAATTGAAAAATGAAATTTTAGAGTCTTCTTGGTCTGAGTTTAGGATTTTAAACTTTTGCTGACCTTAAAAGTTGCATTTGCTAAACAAAAATATGAACAGTTTCCGACATTTTTTTAGTTTCAACTTTAACAGCATATGACCATAACACGTAATTTTGACAGTTTTATTGAATAAGTTAAATTTAATATTTTTTTTTAGAGCCGAAATGAACAAACAGTAAACGTTATGTACGGCTAAATTGCCAAAATACCCATATGTGCGTCGTCCAAGGGGAACTGCCTGCTGAATAATATTAAGCAAATAATAGTGAATCTGAAACATGCATTGTATTTACAACAAACACACTTATGTACTTTTCTTTTCAAATTGTAAACAATATTTTCAAATTAACATGTTTTTACGATAAAAAAATTTTTACATTATTAGATGGGGTTACTTTTTTCTATTATATTTATTTAAAATCGCCAGACATTTTCACAAAAAAAATCTACATTTTAAGAAATAATAATAATTGAATTAAAAAAAAATGTAAAACGTATATGTATATGTAATTATGTATTTTTTATTTTGTCATTGTACAGAACTCTATTTTTACGCGTAGAAAGAAATTGGCTCAATTTGTAATGCAATTAAGTAGTTATTTCTCAATTAATTAATTCATTGGCATAAGTGTGGATGATAAAACGACAGGATTGTTGTTTAACCCTGCTTTGAAGATACATAAACATTTTCTTTTCCAAACAGGTTAATAATAAGAAAACATTTATAAAACTTGCGTAATTTTTTTCAATTATTTTTATTAGTTCTTTCTGTTTTTTATGTGAAAAATATACCTGTTCAAGCTGTATTAATTGGAAAATTGTGAATAGGCCACCTTTTTTATAATTATATATCGATTTTAAAAATAAGGATTTTTTTAAGTGAGAATCACGTGTCCCATTGAGGTACATTATTTTTAACTTTTTTTTTATTATTTATGGTCTCTAGCTATTACTGGCTGACTTCCAAAACGTCAGTTGCTTTGTATTCGAACAATGAATTGTGTTTCATAATGTCGTTGTACCAAATGTTTACAATGCATACCATTCCAAAATGTCGCAGATAAGTATTAGAAACGTTGCAACCGAGCAACTAGCGCATTAGTTTCTAAATTGATGCTTTGTTCCGCAACTTTTCATATTTACAAGATCTAAATAACGCCCATTTTGTAGTTAAATTAAATCGGTGACAAAAGTGCGACAAATTCGGATTTTCTTAAATCGGCTATAAATTTTTTCAATTTTACATCGAGTCCTCAATTTTATCTAACTTAGTCTAGTTGCTCAATTCAGGAATAAATAATTTTTTTGATTTGTAGAAAAAATCAATTTTTTGCTAACTGAAAAGGATTTTTAAGTACATTTTCGGCAAGCAGTAGCAAGGATTCCGTTACAGTTTGCAAATCGGCCAAAAATTCCATGATCAACATAGGTTAAAAAATGGCACAATAATTCAGTTATACAAAGCAATATTTTAAAGGTATTTGACGCTTTAGAAACGTTGCAACTTAGCAACTAGTGCATCAGTTTCTAAATTGATGCTTTGTTTACGTACAAGATCTAAATAACGCAACAAAACTGAATACAAACTTTGTATTAATATATTTTGGAAGTCAGCAACTGTTTCATAGATAAACCTTATGAAAGATGTTGTAGTGATATTATTAGAGTTGCATTCCTACTCTTTTTACGGTAACCGAAAAAATAGTCATGTAGTAAATAGAATAAGACACATAACGCGTTACATGATAACTAAATACAGAGGAGAGTAACAAAACAAAATGTTGATACATAATGGGGCACAACGCTTTTTTTTCCATAAAATTTGGCATATAACAAGTAAAAGTGCTATATTCGGCTTTACCTGCTTTTATAAACGATTCACCATATGTGTAAATCTAGTTTAGAGAAGTAACTCCAATCAAAAAAAAAAAAAAAAAAAAAAAAAATAATATTGGGGTGACAAAGAATAAAAATATAAAAATGTCATCGACTCTTAATGGGTTAAGCATTTAAAAAAAATTATTATCTTTCCAAAAGCTGTTAAATCATACCCATAATGATATATTACAAAATATGGTGCACAATCGTACTTTTTTAAGAAAAGTTCAGAAGCCTATAACTCGCCAATTTTTTCCCTCGATGTTTTTTATTTTTTTTAATTCTCTACCGCCCCATATATTTGTATTTTTAATTGGAGTTACTTAACTACACTAGACTTGTTCAAAATAATATGATACAGAAATTACACACGGAATGACAAACTTAGATATACCGTTTTTCCGCCTGCCTGTTTCATTAATGTTGCGGTCTTATTTTGTTTCTTCATAAAGTGTCAATAAACCTCATCTACTTTGATTTATGTAAGTATTCATCTTATGAATGTTCAAAGACAATGCCAAGATAATAAAAAAAATCATGTTTTTTGGTCATTACTTTTCTCTTTTTTGATATCATCGCCTCTTTAAAACGATTGCATCCGTTTAACTAACACGCGCAAAACATGCGGAAGTTAAGTTTTCGTTTTGTATTGACTTTGTTGGTAGTAAGACAGACAAACTTATTTTTAAACTGGTTTAGAGATTTGTAGACTGCACATCTATTAATTGATTTGTAGTTGTTGTACTTTAAAAGGCTCCAAAATAAAACAACAACCGGCAAGATTTAAGCAAACAGAAAAAAGTTCAAAGTCATTGAATTAAATTGACATAGAAAGTCAAGGTCGTTTAACAATTTATATAAAATTAAAGCTGTAAATTATATGTATATGTGACGTTATTTACCTAAAAAATAATAACCTTGCACTGTTAAGGAGCCTTCCATAGAAAAATCTATATTTATGTATCGTGTATCCCGTTTAAAATATTCCTTTTGCTAAATACATGCGTAAAAAACGTGTTCTACTTGTCTACCCTTCAACGCAGGTGGAAAAAAGGGTAACATTAAGTTTGCCATTCTACAATATTCATGTCCGACCCCATTGAGCGATGTCCGTCTGTCCGTCATTTTAATACGCAAATCGATCAGACGTGGTTTTAAAAATTTTGCTATAAATGATGAGCAAGATCGGTCTTTGTGCTTAGCGGCAGCGGGTAAAACAACACGCCCGCCTGTAATCAAAAAAAAAAAAACTTAAAAAAAAATTAAGAAAACACAGCACTTATTTATTTTTAAATAAAAAATACCCATATTGATATTTTAAAAAATTAGAAAATTTTAAAGCCCCGTAACTCAGGAAATATGGTCGAGCGCCAATTTTTTATTTATTAATTTTTTGATTGGAGTTACTTTATTGTTCCAAATGACATTAAAAAATTAGAGGTAAGCGTGGTGTTTTGTCTGCTGCCTCGAAGGACAATGACCGATCATGCTGATTTCCAGTAGCACCTATTTCGACACTATGTCTGATCGATTGGCATTTTTAAATTTTCTCTATTAATTTACTTTAATTGTGCTTGATTTCTTTGAATATAAATATTTTATGATATTCTAATGAATTATTTATTATTTTAAACTAAAAAATGAAATGTTGTTCTGCGAGGAAAGCATATCCATATGGTCATTTCGCTACTGCTCATACAGCTAAGCAGTAGATTCTACCCAAATTTTGTAAAGAAAACCTCAGAGTGTTATATCAAAATCCAAATTGATTAAATCAATTATCAAAATATCATGAAATATTTATCAAGCACAATTAAAGTTAATTAATATAAAAAAGATTTCAAATAATAAATTTTCTTGTTAAATTTTCTCTAGCTAAATCTAGTGCGGTGTCAAACTTGATTTTAACACTAAAACGGATGGATAGACGCACATCGCTCAATCGACGAAATAGATATTGTAGAAATTAAAAACGGAATGACAAAATTAGTTATAACCTGTTTCTTTTTGTGGTGAAGGGTATAATAAATCTGGAAACTAAAAGGTATCTCCATAGATGACTAAAATTGACTTATACGGGCCTATATTTTCCACCGTTATAGACAAACGCTTGAAAATTGGGCAAAATGCCGATTTCTATAACCTTTTCTCTAATATACGATTAGAAATTCCAAATGTAAATATTAATTCATTTTTAAAGCATTGATTGCATTCTTTTTAATTACGTTATTTAAAATTTGCTAATTCAGCGCATGAATGATTCGCTCTGGTGATAGCTCTAGTGTCTTTAAAGCAAAGCCAAACAGGACGTCTGTTTGTGTGCGCGATCGAACCCTTTAAGAGCAGGAGAGCAGAGAGATAACATAACGGGCTTACTCTGAGTTCATTTATTTGTATTCTCATGTTTTTGACCAAATGTAAAATAATTCAAAACTTTTTTCTTTAAGTGCAATAACAAAATAAGAATTGTTAATTTCATATTTTAACAACGCTGCATTGCCGTTACCTCATAAATGGAAAAACATATGGTTTCTTAATGAGTTGGAAAAAAGCGATTGAGTTCAGTAAATTATAATTGAATTGCAAAAAAAAGTTTTAACAAAAATTAATTATAGTTAAAAATAGGAAAGAGAGCTATTTTCGGCTATGCCGAATCTTATATACCATTCAGCATTAATGTAAATCTAGTTTAGTAAAGTAACTCCAATCAAAAAGGCATGAGGGATGGGCAAACTTTTTGTAATGTGGGCCCAAATTGAAAACAACCAAACTTAAGCGGGCCATTAATATTGGTTTTGTTGCTAAATGAAAATTAAGTTTTTAGAAAACAGTGAAGTAAATTTTTAGAAGTTGAACAAAAAAAAAAAAAAAAAATATATTTCTGATAAAATATTTATAGTCTTTTTATTACTGCACTCCAACATTACAAAAAATTAATAATAATTTGTATAATTATAATAATGAGACAATCGCCACTGCTTATTTGTGGATTAGGATCTAATGTCTGGTTTAATTTTAGTAGTTGCAACTACTAAGCTGCTTTCTAAATCCTCGTCTGTAATTCGCGATCTATATATTCATATAAAAAATGTCATTTTCGAAAAAAATTGTTCGCATTTATATGTGCTCCCAAACAATAAAATAATTTTTTTTGAATTACTCACTTTTCCCTTTTCTCCCATTTAAAAAAATTTCCCCTTCTGACTGACTGCAGAAAGAAAAAAAATTCTGGTGAAAAAAGTATGTATTATGAATTTAAAAAAAATTATATGTTAATAAACAAAATAACTCCCGTCAAATTATACGATGATGTCACTATTGTATTATTTTGTTCGCACGGAATTTATAACTTCTCGAGACCAATTTTTTTCGAGGGAAAGAAATTCCGTCAGAATATTCATGATAGGGCTGATTAATTCATTGAGGAAATATGTGCGCATCTAAGTTTTTGTAGAATTCAATTTTTGATAATTCCATAAATTTAATTTTAAGATCCTTTTTTTCTTGCAGTTCAATTTATTCTACTTTAAAATTTTCGGGAATTTTGGTCTAATCTGTTAACAAAAATGGAATTAATAATACATCAAAATTGCATTCTTTACTGCTGAAATCCATTAATCTTTCTTAAAATTCTTAAAGCAAAAGTTACGAAAAAACTTTTTTAAAGGAATTTTTTTCGTTATGATTTTTAAAGACTGCTTTATGCTGTTGTTTTATCCGATCGCTCGAATTCAAGACAAAAGAATATAATTTTTTTCTAAGCCTTGTTTCGTTGCCTATCACTGCATAAGGGCCAGCCACCATATAAATTTTAAATATGTTCGCGGGCTGCCGTTTGCCCACCCCTGCTATACATTATTTTGCATAAAAATGTCATCGACTCTTAATGGGTTAAGCACTTTCAAAAATTTTAGCATTTCCTGGAAGATAATTTTAAAAGCTTTTAAATGATACCCATATTGATATCTTAAAAAAATATGGTGCACAACCGTACTTTTCTATTAAAAACACAGAGGCCCATAACTCAGAAAATATGGGCGAGCGTAAATTATTTCACTTGGTGCTTTTTTTTATTTTTTAATTCTCTATCACCCCGTATATTTGTTTTTTCTTTTTGGTAGGAGTTATTTCACTAAACTAGATTTATTTCAAATGATATGGAAAAATTAGAGGCAGGCGTGGTGTTTTGCCCTCTGCCTCGAACGACATATTGCTGATTACAATAACAAAATATGTGTGATCGATCAATGTATTTAATTTTTCACTAGCTCATCTAGATTTCAACCCGATCACGGATGGACAGGCGGGCATTGCCCAATCGACTTCGCTATTCATAAGAACTCAGAATATACATATATACTTTTTGGGATCTGAAATGGATTTCGTAGAATTTACACACAGAATGATAAACTTAAATATACCCTTTTTCTATCTGTGGTGTAGGGTATAATATAGTATTATTGGTATCACTAGTTAATTGTAAATTTTTTTTTTTAACGAAAAACATAGTAAGTGAAGTTGCTAAACAAGTTTTATTGGAGTACTGAGCTTAAGAAAACTATTACACGTGATGGATGCAAAACTTTAAGCGGTGTTTTTCAGCTACAAATTCTACTAATTTTCCTAGGCATCTTTAAAGTGAGGAATTAAAAATATATTGATATACTTAGGGCCTTTTTAAATTCTATTGTAATCGGCCCAGACGTAAGTGCCCGTTTTTTCCCTTTTTCTCTCATCTAGGTCCTCAAATCTCATTAACATCGATTAGCTGAGACTTTACTAAAACTGATTCAGACGCATAAAAATGCCACACTTTCCCTTTTTCTCCCCTCCTGGTCCGCTATTAAAAAATATAAATACCCTAAGGACAAAAATCTACCCGTGTTTCAAATTTCCTTAAAATCGGTTCAGTTTAGCCGTGATTGACGCACGCACAAACAAACAAATCTAGAACAAACTTACAAAGAGATTTATAATATACAGATGGCAATTCTGAACTCGAGTGTAAAATTTCTTTTTAAAAAACCCTATTTAAAATAAAATTTACTTGTGCGGACAAACAAATTTAAAGGGTTTTGAAAGGAGCGATTTAAAAATGTCACGTGTACGAGTGCATGAGCAAAAGTTTTTTGTTTTGGGAATGCGTAAGCCAGCATGAACGAAAATATTTTCTTAATATTGCGTATCCATAAATTTTTTCAGTGAACCAAAAAATGTTTATTTTATTTTATCCGATCGGCTGATATTTTTAGTTTTACTTCTTTATTTCAGCCGTAAACACATTTTAATACGTATTAATAAAAAATATAGATTTCTAAATAATTCATTTAAAGAACATGCTTAAATGTTAAAAAATCTCACACTTTTATTCTTTAGCCAAAAATAATTTGTTAAATAAACACTAGATATTTTGTTTATTTACTTTATTGCTTATTTATTACTAAAATATTGATATTAACAAAATTATTTTGCAAACCGGCAAAGTCACTCACTACTCACACGTTATTTGCAAGTTTACAAAAAAATTTCAAGTTGAAGTTTTTGTGTTTAAACAAAGACCCAATGAACCAAAGGCAACTTTAAATGGCAAAAAACGTTGCTCTTAACAAGTTTAAAAAAAAATCAGATTTATAGGACATTTAGTTTCCGTGTGTATCTAAATTTAAAATTATAAGTAGTTGGCGTATAAAGACAAAAGAGCTTATGTTTATTTAATAGAAAAAAAGTAAATAATAGAATCAGCAGCATCAAAATATTTTTTTAAATTTTGATCATCAAAGTGTTTTAAAATAAATTTTAATAATCAGGTTCTTTTGCAAACAGTATCGAAAAATAACTTTAAATAATGTGAACACTTG
This sequence comes from Gymnosoma rotundatum, assembly GCA_916610165.2. Taxonomy (NCBI): domain Eukaryota; kingdom Metazoa; phylum Arthropoda; class Insecta; order Diptera; family Tachinidae; genus Gymnosoma; species Gymnosoma rotundatum. The sequence continues at coordinate 123,313,969 of OU744336.1, read as the reverse complement.
TATTTTTGGTTTAAATGTTTTTTCTTATTATTTTTAGTTGAGTGTACATTTTTTCGTTTACACCATAACCGCGATATGAAAATGCATTATGAAGGCATACGGATGTATGGAGTTTTCAGAATTTTCGTTAATTTGAAATTTAGTTTTGAACTAGTGTGATGAAAATCTGAATTGAATCGGTCACCGTTAAGCCATGCGCATTCAAAAACAAGAATACTATTTTTGATCACAAACGATTTGCATGCGTTTTTTTTTCAAATGCCTTTAAAAAGTTTTCTAAAAAAATAATTTTCACATAATTTTGCCTTCTTTAATCCAAAAGTTTTTATTTTTCTAATATTAAATAATTAAACTTAGAGCCATTGACCAAATTCATCACCAAATAACGATTTCTCTGAAATATAAACTTTGATTTTAAATAAGCGTTTCTTGAAGTCTTACGAAAATCTAAAGAAGTATTTAGATTTTTTACGCGCATTTTTTTACGTGACACATTTAAGCAATTTAAGTCCAGTAAGAATTAAATCATTTAAAACTTATTTTGCAATAGAAAATTCTTAATTTTTTTGTTTTAAGATTTGAAATAAGTGTAAGGCAGAGCAATTGATTACTAATAAATTTAATCTGTTTTTATTGCCTGTGCCATTATTGTCAGATTCTTTAGATTGCTTCTCTTTCCATTTAAAATATTATTCAAATCGATGCACCCGTTATAATTTATGTGGTTATTTACAGTTGTGCGCCAAAAAAGAAGAAGTTAATTGATTAATTAATTATTTTTTTTTTACTCGCGATATTTGACAGGACAGTTGGCGATAAAGCTAAGGACCTGGCAACACTTGTCTGTGCTTTAAGAATCTATAAAACAATAAAATTAATGTACAGAGCCGGACAAAATTATTGACACAGGCAGCAACTTTATACTTAATCTTCCATACTTTTAAATTAATAAGGCACAGACTAATAAATTTCTAACAAAATAATTTAATAACATGTCTTTTAATAAAAAAAAAATAAAACAAAAACGTGTAATAATTATGCTGTTTAGCGAAGTTATAAAGCAAAATTTAATTCTAGGTGCGAGTTCAAATGGACACAATTATTGACACAGCACAATATGTTTGGTTGTAAAATCATATTTAAAATTGTTTAATACTTTTTAACTTTTCCTTTCTTTATTATTACTTACTTTAATCTTTTGTTTTTGAATAAAAGACATGTTAATAAATTATCTTGTTTGAAACTTATAAGTCTGTGCCTTACTAATTTAAAAATATGGAGGATTAAGTATAAAGTTGCTGCCTGTGTCAATAATTCTGTTCGGCTCTATATGAATATCTCTTAAAGTTGAAAAATTATTAACATTTTAAGTACTTCGTATTGCTTCAATTTTCTAGGAACTTAAAACCAAAAACTACTTTCTTATGGAACACTTTGTTTTTAACTAGAAATAAGCAAAAAAAAAAAAAAAATCAAACAAACACACGCTTCACAGTTTACACATCAAACATTTTTTTGTTATCAATCAGAGTAACTTACATTACTCTCAAAGCATACTTTTTAATATATAATTTTTTAATATTTTTCTTATATAACGCAATTATTTCAGAGTTTTCCACAAAATTTGCTTTTCAAACTTTTAAAATGTTTTTTTCTTTTTACTTTTAGCCGAATATGTAAAACAATGTAAGCGAGATGATCCTGAATTGTTGCAATGTTTTATCGGATCCTTGGAGCACTTAAAGCCATACTTAGCTCACGGTATTCCAGAAATTGAGGTGAGTTTTGAAAGAGTTACTTTACACTATTAAAATTTTTATGAATTGTGTATCTAAAAACAATAAAAAATGCAATTCTCAAAAGTTAGTTAAAACAGAAACCATCAAAATACTAAAAGATTTAATATTTTTGATTCCCTAAAAAGTTGTATATTTGTTTTCCGGACTTATTTTTTGGCCCAAAAAAAATATAAATTTAAAATGCAAAAAAGTTTTTTTTAGCTAAATTAAAAAATATGAATCGACAGTGTATTTCAGTCCCAGTTCCTCGCTTCTGCAACTTAAGTGAAAAATTTTTCACATGAAAACATTGTAGTTATTTTACACAGGGTGAGCTATACTTAATAAGGTTCTTTATAATATACAATAATAAAAACGATATTATAATCATCCTGCGTGAAGCATGGTGACTGCAATATTTACATGAGAGATATTTTTCACTTCAGTTGCAAAAACGAGGCACAGATTTAACCAAAAATTTAAACAGAGTTTGACCTCGGGTTTAATCATAAATCATTGTTCAGACATTTCCATAATCGCGAAATTATTTATAAAATTACAAGTTGGGCCAATTTTCTGCGCCATCTGTCGGTCAATCTCCAATCTACACAGAAACACTCCTCACGAACAGTAGATACAAATAAATTTAAGTCGAAATCGGTGATAAAAGGAAAATTCCGCCATCTGTTGGACAAACAATAAATTACATAGAAGCACTGACTGCGACCCATAGAGCATAAATATGAATTTTGGTCAAAATCGCTGCAGTAGTTCTTGAGTTACAGTGCAAAAACACAAAAAAAAACTAAATATTGTGCCATTTGTCGAACGAACTTTAAACTACACAGAAATACTCCTCACGGCCTATAGAACATGTACATATGTAGAATTTCGTCAAAATCGGTCCAGTAGTTTTTGAGTTTATCGATCACTAACATACACGTAATTTTTATATATTTATATAAGATTAGAAAATTTAAGGTTTCAGTGATAATAAAACTTTTGTACACTTTTATTTTATTTTAATAAGATGTATAAATCATCTATTTTACCATTTACTTTTTTGACTTAAGACAATTCTCTTTTTTTAATGGAGTTAAAATAAAGTTTAAAACGATCGGTACTACCTATTAACTGCTTTTATACCCCTCACTCCATTAAGCAAATATATTCTGAATTCTTAAGCATAGCGAAGTCGATTGAACGATGGCCGTCTGTCCGTCCATGTTCGTGTTAAAATATGATAGAGGATTTAGTTATAAAACCTTTTTTGTGGCAAAATTACAAATATTTTGTTAATACAAACTTTTAAACAACAGAAGGCCGTTAGCAGTGCTATTAGCGGCCCAATTCAAAGTTAATCGTAAAACTAAACTTCGAATGGCACACACATACACACTCTTCAACAACCAGTAAAAAATTTATCCATTGTACGACCAAATGACCAAACCCTGATTTAGGTCTGCACTATTTTTCTTTAAATATTACGAATAATTAAACCCAAGAAAGTACGCAATTTGATTATTTTCACTTTGCAAGTGTTAGTGAGTCAGTAGGAAAGCTTCTAAAGATTATATTATACCGAACAATCGAATAAAACTTTAACAAGTATTCGATTAATCAGTTAGTTTTTATGCTTTTTAAAATTGACTTATTAAAAGTGTAATTGACCAAGAAAAAAAGAAAGAATGCTTAAAGAATTGTTTAGCGAGACTTCGTCTAGAATCTTTTAACCTTGTTTTAGACACTATTAGTCGTCGTACTGAAAACGAGCTTAAGATCAGAAAAACATCGATCAATAAATAAGTACTAGTGGCGGCTGAATTGCTCTTTAAAGCCGAAATGTACGTTGAATAAAAGAGTGATCGAAGCTGCTGAATGTCTGTTGAAGACCGCGATTTGTTGAACAAGTATTTTCATCTTTTAGTAGCAAATAGGAACAAAAGCGGTGGAAATTATTAGAGAAGTAGAAAATAATTTTTTTCGAAACATAAAGACAAGTGCAATCCCAAGAAGCAATTAACTACCATTAAGTTATGCAGGCTGGATAAAATACATGTATTCATTAAAAAATAAAATACAGGCAGTGACTGGAAAAATTGTTTACCATCACTGTATATAAACTCGTGCGTCGTAAAAAAAACAATGCTAAAGTTAAGATACAAATTGTTTGGCACTAAAGAATGTATAAATGTTGTTATAATTTTCGGTAATAACCGTCGTCACTGGCTGTGTACTTTGGATGTTCGGCGAGCGCTTTCGATGTGATGACATCATTTTCAAGCCACGTGTTTATTAAAACTTAATTATAATTATAAATTCGGCGAGCGCTTTCGATGTGATGACATCATTTTCAAGCCACGTGTTTATTAAGTTTTAATCACATTAAGTTTTAATAAACACGTGGCTTGAAAATGATGTCATCACATCGAAAGCGCTCGCCGAACATCCAAAGTACACAGCCAGTGACGACGGTTATTACCGAAAATTATAACAACAGTTTAGTATATACTGGCGGAGTTAACCCAATTAATTTAATGTATAAATGCCTCAAACATTACTTTTTTCATGGACATATTAAAAGACTTGTATTTTTATACCCTTCACCACAGGTGGAAAAAGGGTGTATCTAAGTTTGTTATTCCGTGTGTAATTTCTACAAAATCCATTTCCGACCCTATAATGTATGTATATTCAGAGTTCCTATGCATAGCGAAGTCGATTAAGCGATGTCCGTCTGTCCGTCCGTGTTAGTGTTGAAATCTAGTTTGCCTCAGTATACAATAAAAAATAAATCGATCAGATATAGTGTCGGAAGAGGTGCTGTTGGAAATCAGCATGATCGGTCCATGTCCTTCGAGGCAGCATGCAAAACACCACGCCTACCCATAATATTTTCATGTCATTTGGAAAAATAAAGTAACTCCAATCAGAAAAACAAATATATGGGCGATAGAAAATTAAAAAATAAGAAAAAACATCAAGTGAAAAAATTAGCGCTCACACATACACATTGTAAAATTGTTTGAAATATCAATATGGGTACCATTTTAAAGCTTTTAAAGAGATCTTGAAGCAAATACTAAAATTTTTAAAAAATGTAAAATTATGCAAATGCAGTACCAAATTTTTGTCAATTCTCTGTCAAAAAGTAAATAGTGCTTTTTTGATTGGAGTTACTTCACTAAACTATATTTACATAGATAGTGAAGGGTATATAAGATTCGGCGTAGCCAAATGTAGCACTCTTACTTGTTATTATTCATTTTATTTTAACAGTCTACATTGTGTAGCATAACGTGAAATAGACTACAAAATTTGTTGAAAAGTAAATTGAAAACACAACTCAAACAAAAACAAGTCTACTGTTTCAACTTGTTTTCCCAATCAGCGTTGCCGCTTTGGTCCAATCGGACCAAACTTGGTAGTTTTTCGTTTTTAAAAAACAGTTTGGTAGTTTGGTTGGTTTGTTGCATTTTTTTAAATTTTTGGTAGGTTTTCCTCCTGTAGCAACAGTAAATTTTTTACCTTTAAAATTCAGAACATAAAATAAAAAAATGTAACTTTGTAACCACTGTTTTCAAAAACTGTTTTAGGTGTAATAAAAACATCTCTGCTTTTTTGCATAAAGATGATTAAAGCTATTGCCATCTCTGGTTTAAGAAACGCGAACAATATTATGAAATTGAAGTTAACAATATTTTTGAGTGAAGGCTTATTTACAAGTGTTTGTATTAAAAAAATTAGCAGACAAAATGGAAAAGTAAGTAAACTTTTTTAATTGTATATATGTACCTATTAATTACATAAATATTTACTAATATTGCATGTAAAGAAACAGTAAAAAAAAATTTTAGAACCGATTGGTTGAGCGAATTTGATTGGCTCCAGGAAAGGGATGGGTGTTCATTCTGCATAGTATGCTCTAAAACTATTTTAAATCATAACATCCATCTTAAAAATCACCAAAAGACAAATTTCCACCTCAAGAGTTACGGAAAAAAACCAAGTGAGTATAACAGAGTTTATGTGCAAGAAACGCATTTTTAAATTTTTGGTAGGCTGTGAACGATTTTGGTAGGATTTTTGAAAATTATTGGTAGGAAGTCAATTTCTTGTGTGGCAACGCTGTTCCCAATAAAAAAGAAAAACTAAATTGCAGTTTTACGAACTAAGTTATTCAGTCAGTGAGTTAGTGGCAAAAATGGAGAAATAATTATTTGTTTGTAACATTCACTGATGTAACAATATGTTGTTCATTGAAAATAAAAAGGAAATAAATTGAAAAAATTAAATAAAACTGGAAAATGTTATATAATTTCCTAACGACGATTATGGTGCTGCTGGATGTTTTTTTATAAGATTAAAAAAATAATATATGAACAATGAAACTGACTTTAAATGAAAGATCATAAAAGGAAACTTATAAAAAATCTTCGTAAATAAAAACATTCTTTAAGCATAATTGAAATAAAGAAACCTTTTTTGGAATATAAAAAACTATGCAAAAATTTGTATTTGTAATTCTTTTATTTTCTGTGTTTATTTAATAAATTATTTGTTTTAATAATATAAAATTAAAAAAAAATAAATCAAAATACTAGGAAAAAAGTAACGGTTAGATACTCTGTTACAGAAAAAGCAAACCGCCCAATTTAACATCCTAAACATTTTGCAGGAGCGACAAAAAACTGGTTTATTATTCATTAACGTTTTTGCAATCGAAGTGAAAACTTTTATTTATTTCTATCATTTGAAATATTGCATTAGTTACGTTTTTTGTTGTTGTTGTTGTTGTTAAAAAAAGAAAACTAGTAATAATTAACTTTTTTTTGATGCATTTTTAAATGATTCTTTTATTTATGTACATATGTATATTAAGAAATTTAAAACCAATAAAAAAATAAAATAAAGTGAAAAAGTTTTTAGATTAAAGAAGATTTTGCTTTAAAGTACTTCTTAAAAACCCCCTTTAGAATACTAATTTGTCTCCATAATTTTTTACATATGTTCTTTGAAACCTTTTTAAGATATAAAAACCATATATAGATTTTTTCAACGGCCGAAATTAATTCCCGTGTCAAGGGTTAAGTAAAGTAACTACAATAAAAAAGCAAATATTGGGGTGGCCGAGACTTAAAAAATAAAACAAAATTTTGTACTGCATATATAATTTTACATATATATGTAATCGGCTAAGCATTTAAAAAAATAGTATTTCCTTAAAGATCTCTTCAAAAGCTTTAAAACGATACCCATATTGATATTTAAAAAAAGTTAAAAATTTCAGAGCCCCGTACTTCTGGAAATATGGGCGAGCGCCAATTTTTTCACTTGATGTTTTTGTTATGCCCTTTTTTCATTTTTGTGGTGAAGGGTATAATAATGAGAATTAAATTTTGCAAAGCATTTAATCATTAATGTAATGACGATAAAAATGCAAAACTCTTTTTGAAGTTCTTGTCACATTTTTATAAGCTTTATATCTCTCATTATGCAAATTAGAAGGGCTTACAACTGCAAATATATTTCACGTTACATTATTAAATACACCCAGAAAAGAAGAATTGGGTACTATTTCGTATAAAACATATTTGTGTTTAATACCATTCTATTTGGGATTCATTTCATTTCTTCAAAATACAATATTTTCAATTTTTCAAGAATCAACTTAGCTTACTTTAATATGGCTAAATACAGGAAATTTAATGCTATATAATAATATTATGTATTATACTACTACTACAGCATATTGAATGCTCACTAAACATTCTAAAAGAAAACATACCAACTACAATATTTCCAGTCGTTTCCATTAAATGCTTGAAATAATTGATTTTTATATATCTTAAGTATTCCAACAGGTTTATACCAAAGTACAATTCAATAAAAAATATTTCAAATTTATATTTTGACTGCTTAAAATTTTTTAAATGACAAAGTCGGCACTTCATTTCGAAAAATCGGTGTTTGCTGGATCGTGTGAGCTGTAAACATCATCTATTTAAGCAACTAATTTTTAGTAAACAAGAATAAGACAAGGACACAAATCCACTAAGAGCAAAATCGTAATTAGCGCGCAAAACGCAAACCAGTCTAACCCATAGCTTTTGCGCCAAAATGTCATGCCTAAATAAAGTGTCAACGTGTTTTAAACAGTAATGTTAACTCGTTTGATTTCATTAAACCCAATGTATGGAAATAAAAATCAGATAGAACCGCTAAACTGCACTAAAAATAACTAAATTGTCATTACTTCTCAGCAATAAACTTCACTTCACTTCTAACATACTGTATAAATCGGAATTTTCAATTGCAATTAGGATTTGCTTCATACTTTTTGTATGTATATGAGAATTTTAGACAGACAGATTACGCTTCAAGCGCCAAAGGCCAGGATTCACTATCATACACAATCGTACGATTTAATCACACAAAAATCTAAGAGAATTCTGTCCTACTTTAAAAATCGTTCCAAAATAGCGTCGAATGTGCCACACTATTATACAAAAAAGATGCAAAAACATATGGTTTTAATATTTTGTTGTTTTTTCTCCTCATCATCTTAAAAAAATCAACCCTGATCGCATGGAGAAAAATATTTTATGAATTATTTCAAAAGATTATAAAATCGTACAGATCTGTCAAAAACTCTGTCACACACATACAATTTTAATCCACACTATCATGCTTTTTGAGCAGACATGAAATTTTTGACAGATCGTACGACTGAGTATGATAGTGAATCCTGGCCTTAAGTTAGGCTTAGTTGCAAAAGAGATCTATGATTTTATCTGTTTCTCTCATCTTAACACAGGAGCAAAACATTTTAGGTGTATTCTTTGAAATCGGAGTTGCCATGTTGTCAGCTAATTTAATAAAAATCGGCATTTAAATCGAAACAAACAACAACAAAATTAAATTCATTTGTCCAGTTTGTCTTAAGCCTGTTGACAAATTTTTACAAAATTTATTTGGGTCTTATTTCAAGTTCGTGAGCAGTACTGCTTCGGTATTGGTTCCATATTTATGGAAATTATTTTATTATGAAATAAAAACCAAAAATTAGTATTGATATTTTTTATTGGAATCTATTTCATTGAAATTTGTCTTGTTTTTTGTTATTTTTCGATCTTCGCGGTTATTTAATTTGAGTTTATTCATTTTCTTGGGTGGGTGCTATTTCGTTGACTGTTTTTTCGTGACTCCGGTATTTTGGTAATGTGAACTTATTCTTATTCTTTGTTAGATTTGCATTCCTGTGAAAAGATTTTGATTTTCCATTAGTGATGAGCGAACTAAAATTACTACCTGTGATTAAATCACTGTTATTAAAAATTCACTGGTAATTACAGTAACTGAGTTTATCAAGTAACAGTTTCGTGTAATAAAGTTCGTTTTTAATTGCACACGTACAAATTTAAATTTGATTTTACTTTGTGTACGAAAATATTACTTTTACTTTCACCCTTTTTAACCTTTCAATCTTTCGCAAGTCAAAGCGGCTTCATTGCTGTGTAGCTTTTTATTGCTTCTATTTATTAACAACATTTGTCCTTTTTTTCAAACTTCAGATTTTCATGAGTACCAAATCAATGCAAAAAATGTGTTATTTTTTTCGACCAATATTCTTTGCTACCAAATTTCTATTTCTAACCAAAATTATTTACAGCTGCTTTTCATGTAAAGATTGCTTTTTGCATTACGGATACTGTTTGGAAAATATATTATTTCATATATATATATATATACTATATTTTGTATGTATGCTTTAATTAAAAAAAAACTGCAAACGGTGATCACGGTATCCATTTAAAAGAACAGTGTGAAAATCACGTACAATGGTAACGACGTTCCTCAAAAATTACGGGATCCCTCATCCCTATTTTCCATCTAACAAATATTTTAAAGACTACCTTTTATAGTTCTCAAGCTTCACGATGAAGAATATCACCTTTAAAAGGCTCACTATTCCTTATAAATAGCTTCTATATTTTAATGCAACTCAAGAGTTTCATATACCGCTACAATCACAAGAAATACGACAATAGACAATAATGCGGGGTGTCCGCTGGGAAGGTATACTACCTTCTTTGTTTATAATTTTTGATAAAATAAACGAAAATGGCAATTATGTATGGAATACAATATCAGATAAATTTCAGCATCTGTTAACCTCAAAAATGCGAGACCTTTTGAGCACATTTTAAATTTCGTTCTCACACATTTCACGCGGTTTTCCATTCATTTCATCACTAATATTTTGTTTGAGTTGATCAAGCATTTCTGATTTGTTTACATAAACCTTGCTTTTCTAAAATCCCCTCAAAAAGATCTCCAGAGTAGTCAAATCAGGCGACCGTGGAGGCCTATCAACATCTCCATCTTTTGAAACAAGTTGTTATGGAAAGAGTTCTCGCAGCAATTCCATTGTGGTCCTGGCTGTTTGCGATGTGGCACCGTTTTGTCGATACCAAATGTTAATCAAGCCGAAAGCATACAGTTGTGGCGTTAAAAAGTTTTCAATCATATCACGATATCGCTCCCCATTCGGAGCCGCCGTTACACCGTTTTAAATTTCAAAGAAGTAAGGTTCAAAGATTCCTCCAGATTGTCACTTTTAATAGATGCAAGGGTGGCTGACGAATAATTTGAGGGTTTTCAATTGCCCAGAACCGACTATTCTGTTTATTCATATATCCATCCAAATGAAAATCTGCCTTGTCACTCATTATGAATTTTTCATAAAAATGCTAATTGGTCTTGTGAAAAGAACTTTTGTGTCAACTGATGCTTAAATGAAAACAAAGGCAAGACCAAGCTCCTGTAATGTTTTCAGTTTTCAGCCGACTTTGCAGTACATTGTTATTCATGCTTGGGCTTATCACCTACAGACCCCCTTTCTTCGAAATCATTCACCAGACGATAATTAGTGCGTCTTGTTGGCTACAAAAAATTTTACGTAACTTTCTCATTGTCACAGTAATCGATGATTGATTTTGATAAAATGTTTTAACGATTAAAATTCGTTGGTTTATGTTGTTTGGTTTGAACAATATTTTCTTCAACTTTGAGAATGTTCACTACTGCACTCAGCTCAAGTTTGCAAAGCTTTAAACAATGGCGGTGTAGATTTTTGCAATAATGTTGTTTTTAGTTTCGAGCCTAAATTTGCTATATTTAGATACGTTGGTAAACATCAGTTTGAAGAAATCCCCACACAGCAATGGAAGTACAAATATAGAACAGTACAGCACGATTTATAAACTTTAAACAGGAGAGCTATTCAAAATACCTATCAGTGATTAAAAATAAGTAGGTACTTAAAAATGTTCCTAAACAATTGCATTCGCGTCCCCAATATGAAACTAAATGAAAACCTAAGGAGTAAATTGGACAAGAATGCCTGACAAAATCTAATTTATAAACCTCTTTGAAAGTTTGTTTGTTTTTGCGTGCGTCAATCACGGCTTAACGACTGACCCGATTTAAACGAAATTTGAAACACGGGTAGATATTTGCCCTCATTTTTAAATAGGGTATTTAGGGCCAGTTTCACGATGTCCTGCCTCTCGTTTGGAACAAATTTAGTTGGTATAATGAATTTAATCGTGGCCGAAGCTCGCTCAAAGACGAATTCCGTGAAGGTCGTCCAAAAACGGCTGTTGTGCCAGAGAACATTGACGCCGTGCGTGAACTCAAAATGCAAGATCGACATGCGACATACCCAGAGATAGAGACATCCTTGGACATTTCTTCCACCAGCATACATTCGATACTGCATGAACACCTGGCCGTAAAAAAGGTTTGTTCTCGTTGTATCCCGCACAATTTGAAAGTCGCTCAAAAAAAGGCTCGTGTCGATTGGCGCAAAGAAATGTTGCAAAAATACGATTGCGGTGCTTCAAAAGACGTTTATAAGATCGTGACAGGTGACGAATCATGGATCTATGCGTATAAGCCCGAAACGAAACAACAATCGACCGTGTGGGTCTTCAAAGACGAGCAAAATCCAACGAAAGTTGTTCGTGGAAGAAGCACTTCGAAGCAAATGGTCGCCTGTTTCTTCGGCAAAACTGGCCATGTGGGGACTGTTCCGCTTGAGCAACGTAGGACGGTCACTTCTGAGTGGTACACTACAATTTGTTTGCCTGAAGTCATCGGAGAAATTCGAAAAACCAACAAGAGAAGACGAATCATTGTTCACCATGAGCTCTCACACATCGGCTCAAACCAGAGCGTTTTTGACCGGCCAAAACGTCGAATTAATGGGTCATCCGCCGTACAGCCCTGACTTGGCACCTAATGACTTCTTTTTGTTTCCGCACATCAAGAAAAAAATGCGTGATCAACGATTTTCGTCGCCAGAAGAAGCTGTTGAAGTGTTCAAAAACCATGTTTTAGAGGTGTCTCAATCGGAGTGAAAAAAGTGCTTCGACAACTGGTTTGAGCGCATGCAAAAGTGTATAAATCATGCTGGAGAATACTTTGAAAAACAATAAAACCATTTTTGAATATAAATATTCGCATTTTCACTATTAGGCCAGATATATATAGAGCAGCCCTCGTATAAATACTGCTTGCGTATAAATTTTATGTTTTGACTCACGAAAATTCTTTACTTTATTAATTGTTTTTGTTTTTGATCCCTTGAATTTAAAATAATTTTTTTTTTTTATTACATGCAAGAAGTATTTTCATGATAAAATTTTTTCAAAAGACTGCATTGTTTTTGTTTCGTAATTTACTTTTTTTATTTCGAAGATAAATTGTACTCTACAACCATTCACTCTGCGTTCTGACCTCTGTATTATAAAGTTTATAATAAATTATAAATGTTTTCTTAAAAAAACTCACGTAGAAATCAAATTAACAACGAAAATATTAAAAATTAAATTGCAATTTAGTTATGACTTAAGTTTTTATTATTTAATAACATAATTAAGGTTCAATAAACTTCTATGGACTTAAATTCGTGTGTCATAGATAATTAGAGGTTTTAACCATTAAACAACATGTAAGACTTTATGAAAATATGACTTTACAAAGAAACAACTTTAAATGTTAATTTAGTGAATAAAAATGCATTTCAAGTTATTTCTCATGTTTTGCACAAGAACAAAAAAGCAATTTTGCAACATGAGTTATTAACATCAATTTACAAAACTCTTATAATAATGTGGCATTTAATTGTTTTTTTTTCAGTTACCTTCAATAGAACCTTTTAAAATGAATACATTGGCGTTGCAGTTAACTGATGGGCCACAAGGCTATAAAATCACCTTAAAAAATATGGAAATATTTGGTGCCAGTAACTTCCATGTAAAGTCCCTAAAACTAAGTGAAAATGGTGAACCCTTTGAAGCTACGATTTTAATGCCCAAACTGAAAATTGAAGCCAAATACACAAGTTCCGGTGTTTTATTAATCATTCCAGCCTCGGGTGGGGGTGACTTCCATGCTGTGTTTGGTAAATTAAAAAAAAAAATTTTTTTTTTGATTTATAATTGTTTTTATAATTTAAATTTATAATTAATTTTTACAGAAGGCTGTTTAGCTGAGTTGACTGGTAAAGCGTCCACCAATGAAAAGGGTGGAGTTACTCATTTACATATAGATTCGCTTAACATTGTCATCAATGTGGATAAGGTCAACATGAAAATTTCAAACGCGTTCAATAATAATCGAATTTTACGTAAGTTTAAATTATTCGATCACTTTAAACATAAACTAAACATAAAATTGACTTTTTCTTTAAAGTTGAAGCCACCAATCTTTTTTTGAGAGACAACGGTCGCATTGTTTTAGATGCCATGCAGTCTCAATTGCAAAAGAAATTAGCAATGGAGTTTGGTAAATTGTCCAATCAGTTGTTAAAAAATGTTCCTAGAGATTGGTTTTATGTTTAACTTTAGCCTTAAGTAAAGCTTTTCTACGAGATGTCTCTCGCTGTATATAGAAAGTGTTTTTCATTTTGCAAAAGAAACAAAAAAAAATACTTAAAATATTTATAGGATTTTAAGCAAATGTATTATTTGAAATAATTGTTATTTAATAGGTTAAACAAAATTATTTTATTTGCAAAATTATAATTTTATTTTTTCTAAAATACAATAAAACATTTTCTGCTAACATCTATCCCTTTACATGTGTTGCCTAACAGAGAGTTTTTTACATGTCGAACACTGTACATTTGTGTTGTGGTCAATGCAAATAGTAAGTATACATTTAGGCGTAACATAAATCTTTAGATTTTTGTTGTCTACAATAACAATACCTTGCTAATTTTAAGAGTAACATCATTGCCATTCAAGCTCTGAAACAATCACATTTAATAAGTAATGTGAGCGTTGTGTACGCTGTTCAAAGCATTCAAAATAAAGCATTGAAAATAATTTATCATAATTTACCAATATGTTATTCAGCAGTATCTCTGTATAGAAATATTTGTAAAACAAAATTTATAATATAAAGTTTTGAAGTATGTAAACAAGTCGGATACACAATGTTGGTCATCGAACTATATCTTTTATTTAAAATCAATCACATTCCAATTTGAGAAATGCAAATAAATTTCAAGTGCCAAGGTGTAGACTTGAAAAAAGTAGGCAGCATATTGACTGCATTGGTAGTATGAATATAATATTTACCCTTGGATCTGAAAAAGATTAATAGAATTAAAATTTTTAAGACTTAATGTAAAGACCATTTGTATAACAAATTTGTAATGCTTTTGTTATTTAAGATCACTAGACGCTCAGAAATTCAAACTCTCAGAAATTCGAACTTCCAGAAATTAGAATAAGTAATTTCATTAGTAAAAGTTAGAATCCGAAATTCGAATTATTGAGTGGTTTTTTCTTTTTTTTTTTTTTTTTTTTTTGGTGTAAACACTAAAATTCTTAAAATTTAGTTTAACCCCATACAAAGTCAAAAGAGCAATCACATTTTAAAAGATGATTTACAGATCTTGTTGGTGTTATTAGAACTTAAAAGTCAGTTTTTTGGTACATATCGGATAAAAATTTATTAAAATAAGAAAGTGGACTTAAAATGCCAAACAAATGTAAGAATAACACTTTTTCTTTACAAGACAAATTAAAAATATAGAAAAACATTGACAAATGTATTCAAGGAAGGCGTTTAGCACTGGACTTTAATGCAACTACTTCCACCATTAGCTATATTAAATCGAAAAGCAAATCAGTGTTGGATGCTGTTGCCAAAACTTATTAACATGTATCCAATAAAACTTTACATAGTGCTGAATATCCACAAATGCAAAGTCGTCTCAACGTGAAAAAAGACTACATTAACTGGACCCATATTAAAGGAGAAATCTAAAGTAATTTTCAGCAAGAATATTCCGATAAAGCTGAGACCAACTTTCGGGCAAGCAATGGATAACTTACCAAATTTAAAAAACGGCATGGAGTTCGCCTTTAAAAAATTAGTGGCGAGATTTTATCCAGCGACACTAATTCTGTCACTCCTTTTATACATAGACTTTATTGCAAAATCGTAGAAATGGGCCTAGTGAAATCTCAAAAATATAATGTGGACGAAAGTAGACTATGTTACCGCTTCCGAAAAATGTGCTACGGGACACAAAACAAAAAAACTTTCTATCGTTTTAAAGTTATTTTTTATAAAAAAAAACCTTCTAGAAATTCGAATAATTCGGAGATTCGAATCGCCCTTAAAATATGGTACGAATTTCCGAGAGTATACTGTACTTACATTCAAAGAATAAAAAATGTATGTTAATAAACTTACTATTTTCTTTACTATTACATTCACAAATTTATTTATTATATTTATAACTTAACTTTAAGCTTTGTACGTACATTACATAGTTCAGTACTAAAATCTTTAACCAATTGAGACACTCAAAATCTGAAAGCTTATGATGGTAGCAAAAAAAACTAGGGTTTTAAATTATTAGCTAAGTTTTCTTTTTAATTTATTCTCAAAGTTTTCGACTGAGGTGGATTTTAGTACAATTTTCAAAAACCATGTTCCAATTATTAAGTCTATATCTCGTGAAGTATTCAAAATATTACTTGTTTCTCTTTGGCAAATTTTTAACTCTTAATTAGTTTAAAAATTTTACCTTGAGATAAAAATCAAAAAAAGCAACAATGTCTTAGTCAAAACAGCAAAACTGTAAAAAAAACGTTAAATTTCCTCATAGATTTTTACTGATGATGATAAAAAAATATAAAGAAACTTCAAATATTTAAAAAAAGATATTTGGAAAAAATAATGATTTTAAAAATAAGAAATGGAAAATAAAGACACTTCAGTCGTCGCTTTCGGAGATAGTCTCATCATCTGAAAACATGTTTCCGACCGTTTCGCTAGAATTATTTTCATATGACCAGCATACTTCCCCAAGCATTGCATTTATTTTTCTCCCTTTCGAACCGATTTTCCGATTTTTTTTTACCTGGTGGAAACGTTCACCTTGTTCATCAGATTCTGTAGGCAATTTTTTTTTCGAACTGTGAAGGAGTCATCAAATGAAACCAGCTTGTAAAAAAAGAGTTGTTTGTTTTGTTTTTGGCTTTCTTTTTATCACATATTGTCTGGTCGAGTTCATATTAATTTCTGAAATAAGTGTGAAAAATTATAATAAATATGCGCCCTTATTCAATTTTGAGACAACATCACTTTAACACAACATCAATACTTATTTGATATTCCCTAACAGTTTATTGTCGACGTTGTCAGGTTCTTAACACACTCGGAACCCGTTATACGTTTTTAGTTTACTTTTATATAGAAAATTGCCGCTTTTTCATTGATTACCACCAACCCACAAAGTGTACGAGAAGGTACCATCCATCATACAATTCTATATATTTGATATAATCGTTTTGTAGTCAAAATAAAATAATTTTTGATATACTTAGTATACGGTGCTGTAATAAACATAAAGTACTTGTTCATATACAAAGTTAGGAAAATGTAAAAAAAATTTATTTTGTTTTGTTGTTTTTTAATTTAATTTTAATTTCATAATAACAACGTACATATTTTAATAATACCCTTAATAATAAAAAATAATAAAAAAAATTATAATGAAAAAAATTGGGTGGTTTCACTGGCCTCTGCTTTTCTTCTCTTCTCATTTTTCTTGTTTTCGTCATATTTTCTTTTATGAATCATGTTTGTCCCAGGCGTATAACCGCTTCTATGTTAAAAAAAATATGAAACTACAGAAGAATTTATTCCATATAATTACTGTCTGTCACTTAACAAAAAATTTAAAGACTTGCAATCTTAAAAAAGTTTTTGTTTTTTGTCATTCACGTCATCATAGTTGTACGGTTCAAAACTCGCTTCATTACAGTTACCTAGAAGAAAGAACAGTATTAATTAAAAAGAGTAAATGTGCATAAAAATGTACATAACACAATTCGTTAAAGATGGAAACCTGCTATTTCCTTTTTTTTTTCCTTCTGAGAGACGCTCCACATCTTTTATGTGTTCATTATTTTTATGAGGAAACATAGTATGTTACTCCGAAATAAACTTTTTGAATGTTTGCGTCAAATACGCCAGAATTTTAGCTTGGTTATCCAGCACTTTTTCAAGTAAGCTCTTAGAAAATTCTTGATCCTGTTTTATTGTGTCCAGGTCACAACACACATGTTTTTCCTCTTTTGCAGCGCGCAGATGGCGCTTGCTGAATCCCTTCATTATAAAGGACGTCTTAAATACGAAATACTTTAATCTTTTTTTTTTAAACACATCCATACTCACTTTGTAAATTTTAAGGTAAGCAAAAACACCTCGGCGTAAATTACTTAGTAAAATGGGAGCGTGTGTTACACTCAATTCTTTACCACATTTAGCTTACTTTCTCTCTGCCTATAGCACAGTATCATGCACATTGTGATGTAATCGAAAGCAAACTCTTTGTTACCTCTTGACCTACAATTCTGAGTACTCGAAATAATTATTGCTGAGTTGGTTTGTTTTTTTTAAGGACCATTGAATATGTCTTTTCATTAAATGTTTACAAAAAATTGAAAAATACAATCTTAAAGTAAAAAATTGCTTCCTTGACTTTATTATTAAAAAATGCTTTTGTTTAAGTCATAACAGAATATTGTTTAAAACATAAATCGATAACTATCGATTTATTTTATATTTCCCAATACTTACTGTCAAACGATGCGGCATTACTTTATTATCAGATCTTCTTGTATGTGTAACACAATAATAAAAACAAACATAAACAAAAATATCATTAAAAAAAACAATTATAAAACGTAAACGCAAAAAAAAATGTTATTGTGTGACAAAGGCGGTCTAGTTACGAAATAAAACAACTTCCGCTTGCATAATCTGTGATAACTAACGCCTGTTAATACTTTTTATGTTGCAACAAAAATTTCATTTACAGCACAAAGGAAGTTTTAACACATGGACTCACTCAAGGCAAAAAAAGAAAATAAAACTTATGTTTTAATGTTCAATAGGTTTAATGTACTTTTCTGTTCAATATGTATGTAAAACAGCTTTGTTATGTTAATCTCGTCCTCTTGTCATCATGTTTATAATGTAAATGAAATCACAGCGCAATCATTATGTGACACGTTACATATTTGTAATAAAGCGCGTGTTGTGGCACAATTTTTTGAAATTTCACATGAAATTATCATACAACGTATTGTTTGTTTGCACTCTACTTTATTAAATTTGAAATGCTTGAAATGAATCCGAATATTTCTAAAATCTAAGTAAAGTTTAGATAAATTTATATAACAAACAGTCGCAACATGAAAAAAAGCTTCTGAAATCATAATTGAATAAAATATTTTCCAATGGCAATTGTTTCGTTTTTCTTAGTTTGAAAATTTTACAATAAATTTTTAAAAAGTGATTTCAAGGCAATAAAAATTCTGATTTTATGTTTTACGGACAAAATAGAAAATAATTACCAATTTTTTTTTTTTTTGATTTTTTTTCCTCTTTAAAGTTTAAAGAAAATTTTATATAAAAATCTAAGTTTTTTATTTTAATTTTAAAAAAGTGTCTCCTTGAAATAATATTTAATATTTAATTTTATTTTAAACATAAAGTAATCACTTTAGCTTTTCTATTGGGGATAACACCATAAAAATTTTGGGCAAATCCAGGTAATTTTTTCTATTCCAACTTGAAGATATATATTTTTTTTAATATCCCGAAGTCTTAAGGCTTCTTACCTTTTCAACAGAAAAAATCAATCAGCCCAGTTATAAGCAAAATTCCATGCGAGTTCTTTCAATTTTCCCTTTCCTCCCATTATACATTTTTTCTCTTTTGATTGACTGCTGCAAGTGAAAAACAAAAATCGGGGAAAAAGTAGGTATTATTAATTATTAAAGAAATAACGATAATGCCACTTTCTTATTATTTTGTTCCCACAATTCCCAATTGTTCCCAATTGGTAAAAACTTTTCTCGAGAAAAATTTTTTTCGTGGGAAAGAAATTCCGTGAGAATTTTCATAATTGGGCTGAATATGTTGCAGCAATTATTAAAATAACTCGAAAAAAGCTTCATTTACGAGAGTCAAATACGATCGTTGACTACTAAAAATTCTCCAATGCACCGCAAAATGCGTATTAGACGATTCACTCTTCTAACAATCGTCAAAGTGGTTCGCAAGAGCATAATTTGAAAGAATAAAATATAAATTTAATTGTACAATCGTGCGGATGATTGAAAAAAGAGTCGTAAAATGGTCGCATTCGTCAAACAAACTTTCAAATGCTAGCTGGAAAACAACACGTAATAAAGAATAAAAAACATTAAAAAAATTTTTTTTTAATCAAGAATTTTTCTTCGATGAGTGAAGAATTTTCTATGAAAATTTCTGGCACCATTGATAAAGAGGGTATTTTCTATTGATTTTTTTTTTTTTTAATAAATTGGTACATGAACTGCAAGTCATTAATACAGACTGAAAATATTAAAGTCAAATTACACATTACGTTACCAATACATTAATATTGATATCCGAAATAAATGAGCCGCTCAGATGCCAATGCGGTTAAGTCCATTTTTGATATTTTCTGATTTTTGGAAATTTTTGGAAATTTTGATGAAATAAACAATAAACTTCATAGTTATTATAGGATTTACTCGTTGGCTACTTTTTTCTAGGTTAAACAGCCCGTTTTTTAATAGCTTCTAAATGAATTTCAGAAGCCATTTTGAATAAGTCCACCTTTTATAAATATTTTTTTACCTAACTTTGAAATAAAAATTAAATTAATTTTCTTCTTTCGATAATTGTTGGTAACACTGAAAGCAAGAAATTCATAGTAACTCTTACCATTACTTCTAATTGGATTTGTTTGAGTTTTGTGACAATAAATGTTAAGTTATTATGGGTGAATTTCAAAACGTCAAAACACATTGCAGTGATGCGGTTTTGCTACTGTTTTAATACAAAGTAACCAACTATTTTGTTTACTTTGTAAAAAATAACTTTGCAAATTTTTTACATTTAGAAACACTTTTTTGCAATGTCAACAATTAAAACTATAATCTTAAAAAACTTGATGGGATTATTGGACGAAACACCTCAAAGCAATTATAAAATTGTACAAAAATACATAAAAAGTCCGAGTCAATGGTTTTAATTTCCCGGAACAAAGTTTTCCCATTAAACAAATATTTTTCTTTTTCTTAGAGGCAAAATCGCTTTCCTTTTGCAAACGTTTTGTTAACAAAAGCTGCTTCCACTCAAAAGTCCACTTTTTGTCCCTGAAGATATAAATAAATTCTGTTTAAATAATAATTAAATTTAAAAGAAAATTTTCTTACTTTTTTTCCGCCATGATTGATGTGCTTGTAATTTATTTTGCACTAAATATCAAGAAAGCAGTAACAAAATTAGTGAAGCACAGTTTGCTTTTGTTTGCGTATCAATAACTTTTATTATACATTTAGGGATGCGTAACATTGTCAATGTTTTAATGGTTGCGTTTAGGAATGCATGACTTTGTTAAGTTGCATTGCAAATGACGTTTTGGAACTCACCCTATTTTCCAGCTGCGAAAAGGTATAAGTCGTAAAATTTTTAAGATGCTGTCATTATTTGAATAAATACTATCATTTTTATTTACACATCCTGTACGTACCTTGTTTTTTTTTTTTTTTTTCAGAGTTTACACCTCGTAAAAATACTTAACACGCTTTTCTAATTAAATGAATAAACCAAGAATTTTAAAAGCTAATGTATCAAAAAACATTAATTTTCTAAATTTTTGTTTTCTGATCAGCTCAAATATCACAAACGTCGAAAACGAAGCGAGTTTTGGTACAATTGATATTAATTTGGTACCATTTAGTTGGTACAATTTTAAAATTAATGGGCAGATAAATTTCATATGCCATTCACGATAGAGGTGAACATTTAGTCTAACCCTTAAAGTATACCCCATAAAATGAAACTTAATTTGTTTGTTTTTTTTTTTTGCTACATAATAAATCTGGTTTTTATTTGTTTTTTCTTTATTTCATCATTTTTAATGCATTTTTTATTGTTGTATTAATAATAGTAATAATAAGTAATTAATTGTATAATTAATAATAATGAGAAACATAATTATAAATTTATAATTTTATTTTGTTTTTAATAATATTTGTTGTTTTTGTAATTCTATAAAGGAAACTAAAAACTATGTTTTACAAAACATAAACATTGATTGATTATACATTATTTAAATAAGATATTAAATTATATGAGTTAAGTTTGGTAAAAAAATATTTGTTAAATTATTAAAACTACAAAAAAAATTACAGCGACCTACAAAATTTAGTTTATTTTCAGTTTTTAAAAATTTTAATTATTTGAATCTATTTTTTATGTTTAATTTTAAATGAAAAATTACTTTAAAATAATGTATTAACTTGACTTAAAACTAAAGATGCGTTTTTTTTTATAAAAAGTTACAGAACTTATTACAGAGATTAAGAGCTTGAAAAAGAAAAGACAAATTAATTGTTAATAAAAAGACTGTAGAGGGTGAAAGTCAATTAAAATAGTGATAGAGAAACGGGGGTGTATAGAAGATTTTAGTAAAAGTGATCGACGAATGAAGATCATTTGTTTTACATTTTTTACTTTGATTTTGCAAAAATTTTTCTTTATAATTTTTTTTTCAAGGTGATTTATGTGTTTGTGTAAAAGTCTGTAGGTAAGAATATTTATTTATAAATATTTTTTTTTTTTTTTTGTTAAAAAATTGTTCTCTTTTTTCTTAGTTTTTACAAAAAAATTACATAAGTGTTTTATTTTTATTATAATAATTTCTTTATTATTTAAGTTGTATTTTGTTAATATATGTATATATTTATAATTTTTATTCGGGTTGTTTGTTTTTTTGTTGTTTTGCTATAAATGAATATTTATAAATTGTTTTCAATTTTTTTACAATTTCTAATTTATTTCCTAAAAAAAATTTACATTATTTTATTTGTAAAAAGTTGGAGAGAGAGAGAAAAGAGTTGTTTTTGTTTTTGGGCTTCTTTTTAAAATGTTGCTTTGAACAGGGATTTTTTTTAATTTTACTCCAGAAAGAAACTTTCGTTTCCATTATTTTAATTTCTTTGTATTAATTAAATAAATTATAATTTAAAAGATCATCAAAATGTTAGAGTCACTTCATTTTTCTTGTATTTGCTTAAAAATATCCAAATATTAAACGCATTGTTTCTGAAGTGCTGAATTTAAGCAGCCTCTTTTTTATGCAAGAAATTTATATTTTTGAAACTTTGACCGTTTTGAACATTTTTGCGGCTCGGTAAATCAGGGCCCATAAGTATGAAATTGACATAACACAACCTTATGCAAAATTCTTAAATTGAAGATAGCACCATGTTATCAATTTCAGTAATTTTTATTTAAAATATATTTACGGTAAAAATCGCCAGAATCAGTTAAAAATATTGTTAAATTCAATGCTTAAATACATGCATTTGTAGAACAATGAATATATCGCTGGTCTCATGTAGAAAGGCTCTAACTCGCATATATGTAACTTTACAGGAGAAGGTAAAAACATAAGAGAAACTGTATTTATCACAATGTAATACTAATAATGCAAATGCTTAGAAAACCGTTATTTGTTATACTATTGCATTCCAACTTTGTGACAAGGTGTATCTGTGTGAAATGTATTGGAATCACGAAAAATTGCAATTTTGTTAAAAATCGAGTTAGGGCCTTTCTACATGAGACCAGCGATATGCTTTTGACGTGTACCGTAACGCTATTATTAACTATAAATAGATTAAAATCAAATGAATGAATGATAATGAAAACATCTTTTCTCATTTGCGCATAACGTTGGCAAATAAATGTAAGTTACCTTATCATTTTGATGTGCAATTTAAATCAATTGTTTTTTTACCTATTGTTATTGAAAAAAAAATATTGTTTTAAAATGTTGGTATTTTGCTGTTTATTAAAAACATGACGTTCGCTACAAAAAGTTTACTACTAATTTAATATTTTTTCAATTTTCTTTTGGGGCTGTCGCTTTAAATATTGTTTTGATTTGAATATTTTATTCATTTGCAAATTTTCTTTTTAATACAAATATTTTTGTGCTTAATAATTAATGTTTGCTGCAAACAATTTGTTTCATATGAAAGTTTTTAATTACATTATTTGTTAAGAAATATAATACTTTATTTAATTTTATCTGCTTCTGTTGGGTGAAAATGTTTTAATTTAAATATTCATCATTTATATATATATATGTAAATACACTTTTA
Source organism: Gymnosoma rotundatum (assembly GCA_916610165.2). Taxonomy (NCBI): domain Eukaryota; kingdom Metazoa; phylum Arthropoda; class Insecta; order Diptera; family Tachinidae; genus Gymnosoma; species Gymnosoma rotundatum. The sequence continues at coordinate 123,290,406 of OU744336.1, read as the reverse complement.
TGAATGTATACTATTTTGAATACAATACAAATACAAAGATTTATGTCATTTTTATAATGATTTTATTTTTAAAATTGTCTGTTTGTTTGTTTGTTTTTTATATGGATGTTTGAATGTATTACTCTCTGCCTGTATATAATATTTATTGTAGTATTTATAAAATATTTGATTACTTAAGTTTAAATACGTTTCTATGCTACATTAAATACAAGTTAATATTTATAACTTTAATCAATTGAGTTTTCATTTTTTTTTTCTATATTTATTATAAACTTTATTTCATGCCTTTCATGATGTTTAATGACTCCCCTTTTTATAGAAAACAAAATTTCAAATACAAGAGATTTACAATTTATTGAAATCGAAAAGTGTTATTAACAGCAATTTATTTCAAACTTTAAGGCCACCGAACGAACCTTTTCTTAATGCGAGTATAAACTTCAAATAACACTGCAGATTTCAAATATCTAACAATAAAATTGTTGATATTTCGCTACTATTCAGAAGAATTTTTTCGTCTTACAATAAAAGCTAATAATTAGTTCAAACTATAAAACACTTTACAAGGAATTTTGAATTTAGTTCAACCCAAAGGAGTAACATTTTGCTGTTAAAAAAAGTCGTAAGTTTTCAAAAAGTGATTTGTAATTTTTCAAACTTTTTGTAAATCTCTTTAATATAAAATGTAAACGTTAGTGTATAGTGTTGTCAGACATAAAAAAAACAAAAAACATAAATTAATACCTCATTTTCTATATATTTTCATGCCAGAGTTTAAATATTTAAAAAATAATTTTTCACCAGTTGTAAACAAAATGCACGTAGTTTTCAATTCTTTTATCTGATATCTTCACTGCCAGCATGATAGTCGTTCATACAACAAGCAACTTACCAAAGTTATAAACGAATCATTCATTTTTGAATTAATTTGCGAATCATTAATTTTTCGCCAAAAAACGAATTGAATGAAATTTGAATCAATTCATTTGAATTTAGCAAACATGAATTGCAATTAATTTTTAATTCAAATGAATTGTTCAAATGAATTTCAATTCATTTCCAATTCATTTAAATTGAATTGACTTTGAATTAATTCATATTAGTTCATTTTCAATTCATTTGAATTGATTTTGAATTAATCAAAATTAAATTAAAATTAAAGTTTTTATTAACTTTGAATTTTAACATATACAGGCATGTTCTGAAAATCACAAGATTTCAAATCACTTTTGATTTTAAAATCACAATTGTGATTTGATCGTGTTCTGAAAACCACAAAAGTTTTAACTTTTCGTTGTGATTTCACCTCTTCGAAAACACAAGAAAACAGCTGGTATTTTGTTTTAGTTTGGCGAAATTTTGTATGTATTGAAAATTATTAGTGTTTTTCTTAAAATATAAAGTGAAAATAAATTAAAAGTATTGTTTTTTTTTTATTTTTTTATTTAAAAAACTAAAAAAAACTGATAACAAAAAAGTAAATGCAAAATCACAGAGCAAATAACAATATTTCTTGCAATAGAAAGTGTCTTTAATTTTCATAATTTTATAAATTATTTATAAAATTGGTGCCAATTGCTAATTTTGCTATAAACATCAATAAAAAACATTTTAAGGTATTCATATTATTAATTTATTGCGAAGTTCAAAATAAAGTAGTTGAAAAAATAACCAAATGATACTAAATCGGCAGGCATTTAGCTGACTGGTTTAAAATCACAAAAATTTTAAAAGTTTTGTATGCAGAACAGCTTTCTTGTGATTTTAAATCACTTTCACAAAAAGTGATTTTCCGAACATGCCTGATAATTGGTGTTTTTATTATTTCTACATATTTCAGTCATCAAAGTGCAATATGCAATAACAACAAATTAGTGATTTCGTTATCAAGTCAAATGAATTGGCAATGAATTGCAATTCATTTTTGCAAATTTATTTGAATTTGTTCAAATTTCTTTCTTTTTTTTGTGAAAAGAATTAATTCAAAAAAGAATGATTCATTTACAACTCTGCAACATAGTTGCAGTCGGAGAATACTTTTAGGTCATTGAACTGGGATTTTAAGATTTACAAAGCTCAAGTGATCTCGAATTGTAAGTTCGTAGCCTGTGCAACTAATTTTGTACATTGACACGCCAAAAAAGTGTAATTCTTGTCTTCTCTCGCTTACTGCACAAAGAAAAGTATGACAACACCTAAAGATTGTAACTCGTCACAAAAATTTAATGGTACCTGATTTTGTTTATAAAAAAAACTGGAGGAAAAATAATAAATCAGAAAATATAACGAGAGAAAGATTGTCAACGGGCAGATCTGCAACTGCTTCTTAAAGAGAGTAGACAAATATCAGGTAGATAAATTTTATAACACAGAAATTTGTGTAAGAGGCCAGCCAGCAATATCGACACAAATTTTCTTTCATCCATCACAGCTATTAAAAGCAGTGGCTTTATTTTGAATGCCTGAATGCGGAAGATATTTTTGGGTTCACATTCACAAAGTTTTAAAAAAATTTTTACGAAAAATATTATTGAGGTTGTGCAACAACCTCTCCAGAACCTCATTTAAGCACCTTAGAAACTATCGCAGAAGAAAGTCGATAATGTGCTACGTAATTTGGGATAACTTAGACTTATTTAAAATAAACACACTGTGGGCTTTGTAATACAAAATAAGACTTAGGGTTTAATCAGTTGAAATTAAACTTGCTAAGTGACAGCTCTTTTCATTTGTCAATTACTGTCGTTTAATTTTGAAGCAGTTTATTGGAACTATCGAATTAAGTAGACTACTATAATCTATTAATGCCTTTAAATTTTTTCAGATTCATCTGTTTTTATGTCAAAAACTTGTAAATACCCCACTTCAAGTTCATATTTTTCTGAAGGATGAGCAAAGAGCATTAAAAGTGTTTTTCACTCAAGTATAAGGTCGTGTTTAAAAGGGGAACAGGACCATAAAAATTATAGCAACGATACTTGCAATGAAATGAGATTTAAATTATAATTAAAAGTTTCGTAGTTCACATCTTTCTTTACTTTCTATCCTTTACTTTCTATGATTCAAGTCAAGCCAACAACATGACGGCACGTACACAAACAAAATTTTAAATTAGTAAAGGTGCCTTTAGACTCTTGTGTTTTTTACATGTGACTTGTCAGATTTTCCAAAAACGAATATATAAACGGTTTAAAACATTCCTTGTGTTAAATACATATATACATAAAAACATATCGCTCATTTACTTTAAAACCGTCATAACTCAAAAAAGTTCATTTCGAGATAATCGCAGTTTAAGTTTTTGACTCGTTCTCACCATTGATTAAAAAAAAAAAACAGACTGCTTAAGTTCCCACTACAACTAGTAAAATGATTAATAATAAAAAAAAAACATTTAAGAAAAATTTCATCAATTGTATATTAAAGAGGAAGTACTAAACAAACTATGTGAGATGTTTGAATTATCACATTGTTGTTGGTAAAATATATCTGATACTGTGTCGTCAAATAAAATGTTTCGTTATTTGTGAAAAGAAAAACTTAATTTCACTTAATATTTTTCATCAACACAGTCATAATTGAAAATAATACATTATATGAGAAAAGTCAATACATTTTAAAAATATCATTTCATCATATATACAGTCACAAAACGAAATGTGACAATATTTTAGAAAGCGATATGATCTTTACGTTATGAAGTTTACTTCACAACTCAAAATGTGTCGTTCTTATTGACCAACAACAAAGTTTCCAAACATGAAGTGAAATAACGACTTATTCTCTTAAAACGTGGAAAGTACAAAAGACATAAATCATGAAATGTCGAACAATTCTGTATGTTTAACTCCAAAATTTTTAATTTTGAGTTATGGCGTTCTTGAAGCAAATGAGCGATATGACAAATTTTCAATTAGAGCGTGTTCTATTCTAATATGACAAAGCAACTGACTTTCAGTGGATGAAAGCAGAATAGAGTTGACAACTTTATTACCATTCAAGGAACCGCTCGACAAAACAATTGTTGTCAACACTGTTTTGTTTTTAGGTCCAGATTTACAACATGCCATTTTGCATGCAATTTTTTTCAATTCTCTTAAAAGTTTAAGCGAGTTTCATCGCTTCTCTAGACTGTGAAATTTTTCGTGGCATCAAAATTTTTACATTTCGCTTTTAATTTGATATTCGTTATTGTAGTTGTTTGTGTTATGTGCTGCGAATGCATAAAGCAAGTGTAAAAACATCCCCTCAAAATTCAAGCCATGCCGCTTTGCAACGCATGCTTTACTACAACTCTTGCCAACCAACAAAAATTTTATTAAAAATGTCGTGGTGTAAAATGGCACTAGACCATGTTAGATGCAATTAGCGTGTACGTTTAAACGCAACATTTTCAGCCATATGTTAAAATTACAGCCTTTACATACACATGAAATTACATGTGGATTTTTTAACTGACAAGTCATTTGTAAAAAACAAATAGTCTAATGTGCTGTTTCTGTATTACAGGCGATCAACTTCTCTGAAAAATTTATATGAAAAGCACTCAGTTTTTTGAGTTATTTCTATATAAATTTTTCAGACGAGTTGATCGACTGTAATACGGAAACAGCACATATGTCATATTTAAATTAATTAAATATTATAGAACAATAAATAAAAGCAGTAGTTATTAAAACTATCAGTACCTTGTTTTCTGTCACAATTAAAAAATGACAGATATTTGAATTTAAAAAAAAAAATAATTTAATAATAAATAAATATAAGAAATATTGTTGCATTTTTTAAACCTTAAAGAAATTAAAAATTAAAGATCCCTTCCTAGATATAAATGTAGAAAAAAAACATTTAAAATAAATAATAATTTTTTACAATTTTACAGTTGTTAAGGGTTGTTCCTTAAATTGTTGCATCTTCTAAGAAACTTTTAAATTTTTTAATGATTTTTATTTCTTTAAGTTTAAATTCGATTTTCTTTTGCGTTATTAAGGCCAAATTTAATTAAATTTTTTTATAAATAATAAACTTTAATTAACAAAATTTAGAGTAAAAGAAAATAAATTACGACATTTATTATTTTTCTAAGAGTGTACAAAAAAATTTACAAAATGTTTATAAAAATTCCTTAAAAAAATTCTAAAAATTTACAAATTTTTGTATTTTCTACAAAATGTTTGCTCAGCATATTTTACAAAAAAAGCATTAATTTTCTCTTTTCGATTTTTTTTACAAATATTTACTATTTTACAATTATCGTTTGAGGAAATTTTCACTAAAAACAAAATTATGTTTATTTTTTAAAAAATAACTGGTTGGTCGATTAGTTTTATTTTAGTTTTTATATTTGTACAGAAATTATACAAAAACAATGTACAGAATTAATTTTTACAAAATTTTTTTTATTATTAAAAAAATAATTCAAATGAAGGTTTAAGTATTAAAAATTTCCCAAGTTGGGTTAGAAAAATGCAACAAATGTTCTGTTAATCAAATAAATTCAAATTAAAAAAAAAAAAAGATTGCAATACTTAATAAGAAATGTATCTTAAAAAATTATATATTGTATAATTAAAAAGGTGGGCTAAAAATTGACTTTAAAATAAATCGTTTTATGTAATGAAAATAACTTTATTTCGCTTCTTCTATGCTATAATTACACAGACGATTTAGTCAAATTTAAAAGTACATATATACATGCAGATGGCCACAATTAATATTTTATATAAAATTTTCAAAATTTCTACCAATAAAAAATATAAAAAAATAAAAGTATTTTTTTTTGGTTTTAAATTGGTGGAATTGTTAGAAAAGCAGAAGCACAACAGACAAGAGTCAATTATATTTGATTCGCTAATATGAAGGATATTTACTCTTGTATATTAATGTTGATTATTATTCTAAAGTTCTTTACTTTTAAATTTTATTCCTATCGAAAAGGTTTTAATTCCGCATTAACCATTCCGATCGATGTTTTTTACTTTCTTCAAGTTCCGATCGATTTTGTATATTTTAATTTCAAAGTGGCAACATTAATCACACCAAAGTAACAAACAGGCTCATCTAAATAAGGATACAAAATAAGAGTACATTTAAAAACGGCAAAAAATTGGAATTTAATAGTGGTTTAATTTCGAAGAATTTTTTTTTTACTTTTTTAAAGAACCAATTTGCGGAATTGAATCCACTTTCTATCGGAATTGAGTTTTATGCTATGACTGAAGAAAAGTAGCTACCAATTTTGAGTACCAATTAAAAGTTTTTTCTCATGTTTTTTGAAAATGTATCATCCGGGTATCACAGTGCATTCCCAAAAATATGTGATTAAAATTCATGCAGTAGCTTTTGCGCGGTGCGAATCCTGACAGAAGGAAATTCAAAAAATTTATTGATTTTCTAAATTTTTTAATACATTCATTAGAAGGTAGAAATAATTGCGTTTTTGAATTGATTATAAAATAATAAAAAATTCCCCTCGATCCTATATGGAATGTGGGGCCTCAAAAAATTTTTTTTTAGGACCAATGCCTTCTCTTCTTCGTAACTTTTGCCACTGTAGGTTAGCTCATTCTCATTCTTTCTTCTCCATGTATGAGCTGGGCGTCGTCTTTTTATAGTCCCCTTTAGGTTCCATTCCATGATAGTTCTAACGACTTTGTTAGCTTGCCTTCAAAGGGCATGGCTAATACACTGCCACTTTTGCTACATCATTCCAGTAGGCAAGGGCTGTTAAAATGTCCTTTGCCAGAGCACAGAATTTAAAAATGCAAAAGATTTTACAAAGGCAATAGTCCACAAACACTTGCATCTTTTTGAATGTCGCCAGTGATAGCATTCTATGCTTCGCAGACGTACAATAGAATGTGTTTTATATTCTCAGGACTGATCAGACATAACTGTATTAATGATAATTTGCATATTAAGCAAATTTTGTAATGAAGCACAATACAAAATTTCATTATTTTGTACCAATAGCGTATATTTATCACTCTCAAGTCCAATTTTCAATTCATCATTAAAATTGTTTAAAACAAATTTTTTTCTTAATTTTATTTTACGAAAAAAAGTAAATTTCTCCAGCTTTTTCTCTAGCACACACTGTATAAACTGCCGTAAGCAAACTGTTTTAATTGTTCAGGAAACACAAGACATTGTTAAAGCTGACGCCCCTGTCAATGATTAAGGCAACAGGAAACAAAGCTACACACGAGACAATCTGTGAAACAAGATGCCTCATTGTTTGCATGTGACACTTAGCTTTATGCTTTCACTTATTCAATTGTATTTGAGTTTTGAAAGTTTTTATATTTCAGCTCGTTAAAAAAAAGGAAACTGATTTTCTTCGAAAAGGTCATCAATTTCGTTTATTATCATTGCAGTTGAATGTTTCGGCTAACTTAAAATAATTTAGAACTGTCAATCGAACCCTACTTTCATGTTGGAATCTGCCACTTATTAAAACAAGTGTGTAGAGAAACAATTGCATTGAAGCGAATGATGGAAAAGACACTGGAGCGAAAGAGTTTAACACCAGACTTTACGTAGCTGTGAATCAAAGGTAATTGAATTGTTCTGAAATTATCAACTCAAAGCTGGTCTACGACTGCTTTTATCTATGATATAATAAGTTTGAAGTGTGTATGTGTGCAGGAGTTTTAAAATCTATAACTCAACGATATTTTTTATATGTAATACAACAACGATTTTTTAGTATGGAGTGACAATTTACAAAATTAAAAAATCCATCCAATTGATAAGTTCATTGTATGCTGTAGTAACATTAACAGTAGAGATACATCTAATATCAAAATTCTACTGTAAATTTTTCAAAACCAAACAGATTAAAAATTGTTCGATTTTCATTTGATCAAAAATTACAACAAAGAAATCATCTCACAAGCAAAGAAATTTTGAAAAAAAAAAAATAAAAGCCAAACGTCAATATTTTTGATTTAATTTTGTGTAAAATAATTTAATATTTAATAAGAATGACTTTACAAACAATATTTTCATTACAATAAAACGACGATTTACAAAACATTTTTTTTTTAAATTGTTACAGTTATAATTAATTAAAATTAAAGTTAGTATTTAAAAGTATGTAAATGTCGAATTAAATCATGACAAAATGAAAGCATTAAAGCGAAAGCTTTCTGGTTTCAATTTTTCATACAAACAATCATCAAAATTTTATTACAAAAAAAAAAAAAAAATACAAAATATTTCTTTAGGTTGTTACGCTTAAAACTAAAAACATGAGTGGTAGTTTAGTATATATTTTCAAAATTGTAAAAACTAAAACTAATTATGTAGCATTAAGGGTTAAAATAATTAAATAAATTAACAGTGACTTATACATTTTTGTTGTTATTTTTTTGTTTTGTTTTAAAATTACAATATAATAATTTAATAAAAGCGAGGATTTTTCTTGTAATTGCAATAGTTAAATGTAACAGGATTCAAGGAGTAGAGAAGTATGAATAGAAATAAATTTATAAACAAAATTACAATTTTACAAAACAGACTTCTGGCTCTTTTCTCGTTTTCGTTATTTTTTTCTAACAAATTTTATTTAGGTCTATATGATTTTTACAAAAAAATATTACATGAACAAAATATTAACATTGCTTTTGTTGGCTAATTACAGATTTACACAGAAGTTTACAGAGTTAATCCATTAACAAATAAAATATACAAGATTTTTTTTTGGAATTAAAATCATTAAACAAAATTTCGAGATTTTCTTAAAATTTGTTGCTTAAAATTAAATGAATGCGCACGGTCTAGGGGTGGGTTAAGAAGGCGATGAGTAGTGATGGTGTCATTTAAAAAAATATACATATTTATGATTAGTTAAAAGTAAAAAAAGTCAACCTTCGAATATTTTAACAAATACGTTTAGTTCATTTAAATTTGAAACACAAAACGAGGATCTGTCAAGAGACATACCTTAATGAAAACAACAAAAGATTTCTTTAGTGTTACTCAGTTCATTACTTTCAGGAGGTTCAATAATTTCGCAGCTGAAGAGCTCTTAGAGATGTATCGGCAAAAAAAAGCACACGTACCAATACACAAAGACTAAGAAAACATCCTAATTTCATCGGAAATCCCGCAAGAGGGAGCACCTGATAATATAGGACTGCAGACGGAGGCTAGGGAGCAATCACACAGCTATCAAAAACAGTTACAGCGTTATAAATGTTCTACCTGAAAGTTGAGCTTACAGCAGAGCCTCGTTTCTGTAACTAAAGTGAAAAGCTTTCAACATGAAAATTTGAAAATCTTCATCTATAAAATTTTCACTTTAGTTAATGATACGAAGTACAGATTAAAGTAATTTACGTATCTCAACATGGGAACTGTACTCGCTGACACCTAGAAGCTCGTACTCTTCTAAAAAGATTTCTGCAATCCACATCTTTCAATGTTACATACCAAATGGCAAAAGTGATTCTAGAAGTAAGGGGTCCTTCTAAACGTTCACTGGACAAGATATGACTTCAATTAAGGCAAGTCGCCGATCAGAGAAACTGAAGAAATGTGGAGGCACGATAGCCATGCAAAGGAAGAAGTAGAAAAACAGATGTAGAATCTGTTTAGAAAGATTAATATTAAAATTAGAAAACGGAAGATGACGACTTGTGTTAAGTCTCATATTATAGAAACTAATAACGATATGAAAACTTGATTGAGGAGTGGTTCCGTTGCATAGAAAAAATTTCTTTGAGTCTAAAAGCCATAAGGGAAATTGCAAATAAGCAGCTGCTTAAACCGAAATAAATTTTGAATTCCAATCTTCACACGAAAGCAGATCATTAATAAAATAATTAAAATGCACATGAGCAAACCATTGCAATATAAAAAGCCGCAAGGCAGCCAGACTAACAATGAAATGACATTGTTATATGACCAAATATAGTGAAAGTTGATAAGATGCCGTAAGCACAAGATAATGTTTCAAATTATAATTGGCCTTAAAAGATGGATAGTTTTAAAGGCGCGGTAAATAAATGTTACAATTGAATTTGTTACAATATTCTAAAGGTGACTGACTGTTAGTTATTCTCAAATGTAAAGTCACATATTCGATTCAAACATTTTAAAAAGGGGATTTTTTCACTTTTCTTATTTCTAATTCTTACTTTCTTATTAATTTTTTTATTTTTAGTGTTTTAATAAAAAGTCGCTTAATCGCTTATCATGGTTTAATCTAATACTAAATTTTTGGGGATTTTTCTAAAAATTTTAAGATTATTAATAAGAGATTATATTTTTATAAGAATATTTATATATTTATGTATAGTTATGATATCAATGTTTAATTTTTGTTTTTTAAATAAAATGAGTGATTTTGTATTAATATATATTTATATAGTTAATGTATGAATATGAATATTTGCGGGTATAAAATTTTGGAAATTTAAAAACAGCTCTTCTTTTTAATATTTTTTTAAAGTAATTTTGTTAGTTTTTTTTTATTGATAAAATTGGAACTTTAGATTTTCTCAAATTAATTCAATGTGGAGGTCGGATGTTGCAAATCAGACAATCCATCATAATTTCAGAAATAAACAACCAATTAAAAGAGGGTACACACGTTAAATTATAAAAGCACGCAGCATATGTAGTACTATACGAAATACTCGATCGAAACTGCAGTAGTTTAAATAGGAATGATTTATTAAACAAAATAAGAATCTTTTAAGTCAAAAAAAAAAAAAAAAGTTTTCAATTTTATCATTAAATCTAACAAAATCATTTACAAACTGTTTTCTTCTCGTTTCTATATCAAAATATATTCTTATTGATGCTTTTATGCATTTTGTTGATTTTAGTTTCTCATCACACTGTGTTTTTTTATATGTTTAATTTAACGCTTAATTTTTTGTTTTGTTTTTTTTTTATATAATAAGTTTACGTTAAAAAAGTTTAACTCTAAGTTAAAATGACTCTTTCTTTCGTTTCATTAAATGTTTTCTTCTGAAGTTGATTTTGTTTTTACATTTAAATTTTTCTATAATTTATTTCCTGTGAAACATTACAAATTTTACATTGAATACAACTTAATAGTTTTGGTTTTCTTTTTCTTTACATACACTTAAAATTAATATAGTTGAGGGGGGACACAAGCAATAAAACCTAGATTTACACTTACACATTAAGAACCAAATCAAAAATAATAAAAATTGTTTTACAATCAATCAGAGTTTTCTTAAAAGCAAAAAACAAAACTTGAGCTGCTAAATTCTCTTAGCTAAATATTTTAATTTTGTTGGATATCGTTTTACATCTAAACAAATATTTTGAAATGCTTAAACGAGCTTTAAGAAAACTGATTCGTTTAACTTTAGCAATTGGCAAATTTAAGCGATAGTTTGAGTGTTTGAAAATAAAAGCATAAATTTTGGAGAGTTTTTAACGATATAAAAATTTTGAATACATACTAAAAGCACTGTGGCATTTTAAAGTGCATTTTTTAAATGTTTATTTTGAAAAATACTTTTGCTGGGGGCATCTCTCCAAAACCGTCTGCTTGTTTTTATTAAAATTAATCATTAATTTAATATAAAAGAAAAATCAATAATAATTCCAAAGAACATGACATGCTTTTGTTGTGTTGTTTGCTTTTAGTCTTAAAACTTATTTATAGTATTATTAATAATGAAAACTATCACTAAACTTAAACAAATTGTGTGTGTTCTCTTGGGTTACTCTCTGCCTTATTTTTCTTCTTCGGTTTAACAAACGTAATTATCGTGATCACCATCCTTGAATTTTAATTCACAATAATCATTTAAAAATGTTTTTATTTTCAATTTTATACAGTTAAATGTTGTTTTCTTTAAGTTCACTTGTTTTTTATTTTTGTTTTATTTTAAATCAATTTAAAGCGTGAGCTTTTTTGTTGTAATCTTTACATTCATATTCATAGCAATTTATAGTTTTGTTATATTCAAAGTTTCAGTTTTCTTTTTCGATTTGTAAAATATCTAGTTTTTGCTTCTGAAATATTTGTTGTCTTATATTCTACTCATCATTTAATAGTTTAATCTCTTTATCAAACGTTACTCTGAACTTAAGTCTTAAAATAAACGAACGAAAATTTGTTTTTTTCAATTATTTTTTTTTTTTGCTTACAAAACCCCATTTGTGGTGGGTGGACCAATAGGTCCTAAATTTGTGCTAGTCACTACAGATGTCACTGAGTTACTTGCATTAATAACGTTTGTATCCATTGGTGTGGTGACATTAATACCATTTTCTAATGTCTGTTGCTGCTGTTGGCTCACAACAGCTGGAACTGCTGCAGCTGTAGCGGCATTCGATGCTGTTGTTATTGCAGCTGCTGTCGTAATCGTATTACCCGCCGTTACCGTTATGCCAGATGTGGTATTAGCTGATGAGGCGGCGATTCCTATGCCTACACCCACAACACCTGGTGTACTGGTGGCTGTTGTTGTGATAGGATTAGAAGTTTTCATAAAATACTTTTCCAATTTAGCATTAATATGTTTGCCGTAGGTGTATTTGCGCAGGGCCGCCATGTGGGGACGAATTTTATTCATCAGTTTCTTGAGTTGAGTTGGTTCAGAGACATCGATCATTTTTTGTACCACGTAGTTGGCATATTGATCTTTCATCATAACGTGTAAGGCACTAGGAGTTAAAAGGATAATATTTATTTTTTTCTATTTCTGAAGTATAACTATTGGAATTATAATAATTTCTATACTTACTTGTCATTAAATGTGCATACTTCGTCGATGAGTGCGGTACGCTCAGCACGTGTGGCATGTGTAACACATTTCTCAACAACGTTGGAAGCAAATTTATGTTGCGACAAAACTAAAACTTTGCCCCGCACACTATTAATTAAAATTGATTTATCCTCAGGTTTGCCATGTTCTAAAAAAAACGAAATGTTTTGTTTTAATTTTAAAATTAAATAAAATTAAAAAATGTTTTAATGCCACAACAACTTACCCAATACATGTTGTATAACATAATTGCCATATTGATCCTGTATCAACTGCTCGGTGTGCTCGTGTAATTCATCTAGTATGGGCTGTGTCTGTTCAGCAGTACAATGCTCTAATATGCGTTGTATTACCCGACAGCCGTATGGATGAGTGCTTAACGAATATACCTGACTTTTGAAGGCATTTATAATGAACTGCAATGCTGAGGGATCAACGCATTCAATGCATTTCTGTACAACATGATTGCCATTTTGATCTTTGACACATTTCAAGACATTACCATCCAATTCACGCACAATTTCCTGTTGCTGTTCAGCCGAAATGCTTTCTAAAGCCTTCTGTATGACCCGACAGCCGTACATCTGTAAAGCCAATTGTAGCACATGTCCCTTAACCTGCATACCCAAAGTGTTTTTCTGTTCGGGAGTGCCGAACTCAAAGAATTTCTGTATGACATAATTTCCAAAGACGTCAGTCATGAGACTGTAGGCACTGCCTAAAATTTCATTGAAGACCATTTGTTTTTCCGCAGCTGTAGCACGTTCTAGTTTTTGTTGTATGAAACGCGAGCCATGTTGATCCTGTGAAAATTCAACAATATGATTGGCCAAATCACGTAACTGAAGATTGGGATAACGTTGGTTTCGGAAATCTTCTAAAAGCCGTGAACGTCCCGGTTGGGGAGCACCACCTGCTGCTGCGGCGGCCACACCAACTCCTCCTACGCCGGCTGCAACATTTTGTCTTGAAACAGCCGCAGCGGCGGCAGCAGCTGCTGCAGCAGCGGCAGCGGCCGGTGTCGCACCCGGTATAGCCAAATGCTTTGAGAATAATGAACTATTTGAGCCAAACATATTATTGGCAGCTGCTGCTACTGCCGCTGCTTGGGCAGCAGCTGCACCAGGTGGCAAGCCCACAGCCATTTGTTGACGATATTTCGTTTCAGCTCCTGGAGCACGATTATTTATTAGGCACGATTGTGTTGGTGGAGGCGGTGTGATGGCAGCTCCGATGGGACTGGCGGAAGCTGTTGCTCCTAAAGCACCATATGAATTAGTCATAGCTCCTGGCCATTTGCTACGTGCGGCAGCAGCAGCTGCTGCTGCGGCGGCTGCTTGAGCTACTGTTGTTGACACCGCATTGGCGGCAGCAGCATTACTGTTGGTATAATCCATTGCAGACGGACTAAAGGCAGAAGTGGTGCGATCAAATGAATCTCGTCTTCCGGCCAATGATGATGTGTTTAAAGCAAGACCTATGTCGGGAAGGAACGAGAAAAAAAGAATTAATGTGATTTAAATTTTTTTGTAATGAAATTGTTAACGTAGTAATATTCTTGATTTAAAAGATATATATACATTTGATATTTACATATATGTATTTGTAACTTGAAATAAACTTAACCCAATATCTACAAAATTAAGTGTAGAAATACAAGCCACGAATGCGGAAGCATATTCCACTTTCGAGAGAAATAACAAATTAGGCGATTGCGTATTTTATTGGTATTTTTTTTTTTTGTACGTGTCAGAACATTTGCGTTTAAGTTAAAAAAAAACGAAATTTGTATACCTTACTAGCTATTTCGGGTGCGCTTCGCTGTGCTAACCCAGCCAGTTTTTTATAACAAAATTTAAAAACTCTTTCCCTCACAGTTCCCTAGGTAAAGGACAAAAACTTTCATTTTGTATGGGAGGTACCACGTCCACTCTCCTAATCGGTATAGTGTTTCTCCTAACAATGCATATTAAATAAGGAACTTTTTAGTACAAAATCACATGTTGTCTTGAAAAGTCATAACTCACGAACGTGTCGACCAATTTCGTGCAAACTTTAGATAAACCATGTACATCACCATATAAACAAACCCTAAAAAATCGAATTCTGTTTGAATTTCGTGAGTTATAAAGTCACAATACACTTTCAACAATTTTTAATATGTATATAAAATACATGACACCTGTTACTTCTCTGCACCGGCAAACTAGACACGAATAAACACTTCGGTTACAATTGCATTTTGCAAGTTTTTGCAGACGCAATTGCTCTACGATGAGTGTGTGAAAATTGCGCACGTAGATTGCAAAATCTACCCTAACCATCTTTTACTGTTCCGTTGGAGCTTTATATCATCGAGTATTGACCCAAGAATAATTTAAAAACACGGCTTTAGATTTATTTTGATGATTATGTAGTTTAAATTCAGTATTTTTCTCATACAATACGGTGTGAAGGAAATACATAAAATTTGCTATATTGCTTATATCTGTTTAAAATTACGGAAACTATATTCTGAAGTTTAACTAACTAAAATAATAAAAAATCCCCTTATATCTGTTACAATATTTAAATTTTATAATTTCCGTTTTTTTAAATATATTATGAGTCCAGTGCAAGTGCCAAACAAGAGCAAAACAAACAAAAACGAAACCTATTTTAAATATCATTTAAATTTAAATGCAGTCCAACACTAATAAACTTATTCATTGTCAAACAATTCACATACACATATGTATGTAGAGACAACCGGAAAGTAAATATTGGTAGAGTAGTTGTAACAAGAGAACAGATTCACAAAAGGACACCTGTGAACGGTCACGTTTAAGCAATATTAAATATTTTCTAAATGTTTTTATAAAAAAAAAAACAAAAGAGATTTTAAAACTAAACACATAAGGCCTTAGTACCTGCCTATGTTAAAGAAAATGTAATGTAGCAAAAGGGCTTGTTTAAGAAGTATTATAATACGGGGATGTGTTAAACAAATTATCCACGTATTATAATCAAAAGAAAGTAAAGCGAAATATTCATTTACTCTTATACGAAATGCTGACTTTTTTACAATGGATGTATAAACAGGATAATGGAGTCTTTAATTTTTGTACATTTTATCAAAAATGTAGTAAAAAAATTTGTTATTTGACAGAAAAAAGAAAAGTAGTTTAGGAACCAACACATAAAATAAAATAAAAACTGAGGCTAAGCCACTTAATAGACAATTAGTTAAGTAAAACTAAAGGGACATGGGAAAAGAAATGTCAGAGAAAATAAAACTTATTTTGTGAAAAATTTAATTAAAAAAAGCAAAAATAAAATATTGGATAGAAAGTTGTAAGGTAAAATACATGTGTATATGAAAATAAAATAAAAATTAATTTAATAAACTTGTGTTTTACAAATTATTTTTATTTTAAATATAAATTGTACGAACGAAATTTTCTTTCGCATTAGTGTCCCAGCCAGTAAATAACGAGTGTAAATTAGTTTGCTCCTAAAGGTATACTTCAGTTAAATGTCAGTTCTATATGTTTTCCTTACTGCTACATGGCAAATATTAGCAATTCTTAAGCTAGATTTAACGCTTTCTTGTATTAAATTTTCTAAATATTTAAGGCTTCTTAGCCAAAGGGTAATAACGTAATTCTTTTGTTTTCAACATAATGTGGGCCTTTCCTAGGCTTCTATGTATACAATTAAAAATTTTTGCAGAACCTGTATTATCATGGCATCTAAGAAAACGAAAAAATAAAACAAAAGATGTCCCCACAGACACGTTATTTTTTCCTTATGGCCTTATCTTTTAAACTGTTAGACTCAGACATTTAATTTTTAATTAGGGCGTACGCATACCACAGGCGACTAGATTTTATTATGTATTGTGTTATCCTTTGAACCATGAACATTTTTAAGACAAATTGAAAGAAGTAAGAGTCGAAAAAAATTGTTGCATTTATTTTCCAAAAATATTTTAGACAACTTTTAAGTTGTTAATAGCTTTTAGCAATTTCTTGTGCATTTTTGGTTTTAAATGAAATTTCAAATTTTTTATTACACGTTTAATAAATTTTATGTCTGGGAACGTGGCAAAACTTATTTTAACCTGATTACGGATAGATGGATAAATCGGCTCTTCTGTATAAGGGTCAAGAATATGTAAACTTTATGGTGTCGGAAATGAATATTGAATATTGTAGAAATTACAAACGTAATGACAAAATTTTTACCTGTGGTGAAGGGTATAAAAAGATTGTTACAAATATATTATATAATGTGTTGTAAAAAAACTTGTTTAAATATTTTTGAGTTGCCAGCAACTTTTTTCTGCGATATAGCTTTTCATTGCAGAGAACAAACAAACGAGTTTATTATTTTATTATTTGTTAGGAGAGAAAAAAAAAACTCTTGTAACAACATCAGCATATGCATAAACAAAACAATTATTGTTAACAATTACCCATGCATGTGTAAAAAAACTAAAAACATGTTTAGTTTTAACAATGGAATCATTATAAAAACAAAAACAATTACAACAGCAATGGCAAGTGTTGCAGACACCATTTAACACTTTGATTAAAGCACACTCGTGCAACATGTGTTAAAATTCTGTTTGTATTAAATATCAAATTTATAAATAATAAATTTCTGCAATGTTTTAACCCATTACTGAGATCCGTAATGGATTTGGCATACAAATTTTAATTTTAAGAATTTTATTTATAACACCAAAAGAAAAAATACTCTTAAGTATGTTTCCGATTTTTTTTTTCTTTTTGCTTAACATTCAGCACAAATAAAAAACAAAAAGCAGAATTAAAAATACCAAATTCTTGCTTCTTTTAAACCAATTATGAATATAAAGCTTGTAGGACAACAGTATACTTAACCAGTGCTGCAAAAATAATTGTTTCTTATTTAAAGCATAACCTCAGCCGTCAGCCGCTATTATCGATTTTTATTAAAGATTTTATTTTAATCTTTTGGTGCAGTTCTAACAGGATTAAATTCTCTTACTTTTTAATATTTAAAATAAACACGTGAGTTAATTTTTTTATACAATTACTACTATAATCACGTAAATACATTGGTATACATACATACATATGCACAACACACTCTTATATACATATTTATATTCATAGATGCTTGTATGCTCATATCCATATATATTTTCACAGGAGCACATGATTTTCATGTATTTTATGAAGCAAATTTTGTATGTATTACAAACATGTAAACAAGAGTGCTCACGTATGAGCACGTATTTATAGACACCATGTTGGTTGGTTAGTTTTAAATCTAAGGCAGGGGAGTCGATAAAAAAATAGAATAAAGCGATAGGATCCTTGGATAATTTAAGATATATTAAAATTTTTAATAGACAATGCGAATTTTTTTATGTAAATGTTTATCATAATTAAGGAATTTATTTCAACAGTCCGTTAAATCACACACAAAAATTATTATGTTCATTTCACTGGTAGCTACGACTATGTGTTAATTCAATAGTTCCTGGAAGACCCCCTTCGAATCTACATTGAGTAATTCTGCCATTCTTCATGCTGATGCTTTCGAACGCTTTAATGTCACAATTTATGTTTTAAAAAATAATATCCCAAAATTTCGTGTTTATGCTCCTATTACATTATCAATTTTTTTAATCATTCTATGGTCTGCAGCTTGACTTTCTGATAATTTAAGTAGAGAAGTAAAAAAATGTGGCAAATGTTGCAGATGTACAAAAAACCTTTTAAAATCAGCTGGCATAATAAAACAGCCACTAAATGCAGAGCCAGAGTTTATTTCACATACGAACTGTACGGTTAAAAAACAAGTTTCTCTTTAATGCGTAGCGCGATTTACTGGCCAGTCGACTAAAAAGAAGAAGTTACGATTTTCGGGAAGATGTACCCTGATTTCATCAGAGACCATTTCGTAGTAGTAACGATAAAACAGTGAAGCACAATCGACATTGCGTCAATGCTCCAGTGAGTCAATAGAGCTGGATAACCTTCAGACACCGATAAGCTTCCTCGCTCTCTCTTTAAGTAACGGCCGATACATGTGATTTAAGGTGGTCAGATAAAGTGAAGTATCTATTCACCGTTCCAGAAAACTAAGGCTTCTTTTGCGACCAACGATATCAAGAGCTTCTGATTTATTAATATGTATATAAACTAAATTATAGATGAGGTGGCACATTCAGCTGTACGCCTGTACAAAAGAACACATCACTGGGTTTCCAATCCCTGTTAGCAAGACCCTATTCGGAGATTGTCAAAAGATCACGATGGAGGGTATCATCCATGTGTTTTCGCATAGCCCCTATTTCTAAAAGCCTTGGCCTATTGCCAAATATGTCGTCACCGTTATCTGCGAAAGGATGTGGTTAAAAAATTTACAAATCGTTAATAGAAATAAAAAATATGGTCGGACACAGGACAGAACTTTGCGGTACTTCTGAATTGTTCTTGAATTCCTAATTTATGCACTTGACAAACATTTTTTATTATATCAAACTTTAAACAGACTACAGTTTTCTTTATTCTCACATAAACCTCTAAGCTTTGTGTTCAATTTTCGTAAAAGAAAGTGTAAATCCAATTTAAAAACCGTTGACGTCGTATTTTTGCTACAAACTGATTCCCATGAGATATCATGGCAATTTGTGTGCAAGTTTTTCTCCTTCTTAACAAATTTTAGGGAATAAAAAAATAAATTGCATTAACATCACTGATAAATTGTTTTTTATGTTACTCAAGATATATGTGTTTGTAATATTAAGAAAGAAAAGAGGTCTAGAACATTTGATATTATAAAAAATATAAAGAAAACTAGTTTCTTCATTTTCACTATATTTTAAAGTGTAAGATATTTAATGACATGCATTTGGACAGCACTATTAATAAGTGTAATAAATTAACTCTTATGAAAGAAAACTTATATCATTGTTGATAATTATTGTTTTTTCTTAAACTTAAATTTTTGTCTTTTCTCTATTGTTTGGACAAAAATCTTAAGTTTATTTAAAATGTTTGTAAGAAGTTTCCTGAAGTGCTAATTAAGCGGTAGCTAGTAGTTTATTTAAACTGCAGAAATTGATTGAGAAACTAGCAATCGTAAGTACGTACGGATTACAAATTAATATCAAGAAGACGAAATACATGGTTATAAGTAGGAAAACTCTCACACTAATGCAATTTTAAACATAAAAATTATGGAAATTGAACGTGTAAGGAGCTTCAAATATTTCTGTGCCTTAATAAATGATTATTGAGACACATCAAAGGAAATTAAATTCCTCATAGAAATGGAAATAAAGTGCTAACATATCACAATATCAATGTGACACAAAAGGGCAAAAATCTGGACAATAAAAACGCAGAATGAAACAGCACTGGAAGCCATTGAAATGTGGATATTTCGACGAGTACTGAAAATACCGTAGACTGCCATAATCACAAATGAGGAAGTACTAAGAAGGATAAATGTCAACCGATAACTAACAGATACAAGAAAAGAACGAACAATTTCATATTTAGGACACATATTCAGAAACAATACAAAATTTTGGAAGGAGTCCTCAAAGAAGAGAAACGTCCTGGGTAAAAATCATACAATCCTGGACAGGATATAGCGATGAAAATATACTTAAGTATAACGCAAACAACAGAGAGCTGTCCATTTAAAAAAAATATATAAAATAAACATGTATGATCACCAATATCCGAATATTGAATGGATAAATAATGAAGAATAAGAATATACACAGATTATTCAGGACGAAAGTGCTGTCCTTGCCAAATCAGGAATACAAAAGAACTAACCCTGTGCCTTTTTTATTGCTAACACAAGACTAAATAAAAGGTTAACAGCAGGTGGAGTTACAAATAAAAAAACGCAACCTTACACACCTTCCAAACAATAATTTTGCCAAAAGGGATTTGTAGCAACCGACTAGACGTTTATTTTCGTATAAGAAAAAAAAAAAAAATAACTATTCAACATACAGTAAAATTGAATAGACAGAATGGTAACGAAGTCGAGTGCTAAGGATGCAACGATTGAAAAGCTGTATGTAGAAGCAATAAAAACATTAAGTAAAATGATCCAGACATAAACAACAACAATATAAGCTTCATTTGATACAACCAGTAAATAAACATACGCACACATATTGAAACATGCTGCTTATTTAAGCCTGTGTGTGCACATACAAAAACATGTGTCAGAGAAATTCTCTGGCGAGATTGTAGGTAATCAAGTATAATACAATTTAACTCCCCTAAGCTCACAAAAAAAAAAAAAAAGAAAAATAAAAACTTCTACTAAACACAGGTGCAAAGATAATACTCCATATCACTCTCTCTTACACCCACACAAACACCTTTAACAGACATGGAAAAGTGAATTTTTTAATTTGTGTCTATACAATATTTCAAAAGCTGTAAACGTTTGGGATTGTAAATATCTAAACATAATATGGATTTTATATCAAATGCAATTAAATATCATTCCAAAGATAACATATGATTCATATACATGCATATAACTACTTTTGATAATTGAGAAATATTTTGAAATAAAGGTGACTACAATGTATTTGCAAAAATTTCGTAACTGATTTGCGTCAGTTGCACATTTATGTTTATTTGTACTTTTGCCAAAATTGATTTCTTTATAATGAAACAACATTTTAAATTAAAAAGGCATTTAAAGAGCATTTTTATATAAATTCAATAAAAAATCTTCCAAGTTCTTTTTTGTTTGTTTTTGTATTCGCGGCCAACCTTACTAAAAAAAAATGCAACAATGTATATCACTCAAATAATATATGCATGTACAATTAAAAATTTAATTTTAATTTTTTGAGTTTGTTAAAAATGGACAAGAGATAAAAAATTTCGAAAATATGCTACTAAAGCGCCTAAATTACAGAACAAAAAGAAATAAACTTTGCGATTAACAATTTGCAAATAAGAATTGTATGAGTTTTAACTTGGAAACTGTGGAAATCGAGTGGAAATCGCTTATTTAAAGCTTATTCATGGAAATCAACGAGACGTATACTGTAGATTACTTTCCAAATTTATGTTTTTTTTACTGCAATTTTATAAAAAAAAAATTGTTAAGGAAATACTGCTGTACGTACAAAAGTAAAAATAAAATTGTTTATTTTACAACCTATTTTGAATTGTATGTTGGTAACAACTACAGCAATCAGAGTTATTTTAAGTTCCTGTTGTTAAACTTCTCAAAATATTACGCGTTAAAAACTAAAACAATAAAATTTAAATAGAAAGAAAATAGAAACAAAATTGAAAAAAACTAAAAATAAAATTTTAATTAATATAAATTAGTTTTCCTTCCACGCAATTCATTAAACATATTTAAAAATATTATTGTAATTATATTATTGTATTGTAAAAAATATTTACATAGGAATTACTTAAAACGTTTGTACATATGTGCAAAAGATTGAGAATTGAATTAGACGACTACGATTTCCTTCCCTGCTTAAAGGCAATCTAGTAGGTTAAAAACAAAATATTTTGTAACAGATGAAGGTCCAATAGATGAGCAAATAGAAAAGTATAAAAAATCAGTTTTTTATACAAAACATATATTTATTTCTCTTTTTTTTTCTTGCATACTGTAACAAATAATTGTTGTTCAAAACTTATATGTGTGTTTAAGTTTACCCTTGCTTATTACCAACACATACACATACATGAAAAGAACGTAAAAGGATACAATTTGCTTAAGAAAATATGTATTCAGAGGTACTTGTTTTATCGGACGCTGCGTTAACGCTTATTCCCGATCCATAACCAACTATTTACTTTACAGAAAAAGTATTTTTTTAATTTTCTTTTGTAGATTTGATGATGAAAATAATTAAAATAAATATGTGCATATGTCAATAAAAGTAGCCAGGTTTAAACGGCATCTTAAGTAAATTAATTGCAGTTGAAATTTTTTCGCAAAAAAAAAATTACTTAGCGCAGTGTTTTGAGAACGTCAAGCAATTCATTGCACTTCAGTCACTAAAGCAATTGAACCGTGCTTTATCTAAACTCTAAACTTTGTAGGGGTAAACTAAATATCTGTGCCAAACTACGTCCGAATTCTCAAATACAATAAGTGACATTAACTTATATGATAGCTATGAAACAAAGAAACAAATATATTCTAATGACAAGAACAAAAAAACTGCCTCAACAAAACAAGTGTTGCCTTGTTTTAAACTGACTTTTCAAAATTTTTAAATATTAGCGCAAATGTGTAGTAGGACTCACACAAATTATGCAAAACGTTTCTAAAACACAAACAAAAAATTTAACTGGTTGTTTTTAACTATGAATGATACTGTGTAATTACATTACATATTTAGGTATTTTATATATGGATACATACATTCTTTATATGAAATTCTATTCCTATTAACTGAAAACATAATATAATTGCGACTATTAAAATATGCGTGTGTTTGTGTGTGTATCCAGAGTTTATATAGACATAAATATATAATAAGATTGCCCATTTGGACAAGATTAAATAAAAGAATTTAGTTATTCGTGTAATAAAACAATAAGAAAAAACAATAAGTATTAACGGGGTATGATTTTTTACCTACTAATGCAAAAAATTAAATATGTGCGTCACGCAATTTTTAAATGGATCCGCTACTTTTAAATGGATCCCCTCCCTTACGAGGGAGAAAAATTTTCAAGCCAAAAGTTTAGTTTTGCCTGAAGAAATGTTTGATTTAAAACCTTTAGATTCTTTTGAATAAAATGATTAAAAGTCATACATCTATGCCAACTATCCCACAGCCCATTTCACGGTATGCTGCTTAATATCTACATTTTTTATTTTTCATCATCTTTCAACTTTAATTCGTAATTCGTTTAAATCTTCTATACATTTTGGGACACCTTAAGCATTACGTAATGAGACAATAACATGTTAAATTTTTAGTCAGTTACGATGAGAGAAAGATAAAAGCCTACATTTAAACAATAGGCAGGAGATATTTTGCAAATGTATGTATAATATTTGCATAAAAAATATTCATTTTTTAATTAAATAAAAAAAAACTATTTTTCACTTTCTTAAAAAAATGTGACGACTGAAATTGTTGTAATTTGAATTCGGTTAAAATGACTGAATGAACGCGAGTACCGATAACTATTTTCAAAAATAATTTGAGAAAATATTGTGATTAAAGTAAAACAGCTTGAAATTTTCTTATTCACTTTGGAACACGTGGTACTTAATGTTTACAATGCATACCATTCCAAAATGTCGCAGACAAGTATAGAAACGTTGCAACCGAGCAACTAGCGCATGAGTTTCTAAAGCTTTGTATATGTACAAGATCTAAATACCACAGCAACACTGTATATAAATTTTGTATTAATACATTTTGGAAGTCAGCCTATCTCTTCAATATTTTATCAATATAAATTAATTTAAATTATTAGGTACTTTTAAGACCTTTTAAATTTTCCATTTTTGAACGGTAGCCATGGAGTAAATGATTTTGATTTTCTTGATTAAATATTTAAAGTTGAAGGTCATTTATTATAACTTTCACCACAGGTAGAAAATAGTATACCTAAGATTCCCGTTCTATTTATAATTTCTCAATATCCATTTTCGATCCCATAAAATATATATGTTCTGAATTTTTATGGAGATCGAAGTCGATATAGGTATGTCTGTCCGACTGCTCGTGTTAAAATAAACTTTGCAAAGGCAAAGCTAGAGAAAATTTAAGTACGACAGTCGATCAGACAAAGTATCGAAAAATTTTGCTACAGAAAATTAGCAAGATCGGTCCATGTCCTTCGGTGCACCAACAACGCCTGCCTCTATTTTTTCAATATTTTTTTTTCTACTTTCGTTTGTTTTCCTGCAGGTGGTTGTGCTTATGATACAAAAAATTGTTGAGTCTTTCACCTATTAGAGCAATCTTTTCATTTACTAAACTGGGACAATAACACTAAGCAAAACTTTGTTGCCGGAAAAAAAGATTTTTTTTGACAGAAAAACTTTATGGTAGAAAAGAATTTCTGATTTTTATTTACACTATTCATTGGAAAGTCTGCAGCATGGTATATGTGGTTATTAAAGGTGTTCTTGCAAGTTGGAAAAATTTTAAAATTGTTTGATTCCATTTCGCCGGCCGGATTTTGGTTCCTTTATGTTAAAACATTAAATATGTAAAATTTGGAACGAATACGATAACTCTGAATGGACACGGAAATGACTTCAATACACAATTTACCCCTCATTATAGAGGAAACTTTAGTGGTTATACATATAAATAAAGGGTACATAAGATTCGGCATAGACGATTTTATTATTTATTAAATAAGGGGCGGCGAGTATCTTAAATAATAACAGAGTAATTTATCAGAAAATGACAAATAAAACTTTTTTTTTAATTTGCCGGCATTTTAACACGCTTTAAAAATATAGAGAATCAAATTTGCTGGAAAAGAAGTCTTTAAGAGAAGTTTAATTGGTGTTACTTCAAATTCTATCCTTAAAATTAACGTCTTTTAAACTTTTTCTAATAACATTTTCACTGGCAGCAGACAAAGCAGACTTGCCTGCACACATCAGTAAGTATATAATAAAAATTTGACATGTTATCTGTTACTGACAACACGTGAGTGTTGTATATGAAGTATAATTATTGTTTTCATTTAATATCTGACTGACAATTGCCTGTCTAACGTCAAAACAACCTTTATAAAAGTGTACGTGAAAAAGTTTCATTAGTTTAATTATAAAATCGATAAAAAAACAAGCAAATTACAGATATCTAAAAGATTTAACAGCAATAAAAACAAAAGCATACATTAAGGCTTAATTTTCAAAACAATAACGGTAAAAATGAAAATTATGTAATTTTAAACACTTAAAACGTGGTTAATTAGCGGAAGAGAGAGAGAAAAAAAAATAAATACAAATAAATAATGAAAACTGAAAACTGTGTTATGCTTTTAATTTTTTTCTACAACAAAAACTTTTAAACATAAAAGCAAATATTTTTATCACATTATTTGTTTTTATGTTTAACTATTTTACATAATTGCAAAAACTAACACAATGTTCAAACAAATTAAATTAATTTGCTACATTGAATAATTTACTCATTTTCTGCTATTTTAAAACAATTTATTGTTAATTTAAATTGTTTATAAAATGTTAAACGACAGAAAATGAGTGTGTGTGTGTGTGTATGTGTGCGTGTATATAATGGCATTTAATTACATTCTAATAAAATATTTTATATTTTTTTCCAATTTGATTTTAAATATTAAATTTAAATAAAAAAGAAATGTTTTAAATAACACAAAAAAAATATACTAAAATTTTTAATATATTTTAAAACAAAGTCATTGAAACCGTAAATTGTTATGTCTTTTTAATGTTGTAATTAAATAGTAATAAAAACTGTTAAATAAAAACTAATGGCCTAATGAAAGTAGTAAATTTAATTTTAAAATACACTTCAAGGCCATTTATTAATGTATAGAAAATTAACGCAATGTAATTAAGTTTTACTTGAAAAAATCGACGTGCTTTAAAAAAAATGCATGTTTATACTGCTAATTGATTTAATTAAGTAACATTTTACCCGTTTATCTGGTTAAATGTATGATTTTTAAAGTAATTTTGTATTTATTATTGTTATTATTGAATTTTTTGTTTAAAGGTCATTTTTTATTATTATTTTTGATGCTGTTTAAAGTGACTGCTGAATGTTGTGAAGATAAATTAAAAACGTTAATGGTGTTTTATGAATGTCACACACATTCATGAAAGGACTTCAAAACAGCTGTTAATTTTTATTTTCTTGTTTCATGGCATCACCTCGATTGGGCAAATTAATTAAAGTTGATGTTTTTGTTAAATATATTAAAGTGCAGAGATTTAAGTAATTTCAGGGCTGCTTAAGTTCACTATTAAGTGCCATTAAAATAATAAAAGTTAAACTTTTTTTATTTTTTGGTAACGAATCTTGAATTAAAACATAAAAATATGAAGAAGAATAAAATAAATAAATCTGAATTATACGAAAATTATGTAAGAAATCTTGAAATTATTTACTTTGCTGATGGTTGTTTTTGCCTGAAATAATGAACTAGCAATTCTTGTTATTTAGGTGTAATTTAACCAAAAAGCAGCATTTTACTCGACATGCAATTCCCAATTAAAGTGACGTATTAAATGAAATTAATATTCTAATTTTATATCCTTCACCACAGGGGGAAAAAGGGTATATCTTTGTCATTTCGTGTGTAATTTCTACAATATCCATTTCCGATCCTATAAAGTATAAAATTTTTGAGTTCTTGTGCATAGCGAAGTCGATTGAGCGATGTAATAAAAAAAATACGAGGCGATAGAGAATTAAAAAGTTAAGAAAAAACTTCCTGTAAAAATATTGGTACTCGCCCATATTTTCCGAGTTTTAGGTCTCTGAATTTTTTAAGGAAAAGATATCAATTAAGATATTATTTGAAAGCTTTTGAAGAGATCTTTAGTGAATACTAAAATTTTTTAAAAATGCTCAACCTATTAATAGCCGATAACATTTTTATGTAATGTTATATGTATATGTTATATGTATAGAGTGTTTTTTTTTCTTATTTTTTAATTCTCTGGTGAAGGATATATAAGATTCGGCATAGCCGAATATAGCACTACGAGGGCTGCTCTATATATTTCTGGCCTAATAGTGAAAATGCGAAGATTTATAATTAAAAATGGTTTTATTGTTTTTCAAAGTATTCCCCAGCATGATTTATAAACTTTTGCATGCGCTCAAACCAGTTGTCGAAGCACTTTTTCCACTCCGACTGAGACACCTCTAAAACATGGTTTTTGAACACTTCAACAGCGACGAAAATCGTTGACCACGCATTTTTTTCTTGATATGCGGAAACAAGAAGAAGTCATTAGGTGCCAAGTCAGGGCTGTACGGCGGATGACCCATTAATTCGACGTTTTGGCCGGTAAAACGCTCTGGTTTGAGCCGATGTGTGAGAGCTCGCATTGTCATGGTGAACAATGATTCGTCTTCTCTTGTTGGTTTTTCGAATTTCTCCGATGACTTCAGGCAAACAAATTGTAGTGTACCACTGAGAAGTGACCGTCCTACGTTGCTCAAGCGGAACAGTCGCCACATGACCAGTTTTGCCGAAGAAACAGGCGACTATTTGCTTCGAAGTGCTTCTTACACGAACAACTTTCGTTGGATTTTGCTCGTCTTTGAAGACCCACACGGTCGATTGTTGTTTCGTTTCGGGCTCATACGCATAGATCTATGATTCGTCACCTGTGCCGATCTTATAAACGTCTTTTGAAGCACCGCAATCGTATTTTTGCAACATTTCTTTGCACCAATCGACACGAGCCTTTTTTGAGCGACTTTCAAATTGTGCGGGATCCAAGGAGAACAAACCTTTTTTACGGCCAGGTGTTCATGCAGTATCGAATGTATGCTGGTGGAAGAAATGTCCAAGGATGTCTCTATCTCTCGGTATGTCGCATGTCGATCTTGCATTATGAGTTCACGCACGGCATCAATGTTCTCTGGCACAACAGCCGTTTTTTCACAGTGCTATAGGATGGTGCTTCATCGCTATACAAAGATTTAAGTACATCAATGCACTCTTGTTGTGATAATCCACGTCAAAAGTTGTGAAAAATGATGGCACGAAAATGTTCACGAGTTAATTCCATTTTTTTCTATATTAATTTTTTCAAGTCACTGTAAACAATACAAATAATGGTCGTACGTCAAAACGTTTTGAGTACGATTATGCTTAAAAATGACAAACTTTCCAATGGAAATGTCAGATTGCACTTGGCAGCACTCAGTGTTGCCAGGCCAGAAATATATATAGCAGACCTCGTATTACTTGTTTTAACATAAGCGGATTATAGCACTATTACTTGTTTTAACAGATTTCATTAATTTGAGACACTTGGTCCGTATTGTAAGAAAAATATAAATTTTTTAAGACAATTATATATTAAATAAAAACGTTTTATTCGGTATAAGCTAACAAAAGTGTTCCTTATAGCCGTATTAATAAAAAACTAACTAAGGTTTTACACAAACTAACGACATCTGTGACTGAACTGTTTTTAATGGTTTTTTTGGCATTTAAAAAATATTTTTATCCTAACATAGATTTTGTCCATTCTTGGGATAAAAATGAAAATAAAAATTAAATAATAAGTTTAGAGCAATAACACATTATTTGAAAGATTATGCTCAATCATGCTCAATCTATATAAAAAAAAACTCAACCGATCCCTATCATCTGCCTGCTAATTATAAATTTTTATTCAGTGAATTAAATAAAATAAATTATTTCAATATAAAACTAAAACGGCGACTTTTTAGAAAAGTAAAAAAAAAAAAATTATAGACAATAGCTTGGGCAGAAGCTCTTTAAACCTGTACTTACTGCACAATAATAAAGAAGTAATAAACGAAAACTTCAGATATACAATTTTATTTTCCTATAGTCAAAATTTACTTAATATTTTGAAGCAACGATACGAAATACTATAAAGAGGGTAACTTTTAAATTTACTGCCTTATCTTATTTTATCATTTTTTTTTATTGTATTGTGAAAATTACTCTGAACATTTTAGTGCACCGTATACAAAAAAGCCATAGTAAATTAAAAAAAAAACACAGGGAACCGACCTTATGTTTAATTCACAACCAGATTTGTAAATTTAAACTGAGACAGTATACTGTATAATATATTAACATAGTGAAGAATAATTGTTAGATTTAAAAGCAATTTCCAAAAATATGTCTATTATATTTTGAATTAGTTCAAAGGATTACTTAAGACAACAGTGCATATTTATATACAAATGATGCTGAGATTTTTTACATCTTGTTTTTTTTTTTTTTGGATCGATTATATACACCAAGTCACTAAAGCATTTCTAATACCTACAAAAATTTACGTCATGAAAATATTAAAGTAACAAAGAATGATCTATTTGAAATTATATGTTATCGATTGCCTTCTGCAAGACCTTGCTTGGCCCCACTTTTTTTTTTTGTTAAGAGAAGAAGGATAAACATCAATTAAATTTTAGTTCTTATATACAAAATATTACAATTTAAATAATTTTTCTCAGATAAAAATACAACTTATGATTAGTTAAATGTAGGAAAAAAATTTAAATTCATCTTACCTCCAACACTTGAACCATTTTGTTGTGAATATAGATTTTGTTGTGCTGTTTGGGGTTGTGGCGGATATAGTTGGGGTGGACCTTGTGGTGGTGGTGGTCCGGCACGTGTCGCGCCTGGTGGCACTAAAACAGGTGCTGGACTAACAAGGCGCATTGGTGTTCCTGTACGTGGTCCCATAACAAGCGAACCGCTCTGATCAAAAAATGCCGGTATGACCTGATGTTTTAGTTGTTTTTATTTATTCACATAAGATTTTTTAATTTAATTGTTAGAGTTTTGATTGCATATTTGTGTTTTTTTTACATGTTAGATGTTATTTGTTAGGAGATAGAATGGATGCGTTTTATGTCAATATATAAAAAATTACACAGCCACATGAAAGAGAGGAAGAGATAAAAAAATTTTTGTTTGTTTTATGTTTATGTTAACGTTTGATAATATAAAATATTTATATTTTATTAAAAAGCATTTTATGTATTTATCAAATTTATACAAAATATTGTGAATTTTACAGATGTACTACAGATTTCTTTTTACAATATTTCTCTTTGTTTTCAAAATGTTGTTAATTTACATGTAAAATTACACAAATTTTATATCGAAAGCATTTTTAGATTGTTTTACAATTCTTTTTCTTTTACCCACCTGATAAGATTGATTTTCGGCTCCTTGTTGTGATGGTGTTAACGGCCTTCTTGGTTGCGTGCCTTGTTGTGGTATTAAATTGCCTGGATACATGCCCCAAGGTGCGACGCCATAATACTGTGGCATTTGTGCTGCTATCAATCCCATATAAGGTGCTGCATCTTGACCCGGGTTAATCACGTAGGGTGCCGCTTGTTGTGCTGCGTATGCAGCATTCTGTTGGGCAGCTAAAAATTGTTGAGATGCAGCAGCCATTTGCATTTGCTGCGGTTGCATTGTACCGTTGGGTGCGCCCGGAGGTGCACCAGCGGTTGATGCAGCCGCAGCTGCTGCAGCCGCGGCAGCAGCATTTGTAGCAGCAGCTAGTCCAGGATTTTGTGAGCGAAATAATTGCTGTAACGAAAAAGAATAAGTTGTTTAATATACAGCCATGAAAAAAATTGTTTAAAATTAAATAAAAAAGATTATTTTCTTCAAACACCCTATAAAACTTACAAAAATGTATTTTATTGGCCTCAAGCTAAACAGTATTGAGTACAACACGTTTTCAATTATTTATTCTAGAAATCGAATTACACATTTCTAAGAAGTAGTTTTGTTTTTGTTTTTCTGAAGTAAATATTGCTGTTGTATAAGAAAAGTAATCAGAAATATTTTATACTTCAATAAAAATACATACATACATATTAAAAATGTAGAAATTTAGCTCTTCAAACCACAGAAGCAAGCCCACTGAAATATTTCGGCAGCGGTTGAAAGGTAAATTTAGCCGGCATCGGCGACTATGCCGCTAAAGCCGATTATTTACCGGCTTACTGGACTTTGTACGGCTAAGTCAAAACTAATAAACAAACCTTAAGGAGAAGTTGTTAGCCAGATTAAACGTCTGATTCTTAAAACTGTATCGACTGGCGGTTAGCCGCGCCAATACGACTTAGTTCACTGCTTCAAACCTTTTAATACTAACAGAAAAATCATTTAATATAAATAAAGTATTTTCTGTGCGTATGTAACAGTTTTATATGCACCGCACACTTATGTGGTACACTAGAGTACGAGCTAAAAAAGCAGAGGGTTGAACTTTTCAGATTTTAAGTCGTTAACATATATTTTCAAGATATAGAAGCTAAATTTTGGAAAAAGAATTTTGTTTATTGCTGATTGTCTTCCTTCATACAATGCAATAGAAAATGACATTTAAAATTTTTGAACTTCTTTTAATAGTAAAATTTAATTTTACATAAAATTTATATCAGTCTGCATTATTTGTATTAAAAAAGTAATAACTTTATCAAATAAGTAAAAAGCAGAGATTAGTTAGTTTTAATAAATGAAAAAAAGTCTACAGAATCATACTAAACAATAAATAAATAAATTGTATAATAAAATCCAAATAGCTCTCATTTCATTTTTATAACCTTGGCCACAGTTTGTCATTCCGTGTAATTTCTACAATATTAATTTTCAACCGCATAAAGTATATTTATTTTGAGTTATGCTGCATAGCGAAGTAGATAGAGTGATGTCCGTCCATTCGTCCTAGATGAACTAGGGAAAACTTAAATACGCCAATCGATCGGACATAGCTTCAAAAATTTTGCTATTGAAAATCAGCATTCGAGGCAGCGGACAAATCAACACTCCCGCCTTTAATTTTTTCATAACTTTATTTCTACTTTCATTTGTAATCCTGTTTATAATAAAAACGAAAAAAGATATTAAAAATTGTTGAGCTTTTTGCCTGATACAGCTACTTTTTCAGAAAAAAAAGAAGAAAAACTTACAATTAAAAAAAAAAAAAAAAAAAAAAACTTGTTATGAACAGAAAAACTTTATGGAACGAAAAATGTCTTATGCCGATTTTTATTTAAACTATTCAACAGGAAATCTGCAGTATGGTACATGTGTTTATGCATGTGTATATGGTTCATTCAGCATAGCCGAATATAGCACTCTTACTTGTTTAACTTGTTAACAATTTTTTACTCACATAAAACTGGAATAATTTTCATTAAGGCCCATTGACACTATTTTACAAGTCTTACGACTTGCATTAGATTTGATAAGAATTAAATGTAAGGAAAATTGTTGTGATTGTCACAAAATCCAACGTAATGTTCATTTTGTTCCTACACTATCACACTTCAACACAAAGGGACCAATAATTGGACCCAAGTGGGCCGTGGCAACACGGCTGCCTGCCTGACCTATTACACTTCAAGTAGAATGAAAATTTTCAGCAAACCAAAAACCCGAAAGGAAACTTATTTCTCGTAGCTTTTGTGTTCATCAAGAGTACAAAAATAATCTTTTACCATCCGAAAACTTGCAGAAATGAGGGATTTTACCTACTAAACTGGTTGGTTCAGTTTAATTTATTTCAGAAACGAATATTTTTGATAGCCTGTTGTCTCTTAAAGAGCTTTTAAATTTATAGCTCTAAAGATACACATATTTGGGGTCATAGAGTGAGTCATTTTAAGGCATGCTTAGAAATATCTCCCTAGGTGGGTTCTTCTAAGAGTCTTTTTTCGGAGTGCTCATTCAATGGTTTTCTGGGTTATGAGCAGCAAAACAACCCTGACCTGATAAAGTGGAAAATTATAGTGTTTAGAAAAATTTCTAAAAATGTATTTGTATTATGGGATGTGAAGTTTCTTTTCGTATTACTTGACATATTATTAGTCATGTTCATGTGGAATTCAGAACATGCCTGATACATTATATTTGCTTTCACACTAGCACACTTTTTCATAATACTTAGGTATTTGACAAGTCTTTATACTTAGTATTGTAGTGTGAAACTAGTAGTTTAAAGATTCCGCATGTAACTTAAAAAATAATACTGAAGCAATCATATATTACTTGAAATAAATAAATGACTTAAAAAACAAATATACTTTTTTGGTGCTCTTCCCTAAAAAAAATATATCAAATAACATTAATACAAAAGTTATGGAACTTTAAAATGAATCCCTGTTGGTGAAACTACAATATAATTTTGAATATAAGGTTAAATTAAGATTTGTAACCATTTACACTAAAGAAAAAAAAGCAGTTAAACTTTTATTATACTGCTTTTTCTCCTCTTAAAAGTATTATTATTTCTTTTTATTACTGTGTAAAAATCTTGTATTACTACAAAATTTCAAAAAACTCACGAAATAAAAAGTGTAAATATGTATTGAAAATAATGAATAGTTGTTTCGTTTTATAACAACTATAACATTTTATATTCGTCTTTTAAACTTAAAACTGGCTCGTAAATTTAAGGATTAGTTGTATGTTCTGATAGATACCGACACTTTAACTGCAAGTGCTTTTGATATAAACTTTTGTATATATTTTTTTATGTATTTTTGTTTATTTGCTCTTGTTGTTGCCCTGACACAGTTTTCGTGTACAAAGAACAAACACCAAAACAACAATGCGGTAGTAATAACAATAAGCTTTTTATAGTTACTTCGATAAAATATCGTCTTTATTTTAACAACAATAATAATTTTATTTTATTAAAAAAATTCATGTGGATCATAAAATAAATTTACATGAGTTAATTCAAAGTAGGCCTTACGAAGTGAGCGTCTAAACGGTTTAGCTAAAAACTAAAAAAGGATTACAAAAATCATTTCTCGTTATGTGTTTATAAATAATAATTCTGGAAAAAACTCGACATCAAAACAGATTTTATTTGTCGGTCTATAACGGTTCAAGGGTATGTCCACACACATCAGATTGCATTAACTATTGGGACACCCGCATATTTCATCTCCAAACTTTATACTTGTTAAACTGTTTAACAGTTTGGCAATATACATAAAATTAGAGCAACTACTATAGGGCCACCCTTTAATTTCCAAGTTTAAATTATATACTTGCGGTTGTAGTAGAAGTAGAAATCAGGTTCTTTCAACCGTCTGTCTATAACGGTTCAACAGTTTGGCCGCATACATCAGATTACATCAACTATTGTACAACCCTTTAGTTTATATTTTAAAATATTTATACTTCTTATTATACCAAAGAAAGTAGTGGACATTCTGTTTAGCTTTCAAGCGTTTATCTATAACGGTTCAAAAGATAGGCCCATATAAGTCAATTTACGTCACCCATAACCCTTTTATTTTTAGATTTATTTTTGTATTACTTTTTACTATTGGGGGATATAGTAATACGCAGTTTTTTAAATTATAAAGAAGTGGACTTCACGTTTGATAATACACTTAAAAAGCATGTTTACAGTATGGTGACACCCTTTAAATTTTTAAGATTATGAACTATTTTTAAAATTATAATTTATCAAATTACAAAAAATTTTCAAAATCGGTTCAGAAATGACTGAGTTCTGCAGGCATAAACATAAAAAAGCAAAATTAAGTCTAATTGATAACCTCCTTCTTTTTTTGAAGTCGGTTAAAATGACTTTAAACTTTTCATAAAACTAAAACTTGTTATTTAAAGAAGCTCTTAAGTTTACTTACAATTTCATGTTTCCAAGGTCCTTCCGCTGTTTAAATTTTATCTAGCGCAAAAATTAAAAAGACATTTTTCAGTTGTTGTGTTTTAAGAGCCATTAAGTCAAGAGCTTAAAGAAGTATTGAAAATTTAAAGCATTGTTCATTTAACGATAATATTTTAAATACTAAACGTCTACTCTTACACCTGTTTCATAAATGTATTTATGTATCTTAATATGTCGGTACGTATGAAGGTTTATATGAATTTACGTAAAGTATATGTGTAATAAAAACTTCTTGCAAAAAACTTTGCTAAACAATACTAATAAAAAGTCTCAAAACCATTTTGGAAGGGAAAATTTGTTGTTTTTATTTAATTTAAGCACAAAGTAATTTTCAAAACTTTCATTTTATTTGTATTCATTCAAAAACACGCGCCGTACACTTCATCTTTTATGTTTTCATAAATTATTAAAATTTAAATTTATGCTTAACAGTGCTTAAATTCCCTTGAGTAGGATTCAAATTATCTTGTATTAAATTAAACTTGTAAAAGCAAAGACAACATAAATCAAAACGGAACTGATGAACATTTTGAGTTTTACATGTTAACTTTGTGAAATTCACTACAATAACAGACATTAACATATCAAAACAGTTATTAAATAGCGCATTCCTTTTTATTAAATGTCTCGCAAATACAATATAGACGAATTAACTTTTCAATTTCCATTCTCATCATAGGATTTCAAGAGTATATATTTATTATTATTTTATTTATTTAGTAGTATTCAAAATAGTTTTACAAAAACAATAAACATAAAATTATATCCCTATATATTTTAGCTAAGCTCATTATTATTATTCCTAACATAATTTACAATATTTCTTCTAAAAGCATTAGAATTATTTTCATTGCATTGCACTAGTGCTTTTGCTGGCCGCAGTCTAAAATCCAATGCATTCCTTAAATTATATGGCTGGGTTTCTCCAACATATATTAGCTGCTCAGTTGTATGAAATTATTTATCGTTAAGGAGGTTAACAACTATTGTACAATTTTAATAAACCACCGGAAATTATACACAATATCATAATAAAATTATTTTTCACTAAATTGAAACAAAACAAAATGTAAGTAATAAATGAAGATTGTTTCTTCAACATTTTTTATGAATAGCAACGGAAAATCAATGTTGATTCCTTATATACACACGCACACACATAAGCTCATACAAATATAAATATTTTTTTAATAAGAAACAAAATCAATAAACATTAAAAATAAATTTTATGAGGCTTAAAAATGTGTTAAAAGTACACACACACGTGCATATAACAACTTATGCATCAACTGTATGGCAACCCAGAGTAAAAACAAATCCCCTAATATTATGCTACAAGTATTTTGGTTACTACACAACGTCGAAAGGAACCGAATGCAGAAGAAAAAACAAAGCAAATATAAAACCACTCACACAGATTTATAAAAAAACAACAACAAAATTAGAATAAATACAATGTTCAAAATCATTTCAACTGTGAAATGAAATCATATCAATATGTGTTTTCTTTTTTATATACACATACAAAAACTTTGATTTTAATTTCAGCACAAAAATTAGAAAAATTTATACGTATCCATCTAATTTTATTTACCATACATACGCCCAAAAGTATACCTTAAATTTGGTGAACTAAAAAGGCGAGTGTGAGAAGCTACTATGAATCAAAAGCTCTTAGTTCATGGCGATGAGAATAATAACATTATTTTGAAATGAAACAGAGCATAACAACATCATCATTATCAAAACATTATTATTATTTTATTTGTATTGGTTTAGAGAAAAAGTAATTTCATAGCATTTAGTTAAAGGCAAAATAGAAGTACATAAGAACGGTTCTAATATTTTCATTAAAAAATAGGTTTTTCTTACAATAAATTTTTCCTCAGAAAATTTTATAAATTAATAAACGTAACAATTATATAGAACTGCAGGAAAATAAACTAACCGCGTAAGAGACAATGAAACAAACACACACACACATATATACGCTAGCAAACAACCGATTAATAATACATACAAAAGATAAAAAAAAATGTTTTAAATGCGTTAAAATATACATCATACGAATCTCTAGGGTAAAATTTTGTACATTTGTATTCTAATATAAATACTTTCTTATGTCGTTTCCTTCGTTTTTCTTTTGTATTTTTTTTTTGCGAACAAAAACAAAAATCGTAAGAATAACAAACGAAATTGTTATTTGATCTGTGTATGAAAATAACGAAATCAAAGATGGCATGAAAATAATAATGAAATAAAAGTAAAAATCTAATAACATTCCAAAAATATGCTACCAAAGTCACTAATAATGTATTTAAACACAAATACACACGAATACAATACCGCAAGTAATTGAATATTAAACCAAATATGTGCAGTTGTATGTAATATATTTTCTCTGTCGTACCTTCGAAGGAAGGACCAAAGGAAAACAAAGCGAATCGTACAAATGTAAGAAATAAAATGTTATTCCTTGCCCGAGGGTGTAAATTATACGGATACAAATACATGTAAAAACTAAAAAAAAACGGCTAAAACCTTTTTTTTCAGTTATTAAAAAACATATTAAATTTGTGAATAAAAAAAGCTTTAAGCAAATTTTAATGTTTTACTAAATTAGTGTCAAAATACTCCGATCTGTTTTTCCTTTCAACGTACATAGAACATATGTTTCAGTTTCCGTAAATACAAATAGAATAGTTTTATTTTCAAATTGTTAAAGCACTAGGCTCAGTTTTTTTCAAATAAAAATATATTGTTTATTGTTTTTATTTTTTTTCGATATTTCGCCACATCGTTGGGTGGCATCTTCAGGAAACAGGAAATAAAATTATTAATAATAATAAGTTTTTTATTAAAAAAAAAAATTAACTTATATAATAATATATATTATTTTAAAGGCGTTTAATTGTAATTGTGTACGATAGTTAATATAATTAAATTGTTTTTGTGCATTCTCTCCCACCATAAATACCATGGCACCATATAACATATTATGTGAACAAAATCGAAATAAAAACTAGGCCTATTTTAAGGAACTGCTTTTTTATCTTTTTTAAATTAATATTTTCTCAAGTTTCCCTAGATTAAGTTAAACATAAAATCTTTTAATAGATGCTAACAGAAAGAATCACAAACAATATCATAAATAAAGTACTTGAATTAATAAAAACCTAAACACAAAAACACTTTTACGAATTTATTATTTTCAGTTATTTTACGCCTAAATAACATGCATTCGCTCGTTTTATTATTTTGCCCCCAAAAAAGTATTTATTTGATTGCATAAGCAAGCAAAACTTCAAATAATTTAATACAATCCTCACCAAGTAAAACACTTTTAAAAATTTATTCTCACACAATAATAAAAATATATTAAGATCTCAACACGAGGAAAATGATATAAAATAATATGGTGGCAAAACATGAACAATAATATAAGGAAAGCTTAAAATATCAACATCTAGAAATCATAAATTCTGAAAACATTGGGTTATTGTTGTCTTTTTTATTTCTGCCATTAATTAAAGCATTTGCTAAGGAAATACGGTTTATATATTCACCAGTTACAAATGCAATATGAACTAAAAAAAGTCCTGAAATAATGCTAATTTGAATAGCGACGGTTTACTTTAAGCCCGCCTATGTTTAATTTCTTATTTAATTACAACTTTTTGATTTTCTTGGACCTGCTACTGCTCGTTAGTAAATTAATTAAATGAGAGTTATATTTAATCAATAAACCATGGGAAAAAATGCACAGTATCCCTAGCATCCTTCACCACAAGTGGAAAAAGGTATATCTAAGTTTATCATTTCGTGTGTAAATCTTACAATAACCATTTCCGATCCCATAAAGTATATTTATTCTGAGTTCTTACGCATAACTAAATCGATTGTGCGACCGGGTCAGTGACCGGGTTGAAATCCACTTTTCCAAGCCTAAAGAAAGAAAGAGCTAGAAAGAGCCAATCGATCAGAAAATCAGCAAGATCGGTCCATGTCCGACAAAGCAGCGGGCAGAACACCACGCCTGCCTGTAATTTTTTCAAATCAATTGGAATAAATCTAGTTAAGTGAAGTAACTCCACCCAAAAAAGCTAATATATAGGACGATAGAGAATAAAAAAAATAAGAAAAACAAAAACATGAAGTGAAAAAGTTGGCGCTCGCTCATATTTTCCAAGTTATGGACCCCTAAACTTTTTATAGAAAAGTACGACTGTGCACTATATTTTTAAGATATCAATTTGGCTTAAGAAGAGATTTTTTAGGAAATATCAAAATTTAAAAAAAGGCTTAACCCATTAAGAGGCGATTACATTTTTATGTAAAATTATATATAGTTTTAAATTTTTTTATTTTTTTAATTCTCTGTCACCCCAATATTTGTGTTTTTTTTTTATTGGAGTTACTTCACTAAACTAGATTTACAAATATGGTAAAGGGTATATAAGATTCGGCATAACCGAATATAGCACTCTCCTGATTTTTATTGATTCGAACGAGATTAACGTAAGTAAGTAAATTGAAATGATTAAAAAGGTAATCCTGATTATTATATGTTAACCTCTTTTTTGTAAGGAATTGTTTGGAATCTACTAAATATCTTTAAAAAATGAATTTTCATCCGGCTTTTAAGTTCACGTATATTTTCATTTCTAAATTTGCAGCATTATTTGCATACATCTTCTTTAGATTGTGAACGTTGTAAACATCATCTATTTAACCAAACAATTTAATAAATTTGAACACGAGAAATAACTTAAAAATGCTGCATGAAATTGTCCCACACCAAATTAAATACTTTAAAATCATTTGCCGAATCAGTAAAGTAAAATAGTGCATAAACAAATTGTTATGAGCAGAATAAAACTTTTGTCACAACGAAGAGCTAATACGGATACAAATTTGGCAGGCAGATTGTAAATTTTATTTTTTAAACTATTTCAAAAACATAAGCATTTTAATTTTTAATTAATACAAAAAACAAAAATTTCGTTGTTTTTGTTTTAAAGGTAAATAATACGAACGAAATTTTCTTTTAAAATTGTGGGCCTAGCAGTTGTATGGCATTTGAAATTATTCCGCAAATTTTACTATAAGATAAATGATATAATTATCCTTATTTGAAGGTAAAAAAAAAAAAACAAATTTTATTTGTTCAAAGCGTATGGCAACGCTGAGCTTTTTTAACTTCTTTTTAATTTCATTCTAAAGAATTGCACGAAGCTCCTACAAAATTAAATCATAAAAAATAAATTAATTTTTTTTTTAATAATTTTTCTTTTTTAATTTCTTAAAAACTAAACTATATGCAAACTTAAGCCGGATTAATATTATTTACTTCGTTATAAGACTAAAATAAATCGAATAATATTTAATTTAAAAATTGAGAATATTAAAAAAAATACGTTTCCATTACATCTGTAACATGATTGACTTGACCGTCTTATAAATTAACATTTAATTACTAAGATGTCAGTATTTTTATACTTTTTTCACTTTTCTTTTTTGCTGTCTCCGATATAAATAATCCTACTTAAAAACACATCTTTTATATTTCAAGTTTAAGTAAAATAAAGAAAAACTAAAATTGAATTATAGAAATTTTTCTAAAGACAAGCAAACTTCAAAAAAGAAAACATATCATTTGAACTTGTTTCATCAGTTCCACTCAAGTTTAACAAACAACAAGAAAGTGGAAAATTAGATTAACTGCAATTTGAACTAGTTAGTAGATAGACAGTCAAGTCAACCAGATAGTTAGACATCCATTGAGAAAACAGTTTTTAACAAGCAGTCGTTTTACCAACCAGGCCAAATGGTTGGCATACAGAAATAAAACAGATGTCTTAGATATTTTCTGCAGCATTTTTTTAACGGGGAAAAATATGTTTAAAATTCACAACCTGCTAAGTTTTTTTTTTATCAGTCTCGCATAGTAATTATTCCTTTCAAAGTAGCTTGTAAAACAGCAATTTATTTAATTTTAGCCTTGAATAAAAACAAACAGGTTGACATTCAATGTTTAAACATTAATCTTTGGCTACAAAATCTTGAGTTTTCTAAGAAGGAATTAAAAAATGTTGGAAGAAAGCTGTTGACTTTGAAAATTTCTAAAGCACATAATTATATATTTAATAGAAAAAAAAATAACATAAATAAAATTAATTAGTAAAGAGAAATTTTAAAGCAGAAATAATTCAAATGTCAAGCAACTTTAAAAAATTTTATAAAGTGCAATTATCTCGTTTAGAAAACGTATTTTTTATGGTTTAATTATGATTTTTATTTTTTTTTTTCGACAAATGAGTGCATCTAAGAGTTGTGTTGTATAGCTATATTAAATTAAATTGCATACTTTTAGAATAGGTGGCATGTCATAACGTCCAAGAACATAATGCCTATCAACGTAGAGACATAAAGTCCATGGATATTCGTATTATTGATATATTTTATTGTATTCTATATAAAAATAATGCAATGTTTTTATAAACTGGCTTGTAGAAAATCTTTGGTCAGCGAAGTCGGTGTTGGTTATACCATAGAGAAGAAAATCCATGCGCACGTCCGAAGTTCGGATATGCAGGAAATCTTTGCTAATCGATACTGTTATTGTTTAAAGTGTGGACATTATGACACTTTCATATGAGGCACAATGCCATGCTAAAAACGACACAATATCCATGCTCATTGTGACTTTATATAGCAATAAAAAGTGACATTAAGTGGCATGTCCTTGGACAATATGACATGCCACCTTAGAATAATATTAAAATAATCTAAACATATATTAAAGTGTAACGAGATCATTTCTGTACATAAAATATTTTTTGAAAATCGATATGGAATTTTTATTTCTGTCCGTCTGTCTGTCATATTGCAAGGAGGTCGATTAGAACCTTGGTTCAAATATAGAACTCTTTTTTATTCATAAAAATAAGTCATTTCGTAGAGAAAATAGAGATACAAATGTAACTGCATCCGTTTTTTTTTAAATGAAACATTTTTAACACTGTTTATAGAAATTAAATCTTATCCTGACTTACAATCGTTTGAATATAAAAAACGAAAAAATAATATCAGAATATCAAATTTAGCTTAAAACTATTTCGGTTATATACTCAACATAAGAAATGAATAATTTTTAGTGCGGTCTTGTCATTCCTGTAACAAGGTTGATCACATTCCTTAATTGCGGAGCCAA
Source organism: Gymnosoma rotundatum (assembly GCA_916610165.2). Classification (NCBI taxonomy): domain Eukaryota; kingdom Metazoa; phylum Arthropoda; class Insecta; order Diptera; family Tachinidae; genus Gymnosoma; species Gymnosoma rotundatum. Next base: position 123,248,016 of record OU744336.1, on the reverse strand, counting down.
ATTTATAAATCCAAAACAAAACTCTAAAAACTACTACAAACTAGCTATCGAAATTTTAAAAGTTAATGCACCTTTTTTTATTTGTAATTTTATTAAATAAATTATTTCAAATGATGTGTTAGTTTTTAATGAAAACAGGAAACATTTTTAAAACTAGCAGTGTTGAACGCTTTTCATTTTATGAGAAAATAATACAAAAAGAATCCTACTACCAATCACTGTTTCAGTCTTACTGACTGGCTTTTCTTCGATTTGCTTATGGACCATCACAAGCATTTAGAAGTATTGTCTCTCTTACTGTCATTCTTTGTCATTAACAAAATTCCTATATAGTATCAGCCGATAAAATAAATATTATTAGAAGATTAATTTTTTTAACACTGATGGACGAAATAATTATTTAATTAAGTTGTACGAGGGCTGCTCTATATATTTCTGGTCTAATAGTGAAAATGCGAATATTTATAATCAAAAATGGTTTTATTGTTTTTCAAAGTATTCTCCAGCATGATTTATACACTTTTGCATGCGCTCAAACCAGTTGTCGAAGCACTTTTTCCACTCCGATTGAGACACCTCTAAAACATGGTTTTTGAACACTTCAACAGCTTCTTCTGGTGACGAAAATCGTTGACCACACATTTTTTTCTTGATGTGCGGAAACAAGAAGAAGTCATTAGGTGGCAAGTCAGGGCTGTACGGCGGATGACCCATTAATTCGACGTTTTGGCCGGTCAAAAACGCTCTGGTTTGAGCCGATGTGTGAGAGCTCGCATTGTCATGGTGAACATTGATTCGTCTTCTCTTGTTGGTTTTTCGAATGATGAGAAGCTCCGCAATCGTACTTTTGCAACATTTCTTTGCACCAATCGACACGAGCCTTTTTTTGAGCGACTTTCAAATTGTGCGGGATCCAACGAGAACAAACCTTTTTTACGGCCAGGTGTTCATGCAGATCGAATGTATGCTGGTGGAAGAAATGTCAAAGGATGTCTCTATCTCTCGGTATGTCGCATGTCGATCTTGCATTATGAGTTCACGCACGGCATCAATGTTCTCTGGCACAACAGCCGTTTTTGGACGACATTCACGGAATTCGTCTTTGAGCGAGCTTCGGCCACGATCAAATTCATTATACCAATTTTTCACAGTGCTATAGGATAGTGCTTCATCGCCATACAAAGATTTAAGTTCATCAATGGGCCTTTCCAGGCATTTTTTCCACGAGGCTAAATACTAATTTTTATATATTAAACATTAAGAATCTGAGAAGAGGCGTCACTTATCAGGTGCAATCTATCAAATATGATTAGAGTTTGGTTCAAAAATAGTATCAAGCTTTATTAATTTATACAAAAGTTTTAAAAGTAAATCAGTAAGTTTTTTTCATCAAAAGTTTTTCAAATTGAAAATTTTCCATGTGTGTTAAATTACATAGTGAAAATTGGAATATTATTTTCAAATACGCAATGAACCAGTCGTCCGCCATTAAGAAGATTGCCGGCTGTACCTGAAAAAGCTACTTCTATTGCAACATTGGGATAATTGCATATTTCTGGCTCTGTGCTGCTCGTCGGATATATATGTGTTTCTCCATATCTGTGGCACTTATAGCTGACAATCGCTATTCTACTGTCAAGAATATCAAATGTTTCTTTAAGATTTAGTAGATTTTTTAAACTTAAGGATTTTACCAAAAAAAGGATATTTTTCAGAAATAAAATCCGTATGACCGTAAATGCCCGTTTTTCCGTTTTACTTTCATCTTATTCTTAGCTCTACAAACAGATGAGTATTGGACATTATAGATGAGGATCTATCCAAATTTCGAATTTATTAAAATCGATTAGTCAGGAAGTTGAGGCGTATAAAAATGACCGTTTCCCCCTTTCCCTACTCTTGGCCCACTATTTTAGCATATAAATACCCTATTGCACCATCCAGACAAATATCTACCCATGTTCCAAATTTCATTAACATCGGTTTAGAGGCGAATGACGCAGCAGCAAACAAACATTACAAAGAGATTTATACGTATATTACATTTGTATAAAAAATTACCACTTTTACATTTATTTTGCGCTTTTGAAGGCACGCAGAAATAATATTATACCTCATTTAACGAACATAAAAAAATCATAAGGAAAAGAACGCGTAACGTACACATATAGTCACACGATCATCAACACTCTTTAAAACATCAAAATTTTTTAAGCATAAACACAACAAGTAAGAGTGCTTCATTCGGCTTTGCCGATTCTTATATACCCTTCACCATCTATGTAAGTCTAGTTCAGTGAAGTAACCCCAATCAAAAAAGCAAATATTAGGGTGACAGAGAAATAAAAAATAAGAAAAAAATTTAAGTACCACATATATAAAATTTCAAATAAAAATTTCAGCTGCTCGTAATGCGTTAAGCATTTTTAAAAACTTTAATTATTTCCTTAAAGATCTCTTCATAAGCTTTAAAATGATACCCATATTGTTATTTTGAAAATTTTAGAGGCCCGTAACTCGGATAATATGGGCGAGCGCCAATTTTTTCACTTGATGTTTTTTTTTCCTATTTTAATTTCTCTATCATTGCTTCATTGTTCCAAATAATATGGAAAAATTAGAGGTAGACGTGGTGTTTTGCCCGTTGCTTTTAAGGACATTGACCGATAGAACCTCTTTCGACGCTATGTTTGATCGATGACGTATTAAAATTTTCTCTAGCTAATTTAGTGCCTCGGCAAGCTTGATTTCAACACAAACACAGACGGACATCGCTCAATCGAATTCGCTATGCATAAAAAGTCAGAATATATAGACTTAATGGGGTCGAAAATGGATACTGTAAAAATTACAAACGGAATGACAAACTTAGTTTGTCCCACCACTTTTTGTGGTGAAGGGTATAAAAACTAAAAGCAATGAAAGGTACTAGTTTTACCTACTAAAGAAATAATGTAAAATTGTGCCACTTTAGTACAATATAGATGTTTTATTGTTGTGTATGAGTAGAAATAGTTATCTACGTTCGGGTGTTGGTACAGAAAGTATGACCTCATTTATATTTCACAAGTTGACCATATTTACTTAAAAGCCATGAACACACACGAACACCGCTATACAAATGCTTCCAAGTCCCAAAACAAATAAACATAATTGTACATTTTTATTAGAGTTTATACAGTGATAGAGTGAGTGTGTTCTATACACTAGACACATTATTATACTTTATTATACATACACAATTATATTTCGACAAATACATACAAATAAGTATGCACACATATGTACACAGGTATCTGTAAACGTGTGCAAATGTAATAAAACGACACGTGTCCTTAAGTGACATAATTTGAAGCTATAGGTTTTTCAAACGAGTATAATATTTTTAGTGAAATGTATGAAAATTAAGGTAAATATTTACATTTTTGAAATGCGAGCTCATTTCTAACAAAATCGTTAAATTTAACAATAAAAAAAGAAAATAACAAATGGAATTCTCATTATGATTGCAAATTATAAAGAAGCATTAAGAATAAATTATCTAATGTCATTGCAGTAACACTTGAATTAGTGACAGTATTATGAAAACGATATCGATCGTCCTTAAAACATTTTTAATTTTGCTGGTTTCTCAAACTCAAATGGATTAGTTCTAGTGAAGTCATTTGGACCAGACGGGGCATTGCCAGGACAAACATTCAACGCAAAATGTGTTATAGGCATCAAATGCCTTTATATAGATAGACCTGGAAGGTTTCTTTTTAAAATATCAAGGGAATCATAACAAGCCATTAAATTTCAGGCTGGAGGTATCTGGATTATTAAAGCATTGCCCTCCTCTCTAATTAAGGCTCGTTAAGGTGGGACCATAATTTGTCATTTTTACTACAAAGGTTCCCTAACGACACTTCCGCTGTTCTGTTAACCAAATCGTCTCCCACAGCAACACAACAGTTTTTTCCGTTTTTTATCGGTAGTCCAGGAGGTTTGAGCTGTTAGTTTTTATCATATTCGCCTTTTAAACAACCTATCAATCGCGGCTACGTAACAACAATCATTTCAATTAAATACAAGACTCAGTTGGGGCTTGAACTCCCGCGGCTGATCAACATATGTTAGTTTACTTTTATTTTCTTCACACATACTTCACTTTTACAAATAAAGACCCAAACATCATCTTAAGTTCACTTTAAGTTTATTTGTTGTACAACATTACATTGACTTAAATCTTCTAAACTATTATTAATGCCACGATCAAAAAGCGTTAACAAAAAAGCTGTCTAAAACAATTTGTAGCACTCATAGTGAATAAGGTGGCCGTCAGCAACATGTGAGAATAAGAGCTTTTTCCTTTCAAAGCCCTTTATATTTTATATTTTATTAACAAAAGGAAATGAGAATGTTGCACTAAAAGTGTCCATTTACTACTAAAGCAATTATTTAAGTAATTAAAACTACATTTTATTTAGAAAAGAAACCCAACCTAAAGCCATTTCCTTCACTGTTAATGTAAAGCGTAACATAATTATAATCAAATAAAAGTATAGAATATCCCTTGGCAACAGGAATGTAAAAAGCAGATTGGAAATAATATAAAATTAACGAATATTTTTAAATGTAGAATTTAAATTCAGTTTTCACTAAATAAGTTATTTTATTTATGACTACAATTTGAACAAAAGTCATTAATTAAAGAAAGTAATTACAGAACTTAAAAAATTATAAATAAAATAAATATAATAATAAAAATTAATTTCCCTAAAGGAAACAAAACTGTATTAATAATTTAAATAATAAAAAATTTGCACACTCACATTTATTAAATGGGTCATTTGTTAAAGTTGCAAAATGAATAGAGTAGTGTGGCATGTAATCAGGCGTTAAATATTTATTATAAATACCAAAAGTTACCTACGACTGCCTAAGAAATCTTTAGCAATTATAAATAACAAATTGTTCAGAGGCACATACACACTTTTAACACAGAGCACAAGTAACAATTATTTAAACAGGTTTTGCCTGCACAGCAACAACAAGAACAAAAATCGTTCGTTTTAGGACAATCCATTATTGTTAAGTAAACTCCATTAAATTGTGCCCAATCACTGATTGTTACACAAATTTGTATTGTGGGCGTGTGTATGTGTGAGTGTTTTTTGAAGGTTCAAGAATGATTGGTGTATGTGGAATAGTAGAGTATAAATGTGCTAGGAAGTGTAGAAATGGCTTCAGTAAATTTTTAAGAACAATGAAATGTTTTAACGAAATTAAACAACACAAAAGAGAATTAATACCACGGTTTTAATTTATTCAAATGACATTCAAACGACATCATTTCCATAGGAACCAAAAAAGAGGCAATAATTTTTTTTTATGGTTTATTTAAGTATTAAGTGGTTTAAGTTTTTCTAGCAGGATAATTAAATATAATTAATGAAAAAGAAAATAAATTTTTCTTAGCTTTAGGTAAAACTAAAATGTAGAAATTTCGACTTTAATTTGTAAAACAATTTAATTTAAAGTTATTCAATTATGGTTAAAAAAAGGTGACTATTAGTTAGCTGAAGTAATATTGGACTTCTTATAAATATATTTATCTAAACTGTTGAGTTTTTTGCTGAATTTAAAAGTTGGACAATTTTTATATTTGCGAGTTGGTTGGCAATGCAAAGAAAAATAACTTTTATAAACTTGCTTTGTAAATCAAAAATATAATTTTTTTGAGTATGATCATTAATATGTAAATAGAAGAATTAAATTTATTTTAAACATATTTTCTAATGGTTACTAAAAACTATTTCTCTTTGGCACATCAAGGAACAAAATCCGTTTTTGTTAGGCCATTTTAGCTTATTTAACAAAAGAACGAAAAATAAATCTGGATTTTAAAAATTTAACGATTTAGTTGTGCTTGCACTTCTTTACGAGAATATATTTTTCTGAACATAAACCATAAACGGTTTTACATTTTTATATTCATTTTCCTATTTCTACTACATTCGTTTTGCCATATACTGCTTTAACGATAGAAGTCACAGCATGATATTTTGTACCCAAGCACAGTGTAACACTTAATATCAATACGAAATTAATTGCCCAGAAAAATAATTACCTTAAACTTTAACTATAACTTTAAAGTGTTTGTGCTGAAGTGTAGTAACTCGTGTACACACAATCAACTCTAATACTAGTGCCAAACACAAACACACACACGAACACAAAAAACTCTTTTAAGTGAACTTCACTCTTGTGAACACCGCGAAAAATAGGGGAAAAAAATAGAACGAAAAATGGAAAAAACATTAAATTATGTATAGAAAGACATTTATCAGAATGTCAAGAACATAAAAAGGCTGTGCAGATGTCAGTGTATTTGTCGAAAATGTAAAAGAACAGTCATCGACGGCATATCTGAGAAATTTGCATTAATAAAAAATTTAAATGGATTTTTGAAAATGCAAACGTAACATTTATTTTTGCATTAATTGCTTCCTCATAAAATATGTTCTATAAACAGTTAACAAAATTTGAGCATCTTATTCTAAATAAGACAGTTAATATTAAAATATTATCTACTGCATTTAACACAACCGTCGTTTTACCTAAGGGCAGATATAACAATAAAATTACAACAGAATTTGGCTTCCGATAAGCTTCTATCAAAGCTCCTCATTCTACGATTTAATATCAAATATGAAGTTATTCTCAAAGTTGGTTGATTAAATACTCGTACTCGTAATTTAAAAACAAAACAGAGAGACATTTTAACAAAGAGAGCATCTCAGCCTAGTGGTAGTTGGTCTCATACACAAAGGGTTTCGTACAATGTATGGACCGGACCAGCATTTAATTTTATTTTTATCTATTTATTATTTTAAAATTTAAATCATCGTCCTGTTACGATTAATTGTTGATGTAGTGTTCTGTATTTAATATATTAAAATTGCAGATAAAAATGTTTAAACATCCAAAAATACAGAAAAACATCTTTATAAAGGTTTATATTTAATTTTTTTTTGTTTAAAACGTAAATAAAATAAAATAAATAAAAAAATAAGTTATTTTGAAATAATAGGCTAGGTATTATAAATTTCAGTAAGGTTTGGCGACTTCTTCTAATTTCACCTGGAAACTATAGTTTCTCACAACAAAGAAATATGCTGGAGAGGACGAAAACACATTTGCAAAAAGAACGACTCTACAAATGTTGGAAAGTTGAATGTAATTAATTTAGTTCTTCAAGAAAACAGCAATTTCCAAAAAACTTTTCATTCAAAGAAGGGTTTAAATTGCTTGCTTAAAAATAGCAACAGCACTTAAATCTTTACTTTGCTTCCATGTTTTTCAGCAAATACAAATTTCGTTCATTTATAAAATCAAATTCTGATTGGGAAAAAATAAAACAAACGCTAAGCAACGCGTGTTTACATTCACACTTAACTTATAACAATGTTATGAGTAAACAAGTAAGAATGACTAAAAATAAAAAAGTTGCATTTTCGAAGGTTAGTACAAAAGCACCAACAAATGTACAAGACGAGTTACAAGGAGAACGACAAAGTTGTGTGTGAACTTCGTCTCACCAAATAACGATTAAGATTATTTGGTTAAATAGATGATGTTTACGACGAAAAACTTCTACTTTGGAAACTCTATCTGTAAAGTTCTCTTATGGAAAATATTTATAATAATATGCTGCTACAAAGCCTTTAATATTGTCAGTTTTTTTTTCAGTTAGTTTTAACCTAAATACCTTATAGTGGTTTGCCAGCAGGTCATTCCAGCTTGAACTTACCTAAAAAGAAACAAGAAATTAAAATTATAAAGACATAATTGTGATAGGATTTTTTTGAAATAAAAGAATATTCTAAAATAAAAATCGGTTTTATTCAAGACAAGTGCTAATTTTAAAGTTTAACAATCTAGAAGAGAGTAAATAAATTATGTTTCTGACATAAAAAGCTTTCGTTTAACTTTGGTTACACTTTGCCATGATATGAGGTTGAATAAAATGGAAGGAAATTACTTAGTAACAAATTTAGTTAAACATTAGCATCAGCAGAAGGTACATATTGTTACCAATAATAAAATCTGGCAACTCCTGTTGTTGTTTCCGTATGAGAGTGGTGAATAAAGTTACTTCCACTAATGGTGTGTGTATAGAATAATACCACAATTAGCTAACAAAAGCTGGCAAAGTGGAGTAGTCTGTGGACGGTTAAGGATGGTAAGATCAAGAAGTTTAGCCAGATAAAGCCACAAAGTAAAGAATATAGAATTTATAATGAGCCACATTGGTATTTGCAATCAAAAGAATCCGTACGTTTCTATACAACGGGAAAAACGTAACAATATATTTATTTTACTATGTAATGCGTTACTTGCTTTTACTGAAAACACAAATTGGTTTTTTACTGTTCGAAAAGTCAAAACTGTTTTACAAATACATCACCATTTGTCTACGATTTTCACGCAATTATCTGTAATCTCTCTTTTTTTTTTTTTTTGTTTTTTTTTTGATAATCATTGTGTCACCCTGTTTTTTTTAAATCAGTTTGGCTTTTGATATAAGACTCTGAGGATTTCTTTACAAAATTTGGGCAAAGTCTATTGATGAGCTATGTATATATGAGCAGTAGCGAAATGGCCATATGGATATGCTTTCCCCACAGTAATACATTTCATTTTATAATTTTAAGATAATAAATATTTCATGAGAATATCATAAAATATTATATTTGAAGGAATCAAGCACAATTAAAGTAAACTAATATAATATTAGCAATATTTTTTCGCGTCCAACTTTGGACACACTAAAATAAAATTTATGCGGAAAAACATTCCATATCATTTGTGCAGCAAAAGTCTATATTTTTAGGTCGTTCTATAAATCCTACTTAGAACAGAGCTGATCATCTTGTCGTAAGTTTTTTTCCCCCGATATTTATTTAACTTTTTTATTTGGACCAGCGCTCAGGGGACTGTTTATGCTAGAAAATTAGTTTATGGAAAGGGGGATAGAGGAAGTACTTTTCTTTTATTAGGACCAGCATTTGAAAAATTTTACTTCAAACTTTTTGTGAAAAAATTAAAATAGTTTTTACAAATGAACAGATATAAATGTTTATTTTCTTTAGCTTATATTAAAACTAATTTTAATTAAAAAGTTCATTTTAAAATTGCAATTTAATTTTTAACCACAATTTGTTTTTATTCTTTTGGGGATTAAGGAATTAAAGCCTTTTTAATCGTGTGTTTTTTATGGTATGTTTTTCGTTTGGCATTTTACACTATAAAACGCTGTAATGTGAAATAAAGTTAAATTATTTAATTTATCAAGTAAAAACTTAACTCAACAGGGAATATTAATTTTACATTTAAATTTTATTTTTCGACTTTTTTGAGTCAGAGGTGTAATTCTAATAAAAGGAAAAAGAAACGTTCGTATTTTATGTGGGAGTACAACTACCAGTTTCCACGACTTTGTCTGCATGTCATCTCTAATTTGCTTAAAATTCAAATTTAGGAAAATGTGTTTTTAACTATTTAGACAATGTAAAAAATAATCCACTAAAAAAAAAAAATAAATAAATAAAATGTGCTGACAACTGTTTTAGTGCCATTACGAGTACACTGGTAAAATTTGGTGCTTTCACATTTGTATCTCTAGTTTTTCTACGAACTGACACATTTTTCCAAAAAAAGGTATTCTTTATTTGAAGCAAAGTTGTAAGGAACTCCTTACAACATTTTTTTTAATCCATCCAACAGTTTTTGCGTAATGCGAACACATACAGACAGACAGACAGACAAAAACTCCAAAAAATAGGAATTTTTATTCCATATCGATTACTATATACAGCAACACCAAAATTTTCATAAAATATTTCATGTAACGAAATGAACCCGTTACAGTTTTATTATATGTAAACTACACTATCTTCAAACTACTTTGATTGCCATTTTAAAGTAAGTGGGGAATGTAAAAGTTAAAACATTATTTTTCATAATGATGTAGATGTTGATAATGTAGAGAGAGACATGATTACCACACAATAAAATTAAAAAATAACACTGTACAACAAAATCAAATTTTTTCAAAAATTACAAGATCCGGGCTATATATTCTGATAGAGGAGACAAAAGAAAGAGATACGTGTATCGGCGTTTTAAAAGTTTACATCTGAATTTCATTTGAGAGGGGGTTGAAATTTCCCAGCTCTGGCACATTCTTATTGTCAAACGGCATAAGAAACAATGTGACTCTTACATTTTAGGTATAAAATGTGTTCAGTAAATTTATGTGAAATGTTACGGAGAACATTTTTGTAGAAATGTTAACCCTCTAACTCCTCAAGATATGGGTCTTTTCTGTCCTTTTAAAAAAGAGCAAAAAACACCATTGAAACAGGGTTTTAGAGGGTTAAAATGTTCCACAAAAATGTTACCCGTTAAATTTTACTATAAGTCCCTGAATACACCAAAAAGGAAAATTCAACCATTAAGTCAGAAATAGGACGCAAAAAAAGAGAGCTTAGGGTTAATTTCGCATTTATTAAGAATTTTGTTTTAAAGCAAATTTGGATAGCATTATTTACATTTTTTTCTTAGCTCTAGGCAATTCCACTTCATTATCATACAATGTCCAGCATATTTCAGCGATAAGCGAATGAATGCTTTTACCTTTATCTTACGAAAATTGTTATTACTTACTTTCCTTTTATAAACCAGATTTTATTACGTGTGAGAAGCGATAATAATTGTGGTTTTAAAAAATCTGTTTGAGAAAAAACCAATTCGAGAATGTCCATAGACCAAAAAAAAAAACAGATAAATATAAAAATAATTTCAATTAAACATTAAAAAATGTTTCATTTAGAATAACAAATTTGAAAAAGCAATTAAATTTTATGATAAATCAGGTCAATTTGGATGTACAAAATAATATAATTAGGAATTGTGGTTGTTAAAATTCCACAAATTTGGGAATGTCCCTAAATAAAATCAGGTACTAGAATATTTATCAGTGGTATTGCAATAGGTAATTAATTTCAGTTGAAACTGAAAATGTTTTCAAATCTAATGTGAAAAAGGTAATAATTCCGGTTGTTAAAAATCTGTTAAAATTGCATTTGGAAATGTTAAAAAAGGCTAAATAATACTTATGATGTATGAATTACTGCAATAATAAATATCGATGTTTTCCATATTATAAATAGAACTAGGTAGTTATTGCACACTAAAAATTTAAATGTTTTAGTTAAAAACTCCTCTTCTACGCAAATCCTTTTCTATGTGTTTTCCTGCCCGTTTAAATACTCAAGTAATTTTGTTAACAGCGTCAGTTGCATTCAAAAGATTGGCCATCTCATAGTAATACTAAATTAATTAAGAAAGAAACTCAGTTTACGTGTAAGATTTGTTTTGGCAAAAATGTCCAATTGTTTGAAAAAATTAGATTTGTTTTGTTATATCTGCGGTAAACATACTATACCGGAATATAAAGTTACGTTTTTCAATAGTAAAGTTGAAGGCATCTATAAAAGGTATTTTGAGCTTGAAGTTTTTCCAGATTAACTGTGGACGCCGAAGCTTAGTTTTGTGGTCCAAAGGTAATTAATTTTTTTTGTTCTAAAACTATAGTTTTATTTTTGAACTCTCGCTGAAGGTCAACGAAATTCAATGCAGTTTGGTATTCCTATGCGGTGGTTAGATCCAGGTGAACATAACGACGCTACGTGCTACGTGCGTCAAAATATTTCCATATTAAAGTTGAATAGATATAGGCGAAAGAGTTTTGTATACAAAGCTGTACCATCACCCATGCTACCATTTCCGCATTCTGACGAACTCCCAGTATCTGTGCTACAACTTCGAAGTCCTAGTCATTATGTTGATGGAACCATCGCTGAAACAGGAACCTTTTATTGCGCAGATAGTGATTACACAGAAATTGAAGTTATCCCAAGAACAATATTAATGTCTCAAGAGCATTTAAATGCATTGGCTCGGAGACTGATCTGTCTAAAAACAAATCAGAAATTTTAGCTGCAGACTTAAGAGGTCTTCATCTACTTGAACCTGGTGTCAATGTTACCAGCTTTCGTAATAATCAAGACAGCTTTCTGCCATTCTTTTTAGTAAACGTTGCTTATTGCAACGATATTAAACGAATAATGAATGCAATGAATTTTGAGTATAACGACGAGGACTGGCGTATATTTATTAATTCTTCTAAGAAGAGTCTAAAAGCTGTACTTCTGTATTATGATAATACCAAAAATCCAATTCTAATTACCTAAGGAATGAACATTAAAGAAAGCTATGATTCTATAAAACTAATACTGGACTCCGTAAAATATGAAGACCATAAGTGGCGGATCTGCTGTGACTTAAAAGTCGCTAGTTTCGTTTCAGGTATGCAGGCCGGATACGTTAAGCACGGATGGTTTTTATGCACTTGGGATAGTAGATGGAAGGGTGACCAACATTCCAAAAAACAATGGAAGTTGAGAGCTGAGGGAACATTAGGAGAGCACAATATCGTACGTCAAGCATTAGTACAACTGAAACAATTCTCTTACCCCCATTGCATATCAAACTTGGTGTGGTAAAAAACTTTGGTAAATGTCTGGATATAAATGGATCAGCTTTTAATTTTCTGAAAACAATGTTTCCAAAATTAAGTGAAGCAAAGATTAAAGAAGGTATGTATATGTTCTTCAAGTCGTTGTTATTGTTAAAAGTCTTAAAATTGGTTTCATACCAACAGGTGTTTTTGTTGGTCCAGATATAAGAAAGCTAATGCTAAACGCTTACTTCGACGAAACGCTCTCACCAATTGAGCTTGATGCGTGGAAAAGCATTAAAGAAGTGATATACAATGTCTTAGGCAAAAATCGTTCTCCTACTGCTCGAATATACATAGACACCATGCTTAGAGCTTTTGAAAAACTAGGCGTTCATATGTCAACAAAAATTCATTTTTTAAATTCCCATATGGATTACTTTCAGAACCAGTTGTCAACAGAATCTGATGAGCATGGTGAAAAATTTCATCAGACATGCGCACCCATTGAAGAACGCTATAAAGGTATAACCATTCATTCGCTTATCGCTGAAATACGCTGGACATTGTATGATAGTGAAGTGGAATTGCCTAGAGCTAAGAAAAAAATGTAAATAATGCTATCCAAATTTGCTTTAAAACAAAATTCTTAATAAATGCGAAATTAACCCTAAGCTCTCTTTTTTTGCGTCCTATTTCTGACTTAATGGTTGAATTTTCCTTTTTGGTGTATTCAGGGACTTATAGTAAAATTTAACGGGTAACATTTTTGTGGAACATTTTAACCCTCTAAAACCCTGTTTCAATGGTGTTTTTTGCTCTTTTTTAAAAGAAGGACATAAAAGACCCATATCTTGAGGAGTTAGAGGGTTAACATTTCTACAAAAATGTTCTCCGTAACATTTTACATAATTTTGCTGAACATATTTTATACCTAGAATGTAAGGATCACATGGTTTCTTAGGCCGTTTAACAATAAGAATGTGCCAGAGCTGGGAAACTTTAACCCCCTCTCAAATGAAATTCAGATGTAAACTTTCAAAACGCCGATACATGTATCTTTTTTTTTTGTCTCCTCTATCAGAATTTATAGCCCGGACCTTGTAATTTTTTGGTGTGTTGTACAGTGTAATTGTCTGTTTTGACTTTTTTTCAGCTAACTGAAAATTTTACTTTCCATGAACGTGTTAATATTTATACACTTTTTTGAAAAAATTTTGTTGAAAATTTTAAAGCCTATAGAAAAATGATTTTTTGAAGCAAAAAAATAAAAATAATAGTCCTCGCTGCCCTTTTTATACACAACTAATGATGAAAATTAAGAACAGAAAATGGTATGGAAAAATGACTTTAAAATTTTGTCCGGTTTTCTTCCGCAAAATGGAAACCGACTCACGAAATATAAATCTTGTATAAAAAGCAACTTGGCTCACCGTTTCATAAGCGTGCCGACTGATTCCAGTGTAACGTTTTTTTTTTGTTTTTAATTTTTTAGGCGTGTTTGTGTGACTTACTGATAGTTAATTGTATACAATATTGCTTTGTAAGTTAACCATTCGGTTAGATGTATACTCCTTAAGTCAAAATAAGGGTTTATTTAGCGCCAGCTAATAAGGGTGCGTGTTATTGTTTGTTTTTTATTAACAACTGCAATACTAATTGTTTAAGCCTTAAAAAACACACAAAGGGAAATCATTGATTTTTTTCGATATTCTTTCTCGTATTGTCTTACAATTGTCGCTCATCTGTTATTTTATTTTTTATAAAATAATGAAATTGTTATTACAAACAATATTTCTTTGATAAGAAAAGGAATCAAACCGTTGACGCCTTCTGGAAAATAAATTTTTGGCCATATTTTATTCATGATTTTCTGTAATTTATAAACACCAAAAGGTAATAATTATGCTTGTTTAGTGTCAGCTTAATTTATATGTCATTTATGTTCTATATTTATTTTTTATGACACTCTATACAGTTTAGGATTTCCGGAAGTTTATTAACTTACATTTGTTTCTTTTTATTATCTATAAAAAAGTAACAAAATTTATAAAGTTGTTAGCAACTGATTACCTTTATTGGGGAAGTCTTTCTTGTGTAAAACTAAGGACTGAAATATTACTCTACTTTCTTAAGCAAACATTTTACTTTAAAAACGGGTTTCGAAATTGAATGTGAATTTTATTTATTATTAAAAACAAGACCTGACAAAGAACCATACTAAGAAAAAGAAAATGTTTTAACTTTCAAATCATATTGTTAAGGGACCTTTACTTTTAACCTTCAAATATACATACCAAAATATCCTGTAAAACAATACCCTTTTTGTACACGTGTTAGAATGTATAGTTGCTTTTTAATAATTGGACACACCTTGTAAGGATATTTGAATAAAAAAACCCATCACACATCTACACTAAAACTGTATACTAAAGTATTGTTATAGGAAGATTATAGAGAAATATATTCTAGGGTAAATATAATTAAGAACAAAATGTACTTCAATTACAACAAAAAACAAACCATTCAAAACACTGTTCATTCATACAACAACAAAAAAAAAAAAAAACCGAGTCCTTTGTCACTTCTGGTACAAAAAGATAAAAAAATATTTGCACAAGCAAAAGAAAATAAAAATCGATAACATTTTTTTTACATATAAAATTTTTACATATTTGTTTGTTCAGTTGGTGTGGTTGGCTAGCTCAGATTGTTTGATTTTATTTTGCTTTTAGTATAAACTACTTACTTGTACAGTATAATAGAATGAAATGTAATTTGCTAGATGTTTCTGCTTTACATTCTATTTTATTCTGTTTTTTTTTTTTTACTTCTCTAACTTTTGGTCTGACAACTTATTAAGTGCATGCAAAATTAGATTTTCATATATGTTTGTTCAATGTATATTTTGTAGAGTACATGTGTAAAAGGTGTTACAAAAATGACAAAAGATTAAGTTAGTGAAGATAAATATGTTGAACTAAATATGTTTCGACGTCATAACTTACGTCATTACATATTTGAAAATATGTTTTTAATATTTGTGACATATTTACCAAATACGAATTCGTATTAAGGACAAATCTGTAAACACATATACGTTAAAAATATTCTTTTGAATATTTTTACACAAATTAAGACAAAAGCAGAGATACATATTTCCTTCAAAGAGTACATAGCTTACAAAAGATCTGTTGTATCAGCATCGTCGTGGAAAAACACAATGGGCACAACTCGTGGCCTTGACTTTGCTGGAACATGGCACAAATGTTTTTGTCAAAAGTTTTTTTTTGACTAATTTGCAAATATTTTGTAGAATTTCGCTAAAAAAAATGTTTAAAAGTTCTCAAGATACGAGTCAGTAAGATTACAGAGCACCATAATAATCAGTGTTTCGATATAGTTTGGGGATGCATTTGCAATTCGATAGTTATATTTAATTTTTCTCATATGGGGAAATTGACGGCCCTCAGCCGATATATATATATATATATATATATATATATATATAATTCATCGCTTAGGATAATTTTGCTTCAATTGCAGCTATCAATTTTTTATACACAATGTTCAATATTGCTTTCAAAAATTTTTTACTGCTCAATTCTTTACAGCCGATATGGTGGCAAATTAAAAAGAATGCGTGAATTTAGAGATAACCTATAAAATGCCAAACAATAACACAGAGACCAATAGTATATGTGTGTGTTTCAAAAAAGGAAATTTTTCAGGGTATAAAAACACAATCATATTGGCAACTTTCATTTGCTTTGTGAATAACGTAGGTTTTTTATGTCACGAGAGTCATCTGATACGGCAAAGAGACCTTCAAAAAAAATATTTTGAACATTGAATTGGGACAACATTTTCATTGAGTTTTATTGCTTTACAACTGATTGCGATCCTCGTAGCTTAAGAGAAAACTTCTTGCTTTATCTTTACTATCATTCACAACTTTATGTATTTTCTGAGAATAACTGAAACTTTATTTGAGTGTATGTTATAAGTAAAAAAAAGAGATATCCACATGTCTATGTGTGTGTGTGTGTGTGTGGGTAGTTTACTAAACGGTATATGTATTTGCTATGTGCTGTAATTTAGTTAGAAAATGCATTAAGCCACGCAAACATGAAATCAAATTAAAAATGCTTTCAAAGTAATACCACTATGCATAAAAACACATCTTCGCACGCACAGCAAAAAACTGTGTTTCAACTTTGTTACAAACACTTCAACATATGCAAACAGATGGAAACATTGACATTAAAGGCAAAGCATTTTAGCTAATTCGAAGAAGAATACACCTGTCGCCGCTTGCCTGACTAATTGACGTAATTGACATTTTAAAAATTTTAATAAAGAGATCAAATTTTTTTGGTACGTAAATATCAGGACATCAATGTAAATTGTTTATATTGGCAAACGGTTGCTAATTAATATTAATTTAACACTTAAAACTAATTAAATTTTTTCCAATTTCTAAACCTACGTTTTGAACATTACGTGTCCTGTCAAATACTTTATATTTATATTTTTATAATTTATTTAATGATTTTTCTTATATGTCAAATAGTGAGACTGAAAAAATGAAATATTTCTAACAAATAAAAAATGTCGAGGTTTACATTAAGATTTTATTTTTATATAATAAAAATTTGAAAAAATAAGTTTCAAAGAAATAAATAACCTACTTTTAGGAGCTTTAAATAAAAAAATAATTCAATGAAGAAGCTTTAAAGAAGACTGAAAACGTATGTAGCTCGTAGAAAACATGCCTTCTGATTCTATAAACAATAATACAACTGATTATTGAAAATTATTCCAAAAAATTTTAATTTAATTTTTTTAGCGACTAAACATAGACTTTGTGTTCGTGTCATTTCTTATTTTCTTAAAAATTAAATTAAAATATTTATTCCGGAGTTCTGTTAAGAATTTTCCACCTACAAAAATAAAAATTATTGACAACTGTTTTAGTACCATTATACCGGTAAAATTGTGTGCTTTCACAACTGCATCTCTATTGTGTCTGCGAAATGACCTATTTGTACGAAAAAAGGTATCCTATATTGGAACCAAAGTTCTAAGGGACCTCCTCACAAAATTCGTTCAAATCCATCAAGTAGTTTTTACGTGATATGAACACAGACGGACTGTCCGTCAGACAAAAATTCCAGAAATAAGTGCTTTGTATTCTATATCGATTACTATCTACACCAACAACAAAATTTTAAAAAAATATTTTATGTACAGAAATGACCCCGTTACAGTTTTATTATATGTAAAGAATATCTTTAGGAATTTTTAGAACCTTTTTACAGTAACGTTTTCTAGTAAAAGAACAAATAAAAAAATAAAAGAAAAAAAAAATGGTTAAAGATGTGGCCTTGTAAATATTTAAGCGTTTATAATAAATTTGCAAATAAGTTCTTTGCGTAATTTGGCTACTTTTGGATACAAAGTTTATTACGAGGGACACTCAATGGGTGTGAAAGTGAAGAAAAGTACACTCTTCCTTCAAGTCTGAGTATTAAATAATTACCTGGTTAAAGAGAGATTTAAGAGATTCCTAAGAGCACGTGATATAACTTTTTATGTATTTTTAAAAGTATCAAAATTTTTGTCAAAACAAATGCCATATCAAGTTACCCTCGTATTAGAAATCATTTTAACGATTTAATATGTTAGAAAAAGTACTATAGTTATAGTATAAATTTAATTCTAGGAGCAAAAGTATCGAACAAAAATATAAGAAGAAAATCTTACTTCAACCCTATCGGTTACACCCAAAAAAAATTTCATTCTTAATGATAATTTGAAGGCAATTTTGAAGCAACATATCTTATTTCGAACTACCTAGCAAACACACTAGATTGAAACTAAATTATTATAACAATTCGGAATAATAATAACAGCTTTTTCAACGCAAGAGTTTCTTATATTGTGAGGAAAGAAAAGAACGTAAATAAAATAAATTTATTAAGGAATATATATCGTAGTTTAGTTATTTAAATACTAAATGGTAAAATCATCACTTGCTAAACAAACGTATTTTTGTTTGTTGGTTTCACATTGATTCACTTTGATTCACTTACAACTCAGAAAAAAAAAACTGGTGACATCAAGTCGCCAATAGCCTGAAATAAAATAGAATAAAACGTACAAATATATTTCACTGTATTTAGGTGTTACAGTATATTTTCAACACTTAACTATTTGTAAAAAAAAATACAACTTGGCTCAGAAGGTTAAAAAACACGCAAACCTTTTGAATGGTGTGTAAAAAAAAATTAAGGCTTTGAATAATATAAAAACTAAAAAGTAACAAAAAAGATATTAAAAACACCAAAATATTGCTTGCAATACAACTTGTTTTTATTTTCCAAAAATACGAAAATAACTGTAAAAATATGTAATTCAAGAAATGACAACGTCACATATTTTGTAAACCACCAAAACAAATTTATAAAGTTTTTTTTTTCAAAAGCGCAAAAAACGAATTATATGTATAGAACTCCTACATTAGAGTAAAATCCTAAAAGTATGCAAAGTAAAAAGGCAAATGAACAATTGCTGGCACCATTTAAATTTCACTGAAAAGCTTTTTGATGTGCGTGTTTGTGAAAGTTTTTTTTTCTTCGGTAAGAATTACGTGAATTTTTTTTTAACAAATGTAGTTTTAACAAAATATTAATGCCAGCAAATTCTGTAGAGTTTCTTCCCTTTTCTATTTCGAATTTACACGCACCTCACAACTTAAAAAAAAGATTTAAGTGGAAACGCAGCAGTAAAGGTTCTATTGTAATTTACACCGCAACAAGAAAATAAACATGAATTTTAATATTCTTTTGTGGCGTTTTCGCCTTTAGCAAAATAAAAATAAATAAAACGACTCAAATAAAAAAAAGGCCTACTACGAGTAAATGAGTATTTAATAACAAGTGAAAAGGCAGAAAAAACGATACGATTTTAAAGAGATGTTAATGTTTAAAAGAAATGAAATAATTCAAAATAATTATGACCTAAACAATGCATTAACAATAATAGTAACACTGCGGCAACGAAAAGTATGCTATAGTTTTTCTGTAGTTTTCTTCTAGAAAAAAAATAAATAAAAGAAAAGAAAAAACATTTTAATTTTAACACTTTCTTGCATACTAAAGGTCACTACAAAAGTAATGATTTCTACATTTTTTTTGTTTCACTTTTTCTTTGTAATTAAAATAATTGAAAAGTTTTACGAAAAGGGAACATTGCTATTCTTTTTTTTTTTAATTTTACTATATTTTGCGTTTAAAGGTCGTTTAGTATTGCAAAATTAAAATGCAACATTGTTTCACAAACTAAATTCTCTTAAAGGTATGCTACACTTTGTTGCAAAAAAAAGCTTAATAAAGTTTATTTCAATATACATTTAATTAAAGCATATTTATCAGGGAAATGTGATTGGCACCCGAGTAACCAGAAATACTTGCTGACCTTATTAGAATAAGTAATTAAGTAAAAAGACGATGTTATTTTCAAAAATATAATAAAATTAAAGAACACGCGGTTGTCTAATAAAGCTAACGAGGTTACTTTTTCAAAGTTCCATCATAAGTTCTATTCTTAAATTCATCAATTCGCAAGCTTTCGTCTGAAGTAAATTTATTTATTATAAAGTACTAACTAAACTACACACAAAGCAACAAACAACAAAGAAGTGAACAAAGACACCCACTATAGCCTACAGTTCAAATAGTTTTAAGTCAAAATTAAGCATAACCAAATACCCAAGTCTGAAATATTTAAATTATTCAGCTTTAAATAATACAGCAGATAATTTTTATAACAATTTTTTTTTATAAAAAACGAGTAAACGTTTTAACACAATTTAATACGAGTGCACTTTAGATTGTAACATTGATTAAATTTGTCTACTGTGAGTTCAAAGTTATTCTCTATTGACTTTTAAAACTGCTGAACATAAAATTTTTATTCAGAAATCATTGTCGACCTTTTAGCATAAAAAACCTGAATTGATTCTGTAATTTCAATTTCAATCACTTCAAAAGACAAACAAGCATTTTTTTTATTATCATAATAAAATCATCATACATTTATGTACATTTATAAATATATTTCCTATAAAATCAACTTGAGATACTCTTAAGAAAAAGTTTTTTATTTTTTTGAAGCATACTTAGAGGGGCAGTACTCGCAACAGCAATTTTAAACTTTTCTTCAAATGGTTGAAGTATTTAAAAACCTTGAATTACACTACAACAACAGCGTTTTATGAACTTAATAGACGTTAAAAAAAGCAGGCCAGTTGTGGTGACATTAAAAAAATATAAATTATGCCCTCTTTAGTAGGGTAAGTAGGAATAAAGGACCCTTCACATATGCTATTATCTTTAAGGATTCAGTAGGATTTCTGCCGGTTGAAGGTCAGTTAAATTAAAAATATTAATAAATATTTTGTTAATACAAATGGGAACAGAAGTAGAGACACACACAAAAATGTGTCACAAATGTAATATTTGTTTTCTTTTTATTAACTTAATTTGTAAATGGCGTTGGAGTTAGTACTCCTTACAACGTTCACTTAGATGACTAATTTTTTAACAGCAGCAAAATGTCTACTTGAAAATTTACAAATTATTTATTTTTGTATTCTTTTTTACCTTTTGTTAAGTTGTTTATTTTTTTTTTGTTCTTTTTAATAATAGAATTTATATAAATTTAAAGCATACATAAGGGATTTTAATAAATTGCCATACTTAAATAAACAAAAATTAAATCTCAACTATGAAAGTAGATACAGAGAAAAAAATTTTAATTTACTTGTTAAAAGCACTCATTGATAAAATATGTACAGTAAAAATGTATGTATTTATAATACATTTTAAAAGTATACTTATAGGATTTTAATAAATAAAATAAAATTTTTTCTAAATTTTATAAAGATACTTGAAACAAAAAAAATAATAAAATAAATATAGTGTTTTATAAGAAATGAAAGAAAACTTCATTTTTAAGCTTTTGAAAATTATAAATTTTCATTTATTTCTAAACTCTTAAACCAACAGAAATATAAACCTTGAACATAAACAATTAAAGAAATGATTTTTGAAGCGTGATTTTTAAATTGATTTTATTGTTAATACGTGTTATAATTTTAATGCATTTTCATTGTTTATTGTTAAACTTATTTTCAAATTATAACTTGTTTCGTAAATTAACATTGTCACATGGATAACGGTGATGGCCCGGTTGTATAATGCAGCAAAAAGTTAAACAATGTTGCATGCAAATGGTCTTCACTAACTGTTTGCCATTGAAAGACAATGTTTCTGTTGACAATTTAAATAAATTTCAATTAGCCTTATTAATATCGGTAATGTAAATGTATTGTACCAGGTTTACAAGCCTTAACCCAGTTAGCATTTGGAAGATTGTTTTTACAAAAATCACCAAAGTGAGTCTTTTAAGTCCAGATTTACACTATGCAATTTTTTGAGGCATTTTTTTCTCAATTTTCTATTTAAGTTACAGCGTTATGCGTTATCTTAAAGTTAACATTAGCAAGAGCAACATCCCCTCAAAAATCAAGCAATACTATATTGCTTACTCCTCCTGCTTCACAAACAAACAAAAATTTCATGCTAGTTTCATGAAAAATTTCATAGTGTAAATGCCGTATAAGACTACCCAAGATGACTTAAAACTGATTCATCAGTTGTGCGTTTAAAAAGAGACTCGAATATAACTCCGACAAACGCAAAGAAAACGACTTGTTTAAAAAACAAAAATTACAAAAAGCAAATGCTTGAAATTCGACTGTTTTTAGAATTATTTTGGAGACATATTAAACGCAGCCTAACGATGAAAAAATGATTCAAATACATATTTTATTTTTATTTTTTAATTTTATTAAAAATACATACAGTGGCTCACAGCTTATTTTATGCACTGCATATTTTAATTTTTTAAGTCCTGTAACAATAAAACCAGTAAGAATTAAAAAAAGAAATTGGTATCATTTAATAGATAAAAGGGCTTAATTTAACAAGAAAACTTCAATTTTTAAAAAATTAAGATTTAATTATCCTTAAAGTAAAACAAATAA
Source organism: Gymnosoma rotundatum (assembly GCA_916610165.2). Classification (NCBI taxonomy): domain Eukaryota; kingdom Metazoa; phylum Arthropoda; class Insecta; order Diptera; family Tachinidae; genus Gymnosoma; species Gymnosoma rotundatum. The sequence continues at coordinate 123,225,337 of OU744336.1, read as the reverse complement.
AAAATACAGCTTTTTTCATATCACAGCTTATTTTATGCGGTAACCTTAAGTATTGAAAACTTTCAAGTTGTGTTTGCTAATTTATATTTTTAATACTTTGTCTGATACACTTTATTGTCTATAACAGGCTTAAGACGGTTTGGTATAGATGCAACTAGTTTTCGCGATGAATTGGGCAAAATATTCTATCACTCTACTTCTTTTAGGCTATTTTTGCTTAAAAACTCGTGTTGCCTTATGTTTCTTCCAAAATGGACCATAGATTTTTAATGACATTGGGGCTTGGTGACTGAGGTGGCGTAATCATCAAGTAAGGGTAGTTATAAATTGACCAAAACTTTACAATTCCCGATTTATGTTTCGGATCGTTATCCTGATAAAATCGAAAATTTGATCTTATACCCAGATTCTTTGCATTTTGCAACAAATTGTCCTTTAAAATTTGAAGATACTTATTTTGTCAATGGTTGTTTCAATAAACTCTAAACTTTCAGTACCAACAGTCGACATACAGGCCCAAATCATGACGCTGCCACCACCATGCTTACCTGTTGCCTTTAAATATTCTTTATTAAGCTCGGTGTTAGGTTTTTTCCATACGTAGGACTTATCATCGGAGCGGAATTTATTAAATTTGGATTTATCGGTTAAGATAACTGCATTTCAAATTGATGCGTCTTTGGAATCGTGTTCTACAGTGAAGTTGAGACTGCATATTTTGATTTTTGCGCTAATGGCGGGCTTCTTACGTGCAACTCGACCATTAAAATCATGGTGACGAAGAACACACTAAAAAGTTTCAACACAGCAATGTTTGGCTATGTCATATTGAATATCGAAAGTCAGTTTGGGAGCTGAGAGCCCTGTATTTGCTTAAAATTTTTTGACAATATAACGCTCATCATGTTTATTAAAAATTTTATTTGGTGCTTATCTACATTTGTTAATTAAACGGTTTTCACGAACGAAGCACTCGATAATTTGTTGCGACGTCTAAGTTTTTTTATTCATCATTTCAACTATTTTCCGTTGCGAGTGACCGTTTTTAAAATGATTTACTACCAATTCTTTCTGTACTAATGTTGTGCGTGGACCCATTTTAAATTTCCCGAAATTAACCAAATTATTGACAAAATAAGACCATTAATTAAGTGCCAATCATATCGAAAAGTACAATAGGGTAGAATTAAAAATAAATTTCCGCTAGACAACGCATTCTGAAAGTATCGTTACCAAAAGAAGTAAATGCATAAAATAAGCTGTGAGATGAAAAAAGCTGTATATTTTACTTTTGTTGTTTTTTAATTATGTTAATATTAGTTTTCTAAATAAATAAAGTTTTCTTGTTAAACTAGACCCTTTTCTCTATTTATTGATACCAATTTCTTTTTTTAATTCCTACTGGTATTATTGTTATAGGACTTAAAGGATAAAATTATGCAGTGCATAAAATAAGCTGTGAGCCACTGTATGTATGTCACTTCGTAAAAAATAGAGACACAAATATAAAATTAATTTTTTCAAATTTTTTAAAATTCATTTTTTTAAATTTGAATTTTAAGAAAATTAGGAATAACATGCTAAGGAATGTAACAGTACGTCTTGACGAGCAATTGATTGGTTCGCACATGAACAAAACGTCAGCAGAATAGGTTACAAACATTTGTTCATGTTTGTCTGCGTGGAGCCGACATGACATCGGCAACGATGGTCTACACTAGCCATTTTAATGTGCGCACATGAAATTGTTCAATGTTTGAACAAATCAATGGCTCATCAAGACGGCGTGTAATAAAAAATAAGCAAAACGTTGATTGCAATGTTCCATTTTGAGAAAATATAATTAGAAATGTTGGTACAATAAGGTTCGAAGAAGACTCGCATACGGCTAATAACGTGATCAAAAAATGACTCAAAAAAGTATCGTATTTGATTATAAGTACGATTGAAAAAAGTATCGAAAATGAGTCGAAAACGCGAGTCATAAGGGACTCGTTCAGAAGAGTCGCGGCTAGGGTACCATTTTCTACCGACAGAACAATCATTTTCGACTCTAAAACGAGCGCATAAACGATTATTTTAATCGTGTAAAAGAGTCAAAAAAGACTCGAATATGATCAATAATTCAAAAAAATGCTAACTGGGAACGGTTACATTAAATAAATACTCTTTTGCCAAATTGTTCATTCGGAAAAAGAAAAAAAAAGATGTCCTTCCACCCAAATTATTTCCATCTTTAAAGGCAAAGTTACGTGATTTGAGTTACGAATAACTGCAGAATCCATGTAAGATATTTATTCTTAATTTGCAAGGTGCTTAATAATTTAAAGATAATCGCTGGGTGTAACTGTTTGGCTTAATAGACAGCTATTTTGAAAAATACAATAGAATCAGCTCAAGAAAATTAATTATAAAAAAATTATAATTATAATTTTAAATATTCGGTAACAATTTTTTCTCGATATTTTATAAAAGTTAAAATTGCAAAATATATTTTACAACCACTTAAAATTAATAAAAATCCAACTAGATGTATATTTTACGATCACATTTAGATTAACTTTTAAATGTTTTTAAAGTTGCTTTAGTTTTTTGCATAAACTAAATAGACATGAATTATTCAAAATTAAAAACCATTTGACCATTAAGGTTTTAATCGGATTAAATTTCATTATAGCAATTACTTAAAAACATTACTATTATTATTGTAACTTTTCACCTCGACCCCTAAAATTTAATGCCATACTCTAACTAACAAACACTTTAACTTTTATTTCGTTTGAATTCTTTGCTAATGATGCATATCATTGCATATCAATAGTTGATTAAGCGTTAAAAGTGCACAACAATCAATTAGCATGTATTCATAAAAATTAAACTTATGCCATCATCAATACGAGTATTCATGTTAATGAAAAAAAAACAAATGTTGGAATAGTAGCTAGCCAACATTTATATATTCGGCTTAAAAAGTACAAAAAAAAAATTATAATAAACAAACAAACTTAACTGTTACTGCATTGAACCATATTTAGAATAAACTTTGCTGATATTCAGAATTTTGCAGTTTCATATGCATACAGTGGCTACGTAAATTTGTAAACAATTTCCAACTCATATAAAAATTCTTTTTTTTTTGGTAAGAAAAATTAAAAATCATAGGATAATTTTAGGGTTTTAAAATTGCTTTTCTATATCTGGTATCCTATCCATCATCAGAGATTTACAGATAAACAAATGCACAAAATTACATACACAGGCAACACATCTCCAACACCCATATACCCGCACATAATTGATGTTGCTCTGAGTTTGGACTTTTCTATTAAACATTCCATACATACATCACTATCAGTATGCTAGTTTAGATAATATACAGATAACACACACACACACATATGTTGGCATATGAATTTATATGCATACACAACATTCCGATAATCCTTTCGGCTTTTGTTGTTAATTTTGTTATTATTGGAGTTGTAGTTGTTTCTGTTGTTTTTTGCAAATTGAACTCATTTTGTAGTATTATCACATCTAATCATGGAACCATAAACAAACAATATCCTTCATTAGTTTTAGTTTTATTATAAACTTCACACACACACTCTCTCGCTATTTTGCAAGTTATTTCCCTGCCAACATTCGCAAAGCATTTTTTTAAAAACCAAATTTTGCAAAAACAAAATACATTATTATCGAATTAAGATCTTCTAACAAGCACTATTTTGTATCGACCAGAAGTTAATTGGATATAATTCTTGCAAAAAAAAAAAAAAAAAATCCGCATCAAAACAAATTTGAGCGGTCTACCTAACGGTTTAAAAGTTACTACTTGTTATTATAGCGGACTAAGCAATACAGCTCCTTGTAAGTTTAAATCGTATGTCTACAAATGTTCAAAAGTTTGGTCATATACATAAAATTACATAAACTATAGGGGCACCCTTTAATTTATAATTTTAAATATTTATACTTCTTATTATATTGGACGAGTAGTGGAAATATTTATCTAATTTTTAAGTAATTGTAGTTAACGGTCTAAAAGATAGGCCCATATAGGTCAAATTAGATCAATTAAGGGAACACCCTTTAATTTATACATTCAAAATGTTTATTTCTTCTCCAGCCGCCTATCTCTAACTGTTCAGAAGTTTGGTCACATACATCAAATTATATCAACTATTGGCTCACCCTTTAATTTCCATACTTTATACTTGTTGTTATAGCGGATTTAGCAATACAGGTGCTTTGTAAAATTCATTCATCGCATTCTAGTTTTACGAATTCTTAAAATTTGAATAAACCTTTCTTGCTTTCCTTAAACCTTTCTTTTATGTTAGAATTTGCCATTTTTATAAAGCAGAATTTCGTTTCTTGAAGAAGTTATAAATTCGATATTTTAAAAAGGCATCCTTTTTACACTTCTAAAGTTGCGGTCAGATAAGTCGAATATTTGACCAAAAATGCGTAACCACATTTTTAAAAATGTTTACTCCTTTCTTTCTGACATGTATCATTACGAATGACGATTTATAGTAAAATAAATGAGAGATCTTATCTCTTATTTTGAGAAGGATCTCATATTTCTTAATAAGTATTTTAAAAGAACAAAAGCTTTTTTTTTCCATAATTTAGTGGTTACGTCTTTTTGGTCAAATATTTGACTAATCTGTACCTTAACACAAACATATGCGACACTACTAGAATACTCAATTTTAATCCTTCTTAGAGACACTTGATAGTTTCCCAATAGTTGTATCACTATTGTGGTATATTCCTTTCCTACTGTGGATATTATTACACATATCAGAAGTCGACATTGTTACCGACTTTTTCGATAGAAAATGCTTGCGGGGTCTGTCTGTGTAATTTGCATAAAAATATATTACATTTATTTTCCCTGCAAATGCCTAAAATGATTTTGTAGTTATGCTGATGAAAATTGTTGAATATTACTATTGATATTTCCTTAAAATGCTTACAGGAGACTAAACGTGATTAGTAAAATATTAAAGACATTTATTGGTCATGTTTTTCTTGTGCAATAAATGTTGTTGATTGTGTGGAAAACTTTACTTTAAGTTTTTAAGTTTTTGTGCTTGGTATTAAGCTGTAAGTTCAAAAAATATTAAAATTTGTTTAATAATCACCCTTATTGTGTTTGGCGTAGGCGTATTTCGACTACGACAATTTGTAATAGATTAATGACAATTGTTACGAGCTATCTTTAATCTATTACAAAAATTTAAAAAAACGCCGAGTTTTTGCTACGAAAACGCCAAACACAATAAGGGTGAATAATTTTAAGTTTTTGAAAATTCAAAATAATTCTTCTAAAAAAAGAAATTCTAAATAATAAATTTACAATTTCTTTTTAGCTGCTTAAGAGAATGTTACTTTACGTTACCAGCTCCTTAGCACAGAGTAAATTCATAAGCAACTTTAATCTCCCTGTAAACTTTTTAAACAAATATGTTTGAATATAATATTTAATTATTTGCATTGTTAACAGGAGTAGAACGACTCGCTATTATGTGCCCATTCTAATTAAGTTTTAATAACTGATTTTTTTAAAGAAATAAAAAATTAATATATTCTTTTTACTGTTCTTCAAAACTGCAAAAACACACCCTTATGTATAACATAAGATCAATATAATGTAACAGAAACAGAAGTCTTCAATTTATGTACCATAAATATTTAGAATCGATATTCTATCAAAAAATTTCTATTGTCCCAGATTTAATTATTAACCCAACTTGAAGATGCATAAGTTTTAAATATAGAAAATAATACGAGGGCTGATATATATATTTCTGGCCTGGCAACACTGAGTGGTGCCAAGTGCAATCTGACATTTCCATTGGAAAGTTTGTAATTTTTAAGCATAATCGTACTCAAAACCTTTTGACGTACGACCATTATTTGTGTTGTTAACAGTGACTTGAAAAAATTAATATAGAAAAAAATGGAATTAACTCGTGAACATTTTCGTGCCATCATTTTTCACAACTTTCGACGTGGATTATCACGACAAGAGTGCATTGATGAACTTAAATCTTTGTATGGCGATGAAGCACCATCCTATAGCACTGTGAAAAATTGGTATAATGAATTTAATCGCGGCCGAAGCTCGCTCAAAGACGAATTCCGTGCAGGTCGTCCAAAAACGGCTGTTGTGCCAGAAAACTTTGATGCCGTGCGTGAACTCATAACGCAAGAGCGACATGCGGCATACCGAGAGATAGAGACATCATTAGACATTTCTTCCACCAGCATACATTCGATACTGCATGAACACCTGGCCGTAAAAAAGGTTTGTTCTCGTTGGATCCCGCACAATTTGAAAGTCGCTCAAAAAAGGCTCATGTCGATTGGTGCAAAGAAATGTTGCAAAAATACGATTGCGGTGCTTCAAAAGATCGTCACAGGTTACGAATCATGGATCTATGCGTATGAGCCCGAAACGAAACAACAATCGACCCTGTGGGTCTTCAAAGAAGAGCAAAATCCAACGAAAGTTGTTCGTGGAAGAAGCACTTCGAAGCAAATTGTCGCCTGTTTCTTCAGCAAAACTGGTCATGTGGCGACTGTTCCGCTTGAGCAACGTAGGACGGTCACTTCTAAGTGGTACACTACAATTTGTTTGCCTGTAGTCATCGGAGAAATTCGAAAAACCAACAAGAGAAGATGAATCATTGTTCACCATGACAATGCGAGCTCTCACACATCGGCTTAAACCAGAGCGTTTTTGACCGGCCAAAACGTCGAATTAATGGGTCATCCGCCGTACAGCCCTGACTTGGCACCTAATGACTTCTTCTTGTCTTGTGCAAAAGTGTATAAATCATTCTGGAGAATACTTTGAAAAACAATAAAACCATTTTTGATTATAAATATTCGCATTTTCACTATTAGGCCAAAAATATATAGAGCAGCCCTCGTAATAAACCTCGGTACATATTAGAGATGTTAAAAATAATTAAAGTTTCAACAACAAAATGAGTAAATGTTTCGCAGTGTTATAGACATTTAGTGCATTAAAAATAGTTAACATGAGGATGCTCTAAAATTTTTAAAAAGTAAATTTAAGTGTACATATTTGTCATACTTGGGATTTTTTTCATTACCATTGAAATGACATTAGGATTGTTTGAAATAATGACAATGAAAAAAATTTAACTACCATTAAATGCTAATGATTTTATTTTAATTAAGTCGCTCAGAAGCCAAAACGGTTAAGTCCGAAACACAAAAATATAGAAAATAATATTTTTTGATACATTTGTTTTTAAAATTCTTGGTTTAATAACTTAATTAGGAACGTGTATAAAATATTTGTTACACCTCACCTCTGCAAAAAAAAAGTGTAAATAAAAACGTATGTATTTTTTGAAATAATGACAGCAAATTAAAATATTTAAGACTTATACCTTTTGGCAGCTAAAAGAATTAAAAATTTATGTAGAAAATAATAAAATAACATTTATTGTCATAAGTTTTATGTTTATTGATCACAACAAACATCATCTTCTTCTACTTCTTTCTTGGTTTTCAGTGTAATCAGCAATTATCGAAAAAAAAACGAGAATAATTTAATATTTATTTCAAAGTTAATGTAAAAATATATTGATAAAAGGTGGACTTATTCATAATTGCTTCTGAAATTATTATACAACATATTCAGAAGCTATTAATAAAAGCGCTGTCTAACAAAGAAAATGTAACAAATGTAACAAACGAGTAGATCCTTTAATAACTAAGAAAATTGTTATTTATTTCATCAAAATTTTTAAAAATCAAAAAACATCAACAAATGGACTTAACCGCATTGGCTTCTGAGCGACTCAATTATAAACGTTTTTACTGGTTATGAAATTGTAATAAAATTGTTTAATTACTAATCATAATTGAATCAAAAATAATTGTTTTTATGACACTCTTGTAGATAGATCTTTATTTGAAAATTTTATTAATTTATTATTTTTAAGTGAGATGGGTGTAAAAGTTGATGTCTAAAATCTAAAGTCCCAAAAATATGTTCCCATACTGTTTCAGTTTATGTGAAAACATTAAATAAATATTTAAGTTAAAATGTATATATTTTACCAGTTTTGTGATCAAAAGTGCATTTTAAATGATGCTCTACTATACTTTAAGATGTGTATTTAGTGTACAAAGACATCATTTATCATTCAATGCTAATGATATCGCCAATTAATAAGTCCATCTAATATAACTACTCCCATCTATGGTATTTGTCTAATCCCAGTTAGTGAGTCAAGATGACTTAAGACTGATTAATCAGTTGTACGTTTAAAAAGAGACTCGAATATAATTCCGACAAAAGCAAGAAAGTGACTTGTTTAAAAAACAAAAAAAAAAAAAAAAAAAAAAACAACAAAAAGCAAATGCTTGAAATTTGACTGTTTTTAAAATAATAATTTAGAGACATATTTACGCAGCCTAACGATGAAAAAATGATTCAAATATTTTATTTTTTAATTTTTTATTTTTCATAAAAATATGTATGTCAATTTGTAAATGTAAAATAATTTTTTTTAAATGAATTTTTTGTTTTTTAAATTTAGTACAATGAATTTAAAAAAATAAGAAATAACATGCTATCGAATGTAATGTTGTTTTGATTTTAAGGACTTAATATTAATATTCTTGCTTCCTGTTTCCTACAGAAACCACCCAACGGTGCGGCGAAATATTGAAAAAGTAAAAAAAATATTTTTATTTTAAAAAATGATCTAGTGGTTAATAAATTAAAACAGAAAATTTAAATATATAAAATCCAAATAAACATTATTATTTAGTAAGAATTCAAAATTTTTAACGGACAACATAAGTCTTTGTTGTTACATACATACATACATATATGTAACAACTGTGTAACAGATTTTCAAAACTTACTTATTCAATTTTAAATTTTCTAATAAAATGCCTATTTTTATGGAATATTTAAAACAGAAGTTTAGTGAAAGCAATTTATTTTTGGCACAATTTACTTTTGTGAAATATGGGGTCCTTTAAAAACAAATTGTGTAAATAAGTATTAAATTTATTCAGCGTAAAAACGTTCTTTTCCTTATGAGCCCATAAACACACACACACACATACACACACACACACAAATTTAATCAAGCGAGTTTTTCAATTTCATCATGCCAACATGCAATGTAAGACTTGTTCCACTTAAATGCAAAACTACAAAAAACATAATGCTCTCATGATAAAGAATATAACAGAGCTCCAACCACAACAACAGAAAATGCATACGGACGTCAGGAAATACTATGAGTAGAATATCGTCTATGATATTGTTGTATAATGTAAACAGGCAAAAGCTCAACATAAAAAAGCTACAATAAAAACAACACAAATAGTTAAAAAAACACATATACTTATACAAATACCATAGATTGACACATGAACACATAAATAAGTATACAACACGTTAATTTAGAGTTCTAGTAGAGCTGGTGGTTGAAAAACAGCAGAAATATTATTATGATAAATTTCTTCGCAAATGGACTTGTAATTTTAGTGCACTCTGTATTCCAACGAATACTTTAGTCGCTCGTCCTTAAGAGTCTTTAGTAGAGCTAGGGGTTCTTTCACAGCTCATAGAACTGAGCAACGTTATTCTTAAAGCAAATAAACTTCTTTTAGAGAAGTTAATTGAGAGAGTTTTCAGAACTGCAGGGTATATTTATTCATTTGTACTATTATATAAATTTCCTTATAGAATTTGAAACCAACAAATTAAAAGAAAAAATAAACGGTAAAAGCAAACGCCGTAGCAAATTACAGATATAAGAGTTGAGACTGGTAAAAACTGGGTCAACAAGGTATTTCTCAACCCACACATCAGAAATATACAACTATGAATGTTTTTCATTTTGCTATACATACATATGTATGTTTGTTTGAAAGTACAATTTTAGTATTTTATGTACATATGTACGTGTGTTTGGGTTTATTATTTTTTGTTGCTGGCATTTATTTGTTCAAAGACTCTTTTCTTAATGGTTAAAAAAATATACGAATGTTTTTGTTTGTGACTACGAAAGGAAATAAAGAGAAATCAGGATTTTGTTGATATTAACATTTAGTTAAAGCAACATATTTCATTAAATCTAATTTAAGGATTTTAAATTGTTTCGATGAAAAAAAAAGAGAAAGTATTGTGTTAAGTATTTCATCAGCATTAAAATAAAAAGTTTAAATTTCTGTGCAAATGGCTGACTTGTTTCTAAACATTTACCGAACCAAACAAATAATGACGCTAATCGGTAGAAGGACAATAATAAAATTATTAAGTTAAAGAACAGCGGTATATTTTTTATTGGCTCCGATATCATACAACTGGAAAACTGAGTCAAGGAGAAGGAAATTTGTAACAGGTATTGGAGTTGATTTTCTCTGATTTAAAAATTTGCATTTTGCAACAGGGTATTCCACCCTGAAGAATTTAAGTTTGCTTAAGCGACGCGGCTGGTGTCCTTTTAAATTGTATTTTTGAAAATATTTTCGTGCCAAAGGAAGTAAGTGAAAATGGCTCACGCTGTACAAAAAAAGTTAATTATATTTTAATTTAGTTGTACTAATGTATTTTTATGTTTAATGAAAAAATAATTACCAAATGGTTTTACTCTTAAACAAAAAAAAAAAAAAAAAAAAAAATAACTATCCAAAAAAATCATGAAATAATTTTTAAAAATTTTGTTGTTGGTGTAGATAGTAGTCGATATAGAGTACAAAACACTTTTTTTTTTTGAATTTTTGTCTGTCTGTCTGTCTGTGTTCGCATTACGTTAAAACTACTGGATGGATTTATATAAAATTTTGTGAGGAAGTCCCTTAGAACCTTAGAATATTTTTTTTAGTTGTAAAAATAAGCCATTTCGTTGACAAAGTAGAGTTACAATTGTGAAGGCACCCAATTTTACCGGTATAACGGTACTAAAACAGTTGTCTGCACATTTTATTTTTGTAGATGGAAAATTTTTAACACTGTCTACAGAACTCTGGAATAAATAGTGAAATTTGAATTTTAAGAAAATTAGAAATGGCACGCAGATGAACTCGTAGGCACTGCTAGTAAATAATAAATTTAGATCTAATTCCGATCGTCAACTAAAGTCAAATTTACTTTCGAGTTAAATTAAATTTATACATTAATTAGATCTTCAAAAAGGGATCGTCTATTAACAACTAATTATTTATTCGGGATTTAATTTAAATAAATAATAACCAGAGAATATTACTAAATAAAATATTTTAATTATTATTATTTTCAATTAGTAGTTAATCTTTTCACTCGCTCTTTTTCAATAATGAAAGTTATTTAACAAATTCTCGGTATGAACAAACGCGGTCGGCGCCTGTCGTAATTAATTAAGTATTTAATCGGGATAAGAAAAAGTAGCACAAAAAAAGATTTTTATTTTTTTGAACATTAATTAATTTAATGAAAAATTCACGTGTCTTTAATTTTAAAAATTTGCAAAGTGCCCGTGCAAATAAATAAATTATCGTATTGTTTTGTGATATTTAATTTTTCATCACCTTTTAACTTTATAAAAGAGCCGAAAAAAGTCATTTTTATTTAGTGGAAAAATAAAAATAAAATCATGGTTGATTATTATTGTTTTTGCTTAAACTTTGATTTTTGTCTTTGCTTTATTGTTTGGACAAAAATATGTAGTTAATTTAAAATGTTTGTGAAAAGTTTCCTGAAGAGCTAAGCGAAATGTAGGTAGCGAAATGACCATCCAGATGCCCTCAATAATTAATATCAGTAATATTATTATTTAATCGGGATAAGAAAACGTAGCTAAAAAAATATTTTTTGTTTTTTAGAAAATTAATTTATTTATTTAAATTTATTTTCTATTGATTATAGTTTGTTAAAAAAAAATTTTAAATTTTATTATTTTAAAATTAATTCAGAATTGAATTACTTGCCAAATGTAAATTTTTTTCCTAAAATCTTAATACCAGAATAACTAAATGTGTATGTTTGTGTGGATATTATATCCAATTAAATCAAAACTCACACTTGATCGCATTTGCATATCAATGTTGAAGCAGAATTTACGTGACAGAGAGTAAAAGAAGAGACTTAGAAGCATAAATAATAGAATATATATGTACATATTTTGTGCCAACAAATAACTTCAAAAAGCTTCTTTGGTTTTAGATGTGTGAATAATCTAGTAATTTTCATATGAAAATTCATGTCACTGTAGTGTTTGGTTGCCATGTTAAATATTAAAGCAGCTACTAACCAATGGAAAATTTATTATTAACATTAAAAATACATGACCGGTTGACAAAATAAAATGTAGGAGAGTATCTGCCATTCACAAAACTTGTGAAATGTTATTCAAAACTTATATTGGGTGAAACATTTTCAAGTATATGAAAATTCAATGCTAAAGGGACAGAAATGAAACAGTATTTAGTTGTGAGCCCTTCCTTTTATTCCTCTTTATTAAAACATTAAAAATATATGATAGAAAATTGCAAATCGGTCAAAAATTGTTTATCATTTATTATTTCTTGCAACACACAAAGCATTTTAGAATAAAGGATAGGGTAAACAGAAGTGCTGAAATTATATTATATAATTCATAAGGGCTCGGTTATTAAAAACATTTAAAACAAAAATTTAAGAAAGTTTAAAGAAAAGTTTAAGACTTTTAAGGCAACCTGCAATTTTTCATGAAATTAGCATGCAATTTTTATTTGCTTGTGAGGCGGGAAGAGTATGCAATATGGTATTGCTAGAGTTTTGAGGGGATGTTACTGTTGCTGATGTTTACCTTTAGATAACTTAAATAGAAAATTGAGAAAAAATGCCTCAAAAAATTGCATAGTGTAAATCTGGAGTTTCCTTTATTTTTAATAAAAAAAAAATAAATAAATAAAAAAAGTTCTTTAAACTTTAAAAATTTCTTCTGATACATAACTACGGTTATGGTCTCAGCGGTTAAAGAGTATTTATCTGTAAATGATGTTAGTTAAACGGAAGTGGAGTTTGTAGTCTTTTTTAGATCTAAAGCAAAATGAATTAAAATACGTTACAAATAAGGAACGCCAGGCTACAAGAACAGACATGACAGAGTTATTCTTTTGCATGATTACGGTTAGTATAATGTCACAAGATTCCTGATAAATTGGAGTAGATTATTCTTTCGTAGCCGATATATTCGTATTCCTTTTATACTTAAACCGACAGATGCTACATGATTTGGTAAGTCATTGGTTCACTTCCTTTAAAGAAATTGATTGAATTGATTGAAATTGAAGACTGGGATTTTATTCCAGATTGTCTTCTATAGTGAACAATGAACAAAAGATAAATAATTATATATAAAATATAAAGCAAATCATGTTGTTGTCCTTCTACTTTTGCTACTTAATGGCAGAGATATGAACTCTGGAATTAATATTGAGTCAGCGAAGTTATTTGCATAACGTGATTGATGACAATTCCACTCGGTAAAAATATTTTTTGGTTTAATTATTTACATGAGATCTACACAGAAAAATAGTGATGTGGCTACTAAAACCATATTATGTTCTCTCTAACAGAATATGGCTGCTCTTTTAAACAATATTTTAGTCACGATTAACAATTTACGATAACGTTTCTGACCACAATCAAAGTTTTATAACTATCAAAAAATAATATAGTATACTAGCAAATCCCGGGGTGCTTCGCTACGCATAAATAATAACATTGAATCAAAACCACATACCACATACGCTCATAGGCGCCTACGTATTTATTGTTGTATTTTTCAAGTATAATTTTGTGAAAATTCGACTATAATAAGATTGGGACAATGGTTCTTAATTAACTGATATGAAAGTACTAGCAAAACTTCATGTTATCAAATATTTCCGACAGGCATGCAAATGCGTTAATTTTACTAACATTATATATAATCCCATATTCTCTCAGACATTCATTTACATATCTGTTGTGTACTTCCATATACCCACATTCATTAGACATTAGAAAGAGAAACCGAGATCAAAAAGAATGACCAGCGTGGAAGAAACTCTTAATATTTCATAATTTTAAATAAAAAAAATTACAAATTTTAAAAACTGAGATTTTGAAAAGGTTTAGTTTGCAGTGACATCATTTGTATGAGAGTTCAGTGAGTTATTGTGCCTGCAAATAACGCCTTTGAGATGGGATGGAAGTACGTACTACTTATCCCTGATTATGTATATGTTATATTCATGTGTTTTGTTTGCCATAAGATGTCATATACTACTCAGTTGATTACATTATTATTTACTAATACATTTGTCGTCTCGTAACTTTGGTTTGTTTACTATTATTTGTCATTTGTACAATATTATGTATTGCTTTACATAATATAAATGTATTGGTTAATTTATTGTTTTTAAGTTTATGAGAAAAGATCTGGATACAGGAAATTCAAAAGAATTTAATAAAAATTATAAAAAGCTTTTTATATTTTTCTTAATATTGCTTTAACGAAAATACTCAATATTCTGATTTCATTTTCTTAATACTTTTTAATATATTTTTGCTCCTATTTAATATTAATGTAGGTGTGTGTCACTTTTATAAAGTGGAGTTTTAGTTTTATCAAATTTCTTTTTGTCCTTAAACGGTTAGATTGTAAAACAAAAATTCCTTGTATCTAATCGAAGCAAATAAAAATGAGTTTTTATTAAAAAAATGTTTTAATTTACATTTTGAAACAATCAAAAATCTTGGCGTATGATAAACAATTCAACAAACATAGCATAATTTTACGGTGTAAAATAAAATGTATGTTTAGCCTACTTTGAGGCTGAAATATTATGATTGAAATTTTTTAGCACAAGTGATAAAGCGCTATAATTTGCCAACTAGCTAAAGATATAAAAAGCAACAAGACAGTTGACATTTGCATATTTTTACTCCCCAAAAAGAAAGACTGAAAGATACATCACTTTATCTGAATATTTGTAAAATAAATGTAAGTGATTTTAAGTTGCTAGATTGTAATTGAGAAGGGTATTATAACACTAACAAGAATAATAACGATGAAAAGCGACATATTAAAAAAAATTTGTTCATACTGCTTCGTTGTAATGCATAACAAAGCCTTCACCTTCTGCATTTACTTTTTACTGGCAAAGCTTTACAGATATAAAGCCATAATAGCACCATTTTTACACGATTGATGACATATGATAACTGTGAATGTGTTCATGTGTGTACATGCTAAAACATTAGCTCGATGATGATTAAACCGGTGATTTATATAACTAAATTTTCTACTTTTGCAAGCATCCTTTTGTGTGCTCTCTTTAGAGCAGGAGCAGGTATGACAAGACAAAAAGGAAAAAACAAATAGTAATAAACGTAATTTTTGTGTTTGGTGTTCTACGGTACTGCAAGACCACACACAAAACCATAAAACGGAACATGTTAGTCATGACAATATTGACTTTGGTAGTCAGTCCTTGTTTTTTTTGGGAAGGTATGAGAAAAATGTTGACAAGGGAAATATTTTAGGTATCATTCCTTAGCAAAAATATTTTTAGATTCTTCTTCTTTTTTATGTTGCAAAAAAAAATTTGCATACAAACAGATTTGTATGTAAAATCAACAATTGGCAAGCGATGCAGATTCCAAACTTAAATTCACACACCCCTTTTTAATGCCACAAAAGCAATATTTCTTCTTCTGCAAACTTACAAACGACTAATTTTTTTGATATTGTACTGTTTTGACTCTTTGCTTAAAGATAATCTTTGTCTCTTGGTACATAAAAACTAAACGTTTAATTAAGGAAGTAGCTTTAATTTTTAAAAGAATTGTAAAACTAACCAAAGGATAAAAAAAATGCAAAAAAGGTTTTCATATTTGGCGGAAATGAAAAGAAATGAAAGAAGTTTTTTTTTTTTTTTTTTTTTTTTAAAGATTAAATAGATTGGCGTTTAATACTGCGATTATTCAAAACTATTTTACGATTCTCCTATGATCTTACATTACACTCTTTAAAAGAAAATGTTTTTGTTCCTCAGTTTTTAGGTATGTAAAAACGAGTATATTTATTGGAGTTAGAAAAAAACCGTGACCGATATATTCAGGAAATAATCATCTTTCAATCATTGTTGCATTATGATCTGAGAACTACAGCAAATTAATAAATTAAAATTGCAATATTAAAATTGAATTATTTACGGCTTTAGTTCATCTTTTTAATTTAATTTCTGAACATTTTTTTAGAAAGAAAAATTATTTACAAATGTATGCGGACAGTGGCAATAGAAAATCCCAATTATGATACAATTTTTTTTAGAACGATATTAAAATTGTATTGTAATTAAAAAAATTAAAAAATATTTTCATTTAGTACCACTTGTCTCTGTGACGATGTTTAACAAAATCTGTAACATTTTATTATTTGAATTAATTTTTCAATATCTTAAAAGAATTTAATTAGAGATTTAAAAAATAAACATAAAAAAGTGGCGTAATAAATAAGTTTGAGAAAATAAAAAATTCTTACTTGGCTGTGATTTAAGGCATTTGCAAGCAGATCATCACTTACCTAAAAAAAAGGATTAAAAGAAATTCTTTAATATTATTCCTGACAATAATTAAGCAAATAAAATTGTTTTATTTATATTGTTGTCTTATAATTAATATAATAAAATCGAATTTTCTTCTTTTGCATGATTATTTACAAGCTTACGACAACAGCCGACCTTTAGTAATAAAGGACACTCAAAAATATATATGATTCTGATTTCTTTTAGCAAATTAATAAATTAATTCAGCATAAGTTAAGTTATAAAGAAAAAGTGGAAAAAGGGTATACCTAAGTTTGTCATTCAGTTTTGGGAGTTCCGACGTCTTAAAGTATATATATTCCAAGTTCTTATGTGAAGACAAGTCGTTTGAGCGATGCCCTGTCCTTCTGTCGGTTCGTATTAGTTATGAAATCAAGTTTGACAAGGCAATAGATCAGCTAAAAAAATTTAAATTCGCCAATCGATCAGACATAGTGTGAAAAGAGGTGCTATTGAAATTCAGTTAAATACGTCCATATCCCTGGATGCAGCGGGCAAAATACCCCACCTACCTCCGTATTGTTTGGAACAATGAAGTAACTCCAATAAAAGAAAATAACAAATATATGTAGAAAAAACAAGTAAGAGTGCTATATTCGGCTATCTTATATACCCTTCACCATCTGTGTAAATCTAGTTAAGTGAAGTAACTCTAATCAAAAGCTCAAATATTGGGGTGACAGAGAATTAAAAAATAAAAAAAACTTGGTACTGCATACATACAATTTTACATAAAATGACATCGGCTTTAAATGGGTTTTTTTTTAGAAAATTTTAATTGATACCTTATTGATATTTTAAAAAATTTTTAAATTTCGGAAAATATGGGCGAGCGCCAAATTATTCACTTGAGGTTTTTTTTCTTATCTTTTAATTCTTTATCGACATCGCTTAATCTACTCCAATATGCATAAGAAGTCGAAATATATATACTTTCTAGGGTCTGAAATGGATGTTGTAGAAATTACACGCGGAATGACAAACTTAATATACCATTTTTCCACTTTTTGTGGTGAAGGGTATAGAAATCATCAAGTTAAATATTTGGCGCTCGCCCATATTACCCGAGTTACGAACCTCTGATTTTTGCAAATATTTTAAAATATAAACATGGGTATCATTTAAGAGTTTTTGAACAAATCCGATGACATTTTTATATAAAATTTTTTTCTTCTTATTTTTAATTCTGTCACTCCAATATTTGTTTTTTTTTTCTTTTGATTGGAGTTACTTCACTTAACTATAATTATGTCTATGGTAAAACCCTTCAGATTCGGATATTCGAATAGAATACTCTTATTTGTTGAAATAGTTAAAAATAGCAAAATTTGACTAGTTTTTTTTAGAAAAGAATTTATTAAACTAATATCCTTAAGAGGATGTCCTTCCTTCATATGTTTTATAAAAGTTGAAATAAATTTATTAAGAGTCTAATGAATAAGATGCATGTGAATACTTGTGTTTTTAATTAATTTTTGCTTTTATTGTTGATTTAAATATTGCATTAATTAATTATTACATTAAGAAAAACTTATTTCCAAAAATAAATAAATAAAACCAAAAACTTGTACACAAAACAATAGAAAAATGGTATTTATTACAGTGAGGGAAAATTTCTTCGAATTGTTATTCTGTGAGCTTTAGGTCTTTTTTTGTCTTTTTATAATATTAAAATATCTTTCTGGCCACAAAACCCTTAATTAAAAGAGCATCAATTACCTTGAATAGACTAAATGATAATAATAGGTTTTGCGTTTTAATGGAGCAGACAGAAGCACAAAACCCTTGTTGTGCATGCAGGCGAAATGGGAAATATGACAAGATAATTACGAGTCATGCTTAACAAACATTAGCTACAAAAAATAATTAGTCTAATGTTGTTGTTCGTGTTAAGTGGAAGAACAGCACATCACTAACAAAATTTTGGAATATTTGTTACAGCGACCTCTTATTATTAATTTTTTTGGTAAAAAGTATATCTTTGTAGCATACAGCTAAGTATTTTTTAAATTTTTATGCATTTTATCTTAGTAAATAATTTTCTTACAAACTTGTATAACATCTATTTATGAAGTCAAAAAAAAAACATTAAAGATTTGTGTAAAGTCCTCATCAATAATACAAGATTTTTTATAGGTTTGTCAAGACACTAGAAAAATTAAAATACGGCGATTCATCAGACATTCATTTAGTCAAGTAACTCCAATACAAGAAAAAAAAAACAAATATATGGGACGGTAGAGAATTAAAAAGGAAAAAAGACAAAAAAAAAATCACACCAAGTGAAAAAATTGGCGCTCGCCTACATTTTCCTAGTTATGGGCCTCTGAACTTTTCATAGAAAGGTACGATTATGCACCATAATTTTAAGGTTTCAATATGAATATCATTTAAAACCTTTTGAAGAGATCTTTAAGGATATACTACAATTTTTTTTAAAATACTTAACCCACTAAGAGCCGATGACATTTTTTTTTGTAAAATTAATTTTTTTTTCTTATTTTTTAATTCTTTGGCATCCCAATATTTAGTTTTTTTTTTGAGTTACTTTACTAAACTAGATTAACATATATGGTGATGGGTAAATAAGACTAATATAGCACTCTTACTTGTTAGTATTGATTTTACTTTCCAACTCGTCTGCATAGAATTAAACCTGAAAACTACTTTGCTTTTGTTATTGTGTTGACAATCTCTTTTACTTCTGACACAGCAATATAAAATAAGTTTAAATTCTAAGCGTTAATCTACGTTCGTTACCAGGAATTAAACGGTAGTTTCATATACATCGTTTTTTTCCTGTGTTGTATCTAAACGTCTTATCTTTGGAACGTACAATTACCAGTCAACCGAAATATTGGTTTCTTATGTTAGCCCAGGTTTTAATATGTTTTCTCATATTACTTTAAGCCATCAAAGTAAAACGTTAGATTTACAAATTTTACTCTTCAAATGGAATAGTAAGAAAATTATTGCTGTAATAAAAAATTTGCGATGTTGTGAAGGTAAGATAATTGTAAAGTGAAATAAAAATAATTCTTATAAAATAAGTTAGAAAATTTTAAACTTTGATATTTCTAACTCAATCGTGCGTAAACGACCAAATAGGTTTTGATGAAAAATTGGGTCAGAAATGGACGTATAAATTTAAGTATAATTTATTTACGCATTTTGAGTTCAAAGAGGACAAGAATACATTACAACTAAATATTAGTATACTTTTAGGCGTAATGTGTATAAGTTTTTCATATCGAGCTTTTGCTGGAAGTGAAATATATTTAAAACGGGTTTAAATTTAAACATTTTTCCAACTCTTTTTTAATTTAATTAGTAATTTTTAAGAGAAAACTAAACCATTCCATTTTTTGCCTAAAGGTGAAAAATATGATATTTTGGCTAAAGAAAATCGCAAAGATGTTTTATTTTGCACTTTCTATTACATCTGTGTTTGTGTTACAGGCCTAATGGCACTGCTATCACCACTGACGGTTGCATGCTTTTATGCTTGTCAAGGTGAAGATTTTGGGGAATATTTAAAAACACCCGCAACAGCTTCGCAAGTTTAATTTTTCTTAACTCAACCTAACAAGAATTTTTAAATTCTTTTTACTAACATATTTTATAAATATAAAATTATACTTGGCTACATAATTATCTATATCTAGAATAATTCTTGTGCCTATTATCTTGTCTGCATTCAAACAACTGCTAGTTTATATTCTTGGTATATTTGCACATTCCGGGACATTTTCTTATACTCAAATGCCGTTTGCGCCAGGCTAGTAATCATCATAATGGGGCCTGGTAATTGTAGTAATTCCCCTCAAGTAAAAATATCAACTTTGTATCGTTAAATTACAACACTAAAATGTAAAAATATTAAAAAAAAAGGTTTTTATTTTAAAAGGAGTTTTCTATGTATAAAAATTGCTTTTATTCTTTTTGCTTAAGATTCGGTGGCAATAAAACTGACACGTGCACTTTACTAATAAAACAAATACATAAAATAAATACTATTCACTAGACCTAATAGCTGTGAAGAAGGATGACATCTTCTATTCATCAAAATACTGAAAAAATAATATTTGCGTTAACGACGGCTGTCTCAGAATTATCCCTTAAGGAAGGTGATAGAAAATACAATAACTGAGGTTGTTTGAAGCTGAAAATGAGTTCAATGTGATGTTTTAATTTCCTGACTTTTGCTATTTGACAAATATTTTTGTCGTATATGGGATTAAACATGCCCAAAATTTCTTTTCGTATTTTAGACTTATGAGTAAACTTAAAACATGCAGTGAAATTAAAGGATTATGCCACACCCTTTAGTTTTACTTATTTTATAGGTAATAAGCTAAACATTCGGAAGCTCATTAGACATTTTATAAAAAAAACAATATTCAACATTTAAACCACAGCGGTTTATCTAATAAGTACTTAAAAACTGTCAAAAATAAAAAGAAGGTTCTCGGGTGTTTTTTTTTTTTTGTAACCTGTGGACAAAGTAAGAAAAAATTAAGGCTTATAAATTACAGAGGTTAAAATCACTGCCTCGTGAGCAACAACATAATATATTGCCGTTGATAATTGTTAAGAAGATCTAGACGATACGAAAGGTTGATGCGCGAACATCTTATAGAACAATAAGTAAAAACTTTTCCACACCAGATTAATTCGGAGACTGACTTCGTTGTTTTTTAAATATGACAGAGTAGAGGTATGAAAAAACAGAAGTAATATTTATATAAAATAATGTTCTTTGGCATTTATTTACTCTGTCGATTTGCCCTTCCTCATGTCACACTTTACAAGATTGTAACATTTTAAGAAAACAAAATAAAGTAAAAGGAAAAGAAACCCTTTTATAAAAAGCCAGTATAACAGCCATAAAGTTATTCATCCATTTATAAAATAAATGTTAACAAAATAGAAGACAAGAATAAATAAAAAAAAAAAAAACATTTTAGGTTTTATTTGAAAATACAAATTGTATTCACTCAAGTCAGCTCAGCTGAGCTCATATTTTATTAAGTTGTACAGGGATTTGTATTATCATTATGGGATGTTTCTCAACGATTCAGAAATAAGAGGAAATGTAAAATTAAAATATTGGTAATTTTTTTTTATTGAAAAGGGTTTATCCGTTTTGCACAAAAAACAAAAAAAGAAAAAAAGGATATTCAAAATACACCTTTTTTTCTTTGCCTAAATACGAGTTCTTATTCACTAAATAAAATGATACTATTGCATAAATTTAGGGGAATTCTGTTAAAAAAAAGTTTAAATTGGACTAAAATTTGTTTAAGTGAACAAGACAAAGGACACCTTTATAAAATACTTTACGGAGTAGAAAATGAAATAAATTTATTTGCTTCGAAATATATCTGTAAATAAATTGTCTGCAACGATATTATTTTATGTTATAGAAGAGTTAAGATTTGCAATCTTATTCAGGTCAATTACACATCATTAACATTCAGTTTGAATTGGTGCCACGGTGGAATTGCAATCGAAAAGCTATCTAATCCAGCATCAAATTAAGGCTTTTCATTTTTCAGTCTGTATTCTAATCGGCAAAGAAAATCTGCAGGAGGAATAGAATTAGAATAGTGCAAAAATCGCTGGATTAAATGCATCGAGCCAATTGAAGATTGTAATGAAAATAAAAAACAACCCAAATCCAATTTAAAACATTTCTGTCATATGAATTTAAACTTAATTTATAAATAAAACTCTGCTAAATAAATATTCGTACTAAAATGTTTTCTTTCGACACACGCCAAGCACTTGTTTTAGAAAATTAATTTCAACTTGCATTTATTCATTTAAACTGCTCTAGAAACAGCACACCATCTAACGATTCCCCCCAAATGCTACAAAAAATATCTTAAAAGAAGAAAAGGAAATAAAAAACAATTATATTTCTGGAGAAAAAGTCTTGTGAAAACCATCAAAACCGCATTGCAAATTAGTTTATGTTCTCAACTACAATTTAACAAACTCCTAAATGTATACTACATTTATACACTTACACAAGCTGAAGCTTAAGCAGAGAGAATTGTTTAAAGAGTAAGACCAGTAAAAATGTAAGAAAAATATATGCGTTTACATATTTCAAATTAGCAAAAAGTATTGCATACTTTAAGGCGTTGTGACACAAGTACTTACAAGTAACTAAACTAAAGCTACTTGTCTTTAACTGTTTGTGTAAAACAAGCAGTAAATAAAACATACAAATGGCAAATATGTACGAAACATAGAAAAATTAAAAAGAACTTCATGAATAAAACAACGTAAAGAGGAAAAAGACACGGCAAAGAAGAAACTGACACACCTATTTATGTTTTATTCATGTAATACGAAAAACTAAAAAAACAAAATAATTTAGTAAAGAAATATAAGCTTCTACCAAAACATTTTAGAAACTTACATTTAAAAACACTAAACTATAAAGAAAAACTACAAAAAAGTGCCTGAAACGCAATAAAGATTTCAAGGAAATTTAAAATATTAAGGAAATTATGTTTAATACCTCAGTTCAAATTTTAGAAAAGAATTCTACATTTTGTTTTTATATTTGTATTCCAAAAAATGCCTTTCAAAAAGTTAGAAAATATTTTTTTTTGTCAGATGAAATTTAAAAATCTGTATAAAAAACTGCTTTAGACATTATTTTGCTTAAAGGCATAAAACATAATTTTCTATTTTTGTTGGTTTTTTTTTACTTCAAAGGAAATGTCCTGTGGCTTTCAGTAATGGCATTTGTATAGTGTGTTTTGATTTCATAATATTCGAGCGTGTACTTTATAAATTTCTACTTTATTTTCAGTTTTTGTTTAATCTTTATTTCACCAAAACAATAAATGGAAAATGACAAAAACATAAGAAATGTAAGTTTCTCTAATATGTACTGTTTTAGAAAAATGTTTGTATAAAATATTCAGCAATAAAAATGTAAAAATATATTTAATAATTACATCTTTTGAAACAAATTGGATTTAAAGTGATTATGATCATTGTTTAAAGAAAAATAAAAATGTAATGTTGGATGAAAAAAATAGAATGTAATATATTTAACAAATAAACTAATTTGGCAACTCTCTTCGATTTACTTGCAAAAGGCAAAAATTTGTATTTTTGGTATTTTTATTAATGCTGAGTTTATTTTAAAATTAATATGAGATATTGTTGGCTTTAGACAAAAGCAAAGAAGAAAGTTTCCTTATTTCTAAAAGAAAATTATTTTACAAGGTTGGCAAGACCGTGCCATTAGTGCTTGCTAGGGAGCTCGAGACTATCTAAGAACACACCGCACCATGGAAGGCATTCTGTTATAATTCAACAGCAAATAGAAGGCTGGCACTTTCCCAGCGATTTGAGCTTAAAACCGAGCTACCTGGTCCCTTAGCAATTAAATTTACCCAGGGTCAGACTTCGAAATTTCTTATCTCCCAGCTTTAGACCCCTGTATTCTCAACGAGTCATGGGGATTATAGTCGGTACAAAGCAAATACTTAATATTTTGTTAATCTACTGGGTGCTTCGAATATTCTTTAAGACGACTTGTGCTTTTAAATGCCCATGACATTCTTAATAATATTTTTGGAATTATCGTCTTAACCGTGGTAATCCGGCAGATGCCTGGAAAATTTTTCACGACGAATTTATTTCTATGCGTTAACAAACCACAACCAATTATAGTCTGCTATTAGCCAAGGCTTGCATTTCGTCTAATCATAATCTTAGTTGATTTTTTCTAGTTAGCCTTCGACTACAACCAATTTTAAAGACAGCCTTGGTAGATAAAAAAGTGTTTGATTGTACAGATAGCCGGACCACAGTTTCAGTCATTATACCGAAGCAGCCCGACAGACAGGCAAAGATTTTATTTCGACGTTTTAACTTCTCCAAAATTTTAAATTTTTCTTCATATTTACCCGACCGCAATCAGAAGCTTTTTCTTTTTAACGGACCGATTGGGATGCAACGTTTAGTTGAATTGATGTCGTCAAGTAGCAAAGTCGATCGTTTGTCTAATTACTTGCTGGACAGGAAGTTTTTTGAAGTAAATTGACCGGCTTTTTGCAATCTGTCAAAAATGCTCATGGATTTGGACAGTGCTTTAGGAAGTGACGTTGGCTGCTTTTTTGTTTCCTTTGCTTTTTTTTTATTGTTGAAAAGCAATAACAATTTATTTATTTTCAGGGCAAACTAACAGTTTTATATTTTTTGTTATTTCTATACAGTGGGCTTTTTAAAATAAAATGAGTTAACATTACTGTTCAAGGCACAAAGTTTACGCTCCATTAAGGTGTAAGATTTTAGCGCAAAAGCTTTGCGACAGATTGCGTTTCGCTTTAACGCTGTCAGTGTTAAAAGCTTTTTTTTTATAAGTAATGTCCATGTGTTAGAATGTATGTAGGAATGTGTGTATCAAAAAATGTATCCAGAGCTAAAAAAATTTTTTCCCAACTATTTTAAAAGTAATAAAAATAATATAAATAAATATATAATAATTTATTTTACATTGCAAGAAGGTCTGTTCTCTGCATTAGCAACGGGTTTCTTTAAATACTAAAGATTTTTTTAATTTGTTCCCATGTTACTCTAACGCAAAAACTAGATGAACAAAATAGGACAACACTAAATCCCTACAAGCTCATATACGAGTATCAAGACATTATTAATTTTGTCATCTTTCATCATCATCATCACATGTCATACATCACAGGACAAAGACTACAAACAAATATTCACTTGTTTTTCCATAAATGTATATATTTTCTAAAATTAAAACAAACAATAGACAAAAGAGACAGTAAAAAAAGTTCTTAAGGACACAAATAGGTAGCAACTCCATGTATAAAATATATATAAAATATTATGTCAAATAAAACCTTAATCACTAAGGCAGCAACAACAACAATGTAATAAAATAAAAAAGAAAAATTATATTTACATAAGCATTAATAATAATAATAATTCTTAACAAATAACCTAAAAGAAATGACAACTACAGAAGCAAACAAACCCTTAAAATATGCTATGAATTTACAGAGCTTGTTTAGCGTTTATTTAAACTTTATGCTTTAGCTTGATATGCTTTCCAAAAAACTTTGCAACTTGTTTACACTTTCACACACGCATACTCAAGCAATCGACTGCCCACTAACATGTGACCCAAAATAATTTTTCTCTTTTTTCAATATCGGAGAGGATAATTTTGTGTCTGCATTTTTTTTTTTCTTTTTTTGAGAAAAAATAAAAAAAAAATTAATTGTCCTCTCAGCTGTTAAACAATTTGAGGTAATTTCAGAAATAGCAGTTTCAGAATAGCACCCCAAATAAAGCAGCTGAGCTGTCTCTTTGTATATTTTATATTAAAACAAATTTTAAACTATTCACAAATTTGATTTTTAAATTAAAATATCGATATATTTTTTTTAATTAACATCAAGATTAGATGGTAAAGTAAAAAACATATATATATATATATATATATTATTTACCGATTAGATTCGTACTAAAAATTGCGCCTTCTTAAGGCAGTGAAGATAGCTGCCAGATTATTTAAGGAAAAATCGTCACATTCAACGAAAATCGTCAAAATGGTGCATGTAAGTCGCTTTATATGTAAAAATTGAAGGGCGTTTCCGTAGAAGCCATGATTTTAATGAATATGACCTTATCTTATCGTAAACCGGTATACATAGACACTTGAAAATTAAAGGGTGTTGCCATAGGAGCTGATTTTCACACATATGGCCTTATTTTTGTAAACATATGTAACTTATCACAAAAAGTACCCTCTATTAAAATATTTATAAAATTAACGATAAAAGAATATTCCTTTAGAGGACCTGATTTTTAATTATATGATAAGATAAGATGTTATCTTGTGAACCGTAATAGTTAAATGATTATAGGTTTCATCCAATTAATTTAATAATAATTTTCCTTTAAAAATTTTTGTTGATATAAATATCAATTTTCCTCCTTGCTATTAGTATTGATTAGATAACCAGTTGTCCGTGGTGGTTTTTGTGAATTCCATAGAAGTAAAAAGTAACAAAGATCAAATACTTAGAAAAGTCATCAAGGGTAGAGGCAAAACCGTCAACACATCACAATTATCATTTAAAATCATAAGAATGGCGATAAAAACCTGGCAGCAGTGGTAATAAAAGATGTTGAATAAATTTGCAAAGTGTACAGAATAGTGCCAGTTTTTAATTGTGGTTTTTTTAAATGTTAACGCAATACCTTGTTCATATGAGTGCCTTTCTGCGTGTACCATCTGCAACCACAATTAATAAGATGTGGGAAATTTGGCATGTATACTTAAGCTTTAAATTTCCTATTTTTGTTATCGCCTATTTCATACCTGCGACAATATACTTATTTGATTTATTAATTTTCCAAAAAATTCATCATGAAAAGAAAAAACTTAAAATTGCAATACAGTAGCAGTTCCTTTATCAAGGACTGCTACAATAAAATAATTTAATAAATATGTCAATTTTTTATACAACTATTAAATACATGTATTATTATTATGCCTTCTAATTATTTTTTATTCGACATTTAAAATTCAATTTTGAAGTTTTGACCTACCCGGGAGATATATCGTTTAGAAAACTTATGCACTATTTCGGTGAAAGCAACTGGAAGCTCTATAAATTTCCACAGCATATGATACGAGTATGACATCTATATATCGAGCTTTTTTTTAAGCGATCGTTTAAAAAAATTATTATTACAGAGGAGGTCGAGATAAGTTAAGGGAAATTCCACTGTTATAATCTTTCTCATACTTTGAATTATTATCAATGTAGTTTTTTTTCCAAACACACAACCTTTCTTTGACATATGATGTTGTTCACAAACAAAAATTTATGTGCAGTTGAAGGTGAAATAACTTTTTGTAAGTAATTGAAAGCTGTCGATTTTTTTGCATTATTTGATGTTTAAAATATTCAAGTGTATTGAGCCGTTTAAATGATGTAGAAGAATGAGATCCCACTTACATGCTTCAGAATAGTTTCTATTCATTAACTTTGAATGGTTGAAGAATTTTTAAAATAGTGTTACAAGTTCTTCTGCTTAATGATAAGTTGACACATCTCTCAATCAACAAAAAGGCGACAGATAACTGAACATAAACATTTCTTACAAGTTGCTTAAAATAATCGTTGATATTAAAATAAAGGTATTATTTAGGAAACCTAGACTTCAGATTAAATTATAGTTTAGAAAAACTGCTGAGAACCCGGTAAGCATGAATGAATTTCAAGCGAAGTAAACAAGACCGAGGTTGAAAATGTGTGTACTCCTCTTCTAATTGACAATAACATGGTGGTATTTAAATTCTAAAAAGAGAAAAAGATGTTTACAGATAAAAGAAGTTTAATTCTTAAGAGCGCCTACGAGGGCTGCTCTATATATTTCTGGCCTAATAGTGAAAATGCGAATATTTATAATCAAAAATGGTTTTATTGTTTTTCAAAGTATTCTCCAGCATGATTTATACACTTTTGCATGCGCTCAAACCAGTTGTCGAAGCACTTTTTCCACTCCGATTGAGACACCTCTAAAACATGGTTTTTGAACACTTCAACAGCTTCTTCTGGCGACGAAAATCGTTGACCACGCATTTTTTTCTTGATGTGCGGAAACAAGAAGAAGTCATTAGGTGCCAAGTCAGGGCTGTACGGCGGATGACCCATCAATTCGACGTTTTGGCCGGTCAAAAACGCTCTGGTTTGAGCCGATGTGTGAGAGCTCGCATTGTCATGGTGAACAATGATTCGTCTTCTCTTGTTGGTTTTTCGAATTTCTCCGATGACTTCAGGCAAACAAATTGTAGTGTACCACTCAGAAGTGACCGTCCTGCGTTGCTCAAGCGGAGCAGTCGCCACATGACCAGATTTGCCGAAGAAACAGGCGACAATTTGCTTCGAAGTGCTTCTTCCACGAACAACTTTTGTTGGATTCTGCTCGTCTTTGAAGACCCACACGGTCGATTGTTGTTTCGTTTCGGGCTCATACGCATAGATCCATGATTCGTCACCTGTGACGATCTTATAAACGTCTTTTGAAGCACCGCAATCGTATTTTTGCAACATTTCTTTGCACCAATCGACACGAGCCTTTTTTGAGCGACTTTCAAATTGTGCGGGATCCAACGAGAACAAACCTTTTTTACGGCCAGGTGTTCATGCAGTATCGAATGTATGCTGGTGGAAGAAATGTCAAAGGATGTCTCTATCTCTCGGTATGTCGCATGTCGATCTTGCATTATGAGTTCACGCACGGCATCAATGTTCTCTGGCACAACAGCTGTTTTTGGACGACCTTCACGGAATTCGTCTTTGAGCGAGCTTCGGCCACGATTAAATTTATTATACCAATTTTTCACAGTGCTATAGGATGGTGCTTCATCGCCATACAAAGATTTAAGTTCATCAATGCACTCTTGTCGTGATAATCCACGTCGAAAGTTGTGAAAAATGATGGCACGAAAATGTTCACGAGTTAATTCCATTTTTTTCTATATTAATTTTTTCAAGTCACTGTAAACAACACAAATAATGGTCGTACGGCAAAACGTTTTGAGTACGATTATGCTTAAAAATGACAAACTTTCCAATGGAAATGTCAGATTGCACTTGGCAGCACTGAGTGTTGCCAGGCCAGAAATATATATAGCAGCCCTCTTATAAGACCCTTACGTGACCTGAGCAATAATTAAGGTTTGCTGGAAGAGCAAAATAATGTCTTTCCCTCAAAAATGTAGTTCTTTTTCTCGAACTAGTTGGAAAGCGTGTTATGTCGTGAATAAATATTGAACTTATATATAGCTTAGCTGACGTATATCATATTTAATTTTGTAAATAAAATAGAAAACAGTCCCACGGTATTTGAGGCAGTAATTAAACTTAATTTAAGGAATTTCTTTCCAGTAGCAAAAGAACATGTTAATAAAAGTTATAAACGACAGCCGTCCCTTGTTGTATCTATTTTAAAACAGACGGTCACAAGGATACAAATGGAGTACAGCAAGGAATTCACATGTCAGACACAGGTATTAAATTCTTTAATATCTTTTACTATTGTTGGCTATTGTTGTTATTACAATTCTTTTGCTGCTTTTAATTTACTCAATTGCGTTTTTCTATGTGTGATGACAATTAAAATAGCAAGAATGATAATATGGACAATAGCAGGTTTGTTTGATATCATAATGTGAATGTGTATAAAAATGATAACTTTCTCTTGTTACTTTGCAGTGCTGTTATCCTTCGTTTTCATATCATTTGTTTTCATCAGTAGACATTTTTTTCTTCATTTTCATTCTTTGCATGTTGTCGTCATTGTATTTTTATATTTGAATAAATAAAAAGAATGAAATAGGGAAAAAAATAAATAAAAATGAAACGTAAGAAAATATGTGTGTGTGTGTGTGTGTGTGTTTGGGTGATTTATGCTGTTGGCAGCTTTTTAAAGTTGCTTTCGTTTTTTTACTGCATGTTTTTTTTTCTTATTGCAATTGTTATTTCTCGTTTATATGTTTTACTTCTTTTCTTTGTCTTGTTCTTTTTCATTTATGAATTTTTTATGCTTCTTGCTGTTGCTGCATATTTATAAACAGCATGCAGAATATTAAAAAAAAAAAAAATGAAAACATATTTAAAATGCAAGTAATCTATTGAATGAAATATTAAAATGCATGCATGCAATTTAAAACTCTTTTTATGATTTCTATAAATTTTTCATAAGTTGTTATTTTCTTTTTTCAAAAATCTTTATTTTTTTTTTGTTTTTGTATTAATGTTTGTAGCTTATAAAAAATATAGCTGTCTTAAATTTGACAAGTGAATAAATTTGGGTTAAAAACAATAGTTTTACAAAACAAAGCAAGAATTGCTAAGACATCGTCATTTTCATAAGAAGATAAAATAATAATTAAAATGGTAGATTATTAGTAATAAGAAACGGCTTAAAATTTTTGCTTAAAAGTACAAAAAATATAAAACCCACTTAAGATAGACTCCTGAAAGTTATGATTGTTAGATGCCTAAATGTAGGCTATAAATACTACTTTACATAAAAAGTTGGTGTTTTATTTGTCTTAGATAGATACGATTATTTTGTTTCATTACAAAAAGCACTAAAAGCTGATATTATATTTTTATACTATTGTTATTCGAATTTATTATATTTTTTTAGAAGTGAGAAAAAAGCTTTGTTAAAAATTCAAATAGTTAAAAAAAACTAAACAATTAAAGGACAGGAAAAAGTTTGATCACACACATTCTTATTGCACTTCTTTATTCTTAAGTCCATAACACGCAAAAAATGTATTTTCGTGTAGAATGTCAGCTGAATTAATAATGGAAAATTGTAAATAAGTTGACTCGTTACTTTGAATTTAAATTATAATTTTTTGCAAATAACTACTTTTATATGAGAAATGAAGAGCATATTTCAAAAGTCTTTCCTCATTTAGTTACATATCGCTTGCCTCATGTAAAAAGGCTCTAATTCAAATTTTTACAAAATTGAGTTTATTCATGATTCCAATACATTTCACACAGATACACCTCGTCACAAAATTTGAATGCAATAGTATCAAAAATAACGCTTCATAGGCATTTGCATTTTGTATATTATATTGTTATAAATACAGTTTCTATTGGGTTTTTACCTTCTCCAGTGAAGTTACATATATACGAGTCAGAGCCCTTCTACATGAGTCTATCGATATTTACCTGTTTGCATTATATTAAGGTAAAATAAAGTATAATATAAATAAGTTTGATACCACGAACGGACCACTCTTTAGTTTTTTTTTATTATTTAAACGGTTTCTTAGAAACTGGAATAAGTCACTTCTTCCAAAAAAAAATTTTAATAGCTACTACGATTTTATGTTGACCAGTTTTTATTGGGGAATAAATTAGAGATAAGAGGTGCAAGTAAGCCTTTTCGAAGTTAAGCCTCAATACGTTTAAAATCCCTAAAACAAAGTTATTTTTATATGTATCAACTTTAAAGCAGACTGACTTATGCCACTTAAAAAATAAACGGCTCAGTTGTTGTTGAAGATCGTAAGTGTTTGCTTATTACGGTTGAAAAGAAGGGAAATTATTATTAAAAACCAGGTTTTTTACTGATACACCTTTTATTATGGCGGTCACCTTTGTGCATAAATGTAAAAGGTCTTTCAGTTCTTGTTGAGAACATAAACCCATATACATAAAATAGCAGTCCTTCTGCAGGACGCACTTTTATTTCTATTGTTGTGCTTTAATACTTGACGTTATAACGCGTTATGGCAAATGTAAAACTCTGTTGTGTTGTAGAGGCCATTTAAAATACACAACCCTTTGTGAATATTTCCAGTTCCTAGCTATTACCGTTTTAGGGATAGAAGCGACCAGAGAAATGAATTTCGATATGTCACGCCTTTGTTCTTTAGGTAAAGAAGGGTCTATGTCCATAATAAAAGGAGAAATTTTTTAGTTGTTTAAAATATGATGGTGACCGGAATAGAGAGTTAGCAAAGCCTAGGTAGTGCCGGTATTTTAAAGACTAAAAGCTTTTTTTTTAAGTTTGGAATTTTTCTTCCTTTTTAGACAGACAAGAAAATCAACTCGAAGTGTATATTTGAAACCAACCCAAGTAGTTATAGTCAGGAATACGCAAATGCAATATCTACCTCAATTCACTCTATAATTTAAAAATTTTCATTTTTTTTAACGCTTTAATTTTCTAAAATATCCTTCGCATCCTCCTACCTTCCTTCATCATCAAACTATAACAGGAAAAAAAAAACACAAGAAATATTTAAAAAAAATAAAAACAATCAACAAACAAATCATTTACCCCGATATTTACCTGTTTGCATTATATTAAGGTAAAATAAAGTATAATATAAATAAGTTTGATACCACGAACGGACCACTCTTTAGTTTTTTTTTATTATTTAAACGGTTTCTTAGAAACTGGAATAAGTCACTTCTTCCAAAAAAAAATTTTAAGAGCTACTACGATTTTATGTTGACCAAAGTTTTTATTGGGGAATAAATTAGAGATAAGAGGTGCAAGTAAGCCTTTTCGAAATTAAGCCTCAATACTTTAAAGCAGACTGACTTATGCCACTTTAAAAATAAACGGCTCATTTGTTGTTGAAGATCGTAAGTGTTTGCTTATTACGGTTGAAAAGAAGGGAAATTATTATTAAAAACCAGGTTTTATACTGATACACCTTTTATTATAGCGGTCACTTTTGTGTATAAATGTAAAAGGTCTATCACTTGTTGTTGAGAACATAAGCTCATATACATAAAATAGCAGTCCTTCTGCAGGACGAACTTTTATTTTTATTGTTTTGCTTTAATACTTGACGTTATAACGCGTTATGGCAAATGTAAAACTCTGTTGTGTTGTAGAGGCCATTTAAAATACACAACCCTTTGTGAATATTTCAAGTTCCTAGCTATTACCGTTTTAGGGATAGAAGCGACCAGAGAAATTAATTTCGATATGAATAGTGCCACACCTTTATTCTTTGGGTAAAGAAGGGTCTATGTCCATAATAAAATAAATCGGAATAGAGGGATATAGCAAAGCCTAGGTAGTACCGGTATTTTAAAGACTAAAAGCGTTTTTTTAAGTTTGGAATTTTTTCTTCCCTTTTAGACAGACAAGAAAATTAACTCGAAGTGTATATTTGAAACCAACCCAAGTAGTTATAGTCAGGAATACGCAAAAGCAATATCTACCTCAATTCACTCTATAATTTAAAAATTTTCATTTTTTTAACGCTTTAATTTTCTAAAATATCCTTCGCATCCTCCTACCTTCCTTCACCTTCAATAAACTATACAAGAAAAAAAAAAAAAACAAGAAATATTTAAAAAAAATAAAAACAATCAACAAACAAATCATTTACCCTATAGACCACTACCAAGCGGATATCCGCTTAACAAGAAAGATTTATCTCTATAAACAATACAATATAAACATAGCGACGACACACTAATACAAATAT
Source organism: Gymnosoma rotundatum (assembly GCA_916610165.2). Taxonomy (NCBI): domain Eukaryota; kingdom Metazoa; phylum Arthropoda; class Insecta; order Diptera; family Tachinidae; genus Gymnosoma; species Gymnosoma rotundatum. The sequence goes on along the minus strand of OU744336.1, from coordinate 123,191,649 downwards.
AGATAAAGCAATTGTTTTGTAATATGAAAGGCATCACAGGTACGAACGGCAAAATACTCAAGCCACTGGCTTTTGCTAAATTGTTGAGGGAGAGAAACGGAAATAAAGAGCAAAAAAAGCAACAATATAAAACAGCTATTAAATGTTTAAATAAAATTGCAGTTGAGAATTATTTGAACAATAAACAAAGCGAAATAAAACAATTAAAAAAATACTAAATTTCCGGTAGGTAATGAAATTTTTTTAAATAAAGATTGTAAAGTATACCTTTAGGAGGAAGTATATGTATGAAACGATGTATTTAAAACGATTTTTTGAAAAAAAAGATATCAACAGATAAATTTAAGGTTTATGAGTTAAATGATTTCGTATAAATCATAACCGATATATACGAGGGTATGTCAACACCAAGCAGTAAATTTCTTTTGCTAATATATGAAATTTACACGATAAAAAAAGGGAGCCGCCCATCTCTGTAGCCGGTTATTGGTTCACGTGGTGGCTGTTGATTAAAAGTCTATATCTGCGGGTCTGGCACGGAATAGATGGAAGTGTGCTGTTGCACTCTCAATAGACGGGGTTGGATAATCTCCAAACCTCAAGCAAGGGGAAGCTCATTGTCCTGCAAGCCATGTTCTTAAAATTGCAATTCTGTTGGCTACGTCCGATGGAGGGCGCTAGTCGACGTTCTGTATTTCACTTAGTGCTAAGACCACCATCAGGTTACGCCATCAATGGTAGGTACTGACCTTAATCTGTATCACGTATACCAGTTGTTATAGCTGGGATCTCACCAAACGAATTCAAGATAAATTCAGGGGTACCATAAGGCTCTGTTCTGTATCCTACCCTATTTCATATTTATTTTTTTTAAATGACAACAGCATTTTTCTATTCATATTCATTCGGCATAAGGCCAAGCCTGTTAGAGGTTGAGCTCAAGAGACTGAATATGAATGATACGCTCAATCAGGATCTTATAACAATATCTGATTGGGACCGGGACATAGAGTCGATTTTGATGCACGTAAGATACAATGTTGTATACTAACGCACAGACATTCGACCGAAAAGGCTGCTTCATCTGTAAGTATGGGTGGTATAAGTATTAAAAAATCAAAAGTTCTTGATGTTCTTGGCATGAAAATTCAGTGTGATGGTCGATGGACTAAACAAATTTTTCAAGTCTCAAAAGAAGCATTCAATTGCGTCGGTTTTTTAAAATGGTATAAAATATATTTCACCCCATCTGATCTTTTTACTATTTATACCATCTACATCCGGCCACGAATGGATTACAACCCTTATGTACGGGACGATGCTTTAAATCTATTTTGGAATTAGTTGATTGCGTACGGGAGAACACTATGAATTGCGGAGAGTAATCGTTTTTTACCCGAATAGTTCGTAAGTGGATTCATCCTCCTGCAGAAGTTTTTCCTGTCAATTTTAATGTTGGAAAGTTCAAATCGAATGTTCACAAACACTACACCCTCTATCCTCCTTCCCATAGGGGTCAAACCTGAGTGCTGGTCCAAGAATAAAAAAGGGTCACAATTGTGTGTCCAGCTTAAAGCTGACTTTTATAGTCCCAAAATTTGTTTGCCTTCTTAATGGTGTCCCGAGAAATGTTGGTATTCAGAATCCAGAGAATAAACTCCAAGAAAATGCCGCAATATTTTTTATCTGCACAACAATAGTTCTGTGCCTTTATCAGCTCATATTGACTTGTCCTCGTATATAGTTTGGTAACTTAAATGCTTATATTTATATGTGCTGTGAAGTGTAGTTTATTAAAATTATTTTTCTGTTTTTAATTTTACAACATAAATGCCCTGCATATGCAAAAATGTTTTGTTTTGTTTCATTTTAAGTAGTTTCCTAACAATACGATGTTTCCGTTTTATTGTTTTACAAAAATTTTATTTTATAGAACAAAAAATAAAGTAAAAAGTACCCTTAAAACATATCCGGAAATTTAAACAGTTTATACCGGGTACGTACGTTTTGCATTATATGATGATGAGATTTCGTTTTTTGTGTTTTTTTTTTCTACTTTTTTTTTTTTTGTATTTTTCATCATGATACAAATATAATAAAACAGATTTTTCTACAGCCAACAGATGTTTTGCAATAAAATACATTACATTATCATCATCATAAACTTAACCCAGCGATACTACCGACCACATGCTTAGCCACAGCTTTGCTCCTTTTAAACATTTATTTTTGTTTTTCTAATATCTGTATAGAAATATATTTGAACGTGTAGTTGTATGTGAAAGCCAATGAATTAGAGGTTGCGAAGCAGTGGGTAATATGGGTATACCATGGCTGGAGAAAAGGCTATTGAAAAGTTTCGCTGTTTATAAATCACAAGGTTGGAAGGAAGAAAACTTGTTCATTATTTGAAAAGGTATTTTGTCTTTTTTTTAATAATGTATTACCCTGTTCAACAGTTGTTTAAAAATTTTGTTTAAGAGCAAGTAATATCAGAATTTAAATTTTTTTTCCACGCCATGAAAAAAAACAATATTGCCACGTTTTTTTTCTTTAAACGGTAAGATTTCTTTTTATTATTAACTTTTATTAAACTCTTCTGTAGCACTTTATTTTCTATTTTTTTCTGATTTTATGTTGTCGGGATCTCTTGTTTACAGTGTTATTTCGGCTGGACCTCCAAGGTTTTTAAAGCAAATATGCATCTTTAACCCACTGCCCGTAACACACTCTTTCCTCTCTTAAAAAGGCGCTACAGGAATCTTAAGCATTTCAACTGGTGTTCTAATATAAAGGCGTCAAATTCTTCTGTTTTAAGTAAAAAGCAGATAACGCTACCAACACTGTCAACTTGGCAACATCACTGTTTTTCTTATTAAAGTACAATTCAACACTGTTAACATACAATAATCAAATTATTATTACGGATTTTTGTCAAATCTTTTTTTCATAACAATATTTTGGTATAAAATTCCATCCAAAATATATTTTTGGAAAAGACTTTCATATGACCAGGCTATACATTTCAAGCAAATTGTGCCAGAGAAGAGCATTAGTAACTTTTTTTTAAAGAACGGAAGCACGGCTCAGTTAGCCTAAGCGCCTTGGAAAGGAGCAATGCCTGGACTGACACCGATGTCACCTTCAGTGTTCTCAGGTTTATTTTGGGTTATTTTAAACAATCCAAACCAAAAGATATTTGTTTCCTTGTGCACGCAACTTTTCGTCGCCTGGTACGATGCGATATAAAAAACATTTTCTTTTAAGTTTGAAGTAGTTGTTCATATATGAGAATTTCTTCTCGAAAATAAGGGTTTGTCGGTACTTTTTGAAAAAAAAAAAATTGCATCCAATGGCCTTTCTGTCACTCCTAACCGATAGGAATTCGAAAACAAATCTTACATTTTCCTCTTGCACATTTATATCAGAAAGTCGTCATCAATAAAGTCCCAACTAACGTATAGAATTTTAAAGACCGTCCCGTCCTCCAGTATTGAAATATAAATTCCACTTGTTTAACAAAGTGCTTTCATTTGTCTTTTTTTTTATCCTGCAACAATAAACATCCGTTTTTATTGTTTTGCTCATACAGGCAAAAATCGTTTGTTTGTTTGTTTGTTTGTTTTCATTATCCATGTGGTTTGTAGAAGTGTAAGTGAATAAAAGGTTGTCAGGTTATAAACATTTAAAAGGATTATATTTCCATTATTTTTTGCTTGTATTTTGGTTTTATCTTTCTTTATCGTCAAAACTAAAAATGAAAGTATTTGCGTGTAAGCAACTTGGCCATGTCTATAACTCATAATATCTATAATGTTGTGGTTATATTTCTTTGTATTTTAGCTGCCATGTTCAGTTCACAAAAACGCACACAGGCACACAACAAATCGAAGGTCATGAAAAGGAAGTTGGCAACAACATTTATTGTTCAACTTTCTTCGTGTAGGCGTTGTTGTAGAATCACAGCAAGGTTGTGCAAGTTTATGAGAATTTTCATCTGTTTTTGTATGTAGTGGTGTAATATCCCAGAATTAACTTTATCATGATGCTTTAACTGACAACAAACATTGGAAAAACATTACCATCGGTTGACTGACTGCTACCTTTGCACGCTGCCTTTGTTTGGTCCTTTTTATTGGCAAAAAAAAAAACCCCAAGCTTTTGTGCAGCTCAAATAACAGATTACAGTTTTTTGTGTGTAGACTTTAATATTTTCTCATTTATATTTATTGTCTTTTTTTTTGCCACATTGAGTTTGTGATGATTTCCGAATGCATTCCATTAAGCACAACTTCCTGTAACATTATTTGCGGTCACTGTTAAACAAAGTAAGCGGTTACACAGAGAGAGAGAGAGAGAGAGAGAGAGAGAGAGAGAGAGATAGTGAACAGTACCACAAATATTAAAACAGTTAAAAACATTAAACGTCCGTACGTCAGTGCATTGCGTTTAAATACACAAACATTTGAACTTAAACACAAACACAAACACATATCGAAAAAGTTAATAAAGTCCAGATTTACATTATGCAATTTTTAGAGGCATTTTTTTCTCAATTTTGTATTTAAGTTACAGCGTTATGTGTTATCTAAAAGTAAACATTAGCAACAGTAACATTTCCTTCAAACTCAAGTAATACTATATTGCTTACTCCTCCTGCTTCAAAAACAAACAAAAATTTCGTGCTAGTTGCACGAAAAATTGCATAGTGTAAATGCCGTAAAAAACGAATGCTTTTGATTTGACCTGTTATACTCATGCATGTTATGAAGGATCTAATAGGTGTCATTTACCAATTGAAGCTTCTTTGATTTTAAAATCAATTTATCTAATCGATTGTTCCGTTTGAGGTTTAACTTATTGCAAAATTCAGCTGTTACAATTGCAGACATTTTGATTTTTGGTTCGTATTATTTTACAAACTGAAAACTTCAAATAGTGCGGATTTAATAATAGTGAAATTGGAATGCAATTCATCACTTATTCAACAAGGATACGAGGGTAAGCCAATTAGTCACTACAAATCATATATGCTAAGATGCAATTACAATTTAAGACAGACACGATGTTTGCTATTTTCGGAGTCATCTAGTTAAATAAAATATAAGTTCAAATATTACGTGTTTAATATTGACTACTATTGGATAAATGAATTTTAACCTGGGCCTACATCCATAAATGAAGAACATTATTCAGTATTTCTAGCAAAGATAGTTTTTGAGCGACCAGTCAGTGAGAGTACTTGCATACTTTTGCCTCAAGATGCTTTTGTTTACGAGGCGTGCGCTTTACACAAATTTACGTAGCCATACAATTCAAAAATAATTTAAGGCTTTAGCAATAACCACACTATTTTTATTCTTATCTTCTCCTGAACTAGGCCTTCGTTAAAGTTTGAAAAAAAAATTTCCTCATTTAAATAGGCGCCTTAACAATCTCCTCTTCTGTGCTTAATTATATCCGCATTCAGCAGCTCACCTCATGTTTCTACATAACAGTTGTTTATATACCTTTTCCAATCAAGACTTTGGCAGGTTTTAACTGATGTTTTCGTTTATTCGCCTTAAAAACCCCCAACATTTTTTTTATAGTGAAGACTTTTTTTGAAGTGGAACTAATGATATTTCTTTCAATATCGCCACCACAAATGCTTTGCGCCACCACACTTTTTATTGGTGGAAGTCAGCAGACTCCATTACCTTCAGAAAAGTGAATCGTGTTGTGCGGTTTACATGCTGGTGGCATCATTGGACCTTCTTTCTGTAAAAATGAGGCTAGAGATTAACGATTTTTGGTTAGAACGATATTTGGTTTGAACAGCCGCAATAATCAATTTATAAAAAACCAAAAATATGTGATAAGTTGTTCTTGAAAAAAAAAACCTGTCAATTGGACTCCAGATCGTGCGTTTCGACACTTTTCGATTATTTCCTGTGGGAAGAGAAACGATTAGTACGTTATTTTATCTAGTTGAACAAAGTCACAGCAAAACAATATTAAACAATATTATAAGCGCCCTAAAGCATGCTTCTTATATGTTTAGAAATAGTCATATATAAATGAGATCACCACCTCTCGGTTCTACGTGTACATTTTAATTTTTATGATGATATACTGCAGGTTATGATGAAAACACTAAACAACTGAATTTACTTTTTACTAATGCTTGTGCTATTCGCAGAAGCTAATTTGCATTCTATTTGCGAAATAGCGAATAAGGTTCTATAAAAAAAAAAAACTTGCAACCCCACAATTTATTATGCTTTCAGTAAGAAATAATTATAACAGATGTTCGAAATTTTATTTTAACAAATATTTAAATACCACAAACACTTTAACCTTAAACAATCATAAAACCAACATAAATGATACACCATCCACAAAAAAAAAATAAAAATTATTATTTATCTTTACAGAAGCTTTTAATGGATCTACTTTCTTATGAAAAGAAGAAACAAAAAACAAATACAAAAGGAAAAATAAATTCGAAAATCACAGAATAATAATGAAATATTTTTTCAAACTTAAACTGAAACACAAGCTTCAGGCTAAAAACCATAAATAGAAAAGCATTCGTTTCTTTTTTTTTTTTTTTATTAAAAAAAAGTACTTAAAATAAACTAGTGTTAAATATTTATTGGTAGTAAAGTTTCAATATTAAAAGAAATAAGAAAAGTATATATTTCTTAATTTGTTAAAAAAGGACTTAGTTAATATTATAGCTTGCCTATTTTAAGGCTAAATAAAAATTGTTTGCATGTAGTATGTATATATTACATGTACCCTCCCTTCAATTGTTTTGTTTTTATTTTCGCTTTTCTCTATACTTTATACTTCTCCTTCTTCATATTTATATTTACAATATTTTTAAAAGAACTTATTAATATTTTTTTTTTGTTTTTTTATTTTCGTAAAGTAAAATATGTTTGCAATACAAAAGTTATTTTGCTTTTTTATCTTGTATGCCGAAGTAGTTCTAAAATAAGTTGCATGCAACACGATCTATGTACCTAGTTATGCACCATGTAAGAAAAAACTTTTTTAATAACTAAATGTTTAACATATTCATTCTTGTTGGTTCTTCATAAGCATGCAAAAATGTTTTATTATACTGAATTAATATTAATACATGTATTTTTATAACCTTTCATTTTCCACCCACACATATTTACATACCTTAACCCTGCTTAACAAAAAAATGTGCACCTCTTGGTCGTCGCCCCGTTCTTGTTGCATTGTTGACAATACTTGAACTTTTTGCCTTTCGTTATGATCCCCATACATACCCTGCGCATCACTTAAATAAGGAATATAATTTTTTTAGTAATGAAAGAATAAAGATGATGTAGAAAAACGGTTCTTTAGAGTTTCGTATCAAAAGGATAAAAACGTAACCCCATTATCTCAACAATATCTTCTTGTCTGTCACAGGCCTCATCTCTGGAACCGTAATATCTAGACATTTGGAGTTTTTACAAATGATGTATTATGAAGGCCGCAACAATAAGAACTGAACTTTAAATTGGTGTCTTGCTTTTTTTATTTATAAGCCAAAGGTAAAACTTAAAAATTAAAGGGTGTTGCAATAAGGACATGATTTTCGAAAAGTAACGTGTTACACAGGCTGCCATAAGTACAAGTTTTAAAAAATAAACTAAAGATTAAAGGATGTACCCAAATAAAAGTGTGTGTGTGTGTGTGTCATTTTCAAATTAAACTGTTATATGAAGAAATTAAAACTTAACACAGCGTTTGTGGTCTCTATCATACTTAGGATTTTTCATTACCATTGAAATTTCATTAGCATTGTTTGAAATAATGATAATGAAAAAATAACTACCATTTAATGCCAATGATTTTATTTTAATTATAATTTTTTTGCTAATGCAATTGAATCAAAAATAATTGTTTTTATGAAAAACAATTAAAAAAACTATGCATAAAATAAATAAATCTTAACACCCAGTTACATAGTAAAATTTTTAATAATTTATCATTTTTAAATGAGCTAGATGCAAAACATGATGTCTGAGATCTAAAGTCACCTAAAACCACAACTTGCAGCTCTCTAATTTACATGAAAACAAAAATAGGTTCCCATAGTGTCTCATTTTTCCTGAGAAATTTAAAATATAAATATTTCACCAAATTTTTCTGATCTAAATGCCATTTTTAAATATTGCTCTACTATGCTTTAAGATAAATATTTAGTGTACAAAGACAAGGAACATCTTCATTCATCATTAATGATAATGATTGTAAACCCTTTAATCATTACTGAATGATTTTGTTTTTTAACTAATTACCAATGAAACCGTTTCAATATAAAGCATTACCAATAGTAAAGATAATAATAATGCTAAAAAAATAATTAGCATTATTTTTAATTCAAAGTCAATGAAATCGTCAATTAATTAGTCCATCTTATTAATCACTCCCATGTATGGTCTCTATAATAACAATAATAAAACTGATAATTAAAGGTCTCTTTGAAAAAAAATTTTACTTCGCCGGCAGATATGCTATGAAGAAGTACCTACAAAGGAGGCTGCATATTTATGTTAATTCTGATTATTTATTTATATCATTAAACAGAAAAAAACATTTTCATTTTTTGACTGCCGCAAGGATTGAACCCAGGTCAGCCAGATTTGTAGTCAACGTGCTTACCACCCACAATAGTGGTGGGCAGACACTCAAAATTTTTAACAACAAATTATAAAACCATAATATTCAGGACTATAGGGTGCCCTCTGCATCGTAGAGAATTCTTCGTTCATTAGTCCAACTCGCACAAGAACTAAGCCTTACTAAAAGTTCCTCGTTTGGTTTTGACGCTTTCCTCTCGGCCGATGTGTTTAAATAAGTGATGTCTGTCAAGTTTTTTGTTGGGTATTTCGCCGGCTTCTGTGGAAGCGGACGCAATTATTTTGTTGTAACTACAGATATTAACAAACAATTTTTAGTATCTACTCAATGTGTGTACATAATATGTATGCACTATTGCTGCTGTCATTTTTGTTTAAGGTTACTTCTTCGGTTGTTGATATTCCATTAAAAGTGCAAATGCCAGTGTATGTCAGGTACTTCAAATTTTTCTTAAATTCTCTATTCTTCCCCTTTCTATTACAATTTCTCATATATTTGTGTCTAGTATCTGCTGTTGTTGTGTTAAACGCTTTGTATGTTAAGCCCTTAAGCACTGCGTTGTTGTTTTGTTTTAATTTTCTATTTTATTTTTTTTTACTTTATATTTACATATTTGGCTGTATATATACACATTTTTATATTGTTATTGTTTCTTTTCAAGTGTTAGAAGATGTTATTGTATTAGGATGAACACTACAACACTTTGCCACTTTAATTTAAATGCGCATAAAATACTTTTTTTTGATGATGTGAACATTTTGTTCTTTTACATGACGTGAAACAAATGCAAAATTATTCAACGATGAATTAAAAAGGCATAATATTAAATGTTTATAAAACAAATGGGTTTTAAAATAAAATAAAAACAAATAAAAAATCTATTTCTTGATAGTTAGAAAAATGATTTGAAAAAAGGTATTGCAGTTTAAACTATATAGCTGTAAAAAAATAACTAATAGAACTTTTTTTATTCTCAATGCAATAGAATAAGATTTAAGGACTGACATGAATTTTTACAAGCTGTCCATTGTCATTTTATTCAAAACAGAAAAAGGTAAAAAAGAAGGATTCTTGATCATAACTTAATCAAGGACTTTATTCCCCCAAAAAAAAAAATCTGCTCACGGATGAAGCCGTTTTTTAAAATATTAAAAAAAGATAATTTATTAAATTTAATATTCTCGTGATTTAAACTTAATTATTAATTTGGAAGCGTCTTTGCATTAAACATAAATAAATTATCGTTGTGTTTTGTAATATTTTATTCAAGTTTAGTTTATTTATTTTGGTTTTAGTTTAGTTTAGTTTTATTTTTCATTTTCTTTTTACTGTATAAAAGAGCCGGAAAAAAGTCAGCCGTATACAGTGAGAATAAAAGAAAATTAATCAGTGTTGATGGTTGTTATTTTTGCTTAAACTTTGATTTTTGTCTTTACTTTATTGTTTGGGCAAACATCTTTAGTTTATTTAAAATAATTGTGCAAAGTTTTCTGAACAGCTAAGTAAGCGGTAGCGAAATGGCCATTGAGACGTGCTTTCACCCTCAATAATTAATATGGGTGATTTGTGTAATTTATACGGGGTAATTAGCACAATATTTTTAGAGATAATATAAAAAAAATTATTATTTCCGTGATTTAAACTTAAGAAAAAAAAATAACCATTTTACATTTCTTATATTACAAAATTTACTACAACGTATTTAATCGAAAAATAGCAAGTTATGTATGTTGTACATTTTAAGGTTTTTATAACAAATTTTGTTGTTGTTGCAGAATTATTTTAATAAATTTGGCGCATTTAAAGAAAATATTCCCATTCTTAATTGTGTTTTTATTACAAATATGTTTACTAAGGTTGCGTCGGACAAAATTAAGGAGACACTTTCAATACTTTATAAATAATAAAAAAATCATTCAAGTGTAAGGAAAATGTCGCTGGTAATCATTTTCTGCTCCCATGAATATTTAATATTGATTATAAGTAAAATCAAGATAAACTTCTACGCTTTTGTAATTTTTTGTTGTTGTTGCGCTCAATGTCGTTATGTTTCTCTCTCGCTCTGTTATATAGAATAACAAAACAAGTTTATATATGTTTGCCTTTACCTGCCTAAAAAAAGTTGTGTAATCAAAATGTTATAAATACCTCAGAATGTTTCAGATTTGTAAAACTATTCAAGTCACTTACCTAAAAAGAAAAAATATATATTTAAAGAAATAATCACACAAAAATATAATTGAGTTGTAATATAAAATATAATTTGGGAAAACCCTTTAAGTAATTTTTTAATTTAGGTAAGTAGTTCAAACAAGTGTTACAACGCTCGCCGTTGTTCACGTTACAAAACGAATTCGTTCTTATTCATGACGATCATTTTCAGCTTGAAAATCGTCGCATTATAATTTAAACTTTGAAACAGTATTTCGCCATTAAACTCCGAGTAGCAGCGTCATATGAATTTAATATCAATAGTGTTTTTTAATGCCAAGCAATAAATTTAACCAGGCAGGTGTAAAGCGATATATAAATTCAATAAAAACATATGTTATTAAGATCGACTTAAAAAGTATCTAGTAAACGTTCATTAAGCAAGTTAATTTTCAAAAAGAAATCATTTTTCGTGTTAGTTTCTTTTATCCCGATTAATTATTTAAATCACCGACATTGATTTTTGAGGGTGAAAGCACGTCTCGATGGTCATTTCGCTACCGCTTACTTAGCTCTTCAGGAAACTTCTGACAAACATTTTAAATAAACTAAAGATTTTTGTCCAAATAATAAAGCGAAGACAAAAATCAAAGTTTAAGCACCTTCAATAATCAATATCGGTGATTTATAATTCAAATCGGGATATTTAAAAATTAGCACAAAAATTTTTTAAAAATTAATAAATTTTAATTTAATTTTTTTTATTAGAAGAGATTTTAAATATAACGGTCAAGTTTAGAATAATTATTCAAAATTGTCCTGAAGCCAATAGATCAGATAGCAACTATGGAGAACCCAAAAGAAATAATACCTTCGAGAGATTTCTAGAATATTTGCAAAACACTAGCGAGCCACAAACAAAACACTAGAGTTTCGCTTTATTCATCCAGATAGAGTAATAATTTTTTGCAGCAGGATACCCCAGAAAAACAATTGTTTTACTATTTAGCGCGACAATTTCTCCATTAATTTCTTGTTCAGGGTATTCGTTTAACAAAGAAACCAGAGTGCCACCGCCCATATGCTCTTTTTTAGCGCCACACATTTGAAGTTATAAAGTTATTTAGAAAAATGCTGATTTATTCCCCTAATTGTTTCTGCTCCACAGTGCGATATTAAGTTAAGAATAATGACAGGTATAAAGTTTTATTAATGGCTTCAGTTTGGCTTGTCCTTCATATTCATTGTCAACTATAACGACATCGGATGAAACTAACATTATTAAATTGGAGTATTTATTTTCTACTGTTGTGTTCAAATGTTTTTAAACCGTCTAATTGTAACTGAGTCGCTTAAAGTATTTTCTATGTCTAACAGACGAATGACATTCGTGGAAATAATGAATTACAAAACAATTTAAAAGGCAAATTTAATTGCAACCAAGATGGCTCATTTAAAAATGGTTGAAGACTGCAATTAAAAATGCAGTTATTACCGTTTTAATTTGTACATTCAATAAATAAATTGTACATCAATAAATGTACATGCAAAGAGTTTTTTCTATTAATTAAATAAATAAAATTTGTTTCTTCAGTTACTGCCATCCCTAAATTAGCGCGTAAAGCGCAAGATAACTGTCAAAATTTCTCATGTACATACAAAATGTATGAAGCATCCCTAAATAGCACGGCGTCAACGCTTAGCAATTGGAAAATCCAATTTTGACAGTGCGTTAGGAAGTGAAGTTGGCCGCTTGTTGGTTTGTTTTGTTTTGTTATGGTTGAAAAGTAATGACAATTTAGTTATTTTCAAGTCAATCTAGTGGTTTTATCTCTTCTTTATTCTTATACAGCGGGTTTTATAAAATAAAATGAGTTAACATTACTGTAAAAGACACAAAGTTGACGCTGTTATTTAGGGATGACATTCCAGCGCAAAAGCTATGAATTATATTGCTTTGCGTCTTACGCGCTAATTTAGGGATGGCAGTTAGAAAATGAAAACCAACGCAATTAAGCTCGGAATCTTTGCGTTCTACATAATTTCCCTAATTTTAATTAGTAGATAAAAACCTTGGATAAAAGAAAAACTTTGCATATTTTAAGGTAGTAAACATTTTAAATACAACACATTTATGTTAAATTTTTATTTTTTTTTTTTAACGCACAAGGTTTCCCTTAACATATTTAATTTGATTCAAATATACAAACTTATTTCTCTCAATAGTTATACGAAACTTTACACAATGAAGTTTAACACTTAATAGCAAACAATCAGCCCACCAACACGAGCACATTATCTAAAAAATGTGTATGTGTGATGTGAACAAAACTGCAACCACAACTCTTGAAATCCTTAATGCAGATGCTCGTACACTTAACAAGCACGAAACTAGCCGCAACTGAACAACTGGCCGAAGAGTTAAACCAACTAACAAAACCAAATTTTCAAATATTGTATCTGCGGATACATCTAGGGCTCTTATTTCGCTATGCAACTGAATATCGTAACTGTTGCCGACAGCAAACAGTTAACTAATGGGGTTAAGTGTCGCACACATATGTACTACGTTTCGAACACATACATACGTTTATTAGGAGGGACCAAAATAAAAATTACACAACACTTAAATTTTAATTTGATTAAAGCGGGAGTTTTTTTTTTGTATTTTGTTTCGAAAAGAAAATCATGGAAATCAAAATTAACCAGATTTGCAAAACTATTTAATGTCAAGTAAGACCCAATAGGACCTCGTATCGTTCTAGATTTGAGCTAACTTACTTTCGGCAATTGTCTCTTTATAATTATAATCAGCAAAAAAGCAAAATGTAGATTTGAATTTAATTGTCCCACCGTCACGTTATTTTCATATGCAAAGGGGCCATTCTAATATTTGCCTGTCTATACATGATTGTATAAGTGAACATATTCTTTGCTGAAAGTTTAACTAACCAAACAGGAAAGCTTGACTGGTACACAGATGGACTAAGTGACTGTCTGTTTGCAGTCACACTAGAAAAACGTACATAGTTATCCAAGTAACCAATTTGCCAATAAAAAGTTAAATAAAAGCAATTGTGTAGTCACATGTTGTTTTATTTAAATTTACTTGGATTCGATACTACAGAGCTGACGGTGGGGTTTTTTGTATTTAATTTCTGCTCTTGCTAAAATTTTAAAGTTGTAAGTTATAGATTTTTTTCGTGGTGGCATGTCATAGTGTCCAAGGACATAATGTCCATGGACTTTGCTTCGCACTCAAAAGTGACATAATGTCCATGAAAATTGTGTCATTTTTAGTATGAACAGAGTGTCACTTATGGAAGTGTCATAATGTCCACTCTTTAATAACACCAGCTTCGCCTGCCAAAGATTTTCTGCATTGATGGCCTTTTTCCGGGTCCAGGTATTTTCTTCTATATGGTATAACCGACACCGTTTCCGTTTACCAAGGATTTTCTGCAAGCATCTTCCTTAAATAGAATACCATAAAATATACTTATAATATCATATATATTCTGTCACTTTTTGTCCATGGACAAAACGTTATGACAATCCACCTTTTTCGTTATGCCATATAAAGCTGTGTCACAATTATTTCTGAGCAGATATATTTCAGCTTGGCTGTATTCGTCGTAATAATATTTTGTAATTAAATTCAAATTTCAAATTTTATAAATTACTTGAATTACGGTGGATTGTAGTTCATTTTGTATTACATCATCATCAAAATTCAAATCGGCCAATCCGAATGGTTTATGGCTACATAACTTCAAAGAGATGTTTCCAAAGTTTTAGATGGTAAGAGAACTTCAACAGTGACTCTCTGTCCAACTATAAGAGAAAATGACTTCTCGCCCGTAACAAAGAGAACCAAGAAAGATGAGCAATGCAGTCATAAAGGGGCGAAGCTGTAAAAATTTGATCTAAAACCAGCGTAGGTGACTACTCCGGAAGTTTGAAGATTGAAAAAAGTGAATAAAAAAGGCTATAAAAACTAAGGTTGTTATACGGTAGATCACTTTAACGAAGACGATAATTCTTTTTGTGGACTAGAGAAGAGTGAACCAGATCAGATTTATTTACGAATCGAATCATCAAATTAAAACTGTTGTACCCCAGAAACCATATTATTTTATTCCTGAGAATCCCCCTGAAAATACTGTTAATTTCAATAAAATCCGTATATGAATTCTAACGTTTAGTAAGTTAAGTTGAATCAAAAAAGATCTTCCTGGAGCTAAATTTATCCAAATGGAGCACATTGCGGATAAAAGATCTTGCCAGCTGCATCTTAGACACGTTTTTGAACAAAATATACCAAAATTATTTACTGTTTTAATTAAGACTCGTTTCGACAAAGCCAATGCAGATTTCATTTCTTCCTTGAAATCATAACCTGAATCCAATGAATCTAAAGACAAGTACAATTACGATGGCTTAAACTTGATTGCTTTTATTGTGTTTGTAATGATTCAGTTGCTAGAGTTAAGAAGTTGCGGTTAGAGAAAGAAAATAAACGGAATGATAATCTTATTTTCATAATATCCAAGTAATGCAAAATACAAATCCCTACAAATTTTACGAAACAATTTAAAATTTTCCAAGCAAATCCCCAATTTCAAAACAAGATTTGCATCCAGAATTGTTTTTAATTGAAAGATCTGCATAGATTTTTTACGCAGTCTCTCATTATTTTTTTTATACAAAAAATGTAAAAGAAGAAAAATTTTAAGTTGTTTCACTCCACTGTACAATGTAAATACATGTGTGAATGAATAAGTGTATTTGTGCAACACTTTGTGTGTTGGTTGTGTTTAAAAAAAAGGAAAACAACATAATAGACCAAAAATCAAAATCTAAAGTTTATTTTATTGCAGTTAATGATTTTAAGTAACCACTTTTACTGAAAAGCTACACATTTAACAAAAACAAACAAACAAACACGTTAGCAAAACCATGCACTTGAGTTAAATAGACTACAAAGTTGGTTTATTACGATGGTAACGACGATGTTGATGTGGGCACTACACAAGTAAAATTAGACACATACAACAACTAAAACTGTGACTGTAAAGTAACATTAGAGTAACCACAATATGTTTCTGTTGATGATGCTTCATATTTAGTTTATACTCGTATGTGCACCCAAGAATCAGTCTGGTAGAAAAAGCAACAAAGAAAAAAGAGCAAGGAGGACACTACATAGAAGTTCCCTCTGTAGCACAGGAAGCAAAACTTAAATACTACAAACTCCTATCTCATTCTTCATTCAAAAATAACATACACATAAGCATACGCTCGCAGCAGAATGAAAAATCTGAAGCCTAAAACGAAAAATACAAAATACCAAATGAGAAAAATTCTTCTCTTGCTGTAGCTATTGCTCTTTAGTTGTAGTTGTCGTTGTTGTTGTTTTGCTGATTGTAAGATTAAAAATATTAAATTTTATTTCAACAAATAACGAGTTATGTTTGTAAAGGTTCATGTGTGTTTGTGTTTTTATCATGTATGGGTGTTTGGGTTAGAATCATTTGTGTTTTTTTGTTGGTTTAATTTTAATAGTTTCCGGTTTGTAGCGGAAATGTGATAATGCATAATCTATTGTGGTTAACTACTACATCACAAATACCCACAACCACATTCACAGGCACACACACATACATGAATATAATATTTTTCTATATTAATCGTGACAGGAAGTATAATGATTGTTTTTTTCTTTTATTGCATCGTACGCTTTACTCCCTAATTGTTATTCTAGACAAAGCTTAGTTAAATTAGAAAAGATTATGATATTTTAATGCTTTATTGTCTAAATAAATAATATTTAAAATATGTAATGTAAAGATTGGTATCAGCTCGTAGGACCATTAGTTACTCTCTCTGCAACTAATTTTATTTTTGATGTTAGTTTTTCTTATTTTATTTCTGATGTTAGTTCTTCTTAATTTTTGTTTTTGTTTTGATGCTGCTATTTATTGTTAATTGTTGAAATTATAAATACTTCCAAGCTTTCGAAAAACACCTTCAACTGGAGAATTACGGTCACTCGCTTCCAAAAAATTTTGTTAATTGTCTTATAACTTCAAGAGTAGAGATTTTAAAAGAAGAAGCTTAAGTTGATAGATAAGCATTATCATTGATGCTATCAAATTAAGTTGCCATTAGAAATGGAATTGTTTTAAGCAATGATATATTAAAGAGGAAGAAAAGGAAGAAAATTGCCTGAGATAAAATTTAAGTTGAAATCGGGAGATGTTAAACCAAATTTGCTTTATACTGCAAGAATGAAAATGATGTAGGAGAATAAGAGACCAGCGTGATAACTATAAAGAATTGTTGATCCAATAATTGAAACGCATATACCCGAAAAAGTCATTTGAAATCATGACAAAGCTGGACACGAAAACGAAAATGGCTAAGGGCCCCTGGCTGTAACAGACTCTTTGGATCTTTAAATGAAAAACAGTTATTTGTTTATATAATATTTACATTTTGTTCTGAACACTGAGAAGAACTAGTATTTCAGGTAATAAATATTCAAAAAGTCTTCCAATAACTGCGATCTGTACAAAGCAACTAAAGTTATATTCTACATCTGACAGAATAGTGCTCTTACTATTAATTGTTTTTAGATTATATAATTAGATAAAAAATATATACGAAATTTTCTCACTAAAAAATTATTTAAATTAATTATAAATTTAATAAGAAAAAAAGATAAATTCTAATCAAATAAAAATTTTAATCAATTGAAAATTTAACAAAATATCAGCCTAAAACCAATAAATATTTTTCCTGTGTATTTAATTATTTATTCCGTACAAAGCAAACATAACTTAAGAATTATTTGCGTACGAGGCTGCTCTATATATTTTTGGCCTAATAGTGAAAATGCGAATATTTATAATCAAAAATGGTTTTATTGTTTTTCAAAGTATTCTCCAGCATGATTTATACACTTTTGCATGCGCTCAAACCAGTTGTCGAAGCACTTTTTTCACTCCGATTGAGACACCTCTAAAACATGGTTTTTGAACACTTCAACAGCTTCTTCTGGCGACGAAAATCGTTTACCACCCATTTTTTTCTTGATGCGCGGAAACAAGAAGAAGTCATTAGGTGCCAAGTCAGGGCTGTACGGCGGATAACCCATTAATTCGACGTTTTGGCCGGTCAAAAACGCTCTGGTTTAAGCCGATGTGTGAGAGCTCGCATTGTCATGGTGAACAATGATTCGTCTTCTCTTGTTGGTTTTTCGAATTTCTCCGATGACTTCAGGCAAACAAATTGTAGTGTACCACTCAGAAGTGACCGTGCTACGTTGCTCAAGCGGAAAAGTCGCCACATGACCGGTTTTGCCGAAGAAACAGGCGACCATTTGCTTCGAAGTGCTTCTTCCACAATCAACTTTCGTTGGATTTTGCTCGTCTTTGAAGACCCACACGGTCGATTGTTGTTTCGTTTCGGGCTTATACGCATAGATCCATGATTCGTCACCTGTCACGATCTTATAAACGTCTTTTGAAAGGATGTCTCTATCTCTCGGTATGTCGAATATCGATCTTGCATTATGAGTTCACGCACGGCATCAATGTTCTCTGGCACAACAGCCGTTTTAGGACGACCTTCACGGAATTCGTCTTTGAGCGAGCTTCGGCCACGATTAAATTCATTATACCAATTTTTCACAGCGCTATAGGATGGTGCTTCATCGCCATACAAAGATTTAAGTTCATCAATGCACTCTTGTCGTGATAATCCACGTCGAAAGTTGTGAAAAATGATGGCACGAAAATGTTCACGAGTTAATTCCATTTTTTTCTATATTGATTTTTTTAAGTCACTGTAAACAACACAAATAATGGTCGTACGTCAAAACGTTTTGAGTACGATTATGCTTAAAAATGACAAACTTTCAAATGGAAATGTCAGATTGAACTTGGCAGCACTCAGTGTTGCCAGGCCAGAAATATATATAGCAGCCCTCGTACTTGAGGTGAATTCTGAAGTTCTAAAAATTTAATTTTTTCAAAATTAAATATTTAATAAAACTTCAAAATACTTTGTGTATTTTTTAAGAATGATAAATAAAAAAAGGCAATAAAATTCTTCAAAATATTATGAAACAAGGAAAATATACAAAGTATATAAAATTACATGGTTGTTTTTGAAAAATTTTCTAATAATTTTATTAGAAATTATCCCGTCATACTATTTTTGTAGCTGTTTAATTTTTGCATTAAAATTTAAGAAGTAGCAGTAGTAGAAGACAAAAACGGACGTATTTACAAGACAAACAAGAAAAACTTCTGTTTTGTGTTTGAAGAGATATTTAAATATTATAATTTTTTTTTCTTTCTTAATGATTATAATCGTGGCATTTTCTCTGTTTCTTATAAGATGAAATTGCAAAAAGACTTAGGGTTTAGCGAAAGCTAAAAGCGGGAAAAACGTGTAAATAACTACAGAGAATGTCATGCAACATCTACGCAAGTAAATATTTAAATGTCAGATTATCATTTATTCAGTCAAGTTGACTGCCATTAAACATCCAAACCAACCAATTCACCCCAATACCAGCCACCAAAGCAGCCATCTTATAAAAAAAAATATTTTAAAGCAATAAATATAAATGTCTTAAAGTGACATGATGTACATGACTTTGAAACAGTGTGTGTTGTTGTAAACAGACGTCTTTAACAAATTATTATCGTTTAACCTTTTTTTTTATTGAAATGAATTTTAAGGGAAAACAAAATGTAAGTGATAAAAAATTTTTTATGGCACAAAAGAAGTTTTCTAATACCAAAAAATTATTATTTTATTTTGTTTAGAATATTGTGAAAAATTGTTTTAATTTAATTTTCAAATGTTTGAAGTAAAAGACTCGGAACGCAATCGTATTTTGGTGGAAGCATGCTTTAGCCGGGGCATGAAACGTAAGTGGTTGAGACGATTTAGAAGTGGCAATTTTAAAATGCTAAAAAGTTTGAATATAAACATCTTCGGAGGCTTTTCACAACTAAGGCTCCTGTCAAAAGGATAATTGGAAATCAGGAAATATTTGATTAACGCTTGAGCGTTCTAAGACCAGGTCGTTAATGTTCGGAAATGTTACGAACAATTTCGTAACCAAAGCAGGTGAAATGATCACAGAAGACCTGTACCGAACACAATTGATCTGCTTGAAGAGAAGATTGATCGAAAAACCAGTAAAAAACTGTACAAAAATAGTGGTATAGTCCAGACATTGTCTGTTTTAGACATTATTTTTTATGAGAAGGAAGTTTTAGGAGGAAATTTTTAAATTTTTAGGAAGAAAGGTAAAGTTAAAAAAATTTGTAGCTGTGTTTTGAGTAAACACAAATAAATACACTGTATCTCTACTTTAAAATCATCGAAAATTTTTCATAAAAATCTATAGATTACAATGGCAGCCTCCAATGATAAGTAAGCAGAGAAGCGGGACTTGACATGGGAAACTTTTGAACATTATTTTTATATTTGGTGCGCGTAACAGAAGATAATCTATATTTGCAAGTATTAATCATTAGCCGCAAAGTATGCCCTGAAAAATAGAAAATGTCGTCTAGAATAACTGCTGTTAGTGTTACAAGTAATTTCTAGCGGTAAATGCAATATTCGAGAAAAATCCCATTAAAAATACGTAACAAATTGAAATTTTTATATCTATTAAACAGAAAAATTGTGTCTGTGACTAACAGTAAGTCAGACAAGTTCAGATGAAAAAATAAATAAATTATGACCAAAACTGTTATTTGTTCTTATATTTTCAAATTTCTTCTTAACAGCAAGTTACTTAAGTTTTCAAAAAAATAATATGTTAAATTTTTAACGAATTTAATATTAAAAAACAAAAAAATGTTTTATTTTATTACATGAATAGCAAATATTTGGGGAGTGATAAAAATAATAAACTAAAAATTTAAAGATCTACTTGAACGAAAATCTGTGACTTATGTCTGTAACAGAATATTTTCATTTTGAAAATAATAATAAAAAATATCGAAAACAACTAAATGCTTACGAGTAAAAGAAAATGCATTTAAATATGTTGCTTAAATTATTTAAAAAGGTAATTTTATGTTATGTTATTATTTATTTTATTTTTTTTATCACAATTATTTAAGCTTTTTAAAAAGTTTTTGTATTTGGAATTTTAGTTTTAAGCAGAGCAAAGCATTTAAAATATTTAACTTTTATTTTAGTTTCTCTTAAATGTTAAAAATACTCTTGGCCCGAAAATATGCAGCAAAAATTTTAAGGAATAGTCAAGTATGCCAAGACTTTTAAAAATTCTAGTAAAAGAGTCGTAGCTATGGAGTATAAAACTGAAGTTTCTGGATTATTTTCTAATTTTCAGCAATCCTTTTTTTATATACGTTCGTACCACAACATTCTTTTATGACATTTTAAATTAATTATATGAAATATTTTTTAATAGCACAAGAAATAAATTCATTTTAGGCTGAATTTAGAAATATTGCATGCTTTTGGGATTATGATAAAAATTATTTAATTGCTATTACGAATGTTTTTTTATTATTTAGAGCTAGTTTCCTTTAAATTGCTGGTTATTTTAATCGCTACTTTTTTATTTCATGTTAAGAAAATTATTTAACATTGAAGGAATGTAAGAGAATAAAGGAAAAAAAAAAGATCGGTTGACACAAAAAAAAAAAATCCCCTGTTTAATAGAAGCGACCAGAGATAACAAAGTTAACAACATGGTCAGAACTAAATTAAAAAGGAAACGGATATTAAAGACCATCACATAAACTTTGCTTAAAAGGCAATAACAAGCATTTTAAAAACTGGAAAAGAAAAAAGGAAACGTAAAAATTTCTATGAAATTAAACTGTTAAATAGTTAAACTAAAAAAAAAAAATACACAAAAAATAAAGATAGAACTACTTGTGGGAAATACGTAAAAGTTAAAATGAAAAACAAAAAATAAAAAAAGACCAAAGGAAATTTTGTAGAAAAAGAAAAACAGTTAATTGTGCAGAATAGTGTTTCCAACAGCCTTAAGCTTTAGATATCCTTTTGTTTCCTAAATTAATGAAGTATAAATCTGATGCTTATAAACTGTCTTCTGATTTAAATTAAATTGTATCATGAAACGACAAGTCATGAGAAACATATTCATAGTATTTATCGCGATCAATCTGTTTACGCCAATAAATATGAAAAGCCATTTGTGGCTCTAAATAAAAATTTTAAATCAACTAAGAATTTTTGTCCAAACAATAAAGAAAAGACAAAAATCAAAGTTTAAGCAAAAACAACAATCACCAACGGTAATTTGATTTTTCTTTCTCCATTATAACCTGTATACGGCTGACTTTTTTCGGCTCTTTTATACAATTGAAAAAGGATGAAAAAAAAATATCAAATAACACTACGATAATTTATTTCTATGCACAGGCACTTTACAAATTATTTAATTAAAGACAAGGGAATATTTTTTAAAATATTTAATTTTCATTTTTGCACTTAAATTAATCCAGATGTTTTTTTTGCAATCGATTTTTATTTTTATCTTAAATGTAAGCATTTTATTTGTTTCTTCGTAAGTTAAGAGCGCTCAAGTGCTCTTTTTTAGAACACTGGTTACTCGATACCCACTATCCTGAAATACTGGTAAGAATACTTTCACAACCGGTCGATAACTGTTTACAACAGCATAAAAAAACTCCAGTTTTCATTTCGTGGAGCAAAATATCTGAAATATCTGTCAGAAAAATATATATTCCACTTTGTAATATGGAAACCCACTCTGGATATTTTCAAATAGCTAAGCTTTAATGGAACTATTATTCCAGAGTAAAAATTAGAGTATTCTAACATATTTGTAAATTGTGTTGAGAATATCCATTTCAGCAACCGGAGAATATGTACAATATATGTATACTTGAGCACAAATACACACTGCTAAACTTAAAATATCCGTTCACTCTATCTTTAGCAAAAATAAAGCCGAAAATTTTTACCATATTTTTTGCAACAATATTCTGTCGAACATAAGCCACTTCATTATTTTCGAATAAATACTTTTTTAACCATCACACCATTTTAATTCTATTCTAAATATATATATGCTCTACTTTATTGCTCTTTATTTCTCTTTGTCTTTTTTTATTAACATATTCCATTTTTTTCGGTTTCTTTTTATTGCCATACCAACGTCACAATAAATTTGCATCAAATCAATTAATTTTAATAAAAATGCAAATATTTGTTTCCTTTCCCTTATATTTTTTTTTGCTTACATGTTTGCTGCCATAAAAAAATTCTGTTGTAAGGCAAAATGTTAAAACACCATCAATCATACTTTTGCCACTTTACTCGTTCTCACTTTTTATTTTAAGGCAGCAGCTAACAATAAAAAAATCAACACATTTTATGCAACACAACGAGTATTCGAAATAGAAAACCTCAAGCTTAAAGATAAAGCCTTTTTTGATATACTTTTAATCTATACAAAAAAGTGGAAAAATATAAATCGATGTTCTTTTTAAAGGTTTTTTTTAATGTAAAAAAATCACCCTTAATGTAG
This sequence comes from Gymnosoma rotundatum, assembly GCA_916610165.2. NCBI lineage: Eukaryota > Metazoa > Arthropoda > Insecta > Diptera > Tachinidae > Gymnosoma > Gymnosoma rotundatum. The sequence goes on along the minus strand of OU744336.1, from coordinate 123,168,263 downwards.
GCAATGCATTTTGAATAATAATAATAAGCCCCTTAAAGTATGTTTTATATTCACGGATTTTGTAAAATATGTTAGAATCATAAGTATACTGGCAATCAACAATAAATTAAGTTCTTGTTGTACCCCGTAATGTATGCATCACTTTTCAATATTTTAAAAATTGTTTTGAAATTTCAATACGACGATTTTGTTTACCTTCTTAACATTTTATAAATAGTATTATTTATTTAAACCCTCTATTTCCTTTTATTATTGGTAAGCTCTTTGATTTTACACGGTAACCAAAACGTTTAATTTTTTACATCAGTAAAAAAAAATAACACAGAAGTTCAGATTGTTACAAGTAAATTTATAAGAAAATAAAATATGTAAGTTTGTATAAGCAGACATTTTTCTATTCTTTCCGTAAATAAGTTACTGATTTATTTAAGAAACTGGTACTACATTTTATCTATAATTTGATAAATTAATCAGTTTCTATCTAAAACTTTTAGTTCAATTTACTATTCGTGTTTGCTCAAGGCCAATAGAGAACTTCTTTAAAATAGTTTCCTTTTTTATCCATTTCCGACCCCAAAAGTGTATATATTCTGACTTCTTATGTTTAGCGAAGTCGATTGAGCGATGTCCGTCTGTCCGTCCATGTTAGTATTAATATCAAGTAAATATGTCAATTGATCAGATATAGTGTCGAAACGTGGTGCTATTGGAAATCAGTATGATTGGTCATTTTCCTTCAAGGCAGCAAGCTTCAATTTTTTCATGTCATTTGGAACAATAAAGTATATCCAATCTAAAAAATAAATATATGGGGCGATAGGGAATTAAAAAATAAGAAAAAAAAATCCAGTGAAAAAATTGGTGCTCACCCATATTTTTCGAGTTATGGGGCTCTGAAATATTCAAATTTTTAAAAATATCAATATGGGTATTATTTTAAAGCTTTTGAAGAGATCTTGAAGGGAATACTTAAATTTTTTGAAAATGCTTAACCCATTAAGAGTCGAAGTCATTTTAATGCAAAATTATATATATGCAGTAACAAAATTTTTTTTAATTCTCTGTCGCCCCAATATTTGCTTATTTAATTAGACTTACTTCACTAAAGTAGATTTGCATAGACGGTGAAGGGTATATAAAATTCGGCATAGCCGAATATACCACTCTTACTTGTTTAAACTAAAAAATACTCGATTTTATGCACAACAGCCAAATGCTTAGATGTCTAGTTAAGCGACTATTTGATTGTAATGACCATAAAATACAATTTACATGAAATAATTTAAGAAGATCGTTGTAACGAATTGCAAATAAGAGAAACGTTAAATCTTACGCATAGTGCAAAAGTATTCAAATTCAGAATTAAAGTAGTTTTGTAATGAAACGAATATGGAGCCTGCTAAAGAGTCAGCAACTCAACTGCTACAATTTGCCACTTTATATATAATCAACGAGTGAATAGGACTGCAAAAATACCTCAAATCGTTTGTTTCATATCAATATGACCCCCAAACAATCATTATTCTTTCATTATATCTCCTTCATGACGTCTTTATTAAGAAAATCTTATTTAGGACATTGGATATTAATTCCTTATTTTGTAATAAATTTATTTCCAGCGTTTAAAATTTTACATTAAACGTATAAAATTAATATTTGTCTTTGTTTTCAATATAATTTTTAAAACGTTTACAATAATTTTCGCCTCATGTATATAAATGGGTGCATATCATTTAGTACATAAATTCAGCCTAAAAAAATTTTGAAAGCCAATACATTTGTCTTAAAAAATATTTGAACGCATTATTACTAAATTGTTCTAGGCAAACGGTTAGAATTTTTCATTTTAATTTTATTTTTTCAGAATACAATGAGAACTATTTTTCAAACCATTTAAAATAATTTAGACACAGTAAAAAAATTAAGTAGCACTATGGGTTAAGAAATGGTAAAAAAAACTAAGGCATACAAAGATTATTATATCCCCTTCTTTAAAAACACCAGCACTATGACTTCGGTTTGGGCGTTTTATGAACGCAAAATCAAGGTTGCGACGGCCTATACAACAACAGGTTGTCTCTAGTCATCCAAGCAGTTTAGGGGATTTAAATTTATTGCCACTAACGTTGCATTTACGGAATAAATATTGTAGTCTTGACTGGTGAATTTAATTGGCTGTTTTTAGCGAATTTAAATCAATATTATTATAATTTTTAAACAGTACTTTGAGGAAACTTAGATGAAAGATTTCATTAATTTATGTTAGCTTTTGAATTAAAAGTTTAAAATGTTACAAATTAATGACAGGTTTGCAAATGCATTTGCATTGTCAGTAGGTGAAAAATGTACATTAAATAAAATTTAAAATTGCTTTGAATATTTTTATTTGCAACAACATTTTTTGTTTTATATTTTTCTTATATTTAATATTTTTTTTTATTTTGATATCGCTTACAACAATCCAATCATAATTTGGCAATTGTAAAAAAAATGCATTTTCAAATGTTAGGTAGGGGAAAAAGTACAGTCATTACAGTTACTAGATTTGCTTTTGTTATCTATAAAATTTGAAAACGATTTTTAATGTTTGGTATGACCACAAACATTCAACTTCTTAAAACGATAAAATATCTGGAAGTAGTCGTCAAAAATTACTGATATTATTTAAAACAAGTAAGAGTATGTAAATCTAGTTAAGTGAAGTAACTCCAATTAAAAAAGCAAATACTGGGTTGACAGAGAAAATAAAAAATATAAAAAAATTTTGTAATTTATATAATTTTACATAAAAATGACATCGGCTCTTAATGGGTTAGGAATTTTTAAAAAATTTTAGTAATTCCTTAAAGATCTTGTCAAAAGCTTAAAAATGATACCCATATTGATATTTAAAAAAATTTTAAAAATTCAAAGCACTGTTACTCGGAAAATAAGGCCGAGCGCCAATTTCTTCGCTTGACGTTTTTTTTTCTAACTTTTTTATTTTCTATTGCTCCGTATATTTATCTTTATGATTGGAATTACTTTATTCATCCAAATGACATGAAAAATTTAGAGGTAGGCTTGGAGGCTTATTCTGAATTGCGATGCGAAAGTCAATGCGATGCGAAAATACATAAATGCGAACAATTGCTATTCTGTATTGCGATATTCGCAAAGTTCTATTTTAATCGCATTTCAAATGCGAAAAGGTGGTAAATAGGTATTCTAAATTGCGAAAACACATGTCAAATTCGCAAAATTTGTTCGACAACAAAGTAGCATTCGCAAAGTACAAACATGTAAGTAAAAAACAATATTTTATTTATGTATTCATCATATATTTATTATTTAATTCAGGGAAGTAAGCAATAAGACCAACAAACCGCGTCAACTTTAAATAAAAATAGAATTTATGAATAAGCACAACCATTTGGCAAGAGGCCATTTAAAAACACCAAATGCACGTTAGTCTGCAAATACTTTGTGGCAAACGTTAACTGAAGAACTAAATATTAATGAAGGGTGTGAAGATAAATACGTCAGATAAATACGTCCTACAAAAATGTTAAATACGTTCCACATAGTGCTAACTGCGCTGTTAAAGTTACATGTACATTAAAAAAAATCATATAGCTATAAATTACAACAATTTAATAAAAATATTTAAAAATTTTACAAAAACCGTCTTCGTCCCCATTAAAACTTTTAAAACATAATTACATAGAAAAATGTTTTTAGAGTAAAATAATAGGAAAAATAGTGGAAAAAGTCGATATTTAGAGAAGACATGAATCGGGTCACCGGCATAGTAGGAGTAGCCTAGGACTAGTAGATTCCAGCCGTGTACAATCTACGTCTGGATTCAGCCCGATATCGGAGATATAAATTTTTGAAAATTTTGCTTTTAGGGAAAATCAATATGAAAAAAGGGCATATTTTGAAGTGGAAAAATTCGATATTTAGAGAAGACATGAATTGGGTCACCGGCATAGTGGGAGTAGCCTAGTTCTAGAAGATTCCAGCGGTGTACAATCTACGTCTGGATTCAGCCCGATATCGGAGATATAAATTTTTGAAAATTTTGCTTTTAGGGAAAATCAATATGAAAAAAGGGCATATTTTGAAGTGAAAAAATTCGATATTTAGAGAAGACATGAATCGGGTCACCGGCATAGTGGGAGTAGCCTAGGACTAGTAGATTCCAGCGGTGTACAATCTACGTCTGGATTCAGCCCGGTATCGGAGATATAAATTTTTGAAAATTTTGCTTTTAGGGAAAATCAATATGAAAAAAGGGCATATTTTGAAGTGAAAAAATTCGATATTTAGAGAAGACATGAATCGGGTCACCGGCATAGTGGGAGTAGCCTAGGACTAGTAGATTCCAGCCGTATGCAATCTACGTCTGGATTCAGCCCGATATCGGAGATATAAATTTTTGGAAATTTTGCTTTTAGGGATAATCAATATGAAAAAAGGGCATATTTTGAAGTGAAAAAATTCGATATTTAGAGAAGACATGAATCGGGTCACCGGCATAGTGGGAGTAGCCTAGGACTAGTAGATTCCAGCCGTGTACAATCTACGTCTGGATTCAGCCCGGTATCGGAGATATAAATTTTTGAAAATTTTGCTTTTAGGGATAATCAATATGAAAAAAGGGCATATTTTGAAGTGAAAAAATTCGATATTTAGAGAAGACATGAATCGGGTCACCGGCATAGTGGGAGTAGCCTAGGACTAGTAGATTCCAGCGGTGTACAATCTACGTCTGGATTCAGCCCGATATCGGAGATATAAATTTTTGAAAATTTTGCTTTTAGGGAAAATCAATATGAAAAAAGGGCATATTTTGAAGTGGAAAAATTCGATATTTAGAGAAGACATGAATCGGGTCACCGGCATAGTGGGAGTAGCCTAGGACTAGTAGATTCCAGCGGTGTACAATCTACGTTTAGATTCAGCCCGATATCGGAGATATAAGTTTTTGAAAATTTAGCTTTTAGGGAAAATCAATATGAAAAAAGGGCATATTTTGAAGTGGAAAAATTCGATATTTAGAGAAGACATGAATCGGGTCACCGGCATAGTGGGAGTAGCCTAGGACTAGTAGATTCCAGCGGTGTACAATCTACGTCTGGATTCAGCCCGATATCGGAGATATGAATTTTTGAAAATTTTGCTTTTAGGGAAAATCAATATGAAAAAAGGGCATATTTTGAAGTGAAAAAATTCGATATTTAGAGAAGACATGAATCGGGTCACCGGCATAGTGGGAGTAGCCTAGGACTAGTAGATTCCAGCGGTGTACAATCTACGTCTGGATTCAGCCCGATATCGGAGATATAAATTTTTGAAAATTTTGCTTTTAGGGAAAATCAATATGAAAAAAGGGCATATTTTGAAGTGAAAAAATTCGATATTTAGAGAAGACATGAATCGGGTCGCCGGCATAGTGGGAGTAGCCTAGGACTAGTAGATTCCAGCGGTGTACAATCTACGTCTGGATTCAGCCTTTTCCCTAAAAGCAAAATTTTCAAAAATTTATATCTCCGATACCGGGCTGAATCCAGACGTAGATTGTACACCGCTGGAATCTACTAGTCCTAGGCTACTCCCACTATGCCGGTGATCCGATTCATGTCTTCTCTAAATATCGAATTTTTACACTTCAAAATATGCCCTTTTTTCATATTGATTATCCCTAAAAGCAAAATTTTCAAAAATTTATATCTCCGATATCGGGCTGAATCCAGACGTAGATTGCATACGGCTGGAATCTACTAGTCCTAGGCTACTCCCACTATGCCGGTGACCCGATTCATGTCTTCTCTAAATATCGAATTTTTTCACTTCAAAATATGCCCTTTTTTCATATTGATTTTCCCTAAAAGCAAAATTTTCAAAAATTTATATCTCCGATATCGGGCTGAATCCAGACGTAGATTGTACACCGCTGGAATCTACTAGTCCTAGGCTACTCCCACTATGCCGGTGACCCGATTCATGTCTTCTCTAAATATCGAATTTTTCCACTTCAAAATATGCCCTTTTTTCATATTGATTATCCCTAAAAGCAAAATTTTCAAAAATTTATTTCTCCGATATCGGGCTGAATCCAGACGTAGATTGTACACGGCTGGAATCTACTAGTCCTAGGCTACTCCCACTATGCCGGTGACCCGATTCATGTCTTCTCTAAATATCGAATTTTTTCACTTCAAAATATGCCCTTTTTTCATATTGATTTTCCCTAAAAGCAAAATTTTCAAAAATTTATATCTCCGATACCGGGCTGAATCCAGACGTAGATTGTACACCGCTGGAATCTACTAGTCCTAGGCTACTCCCACTATGCCGGTGACCCGATTCATGTCTTCTCTAAATATCGAATTTTTTCACTTCAAAATATGCCCTTTTTTCATATTGATTATCCCTAAAAGCAAAATTTTCAAAAATTTATATCTCCGATACCGGGCTGAATCCAGACGTAGATTGTACACGGCTGGAATCTACTAGTCCTAGGCTACTCCCACTATGCCGGTGATCCGATTCATGTCTTCTCTAAATATCGAATTTTTTCACTTCAAAATATGCCCTTTTTTCATATTGATTATCCCTAAAAGCAAAATTTTCAAAAATTTATATCTCCGATATCGGGCTGAATCCAGACGTAGATTGCACACGGCTGGAATCTACTAGTCCTAGGCTACTCCCACTATGCCGGTGACCCGATTTATGTCTTCTCTAAATATCGAATTTTTTCACTTCAAAATATGCCCTTTTTTCATATTGACTTTCCCTAAAAGCAAAATTTTCAAAAATTTATATCTCCGATACCGGGCTGAATCCAGACGTAGATTGCACACCGTTTTAATCTACTAGTCCTAGGCTACTCCCACTATGCCGGTGACCCGATTCATGTCTTCTCTAAATATCGAATTTTTTCACTTCAAAATATGCCCTTTTTCATATTGATTTTCCCTAAAAGCAAAATTTTCAAAAATTTATATCTCCGATACCGGGCTGAATCCAGACGTAGATTGTACACCGTTGGAATCTACTAGTCCTAGGCTACTCCCACTATGCCGGTGACCCGATTCATGTCTTCTCTAAATATTGAATTTTTCCACTTCAAAATATGCCCTTTTTCATATTGATTTTCCCTAAAAGCAAAATTTTCAAAAATTCATATCTCCGATATCGGGCTGAATCCAGACGTAGATTGTACACCGCTGGAATCTACTAGTCCTAGGCTACTCCCACTATGCCGGTGACCCGATTCATGTCTTCTCTAAATATCGACTTTTTCCACTCATTTTTCCTATTATTTTACTCTAAAAACATTTTTCTATGTAATTATGTTTTAAAATTTTTAATGGGGACGAAGACGGTTTTTGTAAAATTTTTAAATATTTTTATTAAATTGTTGTAATTTATAGCTATATGATTTTTTTTAATGTACATGTAACTTTAACAGCGCAGTTAGCACTATGTGGAACGTATTTAACATTTTTGTAGGACGTATTTATCTGACGTATTTATCTTCACACCCTTATATTAATGGACCACCTATTAGAGAAGTTCAAAAATATTTGACTTAAATTTTAATAGGTTTGGACCTATTAAATAAATTTTAGAAATAATTTTCACAGCGAAGCACAAAAAATTTATTTATTTTTAATTTGACGTTTGTTGATACTGATGTTTATTTGAGCAGCGTTGCCAACGATTTGAAATAAATTGCGAATGCAATTGCGAAAGTCTAACAGAATACCAATTTTCTTTCGCATCGCATTTAATTTGCGCATCGCATTGATTTTCGCATCGCAATTCAGAATAAGCCCCTTGGTGTTTTACCTGCTGCCTCGAAGGACATGGATCGATCATACTAATTTCCAATAGCACCTCTTTCGACACTATATCTGATCGACTGACATATTAATTTTTTTTTTGTGAAATCTCGTCAAACTTGATTTCAACACTTACACGGACGGACAGACAGACATCGCACAATCGACTTCGCTGTGCATAAGAAGATCAGAATATATATTATTTATGGGGTCGGAAAGGGATATTGTAGAAAATACATACGGAATGACAAACTTTTTGTGGTGAAGAGTATTAAAAAATTATTATTCAGACATTGAAAACGTCATACAACAAATGAAACAAGTCAGATTTCATTTTGGCTCTAATCTTAACTCAGTGAGGTCTGCTGTAGTAAGTAGCTAAAGCTAAAACGCCATCTCTTAAATAATTTTATTTTAATAAAGCAGTTTTTTGCTACAAATACGACATTGGAACATTCAACCCTATACTTAGCACCGCCTTATATGTTGAGTTAGACTTGCAGGTACCGATTAATTAAAGAAATGTACATGGATTAGCTCAACATTTAAGCAATTAAGTTTAAGTTTTAGCCAAGAGAATTTCAGAATACGGCCTCTGATTATGCATTTAATTATTATATTTTTAAACATTTGACACACTTTCTATTCAAGGGGATTTTGAATATCATTTTGCTAACACATTACTTTTACTCCTTTCCAATACTTTCAATTTTATTTTAGCAAATCTGTTATGGATTATTAAAAAAAAAACTGCCAATACTTACAAAAAAGCACAGACACATTTGTAATAACAAATCATAAAAATAGAGACATGATCTTAAATACAAATGAATTTATAGAAAAATTTTGTACAATTTTTGTGTTGCAAAATCTTAAATTTACGTGATTTTTAAAATGTATTTATTTAAAAAACATAATTTTATATACGAGGGCTGCTTTATATATTTCTGGCCTAATAGTGAAAATGCGAATATTTTTAATCAAAAATGGTTTTATTGTTTTTTAAAGTATTCTCCAGCATGATTTATACACTTTTGCATGCGCTCAAACCAGTTGTCGAAGCACTTTTTCCACTCCGATTGAGACACCTCTAAAACATGGTTTTTGAACACTTCAACAGCTTCTTCTGGTGACGAAAATCGTTGACCACACATTTTTTTCTTGATGTGCGGAAACAAGAAGAAGTCATTAGGTGGCAAGTCAGGGCTGTACGGCGGATGACCCATTAATTCGACGTTTTGGCCGGTCAAAAACGCTCTGGTTTGAGCCGATGTGTGAGAGCTCGCATTGTCATGGTCTTCTCTTGTTGGTTTATCGAATATCTCCGATGACTTCAGGCAAACAAATTGTAGTGTACCACTCAGAAGTGACCGTCCTACGTTGCTCAAGCGGAACAGTCGCCACATGACCAGTATTGCCGAAGAAACAGGCGACCATTTGCTTCGAAGTGCTTCTTCCACGAACAACTTTCGTTGGATTTTACTCGTCTTTGAAGACCCACACGGTCGATTGTTGTTTCGTTTCGGGCTCATACGCATAGATCTATGATTCGTCACCTGTGACGATCTTATAAACGTCTTTTGAAGCACCGCAATCGTATTTTTGCAACATTTCTTTTAACCAATCGACACGAGCCTTTTTTTGAGCGACTTTCAAATTGTGCGGGATCCAACGAGAACAAACCTTTTTTACGGCCAGGTGTTCATGCAGTATCGAATGTATGCTGGTGGAAGCAATGTCCAAGGATGTCTCTATCTCTCGGTATGTTGCATGTCGATCTTGCATTATGAGTTCACGCACGGCATCAATGTTTTCTGGCACAACAGCCGTTTTTGGACGACCTTCACGGAATTCGTCTTTGAGCGAGCTTCGGCCACGATTAAATTCATTATACCAATTTTTCACAGTGCTATAGGATAGTGCTTCATCGCCATACAAAGATTTAAGTTCATCATTGCACTCTTGTCGTGATAATCCACGTCGAAAGTTGTGAAAAATGATGGCACGAAAATGTTCACGAGTTAATTCCATTTTTTTCTATATTAATTTTTTCAAGTCACTGTAAACAACACAAATAATGGTCGTACGTCAAAACGTTTTGAGTACGATTATGCTTAAAAATGACAAACTTTTCAATGGAAATGTTATATTGCTGTTGGCAGCACTCAGTGTTGCCAGACCAGAAATATATATAGCAGCCCTCGTAAATTATTATATTTTGTAATTTTACATTTTATGAATGTAAAGAGTTTCATTGAATGTTTATTTATGCAGGCAGGCAGGCAGGCACCTGAATTTCTTTTTTAGTTTTTCAAAAGAAGAAAAAAGCATAAATAATTCTTTGACATTTTACATTGGTGTCTATTATTGTGCGAACATAAAATACGACGCTTTTCTTTTACAGAGCGGCATTAATAAGAAAATATATCATTTTAATTTTTTATAAATGATAATTGAAATGCACTTGTTGCAAAACCAGAGCGATTAGCAGGTGATGCAATCTTAAAATTGTTTCAGGGCCTGTTTTTGTTTGTTCTTTTTTTTTTTGTTTGCTTAATAAAAATAAATAAATTTCTTTAAATAATAAAATATAATTTTTCTTTATAAACCAGAGGTTGAGTTTTTATATTTTTTTTGCTTTTTTTTTACTTAACAACTTTATCGCATAAAAAGTGCTTATTTTCTTTAACCACAAAATTTAATTTAAACATTAATCATGGCGGAAATATTGTTGAAAACAGAGTGAGTAAATGAATGAAATGAAAACTTATTTTTGTGTATTTTCACCACAAAAATGTATTTATACATCCATCCATATGCGATGGTATTGATGACTGCAATAAAACCACAACATTACACGTAACATGAATTTAAAGTTTTATATTTGTCCATTAAATATTTAATTTTTTTTTAATTCAATTAAATTGTTTACAAATGTATGTAAAATAGTAAAGAAACAAATCCTTTTCTTTATATAAATTTTTACAAAATTTCAGTATTTCCTAAAAGATCTCCTCAAAAATGTTCTTTTCTATGAAAAGTTCAGAAGCGAGAGCCAATTTTGATATTCCTCGGACGGAAACTTTGTTAGCCGAGCTGTTCTTTAAAATCTAGAAATGGGAAAGGGAACCAAACCCGAAGAATGGAATGAAACTTATATCGTACATTTTTATCACTCTTGATGATGAACTTCTTTTTACTATATGGGGCGTGGCGAATAATGTTCAGATAGTTTTTTGAAATGTTCAAGTAATCAATTTATAGATTCATGAGCAACTTACAAAACTGTGGGCAAAACGTTACCAATCGGTTTTACTCGCGTTTGTTTGTTTGAGGCAGATTTATATTTCATTAATAGTTTTGTGTAGGAAAAGAACTTAAAAAGAATCGAAATGGGAAAGCTTTAAATTCATAAAGTCGCAGGACTGCACTCGCAGCTAAAGTAACACCCACCTTGCAGAGAATGGCTCTTGTTGTTTTGGGTGACACCTAAAGTCATCTGCCCAATTGTAGACAGTAACCATCACTATGTTTGTTGGGTATGGTTTTGTAGCAAATAAAAAATTGCTAAAACTTTAAAATTGTTAAAAAAAAATATTTTATTTTTCGCCAATTTTTTGTGCTTTCCCAATAGCTAGGCGGAATTTGTTACAATTCGTGACGACACTCAACATTCGCATTTTGTATTCGAAAGCCTAAAGTATTTAATATACAGTTTCCTAGTTACACATGCAATACCATAATAAATTTATGGCATATTTTCAGGCAAAAGCGTTAACTTTATATTTGTATGAAATTATTTATATAAATTAAATTTACATGTGTGAAATTAATACTTTTGCAAAAAAATAAAATGAAGACGCGAAAATATTTCATATTAAATATGTAAATGTAATTTATTATAAAAGAGAACGTCAAAGAAAACAACAAAAAATTCAATAAAAAAAAAGGTTCACATACTCTAAGGAAATATTGAAAATGTTTTTTGCCTAATAAAATATGTAAGAATTAATACAAGCTACAATTTGTTTTTAAAGTTTCTCTTTTCATCCTCTACTCTATTTTATTGCATTAGAGAAAATAAATAAAAATCAAAAAAGATCCAAGAAGAAAATTCAATTTTCGCTTATTGACTTGAACGGTTTTAAAACTTTGTCGTTTGTAGTTTAGTTTTCAATGTTGTAAAAAGTTACAAATAATATGTCAAACAGGATAAAAATACACAAAAAAAAACCGAATACATGCATTTTTTCATATTAATATACAAAAAGTTTTATTTTCTTCCTTAAAAAAATTGAGTCGAAAGGATGCAGAAATTGAATTCATGACAAATGTAAGTAAAGAAAATTGAAACTTGTATACAAAATTACTTTACTCGGTTTCCGGACACTTTGTACGCTGGGAGGAAAATGGGCACATTAACATACAGCATGTAAAGCATGGGAAATTGTAACAACGAGAGCATACATCATCAATATAAATTAATATTTACAAGTGACTGACAGTCCGGCAGTCAGTACAAAAAGTGTTTGATATGTTTTAAAGAAAGAAAAAATAGGGTGGACAAGAAAGAAGAAATAATTCCAAGTGATAATTATTCAACTTGAGTGAGATTATACGACAAGTATTGAGGAGAAAAAAACCAATACTGGCAAAAACGTGATTAAAAGCAATGACAATTGCTGTGAGAGTAACCCCACGCAAACCTTGCATGGAATGGAAATCTGATATCTGAATTTGCTTCCTACTACTCGATGATTCATCTCAAACATGTATAAAACCCTTCAGTCAAGTACTGTTAAAATTTTGTTTATTAAAATCAACAAAACAAACCCATTGATAAATAAATCAGACAAATCTTTTAATGATACGGTCGTCTGAAGGTCTGCGCAGAACCTTGGAAGGGAATAGACAGTAGAGTGTAATTAAAACTCGGTCTACAACTATTGAACAGGCAGCAAGTTTAATGCCCAGACAAAGATTATGGTGTTGATGCTCATAAGTCACTTTATGCCAAAGGGTCGTATTATTTTTAGTAAGTTGTAAGACTGCAATCACCTAAAGCATTGAAAAAACCCTGATGTTCTGACATGAGTTTCTTCTAGTTTATAAAAAGATGCATAAAAAATGCAACTTAATTAGAACGTAAAGTGATGTTTAAATAACTATTAAACTTGGAAATGAAAATGAATCTACATTTCATTTTATTTCTTAAAATTAAAAAAAAAAAAATCTGCTTTTCCTACTATATTTTCTCTTAAAAAAAGAAAACATTTTTGTATAAAATGAAAGCTTTTAAAAGATTACTTTGCCATCTAAAAGAAAAAAAAAGAACTCAAAATCGAATCAGTCATTGTCAATAAAATGATGTATTAACAAGACCGCAATGGCAACCAGTATAATTCACTACGATCCATAACCACCAACTGACTCAGTCAAAATCGTAATATATACATTACTTTCATGTATCAAGCGTAAAGAAACCGACGAAAGGAAAAGGGACAAGATTGTTTTAAAACACAAAACGTCAAACTCCGTTGCTTAGCAAATACACGAAAAGAGAAAAAGTGTGATTTTCAGTTTCTTTTTTGTTTACTTGTCACTTAAAAAGGACGAAATTAAAAACAAATTTGAGTTGTGAGTTTTTTTTTCTTCGTTCACTTCTATTTATATTTTATATCAATGAAAAAAATATTTTTTCCTTAAAACTTTAAAGTAAAACGTGCCGATTCAAGTTCTTAGTGGCTCTGAACTGAAATGGTAGTAAAATTCAAAAAAAGAAATATTGAAACATGTTTGTTCAACATGATGGTGTTTTTTGTTGTGCTTTTTCTCTTAATATTTACAATATGTTCATAAAAAAAAATCATGGAGAAAAAATACTGCAGAAAATTCAGTTTTGTAAATACAATTATAAAAATTTTCAATCGGTCGCTGTTGCTGCCATCAAACCAATTTAAGTTTTTATTTTTTATTTTGTAGCGTACGTTCACGCGGTGGTTCAAAAAATATGTAAAATGCACATTTAAATTGCAAAATAAAATGCTTTATAATTTAAAATTTTATAACTTAAATATATATCGCTGTTCTCATGTAGAAAGGCCCTAACTCAAATTTATACGAAATTGATTTTTTTCCAGATTTTAATACGTTTCACACAAAATTTGAATATTATCAAAAATAATGGTTTCACAAGCATTTGTTTTTGAAATATTGCATTGCGATAAATACAATTTCTATTATGTTTTTACCTTCTCCTGTAAGATCACAATTATGTGAGTTTGGGCCTTTTTACATGAGACCAGCGATATGCAATTTGCGGACAATTTATTGAATTTAAAAGAAATTAGTATTTGAATCCTAAAAATATGCTATATTTGCTAAATAATTTTAGTTTATTGTTCTTATTTGGCGGCAGAAAAAGTTTAAGAAAACTTGTAAGCTCGTTACACCGGTCAGATTAGTCCAAAAAAGCAGACCCACTATTTTTACAAATATTTTATATAAAAAATGTGATTTCTTTATTACCTTTTATATTGAGTAAAATCTTATATTTGTTAATAAGTATTTTAGAAGGAAAAACATTTTTTTCCTTATTTAGTGGTAACGTATTTTTGGTCAAATATTTGAATAATCTGACCGTACCGTTAACATAGAAGATAATAAAATTCCAACCCGGAATGATCTGTAGATATTTTATTTCACTTTTTGGCTAGAGAACTGATAAGGTTTTTATATTAAAAAACAAAACTGGTGGCAACATCATTCACTAATCTAAATATTTAAAAATTGTTGAGAGTTGTGACTTTATAACTCACGAAAGGTCAAACCGAATTCGATAAAATTTTTAGGGTTTGATCGTATTGTCGTGTAGATGACTTATCTAAGTTTGCGCAAAATCGGTCGACGTGTTCGTGAGTTGGGACTTTTGAAATGTAGCTCCTTATGTTAGTTATTATTTGAAGATATATTTGAAAAAAAAAAAAAAAATCAGGATAGACACACCGAGAGTGCGACTACTTAGGATATAACATAGGGCTGCTTAAACTGTTTAATCATGTGTTGCTCAATAAAGTCAAATAGGATAAAGAGAATGCTCTAAATTATTTAATGAAATATATACATAACACAGTTCAAGTGGTGGTGATATGAAGACGCGAGATGTGAAATGATGTCGTGAGACCTCCATGTGAGATGTGATATTTATATATATTGTTTCTTTCTTCCCTTTTTGACAAGTATCAGGCACGGACTTTTATTTCACTTTAGTGTGGTTCATGTACGCAGCCATTTAAGCTACACGACTGTGTTGTTGCTCCGGCGAGACCTGATGCCTTGTTTAAGTAAACTACACTATAGAAGACTAATTATACTATGATATTGCCTCGGCAGAGACGACAACTCATAAGCACCTTTTTCGCGTTTAAATTCTAGCCAGTGCCCCCCTTTTAGCCAACTTATCAATACACTGTTGTTGATTTGCTGCTACTTCCCTGCGGTAACAGCTAGAGGATATTTTCTCTCATTAGAAAGCCGTTTTGAACCCTTATCCGCTACTCAAATCACAAATAGATGTCTTTACTATTAACTTATTTTGAAATTTACTTATTCGCTTCACAAAAAGATTGTCTGTCTTGTCTGGTCTTTCTTTGCCGGGAGGTTTCTAATTCTAATGTGAATACCTTCTTCTTACTACAATTAGTATTTTTCAATTGCACGCATTCTGACGGTAGGCTTGAACTCACGAACTTGTCATCGTGAGTAGCTATACAAACACCACTGGTGTTGGCAATTTTTTCACCTCTGTTTTTACATTTACATTAAAAATTTTTGCAGTACAGGGAAAAAAACTGAAAAATTAAACAATAATTTTTCAAATTTTCATTAGTTTAAGATTAGGTTTTATTACAGAATTATTATTTGAAAACAGACTGTTTATAAGGCAAAATAGCAAATATTAAAGTTTCGCCTTTGGTAACTGTAGTATAAACCATTTTAATTTCAATACACAAGGTGTGTTCATCAGCCGAGAAGCGATCATGTATAAAAAATTTTCTAATGGTTATTTACTTTCATCTTTTTTTTTGAATTCGTCTAACATAAACCTGTAAATGACAGAATTGGTATTTTAAACGGAATGCTGTTCAATGTTAACATTTTGTTCTGATCGAAATGACGTATCTCCATCGACAAATTGCAATAAAAATATTGTGTAGAAAGTGAAAGGATTTTTTAATAATGTATTAAGCTTTCAACCCCATCATGAATATATTTTCCCTCGAATTTTTTACCCTTTTCCCCAAATTGCAATAGTGAATAATTCACGTGAACAATTTTTTATGTAAACGAAAATTCCCTTTATCATGATTCATTTTTTCTTTCGAAATTTTTGCACTTTTTCCTTAGATTTGTTTACTTAAATTTTGCTGGGGTACTGCATACATTATGCCAGTTTTTATATGTTACTGCAGTGCAGACTGACATTATGCTCGAAAAGATGCAAACAAAGAGTCTTTTTGCTTGTAAATTTCTGAAGATATTTTTATTAAAAATATCATTAAATGAAAAATGGAGATAGAAAAATTTGACACAAAAATTTATTAAATTGAAGAGGATCAGAATTAATGTCTCTGGTAACTTCAAGGGCTTTGAAGCGTTTTGCACATCTTGTTCTTGAAATAAAATTGTTAATTTGTGTTTTGTTAATTATTTTTAAACTTTAATTAAACAATTTCCCCTGAGCTTACTCTTCTTACTTACATTCAATATGCACTGATAGCTTATTTATTTTGAACAGCTGTTCAATGAAGGGAACAAATATTTCATGAGAAATCCATGATACCAATCTTCACTTCTTATTCACGATAGGGGTGTTTATCTCGGAATGTGATTCACCCAATAATCATATTACAAAGCAACCATAATTTTGTTAATTTTGAACACCCTACGTTAACTAATACACGGATATACAGTTTTAATTAGCGGCTGAGAACAGATATTTATATATCAATATATCCAGCACATGTTATAGGAAGTGAGTGGTGAGGTTATGGATTTATTTCGGATTTCGATAAAACATTTATTAAAATCAACAATTTAAATTTTACCGTCAATTTAACAATCAACTTTGGATATTTGTTCAACTTACCTAAAAAGAGAGAGAAAAAAAATAAAAATTTAATTAATGATGGTGGAAAAGTGCTTGCAAAAAAGTATTTATTTAAAAAACTATGTATGTATGTATGTAAAAAAAACAACAGAGCAAGATTTTCAACAAACAAGTAAAAAGACATGTATTTAATTGTATATATTTTTTTTTTGTATTTATCTCGCAGTTGTATTAATTTTTTGACAAATATTTTTATGTCAACAACTGACATTTTTTTCTTGGTCGCTGTTGCTGCTTTTGATGTTGCTGTTATGCGTGTATTTTTTGTACCACAGGCAGCAGAAATAAGACATATGGCTCCTATCATGATTTTCACATCATTCGCACGTCTGCAGTCTGAATTTACAAGGTGGCCAAAAAGAACAACTATGACAATAATAAAATAAAAAAAGAACAAACATAATGAAATGATAATATTAAAGAAAAAAGAGACCAGAGAATTTGTTTTGCATTGTCTCACGTCTTAAACATTTCAATTTACGCATCAAGAAAATGAATAAATTGATATTTTTTAGTCCACACACATACACACACACACACACACACACATAATCACATACCCACGCACAATAGGAAAATAAGGGCCAGACATTAAAACATTCCATGATTATTTACAAAAATACATGAAAAAAGACATATTACATACAAGGATAATACGCAGGATATGTATTTGAATATTAAATAAGTAAATAAATTTCTGTATGTTAATTTTTTTTTCAGTGTACCACAAAAGAAAAAACAACATTACAATATAATTAAAAATTCCATAACGTGACAAATATCATGGCAGTTTACATTGGATCGTAAATAATGCGTATTTGCAAAGCCAAGTGCTTAGAGATAGAATTTTATGAAGCAACACGTACAATTTTTCCCCATTTCGCAACACATGTTGTAAAACCGACTCCACAAAAACTCTATTTTACATGCCAAATGGCTTCTGTTTCATTTCATCGTGTGCATTTCTTTAAGACAATTTCTTAATGAAATTTTCTTCCTTCACTTTTTTTGTTGTTGTTTGTTGTTTGTTATTATTATTTGTATTTATTTTGCCTAATGCTATTTAAGTTTATTAAGTTGTTAAATGATGTAGTAGTAGTAGGTTTCAAGGCAAAAAAAAACGTGACAGGCATTACTGTTAATATATTTTATTTATTTCGGCTTCTATTTCCAGGCGGTATTTTTAATGAATAGAATTTTTTATTTTATGACTACAAGACAAATTGAAATGCAAGAGGCAACAAATCTTCTTCTTCCTCTTAATTTTATTTAGAAATATATGCACATACAATTTAAATGTATTACAATCATCATTACAAAGGCAAAACGAAAATTAAAAATGTACATCATTTTTGTAAAAGTACGCAGCAATTTGTTATTCTTGCTAAGGAGGTCTGGCCTTTGGCAAAATACGATTTTAAAAGCTCCTAAAAAAATTCAATAACTTTCAAAACGATTTAAATCTCTTTATGCCCAACACTTTTTGTACCCTTTGCCTGAGAAAGTGGAAAATCTGTAAATCTAAGTTTGTCATTCTGTTGTAATTTCTACAATATCATTATCTACAATAATGTATTTATGCAGATTTATGAAGTCGATTGAGCAATGTCCATCTGTCGGTCCGTATTAGTGTTGAAAACAAGTTTGCCAAGGCACAAGAAAAAATTTAAATATTCCAATCGATAACACATATTGTCGAAAGAGGAGCTATTGAAAATCAGCAAGATCGGTCCATGTCCTTTGATGCAGCGGGAAAAATATCTCACCTATTTGGATCAATGAAGGAAGTCCAATAAAAAAAAAAAAAAAAAAAAAAAAAAACAAATATATGGGACGATGGAAGATTAAAAACTAAGAAAAAAAACATAAAGTGAAAAAATTGGCGCATAGTACTGTATAGTACTGATTTTTTTCTTTCTTATATTTTAATTCTTTGTCATTACAATATTAATGTTTTTCATGGGAGTTACTTCGCTACTAGATTTACATACATATATAATAGAGGGTATATAAGATTCGGCAAACCCGCATACAGCACTCTCACTTGTTTATATTTGTTATTGGGTAATTGTTACCTCGATAACAATTTATTGCGTATTACAAAACCCTGTCAATTTACGCTATTTCTGGCGTATACCGGTATTTCTAGAGTATACGACTTTACGGACTCACTAGAATAATTTTATATTAATCTATTATTATAATTTAAATCAGCAAACTTATTTTTTAGTGGCCAGTAAATCTACGAATTACACGCTTTACAAAGAGAATTCGATTTTTTGCAAAAAAGTTAACATGCGGCATTAACATTATCGTCGCCTGCAATCTGGAAATATTGAATTCGAATGTTCATGAATAGTAGTCGCAATATCAACCTTCAAGTAACTTATTTTTTATTTCAGCGCGATGCATTATATTAGTTGGACTATTCCTCTGAGTGCTGGTTAATTTGTAGTGAGTCTAATACAAAAAAAAGAAACCAGCGGATCAGATTATGTACAATACAAAATTATTTTTGGAGACAGTGTTGCCGTTTGGTTACATATTTTAAATTTTTCGTAACTTTTGAAGGCTTCACGTAACATGTAAAACTTTGTTATATATTGCCAAATTTTCGTAACTTTTAGTACAGACGCAAAATAAAGTAATATCACTACGAAAAACTTGTTCTGTTGTTTGAAGTAAGAACCTCTCTAACATATGAACCTTTTTTAATCATATCAATTCCATTTTAGTAATAAAGATTACTTGCAAATGCTTTTAAAATCCCACATAAAAACTTAATTTAAAGTAAACAAAATGTGAGAAATTGAGAAATGTTGCTTGCTTTATGTTTAGAAACAGCAAAATGTTTCTAGCAACAATTCTTTCTAACTGTAAAATATTTTAGCTTCATTTCGTACGGAAAACTAAGTATTCTGTGTAAACTTGCGAAAATTGTTAGCAACTTCAGTGATTCGCCTGAAAAATTTGAAAATCGTACCAATACCTCGATTTAGAAGAAAGTTGTCTTTTAATTTCCTTCAGGAAGTGCCGGATTACATTACAGAAAAACTGTCAGTAATTTTACGTTGCATAATATAGCTCAAATTTAAGCTATTGCAGCTCTATTTTGTTGTCGTTTTATTTTTGTTTGACATAAATTACATTAAATTATTATTTGTTTAAGGAAAATATTTAATACAAAATTTAATTTTTTTGAAGGAAAAGCGTAATTTTTTCTGTCTTACCCTGGCTAGAGAGCCATTTTAATTTCAGTTACAATCCTCTTTTCCCCAAAGAACTGATAACAAATTTAGCCAAGTCACGAACCTGGTGAAATTTTTATTTTCACACTTAGTCTAGATATTGCAACCATTATTTTTTGTTTTTTCATTTAAAAAATTTATATTTAGCACAGACTGGCGTCAATGAATGTTTAATGTTTTCTCATTTTTTGCAATTGTATATTAATTTGAAATAAAAATATATTTGTTTGTAAATATTTATTAATTTAGCCATAAAGTTTTTCGTTTTCTTTGCACTATTTAGACCTATAAATTCATGTTTGAGCTTTTTGGTATTTAAAATAAGAATGTTGACTTTATGAGACATTATGCCAACAGTTGTCATAATTTATGACAATTATAATTGTAGCAAGTGTTGCATAAAGTAATATGCTTGTAAAATAAAAACAAAAAAACTTTTCATAAAGTTTTTGCCTTTGTCGGAGAATTTTTTTTCTTAATTTTTAAGTTTTTAATAAATATATATGAATAATCGAAAAGAATACTTTAAGTATTATTGTAATGAGAAAAGAAAAATTTATAATCCTGCTGCTTAAAATAAATTCATACTCGTATTTAATTCGAATTTATATATTTTAGATCAAATATGCCCAAAATCATAAAAAATACTTGGAGAAGCTACAAAGTGTTCAAGGAACGGAAATAATGAATTTTGTGCTGTCATCAAACACTTTAAGGCCAGGATTCACTATCATACACAATCGTACGATTTTATAACAAAAAAATTTGACAGAATTCTGTCCTACTTTAAAAATCGTTTGAAAACGGTGTCGTAGGTGTTACAAAAAAGATCCAAAAAACATATGGTTTTAAAATTTTTTTTATTTTTCACCTCGTGATCCTAAAAAAAAACAACCCTGATCGCATACATTTATATAATTTAACATAAAAATGCCATCGACTCTTAATGGGTTAAGCATTTAAAGAAAATTTTAGTATTTCCTTAAAGATATCTTCAAAAGCTTTAAATTAATACCAATATTGACATTTAAAAAAAAAAATTTAAATTTCAGAGCCCCGTAGTCGGAAAATATAGACGAGCGCCAATTTTTTTACTTGATTATATTTTCTTATTTTTTAATTCTCTATTCTCCAATATATTTATTTTTTGATTGGAGTTACTTTATTGTTCCAAATGACATGAAAAAGTTAGAGGTAGGCGTGGTGTTTTGTCTACTGCCTCGAAGGACATGGACCGATCATGCTGATTTCCAATATCACCTCTTTCGACACTATATCTGATCGATTAACATATTTATTTTTTTCAATGAAAACACTAACACGGACAGACAGACGGTAATCGCTCAATCGACTTCGGAAATGGATATTGTGGTGAAGGGTATAAAATTAATGAAATCAAAAAAGTTTGTTATTGTTGAAGGTTCAATTAGACGTGCTGTAAGCATAACAACATAAAACAGCTGTTTAAACCAACCTTGTGGGAAACACTGTGTTCGATTATTTGTGACATGACATGCCGCCATAGTGATTACCGCAACCGCAGACACCAATTGAACTTTGATTTTCTACCGTAACCATATAAAGTTAACTATTGAATTGAGCTGAAGCATGGTTTTTGTTTTGTTCTTATTTTTCATATTTTTTCTATTGGCGAGTTTTAAATTATATTTTTTATTGCGCTTTACAACAAATGACGACATTAATAAGAAATGGTTATGGCACTATTCGCTAATAGTAAATATGACTATGGCCGAGGAAAACTTGATTACACAAAAAAAAAAAAAAAAAAAAAAAAAAAAAAAAAAAAAAATATGCCAATCGATCAGATATAGCGCCGAAAAAGGTGATATTGGAAATCAACACAATCGGTCCACGTCCTTCGAGGCAGCAAGCAAAACACCACGCCTACCTCTAACTTTTTCATGTCATTTGGAACAATAAAGTAGCTCCAATCAAAGAACTAAATATATGGGGTGATAGAGAATTCAAAACAAAGAAAAAAACATCAAGTGAAAAAATTGGCGCCTGCCTATATTTTCCAAGTCGACTCTGAAAATTTCAAATTTTTTAAAATATCAATATGGGTATCATTTTAAAGCTTTTGATAACGATCTTATCAGGAAATACTAAAAATAATTGTATTTTAAATTAAATTGTTATTTTATGAACCTATAACGCAGTTAAAACATATGTGTTAATCTTAAGGTCGAAATCTGTTTTGGATTTTAAATTTCTTAAAATTAAATAAAACTATAATCTGCGGCTGATGACTATTTTGAGGAGCTTTTAATCTGAGCCGCATGAGGTGATAAATTAAAAGGTGTTTTTTAATCTGTTTTTATTTTCACGCTTATATTTTACAAAATAATTAGATCAAGTGTACGACGCTGTAATTATTTTCAAATAAAAAATAAATTTTATTAAAATCCCCTCAGCGAAACGCTTCGTGTTTTGTTTTTGTTTTTTTTTGGCATGTTTTATTTCAAAATCTATTTAAGATAAATTGGAATATTCTATTTTCGAAAATATTTTGTATTCATAAAAACGAAAATTCTCAGGTGTTCTTAGTTCATTACAAAACAAACGCCTTGAAATATTCAGCACTTAATTTTAATAAGAATACACACACTACAATTACATACATCAGTATGTAAATAAAAATGTATGTATTGTATGTATGTACATAAAGAATTATAAGATAATAAAACTAATTTTTCATACCCGTTTAATTCAATAATTCAGTTTAAAAAAAGAATAATTTTCGCATTTACGGCGAGTACATATACTCGTATTCGTGCGATTGTACAACCAAAGAAGATTGTATGGATGTCTGAATCAGTTGGTCAGATAGAAAAACAAAACCTGCTAATTGTTTTAAGTATTAAAATGAAAATTTATTTTATAAATTGTTAAGAAAGTAGAAACTATTTTGGCCATTAGCCAAAAAATATAAAATTAATTCCACACTATTTTAACAAACTGCACCAAAACATAATTATGAAGTAGAAAAAAAAACTCTAAAAATATTTTCTAAAGAAAAACATTTGAAATTCAAATTAAAATTACAAAAAATCTTTACGTTTAAATAATTATTTTTTTCAAATAAACAAATAAATTTTATTTCTTTTTAATCAATTTAAGAAGAAATGTAGTATTGTAATAAATTTTTATTACAAATATTGCTGGCATGTCATAATGTCCAAGGACATAATGTCCATTAACGTTGAGTATTCTATGTAAGAAGGACGCAACGTGTTTATAAACTGGCTTGCAGAAAATCTTTGGTAAGCGAAGCCTGTGTTGGTTATACAATAGAGGAGAAAAAACAATAGACATTATGACGTAATGTTGATGGACATTATGTTACTTTTAACTGCGATATAATGACCATAGACATTATGTCTTTAGATGCTATGACATAACACCAAAAATATTTATATAAATTCGTACTGGTTTTTTTTTTCTTCAGCTCATTATAAATTTCAGTCAAGTATAAATGTGGAGCTACAAAAATAGAACGTAAGCTAATCATTTCTAAATTCTAGCTTCCGAATTTTTTCACTTATTCTTGTTGCTTTTTCAGAGCACGATAGTCTACAGCTGTCAAATCAGCTGTCAAAGCCTTTATCCAAGGCATTCCACTTTTCTTAGGGTAAACTAAATACATGAAAAGTGGTAAAAATAAAAACAATTTAGTTTTTCAAAAATATAAATTTTTTCAAAAAATTATCGTTTAAATCACATTACCAAAGAACTGGTGAGACAACCATTACTAAACCGTTCTTCTTGAATGGCAAAACTTTTTATGGAATCAAACAAAAGTTAGACGTATGGCAATTACTTGAATTTTTCCTATTCATACAGCTGCTCTGAAAACACGAAACAATTTTGAGAGAGTTTGTGATTCAAGTTTTGACATTTTGTCGCATCCACCTTGTTCTCTCAATTTAGCTCCAATGCCATTTTTTCTCTTTTTAAATGGAAGGAAGTGGCTGCACAGAAACAAATAAAACAAGACTCGATCCATTTGAGAGATCACGGCTGCTGCAGAAAACTGTTTGCAACAACTTACGAAATTATCACTTGGAAAAGCTTTTAAAAAAATTGACAAAAACTCAAACTGGCCAGAGATACCAGCTAAACTGTTTTATTAAACTGATTAAAAGATTTGGATAATGTTTATGGTCGTATGTGTGTGTGTTTTTTTTTTTTTGTAGCAGCATCTTAATTAAACTTGATGTCATTGAAAACGGGAAGGTTTGAAAAATAGCATTTAAAGATTCAATAATAGACCGAAATCAATAGTTTAATCGAATATATTAATAAATTTCAACTAATGTAAATTAAATATGGCCTACTTAACAAATTACAAGCAGTTTTGACAAAGAAAAAAAAAATTTTCAAAAAAAAGGTGCTAGAAAATACAATTACTTGTTGTCCATCCCTGCGTTTTCTACAAAGATTGATACTTTGCAGTCAAATCTTTGTTTAACTTGCATTAAGAACTATTTCCAAGATTCTATTAAGTTAGATAACATTTTTATGATTTTAATAAACAAAATTTATAAAATTAATCTCGCATGAAATTAAAGACGTGTTTATCTGACCCCAATTTTTAGCATTTGAGTAAATTTAAAACAGTAAGTTGTTAACTACTGTTATGGAATATAGTATAAATAAAATAGTAAATTAATAAAACAACTAATAGTTCCGCATTTACAATTACAATAAATAACTAAAGTCTTTTATAAATAAAACTATTTGAGAAGATGTGACACTCAAAACAGGAATGTTCCCACAAAACAACAAATCAAAGTCATTGTTATCTGCTGGAACAAATACTAAAAGTTAATTGTAGAACAAACAATTTAAGAAGAAAAAAAGATAAAAGTAACACATGCATGTTACCGACCGAAATGAAATTCGTGTTAAAAATGACAAATTTTAATTTTTATTTTTTAAAAAACGTAGATAACAAATTTTTTTAAAAGTCAAATGTACCGACGATTCTCTTTTAAAGTTATAGATGTTTTTTTTTTTTATTTTGTTAAAAAAATACTTAATAATTTACTTTGATGTGACAAGTATTGGCAATTAAATTAACTGTCTCTGCTAATGAAAATATTCATTAAAGTTATCAATTTTTTGTTCAAGGTATAAAAAATGAATATGTGAAGCAAACCAAGTATTTGATAAGAAATTATCTTTAATTTTTCAATGAAACAAGGAAACAATTAAACGTTATATTTTCTGTCTTATTTTAAAGTGAAATGTTTAGTTTTGTATTTATTTTGCACTTCAAGAAAGCAACACTTTATACAAATTTTTTTTGAAAATAGTTCTTACAATAATAATAATAATTAAAGGTACTCCACTTTAAATATAAAACATTTTTTTCTAATTAGTTATTTTTGCTGCGGTATAAGATTTGAATGATTAGAAATATAGAATAATTAGTTTTTTTTTTATCACTTTACAAGAGTTTTTGCAATGCAACAAAAACAACAACTATTATTTTAAACAGAAAATGATCAGCCATAACTTATTAATAGTGGGAATAGACGTAGAATAGACTTCAAAGAAGATGAGTTTTTTCCGGTTTAATTTACAAACGTTTTTACATTATTTATGTGGATCACCAAGTTAACACAATACGTTTACCAATTTTATCCCCATTAGTATCAATATCTTAGAAATGACCGTCTCCAAAGTACATTTCAAACATTTCCTTTACACAACTTACTTGCCGATGGATGGTGTAGGTGTAGGTTTAAACAGCAAAAAAGTTTTATGACCTGCAGTTTAATACGAATTTAAGCTTTTTAAAGATGGCATTAGAATCTCTACAGTTTAAGAGTAACGCTGATTTCCCCAGAGTTAACTTGAGGAATCTGATGAGAAATATTTTCAACGGAAACGGCAAGAAAAAGCAATAAAACTGAGAAGGAAGATTAGAATGGTTTTTAAATACAAATAAAAAATGTTAAGCTCTTTTAACGTTTTATTTTCATTTTTTTGAAGGGGTGGATGGCGTGTTTTTTGGTAGATTTTATAGCTTTTTGAACCCCATTATCGTGTTTATTTTTTCGATTTTGTTAATGTGCTAAAACATTCTATGACTTTCATATCGTCATCTAAAATTCAAAAGAATGTTGAACAGCACTTCTTGCTTGTTTAACACAAAACGACCATTTATTTATTCCATGGATTATGAGTTTTCCTCTGGTAACGGCCTTTTGTATTTCAAACACCGATATGATAACTCTTATGTACGAATGTGCTAAATAGTAATAACATTTCTAAAGTCACCTTTAACAAAAAATGCTTTAATAAATAAAACTCTAAAAACATGCTTTAAAAATATATGTTTCATAAGAAAAAGATTGTGTTATATAAAAAGCATACAAGGCATAAGGGGAAATGGTCTGTTTAAAAGAAACGAGAAAAAAACCTAAAAAAGGAGGAAATACTCTGAATAGTAACAACAATGCAAATATCGTAAAGATTATTCTACCGATGCGGATTCAAAATCCATGAATATCAATGACTCCACAACACTCAAACCTATTTCAGAAATTGCGCCAAAATGTCCGAGCAACATTTTTATCCATCGATCTTTTTGACCAGCTTACACAGATGGTCTGTAATTTTGTTCTTAATTTTTTTTAACTTAATCAAAGGCCTTGTGTCCTGTTGTTATATAACAGGCAAATTAAACAATTAAGTCTCTAACATTTTTTCTAATCGTATCAGTTTCATGCATTTGCCCAGTATCATTATAGGAAAACGCCTCTTACAATAATTTATCAATAAACATACTTTACTGCACCCAAAGCATATTGAAAGCTACATATTTTATTGATGAGCCGCATAAAAAATCACTGCCAATATCAAGTCCACGTTTCCGTCAAATTCAATGACGTCAATATGACGTTTGCTCTTACTTGTGCTACACTACTACGTATCCCGGCATAATCAAAAGTCTAGACAGTTTTCTTAGCAGACAGATGCCCGTCAAAAAATGCTTGTGTCTGCTTTAGAAGTTCACGGAAGTGTGCGTGACATTTTCCAGCCACTTATTAAAAAAAAGGTTAGCAAATCTTTAAATATTCTTCTATCCTTGCAAGACGTAACTGTTTAAATGTGCAGGTGCTCAGCTTCTGTATTCGTTGGTTTTTTGGTTTGATTTCACGAAGAAAGACGTTAAAAGTATTAAAAAAGGCTCAATAAAATGACGGTTAGTATTTGCTTTTCTAGAAAGAATGAACTATATTTTGGCTTTTTATTTTAATAAAGGCATATATATGTGTTTGTTCTCTTTTCAAAACAAAGTGCTTTGGTTTGTTGTCCCACAAAAGTTTCCTTCTTAAACATAAAACGCTTTATTAATATCATGCGAGTAATATCATGCGGTCATAATGCCGCAGCAATTTTTAAGACTGTAAAATCTTTTCAAATAAATTTCTTATCATTTAATCTTTATACTTTTCAATTACATTTTATTTTCTCTCTTTAGTTTTTTTTCCATTAATTTCACTGTGTTTCTTTTAAAAACATAAAGTTCATTAAGTTATAATTAATTCCCTTTTTAAATCTTTTTACATCTATTACAAAATGATGAATGAAACTAACTTTTAACACTAACAATAATGCACTTATTCATTAAATAAATCTTTTTCGCTTTAGTGGCCGGAAATGAAAGCAAAAGAAACTAAAACTGGAAATTTTAATGAAATTGCACTGGTGAGTAATAAATACAAAAATAAATATTCGATATTTCAGCTTAATTAAGAGTTGGTGTTTTAGTTATTTAGACCTCTACAGTATTTCAATATTCTAAAGGGAAGAATATGGTCCTTCGAACCAATTACATAGAAAACTTTATTTAATGCAGCTGGTATACAATTTTATTTTATTACTAACAAACAATTATCGGTAGTACTAAACAAAAAAGATCATATTAAAAACCATACTTTACATTCTTATGAAAGTTAATAAAATTGTTAAGAATTCGGTTTGTAAAACGAAAAATCAAAGATATCAAACAGAAGAATTAAATTTAACTGATAGAGAAACACAATCCTTAAAAAAGAAAATTATAAAAATTAATATTTAAAGAAGCACCAGAGGAATTTCTAAAGATGCTATATGACCTGATCATATATTATTCTAGCAAGAGATTCTTATTAAAGAAATGTACTTTTTGAGGTTTCGTACCTAAAGGGTAAAAAGTAACGTAATTGTTATTACAAAAATTTTTGGCTGTTTGGAGCCGTAGACTCTCGAATATTTCATTTAATTTATATTATAAGAGCCGCTCCAACAACAAATCATAAAGTAAATTAATTGCACCTAAACGTATAATTAAAAGGTGGCCCATTTATACTAACGGATTAATTTTTAAATTAATTTGATACCATTATTATTTTGCAAAAATATAAAAATACTTTTAAGCTGTTTCTTAAACAAAGGAGGTTTTATCTTTTATATAATTAAATCCAAGAGAGTTACTGGTTTTATTACAATTTGATTAACACATCGGATTTCCAAAAATATTTGCAAACGAATTTTTAGTTCGTTAAAACTCAAACCAAAGTGTCCAATGTGTCAATGTTTTTAGTTTAGTGTAGGGTATCAAAAAGGGGAAAAAAAAAACTTTTCAATATTCTTTTAACAACTTTTGCTTCTGCATTAAAAAGTTCTATTAATAAAATTTTCTTGTTATTTATTTTATGAGAAGTGTGTTATTATTTTCTACTGTTTGTTTAAGTTAAATTCTACGTTTTTACTTTGCTGTTAGTGCGTGAATGTAATTAATTTTTATGCCAACAACATGTTGAAATATTTATACTGGCATTCATATTTTATTATAAATACATACAACATACTTAAAGCAAGACAAGATGTATGAGTGTGTGTGTTGGTTTAACGCCATCAAAATTCTCATTCAATAACTGTTAATCCTTGATATTGTTGTTTAATTTCCACTCTACATAAGTTTCTAAACATATAAAGGTCTTTACGCTGTTGTTCTTCTGTTATAACATTTGCCCTTCCCTTGCTCATTTTCATTGTGAGTTTTTGTTTTAACAAGTTCTCTTTGAAAATACTTGCGGTGTCTTGTTTTGGCAGGGCAGACATTTTATAGTTAGTGAAAGTTTTCGTTTCGTTTCTTTTGTTTCGTATTTTTTTTATTTGTTCAGCCATCATTTCATCTTAATATTTTATTATTGGCCATTTTATTAATGCTGTATTGTTTGCTTTCTTGTTATAACTTATACTTCTATGAACTTTAACCTTTAATGAAAACACATACACATAAACATACTTTGACACATGTCTAATGGGGAAGGTTATCCAACAATTTAACCGTATTAGGAATCATTGCTCATTGTTTTGAAATGCTATCAAATTTCTAAGAAGCGATACAAAGAAGCAATCACCCTTCTGGTGTTCAGTTTAGAAAAGTAACCATCAAATTAAAATGAAATTAAAATTACACTAGCCTTCATTTAAGGCAGAAATGTATTTCTGTTTGTTAGTGTACCTTCCCTTTACTTTTATTTAGTATATATTTACCTGTAAGTGCTACGTGTCAGTGGGATCTTAATTAATCATTATTTCACTGTTTATACTTCTACTTTAGTTTAACAAACACGAATCATGATTTTGAACCCGTCGTTCTTCAACTCTCATCGAAAAATCTAATTATTCTTTTTATAATTTTCGTAAGAGTGTAGTTGTTTTTATTTGTTTTAGTTAATGGTGTTAATTATTATGTTTGCTGTTGTATTACAAATACATTTCATTATAAAGGTAACGGGCAGTAGTATTGTTTGAGAGTTTTTTGTTAAAATAATTATTAATAAGAAACCTGGATTATCGAGAAGATTTTGTGATTAATTTTTTATAAGAGTTACAATAACTATAAAAGGTATAAAAAATTTTCAGATCTACAAGATATATGCGGCCTAAAAGTATGCTAAAGAAGGATATTATAAAACTTATTAACAGTTTTTTAATTTTTTGACCGATATTGAATGTCGTTAATTGGCATCAGCTTATAAGGACACTGAATATTGTAAAATCTCTTTCCCTTTATTAAAAAAATATCTTAGTTGTCAAATGAGTTGAATTGCCTTAGATTTTCAAAGGTTTTTTCTGCAAAAAGATTAGCTGTCGTGTTCATAAAAAGTCATTATATTTCAAAATAGATTTTAAAACAAAAGTTTTTATCAAACCACATTTCGAAATGAAATTGTTTTTGTGATTCAGACAGTGATTGTTTAATATAATTAATGCCAGAATAAATGGTTCAATATTCCACAAAATTACTCAATTACTTCAAGTCTCCAGATGTCAACAATTCACATCTCTTTTCCCTCTAGCCAATCAATTTATGTATAATGAATTAATAATAACAAATAAAAACTACATATACCTTGACATTTATAATAAAATATTTGTTAATATTTGATTTTAAAACAAACAATAAAAAAAAAACAAAAAAAAAATATTAAAAGCCTTCATGTTGTTGATAGTATTACATATACTAACAACAATATGTAAAATGTCAATGTAATTTTCTTACTCTGCGACACAAAAGTTCTTTAAAAAATTTACGCTTAGAGACAAGAAAAACAAGTAAGAGTGCAGTATTAGGCCACGCCGAATCTAATATACCCTTCACCATGAAAAGGTTATAAAAAAACTACTAAATATTTTCTAAAATTTTGTCTTTTATTTGAAAGTACAATCCTGTTAATAATCGGAAATAATTTCATCCAAATGGCTGCCACGACTGGCCATGCAATAGCCTACACGATCGGTCCAATTTTTAAGCACATTTTCGATTGTCTGCAGCTGTATTGGATGGTCAGTTGGCTTTAACTACTGAACCAATTGGACTTTGTATGGCGTCATACCAAGGTCTTTATGCAAAATTCGTCTCAATGATGTCTCCGAAACGTTCAATTGTTGAGAACGACGGCTAATTGATTTTGATGGAATTTCACGTACACTTTCTGCCACAGCAGCAATATTCTCGGGTGCAGGCACTGTTTTTGGCTTTTCTCGCTTTGGTTTATCGATGAGGATGCCAGTTTCTTTCAATTTTTTCACAAGATAACGAAAATACGGAGCTGACAGTGCTTCCCTTCTTCCACTAGTTGAAAAAAAACGTTAGATGGCGGACCCTATACTCGTATATACGTATGCTTATGCATGTGCATTTTGTTATAAATCAAAAAATTACAAGTATTTTGTTTATACAAACTTTTAATCTACAAACGAAAGACCGTTTGTAGCTTTTTTAGCTGCCCAATTCAAAGTTTACCTAAAAACTGAACTTCGAGTGGCTCCCCATTAAATATAGCTATAGCTTACTGAAAAACAAACACACTTTGTGCTTTAGATGCGACCAAACATATTTGTCATAACAAACGATGATTTTCATGCCGAAAAAAAGATCAAATTTTTAAATTCTTTATCGAAAATACTGTTTTGTTTTACAACATATCTACAACAGTAAAGCGATAAATCGATATTATGAATCATGAAACTAGAGAGAGACGTGTAGAGGCGTGCAGCCTACACCACAGCTGTTAATTTATATTGAAATTTAATTGGCATTATTTGAGTAATGACAGTGAAATATTTTTTAACTATTTTAATGCAAATGATTTTATTTCAATTATTATTTTTTTTACTAATGATAATAAAATTTTATTAAACTATTTAATTACTAATTACAATTGGCGAACCAATAATTATTTTTATAAAGCACTAATCCTCTTGTAAACGGCACTTACTATAATTGAAAATTTTAATAATTTATCAATTTTTAGTGAGCAGATGAAAAACTTTATATCAGAGATCTTAAGTCATCTTATACCCCAGCTAGAAATTCTTATTTAGTGTAAACAGACTAGAAATGACTTTTATCAATGGTAATGCTTTGAAACCATTTAATCATTAGTCGGTGATAAAGCATTTATCATAACTTGGACCGTAGTTCTGACTATTATATCCCTCATTTTTAGTTAATAGTTCTATAACTTTGAAAGTAAAACAGTTCTGATATTAAATTTGCAATTCAACTTAAAATTCAAACTGTATTTATATTTATTTGCCAAAGTGTAAATAAATTTATATTTATATATATTTTTTTCGTTGGCCAAAAGTATCAACACATCAACAAAAACCCCTTCCAAATGGCAGGCGAAAGAAAATATAAATTTTTTCTTCTGTTATATTTTGTTTTTCACGATGGCGCGAAAATTGCTTTTTAAATCTGTTTATGTTTTATAAACGAGTGATGTACGGGTATTGAAAAAAGGTTACCTAAAATTCATCCTAAATACACTGCCATCCATCTATTACTAAAGATGCGCTCCAAATTTTGTTTGGTTGTTTATCTGTGTTTCTGTTTCCAGCGATTTACTGCCATTTTTCATCAAGTGTCAAATAAGTGCAAAACGAGAACACAAAAAAAAAAAAACAAAATAATATAGCAGCCATGATAATACTAGCTCCTTAAACGTTGAACTTTACATGGAAAAAAGCTAAAAGGAGCATGTGAAAAACAGGAGGAAACTTTTGACATAAAACTCAGGATGTGTTGATTTTAAGGAGATACCATTACACAACATACATGTTGATGGTTGGTGTTCGTGTAGGTTTAAACAGCAAAAAAGTTTTATGACCTGCAGTTTAATACGAATTTAAGCTTTTTAAAGACGACATTAGAATCTCTGCAGTTTAGAGTAACGTTGATTTCCCCAGAGTTTACTTCAGGAATCTGATGAGAAATATTTTCAACGGAAACGGCAAGAAAAAGACATAAAACTGAGATGGAAGATTAGAATGGTTTTTACATACAAATAAAAAATATTAAACTCTTTTAGTGTTTCTTTTGGAGGGGGTGGCGTGTTTTTTGGTTGCTTTTTTAACCATATTTTCGTGGTTCGTTTTTGATTTTTTTTTTTTTAATGTGCCAAAACATTCTCTAACTTTCAACCAAACATATCGTCATCTAAAATTTAATAGATAATTAAACTGAATCTCTTGCTTTTCAACACAAGAAGCAAAAACATTTTTAAATCGCGAAACGACCAACACGTTTAAAAGCATGGATTTTGAACTTTTCCTCTAGTTACGGCCTTTCGTAATTCAAATACCGATATATCAGATATATTTAATGTGCTACATCGCAAAACATTTTGAAAGTCAAAAGGATTTCTTTAGACAGCCATTTGTTAAAACTTTGAGAATTTAAAACGCTAAAATATGTTTGATAGGAATAAAATAAGAATGTATCATATGAAAATCGTGCAACACATATTGGGGATATGAGCTGTTTAAGTAAAAAGAGAAAAAAAAACCCTAAAAAAGTAGGAATTCACAATTTTTATTATTCATCGATTAATGTTTTTTATGGTTAACTCCTCTGATATCAACTGTCAACTTTTTAGAATCATTAGAACTATAAAAATAATTCAGGCTTTCGAATATATTCTGCTCACTATTAAGGAAAACTACTAACAAATCCAATGGTTGGTTTTCTCTAAATTTCTCTTTTAAATACATTTGACTACAAAAATTTCTTTGAACACAGCCGTTTGATACACCTGTTTTTATTTTTGAGAAGTATCTAATTGGATGTCATAAAGTTTTAATTAATATTTTTTGTCGCATGGTCGCTGTGTGAAAAAATAATTGTTTTTCTTTTTATTTAAATACCTTAATTTTATTTTCAATAATTTCTGTTATTCAAAGCCAGCAAAAAGAATAAAAAGCAAAAACAAAAATCATTAAAAGACACCAAAATTCAATTATATATTTTTAATGTCATTTTGCGTAAACGAGGTAGTTGGGGCCAAACATGGTGTCCCATATTTAAAATATATCTAATGAGACACGAACAGAAGAAATCTTATTAAAAAAAAACACAAACAAAATAACAAGAAAATAATTCATAAATTTATGATTTTTGAAACCAAATAATTTTGAAAATAATAATGCAGTTTTTTTACTTGTCGTCTTTTCAATTATTTCGATTGCCATTATTACATGATCAAGATTTATTAATTAAAATATTTTGAAATTAACCAGCGAAGAAGAGAATTTTTTCAATTTTATAGTGAAAACCTTAAAACGAAAGATGGAAAATATAATTTTGATCATGTAAAATATAATGTTAAGAAAATTACACAAAAGATGTCAAATTAATTATAAATACAAAGTTTAAAATAAATACAACAACAAAATATTTCGATTCATTTAATTAAAAAAAATGTTAATAAAACGACTATAAAGAAACAACGTGTAATAGAAACATTGAAAAACTGTTTAATTTTGCGGTAGTTTTATTTAAACATTTATTTTATTATAGAAATCTATATGAGGATATACTGAAAGGATCTTGTCATGTAAATATTTTCAGCTTCAAAAAATTAGATGCCCTGACCCTTTTATACTTGCCCTGACACTTGTATAAAATTGCTAGTTTCAAAACTGGGTGGCACCCCACTTTATTCAAAGGTTTAATTAGAAATTAATTGATTGTTTATAGATTTTTCGGAGTACACACTGCAGATAGTGCTAGTGATCTTTGTTGCAACTTTTCTCATTATTTTCGACAATTGCGATGTTGGGTAGAGCTGACGACAGGCTGTGGTTCCTGGGCGACGTTATCACTAATCAAAAGGTGTTACGAGTTTGATTAATTGTTCGACATAAGTGCATTAATATTTTGTATGTCGCTGTTATAAAAGGTCAGAAGCCACAGTGATTTCATTTACAACGACAAGGGAATTGAGTATTTCGCCCCACGCTGCATAGTCTCAATGAATTAAATGATGATTAATTCTACTGCGTAACTGTTTTTGGAATATGCTTTCCAATTCAGATTTCTCAAAAAATTTAATATTTCTAGTTACGTAATGTCAAAAAGAAAGAAGCCACTTGGGTGGCCCAATATAATAATTTTTAAGACATTGATCGAGATTTATATATATACATTTCATGAATTTAAAAGAAAAAAATATGCCTTAGTATAACTACAATAATTAAATTGGCAACATGTGTCTTAAGTTGTTTAATTTTAATTTGCTGCATATTTTTTGTTTGTTATTTCTTTTTTAATTTTAATTTTATGCAAATTACAATCATTTAAATCATTAACGTAATTCGTTCTCATAAGTTTTTTTTTTTTTTTAATAAGAATATACATCCAAAAGAATAAAAAACAACACATTCATTCATGTGTTTTGTTAATTTTTCTACGAAAACGAAAATCTTTTTTGCAGTTGCGTATTTTAAAGGGAAAACGCATAGACCGACATACAATTGTCATCATTTGGTCGAATTTGTCAAAAGTAAATCAAAGGATAAAAAGCTGCAAAAAGTTAAGCACAACTACAAATCAAGCAACGAGGGTAGCAACGAATTTCAGGCACATTGCAAAAATAATTCATATTTAAAAAAAAAAGTTTGGGGAAATAATTATCTTCTTTTTAGATTCATAAAAATATTTCGATTTTTAATATTTATCGTTTCTGAAGGCAAAGATTTTTTAAATTATGTTATTCAGAAGTATGTAAAGTAATGCATTCTTCCATTCGTTTTTCTTTTCGGAGAAGTGCGACTTGTTTTTAATCAAGAATTTTCCTACACTGCGAATTCAAACGAAACTTTTTCTAAGTAGCTGCATGTCTATTCAGCAACTGTATAAAAGAGCCGAAAAAGTCAGCCGTATACAGTGGATAAAAGAAAAATAAAATTACACTTGATTATTGTTGTTTTTGCTTAAACTTTGATTTTTGTCTTTACTTTATTGTTTGACAAAAAATTTTTAATTTATTTAAAATGTTTGTGAGAAGTTTCCTGATGAGCTAAATAAGCGGTAGCGAAATGGCCATCGAGACGTGCTTTGACCCTCAATAATCAATATCGGTTATTAATTTAATCGGGCTAATTTTAAAAAATAGCACAAAGTTTTCTTGAAAACTAAATAATTTAATAATATTCTCATGTCTTTAATTTAAGAACTACGTATTAGTTTATTTTTTGTCGAAGTTAAGACAGACAATTTATATGACAAAATTTTCTTACATCTATTTTGTCTTTTAATGTAGAGAAAATTGAGGCTGAAGCTAGTTTAATTCCCTAAAATGTGGGCATCACGTCAAGTCGCATGAGTGATTTATTTAAAACTTTTTCGACTTTTAGAAATTATGGATTTTACTTGAGTCATGTCAAAGGCAATAAAATTTACTATGTGACCCAATCCCCTTAACTAAAACCTTCTCTTGGCTCTGGGACTAAGATTCAAAAGAAAATAGATATTGGGTGCGTATGACAAAAAAGCATGAATGAAGTCATCATACTGTGGGTAAGCATGCGAAAATCAGTGGGTCTTTTCTACACTAAAGTTTATTTTTATACTTTAATTAATGACTTGCAGGTCACATTTGCTGCTTTGTTTAATATTTGATAAATTCTTGTAACCAAATTAATAGTTTGTAAATAAAGGGTGTTTTTTATAGACGTATAGAACTTTAAGTTGGCATCACTTTTTTAACTGGCTGTCAAGTGATTAATATTTAGTTTGGTTTGCCATTTCATCATGAATAGGTTGACAAAAGAACAACGCTTGCAAATCGTGCAAATTTATTTCGAAAATAATGGTTCAGTTCGCGAAGTTTACCGCAAGCTCCGTCCATTTTATGGTCGACATAATCGGCCATCAGAGCAATTAATTCGGTTAACCATGGATCGTTTTCGCACTACGTTTACTCTATGTGATAATACGCATCCGCAGAGACGTCGAACAGTGCGCACCGAAGAAACAATTGCCGCTGTAGAGCAAAGTGTTGAAGAGGACCCGAATGAATCGATTCGCCACCGTGCACAGCAATTAGAGCTTTGTCCATCAACTTTATGGAAGATTTTGCGCAAAGATCTTGGCTTGCGACCTTACAAGATCCAGCTTGTGCAAGAATTAAAGCCGCGAGACCATGCAATGCGTCGTGATTTTGGTGTATGGGCCGAAAATGAGATTGATCTCGATGCTGATTTTCATAGCAAAATTTTGTTCAGTGATGAGGCTCATTTTTGGTTGAATGGCTACGTCAACAAGCAAAATTGCCGCATTTGGAGTGAAGGGAATCCACATGAGACCCTTGAAACGCCATTACATGCACAAAAACTGACTGTTTGGTGTGCTCTATGGGCTGGTGGAGTCATTAGGCCATACTTCTTCCGAAATAATGCTGGAGAGTCAGTTACCGTTAATGGAGACCGGTATAGAGCCATGATAACCGACTATTTTGTTCCCCAATTGGATGGCATGAATGTGCATGAGTTGTGGTTCCAACAAGACGGCGCTACATGCCACACAGCGCACGTTACAATCGATTTATTGAAGGAAACATTCGATGAGCGCATAATTTCGCGGAATGGACCTGTCAATTGGCCACCAAGATCGTGCGATTTGACACCATTGGATTATTTTCTTTGGGGATATGTGAAGCCGCTCGTCTACGCCAACAAACCAGAAACGTTAGGGGACTTGGAAGCCAACATTCGTGGCGTTATTGCCAACATACGGCCCCACATGCTCAAAAAAGTGGTTGAAAATTGGACCTGTAGAATTGACTTTATTCGAGCCAGCCGCGGCGGCCACATGCTTGAAATCATATTTAAACATTAATGGCATAAAATTATCCTTCCAATAAAGCCAAATTGATGGACATTAAAACGATTTTCTTGTGTTTTATTTCAATTCGAAGTTCTATACGTCTATAAAAAACACCCTGTATATCAAAGAAAGTGCAGCAGCGAAACGAAATAATTCAATTTCAATATTTTATCTCAAGTTTCTCAATTAGCAAAATAAAGTTCTTGAATATGAAATGTTTCTAGAACTGAACTTATATCAGCTCCTGGAAAACTTATCCCAGTTAAAAAAACACATTTTCAATTTATGAAGAAATATGATTGATTTACACCAAAGTTTAATCAAAAATAGAAAATTCTTAAAAATTTTGTTAAATAAACTTTATCCACAGCTTTACACTGAAAGCTCAAATTACTAAAACAAAAAATCTTAATATTAAAATTTTCTTCATTTTTTTAATTTTAACGAATAACCAACAGCCCTTGCCACATGTAGCATGAAAAAAAAATATTAAAAATAATTGCATCTATTTAGCAAAGTTTTTAGTGGTTGTTAACATTTTTTAAATTTATTTTAATGTTTTAATTACACACTCATTTGTTAAACATTATTCAAAATTTATAACAAAATTAACGAAAAAACAATAAAAAATTGCTTTAAAGATGCTCATGATAAATGACGTATTTATGTCAAATTTTAAAATGTTTAACTAAAACCATTTGCCAAACGCATACAGCAAAAAGAAGAAAAGACTAAACAAAACACTGCACTAAATTATTTTGAAAAACATTTTTCTAAAAAAAAATATATTCTGCAACAAGATTTAAGATTAAAATAGTTAATTTTAATTTTGTTAAATTTAAAATGGTTAAGAATTATGCTTAATTTATATAAAATAATTTCTTTTAGTATAAATATACCTGTGATTAATTCTTTATTAATTTAAAGAAATTTTAAGTAATGAAATATTCGATATTCGTCATAAGTTAAAATTTTATTAACAAACAAATTCAAAAATTGCTTAAATTGCAATTTGCCTGCATTTGTGCAGTAAAGTAATGCCACAGTGTTAATGAAGCAGTGCCAAAAAGAATAGCGCGTTTTCATTGAACTTCGGCAACTCTACAGAGAGTTATGAAAAAGATGTGTCGAATACCGAAGCCATCCATGGGAGTATTTGTTGTCAAAGCCTTCCAAATGATCTGTAAAGAATTCGCAAGTCTTCCTGCTCACAAAATTCAATTATCAAGATTTTTTAATTCTAAACACTGAAAAACATTTTCACTTTAATTAATTTGTTAGTCGTAAAAATTCATAAAATTCACACTGAATGAAATAAAGCGTCGCACAAGACGCGTAGTTTCCTTGACGGTCATTTAAAAAATTATTATAACGTTTCAAGCAGGGTACGAAACGTTTGCTTTCGTTCTTCGCAGGAAGTAAAAAAAACCAAGTTAATGGCTTTGGTTTTTGTACAGAAGAGACAACAATAAAAACAAAAATGTTTTTGTAAACGCTTTCTGATTAATTTCTTAGCGAACTACGCAATTGTACGATTTTATCGGTATTGCAAAGCAACGAGATGAGTGAAGAATCAATTGTTTCATTTGCGCTCTTTGCCAAGCAAAAAAGTTTTTGTTTTGTGTTAAAACAAATTAGAAACATTTCTAAGATTTTATGGCTTTGCATAAAACGTTTACGATACGTTTTATTTGTTTTCATATACTGGTTTCAAGTTACCAATGACTGAAAGACAACAAACAAGTTGGAGCTAGGGAAGTAAATAAACTGCCAAATTTTGCAGCGTCTTTTGACAAACAAGAATAAACACAGCCATATAACTGTGTTGGAACTTTTCCCTTGCTTTTCCGATATTTTACTTTACTGGTTCCATACTTAACAAGGTTAATACGCACTGAAACAGCCATACATGGCGTCACCATCAACGTTTTCTTAAAAAAGAAGAGAACAACAACTGGTAACCACCATTACGGTAAACATCAGCTGTGATGGTAAAAATATACAACTTCATCATCATCATTTCATTATCATTCTGTTTTTAATTTCTCTGCGATAATCGTCCGTGTTCTGTTAAATGTGCGTTTTTAAATCGCTAAACGCTAATTTTGTTTAAGCAAGTGCCCGAAGATTTAGGCCTTAGAGTTCGATTGCACCAAGTTGGAGCAGTTCGTCTTGAAATTTATTTACGGTTTGAAGCCGCCAGATCTCTAGCGATTGCGATTTATGAAATTTAAAGCAGTGACAATTTAAAGCGGTTTGCATTTGTCAGAACATGGGCGAATATAACACTCAGCCAATGCAGCAGTAAAAACAAAGAGAAAGATATAAGAAAAATATCGCCAGCTACTTCCCAGCAAAAAATTTTTGAAAAGGTAATCGAGTGTGGAATTAAGCATTTTTGGCAGAAGTACTTCCCAACTAGATTGCCAACTTAATGATTTTAACAAGGCATGCGACTTTTATAATCAATTACTGTGAATCGATTACATTAATTATTGTAGGAAATAATGAGTACCATTAGTACGGTAGTCTCTTTTAACATAAAGAACTAGTTCCATTTATACTTCCTTTTTTGGAAACTATTGAAAGTGTTTTGTAAGCGAGTAACAAAATATGGTAATCACAAAAGTAAGTCATTATATGGCAAGTACTTTTTAAGTTAATGTCTAATTTTTTGCTGGGTTAATGCTTACTGTCGCTATATTTTTCTCTTCATTAATCGCTACATTTATTGAAGAAACGGCACCCAACTTTTTTTAAATTGAAAAGTAAAAAATTGTTGCTGCTGTAGGCTTCCAATGACACGTCTTAAAAACGTCGGATGTTATATTGATACTTAGATAAATAATGGAAGATAAGATAAAGGGGAAGAAATAAAAAAGAAAGCCTTGAAACACAAAAGCTTAAAAGAAAATAATCAAAATCTTAATCTATAATATTTTTTAAGTATCAAATCTGTGGAAAACCATTAATTAGGATGGACATTAAATCACATTATTTTTGCGTTTAAATTACATCTGCTATTGTACTAAATAAACACTCGCGGTGCTTCAACGATCTGGTCATCATTTAAGCTGCATTCGCATATTAATTAAACTAATGAAAAATTCCTGCATAAAAATCAACAAATGAATGGTTTGAAGTAAATGTTTTATTGAGAGCTTAAATAATTTTCTCTACTTCGCATACTTTTATTTGTACGATTCATATTGAATGAGGGATAAATTCAATTAAGTATTCATAAGTTTTTTATTTCACGTACGTATGTTTGCCTGTAATGATGGCAATATGGATGAGGGGGGTAGTTTCATAATTCAACAAACAAAAAAAAAAAAAAAAAAATCCCATCGTGTTGAACTGTGTAGGAGTGTGTATGTGTTGGGCAGGGTCTGCATGTGAATCTTTAAATAAGAAACGGATGTGATTTAATTTTAATGACAAAAAATATTTTCGTCTTTGGGAAGGCAGCTATGACTAAGTGGCAGCTTATATATGAAGAAAAAGTAAAGGGA
Organism: Gymnosoma rotundatum; assembly: GCA_916610165.2. NCBI lineage: Eukaryota > Metazoa > Arthropoda > Insecta > Diptera > Tachinidae > Gymnosoma > Gymnosoma rotundatum. Next base: position 123,126,798 of record OU744336.1, on the reverse strand, counting down.
GAAAATCTTTTATGAAACATTGTTGAAAAGAACAAATTTCGCTTAATATTAGCCATCAATCAAAACTTTCATGTTTGCTTGTGGTAAAAGGTTTTGGATGTTTTGTTTATAAATCGATTCTTTATGTTGAGTGTTGTCAAACAATTATTTTTTTTTTAAACTTTTTTACAAATAAGTTTTTGTAATGGCAAATAATAAAAGAAAAGTGGTCGTAAAATAATTTTACAATTTTAAAAGTCCCGTAACTATTATTAACATAAGCAGTAAAACTTAATAAAAAAATATTACGAAGTTGTCTGGAAACTTAGAGCAGCTTTTTAATTTAGGCTTTCCTTGAAATTATTTAAGTAAGCATTTTGTGAAATTTGCTATTTCCAAAAGCTGGAGAAAATAACATCACCATCATTCCTGTAAAGGATAGAAAGCTTGGTAATAAATATACTACAATCAAGTGAAAACAAAATAAATACTGGCGTATTAGAGGCGTTTGGTCAAAATTTAATAAAAAGAGAAACATTTCGAAGCTTTTTATGTTTGTCTTTTAAATATTTTGAAAGGAGCTGATAAGAAATGGTAGTTCAAAAAAAAAAAAAAAAAAATGATAGTTTTGCAATTTTAGTTTTAACATAAAAAAACTTCAATATTACACTAACGAGTGGGAATCACTGCTTAATAAAAATATATTTCTGTTACCCATTTTTCATTATACTATTATTTTGTTTTTAAATTAGCTCATCACTTCAATTATTTTTCATTTCCTTTACTCATATTTAATAAAAAATAAACAAACAATATACTTTCAGAAATTGTACAAAAAACTAATTGCTCTACTGCAAATAAACATGATGGTACGATGCTCGTATGTGCGAGGTGTGTTAAGAAAGTTATATTATTAAAGTTAAAGATTGGACTATTTTTTTTTCTTTTTTTTTTTGGTTCAAACCTCATGATGGTTCTGTTACTAAAACCAAGATATCGTTGTTTTGCCCTTTTCGCTTTCCGGAGGTGGGATAAAGCTTTAAAAACAGGATTACTCGCCTTATCTATTTAGTTTTTAACTCTAGGGCGTGGATGAAGGAAGAGTTCTAAAGCTCTTGAAATATTATTCCTTAGGTTACATCGAAGATTAAATTAAACCCAGCCGCTAGAGATTCATTTATATAAGGTTGAACTAATATCGATTAAAAAAATAAGTTCTTAAAAAAAGAAAATAAATTTCTGTAATTTTTAACACACCTCGTTAGAGAAAAATAATAGCATTTTAAATTGAATTATAAAATCTGTCTGTCACTCAATGAAAAATTTAATAGAAGCCCCCTTAACCTCATCAAAATAAATAAGTAAATAAATTGTATAGAAGGTCGGTATCTACAACAAAAAGAGCTTAAAGATACGAAAATTAATTGAAACTTAAAATCATATTTGTCTTGTATTGTAACTTTTTATTGTCTTTGAGGACATTTTTTTTCTTTAAATTTGATATTGCTGCAACTGACCAATGTTGTGTCTCTTTCTCTCATAATAATGACATAACTTGGGGATTTTTAGTCGGCCAGTCTTTGGACTCTACCAGCCGCCCCACTCATTCATTTTGATTGAGCTTAATTAACATTTATTAAATTTTGTCACCCACTGACAATCTAAATTGAAAAACTTCATTCATAGCCACATTGAAAACGAAGATTGTGACAGGAGAATGATAAAAGATCATATTTGATTTGATCGCATTAAAATGTGAAGAAAAATAGAAACAAAAATGTAGTTCGTTTAAACTTATAAGATTATGAACGTGCAATAATTGTGTGTCTTTTATCTTTTATGATAAAGTGTACGATTATTATTTTTATTATTATTTATTAACTTATTTTGCTTTATCACACAGCCATGTGCATAGTGTTTTTGTAGATTTATTTAATGCTGATGATGATGAGGAAACATGTACTCCAAAGTAGAATAACTTTCGCAATTAAAATTTTTTCAATGTTTTCAAATACTTTCCTTTTTTAATTTTCAATTATTGCGAATAAATGTATTTTGAAAATTGGTTTTGCGTACGCATCAATATCTTGTACTTCATTTTTTTTTTTTTTTTTGTTTTAAATTAAATTTTATAAAATTAAACATTTTTTTACTCTTTCAAATAATGTAAAACATTTTCGAATTTCAACAACAACTTCTAACATAAACAAAAATTAGCGGGATATTAAGACCACATGAGAAATAATTTACCTTGAAATTATTATTTAAAAAGTATAAAGTCTTACAAGAAGTGATTATCAAATTTTTAGGAAAATATCATTAGAATTTTTGGTTTGCTTAATCTGTTTATTAAGGCAAGTTTTGATAGTTTTACTCTTAAAAATTTCGATTGCGGTTTAGGCAATATGTATATCTGTGCTAAACAGAAGAAAGGTAGCTTAAAATAGAAAATTTTGGTACAAATCTCCCTGAAGCGTCAGATATGAATTGGCTGATATAAAAAAGTAAGACAGTCCTACTTGATTTTATTTAAATGCCTGTTTGATAAACAGGAAAAACTCGCCGTAACACCAGGTATGCTGGTTAGGGCAGAGCAAAGTCGCTAATCAATGAAAAAGCAAAAAAAAAAAAAAACATTTCAAACAATTCATTCATACCTTCAGGGGCACGATACGTTCAACAGGTTCAAGAGCTAGAAATGTAGTTAAACCAACCGATATTGCACGATAATTATTTTAGGTTTCGAACTGTTGCCGCATCCAATTCATAAATGATTCCCTGTGTTTCCAGTATTAACGAAATGGTTTAACGAAAAAGATTTGATTCGAATGGGAAGATGATCATTTCTGCGAGAAAAGCTTATTTTAAAGATCATTCGATATCTTTCATTGTACAGGACGTTTTAGAATTAGATAGTAGTTGAGTTTAATGTATCCAACTAAAGCAAGCTTAAAATTAGTTAAAACATGGACAAAACTTGGGTTGACTGAATTAAAAAAAATTTATACTGTATATATCGCACTTGATCAACAATAGGGTATTAATTAAAATTTTTAAAATATCACTTTTTTCAAGAAATCAGCTAACAACATCAATATCTATCTACTGTAAAAATTTCAACGCATTCCGTTTACTCTTTCATCTCGAAAACCACTTTTGAGACCATATTCATGATAATGTAGTGATTACCTTTACTTCAACAAAAAGGTATTATTTCGAGTTAATACAAAAGTTTACATTGAACTGATTCGTAAATTTTCATAAAAGAGGTATTATTTTGAGTTGAGTCTCTTTTCAATTTGGCTTTATTTTGAGTTGATACTGTCTTGTTGATAAAATTTGTTTCATTTATCATCGAAAAATTTCAGAAAAATGGCATTAACTCAAAAAATTGTTTTTTTTTTGCAATACTTGCACAGATTTCTAGGAAAAACGATGTAAATATATTTTTAAATGGAATTTGCTTCCTATGGTATATTTCAATTTTTAAATTCTGTTAAAATGTGGCCACAAACAGTTTTTTGACTCTACTGAAAATTTTAAAATTTTGAGTTAATACCCTCTTGTTGATCAAGTGCGATATGTATATTATTTTACATAAAAGTGCCATCGGCTCTTAATGGATTAAGCATACTAAAAAAAAATTTTAGTATTTCCTCAAAGATTTCTTCAAAAGCTTTAAAATGATACCCACATTGAAATTTGCAAACAACTTGAAAATTTCAGACCACCATAACTCGCAAAATATGGGTGAGCGCTAATTTTTTAATTTGATGTTTATTTCTTATTTTTTAATTTTCTAACGCCCGATATGTTAATTTTTTTTATAGAGTTACTTTGTTGCTCCAAAGGACATGAAAAAGCTAGAGATAGGTATGAAGTTTTGATTGCTGCCTCGAAGGACATGGACGGTTCATGCTGATTTCCAACACTCCTCTTTTGACACTATATCTGATCGATTGATTTATTTATTATTTTTTGTGGAATCAAGTTTTCCTAGACAACACTAACACGGACGGACAGACGAACATCCCTTAATCGACGTCGATATGCATAAAAAGTCAGAATATATATGTATATACTTTATGGGGTCGGAAATTGATATTGTAGAAATTACACATGGAATGACAAACTTAGATATACCCTTTTTCCATTTTTGTTGTGAAGGGTATAAAAAACCCTAGGGGGAAACTGTTAGCCAGATTGAACGGCTGATATTGAGGTGCCGACAAGCCGGCATATTCGGCGGCAGCACGATTAATAAAATTTTATCGACGGCGCGGCCAGCCGCCAGTTGCGCCTATACGACTTAGTTCACTGTTTCAAACCTCTTAATACTAACAGAAAAATCATTTGATGTAACTATAGCATTTCCTGTGCGTGTGTAATAGTTTTGTTTGTATTGCATACTTATGTATTAAATATCTGCAATGAACGTCTTAAATGGCATAGCAAGACATTCACTATAATAGTGAATGCGTAAAATATTACATTCACTACCAATAAAAGAAACTAGTACTTCTACGACCATTCATTTCTAAACAAAACATCAAGACATCATTTTATAAGCAAAACAAAAGTACTACCTTTACGAGTATACTGAAATGAGTACTCATTGCTGTTTCAAATGAAAAAACTCTTTGGTTATGTTTGTGTGTGAATAGGCTAGTTGCGTACATACATTAGGGCGCCTCACACAAATTGAAAGTACTTAGGTCTAAATGGATCTGCAGCACAATTTTTAGAAAACCTTTCAATTCTTTTGATATGAAATATATTAACTGGCCAGAAGCAAAAGAAATTAATTAAACTTTTTGCAACAAAAAAATATTTTTTTTTAATACATCATCTATATAAACGTAAAATATATCCATGAAGAAAAACAGAATTAAATACGATCTATATAAATTAACTCCTAATTAGTTTCCAATTTTCCCAAAAATGTTTCACACATTGCTCCTCCCTCTTTTGTTATTAAATTTACTATCCCCAGTCAAAAGCCTAGATTTAATAGTGGAATTACTAAACAAGCATACATTTGATTCATCCGCGTCAGTAGAACCGTTTATTAATACCTGTTCAAATAAATACATATTATACATATGCATGGTAACGTTATTTTTGTGAACTGCCCGAATAAAAGTTTTTTTTTTATCTAAAAAGAAAAAAAAAGTTATGATGTATTATGGTTGCCGTTTGAACAATGGCAATGCAGTGACGATGCAATGAAATAAAAAAATATATTTGGCTTGGTGTACTTCAAAACATTTTCAGAAAGCAAACAGTGTTTATAATTCATTGCGAAATAGCAGGTAGAGTATTGTGTTGGTTTACTATATATCAAGTGGATTATTGTGCTTGGTTGTCTTGTTAGAATACTCATTCTTTTATTAGTCATTGCAAAAAGTACTACTTAATAGAGTGCAATGAAATAAAAAAATGCGGAGATGCATAAATGCATGTCTTGATGCGGCCATTTATTATGTATGTGTTACACTATAGTATGAGCTGAATAGGTTGAAATATTAGATTTTAAGCAGTGTTTAAATTGCTTGCTTAACAATAGGAACAGCACTTAAATCTTTGCTTTTTTGTACATGGTTTTTTTAAGTAAATAAACAAACTCAAGGACCCAGCATTTACAAAACATTTCATTATAAACGAAGCAACAGCAAAAAGCAAATGCAATAAAAAAAAGAGAAAAACGCATATGCTTAAGCTGACTATGTGTTTCCTTCTGCAGCATAGCAATCAGCAAAGCATTTATTTTGAAAATGTTTGCTGTTGCTCAAGCAATAAGTTGATGTTTGTTTTTTCCTTTGCTGCTGCTTTTTAAGAAAAAAAAAACAATGTTTTCAGAATGTATTTTCCTACATATTGTAAGTAATAAATACATAAATACGTTTTTAATGTTAAAAGGAATGAAAAGCAGCGAGTTACAGCAAGTAACAGCAAGACACAGCAATCGTAGTCAGCCACAGCTTCATAGTAAAGAGTTAAACAATAGCATAGATAAAAGTAAATAACAACTAATTGCTTAGCTGATTGCTTTGCTGAAGAAAGAAAGACAAAGTCAGCTAAAGTAAATGCGTTTCTTTCTTTTTTGTTTGCATTTGCTTTTGCTGAACATTTTTCTACAGCAACAGTAAAGCAACTACATATGCATTGAATATAGTCAAGCATTTTTAATCACTGACCTTTAAGTGGAAATATTTGAATTTCGTAGAACAGAGCATGAGCATTGTGAATTACAGTAGCTCGCAAAAATGTACATCCGCAAAAAACTTTAATTTAAAAATATTAAAATATATGAAAAAGTATTTAAAGGAAGTCCATTTTGCCTTTCAAACGCTTCAAGGACTTGGAATAAAATTAATTTAGTTTATTGATTAAAATTTTTACAAAGTGCCTCGTAGTAACAGAAATTTTATTTTGTTTTTTCTTTTTTTTTTTATTTAAGTTTTTGTTGTGAAATTTAAATTAAATTTGAACGTGAATTTCAATTGCTCGTGACTATGACTCTTTTAAGATCAGCAACGAACCTTTCCGCAAGGTCATTTAGATTTGAGTTGCAGCAAGAGCAAAGGTAAACTCCAACATAATATAATTCCACTTTAATACTCGCTTTTATATTATTGAAAGTCCAAATAGATATCATACATCTTATTTATTATAAAAATATAAATATTTCTATTTTTTACTACAAAAAATACAACCAAATTATGTCTAAATAAAAAAAATATCAGTCATCCATTCAAACATATGAGCCATCTGATTTATATTTTTATACTCTTAACCCTGTCTAATGTTTTTTTTTTGTCACATTTTCTTTTCTTCTTTTCTTTTTTAATTATTAAAATTTCTTGCCTTTAGCACCAAAAGAATTTTACTTTATGCATCAGAAAAAAAAAAAAATTGTATATTTTTCAAAATATTTGTTACTCATGCTAAATTTGTCTAAAAATAAAACTTATAAAATGATAATATACAAAAGTTTAAAATAGATTTGAAAAGAAATTCACCTGTGTGTGGTGTTGAACGAGAAATTCAACGGAGGAAAATTAGGTAAATTTTTCTTGTGATGGAAAATTTTAGTTTTTTTTTTTTAAATAAAAAAAATAAAATTCACAATATTTTTCATTAAAAAAAAACAGCGAAAGGAATTTCACAGTTTGAATGAAAGATTTTTATTAAAATGCCTGCCCGTGCCACTCGTCGCAGTTTTAATAAATTCAAGTTTTATATCGGCTATTTTAAAAAAAAATTTTTTATTACTATTTTGTAATTTAGAAACAGTAGACTACTTTGGAGAAACAAGTTTCACTGTTAAATATATAATAAAAAAAAGTCTTTTTCTTTTCAAATTGTGACTATCCCAAATATTTTTCTCAGTGTACCCCTAAATAAAATTATTTTGTATACAATTTAACCAAGCATATTGGATGATGTGTAGCAGAAGTTTTAAGAAGTGCATAAAGAAATATTAAGTTAAACAAAACAGAATTTTCTTGCATCAATATTCAAGACTAAATTTTATTTCTATCTGACCACTGTTTCACTGAGAACTGTAACAATTTTAAAGGTTTGGTGAGAATTATACAATGTTTATTTAATTACAAATTATTGTTAATGTTCCTCATGTAGGAAATTATAATAATAAATTGTTTTACTTGAAGCAATACAAAAATAAACGATTTAAATATTAAATATTGCAAAATACTAGAGAAACTATAGAGAACGATCTGTTCAGTAATTAAAATAAATTTATTTCAACTTAATAAAGTAGAAAATGTTATTATTTTTACATTTTTCTCCAACCGCTTTTGTTTATTTAAATCCATTGAGTGTAATTGTAGTCGTTTAAAGACATTTTATAACAACTCAATAAAAGCGGAAAGCGAAACGTTTTATTCAGAATAGCTTTAAAGCTGAAATGCCATACCTGAACAGACGTGCCAACGCTTTGCCAAAATGATAAAAACAGGGTTATTAAAAAAAATTAAGCCTTAAGTGAAGTTAATGGACGCAGCTCAAAAATAAAAAAAGTTGTTCTAGGGTATATAACGGAAACCTAAGCAAAAAATTACTTTTCCATTGATTTCCATATTGTCTCATTTCCCCATAAAATACTCGATATATGCCATACATACTCGATTATACATACAAACGTTGGAGGTCCGCAACTCCAAAACGAAAGGTCAGCCCCAAAAATTTTATTTAAAATTTGTGCTTAAAATTTTACCCCCTGGGACAATATTTTTAATTTCTGAACTAGATTTTTTCCAAACATATATATATATATATATAAATATATATATATATATATATAAATTCCCTAATTATTTAAAAAAGAATAACAATTCTGGTGTGTGTGTTGTGAAAATTGAAAATTTTATAAAAAAAAAATTGTTTTGTGTTTTTTTAATTATTATTATTATTATTAAACGCCTTAGTCAAAATCGGATTTTCCAATTGTAAACCGTTGCCACCGCGTTATTTCGGTATGTTCCATAAGAAATGTACAGGCATAAGAACTTTTGACAGCAAAAAACGCTTTCCGCCTTTGTTTAGGTATGTCTGTAAGTTAGGAACTATTAAATGTACAAGTAAAAATTTATTAATTCAGAATTAAATGTTTAAAATCGTAAAGCAAAGAATTGGTTTAGACACTTTCTGTAAGAGAATACAAATCTTTGAGGAAGTCTAGCAGGATTGAAATATAATGAAAATATTTTGCAAACACCCGCAGTTATAACTTTACTAACATTCAGATCTAATAACCTCCAATAAAGAAAACTTTTTAAAATTTTAATTTAAGCGTTAAAGAGTGCTTCACTACTCTTTCTATTATGCATTGAAGAAGAAGTCGTTTTGACATTGGCAGTATAATGTCAAAACTACTTCCTTTAAAAGGCCATACATTCTAAAAATTAGTTAGTGACAATACGGCAAACGTGTCAAGCTTTATTCTTTAATTTTTGTCTTTTTTTTCCATTCTACTCTTGGCCTGAAATTCAAACTTTGAAATAATTTAGATGTTAAGTTATATTTAAAGGCAGACTGTCGTAATAGGAAACTGCTAAGTAAGATACGTCTTCTAAGGTAACTGTAGACAATCAAGATCACAAAATAAATAAAAATGAAAAACGAAAAATTTAAGGGGAGCCCAGGTTTTAAATTTCATTTTTAAGAACTATCGAGTTAAGCATTGAAAGCCTATGGCAAAACTTACTTGTGTCAGAGTTTGATATGGATGTAGAGTTCCAAGAAAATTATTTTTTCATATGCATCAGAATCTCGAAAATGTTTATTCACAAGGGATATGACATTTCTAAGAATAGTGGGAGCTTTCGATATATAAGATTTTGGCTTGAACTTGAACGAAATATCATAGATTTTTTAAATATTAAGCTTTATGTTGCTTTGCGTTATGAATCAGGTAACTAACAACCATCCAAGATCTATGAGAGGTTCAAGAGATCTTCCACTAAAAAAAAAAACGAATCATAGAGAGCACTGATGTGTATGGAATTTTTTTACTTTACTTGTCAAGATTGTATCAATAATTTAAAGCCAAGTTTTAGAATGAAAGAAGAAGATCCAAACAAAAAAATTCTTATTTTAATGCAAACACGAACGTTATGATTCATTTTTTTCTTAATAGATTTTTAAAATAAATTATTTTCAACAAATTTTATTTTATATTTTTCACTAATCCACAAGTGGATTTATCATATCTGACTTTGTATTGTAAAGATATTTTAAATAGCAAAATTGTTATATTTACTGATCTCTGCCGCTGGTGTATACAAAAATCCATAAAATATTTTTAGTTTTTTTTTTGCTGCTGACAATCGCACACAAAAACAAAAACATGTAAACGCCAACGCGCTCGTCTGACCAAAAAAACTTACCTGTAAAGAAATAAGAGAAGAAATAAATATGTAGTAAAATATATCTAAATTTAAATTTGTCATTATTAAGTAAATATACATATAAAAATGATAGAAATTCATGCGCTTGTATATAAAGACAAAAAAAAAAAATATCTACAAGAATTTATGAGTTTTTGTAAAATTATTTTCGGAATTATCACCTTTCTTTGGTGCTTTAGTCTCTATAGGTTCTTTCATTTTTTATACATAACCTCGTTTTGGACACAAGAAATTTAAGAATTTAGTGCAAAATTATGAATTAACGGAAACATGTCATGTTAACCGAGTGATAAATGACAGAACAAAAATCTTCAACTAAAAAAAAACTGTCATTATCAAAATGCCAGGTTTTCAAAAAGTATTACGAAAAGAAAAATAGGCAGATTTTCCAAAAAAAAAAATCCTCAAATAAATCATTAATTTTTATCTTTTAGAAATTTTTTCTAAATTTTAGTTTTGTTTAAATTATACGGCCATGAATTATTTTCTTTCAGTTAAAAAAAAAAAACATCACAATTTTTAAATTTATACCATTTTTCGTTAATGATATAAACACAAATGTGACGAACGACGAATTTCGTTTCGACGAGATTCGTCGTCAAAAAATATATTAACGTCGGAAAGAACAAAGCCATCCTATAAAAAAAATAATATTTAGAAAATGAAACATTAACAAACATCAACACAACTAAAAATTATTTTTATATTTAACTTATCATCTGGTCACTTATTTTAATTACATTCTTTAAGTAAAATAACTATCCTTAAAAAAATACTTTGAAACTAAGCCCAAACCTGGTTACATTATACTGATTTGTTTGTGGTTCTTCGGCGTTAGAAATAGCAATTAATCTGTTGCAAAGTTCGCCGCGTGCGACAAATTTCATCCGACGTCATGATTAAGTGCATTTTCATATACAAAAATGAATTTTATTTTTGAAGACAAATTTTCGTGAACAAAAAATTCGTCGTTCGTCCTAGTGGCATAAATTTTTTTAAAGTATAACATTCTGATGAATATTATCTTAAATGTGTAGTCTACATTAGCGCGCTAAGTCGGAAAGATTTGCATAAATTGCTGTTACCAAAAAAGAGGAGTTCTTTCTAATCCTCTACTTTACAACCTATCCATTCCTATCTATCTACTCAATGCATTTCCCAAAGAATATATGTTAATAATAATAATAACGCACTGGCTTAAAATGATATTACTCGCATGGAAAAAACAACTATTTTAAAATTTTTCTCAATTCATTGAGGAATATCTGGTATTTTTAATGTCCTCACGCAATTCTAAACGATTGTCTTTCTCATTTTCTTTGTCATATTTGTCGCTTTTAACCACTACACTGCCCATGGCTTAATTATGTGTCACATTATAGTTTACCGTTTTATAAAGATAATTAATTTATACTTTTAGTAGAGCTGTAAATGAATCATTCTTTTTTTATTTTAATTCTTTACAAATTAGCTAAATTTTAAATTAATTCTATTCACACCAAAAAAGAATGGAACAAAATTTAAGTCAATTCAAATGAATTAGACAGAAATGAATTTGTAGAACGAATTTCAGTTCGCTTCTAATTTTTAATTCAATTGAATTGAATTGCTTTTTAATAAGCTTATTTGAATTAGAAACGAAATTCAAAATTCATTCGATTTGAATCAAATTTCATTCAATTAATTATTATTTGTGTGAAAATAATGAATGATTCGCAAATTAATTAAAAAAATTATTGCTTCATTTACAGCTCTGACTTTTAGTTATTGGCTGGCAGTTTTTTTTATATAAATATTATGTTAAAGTTATTAAAGTTAACATGCCTTTACGTGGAATTATTTTTTAATTACTTAACGCAATTAAATGTTTTTCACCCTATTTTTGTTAGTTTATGTTGCTTTTATAAAATAAAAAAAAAATAATTTTCATAAATATTAAATAAAGTGATCAATTACATTAAAACACACGCTCACAAGTATTTCAAAGTAAAACGGACATCAGCCTTGACTGATGACAGTTTAGTGTCAGCAACAAACCAATAAATTGTTGGATATTTAACAAGTAAATGTTTAAACAATTTACTTTTTGTTGTGACGAAAACTCTTTATGTTACTCATCTTTTTTGTTCAATTTCTTTTGTTGTTGTTGTTGTTTTAATGTAAATGTTTCTGTTTACACATGTGGCAGATAATCGCATCCACAAACATAAAAAAGTTTGCCACCGCGCAGCAACAGCTCAACAAAAATGTTTTTAATCAAAATTCTTGTTAATAAATAATAATGAAAAATTATTGTCATAAACAAATTTATTTTATCATAGACATGCAGTCATTGTGATACACCTACTTTGAAGGCTAATAATAAAAAAAAACTGTAGCATAACTAAAGGGGGCAATTATTTCCTCCTTTATGATTAACAAAAGACCACAAAAAATCTACAAATAAGTGCGCTATATTCGGCTATGTCGAAGCTTATGTACCCTTCACGATCTATGTAAATCTTAGTTATTGAAGTAACTCCATAAAAAACACAAATATTGGGGTAACAGAGAATTAAAAGAGCAAGAAAAAAAGTACTCTATATAATTTTACATAAAAATGTCATCGGCTCTTAACGGGTTAAGCATTTTAAACAAAATTTTAATATTTCCTTAAAGATCTTCTTTAAAAGATTTTAAATGATACCCATATTGATATTTTAAAAAAAATAGTACTTTTCTATGAAAAGTTCAGAGGCCCGTAACTCGGAAAACATGGGAGAGCGCCAATTTTTTCATGTGATTTTTTTTTTTATTTTAAATTCTCTATTGCCCCATTTATTTGTTTTTCGACACTAAGTCTGATGCATTGGCGCATTTAAATTTTGTGATATTGCTCAATCGACTTCGCTATGCATAAGAACTTAGAATATATATATACTTTATAGGGTCGGAAATAGATGTTGTAGAAATAACAAACGGAATGACAAACTAAGATATACCCTTTTATTTCTTTTTGTGCTGAAGGGTATAATGAGCCTAAAAATGTAAATGTAAGGGTACTTTTTTTAAAGCAATAAACGTAAAAGTACGACTAACTTTTTTTAATTTAATGGTAATGACGAAAATAAATAAAAAATATATGTATATAATATTGCTTGCTTTAAAGTGTAAAGACCGCTTCAGAATGTCTTTCGTACAATAGGACACCTTCGAAAGCAGAACGCATTTTCTTGAACATGTAACAAGGTATTTGCAGAGATATGAAACTATATTTTAAGAGAATGCAGAAGGGAACTCAATCGTTGTAATTTTTGCACAATGTTTATAAACTCAGTAACTCTAACCAGCAATGAAAATATTTTATGTAGGAGGCCCAGTACTGAACAGGTATAGGATGGACTGCTATCGTGATGTATTGGTTACGTCGGCCATGATGCCGGTGGTCTCACTTTCTAAAAAACGAAGGAGATAAGAGACACTTATCATGGCCAGCTCGGCAGAGTACCTAAACATAAGGAAGGTGGACATCAAAGCTAACATCAAACATTGGGAAATGGCTACAACGGAGACACGAAGAGGTTAACTTTTACCCCACCAAATAATACGGGTTGCAACAAGGCTATTTCAGAAAGTTCTGAATTAGGATAAGCAATGGTAATGTTGCGTAAGCGGTTTCGAGGTGGAAAAAAACCCATAGAGGACACGAGGCGGTTTAAGTCGGTATACCTTTCTTGGGGAGCCCGACATATAACGGTAGTTGAGGAACACTAAAAAAAAGTAAAGCTTTTTCCCCCCTCATTATTATTATTATTTGTTGCTGTTTTTGAAAGTTTTTACAAATCGCTTAGTTTTTTACTTTCACGTACATAATACATATTTGTGTGTGTTTTTTTTTTTTTTTTTTTTTTTTTTATACACTTTATTTTTTGCGATATAACTTCCGACTTTCATCGCTTAGGTTAAATCTTTTCATTTATTATGATCTTTAAGATGTTGTAAATAAATATAAAGGTGAAATTAATGCACAAAACTAAAAAAAAAATTATCTTTATTAGGCATTTTACGCCAAATTACAACAAATAGTTTTCCTTTCATTGCAAAACAAGTGTTAAACAATTAACGAAGTTATTGTCGTAACATCTTTAGCTCTTAAAAATAAAAATAAACAAATAAAAGATTAAGCTTTTTCCTTTTATATTTATTATTTAACATGAGGAATAGAAACGGATGTAGGGGAGAGAGCAAATGCACAATTCTATGAAAATCAGATTCTAAAGTTATTTGAAATATAGATATAGATCTCAAGATACAATCTAATTTGATAGATCTCTCACGTGGTACGCTCAAAAATTTTACACTATCGGCGATAAAAAACTTAATATATTCAGCACTTTTCCTATATAACGAACCTTCGATTCTGCGAACCTATGAACCTATGTTTCAAAAACATTATTTTAGTTTTTACGCTACTCAAAATATATTTCAAATTAAACGACAATTAATTCAGGAGGCAAATTACTGCATTCGATATCGATCGAAATTTACATTTAAATTCTATTGAAATTTCGATCGGTATCGAATGCCGCAGTTTGCCCACTTTTTTGGGTATAAATTTATTCATAACATAGCTACTAGATGAAGAAGTATGGCAGATAACGAACTTTTCAGTTTAACGAACAAGCCTCACAAATTACTGGTTCGTAAAACCGGAAAACTACTGTATATATTTTAGGACCATTAATAAAACCTGCCGTTATTTAAAGGCAGGATTTTGTTGCACCGATAAATGGCTTTGCATGAGCAATTCCATGCACTTTTTAAACTGGCGCAAGTTCAATAAACTTCTTTTATTTTTAAAAGCGTAATTTAAACGTAATTAATAAAGACAATAAGAAACAAAGAAAAAAAAAAAAAAAGAATTAAATTAATTTGTGACAAATGGTTATTTTTATTTAAATACAAAATTCTTTTTTCATTTCAAACACCACATATAATGGTGTTGACTGCTGGTTTTCAAAGCTAAAAAATACAAGTTGTTACATCATTCTTTAAAGCTTTTTACCAATTGAAAGACTCTCGGAAATTCTTCTGTCAAGAAAGGTAAAAATAAAATAAAAAGAGAATAGCTAATTAGTCATTTGCATAAATTAAACTTCGATAATTTTTTTAATTTTATTTACTCTTTCTTTTGTATGTCATTTTTAGTTGTCGATGTTTTTTTATTTTTAATTAATTTTTTTATTTTTTATTTGTTAATTGTCATACAACACCGTTACTTCTTAATGGCTTAATGATTTTTAAATAAAGAAATTTTATTTTAATGTCTTTAAGCTTTAGAAAATATTCAACACTTAATATTTTTTAACCATGGAAATATAACTATTGACAACAGTGCCCAGGCGCCATTGATTTTCTCACAAACAAAAAGAAAATCAGTAGGTAAATTATGATTTTCAACACTTTTCAGTGTTGTCCGATTATGGGATTTATCCACATAATGAATATAAGAAATCGTAATTTAGAATTAAAGATCTTTTGGAGAAATTTAAAATTTTCTGCTTAACTTCTCGGGAATTTATATTTTGCATTATTTCAAATATTATTGTAGTTTTGTTACAAATCCAATTTTATACTCTTCATAACAAAAAGTGCGTGCGTAACTTCTACAATATTCATTCCCGACCCCATAAAGTATATATATTCTGACTTTTTATGTATAGTGAAGGCGATTGAGCGATGTCAGTCTGTCCGTTAATGTTAGTGTTGAAATCAGGTTTTGCTTATTTAAATTTTCTCTATTTCATTCAGTGCCTTGGGGAAGTTGATTTCAACACGAGAACAGACGGACAGGCCGACATTGCTCAATCGACTTCGCTTAGGATATATATACTTATTGCGGTCAGAAATGGATATTGTAAAAGTTGCAAATGGAATGACAAACTTAGACCCCTTTCCACCTGTGGTGAAATGTATAAAACGTTTAAATTTTGGGTGAAATTATTATTTCAAAGATTTAAACATTTCTTTAAGTTTTATTTAACAATGAAAATAATTTATTCTTTCATTATTTTTTTCTATACTCAGGTTCTTATGCGGTTGCAACATCTCTCTTCATGGAGTATTGATTACATTTCAGACATGCTAATACTTCCACTATCAGTTGTCTACATGTCTATCAATACAAGACTGTTTATTTTACTTCTTTTTACCTTTTTTCTATGCTTTTAAAAAAGGTAAATTCAATTTGTACATGTTGTCTTGCAGTAAAAAGAAAAAATTGAAAAAAAGAAACGAAAAAAGCAGAAGCAGTTTATTCAACTTCAACTCGAATACACCTTGTAATTCTTTTACATTTTTTGTTTTTGGTGTTCAAACTTATTGTTAACTCAATTAAAAATTCAATTGTCTGTGTTGTTTTTATTCCCTGCTGTACGCTTTTTTTTGTGCAATAGAATGAGTATTTTTTCGTTCTTCTTTTTTATTGCAAATATTTTCACAATTTTAAGCTTTGTAAGCAGTAGTTGTAGGATTTTTTTGTAAAAGTACATACAGATTTATTTATTTTACTGTCATTTATCATTCATGTGCTTTCTTTCTTTCTTTTGAATTCATCACCAAAAACACAACAAAACCCTGAGTACAAATGATGTTGGTTGTTTTGTGCCAATATGTCAACAGATATTGGAAAAATATCAGTTTTTGTCGTGTGCTGTAATCTCTGGCTCTAGAGCATTTTATAAATTTAAAGTTTTAGTGCAAAAGCTACTTTGTAATCAATCAATATATAATTTAATATTATTTAATTTCCAGAATTCTCTTTAACATATTTTGTCTTGTAAAAAGCTGCTGGTACGTAAATTGATATAAAATATCAATAAAAATCTATTTAAATGCCATTTATATTTTACTGTTTGGATTTACTGTCACAATGATAATTCTATAATTTTGAATTTTTCACTTTGTTCATGACAGTATGCTACAACTTTTAAATATTACAAAGTTATGCTTTAGTTTTTAATTCTTATTTATACTGATATCATGTAGTTTTAATGGAATTTGATAATTTTTTCATTATATTGTTTAATTGAAATAGGAAAAAATGTATTTTCTTAGGCAACTCTGTGAATATCGAAACAATTTTAATTAAATTTGTTTTTTAGAGTTTTGTTCGAGCTGTGAAACGTATCGGACGTGTTTCTAAAAAAAAATATTTTTTAAATCAAGTAGGCGTTGAAAAATACATTAAAAGAAAAAGAATTTTTTTCAAGCAAAAGAAAAGAAAGATATTAAATATCTTATTGAATATTTAATATACATAAATAATTGTGTCCAAATATCCACCATGTTGAGGGATCCCTTGTGTTCCCAATCTGGAGGGAGACCCCCCAACAATTCTAAGACGACACCGACTAAATTAAATGGGGAAAAACCATCAGGTTCAAAAAGTCAAGATTCAAGAATTCCAAAAAAAAATGCTGGAGCTTCTGGAAATTCTGACCTTGGTAAACAACTGTTTGATGCTGCTTTCTCAGGGCAAAGCCTAACATACAGTAAGAAGGGAGAATCTTCAAGTTCCACAAATAAGATTGAGATATTGGAAGACATCGAAATTCAAAATGCTGAATTAGAAAAATTGCATGAAAAAAACATGGATTACGATTCGCTATCAATTTCATCTATCCAATCATCAAATGAGTTCAAAATGGTCCAAAATAAGAAGCGGAAATTTCAAGGTGAAGTAAAATATGATTTTACAAAAGTGCAATTTGAAGCTGGAAATAGTTTAGCAAGTAATGTTAATCGTAAAAATAAGTTCTCCTTACTAGGTGATTTAAACGTAGAAGCCGAAAGGCCAACTAGTAACGACGGCTTAGACCGCATTAATTTAAAAATTAATAACACAAAAGTTCAAAATAGAAACACCTATTGTCCTCCTATTTTCTTAGAAAATGTTAATGTCAAATCACTTATTGACCAATTAAATTCTAAGAACGTAGAATTTATAATTAAAAACCAGTCCAGATATAAGAGCAAGTTATATTTAAAAGATTCCTCTGCACACTCTGAGATGATCCAGCTCTTAAAAGATAAAGAAATTTCCGCATATACATATACTCCTAGGGAATATAAACGACAGAATTTAGTTTGTAGAGGTCTTTACTTCAATTGTGATGTGAACAGTATTAAGACAGAAATTGACAAAATAGTCCCAGACACTGTTGATGCCATATCAAAGTTTACGACAGAATATTCAAGAAAATTAGGCATTGAAACTGGTCTTTTTTTAATAACTCTTTTACCAAATAGAAATGCAAATGAGCTCCTCGGCATAAAGTATATACTTAATCAAGTCGTCTCATGGGAACGTCCCAAATCAAGTGCTAAGATTCCTCAATGTTGGAGATGCCAAAAATGGGGTCATTATTCAAAAAATTGTAGTCGTCCATTTTCTTGCGTTAAATGCTGTGAAAAGCATCCCCCAGGTGAATGTGCTTTTGTTTCGTCAAGTAATAATTTACCATTTTGCGTAAACTGCAATGAAAATGGTCACACTTCCAATTATAGGGGTTGCCCAGCTTACAAAAAATATGTTGCTTTTAGAAAAAAATCGAATCAGGAAGCAATAAATAGAAAATTAGTAGCTGCTGAAAACGTAACAAAAGCAATAAATTCATCCAATCGAGTCGTAGCAAATAAATCATTTGCTAGCTTGTTCGATGTCCCGAACAATTTGCCCTCAAAGCGCATATTAGACAAACCTCCATTAATTCAGGAATTTTTGAAGCTTGCTGAAACATTATTTAATCCAGATCCCTTAAATTTAGAAAGCAAAATTGCAAATTTTATGCAGAATTATAAATCAATGAGCAGAGATCAAGTTAAAACGGAATGCTTGAGTATAATAAAGGAAATTCACAATGTCTATGGTCCGTAGTTTTTTAAATTTATTAACTTTTAATGTCGGTTCTCTTATCCATATTGGAAGGAAAATAGAACTGAATAAGTTATTGAATCAATTTAATATTGAAATCGCATTTTTACAAGAGACACATATGCCTTCAAAGAAAGATTTATGTTTTGATAATTACATAGTTTTAATGGATGACAGCTTATTAGGTGTGGGAATTGCTCTTAAGAAATCGATATCTTTCATGAAAGTGAGCATTCCCAACTTAAGGTTTCCGAATTTATTTATTGAATTAAATGTTTCGATAAATGGATCTTCAACGAAAATTCTTTGTGGTTCAATTTATTTTCCAAGTAACTGCAACCGTGAAATAATTTGTCAGGGACTTTCTTTAGTTTTGGATTTTTCTAATGGATATGATGGATTTATTATGGGCGGAGATTTAAACGCAAAACATATTTCCTGGGGAGACACTAACAATAACTTTAATGGTGAAGTGCTTTCAAACTGGCTTCAAAATGAATCTTGTTCAGTTGTTAGAATTTGTGACTCATATCCTACTTATCCAAACGGATCATCACATTTAGATCATTTCTTAATTAGTACTAATTTTATTGATTTTCAAAATTCAAATTTTAAAATATCAACACTTCCTACCTTTTCCGATCATATACCAATGAGACTCCATATTAACATTTCAAATTTTAACTTCATTTTTAAGGCACCTGATCATTTTGTGTCTTTTAAACGAACAAATTGGAATAGATTTAAAGCTGATATTAGTTATTCCTTATTAAATCATTTCCCTCCAAGCAACAGGAATCTATCGAACGAAGAAATTGATTGTCATATTGAAGAATTGAACACTTCCGTGAATTTTATTACAGAAATTCATAGCAAGAAGATTACATATAAAACTAGAAAATTTATTGCATCGGATAAGGTAGCAAACTTGTTGAGAATTAAATATAATTGGCAAAGAGAATTAAAACAAATATATACTAGAACACTTAACAGAAATCATCCTGATTACCGTCTTATTGCAAAACAAATTGATCTAATCAAAATCATTATAAAAGAACAAATAGAGATTGAACAAGCGAACATTTTTAGTGCAAAATTAAAAGATATAAAACCAGGTCCATGGGCTTACAAGAAAATTTATGAAATTATTGGAAATAAAAAACGTTCCTCCGTAAAAGATTTTTCAGTAAATGGTGTCAAAATTACTCAGGTTAACCAAAAATTAGATATCTTAAAGGATTATTTTACAACGGTTTATGAAAGGTTTTACCCTAATAGAAATATTTCAGAAATCCAGGAAACAATCAACGAAACTATTTCACAGTCTCAAAGTAGTGTTGAATTCAATAATGAATTTACGTCATTAAACACTGGGTAACTCAAAACTCACAAATATCGATTCACTTTTAGGTATCATTAAATTAATAAATAATAAGAAGTCGTCAGGAATTGATAATATATCAAACTTTTTAATTAAAAAATTTCCTTTAAAAGCTTTTGAATATCTAACGATACTTTTTAATAATTGCCTCAACAACAGTTATTTTCCTAATTCGTGGAAAATTGCAAAAATTGTTCCAATTGCTAAGCAAAAAGGTAATGATGATATAAACAACTTAAGGCCTATTTCCTTACTTCCTAACCTCGGAAAAGTATTTGAAAGAATTATCCGTCAAAAAATGGATAGAGGCTTAAATGAAGAATATATTCCACAAAACCAATTTGGTTTTAAGAAAGGCAATAGTACGGTTCATGCTCTTTTGAAATTTCACACGGACATTGTGCAAAATTTGAGAAGAGGTCAATGTACCGTAGCAGTTTCCCTGGATATTGAAAGAGCTTTTGATAGAGCATACCATGACGGCATCCTATATAAAATGATCAAAATAGGATTTGATCCTTCGATTGTGAAATTGTTTCAAAGTTTCTTTAATAACAGAAAGTTTTATGTGTTATTAAATAATATGATGTCTTCTCAAGGTGAAGTTTTTTGCGGCGTTCCACAAGGTTCTGTGTTGGCTCCTCATCTGTACAATATTTTTATATATGACATACCTCATGAACGAAATAATTCTAAAAGTATTCTTTATGCTGACGACTTGCTGCTATACGCCCATGATGTGTCTCCTATGGTTGCGCTCCAAAATGTTTCATCTCATCTTGAATCTGTTAATGAATTTTATTCTCAATGGGGAATAAAAATAAATACTTTAAAAAGTAATGCAATATGTTTACGCAATGCATCCGGGAAATGTAAATATACTGTTGTACCAGAAAGCAAGAAGTTAAAATTGACCTTAAATAGAAATGAAATCATATTTAGGGATGACATGAAATATCTTGGAGTAAATTTCAATAAGCTTTTAAAGTTTAATAAACATGTTGATTACAATTTGCAAAAGGCTAATAAAGTAAAAGGAGTTTTCGCCAGGTTAATCAACAGTAAAGTTTTGCCCGTTAAAACAAAACTGCTTTTGTATAAAACAAGCATACGACCAATACTCATGTATGCATTTCCGGTATGGTTTAGCATATCAAAAACAGCTATGAAAAAAATGGAAATTTTTGAACGGCATCTCATTCGAAAGTGCATAGGAAGAAACTTTAAAACTCAAAATAAACGATTTTCAAATGAATTTATATATAAAGAGTCTAAAATATGTCCTCTTTCTATTTATGCTCTAAATTTTACGAAACGCTTTGTAGATAGACTGTCTTGTTTTGAAGGTACCATAATGCAAGACATTTTAGTAAATGAATTAGAATTTAACTGGTCAAACTCAAATTATCTTTCTACAATTGGAATTTTGCAAGAAGAAATACACAGTAATACTGGTAGAACCTTCTACTCGTGTATTAGTCCTGGTGTACATAGGGGGTAATTTTGTTTTATTTATTTTTTTTTATCTTTTTTGTTTATTTTTCTTTGTTTCATTTTTTTGTATTAAGTTGTTAAAAAAATTTTAGTTTTATTTAGTATTAAGAATACATAAAGTAGGTACTACTCTACTGTAACAGTAAATGCCGGGAGCAAGCATTGTATATTTCTAATATAAATAATTTTTTTTTTTTAATTTGTCTAATTTGTATATTGATAAGCAAGTTGCATACTCAAAATAATTTCATGCTATTAAAATAATACGATATAGTTTTAAGTTTTCCTGTTACACTTAATGTTAGTAATAATAATTTTATGAAAAAAAAGAAGACTCAATAAAATATATTTCAAAAAATATAAAAAAAAAAAAATAAATTTGTTTTTTATATTTTTTTAAGCTCCTGAAATTATACTACGTATTGAAACTTATAAATCACAGCACAAACCCTATTTCGTATGCCCTTAATTCTTAGTTACATATATTTTAGGGGAGTTTATTCCACCTTTAAGTATTTACCGAGAACTATCAAGACAATTAGTGGAGTAACAGTGTAGTGTAGCTGAGAGCTCTTAAAAGGATAGCTAGGATGTCTGTATAGGTATCAGATTTCTTACCATTGCACAATCTAGGACAAAGATTTAACTGTTTATAATCATACTTTGGGCTATCGGTACAGCAATGCATGTGAATGCACTACTAACATTATTATGCCAAAATCATGCCTCAATTAATCTTGACAAAAAGCTGAGGATCTGCAATGATTCTCTCAAAAGTCTTACGATAACTCGTGTTCAGAGAAGTTTTTTCTTTAAATATCTATGCCAACACTATATATTCAAGATGACGTAAAAACTTTCAATTATATTCTTAGTTAAAGACAAATAAAAAGATATTGCGTGCATTTGACATATGAAAGAGTTATTTAAAATTCTGCAATGTATGAATGAATAAATGATAAATGAGTGATTTTCAAGAGACGCCCAAAAGCATGCTATAGATAACAAATACCATAAATAGATTTTAATGGAGTTTTTATTATAATTTTTGGTTACATAGATTAAGCTATCGAACAGTTCAATAATGATAATAAATACTCCAAATATTTTATCATGCACCAACTCTTTTTAAGAACAGAAATTTCTTTTCGAAACTAGTAACATAAAACTCAAGAAAAGGTCTTAGTTTTACACATAAAAAGGTAAACGGAAATGTTTAAAAACCTTTACTTAAAGACAATTAGGGATTGTTACTTTTGAGGTGAAATAAAGTCTTTAATAACGAAGAAAAAACTTCCATAATCAAACGTTGATTTATACGACGCCCCTAAAAATATTCTAGTATTTCAAAACTTCTTAGCATTTTAATTATATTTTCCTGGCAAAAGTCCCTTCTTACTTATGATTAAACTAAATTACTTACGCTCAACTTAAAACACATTTAATGATAAGTTCTTTCTCATTGCATTAACTTTACTTTCTTCATTAACCCTGGTCAAACATAAATAATTCAATATAATAAGTTCATTATAATCTTGTATTTATCATAAATTTAATAAAATAAAATATATATTTTATTTTCATGTCTTTCTACCATTATCTGTGTGCATTTAAGTATCCTATAAATTATTTGTGTTAAACGAATGAGCAATAAAAGAATAAAATAGAGAACTTAATTAAGCTAAATTTAATATAATTGCAAATGTGTGTTATTTGGCTCTGCTGCTGCAGCTTGCATTATTTACAGCATATTTTCAGGATATTTGTGTCTATGACATGTATGCACAGAGATAATTCTCTAAGCTTTGAAATAAAGTGAATAGAAGAATATACATTTCATTAAGCAATTTTCTTATGGTGAAAATAGTTCAGGATGAATTTATAATGCCAACAAGACCAAATCATTTCTGATTTGTTTTGTTATTAATTTAAAGTTAAAAGATTCACTGAAGTGTATTATGATCAGAAAAGAAAACATTTTTCTAATTTAAGTGAGAAAATAATTTGTTGTAATGCTTAGATTAGAATTTATATTTTTTTCTATATCTATCTTTCTCTTATTTTAAGGGCACCTATTTGTTTAATTTAGAAGCAGTGACGAGAATATGTTATTTGCCAGCCGCTACCACCGAAAATAAACAATCAGCTGTTATGCTGTTGCAAATTTTTGCAATGCGGTCTTGGTATTAAAAGAAGTTGTATTGTTGTGTAAATGAAAAAGGGGGATATAGGTCCATATTTTTAATTTTTTTGTTACATTTTAAAAATTACTTAAAATGTAACATTTTGGTATCCTGTTGTTCTCCGTTAATGTCTCGGAAAACTAGATATATTGACGATTATAATAAAGGTTACAGATTACTGTCAGGTCCTTAATAAAATTTGAGACATATATACGTAAATAACTATTAGGCCCTTAAGGTACAGGTACAGATTTTTTTTTACTAAATACTAACAATTATTAAAAAATAATTATAATATACTTTAATGAATTAAGAATGCAAGATATAAATAGTTTAAAGTATAATTGTAAAATATAAAAACCAGAACTTGAAATATTCGCTAATTCTTGGAGAAATGTTATACATTATTTGCAAAGTCATTAGCATATTCTTGATTCCTGGTTATCGGTTTTCAGTTGAGATTGTGAAGTGAAGTTGCAATTGCATTCTTTGTATTTGCTACATTTCACGTAGCCCTGTCACGCTGAAACTACAGTTAAATCGAGTTTTCACAATGCTAGACCGCATTTATCGCCTTTAACCCCGATTAAAGACATCGTTACCATTAACTAATACCATTTATCAATGTCGAAATTAATACATATTAATTTTCTTACCATTCACTACTTTCCCTACTTCTGTCATCTGGTCCTCTTATACACAGACAGATTTTCAGACCTCGGTGAAACTTGAACAACTGCTTTCCACTTATTCGCCCTAAACAACTCATCTTACCGCGGTTACTAAACAGCATTTGCTTTTTATTACGCTCAAAACTCTTTCGGGATTTGAACTCATGATCTTCTGTTTGAAAAAATGAAAAACACTTCTAAATCGCACCTGCTAAATATTTAAAAAACGAAATTTTTTTTAACATAATTGAGTAACAAAATTCAGACATAGAAACTATCACGTTTCTAACATAAGTATTATTTTATGAAAGAATATAATGAAGTTTTATAACAACACGTTATTATATTAAAAGCAAACTAAAAATATCACAATTGTGTCCTCTGCAAGCAAAATTTTATATAGAAAAAATTACTGTTTATATTAAATTAAAACATTTTTTACTTTGTTGCTATTGCTGCATGTCGTTCTTGTTTTTATTTAAGTAAAATAGTTATTTATTTTATATTTTCCGTAATAAAATTCTTTGGAAATGAAATTAAAGCAATAAAAATTGCAACATTGTTAATCATCATCAATCAATGTCATCGTTTGTCTTGTATTACTGCAGCTACTAACATGAATAGAATCTTTCTAGTGCAATGTACTGCTACTACTATTTCTGCTGCTGTATTAATTTTCTGTAGTCTCTTGTTAAACATGGATTGTTATATAAACTGTTCTCTATCTTGTGATACTTGAAAGATGAAAATAATAATGATGATGCTTAAGCTGTTCCTGAAACCATTTAATTTTGTTGCTGCAGTTGCTGTGGCCCCACCTTCTTTTTAGTCATCATTAAAATCTCTCCAGTTTCTCGTTATTTTTTCTTGAATGCAACATTTGTAATTTGTTTTTTTTTTTTTTTTAATATTCCATCAACATGACACAATATGGTTTGAATATTATCAAGCAATAAAAGTCATTTAAAGTGCGTCTTTTCTTACCATTTATACCTATTAAAAGTTTTTTTATTTTTTAAGCAAAAAAAAGGCGAAATATATTTTAGCAAACTGTTGACAGCTGTCGGATAATAAAGCAGTTAAAAAACCGTTCAGAAATAAATCACAAAGAGCTCAAGAATTATGAAAATTTTTAAAAGTATCGTAACTGTAAAAAAACCATGTTTGAAAACAACAAGTTGATGGATAATTTATATGGAAAAAGAACTAAAAAAGTAACTGTTAAAAATAGGGACATTTAAAGGAAACAGCTGAAATCAAATAGTTTGTAAACAAAAGCAATTAAGATTCCTATATTCGGCTATACCGAATCTTATATACCCTTCACAATATTTGTAAATCTGGTTTAGTGAAGTAACTTCAATCAAAAAAACTGATATTAGGGAGACTGAAAATTAAAAAATAAGAAAAAAAAATCAAGTACTATAACAATTTTATATAAAAATGACATCGGCTTCTAATGGGTTATGTGTTTTTAAAAAATTTTTGTATTTCCTGAAAGATCTCGTCGAAAGCTTTCAAATGATAACTATTTTGATATTTTAAAAAAATTTTAAAATTTCAAAACCCCGTAACTTGGAAAATATGGGCGAGCGCCAATTTTTTCACTTGATGTTTTTTTTTGTCTTTATATTTTTCTATCGCCCCATATATTTGTGTTTTTTTGATTGAAGTTACTTACTTGTTCTAAATGATATGGACAAATTAATAGGCAGACGTTGAAGTGTTTTGCCCACTGCCTCGAAGGACCGATCGTGCTGATCATGCATCTCTTTCGGCACTATGTCTGATTGAAAGGCGTATTTAAATTGTCTCTAGCTGATCTAGTGCTTTCGCAAACTTGATTTCAACACTAACACGGCTTCGCTTAGCATAAGAACTTAAATTTTATATACTTAATGGGGTCGGAAATGGACATTGTAAAGTTACAAACAGAATTACAAAATAAGATATATTCTTTTCCCACTTTTTGTGGTGAACAATTTAGAACATTTGTACTTATACGTTCGTGATGTTTTAAAGTTTGAGATACGAGTGTTTTCATTGCTTTAACAGAAAATAGCAAATGATTTTAAATGAGCATTGAAGTACGTATATATAACATATGAGTAAATGCCAAATTAAGGGCACTGTTGTCCAACGAACTTAATATCAATAGTAAAAAGGAGTTACTGCTACTTGATTTCGATTGGCATCCAAGAATACACAACTTACACAACAAAAGTGATAAAAAAAAAAAACAAGAAAATTATAAAGGCTTACGGCGTAAATTTAAATTGCAATTAAACTAATCCAATAAAAAATTTAATACTCAGGTTAAATCAATACGAGGGCTGCTCTATATATTTCTGGCCTAATAGTGAAAATGCGAATATTTATAATCTAAAATGGTTTTATTGTTTTTTCAAAATATTCTCCAGCATGATTTATATACTTTTGCATGCGCTCAAACCAGTTGTCGAAGCACTTTTTCCACTCCGATTGAGACACCTCTAAAACATGGTTTTTGAACACTTCAACAGCTTCTTCTGGCGACGAAAATCGTTGACCACGCATTTTTTTCTTGATGTGCGGAAACAAGTAGAAGTCATTAGGTGCTAAGTCAAGGCTGTACGGCGGATGACCCAATAATTCGACGTTTTGGCCGGTCAAAAACGCTCTGGTTTGAGCCGATGTGTGAGAGCTCGCATTGTCATGGTGAACAATGATTCGTCTTCTCTTGTTGGTTTTTCGAATTTCTCCGATGACTTCAGGCAAACAAATTGTAGTGTACCACTCAGAAGTGAACGTCCTACGTTGCTCAAGCGGAACAGTCGCCACATGACCAGTTTTGCCGAAGAAACAGGCGACCATTTGCTTCGAAGTGCTTCTTCCACGGACAACTTTCGTTGGATTTTGCTCGTCTTTGAAGACCCACGCGGTCGATTGTTGTTTCGTTTCGGGCTCACACGCATAGATCCATGATTCGCCACCTGTCACGATCTTATAAACGTCTTTTGAAGCACCGCAAACGTATTTTTGCAACATTTCTTTGCACTAATCGACACGAGCCTATTTTGAGCGACTTTCAAATTGTGCGGGATCCAACGAGAACAAACCTTTTTTACGGCCAGGTGTTCATGCAGTATTGAATGTATGCTGGTGGAAGAAATGTCCAAGGATGTCTCTATCTCTCGGTATGTCGCATGTCGATCTTGTATTATGAGTTCACGCACGGCATCAATGTTCTCTGGCACAACAGCCGTTTTTGGACGACCTTCACGGAATTCGTCTTTGAGCGAGCTTCGGACATGATTAAATTCATTATACCAATTTTTCACAGTGCTATAGGATGGTGCTTCATCGCCATACAAAGACTTAAGTTCATCAATGCACTATTGTCGTGATAATCCACGTCGAAAGTTGTGAAACATGATGGCACGAAAATGTTCACGAGTTAATTCCATTTTTTTCTATATTAATTTTTTCAAGTCACTGTAAACAACACAAATAATGGCCGTACGTCAAAACGTTTTGAGTACGATTATTCTTAAAAATGACAAACTTTCGAATGGAAATGTCATATTGCACCTGGCAGCACTGTGTTGCCAGGCCAGAAATATATATAGCAGCCCTCGTAATAAAAAATAAAAATAATGGTAAATAATAAATTGTTTTTAAATACATTGAGCGTTGAAAAGTCAAAAATAATTACAAGTCTTATTATTCGTAAAAAAAATATTAAATAGAGACGATGGTACCATTTCCATCATAACACATCCGCAAAAAACCCCAACAAATTGTCTACGCAGTCTTTTTAGCCAGATAGAGGACAAAGGTTTTGCATTTATAATCAATTAAATTTCTTTTATTTAAATTAAACTACGAAGTAGAACAGTTTAAAAGAGAAAATGAAAACAAGAAAGAATAAAACAATTAAGTGCTATATTCGGCTATGACGAATATTACACTCCCTCCACCATATACACCATAAACACATGTACATATAAATCGGCATAAGAAATTATTTTCTACTATTGAGCTAATATAATAGTGGTGAATAAATAGTAAGAGGTGGACAAGTAGAAAAGTAAACCAGTTGCTGAAAATTTAAAAAGATATAAAAAAATTAGAGGAAGGCGTGGTGTTTTGCCCGCTGCCTCGGTGGATATTAACCGATCTTGCTGATTTTTATGGCAAAGTTCTCAAAGCTATGTCAGATCGATTGGCGTATTTAAATTTTCTCTGGCTCATCTTGTGCCTTGGTAAAGTTGATTTCAAACTGAGCACTTACGGACATCGCTCAATCGACTTCGCTATGCATATGAACTCAGAACTTTCTGAGGTCGGAAATGTATATTGTAGAAATAACAGGTGGAATGACAAACTTTGATATATAATAGTCAATATATTTGCGAAGCAAAATCGTTAGAATCGATCAAGAAAGTCTAATGATTTTTAAAGTTTTATTCCCAATATCACAATATCACACATAGACACACAATACATACTACTAAACTAATAAAAATAATGTATTAAAAACAGATATAAAAACAAACAAATCATTAAAAAAGAAGAATTAAAGAACAACAAACAACTCACCACTAAACGGAAGTTAATAGTCATTTATATAAATTTCTCTAGTTTAACCCAGATATTTTTCATGTTCTCTGTAGCTGTACTTTTACAACAACAACAATGACGGCAAAATGGTCGCTTAGAAAAAAATTTAATGTCTCTTTTTTGTTACTTTAGTTTGACCATAAAAATAAACGTCAACTGACAGCCACAGAATAGAAAAAAAGGCAGAAAAAAGAAAAACAATAAAATCTCCTAAAGCAACTTAGACTTTGAAACACCTTTAATACTTAGAAAAACGGCTTAGCTGTATAATAAATTTTTAAAAAGTTTGTAAAAAAATGTTCCTTTCACTATGGGGCAGGGGCAATGCTTCTTAAAGACGACATGTAATTGTTGCAAACAATTTATTTAGCAAAAAATTAAGTAATCAGAATGACCCAGAGATTGCTATGAATACACACGAGAACCAATCTCCGCTAACCCCGCCAAGCGGTAAATCAATCGTCAAGTATACAAGCGTGATAGATTCAGCGAAAAATTAAAGTTTATAATTGAATTAATCGGAAACGGCTTTAGCAAAAGGGAAAGTGTGAGTTTTTTAAATCAAAACGAATTCATTAAGCGTTATGATCTGAATTTTTAGCACTAAGCTAGAATTCCACATTAAAGTTAAAATCTTAGGGACTATAAAACGCCTTTGCAAATATATAATGTATAATTTCTGGGGATTCTGTTACACCAGTCTTTTAACTCACCTTCTAAAACCGAAGAGCCCTCATCCTCTTCACACAAGGGTGGATCACTGGCGCTTTAAATCCTGCTTAAAATCCCCGTGAAGGGGAATGGCAATGAAAAAGAGCTTGTTCAGATTCAGTAGAAGTACTCTAGACGTAAAGCATACATTGGAGTAATTAACTATATGGACTAATTAATTGGCGATTTCATTAGCACTAAATAGAAAATAATGCTAATGATTTTTTAGCATTATCGTTATGTTCGCTAGTGGCAATGCTTTAATATGAAAAAGTTTCATTGATAATTAGTTAAAAAATAAATTCATTAACATTAACTAATAATTAATTGATTTGAAATCATTATCATTAATGAATGTATTCTTGGTTTTATACACTAATTATAAATCTTGAAAAAGTACAATAGAGTATTATTTTAAACATAGATCTATCGACAAGTATTTTAGGTATCTGAGAAAAAAATTTGTGTTTCATAAGAACAATTATTTTTAATTCCATTGTAATTAATAATTAAACGATTTCATTAAAATTGCATTACCATTAGTAAAAACAATTATAATAAAATTAAAACCATTAGCATTGAATGGTAGTTAAATTTTTTTCATTGTCATTATTTCGAACAATGAAATGGTAACGAAAAATCCCAATTATGACATAGCGTTTGTATTTTCATAGGATTTTTTTTCATTTACGCTGTAAAAAATATATAAAATTCACAACTCTCTATCTTTTTTATTTTTAGAACAAGATTCCATTTTTTTGTTTTTTTTTTATTTATTAAAACTATCATTAATACTTTTAAAATATTTACAATAACTACGTTTTTCGAGATCTTACTTAATTAAGTATTGCAATAAATATAAACTTAATTTATTGTGTAAAAATATCTATAATTTAGTATTTACATTAACGGAGTGTTAGGAAAAAAGATAGGGAAAAACCTAGTAAAGATTTAAAGAAATTCTGAATTAATCCTTCTATCAGCTTCATTGCTGAAGTTGAAGAAAAAATTAATATTACAAATTCCTTATTATATCATAATTTGAAGCTCTATTTCGAACTTCAAATCTCTGTGTTAAATTTGATATTACTGATTTAAGCAAATCCATTCCATTCCATTTCGTTTTGTTCTTACGCTAAAGATATTTAATGTACTTATTCCTCAATAGGTCACATTTCTAGTAAAAAATAAAAATAGTTGTTAATTTATTAACAAACTAACAGAAAAATCGAAACTTATTTTATACTGAATTTTAAGAAAAGATAATTTTAATGCTTTTTTTTTTTAATAATAATTTTTGCTAATTAAAAGTTTTTCATTTTAGCCGACGATGTGTATATTTTTTTTCCTGCTCATATTTTTATTGCAATTATTTTATAAGATTTTAGTACAGCGCAAAAGTCACTGACAAGACAATTAAACGTTTCTGGGTACCAAAGTGAAAAGGAACCAATATTGAAAAAACGGAATGTAAATTAATTTTCATTAAATTTGCACAATAAATTTCAAACACTCCTTACCGGCAAAATAAAAAAATACAATATTAATAAAGAATTATAAATATTTAGACAGGTTCAAAACAATGTCTTTTTGCAATTTGGCATATTTAGATTCTTAGCCATATTTAAACTAAAAAGTTTTATGAAAAAAATACGGTGCTCATTTACCTGAAGAATGTCTCAACTCAAGAAGTGCGCATATAAATTTTTCTTTAGCTACTATTTCTGCTAATACGAATAATTATGTATGTGTGTACATATTTTACGGATTTTGCCATTAAAAAAAATATTATTGAAAACTTTCAATGTGTCTTGTGTTAAACTTTTTACTTACAACGTTCTTTAAATAAATGTAATAAATGTGTTGTATGCACAATAAGTAGGTTGAAGAAACTCTTCAACAGAATAAATTCGCAACATGTACAAAATACCAACAACCAACGACTCACTTCAAAAAAAAAAAAAAAAATCATCAATGGCCAAACACCCAAACCTATAAATGGAAATTAACGAAGTTGTTTTAAACTCTTTGAAAGCTCTTTCATTTGAGTTAATTTTCTTACTGCTTTAATACTAATATAAATGAATGTACTCATGTACATATCTATATATATATATATATATATATATATATATATATATATATATATATATATTGTGACAGGGATGGAAGAGTTAGTGTAAAGTATAATTGCAGGCAAGTGACGCTTTTTTATTATTATTTATTCCTCCCTATTATTATTTAATGGCAATAAGTGTAGATTAGGTTTATAAGTATTTTAGAATAATAAAAATGAGTTGTGTTACCAATTAAGAAAAGGGATGTTTTACTATATTTAAATATGTTTATAGGTTTGCTTTTGGAATTAGTTAGTCGTCGACAGTCTGAAAAGAGAAAAAAAAAGTAATATCGAATGTGTTTTGTTTACTAAAGATGTGATTTGTTCACACCCTGGCTTCATTTCCCTGCTGTTGTAAATTTTGATATTTTATTATATTTTTAAACTAGTTTATGTATGTTAAGGCGCCCTAAATAAAATGTTTCAGCTTTAAAAACTATAAAAAAGGTCTACTTGACTTAGAAACGCTCCAACACTATTTAAAAAAAAAATATGAACTTGCAACTGCGGGGCTGTGTAAAATGCCTGAGTATTATTTCTTTCAAAAAATTATAAATCCTGTTATTCCGAAAAACATAACTGATAAAAAAAAAAATTCATTCTGCAATAATCGTTTATTTCCGATTCTAAATTATTTGCAATAATTGACCTCGGAAATCTAGAAGATTCCTGGTGCGAGTTTGTTTGCACGCTAAAACTATGACTACAAAGAACTAATCGAGTTGTGAGTGCTGTAATGTCTATCCTATTCAGGGATACAATATTTCAACAGAAAATATTTTTAAATTCATTTTTAAAGGTTTGCTTTATTTATTTATTTTAATTTACCTAGTTTTGCCTTTTATTCCATACAAAAAAAAAAGTAAACGAAAATATAGAAATAAATTTTTAAAGATCTGAATTACCATCCCTGCAAAGCGATTTAGCAAAAACTCTTTTTGATTTTTATTTAATAAACCAGTTGGTTTCAACTTTAAGTGTTGTTGATTTTTTGTTTATGGACAAAAAAACAAAGAAAAAAGAAACAAAAACAAAACAATATCAAAGAGACTACATACAACAATACACAACTACAAGCAATAACTGTTAAATAATCGGTCAACATAACGGTAACGGTTTATTACAAAAACAAGAACAAGAAATTACAAACTTAAAAAAAGATGTTTATTATTATTACTCGTTGAATTATTTTGATTCAGAAAAACATTTGATTTCATTTCATTTCATGCATGACACACACAGTGGGCCGTTATAAGCTTAAGCGTTTTTTTTTATTGTAAAAAAAAAACTTCTTTTAAAACAGGGGGAAAATTACGACATTCAATATCGATCGAAATTTACATTTAAACTCTATTGAAATTTCGATCGATATGGAATTCCTTAATTGAGTCTTACAATCTAGCAAAAGTGTTTTGCGGTTTAACTATTTAAGATTTTAAAAAATTGTACAACAAAACTGTGACAGATCTTAGTCATGCTAATATAAAAATTTGAATCAAAAATTGATAAAAGTATTTGAAAAAAATGATTTTAAGACAACAGTTGTTTAAGTAGTTATAATTTTATCTGCTATTTGTTTACAAGTGGTATGCCCGATTTAAACCCAGCGTAAAATAGCTTCATCATGTAATATTTATCAAAGTCAGTTGATACCGAAATGTATGCCAACGGAAGCTTGTGTTAACAGACTGCATTAAAAGAGACGAAGGATCCCTTTTAAAGTAATATATAAGTTTGCATTTTGTTTAACAAAAAAATTTAAACGCCGTCTGCGTTTCAGTCAAAACGCTTGATATGACTGAAATCTTCAACTTCGTAGTAGAAAAGGTAACACATTATAACGTCGAAGGACATAAAATACATTAATTTTATGTTATTCTATATATGTAAGTATGTAAGAAAGATGCAAAGTTTTTATAAGCTGGCTTGCAGAAAATCTTTGGTAAGCAAAGCCATTGTTGTTTTAACTGTGGAGATTATGACACTAAGTGATAATCAGCCCAATCATGAATATTCTCACGGTATTTCTTTCCCTCGGAAAAAATTTTTCTCAAAAAAAGATCCCTCCAATTATGAATTCCGTGGGAAAAAAGCGATAAAAAAAAGTGGCATCATCGTAATTTGAAGGGAGATATTTGGTTTATTTACATGTTGTTTTTATTGTATAATTCATAATACCTACTTTTTTCCCCGATTTTTTTTCACTTTCCGCAGTCAGTTGAATGGGGAAACAATTTATAATGGGAGGAAAGGGAAAAGTGAAAAAACTCGCACGAAATTTTTGTTTACAATTGGGCTGAATATGTCCATACTAAAAAAGTAAGTTTTGATTGCGACATAAACTCCATGGACATTATGTACTTGGACACTATGACATAATGATGAAAATTGTCAGACAACGATATTGAACAGGGAGAATTAGGCACTAGCAGAATGTAATGGATCGCACAATTCTCCATCAGCACTCTTCGCATCTATTTGTAACTTTCGTTGAGTACATTGTACCAATCAATTTAATAGATTGCAATACGAGGAATACTTACAATCAATTGTGAAAAAAGCATGAATTTAATGCTTGGTGCCTTGCGAGCAATTTTAATATTTTCAATTTTTGCAATTATGTACTTTGCAATTTTTATTTTGCCACTGTGCTGCAATTTCTTTGGCCCAATCTTTTGTTGCTGTTTTAAATTAAAAAAAAGAACATAACCAAGCAGATATTTCCTAACACTTTATTTTACCTTCTTTTTTTATTGAGACTTGTTTTACACGACTTCGTTTTAAGTTCTTTGAGAAGATTGGGCCTGAACAAAATAATGTTTCTTTCATTCTTTATTGCTTTCCTTGTGCAACTGTTACTTCTTACACTAAGGCTGTTGTCACTATCCAGTTTTAAAATTGCAATTTCATTCCTTGTGATGTGAGTGGAGAAATAAAAAAATCAAACAACCAGTTAATGTGCAAGTTTTTTTTTCTTATTTTTGTAGGTACATGTAGTTGTAAAACTGCATAACGGTTTAGTGCTACTAAAGTAATAATCTTCTTGGTTTAAGTACATGGAAAAAACTCAGAGCTGTTCTCAAAAAGAATGAGTTCGTTGTTGAGGGTAAAGAAAGAAAAGCATTGAGTGCCTCCTTGTTACGAGTGTCGGCATACAATTACTTTAGAAATAAAACACTGAGATGCATGATTCCTCATTCAACATTTCTATCTAACTGAGATGTTTTGTTTATATATTTTTAATTTGCGACTTCTTTTTTTTACAAGTATTTAAACACGTCAGCAGCTATTATGAAACAAAAAAATTCATCAAAAACTTCTTTAGGCATAAAAACGAATCTAATTTTCATATTTTAACAAAAAATGCTGTTTTTATCAAAAACATACGATTTAAAGAAAGGAGGCACGACGAGTTTAATAAATTTTTCAAAAATATAGCATGCGATATTTTATGCTCCCATGTAGTAATCTTTTTTTGGACAATTCTATATCGAGTTTTTAATTCTTTTTTTTTTTTGTGAAGACGACAACGTCATTTAAAGGATACATTAAAATGATCGGAAAATGTTTTCAAAATGATTCTTGTAAAAAATAATAGAGAAGAATTAATAGATTTGGCAAGCGTGTGATAACTATTAGAGATGAGCGATATTTCAGTACCTGTGATTAAATCACTGTGATTAAAAAATCACTGGTCACTACAGTGACTAAATTGATCAAGTAACAGTTCCGCGTAAGAACGTTCTTTTATATTTGCACACATACAAAATTTAATTGAACTTTGTGAATGTTATGTCAAAGCAGCTTCTTTGCTGTGTGTCTTTTTCGAGCTTCTACTTATTAACACAGCTATTCTTTTTTCCAAACTTTACGCATACATATGTAAAAGAAAATTTTATGTGCTTCTTTTAGTTGAACCTATAACCAATCAGTGTTACCGAATTCTATATTTCTGGGCAAATTTAATTACAGCTACTTTGAATATAGAGATCAAATACCTTTTCCATAATGATTACTGTTTGTAAAAAATATTATTTTGTATTATATACTTTCTATATATACATGTATGTTTAAATAAAAAAAACTGCAAACGGTGATCACAGTAACTACTTAAAAGAACGGTGATTTGAAAGTCGCGTTCACTGGTAACGATGTTCTTCAAAAATCACGGGATCGCTCATCCCTAAGAACTATATTTACACATACATATACAATTCTCTGCGGATTTTTAAATCAGTTTTGCAGTTGTAAATCTTTATAAAAAAAATCACTCGCCTCCTTCGTGAGATTGTATTATTGCTCTTAGATTTTAAAAGGTTAAATGCAAATATCTTAGTTTCGTCTAAGAACCTTATAAAAGTTTTCACTTATTTGTAATTCTGCATTTAGTTTTCATATCCATTATTTTGCCTAAAATTTTTACTCAATTGTAGCTTAAAAATTTTCCCAGCAAAATTCTTTAAGTACCGTTATTTGCCATTTGTTTTTCAATATACTTTATATGTATACTTTTTTGTACATTTTTTAAATCCAGCTTTAGTTTACTAATTCCTATTAGTTTTCTTGTTTTTTTTAACATCAACCGTTGTATAATTTTCTAAACAACTCATTACTTTCTTTCTTTCTTTAGAATAAAAAGCAGAACAAAAATCTTGTTGTGGTTATCAAAAATTAAGTTTTAAGTTAGAAGTGACAGAGGAACTTTGTAAAAAATTAAGTTCTGTTCCTTTTGTGTTATTTTTTCTTTTTTTTTTAGAGTTTGACCTTAATTTTGTTTTCTTTTTGTTGTTTAATACGGTTTAAGGTCTTAGCAAAATCTACATAAAACTATATTTTTTTCACAGGTTTTTCTGTTGCAGCCATAAATTGTGTACTTCTATGCTGTTATTTCTGTTTCTGGTGACATGCAATGGAAAAAAAGAAACTCTTGGCAAATTATATTTACACTTTAGGTTGTTGTTTTGCCGGTAGTGTCGGACATACTGGTATAACAAACAGCAAACAGAATTTATTATCGGTGAAATGATTTTGCAAACTGTATAAACTGAATATGTTAAATTCTATTTTTTTCTGTTTTTGTTGAGAATTCGTAACAAAGAAATTGTGCTTGAAGTAAAGCATACTTTTTGGTGTTTAAAAAGAACTTAATACGTTAACTAAAGAATTTAATTTTTTTATATGTTAAAAATTTAAGCGAGGATAGAACCTGCAATCGACTTCGTCTTTATAACTTAACATAACCTTAAAACTGTGGATCAGTGTTATCCACAAATTGGGGATTTTATTTTTAAAATCAGGATGTGGAATTCTTTGAGAATATAAAGAGTTTATTTGGGGATTTTTTTAAGATTCTGATTTTGGTTATTGTAATTTTATTTTTTTGGTACTCACAAGTTTCCTAGTATGGTAACAAAAAAGTCCGTCCGTTAATTTGAAAAATGAATACGCCTTTTTTCAACAATAAACGCAATGAACACCAAAATAAGAAATACTATGCAATAAGATGCTCGATACACATTTTTAAAATAATACAATTTGTTGAGACACTGATGTTCCATCTTCAAAAATAAAAATTTAAGTCAAAAATATGTACCAAAAAAATTGCTTTAGATCACGCGATGGATCATTTCGATTCAGAACTCTTCGACTTTGTTATTCAACTTGTAAAATTTCAATATTAAAAAAAACGTATGTTAATAATTAAATTGAATTTAGAAATAGTTTTATTTGTAGTGTGGGGATTTTTAGGGATAGTTAAAATTGTTTTTTTTGGGAATTTTGGGGATAAAATTTGTCTAATTAGGGTTACGACTCGAAAGAAATCTGGGAACCCTGCTGTGGGTAAGGAATATTTTATATTTAGAACTATTTCAATACGAAACGTAAACCCCGTGTTGGAAAAAAAAAATGAATTGTCAAACCTCTTACAAAATAAAGAACAGAAATTTGTTAATTATCAATATTTGAGAAGCAGATAAATAGTCTCTCTTAAATAGTCAAGATTATTAACAAAACTTTATAATGATCCATCAATAGCCTTAGAGGAAGATTTTATGATAAAGTTGAGTTTAATCGAGGAAATTTTGTTGAGAATTCTTCTGAAAGTTTGACATTCTGTTATGAGAGTTTAGTCTTTTTTTTACATTTTCAATTAATTTTGTTTGTGTTTTTATTTAAATATTAAGTATTTTTTTTCCTCTAAAAATAGACTTTAAAAAAAAAAAATAATGAATAATGATGTTTATAATTACTTTTGAATCGTTACCATAATTTAAAACAAGTGTTTTATGTCAAAACGGAAAATACTAAAAACATCAAAAGGCGCAAAAATATTATAAATGACTGCTAGAGAATAAAAATTCTAATCTCTAGCCAATGGCTTTTAGAATGAAAATTAAAAATTATTAAAAAGCCCTTAATAGAAACTGTAATAAAAGAATTTAAAATAAGCTTAACCAGAAAAACAAATTTTTATATAACAATTTTTAAACAAAAGCTAAATATTCTTAAAGTTGGATAATAATGGTGGTACTATTGGATATTAATAGTATGCATAAACTTATTCTTGATTATAATATATAATTCCAACTATTTTATTTATTTTATCGATATGGAAAAAACTTAATACAGACCTTCCATTATTGAATACAAAACTAAGACGAATCCAAAGCTTAAAAGCAGGCCAACGCATAGTTGCAGAAAATTCTCTTGTTTGTACTGTTTCAATAGCAAAAACTCACACTTAGAGTTCGACTTATTGCCACATCTCTATATTTTCAAAATTTAAATATTACCAAATAAATGCGGAAACCAGTTTAAGGTCATACTTACAAGGCCATTTATAAAAATTTCTAAAATTTTACAATGCCTTTACGATTGCCTTCAGGCAGCTAAGAATATCGATAGACAGATTACTATGCAAAATGAAAGTTGACTGAAGATACAAAGCTGCACAAGTAATCCAATTCTATCTGAATTTAAAAATAAAGTCGTTAATCTCTTACAACTATACCCCAACCTGCAGAAACACTCTCACCACAGAAAAGAAAATTTTTGAAAAAGTTTAGATTTAAAGAAAAATCATATGTTTAGATCTCAAAAATAGCACCGCCTATAGAATTTAGTTTATGCAGGCGGCTGGATTTAAAATCATTAAAATCGGTTGTGCAATTTCTTCTGTTCCTCCTCACCGGTTTCAGAACAAACTACTCGTATTGCAATAATTTGTATGATTTTATTTTTAATACCTGAAAACATCTTTGATTATGGGTATTGTCCATTGAAGTCCATCGCACATAGTGGTATTTTTATAATCTGGCCGGACATTTTTTTATTTTTTGTTTATATTGTATCTAAAACAATGAAACTTGGCAGAAATATGTGCTATGGTAATGTGCTGTAAAAAATCCTACCAAGGACAAAAAAGTTCCCCTCAGAAGAACTAATCTTACCTCTGAAGTTTTCAACACTTTTGTTTAGCAAATGCAACTTTTAAGATCAGGGAAAGTTCAGAAAGCAAATCTTGGACTAAAGGGGCTCTAAAATTCCTTTTTCCTTTTGCAAACTTTTGTAGATGGCAATAAATAATTTTAAGTAAAGAATTATATAATTATTTATTCACACACGTCTCATTACTATTAATTTTATTTTAATTTTTATTTTTTTATTTTTTTTTTTCTAATTTCTGAAAAACGTTTATTTCTAAGCTTTTATGTCGATGTTAAGGTACCTTACCAATCCCACTTTATAGAATTTATTACATTTAAAAATAATAAATTAAAATAATAACTGATTTATAATAATTGTTCTTCTTCTGTTTCTTCAAAGACCTCTGGCATATCTGAGGCCGCTTCTTCTTATAACAGCTCAATGCCATGGATTGAAATGTTGTTCCTTGTAGTTGTCAGAGGATGCCACTGATAAAGAGCAACGTAAAATTTTGCAAACTCCTGCTAATGGATTTTGTGACCACTTGATATTGCTTCGATAATAAATTTGATTCGAAAGATAAAATTAATTCTTGTTATTTCAGATTGAAAAAAATCTTCATATACAATTATTAAAAACGAAAAAAAAAAAATGTGTAATTTATAAAAAAAAATCGCAAAAAATGGCACAAAAATACGCAGCTTTTTTTAGTATTAACATAAAAATATCAAATTCTATTAAAAATCTTTTAAAATTTTTTTTTTACAAAAAAGTGAACATAACAATTATTTCAAAAGAAATTTTTTATTATTAAAACTAAAACTAAAATTTTTCGAAAAACCCATTCACAGAAAAATATACAAAGATCGTAATCCGTTTAGCTACAAGAGAATATATTGCAAACCTCTCAAGACCGTAAAAAGTCAATAAAAACGTATGCAGTTTTTACAACTTTCTCTTGAGTTTAACAGTGTCTAAGAACGACAAATCTAAAGCAAAGGCCTTGAAAATTCACTATACGATGCAAAATACTTAAAATGAAATTAAATTTGTGCATTCCTCAAATTTAATTTTTAACCTAATATCCGGCTAGATTGGTAAAATACACCTCGTGCATCGGTTCAAACTGTTGAAATAAAGAATATATATATATATATAAACAATGTATTCCATGTAAGTCCATTATCCGCATGCTCCTATTTGTGACCAAATTTCACTAGAATTAGTATGACAGTTTAGGCATGATCACGAGCTTCCGAATATTTCAAAGGTACAAATTCTGGCATTGAAATATTGGTAGGAATTTAAAATTTCTGCAAGTGTTCTAACTTTGATTAAGATCTTTAGACCTTTGGTATAAAAATAAAATTGAATCCTACCCAATCCGAATCCAATTCAAGTGCTTATTGTAGGGTGTTGTTTATAAGCAAAAATTTTTGTTATTGTTATTTTGTCGACTGACAACTAGAAGATCTTTTGTCATTTATTTTTTTTTAAATTTCGTAATTTTTCAAAGTTTTTTTCTTATTATTTTTTTCCCAACTGAACTGAAACAGATGTTATTGATACACACAACAAATTTTTAAAAAACAAAAATATGTGGTGTCTAGTAAGTAAAAAGAAAACAACAAAATTTGTAAACTAAATATTTAGAATAAAAATTATCCAAAGAATTTACTTTAAACTACAAATCTTTTATTTATATATTTTTTTATTTTCGTTCTTAAAAAACGTTAATTTTTTTGTATTTGGATTTGTATCAGAACAGGTTTCTTTTGGTTTATTAATTTATTTTAAATAAAAAATAAAAAACAAGAACAAAGTCAACTATTGTTTCATCAAAAATTGTTATTATAACTTCTTGACTTTAGATAGATGCTTGAAATACAAAAAAAATCTTTGTGGTAAAACGTGCTGTTTAAGTCAGTGTTTTTTAATCAAATACGTATGTGAACGTTTTGATTGTCATCATTATTAAATTCGTTTCTTATTCCTGAGTTTCTTAAGTATTTCTTTTTTATATCAAATGGTAATTTGTAATTAAAATTAGGCTCTAAAACGTGTTGTTTATTAACAAAATTAAAATTTTCAAGGTAAAATCTATT
Organism: Gymnosoma rotundatum; assembly: GCA_916610165.2. Lineage (NCBI taxonomy): Eukaryota > Metazoa > Arthropoda > Insecta > Diptera > Tachinidae > Gymnosoma > Gymnosoma rotundatum. Next base: position 123,085,276 of record OU744336.1, on the reverse strand, counting down.
AAACAGTCGGTCTTCTATTAGTTTTCTAATATAAAGATTTTGTCAATTTATTTCCATTTAAAATCTAAATAAAGTAATAAACATCACATTAAGAAACAAAAAAAAAAAAAATTAATTTGAAATTTAATCTTAATAACTGAAATTAAATATTTTTAATTTATTTTTTAAATAAATTTTAAGAACTCATGCGTATTCATAAAAAGAGTTAATACCGGCAGAAATGAAAAAAAAATAAAAAAAGATGTTTTTTTTTCTTAGAACTAATTTAGAATTTATTAATGTATTTAGAATTTATTAGAATTAGATATTTGAGAATTAAAAAATAAAAAAAATTTTGGTACTGCATATATAATTTTACATAAAAATGACATCGGCTCTTAATGGGTTAAGTGTTTTTAAAAAAATTTAAGTATTTCCTTAAAGATCTAAAAAGCTATAAAGATTTAAAAGCTATAAAATGATACCCATATTGATATTTTAAAAAAATTTGAAAATTTCAGAGCCCCGTAACTCGGAAATTTGGGCGAGCGCTAATCTTTTCACTTCCTGTTTTTTATTTTTTAACTCTCTACCGCCCCATGTATTTATTTTTTTGATTGGAGTTACTTTATTGTTCCAAAAAACATGAAAAAATTAGAGGTAGGCGTGGTGTTTTGCATGCTGCTTTGAAGGACATGGACCGATCATGCTGATTTTCAATAGCACCTATTTTGACACTATATCTGATCGATTACATATTTTTTGAAATCAAGTTTCCTCGGCAAAAAAACACTAACACGGACGGACAGACAGACATGGCTCAACCGGCTTCGCTATATATAAGTAGACAGAATATATATACTTTATGGGGTCGGAAATGGATATTGTAGAAATAACACACGCAATGACATCTTAAATATACCCTTTTTCCACTTTTTGTGGTAAAGGCGCACGTTTTCAAACTGAGAATCTTTGAAAAGAAATTTTTCGCATGTGAAAGCTGTTTCAAAACCGAAAAGTGGTTTAGGCATCGTTTGAACATCGTCTAAGCAAAATATTTTTCGTTTAAGGCTGTTGCTTTCTACTTGTTGATGCGAACTGCCACGAAAATGAAATGATTACTGGAAAACGTAACCGATCAGGAAAATTTCGTTTCGAGGCAAGAATTTTCTTAAATATTATTCTTTTAATAAGGAACCTTGGCTCTAATGTTAAATTACGGAACAGAAAGTTATTTTAAAAGTATACGTACAACAATTTCTGATTTTACTCATTGCAGTGGACATATGAATTGAAAATAAAGGGAAAATTTTATTGTTCCAAATCTTGATTAAATTAGTTTTAAACAGCCATCATAACGGTAAAAAACTAACATATGATTATTTAAGTACTGCCATCCCTGAATAAAAGGCATGAGTTTTTCCATCAGTGGATTATTACCTGTGTTTTTGGCGTTAAACACTAGAATTTCTACATAAAAAAATCCTAAAATTAATTTTGTTTGTTTTAGTTAATCGTTTCATTTTTGTTATTTTTATTTTCAAAAGAATAATCTCCGTTGATTACTCAACATTTTCACCCGCAAGTCTTCATAATATTAAGTTGGCTTTTATCCAAAAAAAAAAATTAAATAAATAAAACAATAATAAATTGGATTTTAACAAATATTTTATATTTTAAACCGAGTAATTATGTTGCCATCATGCTGTCGGTTTTTTTTTAATTTCGTAATATTTTTAGACATGTGATGTTTTGATCCCGAATGATTCATTAAGATAAAAAAAACTTTAAGCATAATTTTTAATAGTTAGTTTCTTTTTCGTTTTTTTGACATGTCACAAGAATGCAACGTTTTTAAAGATCCAAATAATTGACTAAGCTTTTAAAGACTGGCTGCAGTGTATACACAAGATTATATTAAAGTTATTTCTTTTTCTTTTCTTAAATTCTTGATCACAAATCATTAATTTAATTTTATTTCTTTAAAGATGAAGATGACAGAAATAAACCCGTTTTCAAAATCTATTCATTTTATTTCATTAAAAAGAAAAACGTTAATTTTTTCTCCTTTAAAAGAAACTGACATTTTTAAATTTATTTAAATAACAAAATTATGAATTTGCATTCCTTTCCTTAATGGTTCAACAATTCCTACCTGCCGAAACTGGTTTAGCCACTTTATGGCCAAATTAATTTTTGTTCAAACGCAACAAACAAATAACAAATAACACATTAGACATTAGCAAATTATCTGGTAGAATTAAAAACGTAATAATTTTTTACTTTATTTTTTTTTTATTAAATTAGGAGTTGAATTTAAATTGATTTTGGCTTAAGTTTATTTTTTATTTAAAAAAACGATTGTTTTACAAATGTATGCGGACGTTTTTCAAAGAAAACAAGAAAAATTAGACACCAGCAGAATGTACTGCTAAATTTTCTTGAACGCTACATCCTTCATCAGCTTATATTAATTTTTCTTAAGAAAAAAAAAAAAGATTTTTAGAAATTAAAAAATGAACTTAAGCCAAAATTAATTTTAGTTCATTTATTTTTTATATATTTATTTATTGTTTTTTTTTTAAGAAATAATAAAAATTTTGTGAAGGTGTTAGACTCTAGGCGCCTTAAGTACATCACCAGTAAAAAAAATAGTGGCCAGAAGTGAAAAGAAACCAAAAATACTGACACATCATTTACATACATTTTCACCTACCTGTAAAAATAAAAGAAAAGAAATCATTTTTATCATTTTTAAATTTTGAATGGGAACTGTGATACTTAAGAAACAAATAGTTCTCAATTATCTGAAGTTCTGATTCTATTATGGCCCGGATAATTTATAGAAAAACGATAGAAAAAATGTTGTAGAGCAGTTTAAATCTAATCTCATCTAATTTCAAGACGGGAGTTTCATACACGATAGTCATATAGACGAGAAACGGAAATCTTATAGACGATATTCCAATGGGTTAAAATCTTATAAACGAGAGTCTTGTAGAGGAAATTCTTAAAGACGACTGTTTTATAGATGATCTTTATGGACAACAGTCTAACGAACGATATTCTTATAGACGACGAGAATTTGAAATTCTTAAAAACTAAAACTCTTTAGAAGTTGGTTTTATATACGACAGTCTTAAAGGCGACAGATTAATAGAGGAAACTCATTTCGTAACAGACTTATGAAAATCTTTTAAACAAGAGCATTATTGATGAGTTGTTTTTTTTAATAATCTTGTAGGCGAAAGTCTTATAGTCTAGTCTCGGAAGCACGTCTACAAGCGTGCAGATCGACGTGAGCAATATTAACCAAACGTCTCTACTAGCCATCAAATTGAACAAGACATGCACATAATGCCGGCATAACAACGGTATTAATTTGTTCTTGTTCTTTTATGTGGCGAAAACGTGGCGATGTTCATGTTCTGTTCGTCGTCAGGGTTGTTTCAATGTTTTTAACAAGGAGGAGAGCATTCACACTGTTTTTTAATAGTTAGCGTTAAATCAAGATGGAGTATTCAAACTTAAAGTCATATTTAATGGTGAACATCATTGCTCAGGCAAATGCTCGGCCAATGGTTGCACATGAACGAAAAAAGAACCTTGGCTCTCTACATTAGCCGAATTCATTTGCGACATGATGTTCATACCAAGTTGATGGCTCGTGGAGACGTAGGGTAATGACGTCTCACGAAACTTTTCATTCGGATGATTTGTTAAAACTATCTGACACAGTTAGTGAACTATGAGAAAGCCCACACGATGGTGAGTAGTTTGCAAAGTTGACTGGAGTTCAATTTTTATCAGTAGGTTGCCTTTATATCTGCTATAAACTATTGAATACGAATACGCTAGGCGATTCAAGTAGCAGTTGTTAAATTCACTGGATACTAGGGATGGGAGTCCTATACAATAAGGTCTCTTGTGTGGGAGGCTCACAGACGAGAACTTCATACACAAAAGTTACAAAAGCGAGTCTTTCATAAGACTTCAGTTAAATATTTCACGTTGCAAGCAAATTCAATTACACTAAGTTTAGCACAAGTACTATATAAAACTCCAGATTTTAAATGATTCGAATTTTGTTTGCAAGATTTTAGATTTCTCTAGATTCCTCCATTCATATAAATTTATAGGTTTTTAATATTTGTTATTTTGTTTGTCACGGTTTAAACAAATAATTAATCAAAAAGCAAAATCTCTTTTATGTGCTTTAAGAGATCGAAATACACGAATAACGAGAGTAATATATCAAAGTGTTGTTGTAATCAATACAATTAAAATAATAATTTCTATCGAAACACACTAAATAAATTACCGGATTTTGAAGTTTCGCATTTGCATTAAAAAAAATTAAAAATCTAGTGGCGCTAAAGATTAACTTGTCTGATTGACTTTTATACCATCAAACAAACTAAAAATAATTACAAAAAAACTTAAATTGAAAACAGAAAACACCTGGTGTTAGTTGGTGTGGTAATATTGGTCATTCAAATTTTGATTAGATTAAAAAAAAGAAAAAAATTAACACATCAATGTATGGAAAATTAGAAATGTGTGTGCGTGTTAAATTCAAATTAATTTACAATTGTTGTAGACAACACAAAATAAAGACCAAAAGTGGTTGTTTAGCAATATAATGTGGCAAACAAAAGTTTTAAATTTAAAAATCACCGTTTCTCTGTCTTTTCCCTAGGAAAGGGTAACAAAAGCGTGTGGGTACAAAACGTTAAATAAACACAATTAAAATATCATAAGCCTCGTGCCAACAAAAAATAAACAGCAGCAGCAATCAAAATAATATATGTATGATGAATGGATGGATGATGATGAATTTACAACAACGTGTAGGAAGGATAATGGTGGTGATGCTGTTGGTGCTACCGCTACTGATGTTGATTTTATTTCAGTTTTTCCTTCTCTCTATTAAACACATTACACATTCATTACTTTCTCCTTGCCCACCCACCAGTCATCTTTTTTTTGCTGATGTATTTCATGCAAATATCACGATTTTTTCCGTTTCTCAGTAAATTTCATAACCAAAAGCTGAGTGGTTTAAATACGAATAACCAAACCAAATGAATGATTTTTACAGTGTTTTTCTGAACTCTTCAATAAAAATAAATAAAAAATAAAACCCAGTCAATTGAAATCCCTGCATGTTTAAATATGTATGGCTACTTGTGTGTGAAGTTCTATGCAGTTGTTTCGGTATAAATAAATACGGCCAGTCCATAAAATATTAAATTTTTATAAATGTTATAAAAAAAAGAAACCCCCAAAGGCAACCTGTACATACATATGTAGGAACCGGAAACACAAAACATATTTATATCATCACACAAACTGACATCATTCTTAAATTTAATAATGTTGGATTTCTTGAAACCAGAGTCTTGTATTTTTTAATCGTTTAATTGAAAATGTCGGTGAAAAGGGCAATAAAAATATTTAAATGTTTAAGAGAAAATATTTTTATTCTGGTTAAAGGTTGGAATTATTTCACACATTTAATAAACTAGAAATTATAGTTTAATTTTTATTTTTTTAATTGCTGAATGTGCTGAATTTTTGAAAATGGATGAGAACATACATTCCGAGGGCTATCAATCCTAAAATGTTGCAGTAGTATGGTTTAAAAGTAACATAATTATTTTAATTATAGTGTTTGATAACAAACAAAACGTCACGCTATCACTAATATTTTAAATAAATGTTTATTTTTATACCCTTCACCACAAAAAGTGAAAGTTTGTCATTCCGTTTGTAATTTCAACAATATCCATTTCCGACGCCATTAAGTGTATATATTCTGGCCTCTTATGCATAGCGAAGTCGATTGAGCCATGTCCGCCAGTCCGCCGAGGCAAACTTGATTTCACAAAAAAAAAAACAAATATGTCAATCGATCAGATATAGTGTCGAAGGAGGTGCTATTAGAAATCAGCATGATCGGTCCTTGTCCCTTGAGGCAGCAGGCAAAACACCACGCCTACCTCTAATTTTTTCATGTCATTTGGAACAATAAAGTAACTCCAATAAAAAATATATATATATACATATATGTATATATATTTGGGGCTATAGATAATTAAAGAGTACGAAAAAAACATCAAGTAAAAAAATTGACTACCGCCCATATTTTCCGAGTTACTGGGCACTGAAATGTTCAAATTTTTTAAAATATCAGTATGAGTATCATTTTAAAGCTTTTGAAGAGATTCTTAAGGAAATACCAAAAATTTTTTAATATACTTAACCCACTAAGAGCCGGTGACATTTTTATGTAAAATTATTAACTTTTAATTCTGTCACCCCAATATTTGCTTTTTGATTAGAGTTACTTTACTAAACTAGAATTACATAGATGGTAAAGGTTATATAAGATTCGGCATAGCCGTATACTCATTATAAATATGTTTAATTAATTACAAAATAATATAACTATATTTTATATAAAACAACAAACAATATTTGAATTGAAGTTAAATAAAAGCGCACCTCTTAGAGCATTTGCCCCGCCTAAGAAATTACAGAAAAAATATTTTTTTTTTGCCTTTTTATTATATGTTGACTAACAGAAGTCTAATCATACTTTTTAGTACCTTGTATACGCGTGAAGGGGCATTTTCATGTACAGCAAAAACAATTAGTCGTAGATCTTTTTACTTTTTCTGCAAAAAACAAAACAAAACAAACGTAAACGTTGCATTTTGTTTATTTTCGTACCCTGGATATAATTTATTTCAATGTCAATAAAAATTCATTGATATCTTATTTTTAAATTTGTTTTTTAATTAAATCGAACATTTTTAGCCCACAGTGGCAACTTCTCAATTTAAATTTTTTAGTTATAGTAAATATCCGTAATATTTTATAGCCAAACAGTTATAAATAATAACACTTTCCTTCTATTACATCAACTTTGCAAAAGAATGGCCTTTTCTAAAAGAATTCACTTTATAAAGACAAAGAGGACAGAGAAAAATTACTTTGTGATCGATTTCCCAATTTTTAAAATTTTTAGCATATTTTACTTTGATGTAGTTTACAAAATTATTCCCGGAGACATATGGCCCTCACGCCAAAATACATCAAAACCATTAAAATATGGGGTGAAAATGTTAAAGATTGCCAGCGCTAGAGCGGAAACGGAAACAACTATTTTATTTGATTTTTTATTTTCATATTCTTTTATAATTTACTTATTTTTTTTATTTTATTTTTGTTTACAATTCGATACGTATTTTCTTTTTATCTTTTTTTTTATTTTTTCTACACAGCAACCAATCATTGAGTTTTAAAGAGTACACGGGGTTGACAACGGTTTAAGTGCTACATGAGGTCCATGAAATAAAATTATACAAATATACATTTAAATACACACACACACACACACTCAGCCGAATATCATCAAATTTGTAATATTTAACCCATCTACCGTTTGGAAAAGTAAAGAAAAAAGAAAATTTTATAACGAATGGTTTATCAAAATCCTTTAAAAAACATTTTCAAGCACGCACTGCAAATGATATTTTCAAGTATGGCACGTAAGCATCTGTTTGACTGTAAAATTACAATGGTGACGACTTAAGCGAATATACACACACACTACATGACACATCAGCCTCTTTCTACTTTATAATCTCTTTTTCGAAAAATTTGTTTACTGTAAATAACATGGGTGTGAAAGCAATTGTTTGCATGTTTGTTTGCTGCCCCGTTTGGATGTTTGATGAGTTTAAGAATTTGCACTCAACGACAAAAAAAAAACACACACACACAGATACAGATACAGAAACATTTCGCAATAACCAAACTCAAAAGCATTCATATGTTTTCATTGGAAAATTTGTTTTTCTCATGAATATTAAAAGTATTTCATTTCATTTTGTTGTTTTATTTTTTGAATATTGGAATGTTGTTTGTTGGCTTTTCATTGACTGGCTGGATGAATATGGTAGTTCTAGGTTCTTTATAATTAAAATAATGTGATGTGAAACTTTTTAAATAAATTATAGAAAATATCTAAAGAAAAGTTTTAATGTTTTGTTACCCTATTCAATTTTAAAGGAAAGAAATGTGCAAGAAGTTTGTAATAAAATATGAATATACCAACGTTAAAAATATCTGTGATTTAAAATTTCAATTTAGTAAAAATAGCTATGATGAAACTGCACAATGGGATCAAAAACATTTATTGTACTTTAAGGCTTATTTTTTTATATTTTAAATGAATTTTTATGGATCACAAGAAAATTTTGACTAAAGAAAAAATATATAATTTTTTTGTTTGCACAATGGGGCAAACGAATATTTTAACTTTTGTTTAAAGATACACCTGGAGATTTTTAACATTTTTGAGGCCAAAATGTGGAGGAGGGTAAAACCACTTAATTGAAGTTGAACACGCATTTTTTTCTTGATGTGCGGAAACAAGAAGAAGTCATTAGGTGCCAAGTCAGGGCTGTACGGCGGATGACCCATTAATTCGACGTTTTGGCCGGTCAAAAACGCTCTGGTTTGAGCCGATGTGTGAGAGCTCGCATTGTCATGGTGAACAATGATTCGTCTTTTCTTGTTGGTTTTTCGAATTTCTCCGATGACTTCAGGCAAACAAATTGTAGTGTATCACTCAGAAGCGACCGTCCTTCGTTGCTCAAGCGGAACAGTCGCCACATGACCAGTTTTGCCGAAGAAACAGGCGACCATTTGCTTCGAAGTGCTTCTTCGACGAACAACTTTCGTTGGATTTTGCTCGTGTTTGAAGACTCACACGGTCGATTGTTGTTTCGTTTCGGGCTCATACGCATAGATCCATGATTCGTCACCTGTGACGATCTTATAAACGCCTTTTGAAGCACCGCAATCGTATTTTTGCAACATTTCTTTGCACCAATCGACACAAGCCTTTTTTTGAGCGACTTTCAAATTGTGTGGGATCCAACGAGAACAAACCTGTTTTATGGCCAGGTGTTCATGCAGTATCGAATGTGTGCTGGTGGAAGAAATGTCCAAGGATGTTTCTATCTCTCGGTAAGTCGCATGTCGATCTTGCATTATGAGTTCACGCACGGCATCAATGTTCTTTGGCACAACAGCCGTTTTTGGACGACCTTCACGGAATTCGTCTTTGAGCGAGCTTCGGCCACGATTAAATTCATTATACCAATTTTTCACAGTGCTATAGGATGGTGCTTCATCGCCATACAAAGATTTAAGTTCATCAATGCACTCTTGTCGTGATAAACCACGCCGAAAGTTGTGAAAAATTATGGCACGCAAATGTTCACGAGTTAATTCCATTTTTTTCTATATTAATTTTTTCAAGTCACTGTAAACAACACAAATAATGGTCGTACGTCAAAACGTTTTGAGTACGATTATGCTTAAAAATGACAAACTTTCCAATGGAAATGTCAGATTGCACTTGGCAGCACTCAGTGTTGCCAGGCCAGAAATATATATAACAGCCCTCGTAGAAAAAGATCATTGTTACAACGATGTGTAAATTAAATAACGATACCAAATGTAGACAAAATAAATTTATATCCATTGCATACTCATTATTAACTGCAATTATTAAAATGTATTGTTGCACAATGGGGATATATTTTTTTACGAACCTTCATGCATTTTATAAACTTTAATTTTGCAATTTTACTTACAATTATTTTAATATCCACAAAACGAAACTTTATTTGTAAAACTTTTTGTCATCTTGATCGTCATGAGGACGCTTGGATGGACAATACCTTTTAAAACTTACAAAAATCTTTAATTCTGAGAAAGAAAAAAAGCCATGCAAAATTTGAAGACACCGTAACGTAGTGTTTCGAAACATCTTAAACAACATTAAGCGATGTCCTATAAATCATGTAAAAGCGCCATTGTTTCAGATTCATTGAGTTGTAAACAAAAATTAGCCTAAAATTGTTGTAGCTGTTTTCATACTTTCATTTACATTTGCCTGTTGTGGCATCTTTTTTGTATTTGTCACTCTCTTTGGAGATTTTGGGACTCCATTTTACTCCATCTAATACATCAGAGTGTTTTATAATGGATGAGTTTTTTTTTATTAGTTGATTGGTTGGGTCCTTTGTTTATGGTGTGACATAAAATACTTAAAAAAAAAAAAAAAAATTTTTAATTCTTGTCGCTTTTGCTATTGAGGCCCAAAATCATTTCTTTTGTATTTATTTGTTTATTTGTGGGGTCTTAACAGGGACATAATTTTTTTGTCGTTTTTACTGCAGTACTTTGTAAAAAAAAAACAACAACAAGAAGAAAAATAAAAGAAGCCAGCGAGTTTCGTGTGTTTTTTTTCTGTTTGCTTATAGAGGAAACAGGAGTAGCAGATTAGTCACTTTATGAGCTAAATAACTGTACACGATATATTTTTCTTATTTGTTACTGCTATTGGTGTAAAAATCAGCAGGACAGAGGAAAAAAGTAAATGAAAAATCTGCATGTGAATTAATAAATCATATCAACAAACAAAAGAGCTTTGACATGTATGTGATGTTGTGTTGCTGTTGTTGTTGTTGTTAAGGCTGTGTTGACACTTTCTCTTTACAGTAAATTTTTTATTCGTTTTTTCCCCAACATTGCGATTCCTGTGTGTATATTTTTTCGTTTTTTGTCAGTGTTTGTATATGTGTATGTGTGTCAGTGTTTTGTAACCTCAGGAAGGATGAGGTAAAATCATGTCATAAAGCACGGAAATAAAGGTCTGATTTGTTAAAAAAAAAGAGCCAGAATTTGTGGTCAGTGTTACTGACTACAATTTTAGATTTTTTCGCTTTTTCTTTTTGTATAGAAGATCTGTGGAGAAAATGATGACATTTACAAAAGTATGTACAGTAATAACATAAGAAATTAAAAATTAATATTTCTAAATATTTAATCTTTTATTTGAGCTTAAGGTCACAAAACTTTAATTTTAAATAAAACTGTTTTTATATTTTATTTAAAAACAGTTTTCTTTATTTTTGGTTTTCAATATTTCGAACACAAATTAAAGTTTTGTGACCTTAAGCTCAAATAAAAGATTAACTGCCGTATTCATAGAAAATCAAAATAGATTTGAAATATATTTTAGGACAAATTTGTATGAAAAATTTGTCATAAAACATATTTCATAGTTATTTTATTTTCTATGAATACGGCAGTAAATATTTACAACTTATAACGTCGAAAAAAAAAAATAAACAATTAATATTTCTTTAAACGAAAGCCTATGACCAGAAACGGTCTCAGGCAGAAATTAATTTTTTCAGGGGCAGTCAAACTACAATAACAATCATTGCGTGGCCAGCTCAATATTCGAAAAAAAAATGATGTTCAATAACCCAATAAAATTGCTTAAATATCTTAGGAAGTACCATATTTTTTTAAATTTTACACACTCTTTTTCCGCATTGTAAGAAGTTAGTTCGAATTTTGAAATATACCGTAAATCAAGTCATTTTGGGCGATGTAAACCTTTATCGAGAAAAGTTAAACTTAAATAGTCTAAAATAATTTTAAAGTTAATTAATATGATAAAAATAAAATAAAATGTATGTTTTGGGTTTCACTGATAAAATTTCTCCTGGCAGAAAAAGTACACATCCTTATCTGTCTTTCATATTTGCGCTCAAAAAATCTTTTAAAAGAACGAGTTTTCTTACCTTCAAACTATTTGAACAGAATTTAGAAACCAAGACAAAAACAATTTGAAAAAAAATATTTTTCCTTTCCTAATGGCAGTAGTAACTTCATCATCAACTTAAGGAAGAAGTGGGATTATAATGGAAAACAAGAAAAACTTAAGGCAATTTAATAATTTCATTTCATTTCGTTAATAAAGTTACTAAGCAGCATTTTTACTAGACTGCCTCTTAGCTTTTCAAAGTATTTAATAGTCTTAAGAAGAAGAAGAAGAAGGAGAAGAAGAAGATACAGAAATAAAAATATATATAACGGTAAAATGTGTAAATTAGTAGATGATACATGGGCGGTTTTGTTAAGTCTATATACATACAATTTCTTATACAATTTTCTATAGCATACTTTGCGGGCGTTTCTATCTTTTTTTTTAAAACAATATCTTTCTGTACGAGTTAACTAACATCTGAATTAAGGAAAATGTGGGGGAAAAATTTATTTTTTGGGCTCGTAACAAAAAAAAAAAAAAAAAAAGAAAAATACAGACTACAAAAGGAAATAAATATTTAGAGAATGTAACAGAGACTAGAGAATATTGAAAATTATTCAACGGCATATTTTGCATTACAAAGTAGCACACGGTTAAAATATATTTTACATACCAACCAACCATCCATTTATCCACCAAATGCTAATGCTATTGCCAACAATCTTTCTTAAAGAACAAAATACAAACGAACAAAAAAAAAAACTTGAAGTAAAAGACTCATAAAATATTAACAATAACTTTAAATATTAAAAAAGGCCCACATAACAATACTTTTGATGAATAATAAAAAAAGCGACAGCAGAATATTTAAGGAATCTCCTTATATTTTTACTTCAAACAAATTCTTTAAAATAAAATAAAATAAAATAAAAAAAATATTTCAAAAAGCGAAAATAGTGAGAGCCATTTGAAGGAGGTTGGTTGCGTTAGAAGTAATGTTTGTTTGGTCGAAAGTAATATACGAAAAAAAAATACTCTATTGTTATTTGGAAAATTATATCTAAATTTTCTTCATCAGAGCGGGGTTTTTGATGTTTTTGTTGTTTTCTTTGTAATATTTCAGATGATGATGATAGATTCCATTTCTTTTTTACGCCATTAAAAAAAATGTTCTGTCCTTTTTTGCTTGCTTTCTTAACAGTGTGTCTTTAGTATAACAACTGTCTAAATAAGTAATAGATTTCAATTACTTTAATAGAAAATATAAGAATATTTCGGAAAGAATTTATTTAACTTAAATTGAGGCGCGAAAAGATGTTTAAGGGATAGAAGGATTCTAAGAGTCCTTAGTGACATCATTGTTTAAATTTATGGCTTTTTATTTACACAATAAATACAAATTAATTTTCCTAGCCTAAGAAGTATTTTACCTCTCTAATGCTGTTGTAGTTCGCACTCAACTTTTCAACGGGCGACTCGTCGGTGAACCAATCTGTATGTCCAACTTTATAATACCACTAACTGTGAAAACTTTATTTCTGTGCGTGTGAAAGACACAAAGTAGTCTGAAGACCTAACGCGAAGCCATTATTGTCTTTTCTTTCTCAAGAAATTTTAACATTCTTCCCAGTTTCAATTTTAAACGAATTTTCTGGACATTTAAAAATTGATATTTACAAGTAACTGGGAACCATTATGAAGAAAAGCAATTGGCAAGTTGACTATTTAGCGCTTTGAAATTGTTTAAAATTTAAAGCAAAGTTCTTTGACAAAAGTTTTATTTTTAAGCCAATTTAAACAAAATAATGTAATATCATTTATCTTATCTGCTGCTTCTTACCTAAAAATCGATGAGTAAAATATTTTCGAAAACACTTGAAACTATAAAAGTGTGAAAACCATTAATTTGTGCAAAAATGTATTTGTCCAAAACGAATCTAAATAAAAAACCCAAAAAACTTCAGTTTTAATCACTCGTTTTTTTAAAATTCCAATTCCAGACTTGCAGCTCAGCCACTTTTAAAAGAATAAAGAAGAAGCAAAAACGAGCATGTTTGGTGCCAGAACAAAACATGTACATATTTAAAATTTATTGAACCAACAAAATGAAATGATTTGACACTTCATTGTTAGACCAAAACAACAACTATTGGTTTAAGCCATTTGGAAAAAAGTTTCCTGTTTTTACTCCAAAGTAGAAAAAAAAAAAAATTATAAAATAAAAAACATGAATAGAAAAACGAACATATGGTCAAAAAATAAACGTGATCCATAAAAATGTATTTTCAATGCTCGTTTTTACACGTCACTAAAAACACACACACACACACAAATAAATGAAACACGTAGATACTGACACAGCAACTCACACTCTTTCGTACGCTAGGAATTCCCTAGACAGCAATAAAAAATGTATTTTCAACATCCACTTCCAATAAAGAAGTTGCGTTAAAAAAAAAATATCTCTACATTTTTGCAGAAATATTCGTTACACCGAAATTAGAAAAACCAAAAAACTGATTGTCATGTAAATTTTGCAAATAATTTTATTTTGTTTTCAAATTAACAAAAGTGGCTTGTCATAACGTCCAAGAGTATAATGCCCATGGACATTATGTAGCACTAGAAAGTGACATAATGCCCATGTCACACTACAATGCGACATAACGTCCAACAACGTAGAGTTATAACGTCCATGGATATTATAGGTATATTTTGTGGTATTCTTTGTAAGAAAGATGCAACGTTTTTATGAGCTGGATTGAAGAAAATCTTTTTTAAGCGAAGCCGTTGTTGGTTATATTATAGAGCAGAAAACCATTGCGAAGCCGTTGTAGTTTTAGGTAAAGACATTATGATATGTTAAGTGACACTTTGTCCATACTAAAAACAACACAATGTCCATGGACATTAAGATGTTTTTGCAAGCGACATAAGGTCCAGGGACAATATGTTTTTGGACGTTATGACATGTCACTTTTAATAAACTTAATAATAAATTGTTATGATTCTGGCGTGTCGAACTATTTCTGTGAAATAGAAAAGTACGACTGACAGAAAATAAATAAATATTTTTCTTCTCTTTTAATTTCTATAATGCTACTTTCTCTATCCCTTTTCTTCACTAGTAACCTATTTTCCAAGTTCCACGAATCGATAGACAGCAACACGTAGACTTGTGAGCTAACCTGACCAGAGTGTGGTCTTATCATGGCCTAAAAACAACGAGAACTAAATCTAATATTTGTAGGCGCAGAAGTTGCCAATTTTATTTTTATGGCTGACAGAAACAAGTTGCGCAGTTGGAGGTCATTTAAACTACAATTTTTTACTGCATAAAATCTTATTACGTGTTTGCGTCATCTAATATCAAATTGTTTCCACAGACATACATTTTTGGCGTCTGAAATCCAAGTCCTGAGATCGTAATATTTGTGAAAGGTAAATGTATACAATTTTATGTGGAATAACAAAAGTAAAGCATTAATTATCGAAGATTTCCATTATTCGTATCAACATTTCCAAGCCGCACTCACTACACGGTTACGTTGCTTCAACAGCTGAGTATTTGTTTGCGCTACCCTGTTTTTATAGATATCTTATCGCAAGTGCATCATTATATTCTTAAAAACACTCTTACAAATGTCCAATAGCTTAAAGCTCTTCGATAGGGCAACAATATAGACAACCACAAATGTTCCATAAACACACACGTAGCCAGTTTTAAGTGTTGATACAAATATGTGTGAACACAATATTACAACTGTTGACAAAAACAGCACAAGTTTTCCACCCTGTTGAATTTATAAATGAAGTGTACCCTCTCTATCAAGCAATAAAGTTTTGTTTAGGAAAAAATAAATAAAATGCAAAAAAAAAAAATTATCGCTAAACCCAAACCACATACATTTTTCTAATAAAGCCCGCACATGCTAAACATAAACATAAAGAAAACAAAAACGAGCACCGATATTAAGGCTCAACTCTGTTGAAATAACAAGACCACAAATAACAACTGCAGGGGCATTGAAACCTCTTGCTCTACTGATAAAGTCCCTTTGATTTAAAATTTTTGAAAAGATACAAAAAAAAACTGAATAAAAGCCAATTTTATTGTTTAAATTGTCGCACAAAAATGTTGCCTGAAACATACAAAAGTACTCGTATTGACTGTGCCAACAGCAAACATGCAAACGTGCGTAAACGCGTAAATTGTAATTGTTTACCCAGGCATACGCGCTCCCATACAAAAAAAAATATAATTTTTCCCACTTTTCCTTTTTAAGTGCATTTGAAGGTTTGTGTCAGTCAACGCAGCGAAAAACCATCAAAAAAGGAGAACAGAAAAGGGTTGTTTGGTTAATTTACGGTCAAACATTTCCCCATTATAAAACTATAAATACAGCACGTGCATGTTAAAATGGATGTTTGATGAGTTTACATGGCAAATAATTTAAGCAAATAATATCCACATCAAATGTAGGAACATACATACAACAGGATTAAAGCTTCATAAAAAGCATGTCAGTGGGTGATTTGAATAAAGAGAACCCTTCTCGAATAAAAAATCAAACCTTTCCTTCTTTTTGACATGATTAGATAGGAAGTTATTGATATTTGTGTTTTATCCATCCCTTTTAAATAAAAGAGGTCTTCAAAACTACTTTTTTATTAGACTGGAAGTATAAAAGTATTATATTCTATCAATATCACTTCCACAGGATTTAGAAAAAAGCTGTAGGGGATTTATAAAAAAAAATAGATTTTTTCGTAAGCTTTTGTATTAAATTAAATTAAATTGGGCATGTCTCTTCCTTTTAAGTTGATGACGTAGCAGCCACGTAAATTGTGCAAAGAGTTTATGAAATCTTAAAATTACCTGCTTAAATCCCATTGCCAATAAAAGAAGAGGTAAGAAAATTATTACGCAGCACGACTGTAGGGCAACAGGTTAAGTGACTAAGTCTACAAATTGACAAAATAATGTAACTACTAAAATTAAGTGTGCACTTAATCATTATTTGCAACTAATGCTCGTAATCTTCAGACACACAATAAATCAAATCAAAGCGTTCCGATGGTGCTACGATACATGTGGACCTTCTAATATTTTACAATTGATTATAATTAATTTTAAAAGATTTTTCATTCTTACTCGTAGATCTAAAATCTATTTGAGGTTTCGATATCAGAAGATTTTCACGGGCTAGTTAAAAGACGTATCACCCTTTTATTTTTCATCGTAGAATTGGTAACATAACAAAAGTGCACACTACTACTTCATGTCAATTACATCGTGGTTTTTTTTGGAAGTTGCCTTACGAAAGCAGACAAGTTTTTTCGTCTCTGGTCTGGGCGTTTTACTTTATGAAATATTTTTTTTTTTATGTGAAGAGTGTCAGGTTTAATATTGAAAACAAAACGATGTACATTTTTTCACATTTTAAATTTAAAAAAAAAAAAATCAAAACATTATTTTTGAAATATACAGAATTGAAAAGCATTTGATCCAGGGTTGTATTTTATGTACAGTGAAAGCTCCCGTGGGCGGACACCGACCGTCAGAGCAGAGTTGTCCGTTGTGGAGAGGTGTCCGTCTACGGGAGTGTTGATTAGAAATGACCTGCATTCACTGCTATTAAATATTCTATTATGTATTGATATGTAAGTGAAACAAATTTGAATGCATACTCTGATATCGAAGGGACTGAAGAAATAGTCCGCTCAGTAGAGGTGTCCCCTTGCGGGAGGTGTCCGCAAGTAGAGTTTTCACTGTATATGAAAATGTACTTGTATTTTTTAGAATTTTTTAAAAGCTTGCACCTCCAATACCTATTTTTAAAAAAAGTTTCTTAAAAGAGTGCAAAACACTTTGTTAAAATATTTTTCGTTATTAACTTTCAAATAAACTCACATTTACAAAAAGTACCTTTAAAAAAATTTTTTTTTTAAACTTGCACATATAAAGATTCTATTTGAAAAGGCATTTACATAAGGTACCATAAAATAATATTTAAAGAATTATATGTTTTCCTATGTTACATTAATATAAAAGTACCCTTAAAATAGTACCTGAAAAAGTACCTTCAAAAGGTAAATCTTTAAACAGCACTCCTAAAGAAATCTACATAAAACTATCTACATATTTGCATAAGCTTTACAATTACTTTCTTCTCATTACGAGGGCTGCTATATATATTTCTGGCCTGGAAACACCGATTGCTGCCAAGTGCAATCTGACATTTCCATTGGAAAGTTTGTTATTTTTAAGCATAATCGTACTCAAAAGGTTTTTACGTACGACCGTTATTTGTGTTGTTTACAGTGACTTGAAAAAATTAATATAGAAAAAAATGGCATTAACTCGTGAACATTTTCGTGCCATCATTTTTCACAACTTTCGACGTGGATTATCACGACAAGAGTGCATTGATGAACTTAAATCTTTGTATGGCGATGAAGCACCATCCTATAGAACTGTGAAAAATTGGTATATGAATTTAATCGTGGCCGAAGCTCGCTCAAAGACGAATTCCAGAGCCAGAGAACATTGATGCCGTGCGTGAACTCATAATGCAAGATCGACATGCGACATACCGAGAGATAGAGACATCCTTGGACATTTCTTCCACCAGCATACATTCGATACTGCATGAACACCTGGCCGTAAAAAAAGTGTGTTCTCGTTGGATCCCGCACAATTTGGAAGTCGCTCAAAAAAGGCTCGTGTCGATTTGTGCAAAGAAATGTTGCAAAAATACGATTGCGGTGCTTTAAAAGACGTTTATAAGATCGTCACAGGTGACGAATCATGGATCTATGCGTATGAGCCCAAAAAGAAACAACAATCGACCGTGTGGGTCTTCAAAGACGAGCAAAATCCACACAGAGAAAAGAAATTCGTTATGAGAACCGAATTTGTTGCCAATCGAATTTTGTCGGTTGTGTGTATTATCTTGAATTCGGTTGTAGTAACTGAATAAATATAGCGGTCACAACTATTTTAAAAAATGATTCTTGTGTGATTATAAAATATTATTGTGAATTAAATAAAACAATCAAATATTTTAATGTTTATTTTTATTTTAAAATTAAATTATAGGAATACGATTACAAATTACATTTCATGTCTCGAGCCATCAATTTCAGCCTACTCTTTTCATCATCATGATTCTTCTCCTCTACATAGTTTTTTCAAATTTTCATCCCGTACCGCACGTCTTGCTGTAGAAATGCATTAAACATTTAAGAGTTTTTTTATTTTACAAATGTCTTTGTGAGGGTGTTTTTGGACTTACCATTTAACAATATTGGGGAAGTTTTTACCACTTACAATATATCTTGTATTTTTATTCTAAAATATTGATTATTTTTTGTGTAATTTGTACAAATTCCTTTTTATTATGTCAAATATTTTTCGATTTTAGACTACATAATCGGTTTGGTTTTCAGTAATAATATGCTGAATAAGTTTAGTTGCATCTTCTATTTAATAGAATAGATTTTAGTAAACATATAAATCGGTTAGGTTAACTTCTTCAAGAGGTGTTACAACCAACATTTGGAGACAAATATCATTTGTTGGCTTTTAATGTAAAAAATGAATCAAAATGATTAATTATTGATATTAAAAATCAAATTATTATATTAGCAATTAAATTTTGAACATACCAATCGAATTTATACCTATCTGTTTTCTGTGTGCAACGAAAGTTGTTCGTGGAAGAAGCACTTCGAAGCAAATGGTCGCCTGCTTCTTCGGCAAAACTGTTCATGCGGCGACTGTTCCGCTTGAGCAACATAGGACGGTCACTTCTGAGTGGTACACTACAATTTGTTTGCCTGAAGTTATCGGAGAAATTTGAAAAACCAACAAGAGAAGACGAATCATTGTTCACCATGACAATGCGAGCTCTCACACATCGGCTCAAACCAGAGCGTTTTTGACCGGCCAAAACGTCGAAGTAATGGGTCATCTGCCGTACAGCCCTGACTTGGCACTTAATGACTTCTTCTTGTTTCCGCACATCAAGAAAAAAATGCGTGGTCAACGATTTTCGTCGCCAGAAGAAGCTGTTGAAGTGTTCAAAAACCATGTTTTAGAGGTGTCTCAATCGGAGTGGAAAAAGTGCTTCGACAACTGGTTTGTGCGCATGCAAAAGTGTATAAATCATGCTGGAGAATACTTTGAAAAACAATAAAACCATTTTTGATTATAAATATTCGCATTTTCACTGTTAGGCCAGAAATATATAGAGCAGCCCTCGTACATAGTCTTTTAATGTTAAAATGTTCTAAGAAAGTTCCTTTAAAAATACTCTAAAAAACTAAAAATTTCCTGAAAGTATTTTTAAGTACTTTTGCAAAAATGTACTTTTACGAACAACAAAAAATGCTTTTAGAAATTTAAAGTGACAAATCAGCATCTGAAATTAAAACGTATTAAATGGCAGTTAAAGATGTACATGGGCCGTATTAATAAAATATATAAAGGCATATAGACAACTAAATATCTGACAAATGTTTTTGGCTAAAGTTAATTTTCGTTTCGAAATATTAAAGCAATATCGTTAATAACCAACCTCAAGCTTTAATTTCTTATTTCGTTTGCTCCTAGATATCTTTAACCATTTTTAAGAGGGAATAAATCTAATTTTGTCGTCTAAAACTTATTCCTCTCATAAGACGAACGGCCAACTTTATACAGATTACACTTGATCAGCTCGAACAATTACTGAAAAAGATGCGAATATCCAATTGACACAAATCTTCTTTATAAAGGAACAAGAAAACAACTGATAAAAGAGCTATGCTTTTAATTTTAAGAACAAACAGAATAAATAGGAAATATATTAGTAAACTTTTCGAGTTACAAACTATCTTTTTCTAGATACTTAAAAGCCAACCAAGTGACCTATTTTCTAGTTTTCGTACAAAAAATTTTTTGCAATATTTTTTGTATTTGTACGTAATAAATTTTTAATAAATACTTATTTTCTTTTAATTTATTTAAAACTTTATTCAAATCTATTTAATTAATTATCACACTTTTTATTTTGTTTTGTACTTTATCGTTAATAAACAACCCATTTTTTTCTGTAGCAATTTAATGGCAAATCATTTTGTACAGAAATGAAAGCTTGATTAAAAGGAAGTCAATAATTAATAAACTATTTTCATAAAGTGAAATTATGTTTGATTATTCTCCCCAGTTGTATTTATTATTCGTTCAAAACAATAAATTTATTTTTTTTTTTATATTTATTTAATTACATTTAATACTTTCATTTAACTTTTGATGCAACTGCATTCGTTGTTGGTCAATTAATTTCAGACCAAAAAAAAAAAACTATAAATAAAAAAACGAAAGAAAAAAGAAATAAATATTAATAATTAGAGAAAATGATTAAAATGAAAAATATATTGTAAAAAAAACTTTCACTACAAAAGAAAAAAATTGTTTGACTGAATTAAATTTACTGCATTGCCAGAGATATGAAAACAATAAATTTAAATGCATAGAATTCCTATGAAAAAAAACAACAAAGAAAACAAAAATGACATGGAATTGAGGTTATGGGGACTTTAAGCTAGAATCCAATGTAAGATACGTAGACTGCAATTTACCAATAACCTACATACGGTGTTAATAAACTTTGCAGCATAAAAATTTAAATTGATAAAAATGTTAAGCACTAAACGGCATAAAGAGAATATAATTTAAGTAGAGAAGTTTTGAAGAAGTTAGTTAATATTGTTTAAAGTTTTAAAGCAATTGTATCTCTTTGTTGTCAGTTCTATAGACATTTGTTTCCTTTTAAATAGTATGAAAAATGCACATTTATAAAATGCATTTTTTTTAAACAACAATTTGTTTAAATTAAATTAAATTTTATTTATTATATTTCCTTTTACTATATTAAGATTTGTAAATCTCTAATTAGTACGAGCCGAATGGAATACTCTTTGTTTATATACGTTTATACAATAACGTTAAGAAAAAATGACCGGCACAAAGAGAAAATGATTTAAATTTAATTTTAATATATCTATTTGTTATACACAACAAATTCAATTTTGTTTTCAAAAGCTATTGTGCGCTTTAATGCATTTGTCGTTTAGCTACAAACTGTATTGGTGCAGCTGCCGACCACTTATGTAAATTCTAGTGTATTTTGACCATATTCAGTTAACAGCGACTTTAAAAAGAACATTTTGTTTAAATCACATAAACATATCTCATTTTAATTTTTCATATTTTAGTCATACAACGAAACATTGGTCGGCACGAGGAGAGAACGATTTTCATGTGTTAGACCATTTAATTGTTCAAATGTTTAGTTGTTGCTTCCAAAAGCGTCTGTATGAGCTCGCACTGTAGTATTAATTACAAGAAATAAAGTACACTTTCAAAAATAATTATATATACTTTTATTTGAACGATTTTATAGAAATATTTTCAATATTTTCAATATTTTTAACATACTGAATTAAATAGAAAATATTAGAATGAATTTCAGTAAGACCTGTAACGTACAATATTGGGGCTATTTAGGGATATTTAATCAGGCATGTTCTGAATTCCACACAAAATTTTCACTTCAAATTTTGTAGGGCATTGTTTTTGTAAAAAATAATTATACAGCAACAATGCTTTAAAAAATTTAAAGTAAAAATTTCGTGTGGAATTTAGAAAATGCCTGATTATTTGAAAAAGCTGTCTTGATCATTTATAACGTTAATCGTGCTTTATTTCTTACAACAAAAAAATTTTTTAACAATTAACAATTTTGTTGTATTTTTTATAAAATACTGCCATTAGATAATAATCAGCAAAATTATGGGAAAGGCTTCCGGTTATAAAAGTTATCCGGCTTTGGGTAGACACTTTGTATACTTAAGACTAAAACAAAATTGACTCAATGAGAATTATAACCAATTAATAAAAAAAATCTACATCAAAACAAAAATTTTTGAAATTTGAATTTAGAAAATTTTTTGAAAATCTATTTTAAATAAAAAAAAATTTATTTTTTACTAGAGTTGAAATATTTATTTTACAAAAAAAGTTAGGTGAAACACAAAGAAATATACAAATTCGTGGTCTGAACTCCGCAGACAGACATTGCAGACTGTAACTCCGCTTAATTTTAGGAACATAAATTAAAAAAAAAAACAAGTTTTTATAATTTTAAGTTGTCCCACAAACATTGGTTAATGCTGAGCCATGACTTACCGCAGGCAGCTTTTAATTTAACCAGCTTTGTTTCCGAAAAGAAACTTTAAAAAAATATGGGTTCAAAATACTTCTCAAATATTTTCCCTTGTAAAACAAAAACTAAAAGATGCTTCTGGAAAGTTGATGTTTGATGTCAGGCAGCATTTAAATGATAATTGAGACACTAAACAGTTATACTATTTTAACGTTTATTATCTTAAATCTAGTGTTTTGTTAATGTTTCTCTTTTCTTATATTTCATTTAAATCAATCTTTTTGTTTAGTTTTAAGTACTTAAACATCTTGAGTTTTATATTTTTCTTAATTTTTTCTACAAATACTTTTTCTACATTTATTTAATGGCCTAAAACAATAGATCTTTTTGTATTTTTTTATAGTTTTTATAATAAAATTCATTTAACAAAACTTGCAGTAGCCGAGATTAGAACGCCAAACGTTTGTTTTTTATAACGTTTTCTTTAGACTTATTTTTTTTTTATAAATTCGTCTTTTAAACATAATGGTTTTTCATTGTATGTAACAGTAAGTTTTTTGTTTGAATTGTTTTACATAAATTATAATATTTCTTACAATCGTTTGTCTTACACAGGTTTATTTGGGTATTTTATTGTGTGTGAATGACCGCGCCTATCCACTTATATGAGTGCCATAAATACAAAAAGTGTTAATAGTTTTTAAATAGTTTCTCTAAAATATAAACAATTATAGTTCATTGACACTAAAAGTGGTGTTGTGGCGTTAAAAAAGAATAATTATTAACTTTGATTCGCAAAATAGTGTGAACATAACCAATTTTATTTTAAATGACTCAGAAAGATTGTTCCAGTCAACAAACAAACAATCAACTAACTGTTCATTTGAAATTCAGAAACAAAAATCATTTGATAAGTTAAGGGAAAATATATGACGCGAGGGCAAGTCAATAGGACTTTTCAAAACCACAATTTATAAAACACATGTGGCAAAATTCTAAATTCAGTTATTAGTAATTGTAATATAATTTACATTATTTTCCCCTATTTATTTATTAATTTTTTTAAATACCTTATTTTTTAGCTTTGGTCTTATTTGCAACTTACCTGAAAAGAATAAAAATAAAAAAATATTAGTATTGCAAAGAAATAAAAAATAATAATAATCTTTAATAAATAATATCGAAAAATGCTTAAATCTAATAAAATTGATTGCTTAAAAAATCATTAAAAGCTTAAAAGTTTTTTATTTTTTTTTTTTTAGGTTTTAAAAAAATTTTAATTTTAGTATAAGAACAAATGAATCAACTTAATTCGGCTCTGTTCACGTATATTTTTAAAATTATTAAGAAAGAAAAATTATTTAAAAATATCTGTAATAACTTTTAAAGAAAACAGCCAAAGTAAGACAATAACAAAATGTAATGCAGAATTTACCAGATCGCATCATTTCTTATAGTCACTACTCGCATCTCTCTACCTCTAAGTTATTTGTAAACATCAAGCTAATTTTTATTATTACTAAATGGTTTTCTTTTTATTTTTTTCTTTTTGTGGGTTTTGAGAAAATATATCAAGAAGTAAGAAGGCAGCAAGCATTTAACTTTCGCTAATAAAAACCAAAACTATCGTTTGAAAGGCGTGTGCTGCTACTTGAGCAATGACACATTTATGCCTTCCTTCAGTCATAATATTTGTCTCCATTAAAAACAAAAAAAGCTTATTTTTACATTTGTCATCTTTAAAATCAATACTTTTTTTTGCCTTAAATAGGTTTAAACTGGCGTTTTATAAATACTGACAAAATTTTTTGATAAGCGCTTCCTTTAAAAAAAAAATAAATTGCGAAGAAGCATTGTCAATAACTCAACTATTGTTAAGTTTTCCAAACATCTATACAGAAAAAATTAAAAAAATTTTATTTTCTAATTTTTAATTATTATTGCATTAAACCGGCACAAAAGTTTAACAGAAATGTCTATAAAAGTGAAAGTAGACTTTGTCAAAAACTAATTTAAATCAGAAAAAATTTCAGATATAAATCTATTTGTGTTTAACTCTCTTGTTAATGAAACAAACCTCAGAAAGATAAAAAACATTTAAGTCAAAGGGTCCACTTTCAAGACAATGAAATAGAAAGAAACATCATAATAAAGTGAATTAATAAATAAATAAAAGTATTAAATTAATTTAACCAAAATACCCATATTAAATCAACTCTCTACATTAACTCTCTATAAAATTTGCTCCTTTTAATTTAAAGTTTAACCAAAGGTTAAATAGGTTACAAAAGAAGTGAACAAAGTTACGACGTTTAATAAAAAGTACTTTTTGATATAAAAGTACCATTAAATAATAAAAAAAACAATACTATATTAAAGAAGGTTTGGAGTCAAGGAATTTTTTTAATTATTAATATTACAATGAAAATATTATTTTTTTTTTAAATATGATGCTTTTTATATAAGAATTAATAAAAATAAAAAATAGTGAAAAAGTACCTTTAAAATTAGTAATAGAAGTAAAACGTGACATCAAAAATAGGACAATTATTCAAAAAAAATGTAATTTATAATAGAAAAAAGCACCTTTCAATTAAAAGGTTTAAAAACATTTTTTTAAGTATACTTCAATAAAAAGTAGTAACATGACCTTTGATCAAAAAAGTAGGATTAAAAAGTACTTTTTCTTTCTCAGTAGAATTAGAAGTAAAAAGTATCTGAACTAAGGCCAGTTGTAAAGTTTTTCATTTGATTATAAAAACAGTACTTGATACTTTAAGTTCCTTTTACAAAACATTTTAAAACTGTGATCCAAGTTTTGCAGAAATAATTTGAATAAAAAGTACGATTTCGAAAATAAAATTTTTTTAGAGAAATGTTGTACAATAATACTGTTTGTGAAGTAAAAACTTTCCACTTACAAGTAATCAGGTTTGTAAGGGAAAGAAACAAAATTATCGCCAGCAAATATAGATTAAAATGGCATGATTCTTTTATAATGAATTACTATTTGGACGGAATTAAAAAAAATACCAGGATGTACTAATGATTTTCAGATCATTGCAGCAGAACCTGCTTCCTTGCATCGAAAAGGATGCTTCAGTAAATCGCAAAACTGCAATATCTTTTTAGTTAAAAAGTACCTTTCAAAAACTGCTGAAAAAAAAAATAAACAAGAAATATTTTGTATAGGAAATACTGATTAACTCTTATCTTGCAATAGCTGTAAATCATATTTTTGAAAGCACAGTAGACGTGTTCCCTGCAGACACTTTAATATATTCGTTACATATCGTTAAGTCTTACATGCATTCTCTTTATTAATGATATTACTTTTATGTCTAAAAGTATTTTGTTCATAAAAAAATAACTTGAGGTTATTAAGAGTATTTTTTTTTAAACTTACGTTCCAGTTAAGGAGTTTACTGTGGCTATTGTTAAAGTGATTACCCTTAATACAATGGGAGGGTGTTTGTGTGCACACGTATTTTACCTGATTAGCGCTGCATAATTAGTGATGGGGTTGTGGTTTTAAAACTGCACTTTATTTGATTTTCATAATAAATTAATTTTAAACTAAACTTAAGATTGTATGTATGCATGTGTACA
Organism: Gymnosoma rotundatum; assembly: GCA_916610165.2. Classification (NCBI taxonomy): domain Eukaryota; kingdom Metazoa; phylum Arthropoda; class Insecta; order Diptera; family Tachinidae; genus Gymnosoma; species Gymnosoma rotundatum. The sequence continues at coordinate 123,058,831 of OU744336.1, read as the reverse complement.
ATTACAAGAGAAAACATGCACCAGGAAATTCAGTACGAGCGCAATGAAGAGAAACTTTTGTAAAAAAAATGTTTAAATTATAAAATATTTTTTAAATTTAAAAATTTTAATTTAAGAAGGAAGAAGCGATACGGTTTATGATTATTTCAATAAATTTTATAAATCTATTTTTTTTACTTTTAAGCAATAGATATCAATTAAAAACAAGAGTGCTATATTTGACTATGCCGAATCTTATATACCCTTCACATTGTATATCTATATAAATCTAGTTTAGTGAACAAACTCTAATCAAAATAACATATACTGGAATGAGAGAGAATTAAAAAATAAGAAAAAAATTGAGTACTATATACGAGTATAAGTTTACATAAAAATGCCATGGGCTCTTAAAAAATGCTTAACCCATGCATTTTTAAACAATTTTAGTATTTCCTTAAAGATCTCTTAAAAAGCTTTTAAATGATACCCATATTGATATTTTAAAAAATTTGGTGGTCAACCACACTTTTCTATGAAAAGTTCAGAGGTCCATAACTCGGATATATGAGCGAGCGCCAATTTTTTCACACGTGGTTTTATTTTTTCTTATTTTTAATTCTATATCGACTTCATATAACTGTTTTTCTTTTATTTTTTATTGGAGTTACTTCATTAAAATAAACTTCTTCTAGATGAAAAAATTAAAGACAGGTTTTGTCCGCTGTATGACATAGACCAATTTTGCTGATTTTTATTAGCCAACTTTTCGATTGGCGTATTTAAATTTGCATCTAGTGCCTTGATTTCAAGCCAAATACGGACGAACAGATACAGATAGACGTCGCTCAATCGACTTCGCTATGCATAAGAGCTCAGAATATATATACTTTATGGGATCGGAAATGGATATTGTGGAAATTAGACACTGACTGACAAACCCTTTCTCCACTTTTTACGGTGAAGGGTATAAAAAAACAAGACGCAAAACAGAACTTGAAACTAAGAACAAGAAGTATAAAACGATAAAAAAAAGTCATTAACACATGTCGTGCAAAATTGTTAGAATTTTTGGCAGCATTTGTTGACCACTAAATTATTCGACGGAGTTACTGTAGGAAAAAATCGACAAAAAAGAAAACAAAATCACAAAAAAATCAATTCTGCCAGCCAAAACAAGTGGCAAAGTTCTAACGACACAACTGTAGTGACAATGATGATGACAACAAAAATCTAGCCACAAGATGAAGATGACGAAGGCACTACAAAGTAAAACTAATTTTTTCTTTTTTCTGCTATCAGCGATTCTGATACAGGAAATATGTTGAAATGCTTGAAAGCAGCAAAAAAGGACATTATTTCCAACACAACGGCCACACCATCTGACAAAAGTGCAACAAATTTTGTACAGGAATTCAAGTGGAAGCCACAGATAGAAAGGAAGATAAAGAATTTGGTTTTCGCAGCCACTAAATAAAAGCAGGGATAAAGTGGAAGTATAAAATAAGCGATGCGATTTTTATTTATTTTTTTTTTGCTACAATAATGACGGTAATAACTACTTTGGGCACATGTAATGAAAGTCGAAGAACAAAAAACAAATGTTCAACGTTGCAAATAAGACAGAGTCAGTTATCATGTATCTTGTTCGCAAATAGAATTGCATCACGTGACCTCCTCTATCACAAACAAGCCAGTAATTATCTTGGCTTGAAAATATAAAAATCATGAGAAGAGGAACGAGCATTGGAACGACAAGAAAATTGTTTTTTTTTTTTTGTTAAGATTGTGTGGCGAGTTAGGATTTCCTTTAAATTTTTGCTAATTTGTTGTTTTTTTTTACTCACTGCTTGAAATGAAACTCAACAAAAAAAAAAAAAAAAAAAAAAGTTTGTGTTGCAAAAAAAAAAACAAAAATAATTAAATTTCGTGCTTGGTTTTTCTACATAAAATATCAAGTTGGCAAATTAATTATTTGTAATTTAAGACACCAAATATTTTGTCATTAAACTCGTACAATACAATGGAAATGTTAAAGAAAATTTAGTCGCTGAATTCTTAGATACAATTAAGATGCAGCATAATAACGAAAGCTATAACAAAAAAAATCTAAATTTCGAAATAAAATCAAATAATGAAGTAATTTTTAACAGCAAAACTTTTTAAAAGCAAAAATAAATTACAGAAATATCACATTTTTATTGATTTTTTTTTTCATATAATAATATTTAAAAATACTTTAAGATCCAAAGATTTTTTTAGGAATAGAAGAAATACTTTGTGTACAAGGAGTAATATTTAAAAACCTAACATATCATCTTGGCATTAAAAAGTAAAGAGATATAGAGTACTTTTAATCAACTTAAAAATCCTATAAAAACCAATTGAAAAGTATCATTAAATAAGAATTAATTTCAAGTTAAAAATAAAAACAAAATAATTCCATTTGACAAAAAGTACGCAAAATAAAGTACTTTTAACAAAAAGTAGGAAGTAGCTTGTATGAAAAAATAACTATTAATTCTAAATAATATACAGCAATACCTAGCACAGTACTGCTTCGAGCAGTACAGTTTCTCTATAGTACAGTTTTAATTTTTAAATTTAAAAAAAAAAAACAAAAGTTGTTCTCGGAAAAATTATTTAAAAAAATTTAATTTTCGACATAAATTTTTTAAACATACTACGTCAGAAAATTATAAACATATGTTACAAACTATCGTTTTTTGTCTCGATTATCATCATATCATTTAATATCTTTCAGGGGCAGGGGGGTTGTTAACAGCCGCATAGGGCTCTAGAACCGTACTATGCAAGGTATTTCTGTATTGATAAAAAACAGACAAAATTGTTATTACATATGAACAAAAAACAACGTATAGCCAAGAGCTGTTGAGTCCTAAAAGAACTCTGGGGCAAAAAGAGGTCTTTTTTAAAATGATTTAAAATAACTAAAGAAATCAGAAGCTTAATAGAAAAGTTTGTATTTCAAAGAGAAGACTCTTACACGAGAAAACCTATTCTACTTTTCTAATAAAATGTGCTGTTTGATAAAAACAGGACTGTAGAATAATTGTTGTAATTAGTAGCGAATTTTTTAAGAAAAAAAAATGTTTTTAATTGGGAAGTAACTTTTGCTAAAAAGTGCCTTTATTTATATTACTTGTACTTTGTAATAAGAGAGCATGTAGCTCTACATAAAACACAAACTCTCATTAAAAAGGTATCACATAAAAAAGTACTTTTTTAATCATAAAATAAATTTTTATATAAAAGTTCTGTTTATTAAAAATAACCTTTTACTGAAAAGTGCCTTTATTTATAATATTAAGTACTGGTGCTTTGTAATAGAAAAGTAGCTTTTAATAAAAACAGTAACTCTTAAAAATGTATTACTTAAAAAAGTACCTGTTTTAGCAATAAATAAATTTTTATATAAAAGTACCGTTTGTTAAATACATCACTTCTAAAGACTGCCTTAAGAAAACCTAAGTAAAAGATACCTTTTATAAAAAATTACCTGGGAATTGTTTAATGAAGAAATACTTTGTAGAGAAATTGGAGGTTTGAATAAAAAAAGAAATTTCTTAGTAAGAATGATATTTTATAAAAAATATTTTAGCTAAAAAATACATATAATATAATAGTACCTATTGAGTTAAAAATTACCTTTGACCAACAACGTTAACTTTAATAAATAAGTGCCTGTTAATAAATAAATGCAACTGTTGCCCAACAATTGTATTAAATAAGTATAGCGTTAGAGAAAAAAAGCCAACTAAAATTTTTATTTAATTTTTTTAAACAATAAAATCGCTTTGATCTTAAAATTTCCCTTGTGGGCACATTTCTTCTCATTATGGGCAAATTTATTCGCTGAATCGTAAAACTGAATCAGCGCATATTAAAAAAAAAAATAGTTTATACTTTTTATATTTTATTTATCTTTAGCTAAATAAATAACAATTTGTTGGTTTGACGATTTTTTTTCTTTTGCCTTTCTTGGCTGAAGGACATTTAAGAAAGTATTTAAAATTCTATTATAAATTTTCCATGTTGTTGGAAATAGTTTTATTTAATTTTTGCAGCAAAAACAAATCACTGTCCTCCTTTGTTTAACCTTTTTCTTGCAATATTTTCTAACCTTAAAAATTCATTTCATTGTGACTTGCATAACATGCACTATTACAAACGAACGTATGTATGTATGTGAGTATGTATAAATGTATTGACTATTAAAATTATTTGACAATAGAAGCCCCAAAGAAAATAAAGAAAGAACGATAAAAGCAAATCGTTGGTGTTACATAAAAAGGTCCTAACTCTAATTCTTACGAAATTGAGTATTTCGCGATTCAAATACATTTCACACAAATGCAACTCGTCCCAAAAGTTAAATGTATTAGAATAAACAAATAAATTTTAAATATTACTTTTTAACGATTTTACCTTCTGCTGTAAAGTTACAAATATGTGACTTAGGGCCTTTCTACATGGGACCAATGAAATATAACAAAACTGAAACTACTTACACTAAAAGTTTAATTGAAAAACTTTTTTCTTCTGTTTTATATGTGACTTGCTTTTTTCAATAAACACACACACACATTCACATTACGATTAATTTACTTAAACACACACAGTCATATGCGCTTGCTACTTAAGTAGAAGTTTTCTTCAAGTGGGTTTTATTGAGTGATAAAAAACTTAAGGCTAAACTTTCGTTCGAATGGTCCAAATCTTTTGAAACTAGTTTAAAACAAATTATACGCAGCATGTTCACAAAAAATAAAGCAAATTAACAAAAAAAAAAAATACTTTAAAGCCCACTATATGTATGTACATCTTGCTATTAAATTGTATGTATATAACTGTAACACTTTGGCCTGTAGTTTAATAAGCAGCCACCCATTTGTTTGTAAATATTTTCAACACAGCATATTGGGTGTAAAAGTTTATGAGCAGACAAACTTTTAAAAGTAGTTAAATATGTAAAAAAAAGAAAAACAAAAACAATTGCTAAAACTACTGCAATAACAACAAGTTGAAAATAATTTTTTTTATGATTTTTTAATTGACCCAATTTGTTTTATTTTTTTTCTCTACTTTTTTGCTTCGTCTATAAAAAGAGTTTTTGCTTAATTGTATGAGTTTTTATGGGCCAATCAAATAGGAAATGTCTAAATGGTGTTAAAAATGTTTATAATTTCGTAAAATAATTAGTTTAAATGGGAGGGTAAATGATTTGTTGCAAGTTTAAAAAAAATAATATTAGCAACTGAAAATGAGAGGGTCTGTATTCAAAGTACCCAAAAAAGGGTTAAAATAGGACAAAGATATTGCTTTTTTAGTTTGTAACTTAAAAGGTTGAGCCTAACATTGAGATCTTTGTTGCTAAAATTCTGCATGGTATTATGGCAAGTGGTTTTTGCAAAAAAAAAAAAAAAAAAAATAATAATGAATAATATTTCACTCTCAAAAAAAAGACGTTTTCCTTTTAATAAAAGAGAGCTCTTTGCAAAACTGGGTACTTTTTAACCGACTTCAAAAAAAGAAGGAGGTTATACAATTCGGCTCAGTCACTTCTGATCCGATTTTAAAAATTTTTGGTTATATGATAGATTATGCTTACAGATTGGTCCCGTTTTAAAAACAGCTCATAATCTTAAAAATTAAAGGGTGTCCCCATACATCATACATATTTTTTACGTGTTTTATGAATTGTAAAGGGCACTTCTGTAAAATTTAAAATGACTGCGTATTACTATAGCTCCCAAAAACCAAAAATTATACAAAAATATATCTAAAAATTAAAGGGTGCCCCCATAATTGATGTAAATTTACTTATATAGGCCTATCTTTTGAACCGTTATAGACAAACTCATGTAAATTTGACGCAATGTCGATTGCTATGGCCGTTATAGTAACAGCTGATTTTTAAATTATAAATAAAGGGTGCACCAATAGTTCATTTAATTTGGTATGTGGCCATACTTTTAAATAGTTGTAGACAGACGATTGAAATTTAAAAATAACCTTTATTCCTATAACAATAAGTATAAAATTTGGATTTGGAAATAAAAGGGTGTCCCAATAGTTGATATAATATGGTGTATGTGGGCGGGCTTTTGAACCGTTATAGACAGAATGTCCACTACTTTATTTAGTATAATAAGAAGTATAAAAATGTTATATTATAAATTAAATAGTTGATATAATCTGATGTATATGGGCAAACTGTTGAACCGTTACAGAAAGACGGTTTAAATTTACACAGAAGTATATAATTTGAATTTGGATATTAAAGGGTGACCCTATAGTTGCTGCAATTTAATGTATATTGCCAAACTATATAAGTGTGTCCCAATAGTTAATGTAACCTAATTTATGTGGCCATACACAAGGGTGTGAAGATAGCTCCGTCAGTTAGCTTCGTTTTAGACAACCCTGTTATTGTTTACATACATCTCACTCAGAAAATGTTAAGTTAACAGAGTTGAATTATATTAACATTTGCGTTTGAAAAATAAAAATATTAATAAAAAAGAATATAAATGCATATAAAATTAAGTTTATATATTAATAGCAAAATATACAAAGTCAAAATATAAGGATTTTTAAAAAGAGGTCGAAAAATTTATTTTCTTTTTTTTTTATACAGGTATTTATCAAATACCCAAAAATAGGTAAAAATTGAAAAGGTGCGGCTTAGCGGACTACTGGGGGAGAGAGCCTCGACATTATAGATTTCAGAACTGTAAAGGTTATATTCAGAATTTGTATAGGTTTTTAGTAATGACATGAAGAAAAATGTGAAATTACGCATTACCCCATATGAAATTTTTTAAATGCCCAAAAATGGGTCAAAATTGAAAAGGTGCGGCTTAGCGGACTACTGGGGGAGAAAGCCTCGACATTATAGATTTCAGAACTGTAAAGGTTATATTTAGAATTTGTATAGGTTTTTAGTAATGACATGAAGAAAAATGTGAAATTACGCATTACCCCATATGAAATTTTTTAAATGCCCAAAAATGGGTCAAAATTGAAAAGGTGCGGCTTAGCGGACTACTGGGGCAGAAAGCCTCGACATTATAGATTTCAGAACTGTAAAGGTTATATTCAGAATTTGTATAGGTTTTTAGTAATGACATGAAGAAAAATGTGAAATTACGCATTACCCCATATGAAATTTTTTAAATGCCCAAAAATGGGTCAAAATTGAAAAGGTGCGGCTTAGCGGACTACTGGGGGAGAGAGCCTCGACATTATAGATTTCAGAACTGTAAAGGTTATATTCAGAATTTGTATAGGTTTTTAGTAATGACATGAAGAAAAATGTGAAATTACGCATTACCCCATATGAAATTTTTTAAATGCCCAAAAATGGGTCAAAATTGAAAAGGTGCGGCTTAGCGGACTACTGGGGGAGAAAGCCTCGACATTATAGATTTCAGAACTGTAAAGGTTATATTCAGAATTTGTATAGGGTTTTAGTAATGACATGAAGAAAAATGTGAAATTACGCATTACCCCATATGAAATTTTTTAAATGCCCAAAAATGGGTCAAAATTGAAAAGGTGCGGCTTAGCGGACTACTGGGGGAGAGAGCCTCGACATTATAGATTTCAGAACTGTAAAGGTTATATTCAGAATTTGTATAGGTTTTTAGTAATGATATGAAGAAAAATGTGAAATTACGCATTACCCCATATGAAATTTTTTAAATGCCCAAAAATGGGTCAAAATTGAAAAGGTGCGGCTTAGCGGACTACTGGGGGAGAGAGCCTCGACAGTATAGATTTCAGAACTGTAAAGGTTATATTCAGAATTTGTATAGGTTTTTAGTAATGACATGAAGAAAAATGAGAAATTACGCATTACCCCATATGAAATTTTTTAAATGCCCAAAAATGGGTCAAAATTGAAAAGGTGCGGCTTAGCGGACTACTGGGGGAGAGAGCCTCGACATTATAGATTTCAGAACTGTAAAGGTTATATTCAGAATTTGTATAGGTTTTTAGTAATGACATGAAGAAAAATGTGGAATTACGCATTACCCCATATGAAATTTTTTAAATGCCCAAAAATGGGTCAAAATTCAAAAGGTGCGGCTTAGCGGACTACTGGGGGAGAGAGCCTCGACATTATAGATTTCAGAACTGTAAAGGTTATATTCAGAATTTGTATAGGTTTTTAGTAATGACATGAAGAAAAATGTGAAATTACGCATTACCCCATATGAAATTTTTTAAATGCCCAAAAATGGGTCAAAATTGAAAAGGTGCGGCTTAGCGGACTACTGGGGGAGAAAGCCTCGACATTATAGATTTCAGAACTGTAAAGGTTATATTCAGAATTTGTATAGGTTTTTAGTAATGACATGAAGAAAAATGTGAAATTACGCATTACCCAATATGAAATTTTTTAAATGCCCAAAAATGGGTCAAAATTGAAAAGGTGCGGCTTAGCGGACTACTGGGGGAGAGAGCCTCGACATTATAGATTTCAGAACTGTAAAGGTTATATTCAGAATTTGTATAGGTTTTTAGTAATGACATGAAGAAAAATGTGAAATTACGCATTACCTCATATGAAATTTTTTAAATGCCCAAAAATGGGTCAAAATTGAAAAGGTGCGGCTTAGCGGACTACTGGGGGAGAGAGCCTCGACAGTATAGATTTCAGAACTGTAAAGGTTATATTCAGAATTTGTATAGGTTTTTAGTAATGACATGAAGAAAAATGAGAAATTACGCATTACCCCATATGAAATTTTTTAAATGCCCAAAAATGGGTCAAAATTGAAAAGGTGCGGCTTAGCGGACTACTGGGGGAGAGAGCCTCGACATTATAGATTTCAGAACTGTAAAGGTTATATTCAGAATTTGTATAGGTTTTTAGTAATGACATGAAGAAAAATGTGAAATTACGCATTACTCCATATGAAATTTTTTAAATGCCCAAAAATGGGTCAAAATTGAAAAGGTGCGGCTTAGCGGACTACTGGGGGAGAGAGCCTCGACATTATAGATTTCAGAACTGTAAAGGTTATATTCAGAATTTGTATAGGGTTTTAGTAATGACATGAAGAAAAATGTGAAATTACGCATTACCCCATATGAAATTTTTTAAATGCCCAAAAATGGGTCAAAATTGAAAAGGTGCGGCTTAGCGGACTACTGGGGGAGAGAGCCTCGACATTATAGATTTCAGAACTGTAAAGGTTATATTCAGAATTTGTATAGGTTTTTAGTAATGATATGAAGAAAAATGTGAAATTACGCATTACCCCATATGAAATTTTTTAAATGCCCAAAAATGGGTCAAAATTGAAAAGGTGCGGCTTAGCGGACTACTGGGGGAGAGAGCCTCGACATTATAGATTTCAGAACTGTAAAGGTTATATTCAGAATTTGTATAGGTTTTTAGTAATGACATGAAGAAAAATGTGAAATTACGCATTACCCCATATGAAATTTTTTAAATGCCCAAAAATAATCAAAATTGAAAAGGTGCGGCTTAGCGGACTACTGGGGGAGAAAGCCTCGACATTATAGATTTCAGAACTGTATAGGTTATATTCAGAATTTGTATAGGTTTTTAGTAATGACATGAAGAAAAATGTGAAATTACGCATTACCCCATATGAAATTTTTTAAATGCCCAAAAATGGGTCAAAATTGAAAAGGTGCGGCTTAGCGGACTACTGGGGGAGAGAGCCTCGACAGTATAGATTTCAGAACTGTAAAGGTTATATTCAGAATTTGTATAGGTTTTTAGTAATGACATGAAGAAAAATGAGAAATTACGCATTACTCCATATGAAATTTTTTAAATGCCCAAAAATGGGTCAAAATTGAAAAGGTGCGGCTTAGCGGACTACTGGGGGAGAGAGCCTCGACATTATAGATTTCAGAACTGTAAAGGTTATATTTAGAATTTGTATAGGTTTTTAGTAATGACATGAAGAAAAATGAGAAATTACGCATTACCCCATATGAAATTTTTTAAATGCCCAAAAATGGGTCAAAATTGAAAAGGTGCGGCTTAGCGGACTACTGGGGGAGAGAGCCTCGACATTATAGATTTCAGAACTGTAAAGGTTATATTCAGAATTTGTATAGGTTTTTAGTAATGACATGAAGAAAAATGTGAAATTACGCATTACTCCATATGAAATTTTTTAAATGCCCAAAAATGGGTCAAAATTGAAAAGGTGCGGCTTAGCGGACTACTGGGGGAGAGAGCCTCGACATTATAGATTTCAGAACTGTAAAGGTTATATTCAGAATTTGTATAGGTTTTTAGTAATGACTTGAAGAAAAATGTGAAATTACGCATTACCCCATATGAAATTTTTTAAATGCCCAAAAATGGGTCAAAATTGAAAAGGTGCGGCTTAGCGGACTACTGGGGGAGAGAGCCTCGACATTATAGATTTCAGAACTGTAAAGGTTATATTCAGAATTTGTATAGGTTTTTAGTAATGACATGAAGAAAAATGTGAAATTACGCATTACCCCATATGAAATTTTTTAAATGCCCAAAAATGGGTCAAAATTGAAAAGGTGCGGCTTAGCGGACTACTGGGGGAGAGAGCCTCGACAGTATAGATTTCAGAACTGTAAAGGTTATATTCAGAATTTGTATAGGTTTTTAGTAATGACATGAAGAAAAATGAGAAATTACGCATTACCCCATATGAAATTTTTTAAATGCCCAAAAATGGGTCAAAATTGAAAAGGTGCGGCTTAGCGGACTACTGGGGGAGAAAGCCTCGACATTATAGATTTCAGAACTGTAAAGGTTATATTCAGAATTTGTATAGGTTTTTAGTAATGACATGAAGAAAAATGTGAAATTACGCATTACCCCATATGAAATTTTTTAAATGCCCAAAAATGGGTCAAAATTGAAAAGGTGCGGCTTAGCGGACTACTGGGAGAGAGAGCCTCGACACTATAGATTTCAGAACTGTAAAGGTTATATGTAAACACTTTTTTCAAATTGAGTTTGTGAGTAGTGATGCTGTCTTAACAGATGGCAGCATGTTAAAAAGTGAGAGTACGAAAATAAACAGATATGTTAAATTTGCAAAAGCAAGTGTTAGCATTTCTTGAAAAAAACTGAAAAAGCAAAAAGTCGTTACAAATTTGTGTTTTAATACCTATGTATATGAAATATTTTCTTCTGCATTCTAATTTTGTATGTGCCCTATGCTGCTCTTTGGACAAACATTATGGGCGTTATGGTTGACACAACAGCAACACGCATCGCAAATAGCCCTTTCGAAAGCTATTTTAATATTAATAAAAATATTACCCTTAATGGAAGAAGATATATAAGGCCGAGTGCTTATATAAGATCCTCTAAGAAATACATTCAGGCAAAGATAAGAGATATAGACTGTTTGCTTAATTCAAATGTAATTAAAGCCAATGCAAGGGACTTTTATAAAAGAAATTCGGAAGTTTTAGTTGAGGATCAATGGAAAAGAACTCCTAAAAAAGTGAAACTGATGACAGATATTGGTAAAATGGAATGCGAGAAACAATTTAAAAAAAACGTAGCTAAAGAAGAAATAGAAGTCAAAGTAAAGCTGAATAAAAATAAAGAAAAGGAAGAAAATGAAGTAAAGATATATAGCGAAAAGAAATTGCCAGAAAGTTTAAAAAATGTAAAATTTTTGCTGCTGGACTTCGAGCATATTTATAAAAATCTTCAAAAAGAAACACCCCAGTTTAGCCGATATATATACCTGCACGAATTTCAATCCCTTAATCCTCGTAGGGAAATATTTAACAATATAATTGATCTTTATTGTCACATTTTGTTTAACAAATATGGTATAACTGACAGTGATTGCCTTCCATGTGAATTTGGGATGGCTATATTTAATAATAAATCAACCTCAAATTTAAAAAATATAATAAAGATTGAAACGAAAAACAAAATCTTTATCCCAATACACACAGTAAACCATTTTACTTTTGTGTTTTTAAACTGTAAAGACAAGGAATTTTATTATATAAATCCTTTTATAGCTACAAGTGAAGAATTACAAAATAAATTTAATAGTTTTGTAAAATGCCTAGACGCTAACGAGGCATCAAATTGGACACTTAAAGAAATAAATCACTATAAACAAAGTGATTCTTATAACTGTGGCATTTTATGTATACAGTTTATTGAAGCAATTTTAATGGATAAATCACTGACAAAAATAATAAACCCAGACAAATATAGAATGACCATTAAGAACGACCTTATCAAATATGGAAAATCTAATATTAATTGTGTTCACTGTGAAGAAACTTACTTGACGCCTGCTTTTCAGTGTCAAAAATGCTTCAGGGGCGTTGATGACGGTTGTCTTAAATACGTTACAAGTTTATTAAAAAGCCCGGAACAATACAAATGCTTTCTGTGTGAATAGCTTACTACTTTTTTTCAATTTTTCTAAGTATTAATTACAACTGTGGAGATAAAAAATAATGTAGCTATATAAAATTTTATCAATGGTCTCAAAATTATTTCATACGATAGCTTAAATCTACTATTTTAATATCAATAGCTCTTAAATTATAAGGCTGAAAACGTGTACAAATATTAGAGTTAGAACAGTAAGAAAACCAAAACTAAAGAAAAGTACAAATATTAAAACATAAGTTTTTATTTCTGTAAAATCATTATAAACATCATTTGTATCAAATATGTAAGTTATAAAATATATTTTTTTTTATAAAAACGTGATAATTTCAATTTCATATCTATTTTGAAATAAATTACAATAAAAATGTTAAAAGAATCTTAAAAACATTTTAATGAAATAAAAGAAAATGTATTTTATTGTATTTTTAATATTGATTACAATAGCAAGAGAACTTTGATTAATACATAATATTTTTAGATACCTCTCTTTAAAAATTAAAATATTTTGGAAAAAGCCAAAAATATGTGTAACAACTTTTCGGAGAAAATTAAACGAGCATTTTTTAGGTTTTACCTAATTAATTCTATACATTTCTATTAAATAAAAATATTTTTAGTTTTTTATTTTATCATCTAAAATGAAGAACATTAATGAGTAAATTAATGTGAATAGAATTATAGAAAAATTAAAAAAAAAAAAAAAATCGACCCCGTGTTTTGAACCCAGAATATATGGACCAAAGTCTTAAAACATGACTTCTAGTCTACGCACATCTTATCAAACCATCGTGCCAAAAAACTAATGTCAACGAAATGATATTCAATAAACACATCAACAAACACTCAATGTAACGTTTTTTTGCTTTTGCAGTTTTTGCAAGTCTTGCTTTTGCAAATTTTTGAATTTGTGTTTCTTTTTTGTTCTCTCGTTTTTTATGACACAACGAAAAGTTCTGCTCTGTTAAGTCACCAGCCTGTTAAATTTAACACTTCAAGTTGAATGAAAAATATATGAACGTACTTGAAATATGTTTGGTAGCTTGTTACTTTATGTAAGAAAAAGTTAATAAATTTTAAGTTTTATTTTTTTTATTTATATAGTGCAATAGTAGTGACCCTAGTTAACACTTTCCATAAGGTGGCATTGCGTGCCACCTCTTCATTTGGCCACATTGGCCAAAATCCTTCACAGAAACCACTCATATGGCCCAAATAAAATTTTCATCATTTTTTCACTACTCACAAACTCAATTTGAAAAAAGTGTTTATATAGTGCAATAGTAGTGACCCTAGTAAACACTTTCCATAAGGTGGCATTGCGTGCCACCTCTTCATTTGGCCACATTGGCCAAAATCCTTCACAGAAACCACTCATATGGCCCAAATAAAATTTTCATCATTTTTTCACTACTCACAAACTCAATTTGAAAAAAGTGTTTATATAGTGCAATAGTAGTGACCCTAGTAAACACTTTCCATAAGGTGGCATTGCGTGCCACCTCTTCATTTGGCCACATTGGCCAAAATCCTTTACAGAAACCACTCATATGGCCCAAATTAAATTTTCATCATTTTTTCACTACTCACAAACTCAATTTGAAAAAAGTGTTTACATGGAGCAATAGTAGTGACCCTAGTAAATACTTTCCATAAGGTGGCATTGTGTGCCACCTCTTCATTTGGCCACATTGGGCAAAATCCTTCACAGAAACCACTCATATGGCCAAAATAAAATTTTCGTAATTTTTTCACTACTCACAAACTCAATTTGAAAAAAGTGTTTACATGGAGCAATAGTAGTGACCCTAGTAAACACTTTCCATAAGGTGGCATTGCGTGCCACCTCTTCATTTGGCCACATTGGTCAAAATCCTTCACAGAAACCACTCATATGGCCCAAATTAAATTTTCATCATTTTTTCACTACTCACAAACTCAATTTGAAAAAAGTGTTTATATAGAGCAATAGTACTGACCAGAGTAAACAGTTTCCATAAGGTGGCATTGCGTGCCACCTCTTCATTTGGCCACATTGGTCAAAATCCTTCACAGAAACCACTCATATGGCCCAAATAAAATGTTCATCATTTTTTCACTACTCACAAACTCAATTTGAAAAAAGTGTTTATATAGTGCAATAGTAGTGACCCTAGTAAACACTTTCCATAAGGTGGCATTGCGTGCCACCTCTTCATTTGGCCACATTGGCCAAAATCCTTCACAGAAACCACTCATATGGCCCAAATAAAATTTTCATCATTTTTTCACTACTCACAAACTCAATTTGAAAAAAGTGTTTATATAGTGCAATAGTAGTGACCCTAGTAAACACTTTCCATAAGGTGGCATTGCGTGCCACCTCTTCATTTGGCCACATTGGCCAAAATCCTTTACAGAAACCACTCATATGGCCCAAATTAAATTTTCATCATTTTTTCACTACTCACAAACTCAATTTGAAAAAAGTGTTTATATAGTGCAATAGTAGTGACCCTAGTAAACACTTTCCATAAGGTGGCATTGTGTGCCACCTCTTCATTTGGCCACATTGGGCAAAATCCTTCACAGAAACCACTCATATGGCCAAAATAAAATTTTCGTCATTTTTTCACTACTCACAAACTCAATTTGAAAAAAGTGTTTACATGGAGCAATAGTAGTGACCCTAGTAAACACTTTCCATAAGGTGGCATTGTGTGCCACCTCATCATTTGGCCACATTGGGCAAAATCCTTCACAGAAACCACTCATATGGCCAAAATAAAATTTTCGTCATTTTTTCACTACTCACAAACTCAATTTGAAAAAAGTGTTTACATGGAGCAATAGTAGTGACCCTAGTAAACACTTTCTATAAGGTGGCATTGCGTGCCACCTCTTCATTTGGCCACATTGGGCAAAATCCTTCACAGAAACCACTCATATGGCCAAAATAAAATTTTCGTCATTTTTTCACTACTCACAAACTCAATTTGAAAAAAGTGTTTACATGGAGCAATAGTAGTGACCCTAGTAAACACTTTCCATAAGGTGGCATTGCGTGCCACCTCTTCATTTGGCCACATTGGGCAAAATCCTTCACAGAAACCACTCATATGGCCAAAATAAAATTTTCGTCATTTTTTCACTACTCACAAACTCAATTTGAAAAAAGTGTTTACATGGAGCAATAGTAGTGACCCTAGTAAACACTTTCTATAAGGTGGCATTGCGTGCCACCTCTTCATTTGGCCACATTGGGCAAAATCCTTCACAGAAACCACTCATATGGCCAAAATAAAATTTTCGTCATTTTTTCACTACTCACAAACTCAATTTGAAAAAAGTGTTTATATAGAGCAATAGTACTGACCAGAGTAAACAGTTTCCATAAGGTGGCATTGTGTGCCACCTCTGCATTTGGCCACATTGGTCAAAATATCTTAGAGACCAAAATTTGATGTACTGACTTTTAATAAAAATAATTTTAATTTATGTAGATATAATTAAGAAGGTGTTGAAATCGCATAAATTTTATTATTTTCTACAAATTTATTGTTAAATATATTTAAAAATGCAAAACAATTCGTGTTTTTCTTTGTATGATGTTACGTCAAACATATTTAACTTCACACTCATATATGTTTTACGTAAGTCATTACGTCAAAAACATATATAACTCGACGTATTTATCTTCACACACATTTCGTTTTTTCCATATAGATATCTAGATTTTCAATTTTTATATTAAAGATGCCGTTTTAAATTAAATAATATTGAAACAAATATGCAAAGGCGGTCCTTTATGATCGAAAAACAAGATTTAAATATGAATTAAAGAAGAGAAAAAATTAATAATTAACACTGGCAGAATATTTTTCAAAAACGCTTAATACCTATAATATTTTATTAATAGAAGTTTAGAACAACACAGGGAAAGCATGAAGAAAAAAGCGAAATGCTGGATGATATATAAAAATACATAAAAATATGGAAAATATACTATCAAAACTTTGAAAGGATTTGAATTATAACGATCTGTTTCGTACAGCATAATTTAAAAATTCAGTTGCTTCCTGAAACGAATTCCTGAACCAAAGATCCATTAATTGTCAAATAATAATGCAAATGGGTAAAAAAATTGAGTACTTTCGCGAATTCGATAAAGCATCCAAGAGTTACATTTCACATTTAAAAATACTTTAGATCAATTTTTCGGCCATACGTTTAAATGGATAAGAAAAAAAGCACTCAGATAAATTAATTCAAAATTTGTTAACGCTTTACCTTGAGGTCAGTATGAGAACATTGTAAAGATGCTATTTTGAAATTAGAAGTCCACAAAACTGATTAACTAAAGTTGAACCCTATGTATTTCTTAAATAGAAAACATAGTCTAACATTAATAAAATTTTATAAAACTACTATATTTTCAAACTGAATTAAAAAGAATTAAAATAATAAAGGTCAAGCTACACAATATTTTTGTAACTGTAATCAAGAATGTATATATATATATATATATATATATATATATATATATATATATATATTTATAAGAGTAAATTTTAAAAATTTGATTTGCGGATATCATCATTTTTTTGAAGGTTTTTGGGCAAATAAAAATAATGGCGGTCTTTTTTTTTTTTTTTTTTTTTTTTTTGGAAAAATTTTCACTCCTTGGGGTGATTCAACCCACCCAAAAACGCGGAATTTGAGCTCGTTTTCCGCAGAGCAAAAACGGTTTAATATATGTCAAATCTGATTTCAGCAACCGATTCTGTAGCAAAAATTATTACAATAAATGTTTTTTGAATCCTCAAAACAGTTCCAAAAACCCTCAACAGAGGGCGCAAATGTCATTAACAAAATTTTTTTTAGGTTTTTGTAAACATGCACGATGAAGAGGCATTTTAAACTAGCAAAACGGTACCAATATATTATTTTTATCACAACCCGTTAAAAAGTTATGAGACTTCAAAATTATTTCATAACAAAAAACAAATAATTAATAAAAAAAAAGTTTATTTTTTTAACATTTTTCTAACAACTTATTATTTAGCCTTAACAAAAAATGTTAAAAGGCATATAACTTTTTAAGGGGTTGTGATAAAAATAAAATATTGGTACCGTTTTGCTAAGTTTATAATGCCTTTTCATCATGCATGCTTAAGAAAACCTATTTTTTTAAATGACATTTGCGCCCTCTGTTGTGGGTTTTTTGAACTTTTTTAAGGATTCAAAAAACGTTCATTGTAACAATTTTTGCTGCAGATTCGGCTGGTGAAATTAGATTTGACTTATATTTAACCGTTTTTGCTCTGCGGAAAAATGAGCTTAAAATCCGCGTTTTAAGGTGGGTTGAACCACCCCAAGGAGTGAAAATTTTCCCAAAAAAAGACCGCGATTATTTTTATTTAGGTAAAACCCTTAAAACAAATGATGATAACCGAAAAACAAAAAGTAATTCATAAAATGAGAACGGCTATGCCGATTTCTGTTAAATATTTTGTCAGTTATTCGTATTTTCGAGAAGAAGGTCTCTACGGAAGAAAATTTTGGAAAATCACTCTGAAAAAGCCGGAGAATTGGAAAAATCGAAAATCGAGTTTTTGTATGGAATTTTGCTTGAAATTATTCCTTAATGGCTTTCCAAATCAGAAAATAGAAAGTTCTTAGTGTAAATCATGGAAATTTGCGGAAAATATAGAAAATTGGAAAAATCAAAAATTCATTTTTTTATAAAATTTTGTGCATAAAATCGCCTCTACTGATTCCATCAAATAAATCACATTGAAAATTTAAATATTTGTGTTGTATTATTACTCTAAAATTTGTCTGAAGGCTTAAAATTGGGGCGAGGCGAAGTTCGCCGGGTCCGCTAGTATATTATAAAAAAAAAACAAACATCAACAATTGCGAAACATTATGATTTTATGATTAAGGAATCATATCTTTTTAAGTCAAACATAAAAAAAGCCGTTAACTTTCTAATGTTTAAAAAAATGTTACCTTTAGGGAAATATGTTCATAGTTCTGAAAGTGTGCACAATGTACGAAAATAAAAATTTTACTTTTTAAGAAACATATGAAAAAAAAAATGTTATATTTAAAATTAAAATTGAATCGAATCAAAAAACAATAAAAAAGATTGTGTGGCAAAAAAATATAAAATCCGAACTTCCTGAAATTTAAAATCACTTCAAATGCTAGTCTATTTAAATTGATAAAACCCACGAAAAGAAAAAATTTTAAAAACATACTGGAAAAGAAGCAAAAGTAATCGTGACAGTTTAATGCGATTTTAACAGAATCCTCATAAATATAATAAAAAGCAGTGCAAACGCCATTATTAAATACATACGTTTAAGGCATGTGTAACTTGGCAAAAAATTAGGTTTAACTCTTTTGAACTTTAAACTAAACTATAAAATAAAGACTAGATTTGACAACAATCCTCCATTTTAAGGCGCAAGAGTAATAAAACTGTTATTACATTGAGTATTTACATAGGTGGCATTGAAAGTTTTCGGTTTCTTCATAGTTGGGCTTATAATACTGCTCATAGCAATATTTGTCAACAGGTCTTTGACAAATATTGCAACGCCGAAATGTTGCATATTCTTTTGGATTCATTATATTATCCAAAGAAGTTTTTTTAAGCAAAGCTTCTGCAAATTGGCAACAATAGACTCCACAGTTAAACTTATCTCTGTATGGCATGCGATACATTTTCAAAATTCCAGTTATCGCTTGTTAGACCGATTTCCACTAATATTTTGAAGAATGTCTCGGTAGTTTGCAGGATGATATCATTACTTGCACCCATTGGGTCTATGTAAAAAAATGTTTTGTCAATAAAATTTGCAAAAAAAAGTGTGAAATGGTGATTTCTTAAAATTGGCATAATAAATATATTTTTTTTTTCAATTTCAAAAATACTTTTTAAATTTAATGAGCAATTTTTTAAAAAAAATATTGCCTCGCCCTCCTGACACGTACTTATTGCCACATTTTTTAAGCTATTTTCGAAAACTACTATGTAAATATAAATTTCTAACAAGTGATTAAAAATTTCTTTCCGTGGACTTAAAGAATCTATTTCGTTTAGCAAAATTGTTGTCGATCTAAATGGTTTGATCGTTTCGTCTACATATTGGAAAATATGGTCATATTTTCCAATTACAATTTTTATACGTTGTATTTTTCTTGGAACTCTTGATGTGTCAGTTTTAAAATTTTTTTCGCCAACAACCATGGTGTGGTTTATTTTTTCTTTACTTTTTTTTGGCGTCCTTTTCCAAAATTCTTTTATGAGGTCAAAATTTTTATAAGGTCTGCTTTCTTTACACTGTGTGAAAATATGTTCACATTCTATTTCTTTTATTTTAGCGTGAATATATTCAAAGGACCTTCTCACATATTCAGCAGCTCTAACATTTCTCTTGCCATTTAAAACAATATTTTTTAATGTCGAAAAATAACCCTCTGCCGGGCTATTTGAAATCCTGCTTTCAGAACTATCAACAAAATTTCCCATTACATTTGACCATAACACAACATACAGCATGCATTTGGTCAAAATAATATTGAAAAATGCTTCATTTTTGTATGCGTTTAAAGGTCCTTCCTCTACTGAGTGGTTAATTCTATTTTTAACCTTCAGTGTAATATGTAGTGCACGTTTGTAAAATGGACTCTTTGAGTACTGTGACTGGCTTTCGCCTTTTGCGTAGGTTGCCAGGTTTTCTACTGAAGATTCATCAATATTGTCTTATACAAATTCTGAATATAACCTTTACAGTTCTGAAATCTATAATGTCGAGGCTCTCTCCCCCAGTAGTCCGCTAAGCCGCACCTTTTCAATTTTGACCCATTTTTGGGCATTTAAAAAATTTCATATGGGGTAATGCGTAATTTCACATTTTTCTTCATGTCATTACTAAAAACCTATACAAATTCTGAATATAACCTTTACAGTTCTGAAATCTATAATGTCGAGGCTCTCTCCCCCAGTAGTCCGCTAAGCCGCACCTTTTCAATTTTGACCCATTTTTGGGCATTTAAAAAATTTCATATGGGGTAATGCGTAATTTCACATTTTTCTTCATGTCATTACTAAAAACCTATACAAATTCTGAATATAACCTTTACAGTTCTGAAATCTATAATGTCGAGGCTCTCTCCCCCAGTAGTCCGCTAAGCCGCACCTTTTCAATTTTGACCCATTTTTGGCCATTTAAAAAATTTCATATGGGGTAATGCGTAATTTCTCATTTTTCTTCATGTCATTACTAAAAACCTATACAAATTCTGAATATAACCTTTACAGTTCTGAAATCTATACTGTCGAGGCTCTCTCCCCCAGTAGTCCGCTAAGCCGCACCTTTTCAATTTTGACCCATTTTTGGGCATTTAAAAAATTTCATATAGGGTAATGCCTAATTTCTCATTTTTCTTCATGTCATTACTAAAAACCTATACAAATTCTGAATATAAACTTTACAGTTCTGAAATCTATAATGTCGAGGCTTTCTCCCCCAGTAGTCCGCTAAGCCGCACCTTTTCAATTTTGACCCATTTTTGGGAATTTAAAAAATTTCATATGGGGTAATGCGTAATTTCACATTTTTCTTCATGTCATTACTAAAAACCTATACAAATTCTGAATATAACCTTTACAGTTCTGAAATCTATAATGTCGAGGCTTTCTCCCCCAGTAGTCCGCTAAGCCGCACCTTTTCAATTTTGACCCATTTTTGGGCATTTAAAAAATTTCATATGGGGTAATGCGTAATTTCACATTTTTCTTCATGTCATTACTAAAAACCTATACAAATTCTGAATATAACCTTTACAGTTCTGAAATCTATAATGTCGAGGCTCTCTCCCCCAATAGTCCGCTAAGCCGCACCTTTTCAATTTTGACCCATTTTTGGGCATTTAAAAAATTTTATATGGGGTAATGCGTAATTTCACATTTTTCTTCATGTCATTACTAAAAACCTATACAAATTCTGAATATAACCTTTACAGTTCTGAAATCTATAATGTCGAGGCTTTCTCCCCCAGTAGTCCGCTAAGCCGCACCTTTTCAATTTTGACCCATTTTTGGGCATTTAAAAAATTTCATATGGGGTAATGCGTAATTTCTCATTTTTCTTCATGTCATTACTAAAAACCTATACAAATTCTGAATATAACCTTTACAGTTCTGAAATCTATACTGTCGAGGCTCTCTCCCCCAGTAGTCCGCTAAGCCGCACCTTTTCAATTTTGACCCATTTTTGGGCATTTAAAAAATTTCATATGGGGTAATGCGTAATTTCACATTTTTCTTCATGTCATTACTAAAAACCTATACAAATTCTGAATATAACCTTTACAGTTCTGAAATCTATAATGTCGAGGCTCTCTCCCCCAGTAGTCCGCTAAGCCGCACCTTTTCAATTTTGACCCATTTTTGGGCATTTAAAAAATTTCATATGGGGTAATGCGTAATTTCACATTTTTCTTCATGTCATTACTAAAAACCTATACAAATTCTGAATATAACCTTTACAGTTCTGAAATCTATAATGTCGAGGCTTTCTCCCCCAGTAGTCCGCTAAGCCGCACCTTTTCAATTTTGACCCATTTTTGGGCATTTAAAAAATTTCATATGGGGTAATGCGTAATTTCTCATTTTTCTTCATGTCATTACTAAAAACCTATACAAATTCTGAATATAAACTTTACAGTTCTGAAATCTATAATGTCGAGGCTTTCTCCCCCAGTAGTCCGCTAATATAATATATGTTAATATAATTCAACTCTGTTAACTTAACACTTTCTGAGTGAGATGTATGTAAACAATAACAGGGTTGTCTAAAACGAAGCTAACTGACGGAGCTATCTTCACACCCTTGCCATACACTTGAGCTGTTATAGGCAGACATATGAAATCTGTTTTGAAGTCGGTTTTTTTCGCAAGAATTATTTATTACAAGGTCCCTTTTCATTAGAAAACACTTTTTTTTAAGTAATTTTTTTTAAATAGTAACATTAAATAAAATAATAATTTTCATTTTATTTAAAAAGAAGCTTTTATTAAGGAACACGTTTAAATTAAAAGATGCCTCTTTATTACTTAATGCAATTTGTCTTTTAAATGTGTATCAAAAGCTACATTTTCTTTTGCATTATTTAACGAGAGTAGGTGAAAATCACATTTGGAGGATGAAGGAAGAGTTTAAAACTGTGTGGGTTTCTAATAGTGTTACAGTTTACATGTTCAAAATTTTTAAAGAAAATCCCTCAGTGTATTTTCCCTACCCGTTGCCGAAAAAAAAGCCAGCCGTTACAGTAGAGCAAGAAATATTAAATCATTGCTTGTTATTGTCGTTTTTGCTTAAACTTTGATTTTTGTCTTTACTTTATAGTTTGGACAAAAATCTTTAGTTCATTTAAAATGTTTGTCTAAAGTTCCCTAAAGAGCTAAGTAAGCGGTAGCGAAATGGCTATCGAGACGTGCATTCAACCTCAATAATCAATATCGGAGATTTAATTATTTAATCGGGATATATAAAAAGTAGCACAAGAAAAATAATTTTTTTAAGTAAATATATTTAATAAAAAAATTCCCGTAGTTTAATTTAAGGTTCTTTTTATATTTTTAAAAAATATGAAAAACGATAAACGATGAGCATCTGTCAATTAAAGTCGATGACTGTAGAGTCACATTGCGAGATTTAGTTGATTTTGTTTAGTGGGTTTCAACGAAAAATTCGGCATTGAAAAGAATGGTCACTACTATAGAGTCGAATAGAGAGAACATTCGATACAATAGATTTTAATAGAATAATCTGGCCCGAAGAAAATATTCCACTAGTAGTTGATCCATTAAGCCAAACATAAATTGATTTACAACTGAAACTATGCTAAGGCTTTCACATGTGCATGTATCGATAGGAAGAATATACGATTTTAGATTAAAATTGTTGTCGCACCAGATTGACTCTATACGACTTGTAAACTTTAGAATTCCAAGAAATGGCTTTGATGAAAACTCTAGTCGACTAAATGAGCTACCTCTGCTGTAAAAACCTCTTTCTTAAATTTTCTTTGCGAATAAACTGTTTCAAACTAAAAGGACACAAAAAAGAAAAGGTTTTCTTCTTTGTTTTTGTAAGCTACAGCTACTGACCATCCCTCGTACTTACATTCATTGTTTTTGACTATAAATGAATAACTGTAAAACATTTTATTTCCTTTAACTATTGTGTTAAAACCAAAGTTTTTTTTTACAAACTTTTCTCTTGTTCTTGCCATCCGTTTTAGTCGCCCAAGTTTTGAAAAATGACTTTTACAAAAAAAAAAAAAGAAAACAAATATTATTGCTAATGTTTATGACACTTATCATTTTAACTAGAGTTTTTGAAAGCAGCTGTTGTTGTTGTTTTTTTTATATTTAAAAAGGAAAACAAGGAAAAAAGAAATGTGAAAAATTTTTTCCAGTTTCTTAAGAAAGGCATAACGGGAATTGAATTAGAATGAGTGTAAGAAGTGATGGCAATATAAAATAAATATTGACAATTATTAGCACCAAAAAGAGGAAAATTGGTTGAACAATAAAAAATAAGAAAAAAAGAAAAGAAACAAAAACAAAGAACTTTATTGTGTGCGTTTCCTTTGAAGAGGAAAAGTTTCTCCTCAATATTAAATAAAAATAAAAAAGTGTCATTATATTGAGTAAAAAGTTTTAAAAACCAATTACATGGTTTTATCACAAATATTAAAGATTCATTACAATAATGCGCGTGCCTTTAAGTTGAACAAAATAAAAATAAGTAGAAAAAAAGTTTGATTTGATATGACTTTAATCAGAGCATTTACGATTCCTTAACGGTTATAAGGCAACTTAATTGATAATGTTTAACGAAACTACTGCGATTAATTCTCTAATTTTAAAATACTTTTTTAAACACAACATTATTTACGAATTTTTTAAAATTCCAAAGCATTTGAATGCAATATTTATTATAACCTGCCTGCCCTCTAAAATCTTTGCTGTTTTCTAAATTTGATTTAAATATGTTGTTTTGAAAACTTTAACTTGTCTAGTAACTTCGTTTACAAAAAAAAAAAAAAAAACAAAAAAATTAAATCAGAATCTTACAAGACAGATCATAAATAGTTTTACGTGTACTTTTGCTTCAACTTGCAACAAGTCTAGGAAGTTTTGTGTGTGTGTGTGTTTTTTTTTTCTATTTTAATAACAAAATTTGCAACTTAGGTATTAGTCTGTGTTAAAGAAATTGCAACAAGCAACAGAGGAATCAAAGAATCACATTTTCGCAGAGTGACAGGGGTTACAAAATGTTTGTGCAACAGATCGTCATGATGAGGGAAATAGAATTCCCTTAAGCCATGCAGCAATTTGTATTTAAGTTGTTTAACGAAAACAGCAATAACCAGAGACAGAAGACCGAAACTTTTCAATAAGAAAAGTTGTCTAGATTAAATTTTTGTAAAATATGGTATTCAGCAAAAAAAAAAAAAGAAAAAAATTAAATTGTCTGCAGCGACAGGCACAACGCGAAAGTTTTTTTTTGCCATTAAATTGCTACTTTAAATAAGTAGACTTAGCTTAACCTCAAATATGGAATTGTTTGCATTAAACAAGTATTTATCACCTGAATTTTAGTTGCCATAGGAGAATAAATATTTACGTTAATTACATTAGAAAGAGAACGAGAGCGCTAGAGGCTTGTTTTATTAGAAAAAGATAAGAAGCAAAGGTGGGCACTGTGAACTAACAGATAAATTACAGTTGGTAAATGAGGAAACGTTAGTATGTTTAAGATTAAATTTGAAAAAAGCAACAAATAACTGTTGCAAAGATTCTATTATTTAAGGAGGAAATTAAAGACATCAAGCTTTAGAGGCCGTATGAGCAGTTGCTGAATAAATCGTAAATCAAAGCGCACTTTTAAATTGTAAAACGCTTGACTTAGTTTTTTGCCTTAAAGTTTTGCTGTAAGAAGTTGCATTAGTTCGTCTCTGTGTAGACTTGCTGTTTCAACCCGTCCAATTTCCAGCGATTTTGATTTACAGGTACCTATTTTTTAAGGTACTATTTCTAACCGAAATGCATTTTTTAGAACATGGGCGTTTATATGTATGGGCTCTAATTATAATTTAAATTTGTTTAAAAAAAAATTATTCTAGAAAAAGTGGAAAGCTGTTTCCCAAAATAAATCTTAACATTTTAACACAAAACTAGCTTTAGATCGCAGGCTTAATGATGCGTAAAATATTATTATAAAATATTTTATACCATCTATTGTATGCAATTATTAATAAAAATATCAATTTCTTATCACATTGAATTTCCTGTCGTTTTAGTTAAAAGCATTAAAATTGTAAAAATTACTTTGATGATTTTGAAGTTTCTTGCAAAGCTTGACGATTTCATATCAATAATGTCTGGCAAGTGAGCATCTGGTCTAAAAATACTCAGTAGCGTTTTAAAATGTGCTATTTTTATTCATTAATCGGGTTTTAGAAGTCTATTATATCACAACGATACAAACGACTTTTTCATCTGAAGTTTAACCCATTTAAACATTAGGTGGAGATATATTTAAATAGCAAAATAATGTCTACGGTTCAGAAGGTCGTGATGTACATGAGTACCTTGTTTAACCCATCTAAAAAAGAAGAAAAAATCAAAGAAGGAGCTTTTCAAATAATTTTTTCTTGTTTTTTTATGTTCGAAAAATCGAAGAATTTAATTTAAAAAAATTTAGAACCATTTTATAGGTTATATAATGGTAACAGTGGATTCTCCAGAAACTATAAAACATTAATCACTTTCCAAAAAAGTTTTTAATAATCAATAAAATGGCTGCTGCAAAATCTTAAATTTATAAGGAACAAAACTAAAAAAAAAACATATTGATTCAAATATCATTTGAGAGAATTGCTTACTAACTCGGATAATTGTGAGATTACCCTCGAACTGAATTTCCATAAATTTATATTTGTATAATAAAATCAAGTCCTTAAATTTAAAAATTTGACAAACAAAACTCTAACTATTTCAAAAAAAAAGTTATAGATCAATTATCTTGGATCAAAGAAAACAAAATCTATATGGTGTGGGTGGGGTATGAACATCCTCGCTTTGTATGCTATTAATATTAAAAACCTTATTATAAAGGAAAAATAATATACATCACGCCCTGCAAGTAATAAACAACTTATAATAAACAATTCCAACTTAAAAAAAATATAAAAATAAAACAAGACTCCAATAAAAAAAAAATGACAAGATAAAGCCCGATGCTGTTACAAGTAAGTCAGTTCTATAATTCACATCAGATGCGGCCAAGTATTCGTGCAACTGCTGTTGCATATTAATAATTCATCAAAAAACAACAACAACAAGAACAGTAAAGTAATATGCAGCCAAAGAGATCTCATTTTCTTTTTAAAAACTTTGCAATTTTTATATAAAAATGTCAAACAGTATAAAATAAAATAAAAAAGAACGCAACAGAGAAAACTTAAGAAGATAGACAAACACAACAAATATGCGGACACAAAGAGATGCTTTGCTATATACACGTAAATGGTTTCGACTGACTGACAAACTAATAATGACTTGGCTATGGAAAGTTTATTTATTATGCAAAAGCCTGGCTGGCTGGATGGATGGATGAATGTTTGAGCGCCTGGAAAAGGAAACCTCTCTTGTTGCAGCTACAAGAATACGATATTTATTGTATTATAAATACTTTGGTCAAATAGACAGACAGTTAGACAGTTCATCTTAAGTTTTTATTATTTTTATTTTTTTTTTGTTTCATTTTTTTTAAAGTGTTTTTATACTTTTATTATACTGTACATAAAGCACTAAACATTCGTAAGTTGTCTTAAGACTGTCTTAGAATACCTTGGTCATATTACCTTAAATAAAAACTATTTTAAAAAAAATAAAACAAGATATAAGGTATCTCCAAAAAGACAAAATATTACGAACTTCTTAGAAGAGTATTGAAGTTTACACTTTCATAGATGTGACGCGTTCACAAAAATAAAGAAGATTATTAAAGCCGTTCACGATAAAAAAAATGATATTAAGTTAACTACTCTAGAGTTGCATTAAGAGGTTGAAAAAAAAGGCTAAGGACTATTAGTTTTTAAGGAAAGAATTTAGGATTGTGGATAACTGCAAAAAAAAAAAAATATGTTAAAAATACACGCTGTCAGATGTATCGTAACACAGGTGAAAACGGGTATTTCTAAGTTTGTCACTACGTCAGGGTTACCAGATTTCTTTCGAGTCGTATTCCCAATTAGATAAATTTAATCCTTACAATTCCCCAAAATACTTTCTCCAAAAGTTTCCACTAAAAATAATACTATTTATTTTTAAATTCAATTTAAGTAATAACATACATTTGTTTAATATTGTGTTTGTGTACAATATTTATATATTAAGTTGATTAACAAAATCGAAAAATTCTGATTCAAAATGATCCATCAAAATTTTTTGAAACATTTTTAATTTTTTACCCTGAGCAGGATTTGGAGTTAAACATTTAAGACATTACTGCAAATGGAACAAAAGTGTATCAATTCGAGATACGAGCATCTCAGTGAGTTCATAGCTGAAAAAAGGCGACTTCATTTTTTTTTTTTTTCTTAATTTACTCTGTCATAATTTTTAATACGTTATTGTTACCATACTAGAAAACCTTTGTGCGTAGCAAAGAAGTAAAATTACTATAACCAAAAACGAAATATTAAAAAACCCCGTTAAATCCCCCATACCGCAAAATATATCGCCAAAGAGTTCTTCAATCTCCAAACTAAAATTTTCACCCCATTTAAAAAATTAAAATCCCCGATTTGGGTTTAGATCCCTTAATCTGACAACACTGCATTCCGTTTGTAATTTCTACAATATCCATTTCTGATATCATAAAGTCAATTGAGCTATGTCCATATGTCCGTCCGTGTTCGTATTAAAATTACCTTCGCCAAGGCACTAGATGAGCTAGAGTAAAACTAAATACGCCAATCGAGAATTTGGTATTGAAAATAAGCAAGATCGGTTCATCTCTTTCGAGGCAGCGGGCAAAACACCACGTCTGAATCTAATTTATTCATATCTGTTTTTTTTTACACTTTCGTTTGCAGTTAGTTGGCTTTACCAGTTATTCACCACTTATATTATAGTTGATTTTTTCTACTTATTCACCGCTTGCAGTAGGCATACAATTAGTTGGGTTACCAACTCCAAGCTAAACTTGATATTTTCGCCGCTTGTTTTGAACAGAAAAATGTGATGGTAGATAAAAATTTTCTATGCCAATTTATATGTAAATGTGATCAAACATATATGGTAAAGAGTAAAAGCATTGATGAAACAAGAAACGCTAAATACCATTTTTTTTAAATAAAAAGCTGTTTATCAAGAGGATTATTGCGTAGTAATGGTAATAAACTAAAGAAGGACAAATCTTTAGGACATTGTCAACTTAACCGATTAATGCTGGGAACACCATTGGGACGAACGACGAATTTCGTCTAGCACGACGAATTCATCTGAAAAAGTTCGCTGCGTAAATTCGCAGTGTGGCGCACAATTAGAACGAAAAAGTTACAGCTGTTATGATCAACAAAATTGTTTGCTGCCTATGACAAAAAAAGTAAACATTAAAAAAAAGGCAAACAATTTTGAGTTTTGTGAAAATTATTAAAATTCACTTTTGTCCATATTTAAATTTGTTTTGTTTTGCATATGACAGTTGTTAGTCTTAACATAGAATAAAATAAAAAAATAATATAGTTATACAAAAAATTAAACATTAAGAAAAAGCCATTAGAAGGCAATTTTAAGGAAAATAATTGTGGATGTTTAACTTAATGATGTATATTAAGAAATAAACAAAAATTAAGACGAAAATAACTTTATTTACTAATATATTTAAAAACTAGTTTGTTCGACAACCCTGTAATAGTTTGTTCGTCGTTCGTCGGCGTAAGAAATAGAAATAAATCTATCTGAGAGTTCGTCACGCACGACGAATTTCGTTGACGGCGGTGTTGTGTTAGTTTTCATATGCACCAATGTGTTTTATTTTTGTCGGCGAATATTCGCAACGAAAAATTCGTCGTTCGTCCCAATTGTGTTCCCTGCATAAAGGCGGACAAAAAGTTACGTTGCGTATTTGCTGAGGTGAGCATAGATAAACCGTGAGCAATCTCAAGCAAAATGTGCTAACAAGGTTAAACTGATCAATCAAACAAACAAGGCCACTGCTTTTGAAACTACAAAATTGATTCCCCTAGATCATAATTCTTCAGTCCTAGCCTATCCGCTAGGCAGTACGCCTTCGGAAAGAGACATGGCCTTGCTGAACAGCACTGCACTCTGTAAGAAGGTAATAAAAATTAGACCAATTTAAAGGTAGCCCTAGAAAATAACGCCTTATTTCGTGGCGCATATTGTCGAAAAAAAGGGAGAATTGAAGTAGTACTGGCTTTTATACTTTAGAAAAGGAAGAGAAAAAATTTTTTATTCAACATCCTCCATGCAATGGGGCCTTCTTAAATATAAACAATCTGTTGTTGATTAAAACGATAAAAAACTCCAGGTTTCGTTTAAACTTTTAATTTTCTGCTTTTACATGAAGAAGCTGACCAGCATTCAATGTAAAAGCTGTTCACACATTCAGAGCTATTTTGGCCCCATTGTTAGACATTAATAAGTCCAGTTGTTGAACGAATTTGAATAATAAATAGCTGTTTTAAAACGAGGCGTGCGAAATAATAAAGCATCGTTTTTTAAAAAAATAAGGTATCGATAGTCTCTCCCATGCTTGTAAGAACTTCCAGGAATAGCTTTTTCTGCTTAGCATCTGTAAGGTTGATTTTTGTTGTCAGAAGCAAGTGTTTAATTCTTGAATGACCAGCAAAGTGGAAAGTGGGCCACTTAATGAAGAAAAAAATCGGTAGCGAAGCAATTGAAAGCGCCATTATATCTCTGAGAGACTTTTTATTTATAAAAATAAATAAAAAGAGATCATTCGGTACAGAGATAATCCGATACACTGCAAAATTTAGAAAAAAAAAAACAACAGCGAGTTTATTATTTTACAGACCTGTTGTTTTATTACTAAGAATTTTTTTTTGTAAATTTTGTATGCTTTTTCGCAATAAAAAAGTTGTTATTTGAGTCACATTTTTAAACGTCCCGTTTGAAGAGGACCCAAAAAAAACAAGAAAAATTAAATTATTCATGCAAACGTTTGCAGTTTAATATTAAAAACTAAATACAGTGTTTTTATTTTATTGTTTTTAACAATTGTTATAAATATTTTATATATTTTTATTATTATTAATAAAAATTTAGTTCAGAATAGAGTGCGATATTAATGCATTTGTATAAATTTGTTTTTATATCTTTCCAAACGAATGTATTTCAAAAGCATTGCACTAATTTTCGAAACACAAAATCTACTCACTTTAGAAAACTCAACTAAAAACAAAATATTGCAACTAACTAGAGCTGATTGTGACGTTAAATTTTAGATACAAAATACTAAACAAA
This sequence comes from Gymnosoma rotundatum, assembly GCA_916610165.2. NCBI lineage: Eukaryota > Metazoa > Arthropoda > Insecta > Diptera > Tachinidae > Gymnosoma > Gymnosoma rotundatum. Next base: position 123,027,833 of record OU744336.1, on the reverse strand, counting down.
AAGAAGAAAGAAAATATGCATAGCAAAAATATTTTTTATTTTTTTTGTTTTTATTTTTTGCATAGATAGATGATGATGGCGGATGATATGACGCAGTTAGTTTACCTTACTGCTGAGCTGAGTTTTAAGTTAGTTCGTGATGAACTGAATCCAACACTTGAACATGAATTCGTGTTTAGCACGAAATGAATTTGAAGCAGTTCGAATTGTGGCTGGACATTTAGTTTCTAAAAAAAATGTTTTTGAAAAATAAAATTCTTTTAACTAGAGGAAATAAAAAATTGAAAACAGATTTCGGAAGTGCGAAACCATAAGATGTAAACTGCTCTATGAGAATTTTAAAATGACTTTTGTAAATTGGAAAGTACTCTTTTCTCTCACTTTTGCTTTATTTAAAAGTCCCTAGACCCCTTTTCCGCAAAGTTTCTCTAGCCCTGCAAATTAAATTCTTTAAACTTATTATTTTTGTGAAAAGAATCAACTAAAAAATTAAACTGTTGTGAACACAGAAATAAGGAACAATATTTAAAACTAAAATCCGAAAATCCCTTAAAATCATGTTTTTTTTAATCCTTTTAAAAATAATTCTGTTTTATTTTAAATCCATTTAAGCGTAAATATTGTTACTAATATTATCTTTAAATGAATTGAAATTGATTTCGCTTAAGTTCGTTTTTTTAGTTTTTTAAAATTATTTATGGGGACGGTTTCCAAAATCAAATTCTAGTTTAGTGACCGAAAATTAAAAATTAAGAAAAAATCAAGTACTATTTATTATTTTACATAAAAAAGACATCGGCTCTTGATGGGTTAAGCATTTTTAAAATATTTTAGAATTTCCTTAAAGATCTTTTGAAAAGCTTTAAAATGATACGCAAATTGATATTTCAAAAAATTTCAGAGCCCCGTAACTCGGAAAATATGGGCGAGGGACAACTTTTTCACTTGATATTTTGTTCTTATTTTTTAATTCGCTATCGCTTAATATATTTATTTTTTTAATGGCATTATGTAGGTGCATTCTTAGACATTTTCGAAATGTCAATCGGCCGCCCGGGTAGAGTCGCACATCCGGTAGAGTGCTAAAAGTTATTGATACTATAGTTTCGATTGTTTGCTTATAAACTATCGTTACTATCGGATTTTTTAAAGTGCCAATTCTGCCAACTATCGCTAACGAAAAAACTGTCGATAGTTAAGCAAAAATAAAGCTATCGATTGTTTTGTAGCTCTACAAACGGGACTAGTGGTAAACAATCAGAATAGACAGACGGCTTCAAAGTCTTATAAAATTTGACTGACAGGATAAATAACTACAACGGCAGCTGCAACAGCCACTTGAATCACTATTATTACATACAAAAAAATGCTTGTATTTGGACCACCCGGCATTAGAACTTAGTAAAAAAGATATCTTATAAAGACCAAGTATCCAGAAATACCAGATGCAAGGAAAATTTTATTCATTTTCTAACTGATAATTATGTAAAAGAATGACTCCAAAAACGATTGCATTTATCTAAATTATTTTGTTTTCCCCTCATTTTTACACAATTTTACTCAAGTAAGCAACACTTTTAAATACTTTGGAAAATTTCATAATGTCAAAGAAATAATAATATTTAAAGCTTTCAATTGAAAAGTGTTTATTACAATTCAGCAGCGGAAAAAAACACCAAACGTTTAACGTTTTATTTCATAAAGAAACAACTCTTCTCGTTACAATTTTGAGTAGAAGAAAATTAATTTTAGTCATCGTTTACAGAACCAGAACTAAACATTTTTTGCGCCACTTTACCTTTTATTTAATAATTTATTTTGATCTCATTCTAATCGCGCACAGTCCTTCAAAAAAAGCGATACAAAGTTCAGTCATTTCTGTTTTTGTTTTTTGTGTATCATGTACAAAAACATTCACATATCACCAACATTATAGTACTTCATAAAGTGTTTCTTTTTTTCTTTTCTTTTTTTGTTGTATAAAGTTGCAGTTATTTTATAAAACAAAACCAAAAAGAAAATTAAAATAATAAAAAAAAGGGAAAAAGTGTTTAAGGTCTTTTAGAAAGAAGACGAGTGAGTCTAAATGATGTATGAAGTGCATGACACTTGTTACGTGTTTCTATGACATCTTACGCATGGATGCACATTTTTATAACGTACAACAACAAAAAGAAAAAAACCTACAGAGTGTGTGCAATCGCGATTAAAATTTCAAAGTGTTTCTTGTTGTTAGTTTTATTTTTACCTTTCTTTATTTATTTTTTGTAAAAAACAAAGAAAAAGTAGATGTATTGTTGCTTCTTAATAGGAAAACAACGTCACCTGATCAAAAAAAAAGAAATGAGGGAGAGGAAACATAATTTGCACTCATTCATCCAGTTACGTAAACAATTTTGCATCAGACCATAGCAATTAGGTCGGCTAACGATGACTTATTGTCGACAGTTGCATACAGTCGTCTTCGCCTCATTCACATCAGGCTGTTTAAGGATTTCATACAATTTTTTCTATTAAGACTAGCACCCAGGGGATGACACCTACTTTTGCAACGCATTGTGCCAGAACTAGGAAATTAGGGTATGGAAAGGGGGATATAGGGAGTAGTTCTTGTGTACATTTGATTTGAATCTTTCCATACTGAAAGTGACAGAAAAGACCTCTGCGGGGAGTTTATTCCACGTACGAACTGTTCGGCTAAAAAACAAATTTTCTCTGTAATGCGTAGTGCGAGTCACTGGCCAATCGACCACAAAGAAATGCGCTCTTAATGCAGGGCACGTTACGCGTACGAAATTACGGTTTACAGGAACAACTTCCTAACTACCAAAAGAACGCAATTTAGGGTATTGTCCATATGCCCCAATTTTCTGAAGACTTGGCCTATTGCGTTGTGAGTACTGTCATCTACGAAAGAACATATAGGGTTGGAGTTTGAAGTAGGAGGTCGTTAAGAAAAATAGGAAATAGGGTAGGAAAAAGAACGGAACCTTGCGATACTCCTGAATTAACCACGAACTCGTTTGATAAGATCCCATCTATAATAACTCGTATAGTGCGACCCCTGAGAAAACTCGATATAAATCGAGAGAAGTTATCACCGAAACCAAAAGCAATATAAATGAACCATATCACACTTTACTAAACGCCTTGGATATATCTAAAGCTACCACCTTACATTCGCCGAAATGGTGAAAAGACTGACACCCTTTTTTCCAAAAAGGAAGCTAGTAAGTCACCGATAGAGCGTCATCTACAGAAGCCGTACGTATTTTAAATGATGAATATTAAGCATGCTTTTCATTACTTTGGAAAGTGCAGAGCAAATTGAGATTGAGCGGTAATTTTCCGGGTTCCTAGTTTTTCCCCTTTTGGAAATTGGTGTTAAATTAGCAACCTTTCAACATGATGGGAATTCACCAACATGGTACAAAATGTTGAAAAGTTTTTCCAATGAACGCGCTAACATCGAAGAGTACTGCTTCAAGACCAGTTATAGAATTCCATCCCAAGTAGAGATCCGCTTTAACCTAATCATCAACTTTTTCTTTACTCAAGAATTACTGCAGTCCACCCTGTGTAAAACAGGATGACTACAATATTTTCAAAACGTCATAGTAAAAGCTTATGCGGCATTGCAGTTTGAGCGGTTTTACTATTGCACTTTAACAGTTGTATTACTTTTTGTCTTTTGACTTTGATTGCCTTCAATTACCTTTCCAATTGACCCAGTATTCACCTCGCTTATAACTATGTAAAAAAATAACACATATTGTTTTTTTTTAGATCTGTTGATTAACCATGACACTAAACTATGTGTTGTTAAAATTTATGACCGAACAAACTAAGTATATTTTGTTAAGTTTAATTTGTTTGTATTTTAGGTAAATTGGCCAATAAACTATTTAAATTAAAATTTGCATAACAACATAACATTTGTTTGGGGATTTTCTTTTCTCGTCACTCATTTTAATAAAAATTTAAAAAGCGACTTTATTATTTCAATTAAGCTAAATTAGTCGTTTTTAAGCAAGTTGCCAGACTGTTTTATTGAATGAGAATAATTGTGATATAATTAAGAAGGATCAAATCTATTAAAAAGCTTTTGTATTTTAAACTTGCGCCGTTCCGATTTAAAGGACCTCAATAAAAATAACTAGTCATTGTTAGGGTGCCGCACCCGAAGGGTAAAAGCTTACTCCCATTTGTCGCAGGGCTGTATCTCTTAAACCGTTATAACTTCAACACATGGACGGAAGTTGTAGTATTATGTTCGCTACATCAATAGACAATTAAAAAAGATAAAAGTTAAAGGATGTTCCTAACATCAAACATACCCGCTAAGAATTGACCATCATTTTAAAATCAACTGATTAATTTTTGATTTATATAAGCAGACAATTGAATCTTTTGTACAAAGAATATGTAGTTATACATTATTTCCATTTAAACAGTTACATGTAGAGACTGAGGCATGGCTTTTACGTATATGTATATATGACCCATCCTTATAACGGTTATATGCATTTTGGATACATCTTTCCATATGATTATAAATCTATAATAAGAAGTATAAAATATAAAATAAAAATGCAAGGTTGGTTGTTCTACATAAAAGTTAATTTTGACATTCACTGTATTTTGTTTTGGGCCATAGCAGGCAGATACATTAAACTCTTCGCGGGTGAGTTCAACTCGCCCTTGACTAAAATAATTCTTGTTTAATATTTTCTAAAGACAATAGCCCTTCGCCATGTATAACCATACCTGTGCCATACTACAGATTTTCCATTGAATAGCTCAAATAAAAATCGGCATAAGAAATTCTTTGCTTCCGTAAAGTTCCTCTGCTTAAAAACAGCTTTTTTGCGAAAAAATTCAATAATTTTTTATCATAAACAACAACAAAAAATAATTCAAAAAATATTCCCGTGTCTTTAATTTAACAAAAATCGCAGTTTTCTAAGAAAACTTCAGAGGCCCATAACTCGGAATATATGTATGGACGAGCTCCAATTTTTTCATTTGATGCTTTTTTTCTTATTTTCAGTTCTCTATCGCCCTATATATTCGTTTCTTTGATTGGAATTATTTTATTTTTCCAAATGATAAGGAAAACCTTGGAGCAGGCGTGGTGTTTTGCCCGCAACTCTTTCGAAACTATATCTAAACGATTGGCGTATTTAAATTTTCTCTAGCTCTCTAGCAAGGACGGGCAGATAGACGGACATCGTTCAATCAACTTCGCTTCGCATAAGAACTTTGAATATATATATACTTTATGGGGTCGGAAATGGATATAGTAAACGGAATGACAGTCTTCCACATTTGGTGTAGGGTATAAAAATATACGAATACATTTTAATTTAAATTTTTTATTTTCAAAAATGAATTTTATTTACTTACAAAAATATATTTACTAAAATCATTGTTTTCCATTCACTTTAAAGTTGATGTATAATTTAATTTACTTTATTCGTGCTTGATTCCTTCAAATATAATTATCTCATGATTTTCTCATGAAATATTTATTATTTAAACTAAACTAATAAATTAAATGTATTACTGCGGGGAAAACATATCCATATGGCCATTTCACTACTGCTCAAATACCTCATCAGTGGATTTTACCCAAATTTTGTATAGAAAACTAGAAAGTATTATATCAAAAGCCAAATTGATTAAATGAGAACTCTATTGAATCAATAAGACAAAAGACAACAACTCAAAAATGTTGTATAAATTTCATAAAAAGCGATTTATCTTTACAACAAGAAAGCAATATATTCAGATTTTAATACATATTAAAAACTAAAAGGCAGATAATGAAAAAAAAAAACGGAGAAGAAATAGACGACCAAAATAAAACATAAACAAAATTTTTTTTAAATAAATAAACACTTGTTGTTTGCAGAAACAGAACGGTAAAACTTACAATATGTTCCTTAAGTTCCTTAGAACGTAGTGGTCCCAACCATTGATGTAATCCAATGTAACGTTTTTGTACCATTTTCAAAGCTGGGGCACCCTGTGCATAGGGGCCACCCAAAAGGGCGGTGGCTGTTTCTAAAACCACCATGTTTGTTTGATTGCAGTTATAAGCAAAAATTTTTTATATAAATTTGTTTCTTTTTTCTTTTAACTTTTTATTGTTTTGTGATAAAAATATTAAACTTTTTTTTTAGTTGTTTTTATTCAACAGCTTCCTGTAGAACTTTGATTTGGTTTTAAGAATTAATAATGGTTTTTATATGTATTTCTTCTTTATACTTTTTTCTGATAACTTTTATTATAATGATAAAATTGTTGCCATTTCACTTTTTTATATTATTTATAATTAAATTTTCTTATATTTTTTATTATTATTATTTTTTCTTGAGTTTTATCTACTTGTTGTTATAAAAATGTTGCCGCAGTTTTTGTTTTTAATATTTGTGCTATGAAATGAATTTAATCCCGTATGCCTGCGTCTGTATGCGTGGAAAAGAAGACTTCTTATTGTTGTTGCATCTTGGTTGTAATGTTTTAATCCTTGAATGCTGTGAGTCTTGAAGCAAGCATGTCATTCATCACAACACTGAATTTTGTTGCTTTTAGTTCTGGTTTTCGTTACAAAATGTGACACGTTTCAATTTCACACAATATTATTTTTTCTTTGGTCGTTTTTTATTAAATTTTTTTCCATATAATTTTTATTAAAAAATCCTTTTAAATGACATTTAAGCACGTAACGCAAACACAACTTTATTTAATAAAGAATTTATTTAATAATTTTTTGTTAACAATCAACTTGAATTTAGCATTAAACATTTAGCAATCTTAATGGAAAATTTTTAATTTAACTTTGTTAAAATACACTTTGAAATTGTTTTTGTCGATTTAAAAAAAATTAAGTTTTTAAAATAACTGTTTTAACTTGACGCCAACTTTAAATGATGTACTTAAATTGTAGCATACTTTTAGGCGTTTAAGTTTTATTTAATTTAATTAGAATATTTATTTTACAAGCTCGTCAATTTGATTTTAAGAAATATGAAGCCTGTACAAAGTACAATTCAGGCTGAATTATTGATTTTTGAAAAATTGTTTTTAATTTTAAACTTTTTTTCTTTTAAAATTTTAAATATATTTCAAGTTTTGCAATACCTTTATTACAATGAATTTGAAGATGGTTTTAACGGAACTTGTGAAAGTCTTCTTCAACAAGTGTAATTTTAGGCGCTTTCTTTAATTTAACAAAAAATTTATCAATTTTAAAAAGTTTTTTTTCTTAATTTTTAAGAAAATTAGGTATCCGATTTGTGGAAGTGTCTTTTATCTTAACTTTTGAAGTTAATTTATATATACTGTTATTTTCTTAATTGTAATTTTCGTTTTTTTTTTTTTATTTGGTTTCTTTTTTAGTTTTATTCAAAATTTAGGCACAATTTTTGTTATTTTAATAATAAATTCAATAAATTGTTTTATTTTAAATTAAAAATAAAAACCGAAATGTTTTAATAGCTGTATAATTTAATTTAACCTCTAGTAATTTTTTGATTAATTTATTTCTTTAAATTTTATCTTAATTTTTGGGAAACAAAAATATGAAAAACGAACCGTTTACACATAAAATTTCTCTCAATTATGAACCGTAATGTTCAAAGTTCCATCGCGAACTGAAGTTGAACTGAAAGATAGTTTTTACAAATGCGTTTCAAAAATCAAAACACACAAGAACAATACAGGCACATCGAAAATAAACGAATGAATACATTTCATATATAAAAGAGCAATATCTCTTTTATACACATCGACTATAAAACACTCTCTTAAAAAAGCTAAACAAAAAATCCAAGCACATGTGATTTTTGGAAAATTCTGAGAATATAATAAAAAATTTTCTTTTTTTATGGTGTAGAATTTTTCTACAACAACAAACGAGACACACCCTCTCAAGAACCTGCATATAATACTCTTTGAAGAAACGCCAACACCTATGATGCCAAATATTTTTAGCTTTCACGCCAAATAGCTTGTCGAGTATCACGAAAATAGCACAAATATTGCCAAAAAAAATGTTGTTTAATAAAATAAGATCAATGTATACAATATCAAAAAATTTTGGTTATTAAAGAAAATGGTATTTGAAATTATTTGAATAAACGCTAAATTTTAAAATAAATGATTACATTTCTTTTGACTAAGTCTGTTTAAAATATTCTCTTTAGGAATAAAAGTTCATGTTGCATTTTATTTCTTAATTTTGTTTTAAAATTCGCATCGCCTAAAACGATTTTTCATTGCCACCTGTGGCGACAAATCGCCATAACTGACAAAAGTGCCCAACACAATTTCGCTCTCTTATATTTATAATAAATCGTGTTTGCATCAAATCAAAACAAAACTGTTGCTTTCAAGTGTTGTTTACTCCACTCTCTTATTTATTTCATTTAAAAAGTCTCCCCACAAAGACTATCTTCTCTGTTATGATTTTTTTTTTTTGTTTTGAGTACGCATGCTCCAATATCATTTCAATTTTAAATACTCTTTAACACATCATGTTTTACTCTTTAAATAAATTTTGTAAGGCCAGTTAAAATTTCTCTTACAAATTGTTATCAAAACAATATTCTTCTCAGTATTTGTAAGTTAACAGGTTGCTGATGGTAAGTTACTTCCTTGATGGTTGGCTACAGCCTAATTTATGTGTTCTGGAGTTGTGTCTATTAAAGTCTTTAAAGTTTCTCTGTGCTAACCAATTAAGTTATGAAGTAATTTTCTTTTTTTCTTTCTTCTTCTCTTATATATAATGCGATATAGAAAAGTAAAGCAAAAACATAAAATATAAAAAATAATTAAGAATTCTAACATCTTACAGTTGCATCTGTAGCAGTTTTAAAAATAGAATTTTAATTATAAAAATAGTAGGAAAATAGTAATTTTTTTTCATACATAGTAATGAGGATATTCTTGGTAATTAAAAAGAAAATGATCTTCACATTAGGTCGTCAAATTTACAATGCAAAAACAAAAAAAAAATAGATAGATTGAAAAGTACAGTTTCATAAGGTCGTCGAATCAGTTTTGGGGGCAACTAAAGATTTAGAATACTCGCTTCAGATGTTTTTCGCTGAATCCTACATGCATTTTTGAAAGCAGGAAAAGGCCACTGAAAAATAAAATTAGAAAAACAATTTTAAAAACAAAACACCCATTTTTGCAAAGCCAAACATGGTCTTGAGAGATGATCGCTTTTTCGTTCTTGCTGTAATTGGTCACCTATCTGGCGCAAGGTTATGAATAATTTTCTATTGCCCAATTCTACCGAAGTGTCCAAACTAGGTTTTTGCAATCATCTAACGATTTAGCTTGGTTTTTTCGTAGTCGAGTTAAATCGTTAAGTAACAATACTGGGTTGTAAGGCATATTATTTCCACCTTTCAAATCCATAACAATCACCCATTCTGGACAGTGTGTAAAAGCACAGTTTGCAGTGTTAAAAATTATACGTCCATTTTTCTTAAGACTTTACGAAACATATGGCGACCTTATTATCAAATTTGCAATTTAATAACCTTATCGGCAGTTTTTAGGGTACCTGAGTTATTTCGGGTAGAATCCACTGATAGTTATTTCTGATGCATTAAGCATCGCCACACAATCTATTAGGCAATTCCTTTTGTTTCTGTTAGTAGCCAAAAGAGACAACATTTAATTCACTACAATTGTATTATTGCAGCCACTTAGTTTGAAACAAAATTATCGCAACTTATTGCGCTGGGAGAGTTTCCCTTATTCTGACAGTAAGATCACGTTAAAGTAAAAAGTCTTACAACTCCGCTCACATGGACAATATTTAACTAATTTATGATATCTTTAAATGAACTCTCTCACAAAAAAGTGTATTTGAGAAAATATTTAAATTATTGTTTAATCGATTTAGTGAGTTTCTTCTTCAAAAATGAACAATTTCGCCATGAGTATAAAAGAGCGATTATGGCGATTTCTTGCCAAATGTGGCGAAAAGAAAATTGTTAAATGGCGAGAGGCGAAATTCTTGGCGGTACTTAAAATACTTGGTGAAATTATTGGCTTTTTTATGACTTTCTCCATAGCTTTATTTTATATGTTTAAGGTTGACGAAAAATGCATGTATGTATATTGGCGTATACGAGGGCTGCTATATATATTTCTGGCCTGGTAACACTGAGTGCTGCCAAGTGCAATCTGACATTTCCATTGGAAAGTTTGTCATTTTTAAGCATAATCGTACTCAAAACGTTTTGACGTACGACCATTACTTGTGTTGTTTACAGTGACTTAAAAAAATCAATATAGAAAAAAATGGAATTAACTCGTGAACATTTTGACGTGGATTATCACGACAAGAGTGCATTGATGAACTTAAATCTTTGTATGGCGATGAAGCACTATCCTATAGCACTGTGAAAAATTGGTATAATGAATTTAGTCGTGGCAGAAGCTCGCTCAAAGACGAATTCCGTGAAGGTCATCCAAAAACGGCTGTTGTGCCAGACAACATTGATGCCGTGTGTGAACTCATAATGCAAGAACGACATGCGACATACCGAGAGATAGAGACATCCTTGGACATTTCTTCCACCAGCATACATTCGATACTGCATGAACACCTGACCGTAAAAAAGGTTTGTTCTCGTTGGATCCCGCACAATTTGAAAGTCGCTCAAAAAAAGGCTCGTGTCGATTGGTGCAAAGAAATGTTGCAAAAATACGATTGCGGTGCTTCAAAAGGCGTTTATAAGATCTTCACAGGTGACGAATCATGGATCTATGCGTATAAGCCCGAAACGAAACAACAATCGACCGTGTGGGTCTTCAAAGACGAGCAAAGTCTAACGAAAGTTGTTCGCGGAAGAAGCACTTCGAAGCAAATGGTCGCCTGTTTCTTTGGCAAAACTGGTTATGTGGCGACTGTTCCGCTTGACCAACGTAGGACGGTCGCTTCTGAGTGATACACTACAATATGTTTGCCTGAAGTCATCGGAGAAATTCGAAAAACCAACAAGAGAAGACGAATCATTGTTCACCATGACAATGCGAGCTCTCACACATCGGCTCAAACCAGAGCGTTTTTGACCGGACAAAACGTCGAACTAATGGGTCATCCGCCGTACAGCTCTGACTTGGCACCTAATGACTTCTTCTTGTTTCCGCACATCAAGAAAAAAATGCGTGGTCAACGATTTTTGTCGCCAGAAGAAGCTGTTGAAGTGTTCAAAAACCATGTTTTAGAGGTGTCTCAATCGGAGTGGAAAAAGTGCTTCGACAACTGGTTTGTGCGCATGCAAAAGTGTATAAATCATGCTGGAGAATACTTTGAAAAACAATAAAACCATTTTTGATTATAAATATTCGCATTTTCACTATTAGGCCAGAAATATATAGAACAGCCCTCGTATTAACAAAATTCGCTTTGGCCCCTATATTTGTATGTACCTTTTTATATGCCTTGTATATACAAATATATATTATAATTACAACTATATATTATAATTAAAAGTTAAATGGTAAAACCGTTTAAGGAAAAAGTGACACTGAGATAAAAAAAACAAAATTTTAGAAATAAATAATAATTGACAACGACAACAAAAAAGTTAAAATAAAGAAAATGGAGATGAATTAATAAAAATTAAAAGATTTACATAATTTTAAACGGAATTGAACAAGACTTGTTTGAATGTGATTGATACTTTATTTTTACAAGAAAATTGTTTTTTATATATTAAAAAAATCGCTAAAGTAAATATGTCTATTTAATTTTTAAATTAAATTTTCTGCAGTTCAAGAAGCTTCTAAAAAATTTAGAGACCCTGATTACGCACCTGGTATTTATGAAACACTTTTTATAACTAATATTAAATATTTTTAAATATTGGCGATATTCGGCAAGCCATTTGGCGAAAGGCTCAAAAAAAAAACTGACAACACTGCCGCCAGCACTATGCTAACCGAAAAGCCGCCAACTCAACTATGTTTGCAGCATGATTCATTTACAGAATTTTCGCTAATGAAAATAGTTGATGTTTTTAATTGTTATCTTAAATTTATAATTTACTAGTTAATAGTAAAAAGCTTGTTTTTAACATGATTGGAAAGGAAAACGCTTAAGATAATTTTGGCAAGAAACGTAACGCTTGCCAATTCACCGAAACAATTTACATTTAGAAAGACTAAAGCAAAAAAACAAAAAAATTACATGAATATGATTTAATTATAATTTAGAAAGACAACAGTAAATTAAATAATAATAAAACAAAGACTACGCAAAAACCCTTTCTAGTTTCGTTTTGTTTTTTCTTTTCTTTTTTGTTGTAAACGAAAGGTAAATGACTTTAGATGTAAAAACTCTTAAGCTTTCAAGATTTATATTATATTAATTTTACCTTTTTCTTTTAGTGTTTTTTTTTTACATCAACTAACTCACATGAGAAAAAAAACAAAAAAAAATTATAATAAATATAATTCTATACAATAGAGAAAATTTTCTTTAATTTTGTGTGTTTGTGTCTTTATTTGCTTCTTCCAAGTATAACAACAACAAGAACAGCAACAGTAGTAATTTAAAGTAAGACTTAATACTTTAAGCCCAAAAGCATACAACAAACACAACAACAGATTTGTTTTAAAAACAAACACAACAACAAAAATACAGCACAAATATGGTTAAAATAAAGATACGAATTAATGCCTTTCTATTGTGATATTCTGTTGTTATTGCTGTTGTTAGCATTTCTGTATAACCAATGATCAAATAAGAACAAATAAAAAATAAAAAAGAAAACTAAATAACACATACACAATTCATACGTATTACGAGTCGTATCATGTAGATACAAATAGAGAATGCTTGCGAGTAAAAGCAAATCTGCAACAGCAGCAAATCTTCTTTTCTTATCCCCCGTTTTTCTACTTTTCTTTGTAACAACAACTGCTGTCTAAATCGCAACTTTCGAGTTGTTAGTTGGCCTTAAATATGCTGAGTTTATATTTGATTCTTGTTTTTATCTTGTAGTTATTATTGTTGTAGGTATAAGTGTGCGAGTTTAAAGATCTTTAGCTTTTTAATCGAAACCTGTTTGGCTGACAAGTAGAAACTGCCGTTAGTTCTTGTATCTTGCCAATTTTTTAATGTTACAGAGTAAATGTGGAAAATTTATAAGCAATTTCTTTATATTTTTTTTTTTTTATTATTAACATGAACGTTGACTTTTGCAATATGCTTAAAGAAAATTTTTTATAGCAAAAAGAAATTTTTTAACAGTGAAAAAAAATAATAAAAAATTAACGGACATCTTAAATCTTTTTCTAATTTACTTTCGACGATCGAAAGCTGGTCGTCCAGTTTTCTTCTTTGTGTTTTTATCGCACTTAATCACGTGAAAAGTATCGTAGTATTACTTTTAAATTCTCAGCTTGGAGAGTGAAACCGTTAATTTTTCGAACGTTTATATAAATTATACAACCGTTAGCCAGACTCTTAACTGATTTTGAAAATCATAGAACATTTTAAATTGGAAATAAATATAAACGTGGTCACTAGCCCACAAATCCGGTTGGATCAACGGGCTTTCAACTCATCACTAACATCCACGCTAAAGTTTTAAGTCTCGTGCAAGTTAAAAAAGCGAATTTTTTTATTATCTAACAGTATCACAAAAAAGTTAAATTGCGATCGTTACAACCATACAATATTTTCTGTAACAATTTATGATTGCAGTGAACAAACTTAAGTTGTTCTAAACAATTTCTTAGTACCCTTTTGATTTTAAATTATTGTCATGCACAAACGCAAAATAGTTGGTTCGATCAAAATAATTGGTGCTAAATTTCTAACCACAAATATAACTGTTCGTAAGTATTAAAAAAAATTAAAGATATCTAATATAGTAATAATAATATTATTATAACGGGTTATCCATTTCGCGGTTTGAAAAGTATAGGACTGGATTTCGACATCTGTCAAACTAAGTTTTTAAACCAATTTTTTTTCGAGTTGAAAGTCTGACATTGAGGAGAATGGATCGCCTTACTATCACACAACGTATAAAATTTATCAAAACCTACTACAAAAATGATGATTCTGGCACAGCCACATATCGTGCTTTAAAAGGAAATTACGGATTACATAATCGTCGAACTACGCAAGCAATTGGCAAAATTGTGAAGATATTTGAAGAGACTGGAGCCGTTACAGATACTGTAAGGCCTGTACATCATCGTTTCGCTCGTTCCACTGAAATTATCGTTGCCGGAGACCTGACGTTTCAACAAGACGGTACCACATGCCACACAAGATCATGCGATTTGCCATTTTGTAGGGTTACCCGCAAGATCTTGTTTATGCAGATAAACCTTGAACTCTTGAGCGCTTAAAAACCAACACTCGTCAAGTTATGGCTGAAATACCGCCAAATATGTGTCAAAAAGGGGTCGAAAATTACCTCGAAGGGATCAATGCTTGCAATACTTCACGTGGTGATCATTTAAATAATGTAGTTTTTTTACACATAATGTCAACGTTCAAACATTATAATAAAAAAGAAATATCATAAAAAAAATTTAACTGTGTTCTGTGTTTTATTTACGTTTACTTTTGAAACCGCAAAATGAATAACCCTATATATTATTATTATTATTCTAGATTAATGTGCTCGGCGCTGGCTAGGTCTTTTAGGGCCTTTCTAGAAACTGTCCAATATATTAAAGCCTTGTTTGCTATTGGGCTCTACTCAGAACATGTTAGAAATCTACCATCTTAGTGTGGATCTTATAGATCGAAAGATATATATATATATTTCAAATATAATATAATATAATATATAAAAATCTGATTTTGTTAAGATCGGTTAAGATTTCTTAAGTTGAGCATTTATCCTCTTTCCCCACACTCCTTCCCTAGTGCAAAGTTTTCTTTTTTTCTTTCCTTCTGGTGGTTTAACTACAACCTTATAATTATCATCATAATATAACGCTTTGAGCTCATGGTAACCTCAATCATGTTATATTTTTGCTTTTGCAACTCTTTAGATTCCCCATTCTTTCTTCTTTTTTTTTCTTTTTTTTTTTTTTTAATAAACACACAAATTTTAACAAAAATCTAACATATATTTATAAACTTAAATATTTTTTAAATTAGGCTATGATGTGTACATAGATATTTTATTTTCTAGCAGTGCCCAAGCCGTAGTCTGCGTGCCATTTTTAATTTTCTTAAAATACAAACTTTTCTCGAAGAATATCTGTTTATTTAAAATCAAATATTTGTAAATTACCTGAAAAACCTCTTTTATTGTTTAACCGATAAATTACCTGAAAAAAGAAAGAATTAAAAAACATTAATGCAATTATTTAAAATTAAAAAAAAAATGAAATTTTATTTCTTTAACTCAAAAATCTATATTCTATTCTAATCAACAAATACTAAAAAAAAAGGATCGAATAATTTCTAATATAAACATATGTTACGTAATCAATTGACATTTTATAAAACAATTAATAACACGTTTCATAATCGATTTGGAATTCTATTGCTATAATTGATGCAATATTGCTTTTGCCTAAGAGTCACGCTTTAATTAGATGTCAAAAAACAAATTGACACAATTATTTTATTAGAGGTATCACAATTAAGTTCATAGCGCAAGGAAACACACGCAAACAAAAAACTCGTAATTATTAAAATTCAAATGAAAAAATAAAAAATATTTAAAAATTAAATCGTATTATAATTTTAGATTTACAAAAATTAGGTGAATGACTTTTTATTTTAAATTTTGTCATCACCCTAAATAAAAAAAATGTAAATAAAAATTAAAAAAAAAATATTCATAAAAAGGTTATGAACATGTTTTTATGGCAAAAAAAATTAAACAAATAAATAAAACGACTCTTAGAGAACTCGTCGCACACACACAAACGCACACAAGCACTTACAGTCTGGCTTACAACTAAGAACAAGGTTCTGTTTACGCCAGAATGAAATTTAGAAATACAACAACAATAAAAAAACAGAACAACAACATTAACGTTAAAGTTAAGAGAAACACATTCCCACTTTCCAGTCAAACTACTTTAAGTTCGTTCACCGTGCTACTTACACGATCACTGACAGACAATAGCATCAACAAAACACAAGAAGACAATAAGGCAACAACAAAAACAACTACTGTGAAAAGTATGTAAATGATGAAACGTCCAAGCGTTCGCTACACCTAACATCTTTATCTTGTAGCACAAATAAATTTAACACATAATGGATTTAATGAATTTAATAGAATAAAAGTGTCAATAAAATTAAATATGTTGTGAAAAGAGTGTTGGATATTTGTCACCTAAATTAAGAAGCACTTGCTGTGTTGTCTATACCTGTCCAAAATCGTAGCCAATTTCCTTAAGAAATACAACTTTTACTAAACTTATTTTCAAAAATTCAAAAATTATGCCATTAATTCGACAAATATTGGGTCTTATTCGAAATAATTTTACATTATAAACGTTAATCGTTCTTGATTTCGTCAAAATGTTTATTTTCTACTAACAAACAATTTTTTTAATATCTAGATAAAAGATCACTCGAAAGAAAATAAACGGCATAATGAACTGCTCTGGGTTAAGCCATTTGGCCGTTTTGCTACTTTTATTAATGGTAAATAATGTTTAATATTGATTCTAAATAAATTTAAAATTAGAAATAATTTTAACTAATTTGATTTGCCTACGGGGAGCATCGTATATAGAAGTGATGTTTCTGAGTTGTTCATGTATTTTCTCAATACGTAATATCTTCTAAAACTATTGATTTTATTTGATAATATTGACTCTTACCAAGTTACTTGGCCTGACGTGTTAAAAGTTTTGATGCTTTAACAATATTCATGATTTCAGGTACGTTTTTTTTATTTAAGTATGTGCCTTTTGGACGACTTATTTTCGTATTTGATATGCCAGTTTTGTTATACTTAATAATGTGTTACTCAAAAAGGCCCAAGTCATATGGGTGCTACTAAAACATTTTAAATAATTAATCAGGCCTATTCTGCAAACCAATTTTGTCAAATTGATTGAAAATCATGTAAAATATATTGAAATCACGTCAGTTAAAAATATATTGAAATCACGTCAGTTAAAAATGGTCAACCAAGTGGTCGCCATTTTAATCAACTCCATTAAGAAATTAGAAGTACATTTTGAGTTACTTCAAATTCCATTTACATTTTGACAAGGACTGAAAAAACCAGCATACAAACAAAACACAAAACAACTGATTTGTCGAGATTTCTAAAAGCTAAAACCACGCCAATAAAGTTAGAATCATTTGCGTGGATTAAAAACAGAGTCGTAGTTTGAAATCAGTTAATTACTATAACATAATTCAAGGCAAAAATTAGTTTTATGTGTTGATCCAATCGATCTACTCGAACACATTTCACGGCGGCGAAAGGTCAACAAATATTCTCCTTTGACGGCGGCTGAATAACCACCAAAAATGATAACAGTTAAAATTTAGAGTTCCAAAGAAATGCTGTTTGAATTAAGGTTTGCCCTATATGGTGTTGCACTACATGAACATCCAGTTGGAAGTTCTTATTAAATATTGGTAAGTGTAAATTTTTCCGATAAAGTGTAACAGATCAAAGTAAAACGAGCTCTACTACTTTTTGCAAAAAAAAAAAACAATTTCAAAACAAATTATCGCTGTCTGCCTATAACGGGTTAAAAATTTTGATCATTTACATACATCAAATTCATTAACTATTGGGACACCCTTTAACTTTCAAATCCGAATTTTTCACTTGCTGTTATAGCGGACTTAAAATACAGGTCCCTTGTAAGTTTTAGCCGTCTGTCTATAACGGTTTAAAAGCCTGGCCACATACATCAAATTATATTAACTATTGGAGCACCCTTTATCCAAATCCAATTTTTATACTTGGTATTAAAGCGGAGTTAGCCCAACAGTTGCTTTGTAAATTTCAACCGTCTGTCTAAACCTATTCAACAGTTTGGCTAAATATTTAAAATTAAATGAACTATTGGGGCACCCTTTAATTTATAATTATAAATACTTATACTTGTTCTAACGATCATAATAATCGACATTCTTTCCGATTTTCAAGTATTTGTCTATAACAGTTCAAAAGATATGCCCATATAGGTCAATTTACGTCCCCTATAGGAACACCCTCTAATTTTTAGATTTATTTTTCTATTACTTTTTGCTATTACGAGCTATTACAAATACAGAGTTTTTTAAATTTTAAACTGGTGTCATTTACGGCTTATAGTACAACTAAAAAACAACTATGATGTATGGGGACACCCTTTAATTGTTAAAATTATGATTTGATTTTAAAACGGGACCAATCTGTAAGCATAACCTTACAAAAATAAAATATAAAAAAAATAAATCGGT
The DNA here is from genome assembly GCA_916610165.2 of Gymnosoma rotundatum. Taxonomy (NCBI): domain Eukaryota; kingdom Metazoa; phylum Arthropoda; class Insecta; order Diptera; family Tachinidae; genus Gymnosoma; species Gymnosoma rotundatum. The sequence goes on along the minus strand of OU744336.1, from coordinate 123,009,397 downwards.
TGAGAATTGATTGAGCGCTGCAGGCACAAACATAGAAAAAAAAAAGCAGCATACAGGCGATTTCATAACCTCCTTTTTTTAATAAAATATTATCGCTAAACATATTAGCTTATAACTATAATGTGTTTTTCGTAACTGTACATTATCACAAAGAACATAACATGGTTATTGGGACCATATCACAACCATGTTTTTCTCTGCGTGTAGAGATTAAATAGTCTTCAAAGGTTTTTTGCTTGACTGAATCGATCAGTTGAGCAGTTAAAAAGTAGTAGCGATTCCCTTCTACCCGCGACTACTGCATGTTATGTCTTTTGGAGATCAACAAACTGCGGGCTTGCGCAAGGAAAGGACGTCTTATAATTTTAATTCTAATAATTCTATTGAAGTAGTGATCCTTAAAGCATTTGTCCTCTTTGTCGAAAGATCTTGAGCCCCTCCAAAACGCTGCTTTCGAACAGATCTCATGAGTGAAAAAAATTTATTCGAGTGATGACTTGTAAAATTAATTCAGCATTTAGACAAAAAAATTTACTTCTTCCCCTTTTGCATTGCAAACCTAGAACTAATTGTAGCGATAAATTTGGAGTAGAGTACATAAGTTCTTTCAAATTTAGAATAATGTTTGTTAGTTTTGTCTCGCATGATTGTTGAATGTTTGCTAAATGCAGCTTGTAGCAAGAATGAAGTTGTATTTATGTGAAAGAAAATTGAGTACGGCAGATAAGTGTTCTTTTATTACTTTTAAAAATTTTATTTTATTTTTATTTATTTTCTGTTGTTTTAAATTACTCTGGTTGTTTTTGTCTTTGATCATTGTAGCTGGTTAATTTTAATGCTTACCTTACTTTTATTTCTTAAAATATCAACATCCAACATAATGTTTTATTTGTTCGCATTCTTATTCATACATTTTTTTTTTCAATCTTTTCTTTAATCAAGAAGTTTATGATTGTTATTACCACGGTCAAGAAGGCAAGACGTTGTAATAACCAAATAAGGCTTTAAAGCAGCAAACAGACCACAAACCAAACCACATGACCACTAATAAGACGAGAATTAACAAAAATCAAAACATAACGAATATAAAAACATGACCTAGCAAACGTTACGGTCAAGAGAGAGGCAAGAATTGAAAATAATTCTATGGAAAATGTTTTCTTTCTGAAGGCTACAAATTTGTGCTTTTCCCTAATTGATCTTTGTCTGTGGTTTGTTTAACCCATTAAAAGTTAATTTTACACATTCTTTTATAAAGAAAATTAATGCAATTTATTGCTGACCTCAGATATAAAGTACGTGCACCAGTTGCTTCTGACAAAATAATGCAGAAAATCCGACAAGGACTTACTTATACTTCTGTCGGGAGTATAAAAATCTCGCGTAAAGAGAATATTTTTAAACAGACACTTCAAGTCTTACCGCTCCGTTATACAGGAACCTTGATCGGTTACGTCTTGTGTCATTGATCGAAGAAGCTTCCAAAGGGGGCGTGTTGCAAGACGGGAAATCATAATATACAAAAGTTAAGTTTTGGAAGTGAATCAATCATTGAACTCTCCATGAGGGCAGAAGCTTTGATCGGCTACGTCTTGCGAATCGATGACTCACCTCTACATGCTAGCAGAATGCTTGATCTGCTATTTCTTATGCTTTTGATCAAGGGTAGACGCATAAGGAAGATTATCGGAAATGAATTAATCACTCATCTCTCCGTAACAGTAGAAGCTATGATGACTTTTTTGCCATGGATCGGAGAAGTTTTAATACGGCATTTTATAATCTACTAAAACGGATTGCGGGAATCAAACAGATCAATTACCTTTCTGAGATTGCAGAAGTTTTGATCGGCTACGATCAGAAGAGTTGTGAGAGGAACTGAAGTTTCGGAAATGAAGCGTTTAACTATGCAACTTCGGGCGTGTTTCTCGCTATATTGTGTTCGATTCAGTGACATACATCTTGTCACTAAATTCCATAATATTAAAAAAAATTTTCCGTCTTGTTTCAGCGCAAAATGAAACGGTTTTATGATCGTGGCAAGTATTTTTGACTCTAATGATATTCTACATGTGTGATTCGCCTCTCATTCTGCATCTACGAAAATATCCTCTCCCTGATCAGTATGTGAACTTATGATATGAATATAACTGCTTTTTGAAGTGACGAATGGCGTCAAAATAGCTTGTGCTAAAATAATAAAATTTTAAATTTTACGTTTAAATGAAAAACTTTCTTCCTTTAGAGTGTTGCTTAAGTGTCAATCTTCAGTTTGATTTAATTTCAGTATCTGTAATGCTATCCTGTCTTTATTACAACCAATATAACGACTCGTTAAATTGTTTTCAACAGCACAATAATCAACACCATTTTAACAAACAACATGATCATCATCACCACCACCGTCAACAAATGTCTGACAGTAATCGTCAATTGTGGCACCTTTAAACGATCTTTCGAAGTGCTTATCAAACGTCAGTCAGCGTGAACTGATCTACAAATTAAATTTAACGATTTTTAAACGCAAATGAAACAAACAAAAAATAAAAACAGTTGTTGTTTTTCCTTTTGTATTTAATACGAAACACACAAACACAAAATACGCGCTAAAATCAGAACCCACTTAATGTTCACGTATTAAATGCTCCATAAACACGATCTAAATACCTGCATGAATTTTAAAATAAAAAAGAATTCTTCGCTACGAACATGCGAAAATGAGGTAGTGTGGGTATTAAATGTTTTATTTGTGTGTTTAAGTGTGAGTCTAAAAGTTTGTGTCGTCAATAAAATCGTAATATTAGCACTTGATATAAAAGACTGGTTAAGATTTTCAGGGCAGTCAATGAATGTTGCCCTTTAATTTAACGGCTTTCTTCAATTGAGTGTACTCGTATACGAGGGGAGGTCAAAAAGCCTTTTGACAACTATAAGAGTTTCTTCAAGTAGGCTTGTGGAAACTTTAGAAAAAGGAATTTCATGCTTTGATCAAGGCCTTTAAAACACCTGGAGATAAAAATTATTAATGGTGAACCTTGTTCAGAAAGTACCGCTAAAAAACTTTCAGATGAACAATATTAACGATATAGATTTGAATGGCCTCCGAGTCCGGAGATGCCGTACACAGTTTAAAGATAATATAAAAAGATCATGACGGGTAGCGTTTTTGCAGTATGGTCACAACAGCCATACTACGTTCTTTGTAAAAATATATGGTTGCGGTAAATGCGAGTTAAAACAAAACAAAATGTGTTTAACATTTACAGAAACAGACAACTTAAGCATACTTTTTACACAAAATTCAAATGGTTATTAGGTTGGTTTGAATTAAGTAAATGTTATTATTTTTATTAAAATTTAAATAAATAAACACGCGAAAAACATTTCGCGCTGTGTGAGGAAGTTTTACGTGTGGAATAATAATTCGAATCGTGAAGTTGGTAATGCGAAAGAAACCTATTTGGTAAACCCTTTAATTTTATGCATAGAAGGCAAAAGCTTCAAGAGATTGCGTAGGATAAAATGTACCAGCTTTTAATAAGACAAATATTTTAAAAACAAATATTTAAATTCTGCAGAAGAATCTTTGGTGACATTGTAAAAGTGAATTTAAGTTCAACTTCAGCAACAATATTTTTATTTTTAACGCACCAATTTTTTGATGCGAATGTGTGTGGAAACATGTTTAAAGTTTTGTAGGCACTTTAATGCTTCCACAAGCAGATAGTTAAGCGAACACACCCCATGGTTGACCGGCACAATCAGGCAACCCATTTCAAACTGTTTTGGGGTAAGGAAAAAAAAAATAATTTTTTATATTAAATTTTCGAAGTAGTTTCTTTGGCATTACAGATTTTTTGAAAACTCCCAAAATATTCGTTGTGTTTTATTTTTTAATATATCAAATGGCAGAAATATGTATACTATATATTTTTTCCTTTTAATTAACAGACAAAAATAAATAAATTTTTATATAAAAAACAACCTTTACATGGAATAATGCTAATTGGAGAACAATTATTTAATAAACACCTCACCCTCACAATACTAAAATCAGACCCGTCAGACAATTTGAATGTTTAGTTATCTAAATGATGTAGTTTGTACTTGTTAATAATTGTTTTTCAAAATGATGCAGTGTCAAATATACAGAACAAATGTCAATTAAATGAAAATCTTTTTTCCCCGAGTTGTGGTTTTGCGTTGTCTTTGAATATGATTTTTTTAATTAAACTGATTTTGTGCAAAAAAAATATGATTGCAACCAAAACTGCTGCAAATCATTGACTTTATTTTAGAAGAACACCTCATGATTGAAAATTGTTTGGAATATGAGAAATAATTCCATTTCTGATGATGACAACAAACCACTCAACAGAAGTAAAACAAATGAAATTGATGAATATGATCAATTTGAAAAATTGAATGAAACAGATATTTTAGTAATAAAATCAGAGGATGAATGAAAAATCAGCACAAAGTGAGAACCCCTAGTTTTACAATAACAATTTTCATTTATAGCAACTGAATTATCAGCAGTTTTATGAAAAGTCAAAGCAGACAACTGCATGATATTCGACTAAAATAGAATTAAATTAATTTCGTGGGTTTTTTAAATCTTTTTTATAAATCTGCAACGAAACAAAGAGAGGAAAAATAATGATACAAATTCCAGTGATAATAAACCGTCTGACTTACATCTTTAGGAACCTTTGCGAAATCTTATGAAACATTTTACACAATAGGAAAAATGAATTAAGTTTTACATACGCCAAAAGAGCTTATGCATAATTTTTTAAACAAGTAGTTGTTAAGAAATAAAATAACTTAGCGAGGAATGTCACTGTTACTTAAACTCTAGACAGACGCATATCGCTCAAAATTGCCGATAACGATAGAAAATAATAAAATCGGTATCTGGAAATCGCAGTTGCTGTAAATTTGGCGGCGACTGGTTCTCATGACGTGCATTAAAGGACGACAACATGGCGACAGTTTACCAGTCTTTTTTTTTGTGATGCAAGCATTCATATCAAAAATGCGCCAAAAATGACCGTAAAGTACGAGAAATAAATGTCTCTTAACCTTTTACAAGCATGTAAATAAGAGTACTCCTTTAAAAATAATTTAATTCCCTCAATGATTGGCCAAGATCAGTTTTTCAGAAAACGAAAAGGCTAAGCTATAAAGTGGGGTAAAATAGGCGTGAATTTTCAGCAAACATTTTTCGAGATAACTTCTCCTGAAATGGGATAATTGGAAAAGAGGTATATGCTTTACAACTGCGAAAGTTCGATGCAATCCAGTTATGGAAGCTTAAATTTTTTTTTATTTAAAATGCCACACATCAAAGAAGAGAATTCAAACACTGATTCGATGTAGGACGAGAAAATAGAAAGTAGGAAACAATTAAAGTGACAGCTTGGAAACTCCTATCCAGTCTATCGAAGTATAGTTCTGCCCTTTTCTATTTGAAGGTCCTTATATACAAAACTCTTTTTTTTTTAATCGGTACGTAAAAAATCATATTGATATAACAGCCAGCACTGTGAGAAAAAAGTTTCCACACGCCTTTTAGACACATTTGATAAAAGATTCTAAACGGTTTGTATATTATGGGGCCTAGCCTTTCTTTACAGAGCAGTATTTACCAGTAGTAAACGAAAGACGTTATAAGCGTCCCTAAGGACTACCACTCTCTTTTAAGTCTCTTCATTCAGTATTAATTACTGGAGCATAAAACCTGAAACTAATTTCGAAATCAACATAACGCCCGAACACTGCCACTAGATGAGGTCATATTTTAAGGCCACTGAGGAAATATTTTTTTTTTCATTATAAATAAACAGAGGGTCTTAAAAATCAATTACATTCCATTAGGTTTATAAAAACATTGAAAAAAGAACTAAAAAGTAAATTGAAAACAAAACAAAAGCTGACTACTCCATGTTATTTAAATGACATTTCGCTATCATCGTTACATGTACGAGTTTTTTTGTTGTTGTTAGTATTTTTAATAATATATTTTTTTATATTCTTTATATCGTTTTTTATTATAATTTATTTTATCCAGACTAATAGATAAACTTGTTCCAAAGTATTCATGGTAGTTTGAAAATCATATGAATAAACGATGGATGTCATGGCAAATGAACTGAAGTGTTCGAATTCATGTTTGAGTGAGTAAATGTTTTCAAGTACATGAACATGGTGTTACAAGAGCAAAAAAAAAGATAATAATAACAGCAAAAACAAAACGAACAAAAAAATCAAAATAGAAACTAAAATTGTTTAATTTTTATAAAAAACTGCAGCAAGTGATTTCCGTTATAGACACTGTTATGTTACCATTCAACAACGTCAACAATTGCAACTAAATACAAGAACAGCAGCCAAGCAATATCAACATTAATCGCATATACAGTAAGTTAAATAATTAAAAGTACATTTAAAAAGGCAATTGCAAAGATAATTGAAGATGCAGTTGCTAAATAACACAACATTAAATACTCCAATTAATGTAATCAGACATACCAAAATAAGAAGACATATTAATAATTTTAACATTAAGTGTACTTAATGTTATTTAACAAACTGTTCTGAACAAGTGTCGAAAGTACCAAACTGTACTGAACAAGTGTCGAAAGGTAACCCTCACAGAAAACCAACATAAATATTTAAACGAACTTGCAACATTTAATCATTAAATTGTTCATGTGAAAATACAACTAAAAAGAATTAGAGAAAAGAAATAAAAAAGTTCTTTATATTTTTCACCGCATAAAAGCAACATTTTTTCAGTTGCTGCTACTGTAAGTGCCGTTGTTTTTCTCTTATTGTCAGTTATAATTTTTTTAAATCGTTTTAAAAAACACACATCAATTGCAACTCATCACCGTAGCCATCCTCATCATCATGTCATGTTATATGAGAAACAAAAACGGTAGTGTTATCAATTATTCATCTCAAAACGTTTAAGCGATTATCGGTTATTATGGTTAAATATATTCAAGCTCTTGTAAACTTTAATCGGCTAATTGCAATAATGGATTTAAAACAAAATGGGGAAACAGAAGTTCAAAGATAATATCTTTCTTTTCTTTTTTTTAATTTATAAAAATACAACAAATAATTAAATCCAAATAAATTTTGACAGCCTAAAATTTTTAGTTTCATCGAAAAGCATTATCTTTTGATCTGATATAAACTTGAAGGCAAAGTAAGAAAAAAAAATAATAATAATAAAATGAAAAAAAAAATCAAAGCAGAACAAATAAAATGAAAAAAGAAGTATCAGACCTTTTCAAACGTAATTTTAAAGCGACTGATGGCTCTTCTGTCTCAACTCAGAAGCACAAGAACTGCAGCCAATGCAGTGCGCCCGCTTAAAAAAAAACTAGAGATTGTTGTTGGACTAGCTCTGTTTTCCAGATTTCGTTTCATATGGCTTTATTCGACGCATTCGATTTGTTATTCTGCCTGTCGTTGTTGACACTTATCGATTACTGCTCAAAGATTTCTTGTATTCTATAGCAAATGTGACGACGATATTGTATTAACGTGACGTGACGACGCCTTTTTGCATAACGACTGGATGTGATTTTAACTAAATATAACATTGAAAATATAAAAAAATGAATTTTACAAGCGCAAATCAATTTGAAAATTTGGTGGAAGAATTGCAGAAAAATCCATCTCTTGCACTGGGTTTTCGCACAGGCATTGCTCCATGCAACTTTTAAGAAAAATGGGAAGAAATTGGAAAAATTCCACATTCTCTTGGTCCGCTTAGAAGATTAGCTGATTGATGGCAAAAGGACACAAAATGGAGAATAGCATAATGATTTATAAAAATTACTTTTAAGGTCTGGCGAAATTTAAAATTTAAAGTGAAAAAAATGGTTGCTAATAAAGCAGAGTGTACAGCCACTGGCGGTGGAATGTTTAAACAATTTTCACTCAGTCCGCTGGTAGAAGCTGTGGCAAATCTTGACTTCTAGAAGCATTTCAATCCTGAAGGAGCAGTTCAAGGGGTTGAAATGATCGACAAGGGAAACGATTCTTATGACATGGAATTTGCTAAAGTCGAATTCGTTGTTGAAGAACTAGTGGAAGTAAACCAACAGTTAAGGAAAACTCCTTGCACGTCTAATGCTGCTGCTACCAATGATACCAGTTCTGCTCAGGCTGTTCCGTCGAAAATAGTTAAATAGAAGAAGCAGAAAAAACCATGCAAAAATCAAACTGACTTATTACAAAAGCACAGCCAGGTACAGGTAAAATATATATACAAACTTACGATCCGGAAAATTAAAAGTATTGTAATTCTGCCTAAGAAGTTTTTCATCCAACACAAGTTTTTCTTTTTTCGAGCTTTCATAATCAATTAAATCACAATTTTCTGATATTGATACTAAAGCGACGAGGACAACGACTTCGGCAACTAGAATTAGGGTGATTGTTTCCATTACTGATATATTTTCAAAATACAGCTCTTCTTTTTCACCGTACGTTGAGCTGTGTGCTCCTTTCCTACTTTGAGTATGGCTGAGGTAACATAAGCTTTGACTAAGGTACCTTTGTGGTATAGGGGGAACCAGTCCCCAGTGCGCAGGCACTGAATCTGGAAAGACAGTGGGGTAACTGTTGAAGGTTTTAATAGTGTCCTTAAATGATAATAACGCATGAATATATAACGTATGCAATAAATAAACTGGCACCACGAGAACCGGTAGCCAATACAGAGAGCCACCTCTCTCTGTAGCCGATTATTGGCGAGGTCCCTTCGGGTTGCACGTGGTGGCTGTGGTTAAATAAAAGTCTATTTCTGCTGGATTGGCGTGGAATAGACGGGAGTGAGCTGTTGAACTCTCAACAGAGGAGTTCATGGGTAAGCTCTGACCCTTTAGAAAGGGGTAGGTATATTCATGGTGCTGCAAGCCATAGTCTTAAAATTGCACAGAATAGTGGTCTGACTGCCGTCTGGTAAGGGCTTCGCGCCAGGTACAGACATTAATTTAATCACTTATCCTGCTCCTTTCCTGTCAGCTCTTGGGTGGGTTGGTCGTTTCGATGTTTTCTTTGCATATGGCGTACGGTTTATGACATTTCATCTAGTAGATCGTGCTCTTGCAGCTTTTGTCTCTTGTGACGGTTTTTTAGAAACATTCATTGCCGCTTGACCAAGTTTTTCGTTTCACGGCCCTTTTTGTTGAGCTGCGTTGCTGTCGTGTTGTGTTAAGTAAAGTAATTCACTTTTTTTCATAACATTAAGTACGGCATGAAAAATTTTTAAAATTTAATAAAAAAAATTTTTTAAAGGAACGTAATGCTTTTAAGGAAGAAAGCTTAACTAAAATGGGATTTTGTATGCGATCAGTTGTTTTTGTTTAAGTGAACTCTATAAATATACAATTTGTTTCTACATAAGAAGTTTAGAATAATTAATAGCAACTTGTAAACTCTTTTGAAAAAGTTAAAATTAAAAATAAAATTTACCAAATTAGTTAATTAATTCTTTTGGTGCTCTGTTCTTAAACAGAAAACCTGAATAAAAAAAACTATAAAAATGAGTAATTTTTAAAAAGCACTTAAAATCTCAGCGGTAGTTTTTTTTATTTTTGTTTTTAGTCCTTGAAGGATTGTGCTTCAAGCACTGATACTAGTTGTCTCTATAAGTACTATGTCATACATGCTGCCAGAGGAAAGGTTCAACTACATTTATAGAGAACTTTCTACCCTTTTAACACAAATAGATATTTAATATTTTCTTGTTTTGTGCTTGAAAAATGCAATAAGAAAAAAATGTTTTGGGTAAATGGTAAAAACAGTCAGTCGTTATTGATTTGAAACGTAAATTAAATGAAATGAATGTTAAGCATTTTAAAAGCGATTTGTTCTGAACAGTGGGTGCGGTAAGAAGGAGGTAATTTGTATAGGAAAAAAAACAACAACAGCAATATTTTATGATTAAATTCTTTTAATTACTTGGATGGAACCACTGTCAATTCGTTCATTTTTTAGTTCAATTGTTTTACTTTACTACAAATTTATTGATTTTTCGTCCTCTACATTCTTTTGTTTGGTTAAATAATTTTTACATCACAATTCAACTTATTTTATAAATGAACAAATATTTATCTGCAACATGGAAAAATAAAATGTTGTCGAAGGTGTAAAAGGTAACAAAAGAAGAAGAAGAAGAATAAAACAATAAAAATAGTTCATATTTTAAATATAAAAAAAATTATCAAACAAAATGTATTATTGTTCGTAAAAGGAATATGACAATTTTGTTGTCCAGGTCGAGAAGAAGAGTACAAAGAGAGAGAAGGATTTTTAATTAAATTTATAAATCAAATTATAATTAAAAGAACAGTAAAACTATTGAGATGATAGAAACTTAAAACATTATTAAGAGAACTAATGAATTTATGACTGAAATATAGAAAAGTAAAAAAAACACAAATTAAAAGCTTCATTCAACACTTCAATTGTGTCTATATAGTGTAAATATAATCATGTAGTGGCTTGTGTGACAACTTGTGTCGTTACATAAAACAATGTAACATTTTAGTAAATTTGCTAAAAATATGTCCAAAACTTTGCTCTATCGCTAAAGTGATCTGGTGAGATATGGGCAGAGACAAATATACTATTTTATGTACGTTTTTTGCGTAAGGGCTTACATTTAACGTAGTGAATAACGTAACGGCTTTCGCTTGATGTAACGTTAAGCTAATTCATATCCTATGCAGTTATGTACAGATTTAATTATTTTTTTATTAAACGATACTTTTCTTAGATACTTTAGCGACAACGTGGTAATCCATCTAGGTCAGAAAAAAAGCATCACGAACTCGAAAGACTTTTAACTTAAGGTGTAAAAAAAGTTAAAAAAAAATTAAAAAAAATAGTGTCTAAGACATGAACGAAAAATTCTTTTGATAAAAAATATGTTTGATTACAAGCTGGGAACTTCCAGAAAACCGAGAAACTGCGTTCAGATACAATTACTTCTTGGTTGGTATCTGCTGCTTGGTTACCTTGCAAACTTAGTCATATAGGATTTAGTTTCGGGACACACAACATGATTTTCAAACAAATTTTCAAAATCGCATAAACGTATTTAATGTTGTACTGACAAAAGGTGAATGCAATATAAAAGCAACAAGTAAGAGTGCTATATTCGGCTATGCCGAATCTTATATACCCTTTACCATCTATGTAAATCAAGTTTATTAAAGTAACTCCAATCAAACAAGCAAATATTTGGGTGACAGAGAGTTAAAAAATACGAAAAAAATAAGTACCATCGTTTTAAATAAAAATGCCATCGGCTATTAATGGGTTGAGCATTTTTGAAAATTTTTAGTATTTCCTTAAAGATCTCTTCAAAAGCTTTTAAAAAATATTCATATTGATATTTTAGAAAATTTGAAAATTTCAGATGTCCGTAACTCGGAAAATATAGGCGAGCGCCAAATCTTTCACCGTATGTTTTTTCTCATTTTTTAATTTTTTTCATTTTTTTATTGGAGTTATTTTATTGTTCCAAATGACACCCCCAGGGGCACCAAGAGTCTGTGCTGATCTAACCTCGGTGCAGACGAGGGTCCTCGGGGGTAAAAATAAAAATAAAAATTTTTATTTTAATAATTTAATGTTGAATTAAATTCTGATTTTATGCACATATAATTTATTATTTTTTAAAAATATATTTATTAAATTTACGTGAAAAATATCTAATTTAATACGTGTGTTTTACGTACATCTATATATATAACTCGACATATTCTCAATCACACAGATATTGAAATTTATTATAAGTTTATTTCGCAATCATCCGATACAGATATAATGGAAGAATCCTCGTGATTTGAAAAATTTTTTTATAGAAATAGCTGTTCTCTATTTAAAGCGACATACATGGTCGAGTCCATATTACATTTGTCGATAGAATTACTAATTTGTCTGTAAAAGACAAAGCGGGATGCCTCAAAGCAGATTCTCTAGTTCATGGCTGCTTTTTTTACTTAACGATCCAATAACTACATTTTTTTATAGTGGTCGTCGCAGTTTGCTCAAAATTGGAATAATGAAAAATAAAAAAGAATTTTATTATAATTTTTCATTTATGTTATTTACAACATAAATACATTAAAAGCGAGAGAAGGGTCGATTTGAAAATAGGATTTGCGTTTAACAAATGTCACAAAATATAAGTGAAATTTGAATTTTCCACAAGATGTGAACATTTAAATGTTTTGATGGACATCAGTTTATTTGGAGGGAATCGCATTTTAATTGATGAAGACCATTTTAAAATAAGAGATAGTTGTATAGCTATCTTTTCGAAAAATATTCTTAGGCCAATGTCGAAAAGCGAAGTGTGCAACACTTGTCACAGTGTGCTGCAGATTTTAGCCTGAGGCATAATTGACGCCTATTACTTATGCTCAATATCGCTTCATGAGGTTTAAGTATTTAAAAAAGGCAAGCGAAAATTTCCTTTTCGTGTTTTCGCTTCTTTCTGTACTCTTTACATAATGTTTAAAAACACGATTTACCGTCTTTTTTAAAGTTACTAAAAGTCAAATATCTTTGCCGGTAAAGAAAAACACTTTCAGAAAGAAATACAACCACATTTACGCAAAAAGCCATAAAAATTTCTACAAAAAAGTGTCTTTATGCTCGACCTACCCTGTACACAGTAAAATAGAATAATTTCTTTGAAATTAAAAAAAAATATTTTTATCTTTCATCTACAGTAAAACTTGCGTAAATTTTGGTACACCAGTTTGTTATAGTCATCATAAGAAAACAATATGTTTATTGAAAAAATAATAATAATGAAGAAAATAAATGAAATGAATTTGATTAAATTCATAATTTCATATTCACAATACATGCTTCATGCATTCACACACACGCACACATGTGAACACATGTTTGTTGTTATTGTAATTTCTCTGTACATGATTTTGGTCTACATGAATTTGCAAATGCACAGACACTTTTCTACGCGTAAACTATAAACTATGAATAATTTATGTATGTATTTGTATGCTTAATGCAATCTGTATTTATGTTGATAAAAATTGTGATATAAATTTAAACTACTGCAACATCCCAAAGTTGCAACTAACACACTACATAACGCAAGCAACAACTATAACTACGTTTATGGCACGTTCGAAGGTTGTTAAGTAAGTTTTAAATGCAAAAAGTTAAATTAAAGAAAAGTAAAAATTTAAGTACGCAGCTCGACAGACTACGAAATTCTGCATTGTATATTGAAATTTTAAGGCTTTTGCTTTACATATGTGGTTTAGGACAAAAATAAGGGAAGTTGGGTAAATTGCATACGTTCGTTTTATTGATTTTTTACGCTTTTGAGAGATTACAAAAAAAATTTCGGAGGTGGAGTTGGAGGAATACTTAAGCCTGCACATAAAAACCAAAAAACGTAATTTCAATGGAATAACGACGTGTGCATTCTATTTTCTTTAATACTACTTTTAAATATAAGTAGTAATAATTAATATTTAATTTCATCGCCCATAAAAGAGGGCGGGGCTAAAATGGAATATTGGAGAATGCGGTGGAAGACAATTACAAACCATGGCAACTTTACATAAAGGAATCTATTGTTTTGATTTCGTATTTTCTTCACTATTTAACAGGAGTTGAAGATTGTTCCGTTTGCTCAAGTACGAACAACTGCTGCTTTTTATGTCTAAATGTTTACATTAAATGTGATTTAGTTGTTTTTAAGAATTCTCTTGTATGACACGACTGGTAATTTTCATTTTTTCTCTTGTGACAACAATGGAAGTCCTAAGCATCAGGTGAGAGTACTGAGATCATTTTTTCCAAATATAACTGCTTCAATCAGATGGATAAAAAACCAAGCTTGGATTGCAACTCTAAAAAGCCAGTGTATGCAATTACAGAAGGCGATGGAATGTGCCTTAATGAGCCATTGGACGGACATAGGTAGATCTCTTAACTAATTACAACTATTTACAACAAAGTAGCATTCACTTCTCATTAATATAATTAATCTACAGACTTCTTCTGCTGTAATTGATAATAATGTCACTTTGTAAATGAATGAGAGAGTTTGTAGATATTGACGTATTTAAAAATGAACGACTATGTGTTTAAGTAAATGAGTTTATTTATTACTTACAAGTTGAAACACACACTAATGAAGGTTTGTAAATATTCCTACCAAGAGAACATAAGTCTGGCGACATACGTAATGTGATAAATAATCTAAAAGTTTATAAGACCAGTAAATAGATCATAGTTTCCTTAATTCTCGGCTCGTTCTCTATGCCGCCACAAGGTAAAAATAAAAAAAATTTTTTAAGATGAATTTAACTTTTAGTAACTCTCTTATTGATGAAAGTTTAAAGATTTTTCACTTCAAATTCTTAACAAATTGATCAGTAATATTGTTCGCTGGGTATGGACGCTTGTTGATGTGTTTGAATTTATATAAAAGCAATCAAATGAAATTTATTTCATTATTCATTGAATTAATATTGCATTAAGTTGCAAGTAAATTACGTGTTTATTGAAAGTGCAAAAAAAATTAAAGCTGATCAAGAAAAAAAAACTAAATCTGAAACACTTTGACCATTCATATATGACCGATGCAATCAATGTTTAACATACAGTAAAGCATACATTCACTGATAACATAAGCACTATTTGCACAATAACTCTCACTTAGGCGCATACATACACACATATGCAGCAGCATATGTACTGATGCTATGATATGAATGCATATCGTCGTCTCAATAGTAAAATAATTTCATTTATTAATGAAATTAAATATAACAGAAAAAAAACAATGAATAATTTTTGCCATACGCCAAAAAAAAAAGATTAAGTTTACTGTTCTATACACAGGGAATTAAAATGTTATTAAATTTAAAATGACCACTAATAACATTGTTTTAATTTAAAACTAGTCTATTTTTAGATGAATAGTTAATAACTACTGCCTTAAAGTAGGCTGAAATAAATAAGTCGTTAAATATTTACTGCCAGTCCCACGATATCGCAAGTCATCGTTCGTTCGCACAATAACATACAAAACAAAAACAAATTCTAAAAAATTGTTTGTGTTTTACATGTAATTACGCGAACGAACGATAGCTTGCGATATCGTGGGACTGGCAGTTAAATAATATCATGGAATAGTTTTGTTTGAAACGAAGCCTATTTTTAGATAAAAATAAAACTTTATAAATATTGCCTACAATTAGGCTGAAGACAATTTACTGCTCTTTGGTCACTTAAGCTTGGTTAATAGCTAAACAAATACCGTATATCTTATATTATACTGTTTTCTTTTACAATTTGCTGGATAATCAGTGAATGTCTTATGTCTCTTTAAAAATAAAAAAACAATGTGAGATATTTCAACTCCGTTTTCAATCTGGTTTACTAGCAGATAAACAAACTAGTTTTATAACGTTTACGGGCCTGAATCATTATATTTGATAGAACTCTTCTACAAATCTGGCAACATCAATCAACTGGACTTTCAGGGGTCCTAAACTGGAAGAAAAGAACTCAAGAACGATGGGACAAGAGTAAATGTGTCAATTATTGGTGCGAACCTTCTGGAAGTTCGTTAGAGCATTTGGTATTAAATGCAATCGCGGGGAGAGCGCTTACGTTCTATTAACTGCTGCAAAGGAAGTCGCCAATAGTGCCTTGTAAACTTAAGTAGTCTGCAGCCTTTTAGCAAAAAGAATGAGCAGCGCCCTCCCAACGATGATGCTAGATCGTCACACTGATTTTACCCAGTGCTATGATATGAACCACTTGAAAGTTACTACGCATTACGATTTGACAACACAATGAGAAGAGAAAGAATACTATAAAACATCTTCTTTTCTATTGTCCAACTATTTTGGGATATAAAACTATTTTTATTAGCGGTTCTGTACTGCCATACCAAAAAAACCAGGTTACTACCAGGTTACACAACAGATCACAGTAAAGACTTTAGCTACCCTGAATAAGTTTGCTACCAAGATTCCCACATTTTGGTTGTCTCGCTTTTTTGGTTATCTACAGGAAATGGAAAAAATATTAAGTCTATAAGTCCATAAAATACTACATTCCTTAAGATACGAACCGATTTTTTCATTTATACCGAGAACCTTTATTAGCCGTTACATTGAAAATAGGAGAAAAACAAACTCCAAAATGTTTTTATTTTTCTTTTACAAAGAGTAGCTACCTAATTTAAACCTCCGACTAATTTTACCCTGTAGTATTTAACACCAGCAAGTAGAGTTCATAACATTTGCAAAAAAATTTATAAAAAAACAATAAATTTTTTATTCATTCAACGAACCACTGTAAAAATTTGCATACAAATTGTAACTTGTACACCCTGAATATGTGTGTCATTATTAAAAATTTGTCATGAAACTGGAATGAGTCCAAAAACAGATTGTAGATTTTATTATATTTAATTTATATTTAAAATTTTTCGTTTTTATTAGTTGAATCATTTAATTAAAACTCACTGACTACTGAGACTTGAACTGTAACAAATATTTTTCTTTGTGAATTCCCTCCTGGTGTTTATTGACGTCGTTGCTTAGTTGTTGTTTTCGACTTAAAGTAAGTCAAGTTGTAAAAAACAAGAGAAAGAGAGAGAAATAGCTGAATGTCATCTTCAATTAAACGAAATAAAATGATCTTATTAAATGCAATCAAATGTTATTTGGCATACAACGAATAAAAAATGCTGCCAAACAGCGAGAAACGAAAAAATGCAGTGAAGTTTGATTGACAATAATTATGTCAGTACAAAAATTCTGATTTGTTTTTTCATCATCTGTTTCGTCTTCAATGCAAATACAATTAGTTGAATTTTTTTTCTTTAGTTGAATTAACTGTCTGTCCATTTGAATGACTGAACTGACTCTAAAAATGTGAATTGTATTTATGTATTTTATAGCTTTTATTTGTAGTGACATTGTATTCCATATCCATTTGTTTTTTTATGCATTGTAAAGCCAAAAAACTAACAAATGAACGATTGACTAAATGAGTGACTTAAATGTTGTGGTCCCCTTTCCTCTTTCATTCATCCAACTATCATGACACACAAACATAGAAAAAGCCAAGCCCATCTATTTTAAGTTATGGGATCAATGTAATATAAAATAAAATCCATTTGCTCAAAAGAAGAATTTGATTTACACATAATTAAAGGTAGAACACGAATTAGTTTTTAATTATCAAAAAATTACTTGTAACAATTAACAAAGCAGATCTTAGGAAAAATCTCCTTGACTTGAGGTTGCTATTAATTCACGTACAAGAAAATATATATTTTAATAATTATGTGACTTTTTATTTATCTGTAACATGTAAGTAATACTTTTTATCCTCAAAGCTCTTCCAGAGCTGCATACCATAATTCCTCACACTGGCCAAACTATGTACTATATGTACGTAATTCCAACGATTTAATTCCGACAATCTGAAGTATCTTCGTGATACCTTCTTTTTTAAGGAATTGGAAGTATTTTAGTGCGATTTATAAATTATTTGTATTGCTTAACATTTTATTTTTTTTTTCAGGTGGGCATCGTATTAAAAATATATATTTTAGATGAAAATCATACAAGAATAACAACACATAGGCAAAGTATTGCAATAACGTATAATATGTGTATGTAAATATGTGTTACAGCCAGTTTACAGATTACAATTTGCCGATTAGACGCACAAAAACGTTACCGTTTCACACGTTTGGTTTTTTAAAACGCGAATGTCATTTTGTTTTTTTAAAAAACGTAACAAATGGCAACTAATTCTGGTTAAACGAAAAAACCGGAACGTGTTACACGTCGTATTCTATAAACAGGCTGTAAGATACAAAAGTATTAACTATTGTCTTCTGTTTTCATTATTAAATAATATTTTGTTTACATTTGCATTAAGAATTGTTTAAGATTGCGTTATTAATTACAATAAATAAAGCCTGCAGTTGTATTTATGATAAATTCGGTATTTCGCTACTCGTTTAATGACATCTTCAGACATTTCGAATCTTTTATCAAAAAGCAATAACAAAAAAGGTTAGCCGTTGTATTAAAATAAATAAAAAAAATCATTGAATTATTAGTATCTTGAGAAAAAAAAAAAAAGAGAGATATCCCTCCTCAACAGAATGTCATTACAATCATTCAAGGCAGGGTACGAAAATAAACAAAACGAAACGTTTGCTACACGTTTATAACAAACAAACAAACAAAACAAAAGCTATGAAAAGGGTTGTGCCATTTAGTTTTGTATTGCTTTTGCTCGTGAGCACAAAATGTTTTTTAAATTAAACGTACAAAGCAACAAAAGAAATCATGGGAACGAAGAACTTTTTAAGGGATCTTACAAAAAAAACAATAAAAAAAAAACAAAACGAAAAAACTATTTAATTTTCTATGTAAATTGAAGTAACAAATCTCTTCGTGTACTCTCTTTAATAAAGCACTAACTTATTTTGTTCAAATATTTTAGAAAATTTTTTAACAAACACACTTTACTGTGATTTAATTGCTTGTCATTTGAATGCAGATAAGTAAGTGCGAGTCTTAAAAGGTAAACAAGTGGGTATATGTGAATATACCTGTTAACGTGTCATAATGTAACAAACAAACAACAACACAACCTTTGGCAAATAATCAATTATAGTCTAAATGTCTGTGTCAATAATGTGTGTTGTCGTTTTTTTTAGTTGAATTCTATGCGTGTAAATAGTTTGTTGCAAATAACATGCCCTGCCCCAATGTGTACAATAACTTAAGTTAAATAAAAATTGAAATATAAACTTTATTCATTAGAAGTGACAAATAGAAGAATAAAACTATTTTAATGAATCAATTCAGGAGGAGCAACAAGAAAAGGAGAGAGGGTACAATTTTGTCTTAAAAAAAGTATTTTTTTTTAACAAAATCATTTTTCTAATTTAAATAGTATTCAGTAAAGAACAAGAAGGAAATTAAAAATTTTTCAAATTTTATTTTTAATATATAATATTTTTATTGGTAAAAAAAATAACGTTTATGGTTATATTTTCCATCATCTGCTCATTATTTTAATTGTTTTTTTTTTTTTTTTTGAAAAACAGAGAAAAAATCAAAATTATTTATTTTAAAAATCTCGTGTTTTCGTAAATATAGTATTTACATATGTATTAAAACTTCACATTCTAGGGTTCCGTACCATGTATAGGTCACGCTTGGATATTTTATTTTTATTAACTTGTTACAGCGTAAATTTAAAATAACGCTCTGTGAAAATGGCGTTCTTATTGGGCTGCCTTTTGATTTAAAATGTTTAGATTTGTTTTACAGCTTCTAAGCCATACAAACTCTGTGTAAATTTTATAGTCTCAGCTCATTATCTTATAAAAAAGGCCATATATTTGAAACTCATATTACTTTCGGAATGCGCCTTATTTTATTTTTGCACTACCCTGATATGGCACCTCTGTACAAATTTCAAGCGCCTAAATATAACAGTATAAAAGATAAGGTCATATTCGTCAAATTAACGGCTATTAGGAGCCACCCTTTAGTTTTCAAATTTATTGTATACAATTTATTTTTAAAGTGGACATACATAAGTATTTGAATATACTCTGTCTGAGTTCTAAATGTCTGCCTGCTAGATTGAAAAACTGAACCCATATAATCGGTAACTATGTCAACCGATTAAAGTTTTATTCTTTCTACTTGTTACTCTTCAAATTTGCAAATAAAAATATTTTTGTGAATATCCTGGCACTTTTGGAGCACCCTTTAACTTTTAGTATTGGTTGTTTTAGCGGCTACATCTTCTATGAAAATTGCAAAAGTCTACTGATTACGGTTCCAGACACAGAGACCCTTAACAGACGGACAGAAATTGTGACGAAAGCAATAGGGTTACAGTTCTTATACTTTGTGTATGGAACCCTAAAAATGAAAAAATTTATCACTTACATTTGGACATTATCTGTGAAGGGGATTGGAAAAGACAGCTTACCTGGAAATAAAAAGAGAAAAACCAATAAGACATTTAATGAAAAAATATTTAATTAAAGTTTTAATAGGAAATTTTTATGGATATAACAGCATTACATTTTTGACGAAAATCTTAATTGAAAAAAATTTTCTAAATTCTAAAAAGGCTTCCTTAGGGCTGCAAGATTACTCGAATAAAAATTAAGAGCAGCTAGAAAAATATTTCACAATATTTTAGATCAAGGATTTGTTTAATTTTCCGAGCTGTGAAATCCTACCGGGGTTTAAAATTCCCATTAATAACAGTTTTAAAGATAAAAAACAACCTTACTTATTTTTCGCCTGTTATTTTATGCTTTTTAATTATATTTTTTCTAAAACGGGTAACGGGTACAATACAATTCCTAATATTTTTTAATAATCTATATTTTAATAAAAAATGAAATAACTTGAAGTTGAAAGAAAATTTTACAGGCATGTTCTGACAATCGCAAATCGCTTAAAACTGGCGATGCGAGTTGAAATCGCATGAAAGGTGTTCTGTAGTTCACAATCGCAAGAAATTTGGCGACTTCAAATCGCAAGCACATACTGAAGTGAAGTTGCAAATTTTACTTAAAATAAACTTTAAAGCAACAATAAAATTATACACAAATGAAAATTAATAAGTTCTCTTTAATTTTTAATAGAAATTATTTTAATTTTTACACAATTAAAGTCGCAAATAATTAATTTAAAATCTGTTATTTGTTCTATCAATTGTTTGTTTTGATTGTTTTCTTGAGTACCGGCGATTTCATACAAACAGCTGTTATAATTGATGTTCGAAAATATACTTGTACTAGTGCGGTTGAACGTGTAGTCGGTAGTCAAAAAAAATATGTGGTTATTTTAATTTTCAATTCTTATAGAATATTCGGTGCTTATTAAATGTGCAATTAAAGTGTTAAGGGACATTAAAAAATTTATTTAAATTACTTTTTGGACGATATAAGTTCCAAACGTGCATGTTATAACTAACAAAATAAACAAAAATACTTATCAAGTACTGATTACTTACAACGTAAGTAACCTTTTACATCAAAGATGCTAAATGCAATATCACTAATAAAAAATTCATTTGTTGCCAAAATATTTCTTGGATTGGATTATTTTTTAAATAAATAAATATACATTGGATTGAAGTATCGATTGAATTGTTACAATCTCTAAGCATCCGCTTTTTAATTCGTTCTTTTTTTAATTGCATATTTTTTTTAAAGAAATGAAAGTAAGCTAGGCAGCTGCAGGCAGTATGTTGTAATTTTCTTTTGTTTATTTATGTTTTGCACCGTAAAAACATATGTTTTTCTTTTCGAACATAAGTTTGAAAAAGAGCAAATCGCAAGCAAAACGCGTGAGTTTCAGAACATGTAAAACAAAAGTTGGCGTTTTTGAAATCACATGCGACTTTAAAAACTTGCGAGTGTCAGAACATGCCTGTTAGTTTTTTTTATTTAGAAAGTGGCACAACATAAATAATTATAAAATTAGTATTTTAATTTAAAACAAAAAAAAACACATTTTAATTGTAAGCCCAACGATTTAGATTAAGATACTTTTTAATAATAAATAATAAATCTACCATTGTCTCATTGTTTAAAGCGCAAAAAAATGTTTGATAATTTTACGAAATTATGACACAGAAATCATTGTTTCCAGAAAACCTGTTTCCCATACAACTGTCGACATAAGTGCACGTTTTTTTACTGCTTTTCTTGGTTGAGTGTTTTGCAGGCCAAGTTCAATGCATCAAATAGAAACTTGTTTTTTTTTTTGTTAATTTTTCTTTGATTTCTCACGTATGAAATTGTCATTTGTAGTTGCTTGTATTGTTCATAAAAACAATTTGGGTTTTCTATGGATCTCTTTAACAAAATTTTTAAGAGTTTGTTGAAGCAACTCTAAAATAAAAATTTAAGTTTGCAACACAAGACTATTTAAATTGAATGCCATCTCCAGAATTCAGATCAATTGAACCAGACGATTTAACAACATTTTGAAGGCCTCCCTCTGCAGAGTGAACAGTTCTTCAGTACAGAATAGAAATCCTTAGACTTGAGCAAAAATGCGAATAATGGAAATGTACCAAAAATGGAATTCATGCGGAAGGAGAAGGATTTCCATATTGAAGTCGTTCATTTATGGTCAATTATGGTTAACTAGCTTATTGAACCCAGAGTTGTCTAGGTCTAAATTCAGGGCACTATATCCTTCAAACTAGTTTGGATCTTAGAAATCGGGAGATATATGTATTTCATATATTTGTAGAAGCTGATTTTGTTAAGATCGGTTAGGATCCATAAATTATGTTTTGGCCGGCTCCCCCACTCCACTCTTTTATTCCCTTTTTTTAAACATAGAATAATCTGCCCTTTTCCAAAATATCTAACTATGTTCTAAACTTTATTGTAATCGGTACAGACCTAAATGTCCATTTTCTCCTTTGTTTGTTCTTTAGGTTCTAGCTCTGGAAACAGATATAGATAACGACCTATCTATGTGTCGAATTTCATTAAAATTCGTTTTGCCGAGACTTTGTTAAAATTGATTCAGATGCATAAAAACGCTCACTTTCCCCTTTTCTCTCCTCCTGGTCCAATATTTGAAAATACAAATACCTTATTTTATCGTTAGGAAACTTATCTCTGTCAAGTCGATTAGCCATGATTGAAACAGGCGCAAACAAGCAAATTTAAAAAGAGATTTATAATATATATTAGATAAACATCTCAATTTCAAGATGAAAGTAGTGAAAGCTCAACTGTCATGATATCTCCCAATTTAAAACGGTAAATTGATTTTGCTGAACCACGTGATATTTAAGTGACTACACTGCCTTCGATTACCCACCTTATCCAAGTGTACAGATTCTCGATTATACTGTCACGTTTAAACTTGCTTTATCTGATTGAAGACAGTGTAAACTCCTTTTTTGTTCTGTAAGAGCTGCTTAAGCTAAGTTGGATAGTTTTAACACATCTATTTTGTTTAAAATTCTTTTACATAATTTTGTACAGACATTTCTTTGTCGTGGACCAACAAACAGACTTCACTTGTCTTGGAAGGTGTGAATATGCCAATGCCATGTTGGATGCACAGTAACCTCACCGTTGCGATATCGGCTAAGAATGATACCGGGTATTTTTTTTAACCCGACAGAACTTTAAATTATGAAAAATAACACTAAAAATTAAATTTTTATGAAAAATTTTTTCTTATTCTTAAACTCTGGCAAAATCATTGTGAGTAGACTCACACTTGAACAACGCTATAAAATCATCCAAGTTTACTTTGAAAATCAGTCATCAATTCGAGCAACTTAAAGACGACTTCGTGATTTTTATGGTGTACAAAATTGTGTGGACAGATTTCGTACCAAATACTCTCTATAGTATGCAATAATAACACCAACACGTCAAAAGAATATGCGTACTGAAGAAAACATCGCTGCTGTAAACGAAAGTGTGGAAGAGGTTCCAAATTAAACGATTCGTCGTCGGTCGCAGGAATCGGGGTTCTGTACATCCACTACGTAGAAAATTTTGCGCAAAGATTTTGACCTACAACCGTATAAGATCCAGCTAGTTCAGGAATTAAAGCCACGAGATCATTATTTGCGTTGTTCTTTTTCGATTGGGCTTTACAGCAGTTACTAACTGACTCCTTGTTTAATCGCCAAATTCTGTTTAGCTATAAGGCTCATTTTTTTCTTCACGGGTTTGTTGATAAACAAAATTGGAGTGAGAACAATCCACAAGTACCCTACAGACTTCATTGCACCCAGAAAAATACACCATCTGATGTCGTTTACACGCTGGTCAATAGAGATCTTTACCGCACCATGATTAATGATTTTTTGTTTGAAAATATAAATGAAACTTATTATTGGGAAAAACATATCGCAAATAATTTTTGTAAAAAACTTATAAATTTTTAACGGTTATTTTCGAGTCCAACACAATTACACACAGAAAAAAGATTGGTTAAATTCGTTTGATATGTTCAAAATTTAATTACTAATATAATTATTTGATTTTTTACATAAATAAATTATAATTTTAACTTATTTTTAATATTAAAAGCTAACAAATGATATTACCGTCCAAATGTTAGTTGTTACACCTCTTAAAAAAGTTATCCTGATCGATTTGTGTCTTAAATAAAATCTATTCTATTAAATCGAAGATGCAACTAAACTTATTCAGCACATTACTACTGAAAACCAAAGTTTGGTAGTTAGAATCATCAAAATCGATTGTGTCTTCTAAAATCGAAAAATATTTGACATAATAAAAATGAATTTGTACACATTAGAAAAAAAATCATCAATATTTCAGTGAAAAAAAAAACCAAGAATATATTGTTAGTGGTGAAAAGTTCTCCAATATTGTTGAACGGTAAGTACAAAATCAATCTCTGAAAGACGTTTGTAAATTAAAAAAATTCTAAAATGTTAAATACACTTTGCAGCAGCAAAACGTGCGGTATGGGACGGAAAGTTGAAGAACCTATGTGAAAAAGAAGAATCATGATGTAAAGAAAGGAGTTGGCTGAATTTGAATGGCCGAAACATTAAAATTATAATTTATAATCTTATTTCTATAATTTCTTTTTAAAATAAAAGTAAATATTAAAATATTTTGTATTATTTAATTCACAATAATAGTTTATAGTCACCCAAGAATCATTTTTGTAAATAGTTGTGAGTGCTATATTCATTCAGTTATTACAACCGAATTTAAGATATTAACACAACCGAGAAAATACGATTGGCAACAAATTCGGTTCTTATAACGAATTTCTTTTCTCTGTGTATAACATTTAGCCAGACTTACATTTTAATATAAAAAAAATCGTTTGAAGAGTTAAAGAGTGCTTTTGCACTAACTAAGCGTCCAAAGATACTCAGCCAATTAAAAATTGATTGAGTTTCTGCACTTCAGGGACATTTTTCTTTATTAAAAGCTAATTATTTGTACAAATTTATTTATTATATCCTTACAACTCTCACAAGGCAAAGTGTAAAATAAACAAACAAACAAACAAAAAAAAACTATTTCAACAGTAAATAAGATAAATTAATTTTATACTTTATTAAATTTTGTCCCTGGCAAACTAAGTAATCATGTTACATTCACTTTGAATTAAATATTGCTACTTGCTTGCTGCAGTGAAAAACCTTAAATTTATTATAGAGATAAATGTGCTGTACCTTCTATAAAAACTAAAGTATACTTTCTGGCGTTGGAGCATGAATAAATAAGAGTTTGCATGGACATCGTGCAAATCTAAAATGTAAGCAACACTCAAATGTATTGCTTCACTTCATATAAATTACTTTTTAAATTCAATATGCTTTTTCAATTGAATAGCCGAAGGCATTCTATACATTTTCTAAGCATTTCTCTATTCAACAGTTAAGGGGAAGAAAACAATTATTGAAAACTGACGACAAAATGAAAGGCGGCATCAAATGTTTAGATTGCCACGTGAAGAACATGTCTTGACGAAATGTTAGTTAAAGAATTATTATGTATATTAACCAAATTTTTATGAACAAAACTTGATAAGTTGAGCTGTTGCAGTACATAACCAAATCACAAATTTAAAGTTAGGCTTAAGTGCTTTAAATATGGGTTTATTTTTATTTCGATTAGTGCTAAAGCCCGTTTAAAGTTTATCTAACTCCTCAAAGTCCATTCACTCTATTATACAAGTCTTAAGATTTGCATTAGATTTTGTAAGACAGGAATCTAATGAGAATTGTTGTGATTGTGGAAAAATCTTATGTAACATTACATTTTGCTTCTAGACTATTACACTTTACTAACTTAATTTTCGGAGCTTCTACGCTCATAAAAAGTACCATCGGAAAATCTTCAGCAATAAAGACCTCTTAACCTGTTAACTGATTACGTCGTATATATGCGTCAATTTCAAAAGTTAATTTTTTATTTAATGTCGCATATGCGCGTCTGCTCATGTCGTAAATACGCGTCTTTGCTTGAACTTAATTCAGCACATTAAATCGAGCTTGCAAAGAGAAACTAATCAGTTAACAGGTTAATTTATTTCAGAAAAGAACCTTTTTGTTACCTTTTTTGTCTCTAAGCCGCGAGTCATGGCGTGAGCCATTTTAAGGCAAGCTATGAAAAAGCTGCCTTCGAAGTCTTTTAAGAGTATTTTTTTGGAGTGCTCATTTAGTGGTTGACTGGGTTATGAGCAGCAAAAAAACCCTGATAAAATAAAAATCATAGTGTTTAGAAAAATTTCTAAAATTGAATTTGTATTATAGGATGTGAAATTCTTTTCCTGTAATTTGACATATACATTACATAAGCTTTTACACTACCACACTTTTTCATAATACTTAGGTATTTGACAAGTCAATATTACAGTGTGAAAGGGAATTAAGTATAATGAAAAAGTGTGATGCTCCGAGAGGAATTATAAAGTGTATATCAAATAATAGGAAATGGATTTGATATCCCATAATAAAACCTAATTTTATTATTTTATTTTTATTTCATGAAGGGCTTAAGAAAAAAATTTCTTCTTATATAACTTGTTGATTACTAAGGAAATCAGGAATTTAATACAGCTTTTTCTGGGTCGCTACAACTATAATCAGCATTCTTAAGTATCTTCTTTAAACAAACCAATATGAATATGCAGAACACACAAAAATTCATAATCGAACACTTTTTAGTTGGTTAGACGCTTACTTTAGGTTTGTTCATTACAATTGAAATTTCATTGGCATTGTTTGAAATAATGACAATGTTATAAATTTAACAAGCATTTAATGCTAATGATTTTATTGCAATTATAATTGCTTTTACTAATTTTAATGAAATTTAAAACTTAAACTGTTTAGTTACTAATTACAATTA
Organism: Gymnosoma rotundatum; assembly: GCA_916610165.2. Lineage (NCBI taxonomy): Eukaryota > Metazoa > Arthropoda > Insecta > Diptera > Tachinidae > Gymnosoma > Gymnosoma rotundatum. The sequence continues at coordinate 122,982,411 of OU744336.1, read as the reverse complement.
AAAAGAAAAAAATTGTTCTTATGAAAAATAAATTTATGATAACAGAACCTACAAAAAGAACAACTAAACCACGTTTTAAAAATGGATCTATATTTTAAAATTTTAACAACCAATTATAAGTGAGATAGGTGCAAAATCTCAGTGTCCGGGATCTAAGCCACCTAACAGCCTAAGTAGCAGTTTTTATTACTCACTAGAAAACAAAAAAACGTTTTCTATATGGTTTCATTTTTTTGGGATATTAAGTAATGTGTATTTCGCTAAATTTTTGTGATAAAAAAGCCATTTAAAATACAGAGACAAGGATTGGTAAAGCTTTACAACCATTTATTTATTATTTAATGATAACGACTTTATTTTTTAATTAAGTATCAACCAATGCTTTTCATTTAGAAAACATTTCCATTAGTTAAAATAAAGCTAATGCTTAAAAATCACTAGCATTACTTAAATTTAATGCTAATTAAATTGACAACTAAAATATCATCTTATTAATTACAAGCAAGTATGGTTAGACGAAGTTCACATAGAAAACAAGATGTTTTTCTTGCTTTTCTTTTTAACTATGTGTAGGTAGTGGTTTCAATTCCGCAAATTGCTAACTTAAAATTTCAAAGTGGAATTTAGTTTCTTTGCAATTTTGTTATTTGTGGGTTTCAAATTAACTTTAATTACGTATCCTTATTTAGATTATCTTTGTTGTTTACTTTAGTATGCGCATTTGCCACATTTAAATAAAAAGGTGAAGAATAAGCATTTTTTAGGTTTATTTTCGGCTTTGGTTCATTTTTCTATTTAATTTCTAAACATTTTGCATAAAGAAAAATTATTCATAAATGTATGCGGACGTTTTTTCAAAGAAGATTTAGACGCTAGCAGTATACTATCCTGTACATTCTGGATCGCTACATCCACATAATTTCAAAAAAATGAACCAAAGCCAAAAATAATTCAATTTTAATTCATTATTTTTTAAGCATTTTTCAGTTGTCGATACCAAGGTGAGACGAGAATGAATCCCGGGTTACCATTACGAATTTTCAAAGAGTGGCATAAAAAATCATTTTGTAATAAAATAATAAACAATTATATCATCCTCTCGACGATTTTATGTTAAGATCAGCAAGAGCGACAAATCTTATATACCCTCAACCAAAACAGTTGTGTATTTATTTTCTTAAAATATAAAGTTTTTTAGAACATTTTAAAACTGTTGACAGATTTGAATTATATTATGTACATTTTCGGATTTAAAGGCAATTTCCAATTTTTTATGGCAAGTACAATTTTTTTAAAAGCTGGTGAATATTTGCTGAATTTTTCGTGAAAATAAACATTTTGGTGAAATTTTAACCGTTTAGTGTAATTCCAACTTTTTGCTAAACTAGTATTTTTTTATTTTGAGTATTAGGATTCTAATGCAACCTGCAATTTTTTATTGCATTATTTAGTGGGCAATTGGTTTATTCTGATATCGGTCTTCAACAAAACAAAGCACCCACAAGACAGGAAGTGCCAAATGTTTAGAATAACTGTTAATAGCTGTTTTGCAATCTGGTATTTCTGATTTAGCGGCCAAATGTGCAGGACATATTTTATTACCGAGAATATAGATTTCCTAATCTCGCGCTTAAAAACTCTCTTATGCTTAACGAAGCCTTGCTTCCTTCAGAAACAAAAATTTATATTTCTACAACAATAGAGATTCTTTTTTTTCTAGCGCAAAATTTTTTTCGTGGATTGCTTTTCTATTTCGTAGAAACAAGTATTTATTAAAATGTTTTTCTATAGATATTGTATGACTTGAATTGACCAAATGAGAATTACAATTTTCTACATGCAAAATATTAAAGTTCAGGCTAAATACTGATAATTGTAACTTTATTTTACCTCACTTCACAGAATTTTACAGTTGTACTTACTTCAGAGTGGAATTAGATAATTAAGACTTTTACTTTTAGAATCCCTAAAATCTAACCATTAAATGAAAGTCGTAAAGTTAGCAACGCGTACAAGTTTTAATAAATGAATGTAGTGATAAAAAAGAAATTACAGAGAATAAAGTCTGTCCCCACGTTCCTAATGTACGCAGCATAACAAAAAACATTTAATATTCACATTTCTTAAAGTTTTGGAGTGTGAAGTGCATACATTAGAAGGATTATGGCAGAAAAAACAAAGAGTTGCTTGTGAACAAGTACGTGAGCATGAATGTAAGTGTGCGTAACATTTTTTTTTATTCTATACACGCGTCAAAATGTCGTCAATTTCTACTTATAAACACCAACACAAGACAAGAATCCAACACATTCTAACATACATACATACATACACACATGTCCTTGTAGTTTTTGTAGTGCTTCCATATTGTTGCTGTCGGCATATATTTGTATGGAAGTACTAGTGTTTATATACTGTTGATTTTATATATTTTTTAGACGCCATCCCTTCTTCATCCCCGCTTCCTGTCGATGTTGTGTGGTGTGTCGTTTAGTTCGGACTGTTGCTTATTTAAGCAACAACAAACTGTTGCTTTTACACTTGCTGCCGTCATCTTCCCGCTTTCAGTGTAAATCGTTTTTTTTTTTTTTTTTGTTGTGTGTGTGTGTGTTCAAAATGTTCATAGATACAAAAATTTCTAAAGTATATTTTTAGGATTTTATTATTATTCTTATTACTATGCCACCATATGGCTAAACTGTTGTTGTATGTATATGTGTCGTGTGGTGTGGTGATGTTTTAAAAGTGAAATAAAAAAATTTAATTTCTACAAAATGAAAAAAAACCAACAACAAGAAAACAACACTGTATTAAAGTTTAAGTAATAATGAAGATGACGACAACTACGTCGCCGACAATGAGATGCTGCCAGTTTATCTTGATGAGGCGATATGATGGTTACACTTTAACAGTCAATGGATTTGTTTTTTTTTTTCGTTTTATCCGAGCTCAAGTTGTCATGGACATAGAAATTGTTTGTATGTAAAGTGGTGTTAAATATATGTAAAATTGCATGGGTGTATACTAAGTTACGTATATATGTGCATGTTAAACTATGCGAGTCTGACACAAGAGATTAATTGTTAAAAATGTAAAAATGATATTAAAAATTTTGTGTATTATTTTTTTTCCTCGCTCTGTTGCTTTTCCATTTTCATAGTAAGAGTTAAATGGCGCCATAGTGTATTTTAATTTAATAAAAAAAATTATTTGCCATAGCACTACATGAACAATTTTCACATTTAATTTCATCTTCTTGGTTTAATATTACATGCTTTTTATAAAAAGGAAATAGGGAGTTTCTCATAAATAAACACTGTATTAATATTGCCAACACCTTAAAGTATACTATAATTTTAATAATAATAGTAATCCTTGAAATATGCAAATGTGTGTAGATGGTTTTAAAACTATTTTTATTTTAATATTTATATTTTATTCTCCTAAGGTTTAACAATTTAATTTAGAACATAATTAATTTTTTTTATATGATAAACTAAAGTTGCATCTTGGTCTTGAAATCGCCCTTAGAGAAGATTGAGCAAATATACAACACATAACTGCAATAACGGAAATAGCAAAACCATATAAATATTTACACGATTAAAATATTTAAATTTAAATTTTATAATCAGAAATTCAGGAACCTTAAATTTGAAGTAAGTTTTTTTTTCTTTTGAGAAAAGTTACAGTTGTAAAATATTTTACGCACAAAAAGTCCATATTCGAGCACTTCATTTTTAAATTACGTCATAAATTGTTTTTCTTTTACTTAAAGTGAATGCTATAAAGAATTTTCGATTACTAAAATTTGGATAAAAAAAAAATTTATCTAAACGGTTTAAAATAATTCTCAAATAAAAATATTACAACCATAAAATCTTAGCATAAGGCTAAGACCGTTATTTTTTTATGCAAGACACTATGAATTTTACGCGTAGAGAATTCATTTTATTTCAAAATTACCAACGTAGGTTTATACATTTGGGCGGTTGTTGTTAAAACTAAAAAAAAAACACTGTTGTTTAGGGCGTGGATAGGTTTAGTAAAATACTTTATTATTTTATTCCTCTAACTCCTACTGGAGCATTGAATTTGCCTACTACCTGAGACGCCATTTTACTCTAGCTAGCTTTCAGAGGTATCTGATGAGCCACTGCCAGGGAAATACTTGGTCAAGGATCGAAAGTAGTGAGCTGCTTGGACAGTCTGTGAAATACTTTCCGTTTTTTAAATATTAAAAAACTATTAGGGAGTAAGGTCGTTTTATACATAACGATCACAAAGTGGTTCATTACATCGTTGGCAATACTCAAGAAATTTTTAAAGAAATCTGTTTCTTTAACAGGTTTGTTAGCTGATGCATAGTGTGCTATGTGCTCTATAGGTATTACAGGCCTGATTTTTTTTATAATGAGTGTGAAAGACAACTGTCAATTGTTTAGACTTCGATTTTTTAAGTTTTTTGCCGTAAACTGTACATATATATAAGATTCTATAAACAAATAATCAGTTTTTCTGTATTGTCTTAATGAATTTATTTTCAATTGAAACAAATTTGCATATAATTTGAACAGGTTTTCTATTTAAAGAAAACAAATACCTAACTTAACAATTTTCTCAAGTTTTTACTATTTTTCTTCTTGTTAAAGAAAGATCATCAGCCAAACTTACACAACTTAAAACTTTTAAAGAATTTTCTTAGAAACTAAATTTTTTGCCTTTGTCTTCTCCTATCTACCAATTAAATCCAGTTTTTTGTACTGCACTAACATTTTTTTAACTTTTTCTTTTTATTTCTAACACGGCTGCATGCATCAACGCAACTTAAACTTGTTACCTGTCCAATTTGTAAAAAGCTTAAAAGAGTTAGATGCATTTTTTATGAAGTTGATTCACTCCTTTTTTCACATGGTGCATAAAATCACAAAGAAACACAACTTTATTCTAAACATAATAATTTTCTATGATTTTCTTGTATTCTAGGTCAATGACTAAGTTTTTCTAGTTTGAGGCGATAGTGGTAAAGAGAAGTGGCAGAAGTAGCAATAAGCAGCATAAAGATTAAAAAGTATGATTTTTAAAAATCTTTCTTTCTTTTTTTGCTTTGTGTTTTAGAAATCTTCTTAAATGAGAATTAATAAAACTAATAACTAAAGCTTAATTTGAACAAACTTAACTACGATCATTTTAAATATGTGTTTAATCACTTAATCAAACAAAAATGAAAAACCTATTTTTTTAAGTTGCATGAGACAAATTTTATTGTTGGAAAAATTTGAAAAAAAAAATTGCTAGATTTTCTAGAAAAATGAATTATTCCATATTCCATTCTGGATAGAAAATATTTACAGACGGCAACTGCTTTATAAAAAATGTTTAATAGAAAATTAAGGCATGAGCAAATTTTTTTTGTAAACCCTTTATATAAATGTTGCAATAAACAACTTTATTTTGAAGATAATTCTTGTATGAGAGAAAAATTTTGTCTGAGAGGAATTGTTGTTATAATTATGCTGCATGCAGCTTTTGAAAAAAAATACCTGGCAAAACAATTTTATTTATTCAACTTATTCTTTAGATTTAGTTCCACCGATTTTTTTCCTTTTCATATTCGCTATCTGCACTTAAACTTTTTTCTAAGTGTAAGTGATAAACAACTAAAAAGGGTTCTATTAATTCGAAATGTTCTCACGAGAAAGATTTTGCGAACAAAAATTAAAATTAGAATTTCATTGTTAAATTTCTATTTTAAGAAATTATTCTTACATTAGTACGATTAATTTGATCTAATATATATTTTAAATCTTTTGTAAGTTTGTTTGTTTGTTCGAGCGTCAATCACGGCTAAACGACTGAACAGATTTTAATGAAATTTGAAACTCGGTCCTCATGGTATTATAGGGCATTTATATTATAAAACAGGCCGACCAACAAATTTACAATAATCATTTGATTCTGCTTGAATTTAAATTTGTAGCTGCTTTTATTTTCTATGAAGGGATTGATAAATGTTTTTCTGTATGCAAACAGATGGCGCCTGTGTATACGATTACATTAAAACTTTCTGTTGGAGTTTGCACTGTAGACCTTAGTAATTTGACGGTTAGTCAATTTAATACTTTTAAATACTAATAATGTTTATAAATGAAGCTTAACCAAAGTTTTCTATTAAAACTTTTAAAAATACTAAATTAGTAAGATTAGAATTTAGCCTCAAAAACTACTGAATTACTTTAGTCTTAACTGCGAACTAATAAAGTAATAATTTGTTGCAAAATTTATTAACGTCAAAAACCAAACGGTGGCTTTGTATCTTAATCAAGAGCTATTTACACGACATTGCTTCGAGTTATTTAAAAGATTTTTTTAAAGATATGCTTTTTCTGATAGGTGACTCCTCTTCTAAGATTTTTAATATGTTATTGCCGAAATTACCCTTTCGATTATAAAATATAGTAAACAGTGCTTTAAAAGGCCCTAAGATTAGATCAAGGCAACCATGGGTACAAAAAGCTAGTTTAACATAACTATGGCATTACTATAATTTTTGTTAAAAAAATAAATAGACGGCTCGAAATCCTATTAACCATATTTCGGATCAGTCTATTGTAAGAAAAATGTGATCAGAAAAGCGTTTTAATTTGTGCTCAATGCAGCAATAAATATATACAGAAATATTATCGGAGTTCTTATTTATAATGAATAGAATAAAGTAATAGAATAAAGTTTGTATACTGAATCAGTCCACCATATATTCGAGAAATTACTACAACACTTTTATTTAAACAGAAATTAAAGGACGTGTTTCAATGGCAGAATATTTTCTGCCTTGAAAAAATTAACTAAAAAAATAGCAATATTCTAGCCATCTCTTTTTTATACATAAATACACTTAAACTTTTATATTATTTTAAGTAAACAAGCAGTATATTCATTTAGAGCCAGTCTCTTGTGCTATAACAAAGTGTGAAGTCATCGTTTTATAATAAAATTTTCCACTTCTAAACATGCCAGGACATACATGGGAAATTCAAACACATATACAATACAGTCGCATATTTATAAACATGTATGTGTGCTTAATGTACAAGTAGTCTACCCTATAGTTCTGAGATTCTTCTACCCATTTTGATTCAAAGAAAAAATAATTATAGATTTTCTTATAACGATTAAGGCTGTGAAGGAAACACACGGAATATTAAAAGTATGTATATAGAATATATGTTAAAAATTTGATTGAACCTTGTCATCTCCAAAGAAAGTAGCTAAAAAAAATCAGTGAGTCTCCTTGCCGTAAAAAATTCAATACTACATAAGTTTTTTTCACGTAATCTAGCGGCTGGTTAACCAGAATCGACACATGAAAGGTCAAATTTGCAATTTCACACCGCTTGTGAGTCGTTAAAGATTTCTCTAAAAGAAACTGGTTAAGAAATGTGTTAAATAAACCTCAGAACTGCAGGTTACAGTTTTTTAGTGACATAAGTAACACTAAACACTAAAGGGCGTGTTTCTGATATTTTTGTATTTTTTTCATATTCACCCTTTTAAATATAAATGAATAGTTTTTGTCTAAATGAATAAACATTTCTGCACTTTATTTAAAAGTTTATACCACTAGAATTTTATTTTTATTTTACTTTTATTTCTTTTTTAGTTTTATAAAATGTGTTATCTCTGTCTGTTGAAGTAGTGGCAGCAACAGGATATAAAGTATAAGTTGTTAAGTTGTGTGAAGTAGGCAACAAGTGGAAAGTTGGCAGGTAGTGTTCGTTTATAATATCAGAATTATGTCTAAAAGTTACCAATAGGAAAATCTACTTCAACTCTAAAGTACTGTTTAATTAGTAAAACACTAAAAACAATTTTTTACCTCACAGGATTTAAGGGCGTGGAAACTTGTCATGTCAAAGGGCACATTATGCATTATGACATGTCAGTCAATATTTATATTTTTCCACTTGAATTCTTTGTTGCAAAATAAAGGTTTAATTTAGCTGACAGAAAGCGTTAAGAGAAAGTAATTACACACATGAGTGAGGAAACACATTTTAATATTTTTTAAAGCCAAAATCATTTCTAACAAAAAAAAATTTATTTTATTAAAGTTAACAGGCTGGGTCATCAGCCAGCATTCTGATTTATTAATTTCATCCAGTTCAAGCTTTTTATACGAATCGATCTTTACGGAGAAGAGGCTCAAGAGAGAAAAACTGAACTCTGCATTTCGTTACTATGCGTTTAGGCAGAAAAGCAATTTTCGTTCAAAGACATAATTACAGTACCCCAAGGAAAAAATTCCTCAAAATCAATTTGAATAAATTAGTCTGATTCCACGAAATCGAAGCGTTAAAAAAAAGCCCGGAATTTACAATACAATTCATACTTTATATGTGGGGAAAAATTTATCGCATGCCACTTTTTTTAAACGAACTTGACGTATTTATCTTCACCCACATTTCAAATTTTGTGGTTGTTTTCCATTACTAATTTCTATTTGCCAGTTGGCTGCGTAAATGACGCAGGAAGGAATCTTTTTATTCCCCAAAGATAAGGAAAAATACGCAATTTGCCCAAAAACTCCTCTACAAAACCATGATGGAAGGGTTTGCAGTAAATTTGAAAACTCGAATAATATTCGTAATAACTTAAAATAACTTATTTCCTATTCCAAATTAAAAATTAAGCTTTAAGGTTTGGTCAGATTAATCCAAAGATACCAAAGAGAGGTAACCACTAAATTATGGGAAAAATCTTTGGTGCCTATTATGAGCAACTTTTGATCTTCGACTGTAGTCGAAAGAGCTGATCGAACGAATTTTCATTTGGTATTATGGCGCACATTCAATAAAAAAATGTGCTATTGTTAATTCTACTCAATTGGATTCTTCACATTAGTACAAAAAAAATACTTACATATTTAATAAGTTTTACAAACACAGACACAAACCATCAAAAGCAAAATTGTGTTCGATTGTAAATTCGTTGCACAACGAAATTTTTAACAGTGCTACCAACTCATAATACGAATTTGACTATCGATATCCGATTTTCGTTAGCCAGCGACGATCGAAAATCGAATGCAACTCATAATATGGGCCTTGTTTTTCTCAAAAACTTTTCTAGACATATAAGAACCTACACAATGAAAAAGGCAAGATATAATAATAGTAATGAATAATAGAAAGGATTTATTAAACATTTTTAAAAATAGTGGTTATGCTTTTTCGTTCAAATATTTGTCTAGTCTGACCGTACCCTAACACGTAATTGATTGGAAAGCTTTTAGTTTCTTTAAAGAGGGACAAAAAAGTTTTTAAATATTTCTATATTTATTTTCGTTTTAAAAACCAACAAAATAAAATTTCTTTACAAGTTGCAATGCCTTCAAAATATAAACTCTCGTATATAACATGCTGTTAGTTTGTAAAAAATTTTCTGTATGATAAAGTTTTTGTGTGTATTTAAGTATGACCGGAAACTTGGCTTTTGGCCTTAACAAACATTTATACACACTAACACACGAGTGTACGAGTGTTATAATCCAATAACCAATAAACACCTTCTCATGAATATACAAACATATTACAGGAAGTTTTTCAGTCCATAAATGTATTTTTAAATATCCACACTTACGCACACATTCTTAGAAACTTAAAAATATACTTGTACTTTTATGTGTATATCATTAATTTAATATTAGCTTTTTAAAAGACAAACAAACATATTCATGTTACTTTTGAAAAGTTATTCGAAATTAAATTGACCGAGAATGTTTAAAAACTTTATAGTTTCCCATCTCATACTGAGAGAGTAAGAAATAAAAAAAATACTAGAAATATTTAAAGTTAATATTGAGAAGATTTCAAGCAAAGTACGCACAAGCACACATACTATACTAGGGGTAAGAAAATAAATTTATTTACAAACAAATGAACAAAACAGTGGTACCGTTTTCTAATTCTCGAATTACGACATTGAAATTCACGAGAAGGGTTTAAATTTTTTTCTGAAACCTTTCAATACTTCGTTTTAATTATTGCAAGCGGGTATAGTTCTCTATCATGTTTTTCTTTGCTGAAGTCATGAGTTCAAATCCCATCAAAATAATGAATATGGTGCAAACTAAATGTTTTTTGAACATCTGTGATGGCTGTGTAAGTAGAAGTGTCTGTTTTTTAGTTAATCAGAAGATCAAAATTGTGAAATATAATCGCACCAGAGCTGAGAATTTAATAAAAAATAAATGACGTAGTGTATTGCAGTGTTAGAGTTTTTTAGACAGCAAATGTATATAAAGCAACACTTTAAAACTCCAGCTGTTTCGATTAGAAAAGAAATGAATTAATGTGCAGCCGTGGTGAGATGGTGAAGACGTCCAGCCGATAAGAATGCAGACGCTAAGGGTTGATTAACGCTAGATTATATATAATTTGTGGTCGTAAGCCCTAGTGCAGTCGGGCAATGAACTTTGTCTTATTTATTGATTTCTTACAGTGCCTTTCGGTTCAGCACTTTTAAGTCGAAAACTCACGTTTTTTCACCAAGGTTATAATTATGCGTCCAGAAACACTACTCTTTGCATTTAATACCACATGATTTTTCAGGGTGGTTACTAGAATGAGCAAGATAATTGTTAATGAAAAATCTGTTGAAATATTTTTTTTGTGAATTTTTCGTATGCAATCTTATTAATTGGTAAATTCTATAATAAGTGAAACTGCTTTTCTTTTCACGTGTTTGTGTATTAAATACTTCTGCAAAAATACATGTTCAGTTTCCTTTTCCTGCCCCTTATATTTCTACACATGATATGTTGTGTCTTTTATAATGTGTAAAATGTTTTTCCTTTTAAATCTTATTAAATAGTTTGTTTACATAAAAATTTTTTTCTTGTTGCCAGAGGTTTCTTCCAGTTTTTATATTTTATGTTGTTCCTTTTATGAAACTGTTAAAGTAAATATTTATTAAACTTTTTTAATTCATTTTGCAAGTGTTTGTGGAAGGCAATTTTTGTTGCACAAAACACTTTCAAAAAATGACTCAGCAAACTGGAGAAATAGAATGTTGACAAATTGTATAAAGTTTATTATTTTTTTGTCGTTTTTTCTGTAAACTATATTTGTAAAGTAAATACACAAAATAAATATTTTAAGTGCTAATCAACCAACAAAAAAGATAGAAAGATTTGTTTATTCTCCTTGTAAGGACAGCATTAGATTAGAAGAGGGAGGATTCAATACAGTAACGTAAACATGCTTCTCTTTTTGGTTAGGAATACCTCTATGGCCATATTAACTTAAAAATTAAATCGATAGATATAAAAATTACTTAATTGTCTTAACAAAACGTAAAACAAGATATTTTCAAAGATATTTTCAAATTCAAGAAAAAAGAAAAAGATGTTCTTACAAATATATTAATAAAATTAATAAATATTAGCACCAAATGTGATCATCTTTAGCATATTAACACTAGCGTCTTGTACTTTTAAGTCGTAAGCATAGAAATAAAGAACATGTAAACTAGATATTATTTTAAGAATTTTTGAATTTGTGTGACCTTAATATTCGGATACTGCCGGTGAGACAAATTCATGTTTTAGCAGATAAAAATAATTTCCTCAATTTTGCATATACGAGGGCTGCTCTATATATTTCTGGCCTAATAGTGAAAATGCGAATATTTATAATCAAAAATGGTTTTATTGTTTTTCAAAGTATTCTCCAGCATGATTTATATACTTTTGCATGCGCTTAAATCAGTTGTCGAATAACTTTTTCCACTCCGATTCTCAATCGACATGGATTTTAAACACTTCAACAGCTTCTTCTGGCGACGAAAATCGTTGACCACTCATTTTTTTCTTGATATGCGGAAACAAGAAGAAGTCATTAGGTGCCAAGTCAGGGCTGTACGGCGGATGACCCATTAATTCGACGTTTTGGCCGGTCAAAAACGCTCTGGTTTGAGCCGATGTGTGAGAGCTCACATCGTCATGGCGAACAATGATTCGTCTTCTCTTGTTGGTTTTTCGAATTTCTCCGATGACTTCAGGCAAACAAATTGTAGTGTACCACTCAAACGTGACCGTCCTACGTTGCTCAAGCGGAACAGTCGCCACATGACCAGTTTTTGAGAAGAAACAGGCGACCATTTGCTTCGAAGTGATTCTTCCACGAACAACTTTCGTTGGATTTTGCTCGTCTTTGAAGACCCACAAGGTTGGTTGTTGTTTCCTTTCGGGCTCATACGCATAGATCCATGATTCGGCACCTGTGACGATCTTATAAACGTCTTTTGAAGCACCGTAATCGTATTTTTGCAACATTTCTTTGCACCAATCGACACGAGCCTTTTTTTGAGCGACTTTCAAATTGTGCGGGATCCAGGGAGAACAAACCTTTTTTACGGCCAGGTGTTCATGCAGTATCGAATGTATGCTGGTGGAAGAAATGTCCAAGGATGTCTCTATCTCTCGGTATGTCGCATGTCGATCTTGCATTATGAGTTCACGCACAGCATCAATGTTCTCTGGCACAACAGCCGTTTTTGGACGACCTTCACAAAATTCGTCTTTGAGCGAGCTTCGGCCACGATTAAATTCATTATACCAATTTTTCACAGTGCTATAGGATGGTGCTTCATCGCCATACAAAGATTTAAGTTCATCAATGCACTCTTGTCGTGATAATCCACGTCGAAAGTTGTGAAAAATGATGGCACGAAAATGTTCACGAGTTAATTCCATTTTTTTCTATATTAATTTTTTCAAGTCACTGTAAACAACACAAATAATGGTCGTACGTCAAAACGTTTTGAGTACGATTATGCTTAAAAATGACAAGCTTTCCAATGGAAATGTCAGATTGGACTTGGCAGCACTCAGTGTTGCCAGGACAGAAATATATATAGCAGCCCTCGTAGAGATATTACAAAGATATCAATCCAAAACTCTGCGGTTAATTGCAAACGCTCAATAGTTTGTGCAAAATAATTCTATTCATTCCGATCTTTGCATCCCTAAGATAAAGGATGAAATAAAAAGGTTTAGGAGCAGTTATTTAGAAAGGTTAAGCCTTCATATCAACCTATCAACAATTTCTCTACTTGATGAAAATGATGAAATCAGAAGGCTTAAAAGACATCATATCCTGGATTTGCCGCTAAAAATTAATTTTCCAATTTATATAAATATATATATGTATAGGTAAATATTTTTTGTGTATACTATATGAATTAATCTTTTTTATTAGTAAAATACTGTTCTCAATGGAGTTCAAAGTTTTATTTGATTTTTATTGCTTCAAATTTACTTATTATCCTTAAATGGATAGATTCTACATAAAGGTTGTGAAAAAATTGCATATCCAAAGTGATAACATGTTTCCGTCAAAGAAAGCACAACTTGAGAAAATTTTATCTTGTCTTAACTACATCCGGACTGTGTTTAGGCAAGGAATGTACAAGGTTGTCCCCTGAGGGTATAAATGTCGAAAAAAATGAAACAAAACTCAAGAAAAATACAACAAAATTTAGGTCTTCTTTTTAAAAACGTATTTTTTATATTTTAAATATCTTGTCTAACGAACGCCTGACTATCCAATTTCAAAATGCCCCATATTTCTAATTTTACATTAAAATTTTTACGGCTTTAATAAATTTTTCATTAAAAACAAACAAAAACAAAGCTAGTTCTCGCCAAAATAATGCCTTATAAATGAAGTTAAAATGACAATAAAAATTAATTTAATTAAATTCAAAATTTTTACAAGAAAAAAAATTATAAAAATTAGAATCAATTCAGACGAATTAGACAGAAATGAATTTAAATTCGTTTCGAATTCTAATGGTTTTGTACAATAAGTTGCAATTCATTTTAAATTTAAATGGATAAGTTAAAGTAAATTGAAATTTATTTCCAATTCGTTTCAATTAAATTGATTTCGAATTCATTGAAATGAATTACACCAATCAAATTCAAGAACAGGTCTAGGGGAAATAAAAAATGGAAATTCTCCTACCGAAAAAAAAAAAATTTTTTGTATAAAAACTGAAAAGCATTGTCCTGGTTCCGTGCTTAAACAAAGAAAACATGGTGATGTTTACTGCATATTAATTTACAAAATCAATTAAAATTTTAATCAATTCAAGTTAAATGAGTTCAAGTTAATTTTAAATCAATTGAATTAATTTTAAATCAATTCAATTCATATGAATTGGAAATGAATTGTAATTCATTTTTATCAATTTCATTTCAATTGACTTAAATTTTTTTCAATTCATTTTTATGTGTAAAAACCATTAATTAAAAATTTGCTTATTAAAGTTTTTAAAGGATTCCCGAACTAATTCAAAAATTAATGATTCATTCACAGCTCCGCTAGAAAAGCTTTTTATTCAGATTAATGGTGTTCAAATTTTATAAAAAAGAAAATATGAAAAAATCCTTTAAAAATAAATTTAGTAATGACAGCAGGTGAAAATTAAAAATTAGATTTACCATCCCTGACACCAGACATGTTGCGCTGTATAATTTTTTTTAAACAGCACACTTCAGCATGTATTAACAATAACCCGTGACTATACTTCACCAATCTGACACCACAAGTCAGTAAATCTAATAAAAATTGGAATGAGGAAGTTGAAATGTTACAACTATTGGGTAAGGGAAACATTAAGTTTCCCAAACAAAAAGCAACAAATCATTATCTTGTTTAAAAAGACATTTTAATGATAATATAAAAATGAAATCTTTATAAGTATATTTCCCAAGAGTCCTCAGTGAACATTTAATAATCTTTGTTTGTTTTTTTTTTTTTAATAGAAAAATTCTTTTACGAAAAAAACTTTATTAGCAAAATCAATAAATTCATATAAATTGTTAGTGACAAGCTTCACAATAATGCAGAAATAAAACCGAGCCACTTTATTTTAAACTAATATAAGTACTAAACGAAGAACAAATTTGGCATTGTACATTGACAAGTGTCGACAACAAAAACAACCACAACAATATTCTATAAATGTCTACTTGACTTTAAACAAGTAATTTCTCGTCTACTGTTACAACTGTTTGCCACCATTTAAGCAACAGCTAAAAAAGACATTGAAACATATTTTTCAAAAACTAAATCCTTTATTAGCACATGCCAATCTTAACAGGAAGCAGAACATAACAAAAAAGAAAAAAAAAAAAAAGAAGACAACTGAAATGTACCTTAAAGCAAAACAAAGATTATCTTGCCAGTAAAAATAAAATTCTAAAGTCAAACAAGTGACGCTTAACGTTCGTATAAATGAGCGGGAAC
The DNA here is from genome assembly GCA_916610165.2 of Gymnosoma rotundatum. Taxonomy (NCBI): domain Eukaryota; kingdom Metazoa; phylum Arthropoda; class Insecta; order Diptera; family Tachinidae; genus Gymnosoma; species Gymnosoma rotundatum. The sequence goes on along the minus strand of OU744336.1, from coordinate 122,967,097 downwards.
CACGCATTATAGCGAACACGTTTTTCAGCCACGTGGGTCAATAATCATGTGATCTTTAAATTTCCCTAACTCGGCAGGAAAAAATTTCAAGTTAAACATTAAAATAAATTGGCAATTTGTGAAAAGTAGAAACAATGATTTTGAAAACTATAAAGAAATTCATTTACACTATGCAATTTTTCATGAAACTAGCATGATATATATATATTTTTTTTTGTTAGTGAAGCAGGAGGAGTAAGCAATATAATATTGCTTGAGTTTTGAGGGGATGTTACTATTGCTAATGTTTAATTTTAGATAACTCATAATGCAGTAACTTAAATAGAAAATTGAGAAAAAAAATGCCTCAAGAAATTGCATAGTGTAAATCGGGACAAAAAGAAATAAAATATGTGTTGGACAAAGTCCATGGAACATTTGCATTACAATAAATAATTTCAATTATATCTGGAGAACTGCAACGCATGGACCGTTTGCAAATGATTCTCTCATCCAGTTGGAGTTAATCATTGACTAAATCTAAACAAATATTTCATGTGAAATTTTATCCAAGCTGCGGTCATATCACATTGTTTAGCGATTTCATAATTATATAAACACAATGATTTGCACCAGATGAATTGAATTCGAAGAAGGCAAAGGTTTTAAGGTTATAACTAATTGGAAAAATTAAAAGCTCTAAACGGACAATGTTTGGTTACATTTAGGCTCATCATAAGAAAGAAAATACTCGGATTCCCTTCAAAACATGCAGGATATGTATTTCAAATAGCTGTCGGTCGACTCACTTTTTTCTCAAGATTTTACTCTCTTAAGAAATAATTCGCCGACAAAAGATCAAATCGAAAGCCAAGTTTACTTTTGCGAAAGTTTTTACTCACAGAATTATTGACTAAGTGTATCAGGCTAAACGAAAATGATGGTAAAGAACTAAAAGAAATCGGTTAAAAGTGTGTCTTTATAATTTTCGCAGATTTCCCGACTCTTTTCAGGTGAAAATTGCAAAAAATAAAAAATTATAAAAAATATTAAGTGAAATATTATTTATTGTATCGTTCTAAATATTGTATCGTTCTGGTAACCAAGACTTGCCATATTAATTCCAGACCATTTGGTGACAAACTTTATATTACGGGAGTGTGAATAACTTTTAATTTGCTTGTGGTCCACCATGTGGGTTAAAATTTACTTACGTTACCATCTTTAGTTCCAATCATCCATTAAACAACCACTAGCTTAAAAGAATTTAAAGCAAGCTGCCTATTAGTTGGTTGAGATAAAACCACAGCATCTTCTTTAATGTCTCTAGTCTCTAGATTGTTGAAATGCTTATAAAAATAACTCCACGTGCTTAGTTATGTTCTCTGTAACCATCCATTAATTTGTTATTTCTCTATTCCAATGTCCTCACACATACATACTTACATACCTACATAGACAAATACGTACACACATAGTACGTTCCTATTATTTAATCTAACGATACAATATCGCTACAAGGAATAAAAAAGAAAATGTAAAAACATGGCCATGTTGAAGTTGGCTTAACAACAAAATATTGTGGCATCAACGTACGAGGTATTTCTGGTAATCTTTCAGCGTCACGTAATAATGTAAGGTTTGTATCTTTATTTTCTCCTTGCGGCATTTTAATGTTCTTATAAGAAACAACAAGGAAAAAACAAAAACAAGTTAAACAGCAGCCATGATGTAAGTTAAGACAACTGAAACATTGTCTTGAATTTTTTAGCCTTAAGCTGGAAAGATTTAAACTCAAAAATTCCCGAAGCAAAAAAACTTTTACACATACTTCGCAAATACAAAAAAATATGAATTAAATTTTGACTACTTATTTTAAATTTGCAATAATTATTAATAAGCAAGTAGATTCAATACCTTTACACTACTGAACTACAAAAAATTCTTTTCTTAAAATCTTTCTTCTTCGTTTTAGTTATTCTTGCAAAAGCCTTTTAACTGCCCGGTAGCTACAAGGGGAAAAACAAGTAGAGCTAGGCTGCCAGATCTTTCCATATGAAACGAATTTACACGTTTAAACTCGTCTATACAAAGAATTCGCATTATTTAGCAAAAGTTCGAACAGAGAAGTTCTGTATGTTTTTTGCTTCCAAGAAAAGACGTTTCTATATAATAATTAAAATTATACTTTATTTTTTTTTTAATTCTTAATTAAAACGTCTGACTTCCACATGTAGATTCCTTTTGATTCAATATTTAAAACCTTCTTTTATTTTAAAATTATTTAAAGTTAATTAGCATTGTCCATACCAAATGACTACTTATGAAAACTTCTCAGTTGCTGATTTGTTTTGAGATAGATTTGTATAAAGACGCAGGTAAGGCACTTTGATTTAGTTTCGGTTTTCAAGTCACATAATAAGAAGTTTAAAACACAACAGAAGCCACTTACACTCTGCGAATCGAGTGAGCGTGACTTTCACAAATTAACAAACTCATAAAGTTGTGTAAATCACTGGCGATGCCAACACAAAGGCGGGCTAAAAAGTAAATTAAAAAAAAAACTAGACCAAAAAATAAACAATTCAATTAATTTAAAGTAATAAAAATTACGCTGGCTTCCGAACGTTTAATTGTATTTTGTTTTTTTCTGATGTTCTGAGAAGCGGGTCTTGTTATTCAAACAAAATGTTGTTAATGATCACTGATGATGTATTTAGAATTGTTGTAGGCAATCAGCCAATAATTTATATTTTTATAAATAATAATGATGTCTGTTTGTTTTCACAACTTAAATTTATCTTTCCTTGATTGTTACTAATTTACGGTGAATTTTGCTTAGTTTTTTTATTTACTTATTATTCTAATCTAATGTTCAAACTTGTAATGCAAATAGGCTTAATTTTGATAACCCAGGTTGTCCTGTGGTCGGCATTAAAGGATTTTTGTTTTTATTAGGACTAGTGCTCATGGGATGACCTCTACTTATGCAACGCATTGTGCCAGAACTAGGAAATTAGGTTATGGGGGATAGAGGGAGTAGTGCTTGTGAACATTTAATTTGAATCTTTGCATACTGAAAGTGACAGGAAAGACCTCCGTAGGGTGTTTATTTCACATACGAACTGTTCAGCTTAAAAACGCATTTTGTTTGAATGCGTAGTGCGATTCACTGGCCAATCGATCGCAAAGGGAATCGCTCTTAATACAGGGCGCGTTAGTAGTAAGAATTATTGAAAGATAAACTGGGCTGGGTAAGATATTCCTAACGCACCGCCAACTACCAACCCACCTTACATAAGCCAATAATTCAAAATATTCTTTGTTTAAAGAAAAGCTCTGTACTCCCGCTGTATGGGCAGGCATGGAGACTTTAAACTTATAACAATGTAATACTAATTTTCAGGCAACATAAAATTTTACTTAAAACTAGACAATACCCCACTGTTCTATTGCATAAAAAATTCTAACCAAGACATGTTTAAGTCTCTTATTCATAAATTAACTAAAAGATTTGAAGTCAGAAGTTGATCTTCTAATATCGAAACATTAAGAAATTTGTAAAACTGCTTTTTCAGCAACTTCGGTTAAGAAGATGCATGTAATAGAAAACACGACGAAAAATTGATAAGACTTTAAGAGGTTTTTCCTTATCTTTTCCTTACAACTATTAGATTCTTACGTAAATACTGTATATAAAATATTAATAAATTAGGTAATCCATTTGTTGAAATACTCAAAGTAAATTTTTAAACTATGTAGATATAATAGTTTAAACACAACTGGGACGAACGACGAATTTGGCACAGCACTACGAATTCGTCTGTCAGCCATCTTTGCGCAAAATCGTCGACTCAAACTCAATTAGGACGACAAAATTATTTATAAATAAATTTGAAAATTTACTTTTGTTTACATATGCTACTTGCTAAAGTGACCATGTATTTAAAAAAAGAAACTTTATTTTTTATATATTTATATGGTTTTTATTGAAAATATTTTTTTGTAAATGAATTTGTATTATTTTTTTCAGTTTTTGTATAGAAAGTAGAAAAATAAAGAATAATGATAGTAGAGGATAAATAATAATAAATTAAATAATTCGCTGTCAACCAATACTTATAATTAATAACGACTCTGAAGAGAAATAAACATTTCAAAAATACGTTATGAAAGTATTAAAATTCCTCATATTTCTTTCATTCTAAATAGTAATTACAATTGATTACTACCTTGTAGATATATACGAAGAATACTGAGGAAGGTTGTAGCGAACCAGAAAGTACATTTTTGATTTTGCTGGTATCTAAGTTTTACTCTTATCTTTAGAATTTATCACAATTAATAACGAACTTAAGGTAAAATTAAAAAAATAGGAATAATAATACATTAAAAAACTAACTGTCGTATTCATAAAATCAATTTCAGGACGATTTTGACATTCAAAGTTGTTTATGAATATGGCAAAAATAAATAAACATAATAAAAATAAAAAGAATTTAAAATTAAACATATTTTAAAAATAGTATATTTTGTATATATGGGCTATAAATATAAAGAAAAAAATTTTAATTAAAAAGAAATAAAAAACTTTTAAAAATAAACAGGAAAACCGTCCCTCTACACAAAAATATTCGTCGTTCATCGACATAAAAAATAGAAATAAACCTATCGCAGAGTTCGTTACCCACAACGATTTTCGTCGACGCATTGATTGTGCGCATTTTCATATATAGAAATGCATTTTAATTTTTACGACGAATATTCGCAACGAAATATTCGTTTTTCGTCCCAAATGTGTTTTCAGCGTAATATTTATATTTTTAAAAATATAATAAAACTGTAACGGGGACATTGCTGTGCATGAAATATTTTTTAAAAATTTTGATGTTGGTTTAGATGGTAACGATATGGAATACAAAACGTTATTTTTTGAATTTTTTTTCGTTGTTCGCATCACGTAAAAACTGCTTGATGGATTTAAATAAAATTTTTTGAGGGGGTCTTTTAAAAGCTTGATTCCAATACAGAATTATTTTTTTTTTCGTCATTTCTTAGAGAAAATAGAGATGGTACTAAAAAAATTGTCTGCACATTTTATTTTTGTAAATGGAAATTTTTAACACTGCCTACAGAACGGAACAATAAATATTTAAAAAAGCGTTTTTATGAATTTTAATTTTAAGAAAATTAAAAATGAGACGCAGACAAAGTCGGGAAAATCCCAAGTTCAGGTCTTGACAAACAATGACATATTTTTAAATTCTCTGGCACTTCGATATTTTTTTTTTTGTGTTGATTAGAGTAACTTCACTAAACTAGATTTGCATAGATGGTGAGAGGTGTATGAGATTCGGCATTGCCAAATATAGCACTCTTAACTGTTTTGATTAAAATGAGTTTAAAATGAGAAAATTAAACTCTGAATTTGTTGCCTTTTTCTGAAAATGCGACTTAAAAATAGTAATGATATAAAACAAACTTAATTTCTATGGTTGATATTTTTTTAATCTTAAAAAGTGCTCGTGCTCATGCTTTTGATGGTAGTAATATTTCAAAAAATTTTTTTTGTCTACAGCGAGCTGCTAATTTAACTGTTAAGAAGTTAAGGTATGCATATGACTATAAAATAAAATCATTTATGCGGCTTGTATTAGTATTTGTAGCTAAAACACGGCGTCTTGATTTTACTCAGACCTTAAACTTGAAACTAAAAATTAAGAACTTTACTTTTTCTAATATATTTAAAATATTTACTCTTAACTTAAAAAAAATACTTAGAGAAATACACCACAACAAAGATAATTATAAATGACTAATAATCTTTTCATATTTTTTTTTCTATCTCCATCTATTTTTTTAATTCTGACTACAAAAGCCAGTTGGTGTATCAAATTTGTCCATTAATAAAGAAACAAAATTTTAAAAAATAACCCAACAACTATTACATACGAAATACAACACAAGCAGTTATAGTTGTATGTAATTAAAGTTCATTAACTTAATAACGAAGTTACCGCTTAGTATTGGTTATAAAAAAAAAAACAAGAAAAAATGAAAACAGCGTGAAATGATTTAAAATGTGTACACAGCTCCCTTTATCGAAAATAGTTTTGGTGTGGAATTATGTTTTTTTTTATGTGGCCAAGAATACTGGGCTTAATGCGGTAGCAATGTTTAGTGTTGTTAATCTGCTTTTTGGAATTCTTAGCTCTGGTAGGATTATGTAGAACTTGTAATTATGTTTATGACTTATTTTTCTTTAGCCAACCCAGTCGAGTAATATTAATTGCATTAGTTTTCCAGAAGACATTAGCATTAATGATGAAATATTACGTAATGTTTTCTGTCTGACCACTATAAATTCCCCTTGTGATCACGATCAGTCACTGTTCAGTTGATTTACCTGGCTGTTAAGTATCTTTTCTTTCTTTAGTTTCTCTACTATAAAAAAAATTCTAATGGGTTTTTCTTAGTTATTTGCTTTTCTGGTTAGCCTGACCTTTATATTACGATTAGTTTTGATGAAATTGATTTATTGAGCCACAAGGAGGCACAAGAAATCTGGAAACAAGATTTAACTCTTTCAGGCACGGTTTTGCATTTATAACTTTTTAAACAAAACAAATGCATTTTTAGTTAAAATAACATACATATTCTTATTATAAAAAAACAGAAAAAAACAAATTAGCACTTTAGGTTTTTTTGTAATGGGGTGGTTAGTTATCTAACCACCGTGGCGCTTGGCATTAAAATATTCGAACAAAATTTAGGATCTGCAGCCAAATTAAGAACACAAGACGCACTGGATTCTTTTTGGTGCTGCATTTTGTACATCTTCGGGATGTGGATCGCTCTGGCTTATGCATACTGTTTCCAGACGTAATTCCTTTGGCACCGATTGTTTGTGTCGCTTTATTTGTACTGATAATGGCGAAGTTGGTGCAGAAAGAGAGCGCTTAGAGTCATTTAGAGCATATAAACAAATTGTTTCAACCAAAATAAGCGAAATAACTTTGTTGGTGTGATACCTTCTATTCCTACTATATTGTTATGGACACATCTACCTCCTGTGTATTCACCTGCCTCTTTCATTTCGAAATGTCTACTCTATTTTGTTTGCACCACTGTAGGTTGCGGGTAACTGACACAAATTCGATAAAGGTTTTTTATCATCCGAGTCAAAATCACCATCAGGTGTATCTGAGAGTATCATCATATCGGTTTCATGGTCCCAATTGTCTGATTCAAGAGTGCACACACTTCCACAATCAGAAGGTATATCTTCCAACAAAATATTTTCAATTTCAAGGCCATCGAGTACTCAAGGCGTTCTTTAGTACAACATAAAATTAAACAGAAAAACAAATAATGTAGAATATACTACAGTCACAGTGGTTAGTAAACTAACAACCCTATTACTTACATTATTTATCGAAAAATATAATAAAATATATATTTATGGTATCACAAAATAAAAATACAAGTCTTAAGGAAGTAAGAACCACTAAATTAATTGAAAAATATTTTTTATTATTTTAATGAGGGAAGTCGCATTAAAAAGTAATGGATTGGCATATATTCAGAAAAATATATATTATACAGATATATAACAGGGCACCCTTACGACTGAACTTTGCAATAAACGATCAACAGTGACTTTCAAAAAAGTAATTAGTTTACATTTTCTTAATAAATGGCAAGAAAACATGTTTTAAACACCCAATAATAGGTGGTTAGTTAACCACCAAACCTGAAAGAGTTAAACAATTTTTATTTGATTTTATATTTTTTATTATTACTCACAAGTTTTGTTGAAATAAAGAATTATGCCACGTACCTGAAAAGAAAAACAAAAATTTATTATTATTAAAAGCAAAATTTAAAATTAAATTTGAAAAATTAAGCGACAGTCAGACTTTCCATTAAGAAACAAAATACGTCGTTAGGAAATCTAAAGCAAACAAGATATTTCTATATTTACTCCAAAGTTTGCGAAAGAGTTTTCTATAGATCTTAAGTTAAGAGAGAGATAGAGAGATTTCTATAGCTAATCTTAAGCCAACGAGGGATTTCTAGTAATTCCAAGATAGCGAAATATCTATAGAGGCGATTTTTTTTTAGCGAGAAAAAAAGATGTCCTTCACATTTAAGTCGAAAACATTTAACTTTTTATATCGTAATTTTATATTTATTAAAAAAGTTTACACGAAAAACAAAGTGCGCTAATAATTATTCTTTTTTTTAATATTACGCAATTTATTTTAGTATTATAATCACATGAATAATTTTAAATTCGGCTTATGCTCACGTATATGCTTACTTTTAAGAGAAAAAAACAAAGAAGAAGTATTTTAAAATTAGTAAATTGATTTTAAAAGAAGACAAGAAAAATTAGACATTAACAGAACGTAATGCAGCATTTTCTGAATTTTATCAGCATTCTTTGCACCTATCAATTCTAGCTTGTGTACATTGTAAACATTATCTATTGAACCATTTAATAAAAATGTGATGAATATTCATAATCAATTAATGATTATTTGGTTGTCATATTGCCAGTAACTGTTATTTCTCTTTTTTGGCGAGTAAAAACGTTTACATTCTACCAATATAGAAAAATCTGGCAGCTTTATATTTTCTTTTATTATACTACTATTAACATGTATGTTCTGTAAAGACATAAACTAAGAAACTAGAATCGCTGCAGTTCATCTCAACTTCAAGTAAAGAAAATTCAAGATAGAAGTTTATTTAAACAAAATTTTAACACAAATTCTATTAAAATAATTTTTGGAAGGAGGGCTAATGTGGGAACAGGACCCATTTTATAAAACATTTGCTTTAGTCGAACTTTTTTTTCTTGTTTGATTAATTATATCGGCATAAAACTATGAATCATTCATAACTAAGCAGCAAAGTATAGTTTGGTGCATTTTTGTGTCTTTGGAGCAACTAAACATTTTTAAACTGCATGTACCTCTTACTTCCTTCTTGTAAGATCAGTAAAGTAAAAAACTAAAAGAAAATACCTCTCTCTTTTGCACAGGTTTTATGCCTAAAACGCAGGAGAAGCTTTGAAGTTTATTAAGAATTTTAAAACTTTTGTTGTAATTCTTTAGAATATGAATTTGAAATGAACATGTTATCTTAATTATTTTTTTTTTCGTTTTCCTTTCATTTATTCATTGTTACATTAATGTAAAAGAAGAAAAGCAAAACAAACTCAACTACATACTAATTGTTTAAAATATGATTTTAATCCAATTGCTTTTCATCTTTTTACTTCAACAAAACGTTGTACTACGGAAACTCGAACTCAAACCAAGTACAAAGCGTACAATTAATTTCCTTATGTTACTCACAGACAAGCGCTTCCAACCAAACACATCTTTGTTCAACACGATCATAACTTCTTTGTATTCCATTTATATTTCTCTATGTCTTTTTGTTTTGTTGTATGTTTGTTTGAATGTTTGTGTACAAATGTCGTCGGTCATTGCACCTGTGATTAGATTTTTTAATGGATTTAATTGTAATTATTTCTTTTTTGTTTTTTTTTTTTATCGCACTCATATCATTCGTTCATTCATAATTTTATAATAAGGAAGCGTAAAAATTGTGCCAGCAAAAATAAAAAAGTACTTTTTAAGCAGAGAGCAGCAACTGTAGTTTTTTTTATTATTTAGCTTTTCTAATGGAAAAGTTACAAATTATAGAGTCAGAATTTTTAACGAGTAAATAAAATGTTTATCAAAATCATTTGTTAACAAGCTGATTGCTAGTGGGAAAGTAATTAAACCAGTGACCACAGACCATAATGGCCTATCACAAGTAATAATACTGAGTTTTTAATGCCATCGTGTTATCAAGGTTTTTGGAATCTGCAGAAGAACGTATGTGGCCACAGTCATATTTCACATTTTTTGTTAAATAAATCATTTTCTTATAAGAGTAAGTGAAAATTGAGAAAACATCAAGAGTTTATTTTCTATTTCTAATACTTTAAAGAAATAAATATTTTTCAAATTAGAAAATTAACCATTAAAGATATCTACGTATCTATTTACAAGGAGTAATAAATGTGAAGTTAAAATGTGAGTTTATTTTCTTAGAATTGATAACTGATAAAAAGCTATATTCATCTTGCCATAGTGCCAGACTTCTGGCGCTTTTGAAAGCCAACACTGAAGTAAAAAAACGATAATTTAAAGCCAGATTTAAAATGAGTTTTAAGGCATTTGGAATCGAGGTAGTTTTCTTTTCGAATAATCAGGCTTCATTAATTTTAGATTTTCAAAGGCAAAGTCTATTTCTTACGTTGCCCTTGTGTCACTTAGAAATCTTTAGCACTAAATATTATGCCTTTAAACAAACAATTTATTTACCTCGTGACCCGAAGCGGCTTTGTCTTAAAAATAACACGTGAAATTGAGATTACTGTGCTATATTCTTATGGAATCATCCATCCAACGCATTTCAACTCGACGGTCACTCTAAACAATAACGTGAGTGATTTGCAGAGTCGCTATCGCATGTGTACACCCTTATTAAGGTTCCCACTGATTCTTTTTATTCAATTTCCCTTTATATTGATAGTTGTAAATGCAAACCCATCAGCTTTTGATAAAAGTGTTTAACGAGAGAATAAAAATATCTTTTCTGTTTTGAGGAAAGCAAAGATTTTTTAAGCTATTAATTCTTTAAACTAAAAAAAAGACTTTTTTTAACTTTCTAATTGTCTATTGGAAATTTACATTTATCAACAAACCTGTTTTACCAAAAAAGAAATCGAAATGTCTATTTATCCGGATTTCAAACGAACAGCTATTTATCCAAACCAACACTGGCCCCCCAATAGTACGGCCGACAGTTGAAAAGTACAATTCTTACCAATTATCTGTCCCCTGATTTTTTTAAATCATGTTACGTCATGCGTGGCTTTATTACATGAATATTAATAGATCATCATCATCATGGTCTTAACTGCGTTTTAACATGTATTCCAGTGTTTCTACCTATAATTGCCACATTTTAGTTGGGTGTAGTTTCGTTCTAAAACACTAACAATTTTAATTAATTTAATTGTTGTGTTTTTGTTGAAATCTAAGCTGAACTCGTTATTCATGATTAATGTTGTTCTTCGTTTCTTAAACAATTAAGTTTTCAATAAAAAATAAAAATACAAATATGCATTTAAAAACATAAAACATAAGGCAAAAGAGAAACAAGAAGTAATTAACAATTAACAGGTGTGATTTGAAAGTAGAAAAATAAAAAAAAATCTACTTCATAATTTAAAATTTGAAAGGAAATGTAAAATATGTAAAAATGTTGGTCAATTAATGTTAAATAGTAAAAAAAAAATTGTAAATTGGTTTCAATCTAAAGCTTTAATTTTAAGTAGTTTCGTTACTTAATCCCTCTATCAAAATCGAATATTTCAATATGTGAAAAGTAAGAGGTCACTGCCGAATGCAAGTTACAAAGCTAATAAATATGGCAACAGCCAGCAGTTACCAAAACCGTTTTTGAATGGAGCTGCTTGCATAGCAACAAAATGTAACAAGCAAATATTCCAACTCGTTTAAAATGATTGAAAATATTCTTAAAATTAAAAAAAAAACTGTTGCTCATATTCCACAACCTTTAATATTAACAAGTAAGAGTTTAATATCCGGTTACGCCGAATTTTACATGCCTTTCATTATGGGAATCTAGTTTAGTTAAAAAAAAGTACAATTCACATATAATTTTACATAAAAATGACATCGGCTCTTAATGGGTTAAGCATTTTTTAAAATTTTAGTATTTCCTTAAAGATCTCTTCGAAAGCTTTAAAATGATACCCATATTGATATTTTAAAAAATTTTAAAGTTTCAGAGCCCGGTAACTCGGAAAGTATGGACAAGCGCCAATTTTTTCACTTGATGTTTTTTTCTTATTTTTTAATTCTCTATCGCACCACATATTTATTTTGTTGATTGGAGTTACTTTATTGTTTCAAATGACATTAAAAATTTAGAGATAGGCGTGGTGTTTTGCCTGCTGCCTCGAAGGACATGGACCGATCTTGCTGATTTCCAATAGCACCACCTTCGACACTATATCTGATCGATTGACATATTTAGTTTTTTTTTTTGTGAAATCAACATTAACACGGACGGACAGACGGACATTGCTCAATCGACTTCGCTATGTATAAGAAGTCAGAATATATATATATTTTTTATGGGGAAGAGTATAAAAAGAAGTGTGTTTGCAGCCGCATTATAAACAAATACACCCACAATTGCTGTCACATATAAGAGTAAGTAAAGTCGTTTAAAAGACAATTTTTTCAAACATTTCTAAACAATTTTTTTTGTCCGTTAATAAATTTCTATGTTAATAAACTCTAGAATGACGGCTAGAAAAATAATAAAAAATAAAATTTCAGCCATAAACCTCAAAGCAAAGGCAGCTTAATATACCAAATTAACCAACAAGATTTTTATAGTTGAAGGCATAACAAATATATCACTCTAGAGTCTTTCTTATGCCATTTAAGTAAATCACAACGTTCCCCACCATTGTATGCATAACATTTTTTTTTTATAGGTAAAATTTTACAGAAAATTAATGTTTCTTTTACCCTTGTCATAAGAGCAGACTTCCGTTTCCTGAAAAAAAAACATTGCTGTAGGAAAATAGATAAAATAACGGTAAACGTTAAACTATTATATCTTAAAGATATTTGACGACCAGCAAAATCTACATTACCAGAATTGCAACAATAAAAGCGATGTTAACCAAAAACCATCTAAAAGGTAAATAAACTTCTTTTCAGGGTTGTGTGAGTTGCTGCTTCCCTGTTCTTAATAGCAAGAGGAACACACATGTGTCCCTAATTGTTGTTGCATATGTTAAAATAAATGGAGGGTTGTAATTCTTTCTGTGAGGAATAGCTGAGATTTCACAAAATTACGTTTTAAGCAAATAACATTTTTAGCAGTTAAGAAGAGAAGAACACTTTAACCACAAAATTTTTTGTCGTACTTTATTAAATTAAAGTAACAGATTTTTTTGGTAAATATGAACAAGAATATTTACAAAGAAAACAAAAGTAGAAAAAATCGTTCATATTTCGTAAAAAAAAAGTTTTGCATCTCAAACTGTTTGAAGATTGAAACAAATAAAGTTTTCAATTGATATATAATTTTATATATTCGATTAAAAAGAATAGAACAATTTTTCAAAATCAAATAAATATTTAATTAAAACAGAAAAAATAATTTTTAATTAAATAAATAATTGAATCAATTAAACACTTAATTTCAATTTGAAACCAAAAAAAAACTCTTATTAGATAAATAATCTTTTTTCTGTTTTATAGGTCGAAGTAAACAAACAGTGAAAAAGGTCTATTTAAGCCCGTCTCTTGTACTACAAGAATTCTCTAGCGCCATCTGAGCTGCGAGAATACGATATGAGAAAACTTTATAGCACAGACAGTGTCAAAAGATATATTTGCCGTTATTAAAACCGGCTGTTAAATCCCTAAAGCGTATGTACAGCACATCGAAAATATTTCGAAATAATCGATTACGAGACACTACAAGGCCATACGAGGGCTGCTCTATATATTTCTGGCCTAATAGTGAAAATGCGAATATTTATAATCAATAATGGTTTTATTGTTTTTCAAAGTATTCTCCAGCATAATTTAAACACTTTTACATGCGCTCAAACCAGTTGTCGAAGCACTTTTTCCACTCCGATTGAGACACCTCTAAAACATGGTTTTTGAACACTTTAACAGCTTCTTCTGGCGACGAAAATCGTTGACCACGCATTTTTTTCTTGATGTGCGGAAACAAGAAGAAGTCATTAGGTGCCAAGTCAGGGCTGTACGGCGGATGACCCATTAATTCGACGTTTTGGCCGGTCAAAAACGCTCTGGTTTGAGCCGATGTGTGAGAGCTCGCATTGTCATGGTGAACAATGATTCGTCTTCTCTTGTTGGTTTTTCGAATTTCTCCGATGACTTCAGGCAAACAAATTGTAGTGTACCACTCAGAAGAGACCGTCCTACGTTGTTCAAGCGTAACAGTGGCCACATGACCAGTTTTGCCGAAGAAACAGGCGACCATTTGCTTCGAAGTGCTTCTTCCACGAACAACTTTCGTTGGATTTTGCTCGTCTTTGAAGACCCACACGGTCGATTGTTTCGTTTCGGGCTCATACCCATAGATCCATGATTCGTCACCTGTGACGATCTTATAAACGTCTTTTGAAGCACCGCAATCGTATATTTGCAACATTTCTTTGCACCAATCGACACGAGCCTTTTTTGAGCGACTTTCAAATTGTGCGGGATCCAACGAGAACAAACCTTTTTTACGGCCAGGTGTTCATGCAGTATCGAATGTATGCTGGTGGAAGAAATGTCCAAGGATGTCTCTATCTCTCGGTATGTCGCATGTCGATCTTGCATTATGAGTTCACGCACGGCATCAATGTTCTCTGTTTTTGGACGACCTTCACGGAATTCGTCTTTGAGCGAGCTTCGGCCACGATTAATTTCATTATACCAATTTTTTACAGTGTTATAGGATGGTGCTTCATCGCCATACAAAGATTTAAGTTCATCAATGCACTCTTGTCGTGATAATCCACGTCGAAAGTTGTGAAAAATGATGGCACGAAAATGTTCACGAGTTAATTTCATTTTTTTCTATATTAATTTTTTCAAGTCACTGTAAACAACACAAATAATGGTCGTACGTCAAAACGTTTTGAGTACGATTATGCTTAAAAATGACAAACTTTCCAATGGATATGTCAGATTGCACTTGGCAGCACTCAGTGTTGCCAGGCCAGAAATAAATATAGCAGCCCTCGTATCGGGTTTCAAGCATACAGGGATTATTTTAAAGGATACTGTAAAGCGTACCGACTCGCAAAAGCCTGAACTGATCCCCAGCGATACGACATTAGCATTATTTTTCTCTTAACAAACATCAAATGCGTTGGTCAATTAGTGACCAACGCATAAGAGCTTTATTTTACTCCTGATTAGATATGTTTGGTATAAATAGAAAACTTTTGTCATTTTTTATGCAAACACTGTACACCGGACCGAGAAGGAAAAAAAAATTATGTATAACGTCTAAACGAAAGGCCGTTCTTTTAGAGGTTGACATCATTGAGTTAAAAACACTTTTTTGTTCCGCTGTCGATCTGATAGTTGTTAAATGGTTACTTTGGTTTGTCATTATATAATACCAAACTACAATCGAATACCAATCGGATACCAAATGAAGGTCATTGTATAGTACATATAATTTATTTGCCGATAGAATCATTGGGTGCATATGTTGGTCAAAACATTGTTGCAGGTTAATAAACAGTTAAAATAGAAAGACGTGCTTAAATTGGTTTACATTAATCCGTCTTAAATCTTAATGAACACTTGGAAAAAATAAGTAATTGCTTCCAAAAGCCTGTGGGCTATATATACGACAGTTGATGCATCTACATTATCCTAACCAATTTTATTAATTTATTTATTGTGAAATAAATTAAATAAAAATAAAAAATAAAAAAAATATATAAAAAAACAAACACCCATTTACAAATGGTATTTGTATGACGCCGGAACCATGTATTTGTATTTAAAAAAAAACTTGTTCATACTTTGGATGATAATGTTTTAGTGAAGCATAATGGACACCAACTATGTGCCTTGTGAAAAACTTTTTGATTCTCTTAGGTATCGCACATTAGAAGATATGAAAACAGTTTATTTTAGGTGTTGCCGCATAATTCTTTAGAACGGCTAATGCTCAGTAAAGGCTTATGCCACTAATGTACAAGTACAAAAGAAACAACTTAAACAAGGCTGCCATATTTTTCCATACGTGAAAGATTTAGGCGTTTATACACGTCTATAAATAAAACTTGCGGGCAGTATGGTTTATGAAACCAACATAAAATTACTACAATATGAGGAAGAGATAAGCGCTTAAAAAAGAAGAGGAGAAAAAATCTACTTTTATGTATAATGTATGAAGCAACAAGAAAAACTTGAAAAGGCTTCACATCCGTTTAAGACGCCGCTTGTTTTATTTACCGAATAAACGAACGTGAGAACTCAACTATACTCGAGTGTTACAGTTTTTAAACAGTCATATGATTTATTAATGCAAGAATTGTTTGACACAATAAAAGTATTTTGTTATTTTTCTTCAGATTAATACCAGCCATTAAAGATATTTTAGGAGATAATCGTGTTTGCTTCGTTTTTCATTAATAATAATTCTTAAATCTTTGGCTTAACTGTACTTCTGGAAACTACCAAATGAACGCCTATATTTTTTTATTTATTTTAATTTAAAACTGTTATCGTTTTTTAAATTATCTATTAAAAACCTATTATTTTTCAAAAAAAAAATATTAAGCTGAGCAGTTGATATTGAAAAATGTCTGATTATCTTTTTACATTTATTGATTATAATCTTAAATTTGACAAAAGTGTTTTTATGTAACGGGTGTAACCTTCTCAAACCAAAATTTGTTAACTGAAGGCCTTTTTATTAAAAGAACTAGATTCTGAATGGTAAACGGTAAACTGCAAAAGTTATAATTAATTATTTCATTTTAAACTGCTTGCATCAGCAAATGAATAAATTCATATACGGGTAAATACAAACAGTGCACAAGAAGTTTTAATTAAAATTATATTAGGATGGCATTCAAAAATGAGAGTTAAATTAGAAGTAAAAGAATGTGATTTAATAATTTAAGAAAAATAATTTAGCTGTTTAGGTTTAATCGAGAAATATGATGGCTCTTCTATACGTTGCTACATACGCCACAACATCATAATTCATATTCATTTTAAAACTTTTACTCATTTAGTGTAGAAACACAACAGACGACGGTAATGGAACGTTTTATCGTTCCTGAGAGTAAGTAAACAAAATAACGACGATTCTCTGACGGCATTAATAATATTTATTTTCATTTCAGCTTTGTGTTTGTTTTCAAAAATATTTGGTTAAAATATTTTATTACATTTAAATGAATTAGATAAATTCTATTAAAAAATCGATGAAACGTAAAGAATATTAAGTACATTTAACATGTCCATGGCACTAGAGTCTATTGGACTGGTTAACCTTGTAAGGGATTCAATACGTCTTTTCAAAACCTTCACACAGATTGAGGAGCGGGACGAAGAATAAATGATGACTGACTTAAGATGAGACATGGGCTCATATTTTTCACCTTTTCAGTTATTTTTTCAATCAATTTAATTTTCATATTTTTAACCTTTTCAATTATGTTTTTCATTTACGTACATATCGTTGGCTTAGTCGGCAAAACTGTCAAGTACATTTTTTTTAATTTTTTAGGAGAGACAAAAAACTGTCTAACTTTTTTTTGTTAACTTTTTTAAATCTGTGAACGCAGTTTTATTCTTTAGTTCATCTTATTTTATTTAAATCTGTGAATTAAATGAATTTAAACCAAAATTTGTTGTTTTCAGCTGAACTTAGCACGTGGCTTTTGATGTTTTGTTTTTTTTTTTTTTGACTTGACTTGACAGAATTTCTTACCACTGCATAACAACAAGAAAAACAATATTACGGCATTTTGTTTTTTCTAAATGATGTATTTTGAGTTATACTAGCATACTACATCAAAAACTCAATTTGCATAAAAATTGGACTTGACAGGTTTGCCGACTAAGCCAACGATATGTACATGTATCAGTTTTTTTTAATGTTTTTATTCCTGAAATTTCGTTCTATTTTTATATAAATAATGTGCCTTTGCTATTCTTGTGAATTCAAATGCTTATAAAATACTTATATTTCTGGCAATATTGCTAGGAGAGCGAGAGACTAAATGTGAGAGAATAATGAAAACCGACAAGAAAATAAAATAAATTTTATCGCAGTGGCATTGTCGTTGAACGATAACTTATGTCAAATTTGTATGAAAATATCGTTGCCGTCATGTGTTGTGTTTCTACATTTATAAGTATGAATATTTAACAAAAAAAAATAATAATAATAAATGGGACAAAATCATAAATGGTTGCTCAAAAAATGTTTTCTTCCGCTTTCACAAATAAAAGAGTTTTTTTTATTTGATTTTCTTTTCAAAAAGCGTAAAAAAAGCAGTTAAAAAATATATATTTAAGATACCGTATAAACGGAATAACAAAAATAGCTGCCGAGAAAAGCCTGCAAAATTGAGATACGAAAAACACTGGAGAGAGTAAGAAAGCGGCATATTCTTTTGACATAAACACAATAAATTCGTAATACTAAAAAAAACTCTTTATTTTTTACTGACTTTAAAATAATTCTTGAAAAAAACCGACTTTAATACAGATCAAATTAACTATTGCGACACCCTCTAACAGCCCGATTCTGTGCACTTGATAAGTTCACGACATTGAGTATTTATCAACTTTTGAATATTTATCAAGATTTGATATTCTTCTACAAAAACTAAAAGCTTTTTAGTTGATAATTTGTCAAAGTCTCATTTGGTATTGATAACTCTATTTTATTGTGTGTGTATTCAAATTCGGTAAATAGTGCACGCCTCATGTAAATATCAACATAATGGATTTTTTTTAAATACATGTATAAATTTACGTGTCCTTCTAGAAAATTGGAAGAAGAAATAATTGTGTTAATGCTGATTGTGATTGTGAAGACGAAGAAAATGCAGAAAAAAGAAGGCGTAGGTGTGACTTACAAAGATTACGTGACTTAAGCTATCCTTTTCAGTTGTTGGAGGCAAAATTTACAAAAAAAATGTTCGCCTGATTCATGTTCTTGCTCGGCAATTAATTGCAGATTTGCAGCCTGCTCTAGAAATTGTATAGAGCGAGCGTACTTAAGATGCGATTTAGATGTTTACTTAAACATCGAATGCTACACTTCTCCCATAAAACTGCAGGAGATATCATTGCATCATGTGCTGAGCTTCTCACTGACTATGTAGTTACCAGTGATTATATAGTTGCAGCAGTTAGTGATTCACAATATACGCGTGAAGGTGAAGCTGCACGAATATATCTTATATTTCTACTTTATAAAAAATGTAATAATTAAGAAAAAAAAATTATTTAAAAACAAAAAGTTCAATTGTACATATTTGTTTTTAATTAATCAATAACCAACATTACAGTTAACCTTATACATTACTTTTTTCACCACACTGGTGAATTTCAAAAGCTTTTTATTCATCAGCGTTGCCACAGAATACCAACCGAACTTTTGGTTGATAAAAATCTTTAAAAACTATCTTGATAAAAAATTTATTAAGAATTCACAGAATTCGGCTGTAAATTTCAAATTCAAATTTTATACTTTCTGCCTGTAACGGCTCAACAGTTTGATAATATTTATTTTATTTATTTATTAAATGCCAGTTGTAAGCCTTTAAGGCCAAATAACTGCAGATGAATTTCATATATGACACACAATTAATTTTAAATAATAAAATTTTATAGAACAATTAATATTGTTGCTTTTTTAGACTTTCTGCTTGACGAACCGAATTCGAATTTTTCCGCTAAATATGAGGGACAGTTAAACTTCTTAATCTTAAAAAATAAGGCTTTTTACTGAGAGCTTATGAAGTCCTCAAAATCGAATCCCAATAACTCTAATGTATATCCAGAAACATGATCCCTAATATGCAGCCCATACATATACCTAATTATTCTGTTGAAACATAAATTTAATGTATTAATATTGCTACGTGATATATACATCAAATAACATCAAGTATTGTATTACCCCTTAATTTATAATTTTCATTATTTATACTTCTTTCTATATCAGACCAGGTAAAGGTCATCCTGTTTAATTTTCAAATGTTTGTATATAACAGTTCAAACGATAGAGCCATACATGTATGAAGGTAAAACTGCATCAATTACGGGGACGTCCTCTACTATCTACTATCTAATATCAAATTGTATACTTGTGAATATAGCGGACATAGCAATCAAGGTTCCTTCTTAAATTCAGCTGTCTGTCCATAACAGTTCAAAACTTTGGCCACATACATCAAACTATCGGGACACCCTTTAACTTCCAAACCCAAATTTTATACTTGTTGTTATAGCGGATTTAGCAATACAGGTTCTTTGTAAACTTCAATCGCTTGTCTGCAACTGTTCAAAAGTATGGCCATATAAATAAAATGAAACGAACTATTCGGGCACCCTTTAATTCATAATTTTGAATAAGTATACTTGTTACTGTAACGGTCATAAAAATCGACATTCTGCACAATTTTCAATCGCTTATCTATAACGTTTTTTTTGTGTATTACTTTTTGCCATTGGGAGCTACAATGCCCTTTACGGTTACGGTTCATAATACACGTAAAGAACATGTTCGTTTTATATGGACACTCTTTAATTTTTAAAATTTTGAATTGTTTTTTAAACGGGATCAACCTTTAAGCTTAGCCTTTCAAATAAAAATAAATAAAAAAATTAAAAATCAATCCAGAAATGACTGAGTCGCAAACATAAATAAGCACCATTCAGACGAATTGATAACTTCCTCCTTTTTTGAAGTCGGTTAAAAAGGGAACTGCTATTAACTTGACTGCATAATTGTTACTTCAGAAGCCCGTAATTTCTAAACTGATTTTTTTTGGAAAGGCTCCCAATAAAATCAAAAAAATTTTATAAAAACCTAAATGCAAAAATTAAAGGGCGTCCCTATAGGTGGCCCTATTTAACGTATATAACCTTATATTAAGAAGTTATTCAAAGAACTTTTTTATCATTTCACTAATTGGAATGTTAGTAACAGTTACTGTTTAGCAAGACAAAAAAGTAACTCTTTATGGATGCTTTGTTTGGGTCCTCTGAAGACTTTGAGAGCTGACGGTCCAAAAATATCCTCTATGACTAGAGTTCATTGTTTATTGAATCATTTCGAATCTGTTGCTCTATACTATCAGCTGTCAAATTGTTTTTGTTAAAGTTGCTAAAACTCTACTACTCAACTTGCAGCAATTTTAAATGATACAACAATATTGGAACACCCTTTACATACATTTAAGTGTTAAATACATAATTTTCGCAGCATGTATTAAAAAAGAAAACAGCATAAAAAAATTACAATTAACATTTTCAGTTCAATATCACTCACACATTGTTCTGCTGGTGTGAAAGTTAAATTATTTTGGTTTTGTTTTAAGCCGTTTGCCAACACTTATAAAATTATAATAATAATTCATTGAATATCTTGTATCTTCATTTGTTTATTAATGTTGATTGGTTTCATTTTTTTTTTCTTTTTTCGTTACAACTCTTGTTTCCTTTATGCTCTACTCATTTTTCACTTTTGATTTCAATTTACTTTTAGCATTTCATTACAGTTTTTTATCAAATCAAACAACCACATTTCAGAGTATTCAATTACCAAGGTCTATGCAGGTCTTTCAAACAGAGTCAATGTCTTGGCTAGAAATAAGGAAAACAAAATGTGTTTTAAAATGAAAGTAAAAAATAAATAAATATTAAAATAAAGTATGAATGTTTTTTGTAAGTAAAAAAGGCAAAATAAAGCACTACAAATGGAAAAAGCGAAAATTAAAAAAAAGACAATTGGTGGAAAACCCCGAATTTCCTCCAAAAATTTCGTGAAATATTATTTCAATGGTAAAAATTCTTATATAACGAATGTAGGGTGCAAACTGAATTAATGCATTTATTTATTATTGCTATATCCATGACAAGATGTAAATCGAAATCGCAGAATAAAAGTTAAAAAAGAAAATCATAAAAAGAAGATTAAAAATTAATAAAATAAATACACTGAAAGTAAAATAAGGCAGAAGGCGCAATAAGGGTCAATAAATGTCTTAAGACATATTTTTGACGGAACAGCATGTTATTACTTTTAAAAACAGTTCATTCAAAATTCGCACGCATTAAAATTTTGTCTATTAATATATTATGCCAATATTTTTTTAAATAAAGTGATTAATTTCTTTAAAAGTCCTATTTGAGCTCGATACACTTCATTCAATAATTTAACAATTCTTCTAAAACCTTCGAAGAAGTCTTCACAATTGACCTTCAAAGACCACAGAGGCGAACTGAGAAATAGAAAGAACATTCAGTGGAAAATGAATATGCTGTGGTGCAGATTAGATGCAGAAGTGTTTCAAAAACACTGAAAACTTTTTTAACGTTAGAATGCTCCTTAGTTGCAAGGATTCTTGGGCCTGCCTAAAACATTAAAAAGATCTACTTTTTCCTTAAAAATTATACAGTGGCTTTTTTGCATTTGGAACATTGGAGAAATATATTTTGGATGTCCTTCAGACCCTTAAATACAAATAAATTGTTTAGAGTTAAAAGCTAAACTATCGCTCATGAAAAACGGAGGGAATTGGGTAACATAATATTTTAAGGATCAAGTCCAGGAATGCTGGTTATACATATGCCGGGTGGCGAAACTACACTAATTCACACTTCATGAATGCGTAGGTTAGTGGCCAACGTCATCAATTGCGTATGTGTGCTGCACATGAGAGGTACACTTAAATAGGAGTCAGACAACAACGAGTTTTGGCAAATATGGTTGCAGGGTCTTTGAACAGGATCCGATCAATTCCGTAAAGAAAGACATCGGCAATTAGAAAGCATTTTAAAGAGACCAACGGTTAGCATGATAGCTATCAGATCAGCCATCTAGAAGGTTATAAACGGTAGGACCACACAACTCACTATAAATAACGTTACCTGATCATTTGCTGTATACCATTAACTAAATGCATGTACACCTGCTATAGACTTGTTGGCACCAAACTCGGACTTTTATCGAAAGGCTAAGCCTGGATAGAACATGATTGTAGAGATAGTAGAACTATTCTGATCACTACATTCGCACTAATTCCAACCCTGCAGTTCATAATAGTAAAACCTGCTTATACCCTTAAGTAATACATTTTTTAAAAGTAACTCCCGCACCAGTCTCTCTATCTCTCTCTCTCAAAATTCGTATAACAGGTTATCTTATATTTTTGAACCTCAATATCCAGAGAAGGTCACCGATGTTCCGATTAATAAAGATTGCAAAATGGACATTTACCACAGATGAGAAGAATTTGTGACGAACCTCGAAATAAGATTTTTTGTATTACTGGCCCTCTGACGCCCTGCTTATTTGTGAACAAGTCCTTTTGAGGAACGATTTTTTTTTAATTCCTTAATAAGCAAAAATATAATAACGAAATAAAATGAAACAAAAGATTTTTTACAGTGTCGTAGAAAATATGCAAAAATTTTTAAATAGAAAAACAATACTGTTACTGTTCACTGAGCAATGAACGAAATTTGATCTTATTGTATGTGAGAAAGATGAAATAAAATGGAATGGATGCAATCTAACGATGAAGATGATGATGGAGTACGAACATCATGTTTAAAGAAAGAGTACACTCAACCTTTTATTCTGTTTTGTTCCCTTTCTTTAACATTTTTTATTGTATCTTTGGCAGTTTATTTTACATGCTGAAGATTCAACGGAACAATGTCAATATTCAGCATCGTGTAGCAAAAACACTGCTCTGCCAGTCGAAGGTGAGAGGAGGAATAAGACTGAAAAACTGTAAACTTTTTGTTGGAACGAAGAAAAATTTAATAAAAGCTGATGTTGTCATTCAAATGTGTATTAATCATTTTATTTTTGTCAAACGTGTAACATAGTTTGCATAAAAACAAAAAAGGAAAAAGAGGATTCATTCGAGAACGGTTAAATAAAAGAAAGTGCGTTCCTTGTCGTCTTGTATGTTTAAAAAGAAGAAAAACGGCCATTGTCAAGTAAAAACTAAACTGAAAAGCAATCAATGAAACACGAATCCTTTTTACAGTGTTCATGCAAACTAAAACAATAGTTTTAGAAAAGGATTTTTTAAGGATAATTGTGCCGTGTTTTTTATTCTTTGATTTTTTTTTTTGCTTTTTCACAAAAATATGATGAAATGTCTTTTAATTTATTTATGGATTTATATTGGATTATTTTATATGATTGAAGCTGGCGAGGACGATGAACAGTGAGTGAATAAAATTATTTTTAAAGAAAGCATTTTGAAAAGAATGAAAATTGTTAAGAAACTTTTATACTTGTGATGTGCAATTGGAATATAAAAAAGCCGTCTTCTTGCCATTTGAAATAGTTTTTAAGAAAACATTCACATGAAGTGAATGATGATTGATTAAAAGCAAACGATTTTAACTGCATGTGAACAGTTCCCTGAGTAATTATAAGCAATTTAGATAATGTGTTTTTAATACTATAAGGAACTGAAAGGACTATTCTTTACTTGCTGATTTCTAGACTTTCTTTTTATTAGCTAGCCAAACAAAAAATTCCAAAAACAAATAAGAGGTTTTCGCCAAAAAAAAGTGAAGCGTGGAACAGTGGAAAATAAGATTCAAACTAACAATTTTTCAAAATCAAACAAAGCGTAAAATGAGCTTGAGTTTCTCCGATAAAAATAAATTTAACAAAATAAAACATTTCAGGAGCATTTTTAGCGCATTCAAAATTTATTACTTATATTGCAAACCAGGTGAATGATAATGCTCTTAATTTGAAGACATATAATAGGACTTTTATTGCTAACGATTGAAAAAAACTAAAGTTTAATGTTTCGCCTTCTGTTGTAGTGAAGGTGGTAAGCACGTCTACTACAAACCTGGTTGGACAGGGTTCAACCCCTGCTGCAGTCAAAAAATAAAAATCCTTTTTCTGCTTAATGGTATAAAAACATATTCAGAATTAGCATTACAACATGCAGCTTCCTTTGTCGGTACTTCTTCATAGCTTATTCGCGGGCGAAGTAAAGTAATTAATAAAATGGCTTTATTTTTCTCCTTTCACCACCTGTCTTATCTCTTATCTATCCCTTTCCTAAAGACTGTAGTTCGGTTACGAATAACTAAATAGGTTATGATCGAAGGGCTACCTCTCTTAAAAAAAAAGTCACATTACACAAGTAAATACTTTTGGCAACTACTGTCAATTAAAAAAAATATATCATTTGTGGTGAAAGTATTTAATTTCATATGTATTTCATTATTTTTTAAATTAATTTTTTAGTGTCCATATTAAACTACACATGACAAGTGGTCAACGAAAACGGGCGCAAATACATCAACACAGCCACCCGCATCACAAGAAACGTCACACCTCCGCCTCCTCACATCATCACCACCACCATCAACATCACCAGCCACCACCAAATACAAAAAATTTAAGCCATGATTCTACACATAATTATTTAACAGGAATGACAGCAACATCCTCGTCATTGTTGTTGCCACAAAATCATGTATTTCAATCCACACACAATACAAAGAAATTTCCATCTTCATCACAATTTAATTTGCATGAAAGTGGTCAACTGTTAAATATTGAGGGAGATGTAGTATACGAACAAGAAAATATTGGTGGCGAGGCTGTAGTCAGTGGTGACTCAGATAGCAGTGAGCCCATGACGATACCATCATATTTAACAAAAAATTTTGCATTATTCCCACAGCCAACAACCACATATGAAACCGAAATAATACCACACGATTTCGAAGGTTTCAACGTGGTCAGCAAGGGATTGGATGGGCTGGAGGATATTGAGGAAGACAACGAAATCACAGCAGCAACAGGAAAAGGGAAAGAAAGCCTAAAGTCGCTTATACTGGCCGAGCAAATGGCAAGTTATCAACGTCATAAACCTACATCGTCCTCGTCATCTTCATTAGCAAAAGCAATAAAAAATGAACAATTGCTGCAACAACTCTTACAGCAACAACACAATGAACAACCGGAAATAATGAATGCAGCCGCTTATAAATCAGCCAAGTTTCGCGGTAACAAGTATAAAGCCGAAAAAAACTACAACAGTGAGGATGACATGACAGAGGCAATGATGTATTCATCATCTGCAGTAGGAAAAAGGCACAATTCAGCACAATCTGTTAACCAACCAACAGAGGATGTGAATAATAGCGGTAATACTAAGACCTTGACAGTGGATGACATATGGTCACAGTTACAACAACAGTATCTTAACCAATACACACCACAGGCTCAACCCTTAAGATCTGCGGACAATGAAGAACATCTCGTGACCACAATGACAACAAAAACAAATCCCAAACGCAAAAGAAATACCAAAAGACAAAGATACACAAAGCCACCACCCACTGCAGCTTCATATTCCACATCCTGGCCAGCTAAGCCCTTAAGCTACACGAACAACAATCACCATAGCATACACCACTCACAACCATTCCAACAACAGCAGCAGTATTATGAAAATATACACTCACCTCCTTCAGCTTCAGCATTTAGCAGTGCAAGCCTGACATTTCATAGGGACGCAGATTTATTTGCCAAGACACCATTTACCAAACTAAATGCCCACAATGATGAGGACGACATTGGTGACACAGACGAAGAGTCGGCGGCGGAATTTGATGAAGCTAACGGAGATGATGATTTTGATGCTTATGGTGATGAATCATTTGAAGAGTCCGTTTATCAGCGTGGCAAAAAATTTTCAGGCCATAAAGCTTACGGGCAGCACAGTCAAACGAGTAATCCCTTTAACATTCATGATCTATATGGTTCCTACAGCACGCCCGTAACAGCTACGGTAGCCACAAACGCACAACCTTCTACATATCATCCAAACTTAGTATCTGCCACCTTGCCCTCGTTTACCTCCTCTACCACAAATTCAGTTTTGCCAACAATATCACATCCATCCACATCATATCAATGGCGTACACAACAACAAAATTATCCAGCCTCCTATCAAACTTATCACTTGCAGCATCAACAACAACAGCCACAGTGGACAGCAGGCGAACAATATGCACAGCAACAGCCAACTGCATTACGTCTATCTAAAACTACAATCTTTCAAACACCCAACACTATAACATCCTCAAAATTATCACCAACTCAATCAAATGATTTCACACTATCGTCGTCTGCCTCTTCAGCAGCCAAGTCAACCGTTCAACCGTCGGCACGCTATAAAAAACGCAAAAATCGCATAAAGCCTAAAAGAAATCGCATTATCGTCACTTAGTACACTTATGGCAGTGATTGATTGAGCAGCTTCTAACCTACAATGTAACGGTTTAAGGGTTTATGTCTTAACTTTTGCAATAACTTTAAGTATTTGTTACAGCATACTTTAAGGGGATTTCTAAGGTTCTGCTATTTTTGCTTCATATTTTTCTTTGTTTATATTTTTAAATGAATGTTAGTAAATATGGTTTTGTTATGTTTGGTAATTAATTTATTAAATAAAATATACGAAAATATTAATGGTAATAAGAAGAGAAGGAAAAGCAAAATATAATAAGAATTTTGATAAATACATTACGGCAAAAAAAAACTGCTTTTATTTCGTTTACACATTTTTATTTCTCAAATTTAATTGATTAAATGAGAATTATATTTAGTCATGCAATCACCTTAACAGCAAACTCTAAAATAAATAATTTGTTGATTTTAGTAGTTTATAAATAAATCATAATAAATGTTTATTTTCCTCTCCCGATGTATAAATAAAGAGTAGTGAAATAATCACCAGTATTTAATACTTTACTTTACAGTTCAAACAAGAGTAAGATATTGAAGAAATTTCTTAATCTATTTAAGGCCAAAGTAGCAAACAAATCACGATTTAAATTTACAACTGACTACTTTAGACTTTTTATTGTTTCCTAATTTAAAAAACCTTTCTTTAGTTGACTAAAGGCTAACAAAAAATTTAGATTCGCTAAATGAACGCACTCACACACATTCAAGGTAATCGATATTTTGCTACTTCCATAATATAAGGCAATATTTGGTGCATTGCGGCAATACTAGCCCATCCTATTTGGACATATTACAAATCTTTAAAGCCCAGAGAGGTGGATGTGATGTTTTTATGATCTTTTCTCGCTATATAGTATTTTGTTAATATTGAAAACCCTATTTCTTAAATAAAACGGTAAAAACAGTAAATTATTAATCTTCTTTCTTGATAAGAAATACTTGATTCATAGAATTTTTTTAATTCTTTAAATTAAATTTTCAAATAAAAAAAAACATAAATTCAAACAGGTAACTTACATTAAAATATAATGTCATCTATTCTTACCTGAAAAAAAAGAAAAAATGCAAATTAACACATAACTTGTTATAAACTTTTAAGTAATATTTACAACCCCAATTAAAGTAAAAATCTTAATAAAAGTAAATTCTTAATTTTTTTATGCTTTGTTAAACTTTAACGCAATCAAAAAACTAAATGAATTTCACAATGATTTCAAAATCTGGTGGTTTTTAGTTTATACGATTTGTCAAAAATACAAAACCTCCGACATCACGGGAGTAATTAATTCGATGGACTGTTTAACTGCCAATTTCATATGCATTGAATGGCAAATAATGTTTATGATTTTTTAGCATTTCGGTAATAATTATTAATGAAAAGATGTCATTGATACTTAATTAAAATAGAAAATTATTACCATTGACTAATGGTTTCAAAATCGTTACCATTGAATAATGGTTTCAAAGCATTATCATCAATAAACGCCACTTCTTGTCGTTCTACAATATATAAATTTTTTAAATTTTTAGGTAAAATCAGACAAAATAGAATTTTTTTTTTGTTTTTCTTCAAATAATATGAACTGTAAGTTAGTTAAGAACACATGACACATTTATTGCTTTTAAGACTTAAGCTTTATTGAGCTAAACTTAATAACAGTATTTACGTATTTTCAAAGTACTTAATCTTTTAGTGCCGAATTAGATATAAAACCTGAGCAACAATACTGAAAATAATTTGTTTTTGATTAATTACAAACATAATGAATAATAATAAGAAACGTATAAAACTTGATGTGAGGAAAACTTTTAATTAATTTTCCAAAGTTATAAAAAACCAACAAATCATGATGACAATGTTTAATTTTTTTTATTTCGATTTGAGCCATCTTCTACCCTGACATACACTGATATATAGATACATAAATATGTAATAATGTGTATAATAATGTATTTTTTTTCTTAGACTATAGACTTTATTAAGGGCTTTTAATAGGCTCTCAATAAACAAACAAGATGACAAATGAACACAGCCTTATGTCATGGAGGTCAACATATGTTGTACAACAATCTAATCACACAAACACGATTGTGTTTTTGCCCCGGTCGTGTCTCAAGGGATGTAATATGAACTTTTCTGTACTCCCCCCTCTACTTTTTTGTAACTTTATTTCCTGTTATTTAAAAACGACGCAAAATGTATGTCTCTATGAGTGTTGCCAAAGTTTTAATTTGCAATAGTCTGCAAAATAGAGTTTAAAAAACCGGCAAATGGTATTGAATTTTGCTGCAGAGTCAAAGATTTCGAGTTGTTAATTTGACCATAATTATAGGAAGAAAAAAATGACAGGGATACAAAAAAGTCTTTTTAGCAACAAATGTCAATAATGCTCCTACATATTTGCTTTATCACCCACCTTATTCTATTCGATAGGGTTTTCGGGGTCCGCTTCACAAATAACTCAACTAAAAAACTGATGGAATGCAATTATGGCAACAATTCAAAAGTTTGATCGTGAGCATTATTTCTTCTTGGCTCCAACGAAACAGTTTTCCCTAGTTCCTACATAAAATTAAACCAGTGATTTAAGTATTTCTCTTTGTCATTGTGTTTTACTTTGTTCTAGAAACTTTGGCCACACTTCACTAGCCTATTTTTTTCGCTTTCTTCAAAGCAAATTCATTTCACTGTATTGCGTAGTGTAAAGAAGTGATCGTATTTTCATTGCGACGAAAAGTCTCTAAGCAACACAATTGTGATGACTTACGGCAGCTGTATTGAAAACCGCTTTTCGTAAATATTGACATTTTTAAGAAACATTTTCCATCTTGTAAAAACATACTGACTTTAAGGTGTAAACAAATTATTATAATTAAAAAGATCAAATTTTCTTGCGAGTAATTTCCATATTCCAACGAAACTCGGCAACCCTGCTTATAACAAGAATTGACGCAATTACGATAGATGACTGTGTAAGAGTGAAAAAGAAAAATTGAGAAACTCTGTGGGTGTCAAGTGTCATTACAATGATAAACATTTATAAAATTATGCTGACGCATTAAATATTTGTTACTCTTTTGTACACGAATAAACATATGTTTGTTGAAATGTTCGCACGTACATACACGCACAAACATGCAGGGCTGTTAAGTTTTATGAAGAAATTATTTGCAATGCATTTAAATATCTTTTTAGAAAATATCGACTATACACCATCGTCTACAGAAACTACAGATGAGGTAATGCTTTGTTGTTGTTTCTTTTGTGTATACATGCTGTATTGATCATCGGGCTAGTGCAAATCATTAGGGTTAGTGATCAACAAAATGTATTAATTTCTCTGATTTTTGAATATTTTGTAAGAAAAGTATTTAAATAATTTTAGTTTAAAAACATTTTTATTAACCCCGCCATATCTGCCCTAAATCAGATCTTTACAGGTTACTCGGCAAATGCAGAAATTTCATTAAACACCCTGGCAGTGACCTGTACTGAATTTGTTTTGTACTGGTTAATAATTAAGTGATACAAAGCACCAGGGCAGAAACGCAATTTTTCGTTAATAAATTTACAATTTCCAAACAAATGGGTCGAATAAAATTTTACATGCTATTAGCAGAAGAAGAGTTCTTAAATAATAATTTAAAGATTTAAAGTCCTTAATTAAGCCATCAAACCCAGTATAAACCGAATAAAGTTATCGTCTACTTGTTTGCATTTAACAAATTTTAATTGTTTTTGCGACCAGCTTTTTTAAATTCGGGGCACAATTTGGAACAAACTTTAAAAAACCAATCACTCTGATAACTTTATTTCATTACAAAATTTGCAAGTTTTCAGTCGAGATTTGTAAGATAGAGCGAGCAACATGAGTCCTTCCCGTTCATTCGACTTTTCTGAAAGGCACAACCATAATGGCTGCATTAAAATTAAACTAACTTGCTTGAACCTCCTTTTGTTTATGAAATTAGTTTTTTTTGACATATTGGACCGGGAAACAGGTTTCAATTTACCCTAATCATCGTCCTTGAGCCAAATTTTGATTTAATGAGCAAAATTCTTTAAAAATTTAATTTTTTGGATTTTTGCTGCATAATTTAGAAGTCTTGAAATCTGGTTTGTCTAAGTCGTCAATTTTAAAAGAATCTCGTCGCCAGTAAATAAATAATTGCGTCTATAGAAAAATTTTCCGTTAAATTCCAAAACTCAGGAGGATTGTAGATCTTTGTCTATTTAATATTAAATGCTGTTATTGCCTGTTATTGTAGTAGCTCTGCTAGCTAAGGGTTATATTCTTTCTGCTTTTTGTTATTTTGGTGAGTAGAGTGTATCATCGATGTGTTGTTTTGTTGAGGTATTAAATAATGCATATACATATATAACATGCATATAATTAAAGAAGGAGCACATATTTCTTTTGCATAAAAACATTAAAATAGTGAAATAAATGACTGCAGACAACAACTAATTTCATTTAAATGATTTCTCTTGCAATAGTAACATTATCTGGAATTTTATTTTCCTCATGCATTACGTAATGTGTATATGTATGCATGTACGTATGTATCTATGTATATATGTATGTGTGCATGCATGCATGTAATTGTATACGGATGTATGTATGTATGAATATATATGTGTGTATGTATGTATGTATATATGTATGTATGTATATATGAATTCATGTATTAAGGACTGCTTTTAAATAAGAATACTTCAGAATTTCTTCTCAATTTAGGACTTTCTTTTCGAATAATCGAGTACCCGAATATATATTTAAAGGTCATTGGAGTACAAAAGTTGCGGTGTAGAGATTGCCACCTGCGTTAGCCGAAATGCGCATTCATCAAATGCGCAGACTTAATGACAGTGACAAGCGTGGCCAGAGCTTTCTCTGTCTAAATTTTATGACATCAATACACACCACAAGAAACTATGTGTGTGAAGATAAATACGTATTTAACTAGTGGAGACAAAAACCATTTTTTTTAACATTGCCGTTTTTACAGTTAACAGAGTACTGTTAGCCACTTAACAGTCGTTCTGTTTTTGGGTTCCTTTCTTTTGAAGGATAATTTAAGTAGAAAAACACAAGTCCTTATAAATATAATTTATGAAAATGTTGCTTCAAGTGATATATTATGAAACTATAATAGTTTGGTATCAGAAAAATGTTTAGGAAAGCATTAAAATGGGTTATAATAAAACACTAATTCTTCATCATTTCTTGAGAAGAAGAAATGACCATTTTGGACAAATATGGAATAGCACACATACTACACCCTATACACATGGTAGTCTGAAGGGTCCATAATAAGGCACTATTAGTCCAATATCTGAAATAATTTTGGGATTTGAGAAAATTAAGTTTTAAAAAAATGCTTTTTCAGCGAAATTTCTTGAGAAGATAAATGACCATTTTGGTCAAATATGGAATAGCACACATACTACACCCTATACACATGGTAGTCTGAAGGGTCCATAATAAGGCACTATTAGTCCAATATCTGAAATAATTTTGGGATTTGAGAAAATTAAGTTTTAAAAAAATGCTTTTTCAGCGAAATTTCTTGAGAAGATAAATGACCATTTTGGTCAAATATGGAATAGCACACATACTACACCCTATACACATGGTGGTCTGAAGGGTCTATAATAAAGCACTATTAGTCCAATATCTGAAATAATTTTGGGATTTGAGAAAATTGAGTTTTAAAAAATGCTTTTTCAGCGAAATTTCTTGAGAAGAAGAAATGACCATTTTGGACAAATATGGAATAGCACACATACTACACCCTATACACATGGTAGTCTGAAGGGTCCATAATAAGGCACTATTAGTCCAATATCTGAAATAATTTTGGGATTTGAGAAAATTATGTTTTAAAAAAATGCTTTTTCAGCGAAATTTCTTGAGAAGATAAATGACCATTTTGGTCAAATATGGAAAGGCACACATACTACACCCTATACACATGGTAGTCTGAAGGGTCCATAATAAGGCACTATTAGTCCAATATCTCAAATAATAATTTGGGATTTGAGAAAATTAAGTTTTAAAAAAATGCTTTTTCAGCGAAATTTCTTGAGAAGATAAATGACCATTTTGGTCAAATATGGAATAGCACACATACTACACCCTATACACATGGTGGTCTGAAGGGTCTATAATAAAGCACTATTAGTCCAATATCTGAAATAATTTTGGGATTTGAGAAAATTAAGTTTTAAAAAATGCTTTTTCAGCGAAATTTCTTGAGAAGATAAATGACCATTTTGGTCAAATATGGAATAGCACACATACTACACCCTATACGCATGGTGGTCTGAAGGGTCTTTAATAAAGCACTATTAGTCCAATATCTGAAATAATTTTGGGATTTGAGAAAATTAAGTTTTAAAAAAATGCTTTTTCAGCGAAATTTCTTGAGAAGATAAATGACCATTTTGGTCAAATATGGAATAGCACACATACTACACCCTATACACATGGTGGTCTGAAGGGTCCATAATAAGGCACTATTAGTCCAATATCTGAAATAATTTTGGGATTTGAGAAAATTAAGTTTTAAAAAATGCTTTTTCAGCGAAATTTCTTGAAAAGATAAATGACCATTTTGGTCAAATATGGAATAGCACACATACTACACCCTATACGCATGGTGGTCTGAAGGGTCTTTAATTAAGCACTATTAGTCCAATATCTGAAATAATTTTGGGATTTGAGAAAATTAAGTTTTAAAAAAATGCTTTTTCAGCGAAATTTCTTGAGAAGATAAATGACCATTTTGGTCAAATATGGAATAGCACACATACTACACCCTATACACATGGTAGTCTGAAGGGTCCATAATAAGGCACTATTAGTCCAATATCTGAAATAATTTTGGGATTTGAGAAAATTAAGTTTTAAAAAAATGCTTTTTCAGCGAAATTTCTTGAGAAGATAAATGACCATTTTGGTCAAATATGGAATAGCACACATACTACACCCTATACACATGGTAGTCTGAAGGGTCCATAATAAGGCACTATTAGTCCAATATCTGAAATAATTTTGGGATTTGAGAAAATTAAGTTTTAAAAAAATGCTTTTTCAGCGAAATTTCTTGAGAAGATAAATGACCATTTTGGTCAAATATGGAATAGCACACATACTACACCCTATACACATGGTAGTCTGAAGGGTCCATAATAAGGCACTATTAGTCCAATATCTGAAATAATTTTGGGATTTGAGAAAATTAAGTTTTAAAAAAATGCTTTTTCAGCGAAATTTCTTGAGAAGATAAATGACCATATTTGACCAAAATGGTCATTTATCTTCTCAAGAAATTTCGCTGAAAAAGCATTTTTTTAAAACTTAATTTTCTCAAATCCCAAAATTATTTCAGATATTGGACTAATAGTGCCTTATTATGGACCCTTCAGACTACCATGTGTATAGGGTGTAGTATGTGTGCTATTCCATATTTGACCAAAATGGTCATTTATCTTCTCAAGAAATTTCGCTGAAAAAGCATTTTTTTAAACTTAATTTTCTCAAATCCCAAAATTATTTCAGATATTGGACTAATAGTGCCTTATTATGGACCCTTCAGACTACCATGTGTATAGGGTGTAGTATGTGTGCTATTCCATATTTGACCAAAATGGTCATTTATCTTCTCAAGAAATTTCGCTGAAAAAGCATTTTTTAAAACTTAATTTTCTCAAATCCCAAAATTATTTCAGATATTGGACTAATAGTGCTTTATTATAGACCCTTCAGACCACCATGTGTATAAGGTGTAGTATGTGTGCTATTCCATATTTGACCAAAATGGTCATTTATCTTCTCAAGAAATTTCGCTGAAAAAGCATTTTTTTAAAACTTAATTTTCTCAAATCCCAAAATTATTTCAGATATTGGACTAATAGTGCCTTATTATGGACCCTTCAGACTACCATGTGTATAGGGTGTAGTATGTGTGCTATTCCATATTTGACCAAAATGGTCATTTATCTTCTCAAGAAATTTCGCTGAAAAAGCATTTTTTTAAAACTTAATTTTCTCAAATCCCAAAATTATTTCAGATATTGGACTAATAGTGCTTTATTATAGACCCTTCAGACCACCATGTGTATAGGGTGTAGTATGTGTGCTATTCCATATTTGACCAAAATGGTCATTTATCTTCTCAAGAAATTTCGCTGATAAAGCATTTTTTAAAACTTAATTTTCTCAAATCCCAAAATTATTTCAGATATTGGACTAATAGTGCCTTATTATGGACCCTTCAGACCACCATGTGTATAGGGTGTAGTATGTGTGCTATTCCATATTTGACCAAAATGGTCATTTATCTTCTCAAGAAATTTCGCTGATAAAGCATTTTTTAAAACTTAATTTTCTCAAATCCCAAAATTATTTCAGATATTGGACTAATAGTGCCTTATTAAAGACCCTTCAGACCACCATGTGTATAGGGTGTAGTATGTGTGCTATTCCATATTTGACCAAAATGGTCATTTATCTTCTCAAGAAATTTCGCTGAAAAAGCATTTTTTAAAACTTAATTTTCTCAAATCCCAAAATTATTTCAGATATTGGACTAATAGTGCTTTATTATAGACCCTTCAGACCACCATGTGTATAGGGTGTAGTATGTGTGCTATTCCATATTTGACCAAAATGGTCATTTATCTTCTCAAGAAATTTCGCTGAAAAAGCATTTTTTTAAAACGTAATTTTCTCAAATCCCAAAATTATTTCAGATATTGGACTAATAGTGCCTTATTATGGACCCTTCAGACTACCATGTGTATAGGGTGTAGTATGTGTGCTATTCCATATTTGACCAAAATGGTCATTTATCTTCTCAAGAAATTTCGCTGAAAAAGCATTTTTTTAAAACTTAATTTTCTCAAATCCCAAAATTATTTCAGATATTGGACTAATAGTGCCTTATTATGGACCCTTCAGACTACCATGTGTATAGGGTGTAGTATGTGTGCTATTCCATATTTGACCAAAATGGTCATTTATCTTCTCAAGAAATTTCGCTGAAAAAGCATTTTTTAAAACTTAATTTTCTCAAATCCCAAAATTATTTCAGATATTGGACTAATAGTGCTTTATTATAGACCCTTCAGACCACCATGTGTATAGGGTGTAGTATGTGTGCTATTCCATATTTGACCAAAATGGTCATTTATCTTCTCAAGAAATTTCGCTAAAAAGCATTTTTTTAAAACTTAATTTTCTCAAATCCCAAAATTATTTCAGATATTGGACTAATAGTGCCTTATTATGGACCCTTCAGACTACCATGTGTATAGGGTGTAGTATGTGTGCTATTCCATATTTGACCAAAATGGTCATTTATCTTCTCAAGAAATTTCACTGAAAAAGCATTTTTTTAAAACTTAATTTTCTCAAATCCCAAAATTATTTCAGATATTGGACTAATAGTGCTTTATTATAGACCCTTCAGACCACCATGTGTATAGGGTGTAGTATGTGTGCTATTCCATATTTGACCAAAATGGTCATTTATCTTCTCAAGAAATTTCGCTGAAAAAGCATTTTTTAAAACTTAATTTTCTCAAATCCCAAAATTATTTCAGATATTAGACTAATACTGCTTTATTATAGACCCTTCAGACCACCATGTGTATAGGGTGTAGTATGTGTGCTATTCCATATTTGACCAAAATGGTCATTTATCTTCTCAAGAAATTTCGCTGAAAAAGCATTTTTTTAAAACTTAATTTTCTCAAATCCCAAAATTATTTCAGATATTGGACTAATAGTGCCTTATTATGGACCCTTCAGACTACCATGTGTATAGGGTGTAGTATGTGTGCTATTCCATATTTGACCAAAATGGTCATTTATCTTCCCAAGAAATTTCGCTGAAAAAGCATTTTTTTAAAACTTAATTTTCTCAAATCCCAAAATTATTTCAGATATTGGACTAATAGTGCTTTATTATAGACCCTTCAGACCACCATGTGTATAGGGTGTAGTATGTGTGCTATTCCATATTTGACCAAAATGGTCATTTATCTTCTCAAGAAATTTCGCTGAAAAAGCATTTTTTAAAACTTAATTTTCTCAAATCCCAAAATTATTTCAGATATTAGACTAATAGTGCTTTATTATAGACCTTTTAGACCACCATGTGTATAGGGTGTAGTATGTGTGCTATTCCATATTTGACCAAAATGGTCATTTATCTTCTCAAGAAATTTCGCTGAAAAAGCATTTTTTTAAAACTTAATTTTCTCAAATCCCAAAATTATTTCAGATATTGGACTAATAGTGCCTTATTATGGACCCTTCAGACTACCATGTGTATAGGGTGTAGTATGTGTGCTATTCCATATTTGACCAAAATGGTCATTTATCTTCTCAAGAAATTTCGCTGAAAAAGCATTTTTTAAAACTTAATTTTCTCAAATCCCAAAATTATTTCAGATATTGGACTAATAGTGCTTTATTATAGACCCTTCAGACCACCATGTGTATAGGGTGTAGTATGTGTGCTATTCCATATTTGACCAAAATGGTCATTTATCTTCTCAAGAAATTTCGCTGAAAAAGCATTTTTTAAAACTTAATTTTCTCAAATCCCAAAATTATTTCAGATATTGGACTAATAGTGCTTTATTATAGACCCTTCAGACCACCATGTGTATAGGGTGTAGTATGTGTGCTATTCCATATTTGACCAAAATGGTCATTTATCTTCTCAAGAAATTTCGCTGAAAAAGCATTTTTTTAAAACTTAATTTTCTCAAATCCCAAAATTATTTCAGATATTGGACTAATAGTGCCTTATTATGGACCCTTCAGACTACCATGTGTATAGGGTGTAGTATGTGTGCTATTCCATATTTGACCAAAATGGTCATTTATCTTCTCAAGAAATTTCGCTGAAAAAGCATTTTTTTAAAACTTAATTTTCTCAAATCCCAAAATTATTTCAGATATTGGACTAATAGTGCCTTATTATGGACCCTTCAGATTACCATGTGTATAGGGTGTAGTATGTGTGCTATTCCATATTTGTCCAAAATGGTCATTTCTTCTTCTCAAGAAATGATGAAAAATTAGTGTTTTATTATAACCCATTTTAATGCTTTCCTAAACATTTTTCTGATACCAAACTATTATAGTTTCATAATATATCACTTGAAGCAACATTTTCATAAATTATATTTATAAGGACTTGTGTTTTTCTACTTAAATTATCCTTCAAAAGAAAGGAACCCAAAAACAGAACGACTGTTAAGTGGCTAACAGTACTCTGTTAACTGTAAAAACGGCAATGTTAAAAAAAATGGTTTTTGTCTCCACTAGTTAAATACGTATTTATCTTCACACACATCAAGAAACTCCAGAGCCTGAGTGGTAAACCTCATGATCGTCTGATTTAATACAATTGGCTTTATTTTTAAACAGTTATTCTAGTTAGAGAGCTGTGCCTTTCAGTGGTGGTGGAAATTCAAAGTCACACATATGCCAAAGGGCAACAGAATATGTCGACAGAAAATTGATTTTTCCACTATTGATTTTTAAAATGGCTTTACCTCTCACACAAAGTAACTTTCTTTATATTTGCTATTTTAAGATTGAAAGATCTAAACAGATATTTAATATTTAGCAGTTAGTTGGTATAAAGCGCCATTACTTATATATAAATTGCTGTGGGCTTGCTTAATAAAAGTATGATGTGCATACGGTCAAATGCTCAATAAGAACCTGTTTAAAACAGTATTGGAAATAAAAAATGGATTCTTTAAAAGACTTACTGACTACCCCTCGTGTAAATTTATTTTTAAATTTAATGAAATTTAAATGCGATTTTCATCCCTGACATGAAGAGTGCGTAGTGTGTCATATTGTGTCGCGTTTTAATTGTAGTTTTTTATGTCGATTATGGATGGCAACCGAACTTCAGTTGCGTTGCCAGTTGCCAAAACTATATTACGGATAACAACTGGCAACTGAAGGCTGGCAACCTCAGTTGCCAAATAATATTAATATGGGCAACCGTGTTTTTGTGGTTGCTTTGAAGAGTTTTCAATTGAAAAAAGCTGTTAAACGGAAAAGTAAGAATGTTTTCTTTTATTCATTTATGTGTTTAATGAAAATTTAAATATATTTTATGCCTGCAGATTACAAAATGGTCAAAATCACCACCAGACACATTTTTCTATTAATAGAACAACCTCTTTTAAAACTGTGGACAACGTTGGTTGAATCATTCCTATATTGAAATCATTACCGTGTGATTTTTTAAAGCTGCCTTCCGCAAAAAATATTAGAGCAGCGCCAACTTTTAACAGTGGAGGTATTACTGTGGATCTATGAGTTTGTTTTTAGTCCTTATACAAAGTGTCCGCTATGTACGTCACTGCATCTTTTGTCAGACGAAAATATGCCTTAAAGCTAAACAAGCAATGTTTATTGAAAGTAATTTTAAATGCATTTATGTATATAAACATATACTCACAGAACAGATAGTAATTCAAGGGGATTCGAATTGTCCCTCAAGCGCCGTCTAATTGATGCCACATTGGTTCTCTTGGTCGTCGAAAAATAAGTCCACGGAACTTAGCATTTCAAAAAATTTATTTACTTTTTACCACTTTGTAAACTATTTTTTTCACTTATTTTTGTTTTCTTATTTGTTTTTTATTTATTTTATATTTTAACTCTTTTCTGTATTTTAAAACTTTCTACCACTTTACTATTTATTGCATTGTATGCTTGTTTACAATTATTTTCAGTTGCCGATATGTCATAATAACGATTTCGATAACTTCTTGGCAACTAAAAAAAGTTGCCATCCATAATATGAATTTTTTTGTCAGTTGCGTTGCCCATTGACAACGCAACTAAAGTTCGGTTGCTATCCATAATCGACTTATTTATTTCAAATAAAGATGAAACAAAAACCATTAGAGCAGGAAAAGACGAGATGACAAATGAAAATTAGTGGATAGCAATTCCATTGCTTAAAAATTTATAAAATTGTAATTGTCGACTTTTTTTGCTTTAAAGGAATTTAATGTAATTAATTTTATTTTTGGTGTTGTGAGTTTATTTTATTCTCAAATCGTCCATAATTCATTGTAATTTTCAAGTTTTTATGCTTCTCTTTTTACATTATGATGGTGTCTACTGATTTTGTTGCTGTTTTAGGCGAATTTTAGCTGGATGTTGGAATCTAATTATTTAATTATTTAGTATCAAAGTATTAAGTTAGGATAATTTTTTGGAATATTATAGAAATTTAAATAAATCAAACGATTTTGTTGGTTTTTTTTTAGTTGTGAAAAATATTTTCTTTTAAACGTATTAAAGATGTTGTCATGGAAGATCTTAAGCACCAAGTAAAATTAAACTTAAGTTGGTGATTCCATCACTAATATCCCATCATTTTATCGTGCTGAAGTCTCAATAAAATGTTCAAAAGATTTAATTTGTTTATCTTGAATTTGACGTTCGAGAGATGGATTATGTGGCCGAATAAAAACAAAAACGATAACACTGTTCAATTGTATACTCATCGCTGTAAATGTTTTTTTTACAAATCAATAGGGAAACAACTATTCGCCATTTAACACTGCTGTGTGGTCAGTCCCAGAGAAAGGCATTTAGAAGGAACTTTAGTTGTTTCTTTTATATTTTGGATAACTGCATAGAAAAAAGTTTTGATAATAATTAAAGTTTCATTTTGTTGCATATTGAAATATTTCCAGCTTCTAATTGACTCAATTATTTTATTAATGATAATATGTTATATGTTTTATTAAATATATATTTGAACCAATCAAAAACTTAACTATATTAAATCTGCATCTAAATAAAACGTTTTATTGGCGCATAGGTGACTTAAGATCAAAGACGAATAAGGTGACTTTTAAAAGATGAAAGGGTAGCCAGAGTCTTCTTAGATTGGTTTAGAAAGATAGTGGAAATTCTACAACAATAACAAAACCAACAAACACCTTTTCTACAATACTTTCTACGTTTTTTTAAGCATCCAAAGAAAAGGTTTTCAGTTACGCTAAGGTTCGTTATTCATAAAGAGTAACTATTTGCAAAAAGTAAGTTAAAATCATATAACAGCAAAACCATATTCAGCATTCTTTGCATCCAAGAGTATTACTCCACGAGGTAGAACAGAAAACAAAAATAAAAAATTTCCACTTAAAATGATTTTAAACAACACTATACTCGTTTTAGATTTTCATATATTTCAAACAGCTTTTTAAAATGTTAAGATTAATACATATTACATATAATTTTATCAAATTGCTACCGATTTAAGCCTTTAAATAACACTGTCCAACAGCATTTTTGCAACAGAACAGCGACCGTATAATTCTGATAGGGTTTGTTAAGTAGATCATTTTTGTAGAACAAACTTATGGTGCAGCACGTCTGAGTTTTTTTTACAGTGGGTCACAGTGGTCACACCCGATACGTACTGCCGAGTAGCTTAATTATGCTTGATTTTTTTTTATTTTTTATTATTAATTTAATTAATATCACACCCGATTTGTAAGTCACAGCTGACTAGACGCGAGAACTAAGTGTTTGGCCCGGCCGAACTTGACGCTGTTTTTACCTGTTTTGTATACGTTGGTGTATAATTTTACTAATTAAGCGTCAAGAGCTTTTTTACAACAATGGTGTCTTTGGTGACCCCCACTGAAATTTTCCGGCAAACATTTTCGTACAATATTTTAATCCTTAAATGTCCTTTTTTAAAGGATATTTTTTGATTTTCTCGAAAAAAGGGTCAAATTGACCCATAAAGGGACCAGTTAGAGGGTTAAGATCTTCCACAAAAATAATCCTCATACAATTCCACAATATAACTCAGACCATAAGAATTCTCTCAGACATTAACTTACAGCATTTTTTTCATACAGTATAATGCTCGCTTCGACCAAAAAATGAAAACTTTGACCCACTGTAAAAAAAAAAAACTGAGACGTGCTAGACCATAAGTTTGTTCTACAAAAATGATCTACTCAACATACCCGTTTAGAATTATGGGGTTGCTATCCTGTTCCATTCAAAAAGTCTTAATTTATTGGACAGTGTAAATAAAGCCTGTAATATTCATAAAATATTAAATAAAAATCTAACACAACCTTGAATACGAGAAATAAATTGCACTTTTAAATTTTGCATATCTTTAAATTGCAATAAAAACTATTAATAATTTTCATCACCAACAACACAGGAACAACAAAAACAATGACAAGACTCCTACTCGCAAAAACAAAAACCAAATCAACTGCAATTGTCTTCTTTTGAAATGGACATGAGCAATTTATAAAAGCCCGCCAGTCCAGTATGTTTGCGACATTAAATGCATC
The DNA here is from genome assembly GCA_916610165.2 of Gymnosoma rotundatum. Classification (NCBI taxonomy): domain Eukaryota; kingdom Metazoa; phylum Arthropoda; class Insecta; order Diptera; family Tachinidae; genus Gymnosoma; species Gymnosoma rotundatum. The sequence goes on along the minus strand of OU744336.1, from coordinate 122,924,568 downwards.
TGCAATCGCTTCATTTTTACACCCTGCTTTCCTTCTTGTCATTAGAACACATTAGGAATTAAGAACAATCATAACAACAACAACAACAACAGCAGCAATAAAAATGGTGTTAATAGAATGTAAAAGCGACAACAACAATATGCTATTGTTCGGATTTCATTTTTTTTCTATTGCTCGTTCTCAGCTTTTGTTGTTACTCGCAGTTGTATAATTTATCCGTTACTACCCAGTAAATAATGACAGTTACTGTTAGGTAGAATTGTACTCTTGATTACAAAACTGCCGTCACGGAAGGATTCACATACAGACATCTGAGCTCTTTTGTGTCCACACGTTGCTGCCTTATGTGAAGCGTACGGCGGAGTGGAAAAAAATTGGAACATGAATTCGAAAAATGTCAAGGCCAAATAAAAGAAATAGAGCTGGAGAGTATTTGGGCAGATAATCTGCCGAATAGGTACTTCTACATTACATCTACATTTCGAAGAACCAGTGGTTTAAGATGAATCATTTCTTTGACTTACTTTAATGCTAATGATTGCTTGTCAAGCGCTTCAAGTAAAAGGGCAAGTTAACAATTTTTTTTATTTAGTTTTGTTGAACAGATGAACTCGAGAATATACTTGAATTTTATCCGCCTCGGAATTTTTTTTTATGTGACAAGAGAAATATGTGGAGAAGTTAACTTTAATCTCCTTTTTTAATTTATTTTTATAATGGAACATCACTTTATGACTAAGAGGAGAGTTTTCACCTGGAGAATTCTATTCTATTGACTCTTTTCTTTTTTTCTGTACCCGCATTTCACTTATAGTTTATGCGACTGAAGAGAAGTTCTTCAAAATCGGTTTAGAAATTTTTTTCAGTCAATCACAACAACTTTTCACAAATTTTCTATTAGAATTTTTGTTGGGAAATTAAAACATTAAAAGCTTGAAATAGACGTCTGTCCTAATTATCGGTGTGTGAAAGTCTTAAGCAATCGATGGCAAAACTAAATAATTTAACCAAGTAAGTATTAGACTCACAAACGTATGATTGCGTACCATGTAAGAGTCACCTTTAAATTTATAATTTTAGGTTTTTCGTTGTTTGTTTCAAATTTTAAGTGTCTGCATATCTTGGTTCAAAAGCTTAGGAAACGTATCTCAAAATAGGAACTTCATAGGGACACACTTTGAGACTAAAAATAATTTTTTATGTCAATTTAGGTCAATTTTAGAGAAGGTCATCTCATTTCAGATCGGGTCTTCTGTAATGACACCCTACTTTGTTTCGTTTTTTATATTTTTATATATTCCGGATAAATTGTTAACATTTGCGTGAGCTGGTTCTAAATATAATCATTTATATGTAAAGGTTATTTTTCGTGTGGGATACCCTTTAGTGTTTTATTTCTTACAGTGGGAACACAGTGTCGTGCGGTCTGGATGTTGTTTTTCAAAAGATAATCTGCAACACCCTTTAGTTTTAAATTTCTTTTTAATTTGTCATTATAACGGACATATCAGTTCATTATCTGTGTAAGTGTCTGCCAAGTATCTGCCTTTAATCGTTTAGAATAAAAGTTCTAGTACATGAAAACCAAGTTTATATGTGGACCCTCTAAAATGTTTATTTTATTATTTGCCGCCGTCGGGTTTTTTATTTTTAAAAGAATATTTGTGAACTGGCTAGCATTCGGTTTTAAGCCGCCGGTAGTATGCTTGAAACAAGGTCCGCCGTCATGACATCTATTCAGCTTAGACTATGGGCACTCGTAGTCTGTGGTAATTTCTGTCTTGTCCAGTATTAATAAAATGCTTACATTTATCTTAATTGAAATTTTAACCCTTTCGGGACGGAGTTTTATTTTGAAAACCAAATTATGTATGGTAAAATTTTTTTCATATTCTACAAGGTATAATAAAAGTATTATGTTCTCCATACTTAAAAATTTTAAATTCGTCCTTTTATCCTGGAACATATAATCCCAACAAGTATTTTCATGGGACATAAAATTCCAATCAGTGTTCTCAAAGAGCGATTCGAAATTAAAAAGATAACTAAAATATAAATATTATTAGATTTATATAAAAGTTTACATTTATTTTTAACATTTTAGGAATGCAACTAAGTATTTATTTGTGGAATGGCCCAAACCACTTGTAACATAAGGCGTTGTTACAACCTGAACATATCATCTTTGTTCGCTTTTCTATGCCAAGTGAAGAACAGCGGACACAGCAACAACGCTTCTCTTGCTCTACTGGCAAGTGGTCTCCAATATTAATGCTATCCGTTTTTGGACGTTTGGGAGTTCTACCTCCCTGGCGATTGCGTTGAAAGTAAAGAAAAAAGACAGTTTGAAAATTGCTGGGACGTATTATCCCAGTAGTCCCGAAAGGGTTAAAAGTAACGTTTATGATGTTGATGGGGATACTGGTAATAATCATCATTTATAAATGATTTTAGTTTATTTTTCATTTTCTTGTGACGTCAAGCGCACATGAATATAATTTTTGCTTTTTAGAAGGGGTTACTAACGTTTGAACTAGTGGCGACCATTTGTTTTCTAGTTTTTTTTGTATTTTCATCTAAATTCATGTGACCCATATATGTACTGCGAACAAAATTTTGTAATTTACAATAAAAATGCCATTTAATCCAACAGAGAATCTGGTTTTGTTTGGATCTTATTGTAGCATTTTTTCACAATTTTATTATGATTAAATTTAAAGTTCAGAAAAAACTTACTGGCTTTTTTGTTTGTTTTGTTTTTCGTCAATTTTAGTTATAGTTGTGTTGTTGTAGTTTGTTCTCGATTATTGTAGTTAAGTGATGGCAACAAAAGTTGTAGGGGTAATTTAGATTTATAACCCCTTTCAGTGGAAAGAATTTAAATTAAATAATTGGTTTTAAGTCACAGTCACACATGAATACGACGACGGATGGAAATTTTTAATGGTGGCACATTAGAATCTCCGTGATAGTTATTGGATGTGAAAACTATTAAATAAAATAATACAACAAACAGCGGTATCATAGGATATTTAATTGAAACGAGTTAAAATCTGTTTAGAATTTAAATAAAAAGAGCGATCGAGCGTCAAACGAAAATAAGGAAGTACATAAAAATGTGTTTTAATGTCAATGAAAAAAGTCAGCAAAACACGCATTAATTAATGCCTCTACATAACAGATCATATAATTCAACACAGTCGCAGGATTTTTAGCTAAAAAAGTACAAATATTAATAAATATGACAAGCGTGACTTTGACCCACACACGAAGGTTTCCGTACCACGTATGGGCGGGTCACTCTTTAATATTAAATTTTACTTTTTGCAATTATTTCAGCGATCTTAGTAAAAGATACTTTGGGTAAATTAATCTCAGCCTATTACAACTCAACAAATAAGTCCATACATGAGAAAATCACGTTACTATCGGGTCTCCTTCATTTCATTTTAATGATTTTTATTTCTAGCAGGCACAGCTGTACATCCTCTGTACAAATTTCAAGTGTCTGCCTATAACGTTTTTAAAGATAAGACCATACTCGTCAAATTTACGGCCTACAAGAAACACCCTTTAGTTTTAAAATTTATTGCTTAAGTTTATTTTTATAGCGGACATGTCATGTGTGAGTTTTAAGTGTCAGTATTTGCTGTTATAGCGGCTATAGGAACACACCTTCTGTGATAATTTCATGTCTGCCTATGACTGTTCCAGCGTTAGAGGGTTGTGACAGAAGCACAAAAGGGTGTATTTTTCCAATCTAGGCGGACACTAAACCCAAATTTAAATTTAAGAAATGTACAAATTCAAGTACGCAGCTCGACAGACTACAATATTTTACATCGTAAAGTGAATTTTCAAGGCTTTCGGGAAGTTTTCTTCAATACTTATTTTATCTTCAAATTAACATTTTTTTTTCACCGAACACAAAAGGGGGTGGGGCTAAAATGGAATTTAAAAGTCTCCTTGGTCCAAGTTAAAGTTTTTAAATTTTCGCTGACCTTAAAAGTTGCATTTGCTTAACAAAAGTATGGAAAACTTCAGAGGTAGGGTTAGCTCTTCCAAGGGGAACTTTTTTCTCCTTGGTCCGATTTTTTATTTTCAAGCTTAAGCAGGATATGACATATTTCTAAAAAAAGTTTCATTAACTTAGATGAGCTCAATAGTTTTTCATAGCCAATATGAGTAAAAAACAGGAGTAATGTCTGGCTAGATTGCCAAAATACCCCTTTGTGAGACGGACAGACATTGTGACGAAAAAAACAAATGTTTTTACATTTTGAGTACGAAACGCTAAAAATGATGAAGGATGATTAGGTAACGGCCACGGCTTTTTGTGATAGACATGGAACTATCCAATTGTCTACTTGTAAAAAGGAGAAAGCAATTAAAAGTTGGGGTATCACTGAACGATAAATCAAGCAAATTCAAAAAAGTTTTCCTATACCTTTTCAATTCTCTTTTCCTATTACGAGAAGTACAGCCGTAACTTGGTGAATGTTTTCCTTTACTTTTTCTTAATTCTTTTATGTTTGAAAACAAATATATTATCAAATTAAACACCAGAAAATTTTTATTATGTTAATTAATTTTTAAAATAAAATCTGTGCTATTTTTTATTATCCCGATTAATTATTTAAATTACCGATATTGATTATTGACGTGCTTTGAACGCCTCGATGGCCATTTTGTTACCGCTTACTTAACTCTTCAGGAAACTTCTGACAAACATTTTAAATAAATTAATTTAAATAATTAATCGGGATAATAGAAAATAGCACGAAAAAAAGATTTTATTTTGAAAATTAATAAATAAATTATAATTGACTATTTTTTCAAGTAAAATTAAGCCTCGAACATAAATCAAACTACGTGTAAATTAAAATAATTGACACACTTACAGGGTTAAGCACATAAGCACGCAAGCGACCCTTTCTTGATTTATTACTATCTTTTAGGGTCCTATTAAAGAAATTACAAAGTTTTTCAAAATACCACTTAAATACATACAGACGTAGGTAAATTATTATTTCCATATGGGCGTATAAACAGGTAAAATGTGGATTTAAGGTTGTGTGAATATTATTTGACTCACGCACTATCTATAAGTTTATTTTTTTCTCTAATTGGCCAAATTTATCAAAAAGTCAATATACATTCAAGACATTTCTGAAAGGCAAAAAAGTAGGAAAAGAAAATATGGTATTTTGCTAAAGAGACACTACCGTAAAAATAACAGCACAGTCTTTTGAAAGAAACATTTTTTTTTCATGTAGTATATTTTGGAAAAGCCAGTTGCAACAAAAGTTAATTAACAAAAATTAAATAAAGCAAGTCAAACAAGAACTAAATATGGGTCTAGACATTAGTAGTAGACAAAAACATTATCAACCTTTTGAAAAACATAAATCTTCGGTTCTCAAACGGCAAGACTGATTGATTACATTTTTCACATTACAACAAGACAACATAAAAAATTGGTATATATTTATGCTCACGAGGTGTGTAGAACTCCACTACTACCTTTCTCTACTAGTAGCACGTGATTCACCTTTCTGAAATTTTTAGACTTACTAGCTTATTGTATACGGCGTTAACTAGGCCTAGTTTTAATGCCTTTTTAGGACCTGTAAAATATATTATAGCCTTGTTTGCTATGGAGATCTACTTGGAACACGTAAGAAATCTATCAAATCAGTTTCGATCTTATAGATCAGGAGATATCTTTATTTCAAATATCTTAAGAATCTGATTTTAATAGGATTGGTTGATATTCGCGTTTCTACCCCCGCCCTCTACCTCCTATTCCATTTTTTCTTTCAATATAAACATAAAATATTCAACCCTTTACATAAATATTTAACTATGTTTACAATTTTATTCTAATTGGTACAGACGTACATGCCATTTTTCCCTTTGTCTCTCATCTAGCTCCCTCCCGTGTTTTAATTTAAGATACACGTATTTTTGGTTTTTTTTTTTTTTTTACTATATGAAGAGAACTTTAAAAAAGGGTATGTTGCTTCTAGGCAACACTTAGGTAAGTGATAAAATATCTATAAAACTGTACATGGTACAAAAGATGAAAGTTTCTGAAGCAATTATTGATTATCATGCAGTGTTTAAATTGGTTGCTTAAAAATAGCAACAGCACTAAAATCTCTGCTTTGCTTACATGTTTTTCAGCAAATAAAAAAATTAATTTCTCAGCATTTACAAAACATTTCATTATAAACGAAGCAAAAGCAAAAAGCAAATGCAAAAAAAAAGAGAAAGAAACGCGTTTGCTTCAGCTGACTATGTGTTTCTTTTTGCAGCAAAGCAATCAGCAAAGCATTTATTTTTAAAACGTTTGCTGTTGCTTAAGCAAGAAGTTGATGTTTGTTTCTTCTTTTGCTGTTGCTTTTTAAGAAAAAAAAATCATTTATTGGTGTAATAAAAACAACGTTTATATTTATATTGTATGTATTTTCTTATGTATTGTAAGTAGTAAATAAATTTCCAATGTTGAAACAGCAATAGTAGTCAGCCAAAAGTTCATAGTAAAAAGTTAAGCAAAAGCAAAAATATAAATAAAGAAAAACTGATTGCTCAAGCAGCAGCAAACGTTTTCAAATTAATTGCTTGGCTGATTGCTTTGCTGCAGAAGGAAACATATTTCCTAAAGCAATTGCGTTTTTTATTTTTGTTCATATGCTTTTTGCTTTTGCTGCACATTTTTCCACAGCAACAGTAAGCAACTATATATTCATTGAAAATAGTCAAGGATTTTTAGTCAGTGTTTTCATGTAGCGTAAGGCTCTATTGCATTTTTCACATACAGTATAGGTAATCACAACACAATTTGGAAACTTGCACCTAAATTTCCTATCAGACCATTGTAGCTAGTGCCACGCGCTGAGCAGGTACTTTATACTTTTTGGTCTCAATTCAGCTGTGGTTATGTCTAAGGTTGTTTTTACCTGATTGCTGGTAATGTTTCAATGTCCTTAAGTATACGCCACTCTAATAAACACCTGAATCCACCACTGTTTTTGCTTAAAAATTTAATATTAACTCGAAAACGTAGATAATCGACAGATATGACCTCAGACCCTCTTAGTAGACTATGGGCAACATACTTTATTTAGCAAGTGTTAAAAAGATCGACAATAAAGGTTTCGCAATAAAATTTAAACTCTAACCTCTCAATTTATAAAGTTATAAAACACAAAAAGAACTTTTTTTTCTGTAACTACCGAAAATCAAAAATCAAATGTTACCTTACAGATAGTAGTGAACACGGTTATGTCAAAACAATTATTGCCATTATTTTTGAGTCACCTAAAGTCTACACTATGATACAAAGAATTAATTATTTATATTACAAAGTCAAAACTATCACAAAAGTTCTATTTTAAAGGTGATACGCACGCACAATATGTGAGGAAAAAATCTTTTACTTATTTTGGCATATTACATGCAGTGGAAAACAGGACTATTGTAAAATATATATAAGAATTATTTGGTAAAGAAATATATTTCTTGATTAAATAGCGAAGTTAACTACTACAAGCTAACTAGTTTGCAAAACTTTTAAACAAGCATTTTACCAAAATTTCTTAATTAAAATAAACACGTATTACATCACGTAAACATTATAAAAAACATAATTACAAGCATAAAGTTAATCGCCAATAATTGTGATTATTTAACAGTGGTATATTAAAAGATTAATTTCGATTTTTAAGAAATCGAATACATTTCAAGCCGTCTCCTAAATTTTGACTTTGCTTAAATAATTTGAATTGAAATGCTTAAAAACCCCTATTACAACCATAAAAAAATTAGCAGACTTTAAATGAATTTTTAAGGAATAGAGAAAAATTGTTCACTTTCTTTGAATGGTAGAATAACAAAAATATGAAAACATGAATAACGAGTATGTAGTGAGCTAATGTGCGTGTATTTGTGTGTGTGTGTAATTATTTTTAATAATGATGTTCATTCCACAATGAAGAGGGTCATTTACAAACGAAAAACATCACAGCTTTTTCGTCACACACTATCAAAAATAAATGACAATAGTTCGTAGCAAAATGGCAAAAGCAACAAGAATTGCGAGAATGAGTTGTAAAAATAATACCAAAGTAAACAATTCATTAATTAAATTAATTAAAGAAATTATACGGATGAGTGCTAAAGATTCTTTATGTTTCTTTTTATATATTTAAAGTTCAGGCAGTGTGGTCGGTCCTCGGGGAAAAAAGACAAACACAAAATGTATAAAATTTATTAAGAGAAGCGACCGCATGCTTGGTTGCCTGATGATTGCCAGTTTCGCTATCGTTGTCATCAACAATGACACCACCATTGTAATGATGTAATTTTAAGCGTGTTAAAACAATATTTAGCATTTTATAAAATTTATGTATTCATGTTTTTTTTTTTCTTTCTTTTATACACAAAGGTAATTATTGCTCTTTTCTTTATTTCATTTAAAAGAATTAAATTTAAAAAAAAAAATTATTTTAATTGCAAAAGGGAACAATTGGGCGTTGCAAATATTGCAAATGTTAGCAGCACTCGAATGGAAGTTTCCCTTATATAATACTCTCTTATTCACCAAGGCCTTTAAAAACAACAAAGTTATCATCTTTCAGCATTTGTTGAATAATTATCACATTTCCAATTTATTTAACTCAAATGTTTCTTACTCACTATGCTTCTGTGTTCTGTTCTATTTACTTTGCTGACATATTTGTGCGTTCTTAAGCACTTGTGTTGTTGGCATTTGTGGGACATGATGACATTTAAAACCCTTTAATTTCCGTACAATGAATTTTGAATTTTTTTTTTATGGTTTTCATTTTCCATTAAAAAAGGAGTGGTTAAGTGGCAGTTCCTGTGATATATTTCTTTACTCTAGTCACACCTTTTGTGTAATTGTATGGTATCAGTTTACAGTAAGATGTCACTTTAAATTGCCACAAATTGTTTTATTTTTCTTTCAATAAATGCATTTATTTGTTTTATTTAAATATTTTTGAAGGCTTTAATTTTCGTGGGGTCATACAAGTGAAGCTTTCGAGAGTGTTAGAATAAGGAAATCATGTGCAAGTTTGATAAGAAACAGATAATAACAGAGAATTCAATTGATCTTAGGAATGAATTCCTGAACTCCTCTTTATAATAACTTAAGTCTCTAGGATATTCACACACATAACGTACATAAATCACAGTATATAACATATTCAGCTAAAACAAGCTGCCAGATCTTTTCATATAAAAAAAAATTTGACATTTTTACTCGCTTATAAATAGAAATCGCATGGCAGTAGTGAACTTCGAACGGAGAGCGTATAGTGTGTGTATTGTAGAGCAAAAGTGTGTATTTTTGTACAGTGTTGCCAAGAAACCTGTACAGAACTGCTTTAAAATGAACTGTCCAACAACGAACACAATTATTCTTATGTTTAATTTTACAATCAAAGGAACCCTAAAGAAGATATAAAACTTAACCAAAAATAAACGAATTAAAACGAATTAAAACGAAAAAAAATGCAAAGCAGACGACAGCTTTTACTTGATGGATTGGCATATTTCAGACCCGAAGTAGGGCATCAGCTAAATAAGTTCTGGATAAGGCATTCCCAACTATATACAAATTATATCATTATAGATCTTAGTTTTTCTAAGTTTTACAAAATATTGAATATATTTTGACATACAAATTTTAGGATAGTATCTATACTTTCTATATATAATTTATATTTAATAATCTTCTTCTTTCTTCTTGGTTCAACTAATAATTTCAAAAATCAAAAATAATTTTTTTTGTATTTCTGAAAGGCACTTTCACACAGATTGATGCTACATAATCAACATCACCAATCTGTTGACTTTTATTTTACCAAATTTTTAATTCACCCTATTAGTTCTTCAATCCAAAAACTGGGATTCATAAGCCAAATTATTTTTAAAAAGCCTAACAAGCATTTTGTAATTTCGAAAAACAATTGTGATGCTTTTACGTCAAAAGTATAAAAAAATCCATAACCGTATAAGGAAGGGCATGTGAAATCGTGCGTATTCGTATAATCTTCGTACGTAATCGTATAATTTTTTTTCGCACACACCTAGAAACCGTAGCGTCTATTAGATTGACGCTCTGGATTTAATTAATAAAATTTGTTATATTTCAGTCTGACGACTTTAAAAAATTGTAGCTCATCACTTTATTCATTTTTAAATTATTAAATTTTATTTTATTTATTAAACCTCTAAGAACATCTCTCCATTAAACTCTTGCAACTTGTCTAAACAAATACTTTAAAAAGCTCTTAATTAAATTGTATTATTTACAGGGTTTTTTTTTTTGTTGGTTTAGTTGCAAAAAAACAACATCTAAAATTACAAACAAAAATAAATTGTGTCTGGAAATAGTTCCACAAAAAAATGTCAATAAAATCATATAAATTTATGCAAACAATTTTTTTAACAAAAAACAACTGGATGTTTTGCAGAAGAGTTGAGTGACCATTCCACTAAAACAAACACATGTTCATTAAATTTTTAATACATATGTATTTGTCACACACACAAAGAGAGAGAGAGAGAGAGAGATAGAAAGATAGACTCCTAAACCAAGCAAGCGAAACAAAGTTTACAACCATGGGAAAATTCAGTTCGTTTGAGAGTTGTAGTATTATTTACAATATGATTGATATTTGTATTTATATTGGTGCTGCTGTTGCTGCTGACGATGATGATGATGAATTTCTGCTATTTTTCATCTTTCAATATTTGTCCAGAAAAAAAAACAAAAAAAGCATAAAACTGAAGTGTAGATTACATTTAAAAAAACCCTATCAAGGATGTTTTGATGGCTTTTATTGTTTCTTTTTCCTTCTAAGCCAAACACATCCACACACACACACACACACACACACACACATATGTCCATCTTAAACTTTATCGTAGAAATATGATACAAAGAAAAACAAATACACAAGCATAAAAATAAATAGTTACACACTTTTATCATACAAAATACTTTTGAGCCGATATGTAATAATGCACTATGGGTAAAAAACATACGGAAATAAATTGGCTTTAAAATATAGAATGCACTAGAATAGTATTAGCTCTGCACCACGATCGATTATACTCTAGTGAACGGACAAACTGAATCGTAATTTTAACCCAATAAGACCTAACCTTTTCCATTAAAAAACAGTCAAATCTTACGGCTACGCTTTTCACTTTAAACTTTTTAGAATATAATTCTATTACATTTTGCCTATACAGACTTTTTTTAGATTACAATGAAACTCGACCTTAACCAAAATATGAATTTTTTTAAACTTCAGTTCCAAGCTAGCGCAGGAATTACAGTCAGGATTGAACTCAAACACAGTTGGAAACTGATCCGATGTTCTATTATGTTGTTTGAAAATATGGATGATATCGATCCGGAAAGATGTGGTTTTAACGGGATGGCGTTACTTGTCATACGGCAACCGCAGGCATTGAATTATTTGAATAGAAAGCTGAATTCGAGAAATAGACCTGCTAATTGGCCTCCTAGGCCCTTCAATTTGACAACCACTCAACTATTTCCTGTAGAATAGTGTGAAAAATTTAACGTTCAAATTGCGCTTAAAGAACAACGCCAGCGGCCATATGCTAAAAATCATTTTAAAATAAATTTTTTGTATTTTTTACAATTAAGTTCCATTGGGCTTGCGAAACATGCTATACTTTTCTGTTAAGCACTTTTACGAAGAAATATTTATTTTGTTCATGTTCATGTTTTTAACGTTAAACATCTATAAGTGTGAATGTTAATAGGTTTGTCTTAACGTCATACAAAGAAAAACACGAATTGTTTTACATTTAAAAATATATTGAGGAATAACTTTTTAACAATAAATAATTTAAAAAATTAATTTTATATCTACATAAATTAAAATTATTCTTACTTAAAGTCAGTGTAATATTTGTTTCTAGGATATTTTTACCAAATTGGCCAAAAGAAGAGGTGGCATGCAATAGCATCCTATGGACAATACGATTGCCCCATTAAAATACTGCCAAATTAAGTTTGTGAGTAGTGAAAAGTGGTAAAACCTAAATTTGGGCCATGTGTGGTTTGTGCATAGGTTTTGGCCACATTGGCCAACTACTTCATACATTGTATGGTTTCCATTCTTACTTACAGTGGGTTTAATTACACTCTATACAAATTGTATTATCTGTCTATAGCGGCACAAGAGAACACCCTTAGATGTATCAAAAGGTACGTTAAGGTGGGAACACTCTTTAACGTAGTTTTTCAGATTAAAAAAAGATTTAAATCGGTCAAGAAATGACGGTGTTCTGATGTTATAGATGTAAAAAACTACAGGTAAATTGATAACCTTCTGTTTCTTTTCAAGTCGGTTAAATGTAACTTTAAAGAAACACATATTGTGGCAATAAATTAGTACGAACAAAGTAAATTTTAATTTAATTGCGTGTCTCTTTTCTGGCCAACTTGCATGGGACTTGAAGATTTAAGTCGCCGGTTCATACACAACCAAGCCCGTAATGGTTTAGCCATCATAGCGATTCCCAAAGCTCTCATAAAATTTCTAGGAGACTTAATTAAAGTATCAACAAGGCATTCGCAGACCCTAGAAATCTGAGTCATGGCACACAATTTTTTAATTGTATTTGTATATTTTTAGGGAAATTTAATATAATGGGAAAATACTCTTGTTAACAGCATCAAAAACATTATGGAAGTCTCTACAAAAACTTACACTGAAAGCGTCATGTATAACTCCTGTAGCATGGCACTTCGATCCAGTTTCCACCCACCCGTTTTGTAGGTCACCATATATAAAAAATCCGTATAACTGTTATACACATATTTTAAACATGGAGTTTGACACTTAGGCTACCCGCGAAAAAGAATACATTCGCCATCGATATCACCTTATAATTAATTCGCCTTGGCGGTTACAAAAATAACTAAATAGAAGTGCTACTTCTCTTTAAAAAAATAAATAAAAGTAATGCAGCTATTGTGAGCTTCGAGCAACAGGGCCTATAGACTGTTGATAATTAAGGGCTTGATATTAATGATTGAAGACTGATATTTATAATTTTTTAATTTTCCAGAGGCTGAAGTTTTCGAGATGTTTTCGACTCTTCCGTAAACAAAACTTTTAAGAATACGGTCCTCGATCAGTCTGTTACACTGAAGGGCTTTGAGGCAGGCAGTAAAATCTCTTATATTAGAGCTTGAGCCATAGTGCAATGGAAAGAACTTTTATTCTTATTTTCTTTCCTATAGAACCTCAATCGATACTTGACAAATATTTAAGTGTTTGCATAAAACAAAGTTCAAGAGAATAAAAAAATTTACATGCTTCTTCTATTCCTATGAATAAATACCACAAAGCCAACACGATAGATTTATGAAAATTATTCCTTAAATAAACACACACAACCAGAAGACACTTGTAGAAAATTATTTCATACAAAGATTCAAATGCGGTACAGAGGACAAGTTAAAAAAGGACACGAATTTCCTTTGATTTATTTATGTGCTTCTCTAACCCAACAAACGCATCAAGCTGATATTAATTTGAAATTAATATGAGAAAGATAAAATTCATTTGAAATTTTTATTATCAAATTATATACTTGAGTTGTTTTCAAGAGTTAATTCACGTTTTTAATTAAAAATTATTTTTTTTTACATAATAACGTTAACTCGGTTCTTCGGCTGCGTTTTTCATTTTGTTGTAAAAATAATGAACCTCTTTTATGCTCAAATTTTTTAACAGATTCGGTCGGACATTGACTCTTAAAAATGAAATAATATTATTTCTAACGCCTGAAGGTATGCTTGAATTTACTTTTTACCCATTCTTATAACTTTCTGGTACAAAATGTTTAACCGTGCAAAGATCTCGAAGTTATCCGTTTAAGCATGATTGAGCCAAATATCTTTTTTTAATAGTTTAATTTTGTTTGATGGGTGTTTTACTGTTTCTGAGTGTGTGTGCGTGTGTGTTTGTTTTTTCTTTAATAGAAAACTAGAAATAATTTCTATGTAGTTTTCTCAAAGTGTCAATACTCAACTGTTCATAGTAAAGAACATGTACTAACACACCTGTCCGTAAAAAATATGTTTGTATTTCTGACATCAGTCAGTCAGGCTGAATGTAAAGCCTTCAAGGTTTAACAAACTTCGTAATGCTGTTAACATTTTTGTACTGTGACCAGAATATGAAATATTTTCTACTTTCAAGTGTAAAATCTTTCAATATAATTTAGTGATTATTGTATGAATTCTTAATCCCATACAAAAGGTCTTTGTGTTACACCTGCTATTGTCTTTAAGAAACTTAAGAGTTGTCTATAAATTTTTGAAAACTGGTAAATAATAAGATCCTTTCCCTTCCTAAAAGAAACATCTAATTTTGGCATTTTATTAACGTTATGTTAAAATTCTTCTTCTTCTTTTTAGTTGTAACAAATATTTTGAACCCAACTCTCCTGCCTGTGGTAAAATCATCATCATTATTTAAAATCATAACAATTTATTTTGTTCTTAACAGGAGAGAGTAATAAAGCTCTGTTAAGTCCCTACGAACTTTTTGAAAGTTGTTGCTTTAATTATAATCTTTAATAGCTGAATTGTATAGTTTCTAATTTCTTTGTTGCATTATTCGTGCTAAACAAAATAATTAATAATATTTAATTTATAAATTTTAATACTATTTGATACTTCCATTTGTATTTTAAATTCTTTGTTATTTATAAATTAATACAGTCATCGAAAAAAAAAATCCCAGCAGTAATATTTTTAAGGGAATGTTTGATGGTGTGTTAGTGTAACACATTGCAGTTTTCCCTTTTTGACGACGAGCATGAATGAGGAATTTATCGCAACAAAAATCAGCTAATTTAAGCAGGCCAAAAAGGCTCGCGGTGAGTCTATCACTGTGACAGATGTATGTCAATATTATTGCTTTATGCAATCCTGATGGGATCTTTATTACTTTGCAAAAGAAAAAACGAGCCACAGCTTCTGTATATTGAACAGCATGAATTTTCTGATACGCATCGAGGTTTTTGCCTATAAATTCATGTCACAACTCCCATCTCTGTAATAATAATAATCCATAAAATGGACTGCCAGTTGATACCTGAACAAACATAACGTCCAGATAAGTTCTGCAGCTGTTTCTGTATTTCCAAATGTGAAGAAATTGACAGAGAAGACACTAAAAATAGTATGTTGTTGTTGTAGGAATATCATATGGTTTTGGAATTTTGATTTCAGGGCTTTCTGCTTTATTAATAACTAGCCATTTCTGGTGCGCTTTGCTATCTCAATGAGAATAATCGTACCACGACCACTCTTTTAAGCCAGTTTTTTATTGGCCAATTGGACATTATGAATCAGAGTAAAATCGCTTTTCGTTGAAATCAATTCAGCGGTCTTTACCTCTCCTCCATTTTTTTACCTCTCCTGTTCTTAATTTTTTAAATTTAATTGACGCACAAACAATTACGAGGGCTGCTATTTATATTTCTGGCCTGGCAACACTGAGTGCTGCTAAGTGCAATCTGACATTTCCATTGGAAAGTTTGTCATTTTTGAGCATAATCGTACTCAAAACGTTTTGACGTACGACCATTATTTGTGCTGTTTACAGTGTCTTGAAAAAATTAATATAGAAAAAAATGGAATTAACTCGTGAACATTTTCGTGCCATCATTTTTCACAACTTTCGACTTGGATTATCACGACAAGAGTGCATTGATGAACTTAAATCTTTGTATGGCGATGAAGCACCATCCTATAGCACTGTGAAAAATTGGTATAATGAATTTAATCGTGGCCGTAGCTCGCTCAAAGACGAATTCGGTGAAGGTCGTCCAAAAACGGCTGTTGTGACAGAGAACATTGATGCCGTGCGTGAACTCATAATGCAAGATCTACATGCGACATACCGAGAGATAGAGACATCCTTGGACATTTCTTCCACCAGCATACATTCGATACTGCATGAACACCTGGCCATAAAAAAGGTTTGTTCTCGTTGGATCTCGCAAAATTTTAAAGTCGCTCAAAAAAAGGCTCGTGTCGATTGGTGCAAAGAAATGTTGCAACAATACGATTGCGGTGCTTCAAAAGACGTTTATAAGATCGTCACAGGTGACGAATCATAGATCTATGCGTATGAGCCCGAAACGAAATAACAATCGACCGTGTGGGTCTTCAAAGACGAGCAAAATCCAACGAAAGTTGTTCGTGGAAAAAGCACTTCGAATGAAATGGTCGCCTGCTTCGTCGGGAAAACTGGTCATGTGGCGACTGTTTCGCTTGAGCAACGTAGGACGGACACTTCTGAGGGGTACACTACAATTTGTTTGCCTGAAGTCATCGAAGAAACTCGAAAAACCAACAAGAAAAGACGAATCATTGTTCACCATGACAATGCGAGCTCTCACACATCGGCACATATATATATATATATATATATATATATATATATATATATATATAGTAGTTGCCAAGGCTTAATTTTATGGCCTTTGTAGGCTCGGTGAATTATATTATAGCCTTGTTTGTTATCGAGCTCTACTCCTAACACGTCATAAATCTATCAGATCAGTTTGGACCTTATAGATCAGGTGAATTTTAGAATCTGAATTTGTTAAGATCGGTTTAGATTAATAACATTACCTGTTTCGTTTTTTCAGCAGATTTAGCATTTGAAAATAGTATTTTCGTCTTATGAAGCCTCAACCAACTATTTCCCATATATATAGGCTCGAAAAGAGATTAATCGTTCTCATGTCTAAAAAACGTTCGACCAAAAGAAATCAATTAATATAAATATCTTATTTATTTTTCTTCCTCTCTTTTTTCTAACAAAATGGCATAACCATCACCAAAGTTTTAAAATTCCAACAGACTTGAGTACAAAGAAATCATTAAAACTCGCGTTAAATTACAAAATTCTTAATTTCAACTAACTTTTTCATTAATACAAAACACAGATTTATAAATATTTTGTTGGTAGTAGTGAAACTAAAATTCAAGGAACATATTTTTAAAAGAAATCAAAACAGGCTTCAACTCTAGACTAAGTGAAAAGTGACTTAAAAAAATCATTGGTTAAATCATAGTCACAAGTTACTAATTTCAGCATGGTGTGTTAACTGTAAACAAATGTGTGTTAAAATAAAAGTTTATTCTGTGTAGAATTCGTTAGTATTTGCTTAATAATTATTTTATCAACTCAAACATTTAGAGAACACGATTTTACATCCTATCTATTATTTAGCAGATAAAAGCATAATTTATTATTCGTACTTTTATTCATAATGCAACAAAAGGCCAAGCCTGTTACAAACTTGGGCGAAATGGATAACGCATAGTAATGATCTTGATATACGCTTCAAAGTGGAGAAAATAGGACTAAGATACTCTAAAAAACTTTAATCCATTCTCAAATTAATCCGAAGCGGTTAGAAACGCATTTAAGTACAAAACTCTTAATTTAAACTTCAGCTCATTTAGCCCTGAGTTCTGGATTTCAGCTTAAATTGAGTGTCGTTTCTATAAAAATTTAAGAACTTTATTAGATTTTTAATACTTTCACTAGTCGGTGGGTGTTTAGAAACAATCTCGTTTTTCTTTTCTCTAAAAGTATTTTGAGGGTAAAATGCACTTAAAGTACGCGCTTTGATGAAAATAAGAAGTCTTCATTTAAATTTGCAATTTTTCTTTCTGTGTCTATTTGACTGCTTTATCGCTTTTACAATAAAATATAGTCTCAAAATGAAATCGTCGGCAGTACCAGTACGTTTTTGAGTAAGTTAAGCTTTTTACATCAGTTCGTGGATGATTGACTAGTAAATCGTTCAACGCATTACAGGGACACTAAGCCAATTATAAAATTTTCTAAATGGCAACAAAACTTAAACAGCTGACGATAAGTTAAAGTAAAATAATTCGCACGGAATTTTTGTTGTTTGTTTGTCAAAAATGGATGCCGATTTTTTTGGGCAAAATCATCTTTACCGAAGAAGCTGCATTTACCGTCAGAAGTTCAAAATTTTTGGGTTTAAAAAACAAGAAAGTGTATAGTAGGGATATTGGGAGTGGAAGCATACTTGAATCAAACTTCATCGAAAATAAGGCTGGCCGGTCAGGCAGTGCTACTGGTGCTCGACGTAGCTAATATAACAACTTTCTATACAAATTAGACGCTACTAATATAAATAACATCAGATCTTAACAACACAGCCTCGAGGGCATTTCATTACATTAGACATTTCCCGATTTCTCGCTTCGGTTTTTATGTGCTTCAACACGAGCTTTGCCTAAGAACTTTCAAAGATGCTATAACTTAGTTTGGCCACATTTTTGACCATCAATATAAACAGTTTTATCTTTTCGAATCATTAAAAAAGTACACAACATTTTATTTACGTTCGTGTTGGGCCGATTTCCTAAAAGACCTTTCACTATTTTAGGGCCAACACTAATATTGATACTGACCACGCCTTACCTCTGCATTAAGATTCGGTATATAACCAACCTAACCTAGAAGGAAATGTAAGGAAAAATAAATACGTGGTTTGTTAATACTAAAGTCTTAACATTTTTGTGTGGGCTTCTGAAATAACTTTAAGGTTGTTTTTGTAGTTTTTGGCTTTTCTAAAAAAGTAAAGGTTTTCCCAGTGAGCTGGCTTATGCAACCGGCGAAATACGTGTAGATATCAGCTTTTCCAACCAAAAAATAAATTGCATTTTTATTTGAAAATGTTATGGGATATTGGCATAACATAGTAAATGGTAATAACTCCATTTACTAATTTCTTAAAATGTAATTTCTTTTATTATCAGATATTTGGTTTTACAAATACTTATTAAATTGCAATTTAAAACAAATAAATTAATAAATTATTTACTAACATTTTATCATAACTTTCTTACAAAATACAATTACCACTTAATATTTTTTAATTTGAATTTATAAGATTCATTTTCAGTTATTTTCTAACATTCGTACAATTATTAACTAATAAATGCCTTGGCAAAATACACACATTCAGTAATTTCGGTTCATGTATGATAGTGTTGCAACATGTGGAGTTTTTTCTACTTCTGTGTGTTTTTGTTATTTACAATATTTTGTTTATAATGCTATTTCCATTTAGCATTGCATCCAAATTCTGAACAACTTAATTTTATTTTTTAACAATATAAAATAAATTATTACAAATAAATACATACATTCATTTTTATATAAATATTTTCTATAAAGTCTTTTGTTAAATTTGAATTTTTGTAGTTTATCTAAGCAAATACTGTTCTGTTCAAATACAAATATTTGTAAAGTTTATTGCTTTATCTTAGTAAAGGTTTGCAAAATCAAGCATTTAAGCAGACTGATACTTGTGCAGAATAACAAAATAAATTAGTAAAAGTTTCAAGATTTTGTTTGCGGTTTTTCTGAGGTTCTCTTTTTATTGGCCACAAGTACTAATAAAATTATGAAACATAAAACTAAAACATGATGCTGGACCTTTTCATATGAGAATGATGCAGGCGTTTTTAATCGCCTATGAATAGAAATCGCAGTTACGAGCGGTATGGCAGTATTAAACAAACGCTGTTGTTGTTAAAAGGGGAAAATTAGACAAGTAAACAAAATTAAAACAAAACATATAAATATGAATTATTTCTTCACTTTTAAAAATGAAATATTTTAATTGAATAGAATAGATAGAATTATTTATTTCTGGTAAAATTCCCTTTTTTGTTGAAATTCTTTTTATTATTTCCTTAAATCTTTTAAGTACTAAAACTAATTTCAAATTAGGTTCTATTCTATTGTGTGGTTTCTTTTGTGCAACAAATTTAAAATAATTTTAGAAAGAAAAAACACTCAATTTAAAACCAACAGCTAGGAGTGGGTTAATTTTGAAAATGCAATTTAAATTGCAATATATTCAATTGTTAAAGAATCTTTGTTTTAATTTAAATTCTATCGGTATTGTTTTGCTAAACTAAAGCAATAAAAGTTCCAAAGAAAAAAAAACGAAAAAAAATAGATAAATAAAACTTTGAAATGGTCATTGACACTATTTCTATACAGTATCCAAAACATTTTCTCATCATGCATACTGACTGCGTCACGCACACATGCATGCGCACAAATAGAAAAATGAACAATTGTTTGAATCAAAGCACTTGCAACATTTAATTGACCTCAACAAATTGAAACATAGAATATTTGCAGAAAATACGAAATTGCTACAACTTAATATTATTTAAAAAGTGATTGAGTTGAATAGTTTCCAATTACAATGGAGCATTAAGATATTAAATTTAATTAGAGAACATGTCGTGCTAAGGAATTCCACAAATACAATTGGTATTCTTTGGAACAGACAAGAAATGCGGCCGCATGAGTTGCTTAGACATTCAACGTTGAACATAATTAACACTTTGGCATGATAATCAATCTAAATTTAAATCCGTTTTAATTATGCCGAATGCACATTTAGTGCCCCTAGATATTTTACTGGATTAGTGATACGTGACAAGTTATTGGACGATCGGTATACATGTTAGATCGCTACACTTCCCGGCAGCAAAAACCGCTGTACTTTTCAGGCCCATGGCACGAAAAAGGACTTTCACCTTCTGTACAGCACTTTATTTTGTTGACACTTTTATGAGATTAAGGATTCTTAGATTATTTAAGTTTTTTACTAATGCCTGAAAGTAGGTTAGATTTAATTTTAACTATTCTAGACTCCTTCCAGACGATTATCCAAAAGTCATTTGTATCTCTCAAAGACGTTACTTTTTCTAATATATATCCTTTTTGACAGCATGTGCAGAAAATTTCATAGTACTTAAGGCGTAAAAGAGTAACAAACTCACAAGTTAGGATTACTGTTAAGCTACTTAAAGCTGTTATTTCTGCTTTTATACCCTTCACCACAAAAAGTGGAAAAAGGGTGTGTCTAGGTTTGTCATTCCGTGTGTAATTTCTACAATATCCATTTCCGACCCCATAAAGTATACATATTCTGACTATTTATGTATAGTGAAGTCTATTAAGCCCGTCTGTCCGTCCATTTTCGGGTTGAAATGAACTTTGCCCAGGCATAGAACAGATATAGTTTCGAGAATTTTGCTATTGAAAATCAACAAGATCGGTCTATTTCCTTTGAGGCAGCGGGCAAAACACCACGTCTGCCTCTAATTTTGTGATATCATTTGGACGATAGAGAATTAAAAATAAAAAAGTCAAGTAAAAATAATTGGCGCTCGCCCTAATTTTCAGAGTTATGGGTATTTCAACTTGTCATAGAAAATAAGATTATGCGCCATATTTTTAAGATATCAATATGTGTATTATTTAAAAGCTTTTGAAGAGATCTTTTAGAAAATTCTAAGATTTTTATTTTTTTTTTAATCAGGATTTGAACCGTGGATCTCATCAATGAACTAAAACTGACTTATTTTTGGCTTTGGTTCATTTTTTAACGAAATTATTTACAAATGTGATACTGGAACAGCATCTATAATGTAGTGAGCAAAGAAGTATGAATGATTAAAAATAAAAATTGCATTTAGTGGCTATACCGAAGGTTAGAACGAAGCAAATAACAAATGTCAAAGACGAGTTGCAGAGAGCACGACAAAGAAATGCTTTAAGTTGTGTTTGGACTCAAAGTAATCTTAAATTAAAACGGTTGTGTTCTTTATTAAAGTGTTTTTCCTTAAAGTTTTAGTTTTTTACCACAGTGCCCTAACTTTCGTTTAAATTATAATTTAATTAATTTAAACAACATCTTAAAAACATATTAAGATTAAACATTTTGGATTTGTGGATTAAGATTTTTAAATAATTTTTCTATCTAAAGATTTTTACATCCAAAGCCGAAAATAAGTCAATTTGAAATACTAAAACTTATATAAAAAAAATGCTTAACCCAATAAGAACCGATAACATTTTTATTTAAAATTATGTATAGGACTTGATTTTTTCTTATTTTTTAATTATCTGTCTTCCCAATATTTGTTTTACTGGAGTTACTTCACTAAACTAGATTCACGTATATGATGAAGGATATATAAGATTCGGCATAGCACTCTTTTCACCCACTTTTCTAAATTTGGAAATTTCAATTGTTGGAAATAAACTCTGAAAAAACGATTTACAGAAGCGGGATGTTCCAAACATCTTGAACATTTATTTATTAATATATATATATATATATATATATATATATATATATATTTCTTTCAACAGCAGTACGTTACACAAGCAATAATTTGTTCTAAAGAGAAAAATAATTGCAACTTCTATTATTTATTTTTTATATAACATTTTTATAATGAAAATATACATAAATATATTATGAGAAAAATTAAATAAAATATTTTATCAAATATTCGTACTCCGTGCGCTCTTCGTCTGCTTAACTGTTTATTATCTGAAAAAAACATTTATTATTTTGTCTTTGTCCACAATATCTTTCGAAGACTGTTACATGTGTTCGTAATTTTTCATTGCTTGTTTAAATATGAAAAACATGAAATTCATCCTTATAAACTCATACATTCATTTATTTAAGGATAACAATGACAAGGATAATTCTTCTATTCACATCACAAACAAAAATATGTCAGAATATGTCTGAGTGTGTGTATTTTTATGCTTATGACAAGCCACAAGGTAGAGAACATGAGACAGCGAGAGAGAGAGAGGAGTTGGGGTATTTGGCATCAAAGCAGACAGTAAAAATAAAAGTGTGATTTAAACAAAGAACAACAAAAAACGTAAAAAAAAAGAATTGTAATAATAGAAGTAGTAAATATTTATTCTGCAATAATGTAAACAAATGTAGATGATGTTACATGAAACATTAAGTAAAAATCCTGGTTCTTTTACAAAATATAATAAAGAAGACAATATTGAAAACAATTTTTTAATTTGCATAAAGTTATAAATATATAAAAATGGAATTAAATCATTGAGTAAATGTTAAATACCAGCAGAAAAAATATTTCGTACGAGATTTACTAAAAGTAAAAACAAACACAAAGTAAAATAATTCATTTTTGGATAATTAAATATCCATAATGTTTAAGTTTTTAAGATATTACATAATTTAGTTGCTTCGTGGTTAGTTTGATTTGCGTTTCTATAATCAATAGAGTCGAGATGGACTTTTCGTAAACGCATCACTACGCTGCATAATGTGATTATTCTGCAATGCCTCTGCTAATCAGCTGTTACAAATGCTTTGTTTTGCTCATTTTAGTGTTTGCATTCACGAACGAAAAAAAACCGTGAAAACGAAAACATTACTAAAAAACTCGATTATGAACTACATGATATAAAAATTTGTGTAATATTAAAACTAAAGTTTAAACAGAAAAAGACGGATGGTAATAAATTTATCATCCGTGTCTAATAGTGTCCTGATCAAAAGATGACAAATCTTATCATTATTTTAGAGTCTAAAAATAAAAAAAAAAAAAAATTAAACAAAAGAAATAAATAATAAAAACTAAACAATATTTATACTCACACGTTCATTGCATCAGCCATTTTTATGATTAGTTTTTTTGCTTTTATTTGCGCCTAATATACTTCAGTGTTGCATTTACGAACACATAACATTTGCAGTGCTGCCACATTTTGTACTTGCGAACGTACTGCGCATCATATTCAGTGCAGTGATGCATTTACAAACAGGCCCAACATTACATCCATCGAATCAAATGGTATAAAGATATAATTACTTACATTTTCGTAGCTTAATTAACTGTTATTTATCTGCCTTACGCATGGTTCCGTCAGAACAGAGCCACATGTCACACAGCGTACGATGCAACTTTTCACTTAAAGTGAGATTTAATGATAAACGATTGATTTCATGTAATGGACCGGATACTTGGTCTCCAATATCGTATGATCTATATTGTTACAAAGATGCTTTATTTAAATCATAAAAAGATGTTAAAAAGAGTTGAGGCCAAGAAAGTAAAACGAAATGGCCTATTGTGTTTGTTTTCAAAGCCAGAAGTTTCTACAAAACATCTTTATTGCAAAACAAAAACAACTAACACAAAGCGGTGACTAAACAAACACAATACACAAACATACACACACCTGCATTGTATAACAACTAAATAAAAATACACAACATGTATTTTTAAATAATGATTGAAGGTTCTAGAAGTAAATAATAATGCTCACTGATGTGTCTGAGATAAAAGTGGCAACGCAGCATTTTCAACTACGCAATAGATGGCGGTAGAAATTCTCGAACATTCAAGAACGCCTAAAAATAGGGTATATAAAAGCAACGCCAATACGTGTTGATTTATTCGTATTGTGAGCGTCATCTAGTTAAGATCTTGTGGTACAACAATTAAAGTTGCCAGCGTGTATTATTAATCGCGAATAGTTAAATCGTCAAATAATTGATTAAATAAAGTGTAATTTAATTAAAACTCTAAAAGTTGTGTGTTTAATTATTTTGCAAATAAAGAACTCATTAATAAAACGTTTATAATTTAAATTAAATAAACGTAACAATATGTTAAGTGACTTTGGTACACTGATAAACCAGAAACTTTTGAACACTTGCAACACAAAAGTTGGCAAGTTATTGACGAAATACGGATAAAAATTGCGACAAAAAATGTGTGCAAATTTGATATGCAGATGGCGCCATCTAGTCTTGATTCGCAGCGTCCCGAATCATATGTAAATATTAGTGTTATAACATTAATTCTAAAATATTTGTTTATGATTTGTGCTTATTTAGATTTGAAGAACCTTAAATAGTCCTTACCAGAATCAAAGTTAAAAAATACCGGATGTGTTTTATAGCGTAAAAATGCTAAGTGTCCCTTCACATCACTATCAACCAGCTATTAAAACATCTGTGGTCGATGATTATTGCGCACATAATAATTTTTTTCTTACCATAGAAAATATGACATGGCAGACAAATAACGATTAACACTGCTATATTCTTTTGCTTTATTTTAATTTCTTTCCTTTTATTACATTTTGTAATTAGAAGACATTCAAAAAGAAAAACTTAAAACTTTTCATTCTAACGTTAAATCGTTTTCAACTTTATACTTTCAAACAACCCTTTATCATGGCATTTGTTTAGTGGGATAACAAAATTAAAAGAGCCTCTTAAAAAACAAAAGGAGCTAAATTTTCAAGCTTTCGCAAGTCTGCTTATTCAAAAGTAATTAGATAAAAACTTAAAAGGTCTGACACAATTTTACGTTACTCAAGTACACAACAGTGAAAAATTTCGCGATTCGATGGTTCGAAGGACCATTAAAACGTGACCATTCTAAGGCCAAAAATACAAAGTTAAGGTCGAGTATAATGTTTCAATTAATTATTTTTATGATGTTTTTTAACCACGCAAAGTAAGCAAATATAATGATATTTTTTGGTGCGTCTTTCTTAACAACCATTTGCCGTTTAAAGAACTTATTGAAAGCTGATTGTCACTGGCAGTAAAAGATTGTAGGAAAGCCCAAGGCAGCTGACAAGAACTTGACATCGGAATTAATTTAAAGACAACAGGCAGCGTATGGTTTCACTGAAACGGCCTTAGCTAATGGCGTAATAAATACTCTTCGCTTTTTTTTTACTCTATTGCAAAAAAACCTTGATAAATGTGGTCAACTTGAGTCGACTCCCCCTAAGAGCATATTCCCTTGCTAGGCTTCGTTTCCTAGATGTTATATATTCTGGTTGTATAAGGCGGCACCAGTCACTTGTGTCTTTAGCAACCTTAAACTTGCAGATATGTAACTTGTGAATTCCGACTAGTGGTCTACGAAAACAATTGGTGCCACGGCAGCCAGGGATTACGATCTATGTACCGATTATAGTTGAGGGGAAAAACATGGCGGCTGTGGCTCATGTGCTATTGCATTCTCAACAATATACCTTCAATAAAAGATCGTTAATATTTAGGAGGTGCCGGTCTGCAAGTCATATGATTGAAGTTATGGGCTCATGGTGAGCATAAAAATATAGCTCTGATTTTCTAATCGAGTACAAAAGATTACCATGAATTCGATTTACATGAATTCGATTTACAAAACACAAGTGCTGATATTTTTCTTCACACTAGGTCTAATTCTATACAGTATCAATAAACGAAAACCTTTTACAAAATTATTTTCTTCCGCTTTAATGCTTATCCGTTTGTATATTTCAACGACCTTCAACTGCTTATTGGCGTGGCCGTATGTAAATATTAATACATGTTGCTGCCACCGTCATTTGTTTTATTTAAAACATTATTTTTGTTTGTCTTTTGAATAATTGCTGTTGTGATGTCGCATAAATTAGTCAAAATAGAAAAGAAGAATGAAAGCAATAAATGGCAAAAAAGGAATAACTTGAGAAAAGACATAACATTAAAATTAAAATATTTGCTACTTAATCTGATCTTAAAGTTAAACATGACAAGAATTAAAAAAAATAATAAAAAGATGTTGACTGAAAGAAATACGTTTCATCTTTAATCGTTTTTTCTCAGTTAAATTAATTATAAATTGTTTAAATTATATTGTTCTTACTTACAAATTATTTAATTGAATAGATTTTGGCCGACATACCTGCAAAAAAATCAAAAGAAATTTTGCAATTAGTTGTGTTTTAAAGCAATTTAATTATTTGTAGGGAAATTATAGGACAATCGTAGGTACCCCCGCCTTAAAATAGAAGCAGACTTTCCCAATTTAATAAGTACCCTAAAGTCTGTTATTTCAATCATTCAATCATTTTTATTAATAAATCTAATTATAGAGTATTTGAATTTCCTCTGTTTTAGTATCTTATAATTTTAATTTTTATTTGGTCAACCCCATAAATAACACCCGCCAGAGTTCAATCTTTAGCTGGCAAAATTGGTTTTTATGAGTTGGTATAAAGTCCTTTAATGTCACATTATTTCAAATAAGAGCAACAAATGTAGAAAAAGTAAATTTGTTTTAATGTGAAACAAATCTAAAAGCAAAAACAAAACAAAACGGGGATAGTGGCACAAAAACAAAAGCGAAATAGAAAATCAATTTGAATTTGAATAAAAATTAATCTATATCCTTAACAATAAAAGCGACAGACAGACAACAATACAAAAACAACTAATGACAGGGAAATGTTAGAGAAAAACAATCAAATAACATAATTGATAACAATACATCAATCAATGTCGTGTAAAACAAGAAACATTTATTTAGTTATTCAGTCAGTCACTCATTTGTGCAACGAGGCAGGCAACCAGTAATTCTGTCTTTTAATACTCAGTTATGTTTCGAAGCGAAGAAGCTATTTATTGTAAAACAAATAGGTTGTCTGCCTTCCTTCTCTATTCTCTAATCTGTACGACAACTGTTATTGTTGTTATTTTATAATAACGAAAGGATAATTTTATTAAAATCAAAACATTCAAAGAAAATTTATACAAAAATAATACATTATGAATCTTTCCATTTCTCTACTTTTTTTTCACAATTCTCAAAGGGACATGGATTGAAGCCATAATTTATTGTTGGCAATCTTCAATGTCTCTGCGATTGTAACTCTTGTATTCTCTTAAAATATTCTAGCAAACAAATAGAAAAAAATAAACGCCAAGAAAATATGGAGGGTTGTGTATCGAAGTTATACACTGTTCACATTGCATCTTTTATTTTACAAAGAATCTGTTAAGGGATTTTTTTTTATAAATAACATTACATGGAATATACATGTCTTGCAATGTAAATAGACAAACACCTAATTGGATTCATATAAAAATAAAAATGACCTCTGCGTTAAACAGCAAAAAAAAAAAAAAGACTGTCCGTTTAGCCCAATATTAAAAAAAAAATTATTTAAACTAAATGACAAGATTATTGTATTTCTACAAGTGTTTGAAACAAACAAAACCGTTTCGGAAACGTTTGATTCAAAGTCATAAATTTCTCAATCGTTTTGCGTACGAAAAAAGCAGAACAAATTCTTTTTGAATGAAAAAAAGTGCAAACTGATATGAAAAGCTGTCAGTTTATAAAAAAAAAAAACAACATTGTTCCAGCATTCAAATCTTCCTACACTTCAGATAATAAATATCAACGTGGCCGTACAACCACAAATTAGTGTCATTTATTGCAATGACTTGAATTTTGCATAATAAATTGGATATAAAAAGCCATCGGCAGAATGTGTGACTTTACATCGTGCAAATTTTCTTCTCGTTTTGAGAATTAATGGCTTGCTTCATAACTATACAACATAAATTAGAAGAACTGCCAATGCTATAGATCTTCCAGTGTTTGAATAAAAGGCAAATGTACAAATTTTTAGTTTCAAACTCTCGCAATGGTCTTCGTATTCCCTCACCGGTTTTGACACACGCAAGTTTCAAATAATTTACTTTACATTTCTTTACTAACATGCTGTCTCACGGACCGAACACATATTAAAAGCTCTCTGTACATCAGAGTTGTGCATTTAGAGCTTCCGGTCTTTGTTTAACTTTCGGTTGATGAGTTCTCTTGTTGCTGCCGCTGTGAAGATATCGCTGCTATTGTGCGTTTTATTATTATTTTTTTTATTGATTTGGTCTGCAGGACCGATGATGATTTATTGTTGAATACAAGCCACTTATAAATCCCGCAATGATCGGTTATACAGATAATAGATTTCGAACAACTTCAAGCTAAGATAATTCGATTACTTTCTAACTTCTAAAAGATGTAGCGTTAAACGGGATAGAACCAAATGCAGTTAGGAAAGCTAGTGTTCAGTAAATAGAAAGAATTAATAAGCTACGACTATATGAAATTTTTAAAACTAATAAGAGCAGCGAACACAGAACAAAACACATCAAGGTCGCTGGAAGATTGTGGCTCAAAAAAGAAAATGAAAAACTAAGTATAAATATTTCGACTATTGCAGATATCTGTGTTTGGAACTTATTGTCCCCATGTCCCAAAATTGTTCATTTAAGGCCAAGAATTTTCATTCATTACTTTTATAACTTCAAATCTTACTATTATTATTTGAATGAGAAATTGTTAGTTCATCTCACTTATGAAAAATGATTTTCTTTACTGATTTGTCTGTCATTCTCTTATTTTAGTACATTCTTATGTGTTATTAAATAAAACTTTGTTTTTTCGTTTGTTATGTCTGTTTCACTACTGAATACAATAAAAACTAACAAAAACAAAATACATTGTCAAAAAATAGATGTTAAATTTGATTTACGTCCCAATTAATGTTTAAGCTGCTGTTTACCCAAGAAGAATGCAATAATAACCTTAAAAGCCCTTTTTTTAAGTTGAGTTTAAGCTTAAGAAAAGTAAAAATGTTTAAATGTAGAACTAATACATCGATTTCTCCCCCAACCCTCGTTTTAAATTTATTGCCAATATTAAAACTTTTTTTTTATTTTTCCTTACACCAAATGGTTTGTTTTTTTTTTCTTCCTTCATTTGCCAAATCCGATTAAAAAACAAACACATCAACAAGACAGTACTGCATTGAAATTTTAAGTCTAAGTTTAAATGAAAATTAATTTTACTTTAGAAAAATCATATCGCTTTAAAAATTATTTTACATTTCTTGGAATTTTCTTTTGCAGAATTCCCTTTTGTATTCGAAAATGAAAGCGCTTATAAACAACATGTTCAAAGAACGATAGATTTTAAAGCTGAAGTGTATACCCAAGAGACGAAGATACAAATCTAAGGCTGCAAAGAAATCCTAAGCACTCAACAACCGTTTAACAGCAGCGTGTAAAGCAAATACTTGACTTTTTTATTTTACTTTTATTTTCCAAAAAAAAAAAATTATGTAAATTTTAATATTCTGTGTAAAATGCTTTTGGGCTTGTTTTTCTTTTTATGACTAATCTCCATATGAATGAATTTCAACGTTTAAACTGCTGTTGTAAAATGAAAAAGCGTAAAGTGAAGACGAACCATAAATGTGTCAAAAATCCCAAAGGCAATTAAAAACTGAAAATTTATTTATTTTCTTCGCTAATATTAGTTAGCAATGACACACTTTCACTTTTAAAATTTCTTAAAAACAAAACTATTAAAAACAAAAAAAAGGAAATAAAAAAGGAATAAAAATAAAAATGCACTTTCTAACTTTTTAGCTATAGGAGGGCAGTTTCAAAGATCCCAGATTGTTTTTTTTTTTTTATATATAATTTAAAAATGCCAAGATTTATCGTTGACTTATTCCTTTAATTTGTTGAAAGCTTTCTTTAGTTTAGAAATAAGGGAACGGAGCTGAATGTTGAATACAAAACGAAACCTTCAATTTTCAGTGATAGTGTGAAAACGTTCTGCAATCGCATTAATAATTTTTGAAAAACAAATGCCGCAAGCAAAATAATTGGCATTTCGCTCATCCACCAACAAGCAAATCAACAAGCGAACGTTTGAAATTTTAATCTCATTGTTTTTACTTCTGTGTAGTTTTAACTTAATGTACAGTTCGTGCTAATGAGCAAAAACATTAAAAAACTAAATCTTTCTCATTGTTCCTGTTTTGTTTTAGTTTTTTGTTACAGAACAATACAAAACGAAAGGAAACGTTTCGTTTTGTTAAACTTCGAACCCTGATTTCGACTGAATATACCCTTTACCACAGGGGGATAAAGGGGTTGATAAGTTTGTCATTCCGTGTGTAATTTCTACATTATTCATTTCTGATCTCTGATATATATATATACAGAACTCTTATACAGAGTTAAATCGATTGAGCGGTGTCCGTCTGTCCACCCGTGTTCGGTTTTCCAAGGCACTAGATGAGCTGGAGATAATTTAAATACGCCAGTCGATCAGACATAGTTTCGAAAATGTTGCTATTGCAAATCGGCAAGATCGATCAATGCCCTTCAGAGCAGCGGGCAAAACACCACGCCTCTAGTTTTTCTATATCATTTGGAATAAATCTAGTTAAGTGAAGTAACCCCAATAAAAAACAAATATATGGGGCAAAAGATAAGTAAAAAATAAAAAAAAATCATCAAGTTAAAAAATTGGCTCGCGCCCTATTACCTTTTCATAGGAAAGTATGATTGCGCACCATATTTTTTTTTAATATCATTATGGGTATCATTTAAAAGCTTTTAAAGAGACCTTTAAGGAAATACCAAATTTTTTTTAAAATAATTAACTCATGACCATGACATTTTAATGTGAAATTATACATAGTAATTCTTTTTCTTATTTTTTAAATTTCTGTCATTCTAATATGTGCTTTTTTTTTAATTGGAGTTACTTTACTAAACTAAATTTACATAGATGGTGAAGGGTATAAAAGATTAGGCATATTACTTTATTTCATGGCAATTTTTTTTTTATTTAAAGTTTAGTACAAACAAAAACGTGGTAAAACAGGAGGTCTGCATTGTCATAGAGAAGGCCAGCTGCCCTAAGAGTCAACAAGTCCACAGGCGAGAAATATGTATATCGAAACCCGAACGGTTTCCAAACTCCCCACTCTATAGAAGCACTCCCTAATCAGAGAGTTCTCTGAGGAAAGCTTTTAAAGAGATCTTTAAGGAAATATCAAAATTTTTTTAAATAATAATTAATAATTATTGGAGTTACTTCACTAAACTAGATTTACATAGATGGTGAAGGGTATATAAGATTTGGCAAATTACTTTATTGTGTGGCAACATTTTTTTATTTTTTATAAAGTTATGTTCCAATTAAAATGTTTCAATTTATTTTCTTCTTCATCATTAATCTTTGTATTGATGATGACGAACCTTCACCTGTCTCAAAAGTGTTAACATAAATTTAGAAAAATTTTAAGTACTAAAATCTATACAGGGAAATACAACGACCGCGAATAGAAAATGACAAATCAAAGTGTTTAATTAGACATGAGTCGTCGATTACATTGTGGTTATACTGCAGCTAAAAGTATAAATATTTAAAAACCTCTAGAGGAAGAATCCAACGCAGAGCTAAGAAAAAAATTTTAAATTAGCAAATGGCATGAAACGTCACCCTCATTAAAAAATTAAACAAGAAATAATGAGAAGGTTGCAACAAAAACAAACATCAACATCCTACAAAGAAAATTTTTTTTAAAACCATCAAAATTTATAGAAATAAAGAACAAATGCAAATGTTAGATTTTCTGTATTTCATAAAAAAATATGTTTTTTTTTTTTTGTTAATTTTAAGAACAAACGAAATGTTTAAACGAAAATACTGTGTTTTAGCCACAAATTTGAAACAGGTGGACTGTGAAATAAAAAAGTAAACAGATTTTGCATGAAATGTGTTTCATTTTTTTTTTTCTTTTCGTTTTTTACTCGTGCAAAATGCCAATGACACGGATGACTAAATTATTAATGGCAACAGTTTTGATGACACTAAACACACACAACCAGGGATCAGAAGACCTAAAATAAAAAGATTATCTTTTTTATATATTTTTTTTTTTTGTGTTTTTATATTTTAAAAGAAATTACAATTTTAATTGTTACGACTTGTTAAATGAAAAATTAGTCACTTTTACATATTTGATGTATATTTTGTTAAGATTTTAATTTATAGGGCTATTAAACCTGGGGCAGTATAACTTTTAATATTTATGCAAATATAAACATTTTGATGTGACTTTAAAATTGACGGTTTATTTTAATGCCAAAAGTTTATTTTGATGGACGATGTTTTACAAACTTAAGAATATCAAGCGTTTATTTTTGTATTTTAAATTCAATTGAAGTATTTCCACTCACATAATTTTTGAAGTTTCTGAAAATAGATTATTTGTAAAAAAAAAAACTCAAAATTAATGTTAATCATACGCAACCGTTTATGAAGATATACTACTTTGTTTTGCCGACATTTTGGTAAAACATTTTATCATGATGAGAAAGTTACGTAAAATTTTTTTGAGAAACAACGTGCTATTTATCGAGTAGTGAAGAATTTCACAGAAAGAGGGTTCACAGAAATCGGCTAATAACATTACTGATGCTCAACAAAGTGTTTAAAACATTACATCAACCTGAATTCTACGCCGTGCTCAGGTGCTTGATCTTTAAAGAACAACTTTAGCTACAATTTCGCACAAGGATTTGCATTTGTTTCCATTCGATAATCAGTTGACACAAGAGTCTTTCACAGGACCATTTAAGTCGCCGTACATATGTCCATAAGATGTTACAGCACGCCCGAGACAACCTCCATTTCCATTAAAAAATCTTAATGAGTGACGAGGTACATTTTTACTTGGATAATTCTAAGATAACACAGATTAAGCAGTTCTGGGTGATGAAAAACCCTCAAATTTTTCATCAGTCACCTTTGCATTAATTAAAACTGACAGTCCGGTATGCAATTTGGTCAGGAAGAATCATTGGATCTTAACTCTTTAATAATGAAAACGTGGTATGATTGAAAACTCTTAAACGCCACAACTGAATGATTTGTGCTTGATTAACGTGTGGTATCAACCAGACGGTGCCACATCGCGCATACCTTCCCGGCGGACACCCAGTATGAAATTTTAGTTTTATGTATGATTCAAATATATTTATTATTCATTATTTACTTTTTATTGAAGACAAAAAAAAATAATTGTAAATATCTTTGCTCATAAGGACATGGACAGTTTTTCTGTGCTAAACTAAAGTAATTTGATACCTTATCATATAAGACTTATTGAGGTGCCCTGGAACACTTAAAAAACTACAAAATTCTGTTATGTTGACAATAATGAAAATTAAAAGACTTTATTTATATTTAAAGTTCTTAACATTACCAATAACTATGATTTAAAAAAACTATTCACAGCAAAAAGAATACTGTAGTAACGTTAGAGATTGAATATAAAACAGAAAAGAAAAAACACTTGAAGATAAATTGTATAAATGCATTGAATATTATGCATATTTTTGATTTTATATAACGATCGAAAGGGGAACAATAATTCATATATAAGAAATAAAATATGGAAAAGAACAGAAAATTTATGAAACATTTCTTTTGTTGGAATTTATGTTTTAACAAACAAAAAAAAAACAAAGACTCGAACATAAACAGTTGAATCATTTTAAAACACATAACACAGTGGAGCAGATATAAAGTTGATTGCTAAAATTGAATTAACTTAGCAAAGCACAATAAATAAAACAAAAGCTTAAAATATTAGAGCAACTGAAGTTACAGCAGAACACCCACAAGAATCGAAACACACAAGCCAAGTTTGAATAGACCTTGAGCTACAATTATGAGAAATTTTTGTACAAGATTTACAATATTATAAGACCTCGATTGGCAAACAATGCTGGAAGCAATATCCTGCTATCGTACAGTAAGCCAAATTACTGTCTGTACTACTCACTTTAGACTGATGCATAACACTGAAGTTATTTTTGATGGCATATATTCTAATTGTCATCATCATCTTATTTTAGCTCAGAGCGTTACACGCAGCGCAAGGTTAGATCACAAAAGCATTTGAAAAAAAATAAAATTCATTTGGGGAATCCTCTGTGCAGTTTTATTTTTTTTTTTTTTTTTTTTTTTTTTTTGAAAGAAAGAACACACGGAAAAACTTTGCATTTCAAAAATAAACAAGAGTGGGAATTTGGTGAGTGGTTTCTTTACCAAAGTAGTAACAAGCAATGTTCTCCGTTTAATATTAGTGTTTTCTTTTTGGCCACCGAAACCGCGCAAGTCTCTGCCTTAAAAAATAGACCATTTTCCTAGCTTGA
Organism: Gymnosoma rotundatum; assembly: GCA_916610165.2. Taxonomy (NCBI): domain Eukaryota; kingdom Metazoa; phylum Arthropoda; class Insecta; order Diptera; family Tachinidae; genus Gymnosoma; species Gymnosoma rotundatum. The sequence goes on along the minus strand of OU744336.1, from coordinate 122,889,741 downwards.
GTCGAGTAGTTTTTTCCCTTGATTTCGTCTAAAAATGTTCACTAACACTGCCATTTTATAATTTTTTATATAATTCCTAATACACTCCAAAACATGTCCATAAGCTTCAGGGCGTCTTTTATTAACTTTTATATCATTTTGTCAGCAAGAGGGAAAATTCGCTCTGATGGCAATACAAAGGTCTAAATGAAAATAGGCACAAGATTGTAGTTATGATTTTTCGAAGTATTTTTTAAAAACAGTTTTTGATGCATAGTTATACAACTTCGCAGATGTTGTGATGCCTGATGAGTCGTTTAAGCACCCAAAACTATGAATTTATTCGATAGTTGCCGAAGTAACTGACCTAAGTGGATTTCTATAACAAATGCCGAATCTTATTCAGCATATATTTATAACCACATGTACATATGTATGTGCAAAAGCACATACATGTATGTATATTTATATTTCGAAAATTGAAAGTTTTGCTTAGGGTTGTTGTCCCAGCTTAGTAAATGAAAAAAAGTTACTCTATTAGATCCTATTATAATTCAGTGGTGAATAAGTAGTCAGTAGTAGGCCCACCAATTTTTCTTACATTTCTCATTATTTATTTATAATAAACACAGCAACCTGCTGAAATACAAAAAGTGGCAAAAGGATATGGAAAAAATAGAGGCAGGAGTGTTGTTTTGCCCGCTACCTCAAAGGAACGATCTTGCTGACTTCCAATAGCACCTCTTTCGGCAATTTGTCCTTAATTTGCCTTGACAAACTTAATTTCAACACTAACAGGGACAGGCAGACGGACATCGCTCAATCGACTTCGCAATGCATAAGAACTCAGAATATATAATTGATATGGTCGCAAATGGATATCGCAGAAATTACAAACGGACTTACATACAAATATTTCCACCTGTGGTGAAAGGGCTTAAAAATAAAAACTTAATGCCGTCCTTAAAATAAAAATTTGTTAACCATGAGTTCATATCCAATGTATCAGTTTTAGTTCTTCTGTTATGTGCTACTTTATATCTTAGCGTTTTCTTTCGGCGGTATTACTCAACGGCATCATAAGCGCTGCAACAGAAAAGTAATGCAGAAATAAAGGGAAGATGCAAATGCAGGACGAAGAAAAATGAAACTTAATATCTATCACTTTTGTTAACCACTCACCTCTTTTACTCTATCGGTTCCTAAAGAAAGTTTCACAATAATGAGAACGCTTTTTCATTTTATAAACCTTTACTTTACTTCAATTTGAGCTCCTCATATAAAATTGTATCGACTTATTGATTTGCTCTCACAAAATACTTGATTAAAGAATATTTAATCAGAAGTCAACCAATAGGAAATTATTTTGAAATTTGTATTATTTTCTTCCAAGAGTAATATATTTTACTACACTGTCTATGCAAGGACATAAATTGATCCATTATACACGCATTCCTACTCATAACGTACTCATAAGTTGAAGGACGGACGAAAGTGCACATATAAAAAATAAAGAAAACAACAACGACAGCAAAAGTAACAGAAATCTCTATCACAATCTGTCATAAAGAATCTGGATGACGTGAAAATGCATCAGTAGTTTTTCTTTTATTTTCCTTCTCTCGCTTTTCTTATCTGGCTTAAGATTCAAATGAAAATAATGGCTTCTGAACGTAATGTCCATAAAGACCGACCATATAAATTTAACAGAATGTCCAGAATAGTTTTTCTCTTGTAAATTCATGTCTTTTTAAAGTGTGTGAATGTGCATGTACGAGTACTTGTGCTTAAAAACACGTGTATTGGAGAATACACGCACTCACAACATGAGTGGAAACTAGAAATAAATAAAAAGAATCATGTTTCAAGTTTAATGGTCATAAATTCCATTGCTTATGGCTGGGCTCCTTAAAAATATTTTTTGCTCAGAAGTTTTAAACCAACTAAACTTTTGAATAAAAAGAATTGAAGTAAAACAGTTTCGGTGAATGTTAAAATTTTAAAGGAAAATGTTTGCTGGGTTATAAGCAAACACTCCTTTAACTGTTTTCACAAAAATGCTATAAAAAATACACAAAACGTTCATACAACATTCTAGTTCATGTTCTAAAACAAAATTTTTTGTGTTTTCTCCAGTCTTTTTTCTCTATTTGCTTTTAGTTTTTATTTTTTATAAATGTTTTTCATTTTTTTAGTTCTATCGAAATATTTATTTTACTTAAAGCATTTTTTAATGATAATGGAATGTGATGGAGAAAACCCAAAATATTGCTTAAGGAAAAATATAAAAATGTAAAAAATTCAAGAAATATTCTATTGATATTTAAAGTCATAATTTAATGGCGACACAAACTGAATTGCTTGAAAGTGACACTTGTGAAAAATTGTCTTTTGAAAAAAAAATTTGTTAATTGTTGTTAATGTTAATTGGTACAAGTGCGAATTAATATAGATCGTTTTATACACGATATCGGTTCTAAAATATCTGTATATATATATATATATATATGCAACCTTCAAGAGTTCGCAAAGATCAGGAGCCAAAAATATACCTCGCCTTGTTTATGTAACTAAAATGGGAAAATTTTTATAAAAAGCGGGAGCTAGAGTTAATCAAGAACTTTTTTTCTACTTTGTATTAAGCAATTAAGAGTGCTTTATTTGGCTATGAGGAATCTTACATACCCTTCACCATCTATGTAACTATAGTTTAGTGAAATAACTCCAATCAAACAAGCAAATATTTATCTTCACACACATAGAAAAAGATTCCTTTTTCTAAATTTTGTTGATCCTTAACTTCCAAGCACTTGTATTTTTTAATTCCCCTCGTAATTACTTTTTTATTTAGCATTTTACTCAATTGTCTTAAGTGTGAGCAAATGTGAGGAAAGTTTAAAAATGTATTATATTATTGTTATAACTATTGTTTTAATAACTTAAATCTCTAACTTTTTTTTACAAACTTTTAATACCCTTAATATCCTTTATTTTTAGGTTGATTATTAAAAACAAATGAAAATATTGACCAATTTCTATCTCACTCCAGTAATCTCTTAATTAAAACAAAAACAAAAAAATAGTTTTTAATTCCATTAGTCTCGTTGTTGTTAATCCTTTTTTCCTTTTTTTTTTTCTGAAAATTCAACAAACAACCATTGAAATCAAACAAAAAAATTTTTTAATTAAATTGTAAATAAGATCAGGCAAAAAAAAAATAATAACTGCAAAAAACAAATGAAATTTTGATTACCAACACAAAATGTCAACAATGCAATTCAATATTTTAATTGTTATTTCAACATTCAAAATCAAAAAATAGATGTGAAAAAACCAAACAACAGCAAAAACTGTCAATAAACAGGACATTCAATCAATAAAATGAAATGGAGAAGCCTTTGGACAATACAGCAATAGATTAAATAGAAACCACAAAACAAGTGAGCCAACTCACACCAAGCCACACACAAAAACACACACACACATACATACATTTATACGTGGCGAAAGAGCAAAGTTGAATAGATTTGTACCACGTCGATCTACTACTGAAACAAATCTGTTCGAAAGCAAAACAAAAAAAAAATTATAAAAACTACAAAAATGTAGGCCAGAATTAAACTTAAAATAAAAAAGTCAAGTGCTTGAAATCAGGAATTATTATAAAAAAACTAAATTCATCGTGGAGAGAAGTGGGAAGTGGGAAAAGAGAGAGAAAGTTTAAAACTAAAAATGAAAAGAATTAAAACCACAAGTGCCAAGCTGATGGTTTCAGCAATTCGAATCTAAAAATTAAGGAATTTACAACTTTTGTGTTTCGCTGCATACTTTTTTATTAATCCTGCTACGCAAAAGTTAGTACATTTGAATGCTTGTTGCTTAATCGCGCCTAAACGGTCAAACTGATTTTGAGAAAATTTTAAACGCAGATACGAGTTTTATGTATTTTATATCGAGTTGGAACTCACTCAAATACGGACAAATGTTGCAATAATTTAAAATCTTATTATTGAAAAAAATTGTTTATAAAATAAGAGGTGCTGCCAAGTTTCCTGTATCATTTAAATCAGGAAAAGTGTGTACCTTAAAATTTTTTTGCCTATTCTTTCTCGAAATGAGATATCTGTTCGAATAAAAAGTTAGGGTGCTTTTGATCCAAATACGAAGTAGTGAACTACCCACCACAATTTTATTAAAAGTCATTCATCATCTGACAACGCTTTAAATTATGTTTTTTTCTTTCAAAATTTTAATATTTAAATCAGATGCATTAATCACGGTGTGACCCAGTTTTCAGTGCTATGCCTTAGAGGGTGTGACAACTTTGCTTGGATTTGGGATCCAAATTTATTTAAATTTGCTGACACATAATCGTCTCTCGAAAGCGCCCATCAGTTTTCGTTCGGTTTGAGATCTGGGTATTGCGCTAGCCATTGCATTGTTTCCCATTCTTGATTCGACAGCAATTTTGATTGGGCAAATATATGGTCTACAAATAAATTAAAATAATCTTGTTTTTCCCGTTATTTGTTAAATATTACCTACTGGGCCTAAGTGCTACCAAGTAAAACAGGCTCAAACTATTGTGGCGCGGATTCGGAAAATTCACATCGCTCCGTCGTGGCTACGCAGCAGTAAGTAATCGCTTCAAGGCTTTATTTATTCGTTGAGCAAACTTTAAACTTTAAGGGAGGCAAATCACTAAAGGTCGTATTTCTTGCTTTCTTGAATTCGCATATTTATTATATTGCATGATATCATTTAGCATTTAACACAAGTCAAAATAATCGTTATTTAGATCGGACAAAACGAAAATAAAGCACTTTTAGTTTTGCAGGTATTCATTAGACAATAAAAAAGTAGAGAATAAATATCACTCTATTTAAGTTCAAATAAACGTTTTGGAGTGTTGACAGTAAAACCTATAAAACATCATTCATTTGTTAAGCCAAAAACCAACAACAATCCAACAACAGCAACAGAAGCAACAGCAAGAACATTTAAACGAGTGCTGAGGGTAAAAATAGAGTTTTTAAATTGAAAATCCTATTAACAGTTGAACTAATGGTCAACAATTCACAACTACAATTGCAGTAATATTTCTCTATTCTAGTTGGGGTTTTTCTACTTTTTTTTGCATTGTTGTTTAATAAATGAGCTTTTGTATCAAACAGTACGTTGTGCTTGTATTGATGTGCATGTGGGTTTATTATTAGTTGCAATATTTATAACAAAGATATGAAAGAGAGTCTGAAAATGGAGAAAATTAAAAACTGGGTTTTTTTTATATTATGCACAATTGCAAGTGCTTTTATTTTTTAGTTAAAAATAAAAAACAATTGTAACTGAAACTTGAATACAAAACGGCAAAACCTATAAAATAAATATTAAATAAGTTTCGAAAAATAGATAAAAGCTCATTCCCATTATCATTCTCTGATAAATGATAATTTCTCACTCGCAGCAGCATCTTAAGGAAAATATGCTGGTCCTTGCAAGGTCCAGTCTGGGCAAGAAAGTGCTTCATGTTCCGCAAACCTCTCTAAATTTCCTGGTCTGATCAGTTATGGCTAAAATTTGCTTTGACATTTGAAGCGTGTATAGCTCTTTTACTTGTAGGATCTGTTTTGAGTGTAAAATGAATGATGCCAATAATTGTGCTCTTTTACTTCATTTCATTTACTCAGCTTTGCCTAATACTGTTGACAACTGACACATATTTCATTAAAATACACGCACGTGTTGGTTACCCTTTCAATTGTTATTTATATTTATAGGCGAGTTAAAACGTCTAGACTTTGGTAATACGGAGAGATCTGGCATGCTTTGCCTTTGTATTTTTTTTTTTTTTTTTGTGTAAAGACGTGTGGTTATTACAAAGAATTCCGCAGCAACAATCAAAACTAACTAAATAAATGGTCTTGAACGTTTTTATGTGTTTCGATAGCATAGAGACTGTTAACCGCATTCATATGTTATTATAAATGTTTTTATAGGGTGTTTTCATAGTAACTTAAAGTTATGAAAATTACTTATGCAACAATATAAAAATTTTATATTTTAGAAGTGACATTTTAAAATCTCACTTGTTAAATCCCAACACTGAGACCAAATTTCTAATATTTAACACAAAAGTATAAAATTAAGTTATTTAATAAAACATATAAATAAATTATAAATATTTAAAACCAACATGACAAAAAATACATTCAAACCATTCAAAACTCGAAAAAACCCAGAAAAGAACATAAAATGCAACATGTTCAAACCGAAATCACATAAAAACAAATTTAAAATTATTGTTAAAAAAATATTGTAATTACACACCAGAAAGAGAAGAAAACACAACAACAAATAATATTTTTATCAATTCTAATTTGTGGCAAAATAATTATTTACATAAAGTTCATTAAACAACAGATGTCGCATGCTCACACTAGCCATCCTCTTTGCAGGAAAGTGTAATGTGCAATTAATAATAATAAAAAAGGCAATAAATTATATAAAATTAAATTAAACCAAAATAGCATTCAAAAATCATCCATATTGGCGTAAGAGAAATTTTTATTTATGACAAAATATAAAAAAAATAAAATAAATAATAACTATCACTGCCCAGATAAGCAAAATAAATATTTAAACTTTAAATCGACAAGTTTGCACTATTTTCTTTGTTTTTAAATATTAAAGCTTAATTTCCTGACGAAAACCAATTTTTTATACTTTTATTGTCTGATACATAAAAATGATTATGGGGTCTGTAGAACATTTCGTCAGTGGCATATTTATTGCATTAAATCACCTGCTACAGAGTTTGCGACTGTCGATTCAAAGATTTAGAAAGCTATCAACCAAAGTTTAATTACTAATGCCAATACCTTCTTTTAAGTGCTTGACAGAGAATTTGAAACAGCAAAAACCAGTTTAAAATGATCTTTTAAAATAACGCATAAATATAATATATTAAAAATTAAACTCTTTTCAAACAACACATCGTGGATAATAGATGAACCTATTTCTAAAAAGAATTACCAAAATTTAAAAAAAATTTGCACAAATTAAATTGCAACGAAAACATTAAAGATTTTTGAAAATGCTTGATATGCTTGTGTGTGTATGTTAAATAGCACTCCTCCATACCCACAAACTAATACTTGTGCATTCTGAAAGTTTTAATCCTTAACCACAAATTTACTTCTATTCCTTGAATGTGTTTGTCAGTTTGTCCTCATGTACAGTCTCCCAGTTAACTTCATTAACAAGAAAATTTACAGATTTTATGGTTTTTAAAAGTTTCAGATTCACAAAACACAATTGTCTTTTGCTATTCAGGCTCTGTGTCTCCTCAATTATTGTGTGGAATCAACCCAGTCAACAAACAGCACATCATCATGATTGTCCTTGAAACCACAACAAAGCCAAAAACTTGTGCTAAATCCCCATCTAGGATTATGGCTTCAAATTCTTCACAGATGTGTTCTCGGATACACTTTGTGTGTGTGTGTGTATGTGCGTGTGTGTGTATGTGTGTATGTATGAGTGTTGTAAACGATTCAAATGTACATTTCTGTAGAGCGTACTTACGGGGGGGTTTCTACGTTTTTTATTTAGGAAGTTTTCTCTTTTGTTTCCATACAACTTCTTTACAAGACAATTTACTGTAGACACACTCGAAGACAAATTCTAATGCAAGCATTGTCAATATATAGAATACGCAAACACTTTCAAACCCCTCGTTCGAAATTATTTAACAAGTAATTTAATAAAATTAAGCTTAAGTTTTAAACTCAACAATGCAAAAATGTAAAACAAGAAAAGAATTTTATCATTAATGTTTTTTCTAGCGTTTATTAATTCTTGCTTTTAGTTGTTGTTGTGATATATGAAAATCGGCGTCCAAATTGTGCAGTCACTTTAAATTAAAGAAATATTTATAAATTAAATGATATGTAAGTGTGTCCAAAAAAACATTTTTTTTTTGCACAAATTTCTGCCCGTCTGAAGTTGTGTGAGTAGTCGCAGATCAACATGTTTTAATATTAAGAAGTTGTCAACGAGTAAATAGAAAATTTTTTAATAACAACTGTAAATAAATAGAAAGGTTCTCAGTGAATATAAAAGTTCTTAGTGTCAACTATTTCAGCATAGAAAATTTTTGCAGTGATTAGCATTTCTATATAGAACATTTATCAGTGATAACTATTTTTACATAGAAAAGTACTCACTGCCAGCTATTTCTATACAGAAAAATTCCCTGTGGCTAAAAAGGTTCTCAGTGCACACAGAACATTTTTTGCATAAAAGTAATTTCTACAATATCAATTTCCGACCCCATTAAATATATATATTCTGACTTCTTATGCATAGCGAAGTCGTTTGATCGATGTCCGTCTGTCCGTCCGTATAAGTGTTGCCTCGGCAAACTTGATTTCACAAAAACAAAAATAAATACGTAAATCCATCGGATAAGCGTCGAAAAAGGTGCTATTGGAAATCAGCATGATCGGTCCATGTCCTTCGAGGCAGCAGGACAAACGCCACGCCTACCTCTAATTTTATCATGTCATTTGGAACAATAAAGTAACTTCAATAAAAAAATTAATGTATGGGGCGATAGAGAATTAAAAAATAAGAAAAAAAACATCAAGTGAAAAAATTGGCGGTCGCTTATATGTTCCGAGTTACGGGGCTCTAAAATTTTCAAATTTTTTTATATATTAATATGGATATGATATTAAAGGATTTGAAGAGATCTTTAAGGAAATACTACAATTTTAAAAATACTTAAGTCATTACGACCCGATGCAATTTTTATATAGAATTATATTTATGTAGTAGCAAAATTTTTTTATTTTTTGACTCTCTGTCACCCCAATATAGCTGCTTTTTTCATTGAAGTTACTTCACTAAACTAGATTTACATAGGTGGTAAAGGGTATATAAGATCCAGCATAGCTAAATATAGCGCTCTTACTTGTTTATATAAAAGTCCTCAGTAACTACTGTTCGTACATAAAAAATTTCTCAGTTGCAAGTTTTTCTAAAAAGAAAATTTAAGAGACATCGAACGAAGACTGTTTTCGTACAAAATAAAAGTCGGTGATCGAACAAATGCTCCCTATATAGAAAAGCTGTAAATGACAATGTAGGCAGTGACTAGCAAATGTTGCGATACAGAAAAGTTGTCACATTCTTTTTGGATACAAAAAATCTGTCATGGTCTTGCGTATGTAACAATAACGACAAGTTTTAAGTTATAGTTCCAGCTGATTCGATGCTGACCCAGAACGGTGTAATAGCATATGCCTATCATTGAAAATTTAGCAGTGACAAAGACTAAGGTGCTTTCTCCGAACTTTGCAGTCACTAAGCCAATTGAAAAATTAATTGCATAAATAATTTCCTTCGATTTTATTCCAATTTAAATGAACTATTTTTCTAAAGTTATCGTTTATTGTTGAAATTTGTTAATCCAACAACAATAAAACACTTGAATAAAATTAACAAACAAAAACAAAATCAAACCTGTTTTTACGTATTAAAAAACAATAAAACAAAAAGTTATAAATAATCATGTCAAGAGACCACATTGCATACAATCGTAAACAGACGAAACAATAAAATTATACACAGAAAGGTTTTTGTAAAAACTTGTTTCATTTTTTCGCTCTGCACAATGCAAAACTATTTTACATTAAAATCCTATAATACAAAATATTTGAAGCTGGAACCGGAAATAACAGGAAACTAAAAAAATATGAAACCAATGAAATAAAATCAAAGAAATTTAAAACAAACAATCGAATCAACGGTTTCAACAGAGTTCATATTCTATTTAAGATGTTCAGACTGCCTGTATTGATAGAATGAAGTCAGTTAGAATTGATAAAAGAAAGATGGAATTAAATAGAAGCAATTAGAAAATAAAATAAAAATTATAACCTAAAGTTCTCACAAGAGATAAAATAAAATTGGACTGCAAATCAGCGGATGAAGTGGACGTTCAAGGACCACAACGATTATAAATGCAGTTGAATTTTAAGTGCGTTAGGAAAGCAGTAGCAAGTGATTCTTTAAACTGAAAAGCAACTAGAATAAAATAAAATACAATATCCAAAGAATCAACGGATGAATAAACATTCACGCTGTAGAAAAAAAAAAGAGGAAATACACAAAGTGTTTCCTTTTCGGCTTAAGTGGACCACCAAATATAAATCGTGCTACCTGATGACCACTTCTGCATCAATTGGTTTTATCTTCGGCTTCAATTCAAAATTAATATTATGGAACAAGAGTTTAAGGAAGCCAAATTTAATTTAATAATAATACTCGTATCCATAGAGAAATATTATAGGAATATTTGTTTCGCAGTTGAAAAAAGAAATGTTGCTAGAAAGAAGTAGCAGTGGAATCGAACAGCACCATTTTTTTTTTTTTGCATTTCCATTTTTCCATTTTTTTCCACATTTTTTTGTGCATTTTGACAATATTTTTAACAAAAAACTAAGCAGAATATTATACTTAAAAAAACAAAATGGAAAATCGTTTGGAAAAAATCAAATAGTACACAAAAAACAGTGCTTTAAAAATTGTTCGTTGTGTGTTTTAACGTTAATATCTTTTTTAACATTTTATTCTTAGTTTTTTGTTCGAAATATTGTCAAGATGCAGAAATAAAGTTGCTGTTCGATTCAACTGCAACATGTTTTTAGCAACATTTTTTCATTTAACTACAAAACAATATACATGCTCACTTGTGTATTTAGCTAATTAATCTGTTTGTTCAAACTTTCGAAAAATGTTTCGCAACTTCACTTATTTCACTTAAACAAATTTGACAACTATTTGGTGATGCCAATCTCAGGAGTAAGAAGAAACTTGTCGTTTTGTTGCCTTTAAGTATGCAACATTCTTTGGACGAAAAGACTGCAGCTCATAGTATCTCGCAACTGAAAAAAATTGTATCCAGATACATTTTTCTTCTTTTTTCCAAAAAATTACTTTAACATATTAACATTATGTTTTATTAACTTCGAGCAAATTTTTTCATATGCGCTTTTGATAGCATTTCACAATTAATGCTAAACAGAATGCATTTATCAACTTTGCATAAATAATAGCAATAAAAAATAGTTTTCTTCTCACTTGTGGTATTGGTACCACTAACTAATTGTATTATGTAGCAAAAACACTAATTAAAATCATTTATAAGGGTTAAGACATCTTACGATCTTGACGTCAAGACGCCTACAAGCAGCGACCAAAAAATTTTAATGTTTTAAAAAAGTTATCAACTTTTATTCGTGCATAAAAATTGCTTTTAAAACTATTACCAAACACGGAAAAATTAACACCTTAAAAATTTGTAAATTATAATTTTTTTTACTGCAGTGTTTATTCTGCAAAAAATCCAAAGAGCGCTTTTAAAGTCAAAAAAGTTTAAATTAAGCAAACTCTGTTAACCAAAAATAATGTTGACTGGGACTATAATATTTTCTAATTTTCTATTCTATTTTCTCTAATATATCTATTAGAATCTGGGCAAAATCTTTTATATAGAAAAAAAGGGTGTGAAGATAGCTCCGTCAGTTAGCTTCATTTTAGACAACCCTGTTATTGTTTACATACATCTCACTCAGAAAATGTTAAGTTAACAGAGTTGAATTATATTAACATTTGCGTTTGAAAAATAAAAATATTAATAAAAAAGAATATAAATGCATATAAAATTAAGTTTATATATTAATAGCAAAATATACAAAGTCAAAATATAAGGATTTTTAAAAAGAGGTCGAAAAATTTATTTTCTTTTTTTTTTTTATACAGGTATTTATCAAATACCCAAAAATAGGTAAAAATTGAAAAGGTGCGGCTTAGCGGACTACTGGGGGAGAGAGCCTCGACATTATAGATTTCAGAACTGTAAAGGTTATATTCAGAATTTGAAATCTATAATGTCGAGGCTCTCTCCCCCAGTAGTTCGCTAAGCCGCACCTTTTCAATTTTGACCCATTTTTGGGCATTTAAAAAATTTCCATATGGGGTAATGCGTAATTTCACATTTTTCTTAATTTTATTACTAAAAACCTATACAAATTCTGAATATAACCTTTACAGTTCTGAAATCTATAATGTCGAGGCTCTCTCCCCCAGTAGTTCGCTAAGCCGCACCTTTGCAATTTTGACCCATTTTTGGGCATTTAAAAAATTTCCATATGGGGTAATGCGTAATTTCACATTTTTCTTAATTTTATTACTAAAAACCTATACAAATTCTGAATATAACCTTTACAGTTCTGAAATCTATAATGTCGAGGCTTTCTCCCCCAGTAGTCCGCTAAGCCGCACCTTTTCAATTTTGACCCATTTTTGGGCATTTAAAAAATTTCCATATGGGGTAATGCGTAATTTCACATTTTTCTTAATTTTATTACTAAAAACCTATACAAATTCTGAATATAACCTTTACAGTTCTGAAATCTATAATGTCGAGGCTTTCTCCCCCAGTAGTTCGCTAAGCCGCACCTTTTCAATTTTGACCCATTTTTGGGCATTTAAAAAATTTTCATATGGGGTAATGCGTAATTTCACATTTTTCTTAATTTTATTACTAAAAACCTATACAAATTCTGAATATAACCTTTACAGTTCTGAAATCTATAATGTCGAGGCTCTCTCCCCCAGTAGTTCGCTAAGCCGCACCTTTGCAATTTTGACCCATTTTTGGGCATTTAAAAAATTTCCATATGGGGTAATGCGTAATTTCACATTTTTCTTAATTTTATTACTAAAAACCTATACAAATTCTGAATATAACCTTTACAGTTCTGAAATCTATAATGTCGAGGCTTTCTCCCCCAGTAGTCCGCTAAGCCGCACCTTTTCAATTTTGACCCATTTTTGGGCATTTAAAAAATTTCCATATGGGGTAATGCGTAATTTCACATTTTTCTTAATTTTATTACTAAAAACCTATACAAATTCTGAATATAACCTTTACAGTTCTGAAATCTACAATGTCGAGGCTTTCTCCCCCAGTAGTTCGCTAAGCCGCACCTTTTCAATTTTGACCCATTTTTGGGCATTTAAAAAATTTCCATATGGGGTAATGCGTAATTTCACATTTTTCTTAATTTTATTACTAAAAACCTATACAAATTCTGAATATAACCTTTACAGTTCTGAAATCTATAATGTCGAGGCTTTCTCCCCCAGTAGTCCGCTAAGCCGCACCTTTTCAATTTTGACCCATTTTTGGGCATTTAAAAAATTTCCATATGGGGTAATGCGATGTCGAGTAAAGGTTATATTCAGAATTTGTATAGGTTTTTAGTAATAAAATTAAGAAAAATGTGAAATTACGCATTACCCCATATGGAAATTTTTTAAATGCCCAAAAATGGGTCAAAATTGAAAAGGTGCGGCTTAGCGAACTACTGGGGGAGAGAGCCTCGACATTATAGATTTCAAATTCTGAATATAACCTTTACAGTTCTGAAATCTATAATGTCGAGGCTCTCTCCCCCAGTAGTCCGCTAAGCCGCACCTTTTCAATTTTTACCTATTTTTGGGTATTTGATAAATACCTGTATAAAAAAAAAAAAGAAAATAAATTTTTCGACCTCTTTTTAAAAATCCTTATATTTTGACTTTGTATATTTTGCTATTAATGTATAAACTTAATTTTATATGCATTTATATTCTTTTTTATTAATATTTTTATTTTTCAAACGCAAATGTTAATATAATTCAACTCTGTTAACTTAACATTTTCTGAGTGAGATGTATGTAAACAATAACAGGGTTGTCTAAAACGAAGCTAACTGACGGAGCTATCTTCACACCCTTATAGAAAAAGTATATGAGTGCGCTAAGCAACATTTTCTGTGTAAAACGTGACTCATTGCCCATCATCACTATTCTATTCTATTTAAAAATGTGAATCAAGGGCTAAAAATATTTTACAAAATCAGTATAGGCAATTTTTCTAAACAAAACATTTTTACAGTAAACATGTGTCTTAGTGTATCAGCAACATTCTCTACAGACAAAAGTATGTAAGTGACTTTAAGCAACATTTTGTATATAGAAAATATGCAATAGTGATTCAAGAACAGCATTTACTAATTGTCAACTGTGTATCAGCCGATATGAACAACTTTTTCTAAAGAGAAAGTGTATATAATGTGACTACGCCATATTTTTATTTATAAAGTGTGTAACAGTTAACTCTTTTGTAGCAACTATGAGAGTGAGTCTCAACATCATTTTCTATAGAGAAAAAAGTTACAGTGGCTTTTAGAAACATTTTCTATATAAATAAACGTGTGTATCAGTGACTCTTAGCAATATTTCTATACAGAAAATGTGTATCAGTGACTCTCCGCAACATTTTCTATCAAGAAGCTGTATTTCAACGACTCTGAATTATATATTATTTTTATCGAAAACTGCCCAAGCAAATAAAAATTAAAACACGAAATCATTTTAAATTTATTTACGTCTACGTTTGAATCGATTGATAGAAACGATAAATAGTTTGTTACGAGTAATGAAAAGAAACAATAAAAACCGATGGAAAAATTAAAAGACAGCGACGAAAAGGTTGCTTTAGAAAGAAGTAAAACCAAAGTGAGTGCGTAATTTATTATGCCTATTTGCAAGTATTAAGAAAAATGTAAAAATAAAAATTAGAGACACTTAAGTGACGTTTGTTTAAAGTGGAAGTTTAGGAGTAAAAGTACGAGCATTCTTTTCGTATAAGAAATGACAGTTGTTGCTTTAACTGTTGCATTATTTCACAACAAAGGAGTAGAATTTTGAAATAAAAATTTGATTTTAAAAGTTGTATAAGAGAGGAAAGACTTTAGTATAAATAAAAAAAGCGATTCAGGTAAGAGAGGCATTTAAACAGAGTAAATTTCTTGAGTATAAGAGTTTCACAGTCTGTACGGGTAGTTCGTTCTCTTCATACAACTGTTGCATTCAGAAATATGCTATTCTAATATTTTAATGGAAATTTCTTTTGTTACATTAATTAATCTTTATCTTTTTTGGAAACACCTGACGAAAATTTTTAGTTTTTCCTTCTTAAAAAATGGTAAAAAAAATATTTTGAGTAAAAAAAAATAAATTGAAAACAATACAATTTTAATCTTTTTACTTTAAGAGTAACGGAATATTTATTCACTATATTAGAGAAATTTACACTCCCAACTCATAACTTTTACTTACTGAAAATTGATTTTTCATAAAATAAAGAAAAAACAAAAACTGCGCATGTCCTGGTAACGAAATTGTTATTGCTTTTTTATTTTGCATTGAAACATGTTTACTCTTGGTCTCCTGTGCTCCTTTAAAAAACAAAAAAATATGGAATTTCAAAAAACCTTATAAAGCCATCCAAGAGCACAATATCGAAAAAATCTCCTTTAAACCTCTTTTATAAAAAAAAGAACACAAGCTATTTTTCTTATTTTACTTATTTATCCTCGACTGCGATAAAAGCAAATAAAATGGAAACTGCAACAAGTAGTTTTTTAATGCCGACAATGAGTTTTTTTATTATTTACTTATACTTTCACAGGAGAACAGCTTTCACTCACTCACTCTACCCAACAGAGTTTCAATAAAATTAAAAGTTTGTAAAACCATAGAATTTCCTCTTTGTTTTATATCTATTTTTGCGTTGTACAAAATGGTGACTCAATTTTTATAGACTTTACTTAATAACTTTAGGTTTACACGGGAAGGGAAAAATGACACAAAATTTAAAAATGTTTTTCTACAATTCGAAACTAAAAAAGACAATGGCACAGAAATGAATGATATGATGTAATAAAGAAATTTATCTAGTCTTATAGTGCAAAAAAATCTTTATTCGCATTTTTGCCCTGCGTCAAAGGCCTTTTATATTTAACGCATCTAGTTATTTATTACAAAAGTATCTTATTTAACTTTGAAAAGTGTGATTCATATTCTTAATTTTATTAAAGTTTAACAGGTGGCTTAGAATTAATTGTAGAAGGAACATGTGAACGATGAAGAAAGTTAAAGAAAATGTAAGAGAGAAAGACAAGAAAGAGAGTAGATGTATTTCAACAATATGAAATATCGTCATATGTGTCCTTAAGACACCAGAAACTACTCCTAATAAGGAACTTAAACTCATGTCTTACAATTGTAAAATACAAGTAAATAATCGCAATAGTATTTTAATTTATTTTTATGTAAAGTTTTAATTTATTTGTTGAAAATTGGACTGGTATCAAATCGTTTTTTTTTCAGTTAGTGGTCACTTTCGTTCAAGTTTCCATTCGTTCACTCGCTAAATGAACCAATACATAGTACTGCAGTGAAAACTCTACTTACGGACACCTCCCGCAAGCGGACACCTCTACTGAACAGACAATTTCTTCAGTGGCTTCGATGTCCGAGTATGGATTCAAATTTGTTTCACTTACATATCAATACATAATGGAATATTTAATAGCAGTGAATGCCGACCATTTCTAATCAACTATCCCGTAGACGGACACCTCTCTACAACGGACAAATCTGCTCTGACGGTCGGTGTCCGCCCACGGGAGCTTTCACTGTATTTAAACGGCAAAAATGTCAGTTTTTTAACGATGAAAAAATGTTATAAAATTGAACTTTAAAGGTGCACTATGGAGCAGAAAGTGCTCAATCAAATGACTAGATCCCTTTGTTCTTATATGTGATTCGCTACATTGAAGATTTAAATATTACGCTTTTGGCAAATTTAAGATGTTAAAAAAACTATTTTTTATTTATAGGTTTATTGACTTATTTTTTATTTATATACAATTAATAAAAATTTTCAATTAAGAAAATTTCAGTTTAAAAAAGTACAATTTAGGAAGCCATTTTGTATAATTGTAAAATTTCCTTTGCCATCTCTGATACTATTTAATATACTTCATTTGATATTATGAGTTTTTTACGCAATACTAAAACATTTCGAGAAGGTCTCTTACTACCTATATTGAGAGTATATGTTGGCACTCGCTAATAAAACCATCGGTCTTCCGGCAGCATGTAAATGCTTATCTGAATGAAATGATGAATCACCTTTACAACAGTAGTACTCGTACTTCAGCTTCTCAACTACAGCCAACGATTAATTTAGCGTTTTTTTTTGCGTGATTTACATTGTGCAATAGGAATAGCCATTCACTGAAAGGTCTACACTCTAGGGCATAGAATTTTCACCCCTTTAATAAATCCAAAAGGAGCGCAAATTATAAGTGCTCACTCGGCAATCTGTGTAAAATGTCACAACAAAAGCAGCTTTTCTAATATTCATCACATATTCTAACATGTTAATATAAAAAAGACAACCACCCCCCACCCAACTTCTATTCCCATTAAATTCACCTAAATTAAGTTATTTAAATGAAAGCTGAAGGTGATTTTTCTCAAACCTTTTGTCATCGAGGCAATTTGTTCTTAATATTCAAATGTAGAATATGTTTCTTTTGTTTTTGCAAAACTACTATTTATTTAATAAATGTTGATAAATGCCACTGACTTAAATTGTATGAATAAACTTCAGTTAGTTATATCTATTATGTGTTTTAATTAAGTTAACTACAGATCTAACACTGCAGCTTAACTTTCACCAAATATATATTCGCTCTGCATAAACAATTAAATCATCAGTAACAGAAATTGCATTCCTAGCATTTCATTTCATGTTATTTCTTGTGTAAGAATTTATTTTGTTGGAAAATTAAATGGTAAATTTATTATAATAATTTGATTTGTTAAAAAACTTATTTGAAAATCCAAACATGTTAAAACTTCTGCAATTCGCAGAATGAATTTCTCTAAAAAAAAATAATAATAATAATTTTAAATTCAAATGAAATTGTTTTAATCCTTAAGGTATGATCAGATTAGTCAAATATTTGACCAAAAAGACGTAACCACTAAATTATGTAAAACAAAAAAAAAAATATTATAAAACAATATCAGATCCTACCCAATATACAAATTAAGCTATTACATTTATTATATTTAAATTGTCGTTCGTAATGATACGTTTTAGGAAAGACAGAATAAACATTTGTAAAAAAAAATAGTGGTTATGAAATTTTTGATGTTTAAATATTTTTGACTCAAAATATCGCTAAGCCGATGTTGATGTAATTTTTACCACAGGTAGATTTATACAGCTTCGTTTAACAGCCTAGCAACACTGGATTCTAGTGGATCTAGTGTCGATTATATAAAATGAAACATATAAGAATATTAACTTATGGTACCCGGCGTTGCTTTAGTTTAGGTGTCTATCCAGGCACTGTGTAATAGATTATTGCCTTGATTTATATGGGGATCTATTCCGAACGGTTTAAATCTTATAGATCAGGAGATATCTATATTTGAAATATCTTTAAAATCTGATTTCCTGCTGATCCCTTTTTTTTAAATCCAACTTAAAATTTTAATGCAGTCGATAAAGACGTAAATGTCGGTCTTCTCTTTTTTTCTCTAATCTAGCTCCTAGCTCTGGAAATAGATGGGGACCTACCTATCGAATTTCATTTAAATCGATTAGCCCAGACTTTGGTAAAATTGATTTATAAACAAAAAAATTACCGCTTCCCATTTTTCACCCATGAGGATAAATATCTGCCGATGTTTTAAATATCATTAAAGTCGGTTCAGTCTTTTAGCCGTGATTGACGCACGCACGCACAATCAAACAAACAAACATACAAAGGGATTTTTAATACATATTAGATGATGGCACTACAACTATAGCTCATCTCAACCTCAGTAGCAACAACCAGTTTTCTCAAAAAGGCGCAATTGTTTTTAGTTTTAAAGTTCTTTTTTTATAGGGGGGAAACTCTACACCCATTGCGTAGATTTCATTTCTTCAACAATAGCCTGACAATGCCGGGTTAATAAATCTGATGTTGTTTACAAAATAAACATATGGTAGAGGGCATTGGTTACTGACATTGGTTCTTGCTCATTAGTTAACCCTTACTTTTTTCAAATAAGCAGAAAACTTTGCACACTGAGTGTGGAAAGCTTCGATTCAGATTATTATTTTTTTTTTATTAGGACCAGCACTCAGGGGATGACCCGTACTTATGCAATGCATTGTACCAGAACTAGGAAATCAAGTTGTGGGAAGGGGGTGTAGTGTGTTTGACAAGTCGTAGTTACCATACCTTCTGTATGTAACACGAGCTTCATACTTTGTTGAAGCAAAAGTCCACACACATCGTGGGCATATGCTGACTAGCTCATTCCCATCCCAATAGCTATTTTATAAGAATAAACAAAGTATCATATGTATGATACTTTGTATTAGTATTAGTGTACTTTAAGTTTGTAGAATGTAAGATTAATTTGTATTAATTCAATAATAAGAAAACATCGAAACAGAACAGTCGCAAAAAGAGGCTGTTCGCAATTATAAATAAAATAAACTATATAAAAACATTGAAGTAGTATCATTCTTAACATGGCGATCCTGCCTAATAATAAAATAAAAAGCAGTGTTATACTCGATTGGTGTTAGAAAGAAGTGGTTAAAAACAAGAGACAAAAATAAGTTAAATTGTTTAATGCCTAACAAAGCATTGAAATAATAAAGTATAATAAATATCTATATAACAAAAAGAAACTTAAATAGTTATGATTTTTATGAATACGTTGCGTAATATCTTCACCTCTCGAACTCCGACAGAATGGTCAAAATGCGCAGAAAAACGATATGTTATCATTAATTTAAAAAGCAAACAACAATAAATGGTCAACAACAAGATGAAACAAACAACCAACCCCAAGAAAACAAGAGTCATGGTCAACAACAATTGAGGGAGCAACCAGAAAAACGATAAGTTATCATTAATTTAAATATTATTATTTTTAACTTTACAAATAAATATGTAACCTAAAATATATCAAAACAAAGAAAACATTGTATAACATATTTCATAGGGACAGAAATTAAGAAAATATACATACATAAACTTTTTAGTCCTATTAATGGCTGAGAATAAATGGTCAAATATAATAGAAAAGTTAAAATTTTATAAAACTGAATTCAAAAAAAAAAAAACAAAAAGTTACAAATATAATTATTAATTAATTATTAATTAAAAAGTGAAATAATTTTGCGTGTTTTATAAAAGTGTCTAAATAGGCAAAGCATTAATATGTTGAATTAATTTTTTTATTATTCCTAAAAACTAACAAAGTATTACTGCGACACTCACGAGTCCCTCCAGTACTACTTAATCTAAGTAAAGCCCGGTTCGGTCAAAATTGGCATTGACCGATGTATGACAGCGCCATGGTAGGACGATGCATTGAATTGTATCGTATGCCACGCGGTGCCATACATACCTTTAGTTTGTAACTACTAACACGCCCCAGAAATTTTCAAATGTAAACGGTCCAGCTACTAACGAACGAGACGGTTCTATTTAAAATCAGTCCAATCCTTTAAATTTTTTTTTTTTCTCTTTTCCATAAGGGAGAAGTATAATGATATAGAAGTTAAATTTTTTTTTAGTCCTTTTTAATGATAACGATAGAAGGGAATACAGAAAGAGAAGTTAATTTTTTGTAATTAAAAAAAAAAAAAAAAGAAAAAAAGAATAGCATTGTGCAGTAGAATTTTTAATAGTATTAACGTTTTGATTCTCAGATCCTTCAAGACCACTCAATTAAAAACTTATTAACTGTCATTGCAATGGGTGGTACAGAATCAAAAATTGAAAAACCTAACGCTAACGTCGTCAATGACGTAGTGGTTAAAATTGACTTTCCCACCGTGTACTTCATAATAATCATCGGTATTTTAGCCACACAACTTCTAGTAACGCTCTACCAATTACACAAAAGATCCTTGAGAAAAAATTACACTAGAGCTGCATCTTTGGCTAACAATCTAGACAAAGTCTAATATCAGGATTATTGTTTTCCACTCTACTAGAAAGAACACTGTTTGAGAGACCTTTTCTGAAAACCTTTTGATTATAATTATATCTTTTACCTTTTGTTACGGAAGTACTCATAATAAGCATTCTCCAGTCTTATTTACCAATTTCTTCTTTTATTTACCAGTTTATTAACTGATGGAATGGGAGCTAATAGTATCAAGAGCTAAGGCAATAAAAGAGGAATTCCTTAAATCCTATAAATGCTTAAATACTGACAGAGACACTAAACTCGAAACCGTCAATAAGCATGTAAATATCCTTCAAAATCAATTAGAAAAGCTCAGAGTACTCCTTAATACAAATTATAATAGATTAACAAAAGCTCATCAAACCTCAGCTGATAACTTTTATTCTGACCTACGTGAAAAATTAATTTCCGTAAGTTATCGAAAAAATTTTAAAATCCTTGTTCCACACTCAATCCATGAACCAATAGTGTTCGATCTTTTACCCGAAACAGAACAAAAATCCAAAATGCCTCAAACGTTAATTGAATTTCTAAATACAGCCTCAAGGTTACTTCCAGATTTCAATGGAAATTCTGAAAACCTGCAAAGCTTTATCGACGCCATTAATTTGGTAGATTCGATTAAAGAAACACACGAATCAGTAGCTGTAAACCTTATCAAAACAAAATTGAGAGGAACAGCAAGAAATCTAATTTCATCTGAAACTACTTTACAAGAAATAATCTCAAAACTAAAATCAACGGTTAAAGGTGAATCCGTTGACGTAATTAATGCCAAATTAATGAGCACAAGACAGTCCGGAAAAAACGTTAATGCCTACGCCCAGGAATTGGAGGAATTGACGAAAAAATTGGAATCCGCCTATATTACTGATGGGTTACCCCATGAAACAGCCAACAAATATGCTACTCGTTCAGCTGTTACGGCTATAACCAAAAATAGTTCCAATGATAGAGTTAAAATGATAATGCAATCAGGCAACTTTAACAACATGAATGAAGTATTAACTAAATTCATAAGTAGTTGTACTGAAGCCTACGGTCAGGAAAACTCTATCCTAAGCTATGGCTTTAAACGCCAAAATAACAATAATAACAGTAATCATGGAGGAAATAACAATGTCAACCCTAACCGAAACTTCAATCAAAACCGAAATTATAGAAACAATAATAGCAGGTTATATCGTAATAACGGGTCAAACAACCACAATTACAATAACAATAACTCAGGTTCTTATCGTAACAATAACGATAATAGAAATCGTCATAACTATCCACAGAACAGAAACCGTTATAATAACGCACAAAACGGAAACATAAATCTAGCTGCCGAAGCCTCGGGAAACGAGCAGCGACCCCTAAATACTCGATAAATACAAAAACCTACAATATTAACTTGAATTTGTGTAGCTATTTACGATCTAGAACTACCCTAAATGACAATATTTCAATTTTTTTAATAGACACTGGAGCTGATATTTCAATTATCAAGCACAACCAGGTCCTAAATGAGTCAATTAATGTCTACAATAAAAAAAACCTAAATGGTATTGGCCAAGGTATAATTTCAACTTTAGGCAGTGTACAATCCGAATTAAAAATAGATAAATATCTAATAAAACATACTTTTCACGTAGTCAGGGATGACTTCAAAATACAGGCAGACGGAATAATTGGAATGGATTTTATACGAAAATATAATTGTATATTACAATATTCCAATAATAAAGATCTAATGATTACTCGATCAAATGAAATCGATCATGACATTGGAATACCCCTTAGAAACGGTCCAACCATAAACTCAATATCACTTCGTGCCAGATCTGAGGTTATAAGACCCATACAATTTGAATCATCCGAACAAAATGTTTTAGTACCTTATCAAACAATTCAAAACGGCGTTTATGTCGCAAATACAATAACTTCCAAATCAAACCCTTTAGTAAAAATTATTAATACCACTGAACAAGATTTGGTAATTTCTGATATTAAACTTATTACTGAAACACTTAAAGATTATAAAATTGCCAAACTAAATTGTACACTTGCCAAATCCAAAGAAAAAATGGAAAGACTTTCCAGAAACTTCCCAACTTTTGTTGAAAAAGATTTAAAATCCTTATGCCATGAATTTATAGACATTTTCGCTCTAGAATCTGAAAACATATCTGTCAATAACTTTTACAAACAAAGACTCAAAGTAAATAATACACAACCTGTTTATATAAAAAACTATCGCATTCCACATTCCCAAAAAGAGGAAATAAATAACCAGGTTGATAAGCTAATTAAAGACGATATTGTTGAACCATCCACTTCAGATCACAATAGTCCCATACTCTTGGTACCAAAGAAACCTTTACCTGGTAATACCCAAAAGAGATGGAGACTGGTAGTAGACTACAGAGCAGTTAATAAAAATTTAATAGCTGATAAATTCCCGTTACCTCGTATAGATGACATTCTTGATCAATTGGGCAGAGCTAAATTCTTCTCTTGCCTTGATCTTATGTCAGGTTTTCATCAAATAGAGCTGGAAGAGGAATCCAGAGATATCACTTCCTTTTCCACAGATAAAGGATCCTACAGATTTAAAAGATTGCCGTATGGTCTAAAAATAGCCCCAAATTCCTTCCAACGCATGATGTCGTTGGCTTTTTCAGGTCTATCTCCAGCACAAGCATTCGTGTATATGGATGACCTTGTAATTATTGGTTGTTCAAAGGAACATATGTTACGAAATTTAAAGAACGTATTTGCATTATGCAGGAAACACAATCTGAAATTACATCCAGACAAATGTTCATTTTTCCGCACTGAAGTAACATTTTTAGGACACAAATGTACTGATCAAGGTATATCTCCTGATGATAGCAAATTTTCTATAGTACAAAACTATCCAACACCAAAGAACGGTGATGAAGCTAAACGCTTCATAGCATTTTGTAATTATTACCGAAGGTTCATACCAAACTTTGCTGAATCATCTCGACATATTACTAGATTGTCAAGAAAAAATGTGTCTTTTGAATGGAACCAAGATTGCGAAAGATCGTTCCAATACCTTAAAAACCAATTATTAAGTCCTAAAATTTTACAATACCCTGATTTTTCTAAAGAATTTTTTATTACAACAGACGCAAGCAAACACGCTTGTGGTGCTGTCCTTAGTCAAGAAAAACAAGGTATACTAATGCCAATTTCATACGCTTCTAGATCTTTCACTAAGGGTGAAAGTAACAAATCTACCATAGAGCAGGAATTAACTGCAATACATTGGGCTGTAAAATATTTCAGACCATACATTTACGGCAAAAAGTTTGTAATCCAAAGTGATCACAAGCCATTAACTTACTTATTTTCCCTGAAGAATCCATCATCTAAGCTCACTCGTATGAGGCTTGACCTCGAGGAGTACGACTTTGTAGTCGAATATATTAGGGGTCAGGAAAATACCGTGGCAGACGCTCTGTCACGCATAGAGTTCAAGGATATTAAAAATATTGAAGTAAATAAAGTCCTGAAGGTAACAACAAGACTTCAGACTAAAACAGGAGGAGAAAGTATGAATAAAACTCCTCGAACAGAATCAGTCAAATTTAAAATATATGAGGCTATAAATGCCCAAGAGCATCGTAAAATACCTAGATTGTATTTTACTAAGGATAAAGTAATTATCCATAAGGGAAAGCAAGTTCTTTCCGAATTTCAGTTGAAAGATCTCATTATTAATAGAAATGTCGACCTAGGTCAACTCTTTCTAAAGCTTGCAAAAATAGCTAATAATATTGGTCTCACAACATTGCTACTCTCACTAGATGACAGTATGCTTATTTACCTAGGAACAAATATGGAAACCTTCAAATGTAAAGGTAATAAAATCTTGCAAAATTCTAATTTAACAATTATGCTCGTACCGAAACTGACTAAAGTTTCTACTGATTCTGAAAAACTGAGAATTATGCAAAAATATCATGATGATCCCATTACAGGTGGACATCCAGGCATAACTCGTATGATAAAAAAAATCCAACTTCAATATCATTGGAAAGGCATGACTAGAGATATAGCTAGATACGTCAAACAATGCCTTCAATGCCAAACCAACAAAACCACGGTTAAAGGCAAGGAGCCCTTGGTTATAACACCAACTCCCCTAAAAGCATTTCAAAGAGTGATAATCGACACAATAGGCCCCCTTCCACGGTCTGATTCACAGAATGAATACGCTGTGACTATAATGTGCGATTTAACTAAATACCTAGTAGCTATCCCAATATTGAATAAATCAGCCAGAAATGTTGCGAAAGCCATTATGGAAGATTTTGTTTTAGTATATGGTCCAATGAACACAATAATTACGGACCTAGGGACAGAATATATAAATCAGGTACTCACAGAACTATGCAAGCTAATGAAAATAGAGAAATTACACTCTAATGCTTACCATCATGAAACACTCGGTACAGTTGAAAGATCTCACAGAACTTTCAACGAGTATTTAAGATCTTATGTTTCATCTGACAAATCAGATTGGGATAATTGGTTAAAATTCTTTGTATATTGTTACAATACAACTGCATCTACAGCTCATGGATACTGTCCATTTGAATTGATCTTCGGAAAAATTCCAACGGAACTAGATTTTACCAATACCAATAGCATAGAACCTCTTTACAACGCTGAAGCTTACGAAAAGGAAGTTAAATTCAGACTCCAAGTAGCTCAACGTAGAGCTGCTAGCCTCATTGAAAATGCAAAACTTTTAAGACAAAATATATCCAATGAAAATTCTAATCCTATTACACTCTATATTAATGACTCTGTTCTTGTCCGCAATGAATCAGGACACAAACTGGATGCGGTCTACAAAGGTCCCTTCACAGTCACTGACATTGATAATTCAAACAATGTCACATTAATGGACACTAATGGTAAACTTTTTACTGTCCATAAGAACAGAATTAAAAAATTACCTAAATAAATAAATTCACAGTAAACTGTCGAATAACGCTTTATATAATTTTTTCCCCCACTTTTCATATTCTTTTAATAACGTTAGTTTTTACTTAAAACTTATAGAAATAACATAGTAGATTTATGTTATTAAAATAGCGTTAACTATTTTAAGGGTTTTTATTGAATAATGCTATTTCAGCAATTTAAGATTCTCTTATTCCTTTCTCTCTTCTCATTTTAAAAAGGGAAGGGAAGGATAAATCCTTTTATTTAATCAATTAAATATATACTCTTTTACTTTTTTTAATTTTGTTTAATTTCGTTTTTTTTTTTTGTAAAAGACCTTTATTAATAAAAACAGTCTTTATTTTATTCTATTTATGCTTGTAATATATAAAAGAATAATCAAATAGTATTGATTATTCTTTTCCGGAAAAGGGAGGTGTAGTGTGTTTGACAAGTCGTAGTTACCATACCTTCTGTATGTAACACGAGCTTCATATTTTGTTGAAGCAAAAGTCCACACACATCGTGGGGATATGCTGACTAGCTCATTCCCATCCCAATAGCTATTTTATAAGAATAAACAAAGTATCATATGTATGATACTTTGTATTAGTATTAGTGTACTTTAAGTTTGTAGAATGTAAGATTAATTTGTATTAATTCAATAATAAGAAAACATCGAAACAGAACAGTCGCAAAAAGAGGCTGTTCGCAATTATAAATAAAATAAACTATATAAAAACATTGAAGTAGTATCATTCATAACAGGGGATAAAGGGAGTAGTGCCTGTGGACATTTGATTTGAATCATTGAAAGTGGCAGGAAAGACCTCTGCGGGGAGTTTATTCCACATACGAACTGTTCGGCTAAAAAACGAATTCTCTCTGTAATGCGTAGTGCGATTCACTGGCCAGTCGACCACAAAGGAATGCGCTTTTGATGCAGAACACGTTGCGCGTACGAAATTACGGTTTTCAGGAACAAGTTCCCGTATTTCATAAGAGCACATTCCATTGTAGTAACGATAAAACAGTGAAAGACACCCCACATTGCGTCGATGCTCCAGTAAGTCAATAGAGCTGGATACCCTACTGTCACCGATGAGCTTCTTCGCTCTCTCCTGGACGCGGTCGAGTAACTCCAAAATAGACTTTGAAGCACCGGCCCACACATGAGAGTTGTATTCCATTTTCGGTCTGATAAAGGTGACATAGATAGTAAGGAGATCAGAGGGACTGAAGTATTTCTTTCACCGTTTCAAAAAACCTAGGCACTTGAATGCTTCTTTTGCGACATGAAAAATATGCTGGTTCCAACGAACATCACATTGAATTTTTATGCCAAGAACATCGAGAGCTTCTGATTCCTTAATATATATATCACCCATAATTACAGATGAGGTAGCATATTCAGCCGCACGCCTGTGCGAAAGCACACAGCACTGGGTTTTATGAGCGTTAAATTGAACCCTATTCGCAAGGCCCCATTCGGAGATTACCAAAAGGTCGCGATTAAGGGTATCATCCATGTGCTTTCGCACAGCCCCAATTTCCCGATGGCTTGGTCTATTGCGAAAGGAAAATGAATGGCATATGCTACTGTCATCCGCGAAAGAATAGATAGGGTTGGAAGTCTGACGTAGAAGGTCATTAAGAAAAATAAGAAACAGGGAAGGGGAAAGAACGGAACCTTGCGGTACCCCTGAATTTACCTTGAACTCGTTTGATGCGATCCCATCTATAACAACTCGTATAGTGCGATCCCTGAGAAAGCTCGATATAAGTCGAGAGAAAAGCAAAAAGTTTTGATATGAGTGCACCATGCCACACTCTATCAAACGCCTTAGAAATATCTAGAGCCACCACCTTACTTTCGCCGAAATGGTGAATGGATTTACACCACTTTTCCGGAAGGAAGGCCAGTAAGTCACCCGTAGAGCGTCCCCTACGGAAGCCGTACTGCCGGTCACTAAGTAAGCTGTTGGACTCCAATTGCTCTAAGCGATATGAGTTTTTCTTTAAGGCTTGAACAATCAAAGCCTTGCCTTTGCAGGTTGAGTGCTCGACAGGCTCTCGAATACCTGTCTGCCAAATTGTTTTACCTGTCATTGTTTTTGTAGGAATTTACATTATATGAAAATATCTTTTCACTGTTTGGTAAGGTGATTTGCTAATGTTGTAGGGCTCCAAACGCAAGCAGTCATTTAGAGTCACTGCCCCTATATTTTCGCGGGACAACGCAACTCGCAAGAAATAAGATTACCAGATTATTCTCTGGATGTCATTTATTTGTGTATTAGACCAAAGCAAGTCAATGGCAATAGTTGGTATTTTAAACAGTGTATTTACACATTTCATGTTTTCCCAAAGAATCTGTACCTGTAAGGAGACGCCAATCAGCTTGTAACTTTTTAGTAAGTTGCATGTGCAACTTGTATTCTTAAAGGGAATCATAATGCCAATGAAACGGACTAGTCTAAGGACTAATACGATTGGATTGACAGAATAACCGCCCGATATTGGTTAATGATGTTAGTACATCCGCGACCATTTCCATCACTCTGTATCCAGACTGCTAGTATTTCCGACTAGCACTCTGAATTAATTTGGGAGACGGTGTGAGATCCTTACGACAGAATAAAAAGCATCTATTGTGACATTAATCGCGATGTACAATGCCAGCAACAAAAATAGTCAATAAACTGTATGGTTTTAAATATTCTCGTCTTAACTTCTTAACTAATAAAAAAGATCTTCTAAATAACTTAAAATTGTAATTTAATTTCTTAAAAATTCTTTTAAGCCACACGTAAGTACATAAGACCAATTGTAATATTCATCATACTTAAAAATTTATTTCGACGCATGTAAATTTGTTGTTACACTTCATATCAAACGATAGATTCCATTTTAATGACATCAAATTAAAAGAAAAATCTTTTATGACAGACTAGTGAAAATATTTTTTAATTAGCAATTTTATGCAGTTACATGTTGGTGACTACTAGCGGGCGGGTGAGTATATGAACACCCTCATTAAAATGTAATTTCTATAGGCTCACAAACTTAAGTGAAGTGACTGCAATTACGTATGAGCAGTAGACAAGGTGAAATCTATAAACACGACAATATCTTTTAGAAATTATATGAAATGTAATAAAGGGAAGTGTCTCCTTCTACGAGTTCTAAAAATAATTTAAACTGTAGAAATAAAAACTTTTTAATTTAATTTTATTTTGGTTATTAAGTTTTTCGTCAACATTTTAAAAGTGCTGTATTCATTTTTAATTTAACAATAATTTTAACCTTAAATTAAAAGTCGATAATTTTTGTCATTTTACTAGGCGTTACTTCCCTTAAATATTAATATTTTTAATTAGCTAGAAGGCATTATGGGTCGATACAATTAAATACATTTTGATATTGAATTTATGTCAATGTGAAAATATGATGGACTCTTGCTTGTTCGGCCAGTCTATCTGTCTGTCTATTTGTCAGCCTAGTACGACTTTGGTTAAATACTTTTTGGGCTGTTCATCTAAATAGTTGATGAGATTGTTGCTACACAATCTATTTTGTATATCTGCAACTGACACTCATTGCAGCCAACTATGCTGCTGCTGCCGATATCCTTATCAGTACAGTCGATGAAACAACCCAGCAAGCACTGAAATTTTACTTTAAATTGAGTATATTAAAAAAAAGCTTCTGGTTAAATGGTATGAGTTTAAAATAATTTATTTGAAAATTTTTTGGTGATAATAGTTTTCATTTGAAGTGTTCCTTGTGCTGGATTGCTTCAAAATGTCTATTTTCTAGCTACATAAAAATTCGTGATATCCTTACTAAAATGAGCATAAAATCGATTAATTTCCGGTAAATTTTTTTCCTCTTCTTGCGATTGTGTAGTATAGTCCGTCGCGGCCATTAGAAATGATTAATTTTTGGCTCTCATGTAGATTACGGGTACAAGCCCAGACACTTTAAAGTCGTAACGTGGTTAAGGAAATGAACATGCAATGACAATTTTACAAATTCTCAAAATCTTATGCAAATGGCAATTAAAAAATAAATAAAATTATAAAATAATTCGATATAAAGTAAGGATCTTAAATCGATTATTAGATCGTTATTAGATTCATATCCAAGAACTTATGTTATACTGTCGCTACAACATTGTTTTGATAGGCAGTTGCATGTGGGTAAACTGGAATCTAGATAAACTCCAAAGCTGCTTCATCAAGGCAAAAATACAAAACAAAGTTAAAAAATACTATGCTGTCCTAATAATCGAAATTAAAACCAAACTTGAGTCTTTGTATTTTTAAAGCGATTCAACGTTACTCTTTCGCATGACACCACGCTTGGGCTCAGAAAGCAAAAGTCATAATAACTTTTATGCAAACGCACAAGTGTTATATTTTACTGCAAAGACTGACTGTATTCGTCGGACATTACTTTCAAAGTAAATAGTTTTCTGTTTGGAAAATCTGATTACAACGACAGACAGGACATTTTGGAGATGAAATATTTTTTTTACGCCAATAAACCTGAGTGCGATTCGCTAACTCAAGCCAATACCACAATCGTTATATTTTTGGACATTTTCTATGGTAACGATTAATTGATTCATTAACATCAGCTTAACGATAATGGACACATTTATTTTTCTATTAACAAAATTGAAATTGAGTTTATGTCTTCTGTGTCTATTCTTATAGGTATGCACGAATGTACATAAAGGCATGTTGTTTGTCGTTTATTTTATCGATAGCTTTAACAGAGCAAAAATTATAGTCGCTTTCTTAACGACGATTAACTTGCTCACAACATCAGCTGGATTTTAGCAACATTGATGATCGTTAAAAGTGTTGCTGAATAGCAAAATCGTTGATTTTGTTGTTAAGTCAATTTAACTATCTGAGTTATTTCGTGTTTGGAACTTAAACAATATGCCTCTCTCCACCTTTATTTTCGACAGAATTTTTTTCTTGCTAGGCTGCGTTTTTTTTAACAACTGTAAATACTGTTTCAGTTATTTTAACTTACTCAGGATTTTTCATCAATATTTTTCAAATTCACAGCTCGCTTACCTGAAAATAAAACAAGAAAAATTTTAAATTTACTTTAAAGAATTACTAAAAAATATTTAGATTCACTCTAATGCATGACAAAACATCTGAAATGCATTAAAAATGATAAAGAAGCCCTTCACCACATTAAAAGAAGATCATAAGTTCAAACCCCAACAGAACTTAGAGTAGAAAAGGCAAAATAATTTTTGTCAAATAGCAGCGGTGGATTAAAGGCGACTAAATATAAAACTTCAGTTCGAACCTTCCGAATCTGATGATTTGAGGTGAAAAGTGATATCTTTGAAATGTAATTTATCAAAATGTGTCGTGTATTCACAAGTATTTTTATATTTAATTATTATTTATTATTTTTGTTTTTTTACTAATGGTTTCTACTTCTTCATTATATTCGAAACCACAATCATGAACACATTTAAATATTACCAAATATTTAAATAACACACGCTTCTAGTATTATATTCTAGCAATAAAAAACTGCAATCATTTAGCTAAAAATTCTCTGACTATTTGTGCGTGATTTCAATATCACAGAAATCCTACAGTCGCTTCTGAGCAATTTTAGTAGTTAGAGGTTCAAATGTTTTACAAAACTGTTCATGTACTGCACATTACATTATTCGACTGATCAGACTCTTTACGTAAAATGTAGGGGCGAACTTACAAAAAGAATGCTCTAAATACAGCATATTAAACCCTACTTGGAGATAAATATCAGGGGTAAACTTTCAAAACGCGATAATACGTTTATTTAATTCTAAGGTATCCTTTGGTCGAATCCATTGTCGAGACTTCCTAATTTTGTTTTTAAAGCTTTTTTTTTTGTCGTAATATATAAATCTTATTAAGACAACTAGTTCATTTTAGTTGTAGACAATAGAGTATTGTTGGCAACTGTATGTTTCAATGTGATAAACATTTCCAATGCCGTATCTTTTCAAAAATTTGTTCTGTACAATAATTAAAAAATAAAAAAACAAATTTTAAATCAAACGATAAAATTTATATTTCCCTCGAAAGAAAAATGGTAAAAAATTAAATTAGATTCCTAGTAAAACAGTACAGTAAAAAATGTACTTAACATTTTTAATTAGAAATAAAAAAATTAATCAAAAACATTTTCCAGCAACAACAACAACGATAGACAACAAAAACAATTTAACTTTAACATTTTACACGATTTGGGTTGGCACAAACAAGAGGTAATTTTTCCATGTTACAACAGACATTTTACCGCCCTGTTTACGTTTGGGTCAAGTCAACAACAAAACAGAGGATGTGAAAACATAAAAAAAACAAATATATTAATGCAAACAACAAGATGAAAAGGAACAAAAATATTGTTTAAGAGACCGAATACCGAATGTTACAGATTATTAAACGTTTTAATAAAAATTTGTAATGCAAGTAATTAATTTATGCAGAATTTTAATTCTTAAATGTTTTATCGTTTTAATCACTTTTAAATTGTTATTAAAGAAGTGTCTGTTTTACAAATATATTATTATACGAGGTAATAATAAGAAATTCATTTAAATTTCTGTAGAAAGTCTGATTTAGAGATGGCCTAAATTTTTTGCCACTCGTTGTCCTTTATTTCGTTGGGTGTTTTATCTTTCATATAAAAGTGTTTTACAACATTATGGGATACATTTTCTTTTTCGAATTTGCTTAAAATATCCTACGATTTAATATTTCGCAGTTTTAAAAATTCTTGGGTCATTTCTTGTTTTAAATTTTTTTTTTTTTTTGCTAATGTATGAATAGCATTTTTTTAGTACAGCGTAAAAGTTTTGATTTCAAGGCTAATGTCGATTTCAAAGTCTATAAATAAAAATATTACACATTTTCGACGAAAGTCTTTATTTGTAACCTACTTTAAAAAAAAGAAGGAGATTATCAGTTTGACGGAATATGTTGCTTTTTTATGTTTTGTCAATTCTGAACCGATTTTGAAAAATTTTCTTTATGTAAAGTGATTGGTCTCGTTTTAAATACATTTCATAACCTTAAAAATTAAAGGGTGTCCCCATTTTTTTACGTGAATTATGAACCGTAGAGGGCACCACTTCAAAATTAAAAAAACTGCATACCATTTTAGCACTCAATGGCAGAAAATAATATAAAATAAGACTAAAAACTAAAGGGTGTCCCCATAGGTGACCTATTTTTAAACCGTTATAGACAAACGCTTGAAAATTAGACAGAATGACGATTGCTATGACCGTTATAGTAACAATTATTAATTTAAAAAATTATAAATTAAAGGGTGCCCCAAAAGTTAGTTAAATTTTATATATACGGCCAAACTTTTAAATAGTTGTAGACAGACGGTTGAAATTTGCAATTGCTAACTCCTCTACAAGAGGTATAAAATTTGGATTTTAAAATTAATGGGTGTCCCAATAGTTAATGTAATTTGTATATGGCCAAACTATTGAACAATTGTAGACAGACGGTTAAATTTAACAAGGAGCTGTAGTGCCTATGCCCGCTTTAACAAATATAAAGTTTGGAGATGAAATATGAGGGTGTCCAAATAGTTAATGTAAAATGATGTATGTGGCCGTACTTTTAAACCGTTATAGACAGACAGATGAAATACGTTTTAAAGTCGGTTTTTTTTGTCAGAATTATGCACTATTATGTTACAAATATCTTATTCATATTTAAAACGTAGCAATAATAACAACAAAATATTGGACATAATTTCAGTATTTGTCATGCAAAATTGCAGGTTTTAACATTTTAATATTAGTTTTAAATCGAAAAAATCAAGTGCTTGATTAAACTTATGCAGATTTTTAGAACTTTAGTAAAACGTAAACGTTTCAGAAGGTTATTTTCAGAGTTGATTTCGCCCAGCTAATTTAATGTTAGTAAACTAAGACTTGAAACGTTAAGATGCATAGAGGAAATATAATTATTTCTTCTTATATGGAAGAAACCGTTTCATAAGACGAATATTAAGTACAAATTCTAAATGATTAAAATGAGTGAGATGTGACTATAAAACATGAAAAACAAGAAACGGAGATTGCAAACAAAAGTGCGAGATGTACCTCGCCCATGGTGCAACTTTTTTAGAGTTTTCGTTCATAAAAAAATCAACTTTCTAGTCATAATTTCTTCCCAATTAATATATCAGTACCACTACAGAGGTTAACAAAAAGATTAAAAGTTAAATTTTCAATAAGCATTAAATATTAACGTTTTATTACTGCTTATTTTATAAAAAAAAGTTTTAAGAGATGAAAAGTCTCACTGTGACTAGAAACAAACATTAAATGTTAAAAAAAAACACAATTCACTTTTTGATTTAAACTGCCACTGATACGTATGAAACCGATAATTATGTTGAAAAATGAACGTAAAATAAAAATAAAAAATAATAAAGTTTTAATTTCATACAAGTAATAAACGAGTGTTAATTTGAAGCATAAACTAAATTTAGAAAATTTAACATTAAAATATAAACACCAAACAACTTTTAGATATAAAAAACGAAGTGAAATTATAAAACAACAGCAAGAGCTTAAAAAACACACCACTTCAATATTATGGCCAGCGTCCACAAAAAGAAACAAGTATAATTATTTTATAGAACACATATCATCAGCAACATCATCATCATTATCTTCTTCATTGGAATTCCAAAACTATGATCCAGCAAAACATTCAACAAAAACATGCAGAGAGAAAAGTTTTTATTTATGTTGTATGAATGTTATTATTAGAATCAAGTGTCTAGTATCTCACTACTTTTGAAACAACTTATTAAAAAAAAAAAACAACTTCAACGAATAAAAATATTCCAGTCATTTTGCATTAGAGACAGAAGATTTTGGTACCAAAATATTTGTTTGGTATTATTTTCAACCAAAAATAAATGCTTAAAGCAAAAATGTTTGCATTTATTTGTCTTAAGCTGATTTAGGAAGATTATCCTTTTATTTCCTTAACGGCCAAAAGCAAGAAAACGTATTTCTAGAACGTTCTAAAAAATCCTACATAAAAAAGTTTGACGTGCTATTTTAAAGCCAAAATTAATTTAAACTGTGAAAATGTGCTTGAAAATAAATAATAATACGAAATTTTCTTAACATTTTTTTTCTGTCAATAAGTTTTCGGGATTCTTTTTGGAAAATGTGCGTGAAGATGAAAGAGCCGAATAAACCATGACTTTTAACAAAATATATAGCATGCGATAAAAAAATGCTATTTGTTGCACATTAAACCTCTTAGTAGAAACTTCAGACTTTGTAAACGAATACGGTCATTTAAGAAGCACTTAAAGTTTAAGTTAAAACCTAAAACAAAATATCTACTAAAAATATTCGTTTAGGAAAAGGCGTTAAACAGTTTCTTTAAGAATGTGATAAGAGATAATGTACCTGCATTACATTTTAGTGACCAACTAGTGCATAGAAAAGATTCAAACTTTGTAGCGTGATTAGTTCAATAGCTGCTTACGAATTTTCTCCGTAGCGATACAGATTCATGTCATTGAAAATAAGCAATTCTTTACGAAACAAAGACTTAACACTGTTCACCGGTTTGGAAACAGTCAACACAACGGGTGGGTTTTACCAGGTGAATCTCCCAGAAGAGCGCAAAGATAGAAAATTTGCCTCACGAAGTTGAGGACACGAACGTTTTAAAACAAATTAATGCACAGTTTGAAAAAAGGGAAGATAAAAAATTCTCTATTATTAATGGCCAGTGAAACAAAGAATACCATAAAAAGTCTCTCATGCAATAAAAAAAAAAAATTATAAAACCGGTTTTAAATTGATACCTGATTTACTTTTTCCAATGGATTTTATAATTTAACGATGACTTTTATGGTTTTAAAATTGAAAACAAATAATTCGGTGAAAAATGTTTCGAGTGGAATCTCTACAACAAAATCTTATTTTGAGAATGTTTTCAAATCTTTGCAGAGTTACAAAAACATGGCGATTTTCAACTGGCTAAATCATAGTTATGAAGAAATTAAAAAACTATAATTTATTTCCAATCATTTTGGATTGACTTCACATTTTATACGTACAATGTGAGCAAAGATAAATACGGGCAGTTGAATACGTTTTATGAAAATGTAGCTGGCTATAAAATTTTGCTCCACACATGAAACAATTTTCTAAGCTCAATTTAAATAAACTGTTTTACAGTTTAATAGCTCTGTTTGCGCCCTTCCAATATGTTGAATTCTCCGAGATTGAAAGCTTTGATCACAGTAACAAAATCACTCACAAACTCATCGTATATTAAAAAAAAAAAAATTCTAAAATTCAATTTGCACGCTGTATTTAAAAAAAACGTATGTAACTTGACGTGTTTATCTTTACACACAAATACGTTCAGCCTAATGTCGGCCTGTGTCTGCATTTCGAATGTGAGTATACAGTTCAGTTTTCCACTTCAAAATGAAAATAATTGATCACAGAGGAGACCGTATCTATTACTAAAGGCCGAAGTTAGCTGTAGAATAAATACACATATCGCATGCAATATTTTTTAACCGTATTGAAGGCGACGTAATTCGCTTTTACAAGTGTTTTGACAAAAACCGAAATTTTTTTAATTATTCTTTTGGCGTTGCGTTTAGGCCCTAAAAAAAACTTTTTGGGTCTTTGAATTCGATTTATTATTTTGAGTCTTTTTCAAAATTAAAAAAATATTGACCAATTTTTTTCTATGAACAATTGTTCCCTTGTTATTGCACGCAATTATAATACATATGTACTCTCGTATATAATATCCTTTATTTTTCCCTTTCATCTTTTAGGTACTTTTTGGAACTGCATCGCAGGAAATTGTAGAACGATAAAGTTTTTAATTTAAAAAACAATTTAATTTAACTTTGATACTCTGTGCTGCTTTTCCACTGCTACTGCTGATTACTTTAGGGAGTTTGCATTAATATTAAGTAGTAGTTTTGTTGCTGTTGTTTTTGAAGACTTGGCGGTTAACAGCATAACAGAGGCCTTCAAAAAGGCCTTATATAATAAATACATGTATGCTTTGATTCACATTAATGTACATAAGAATAATTCACATAATTGCTGGTGAAAGACGGAAAAAGGATTTAGTATTTGGTAAAATGAAATTTTATCTGACATTTAACAAAAGCAGAAGGTAAAAGAGGAAAAGATGTACTGAGGCGCCTATAAGAATGATTCTTCGTGGAATTTTTTTCTCAGCTCTCTGAGGTCCTATAGCACTGTGAAAAATTGTTAAAATGAATTTAATCGTGGCCGAAGCTCGCTCAAAGACGAATTCCGTGAAGGTCGTCCAAAAACGGTTGTTGTGCCAGAGAACATTGATGCCGTGTGTGAACTCATAATGCAAGATAATGCGACATACCGAGAGATAGAGACATCCTTGGACATTTCTTCCACCAGCATACATTCGATACTGCATGAACACCTGGCCGTAAAAAAGGTTTGTTCTCTTTGGATCCCGCACAATTTGAAAGTCGCCCAAAAAAAGGCTCGTGTCGATTGGTGCAAAGAAATGTTGCAAAAATACGATTGCGGTGCTTCAAAAGACGTTTATAAGATCGTCACAGGTGACGAATCATGGATCTATGCGTATGAGGCCAAAGCGAAACAAGAATCGACCGTGTGGGTCTTCAAAGACGAGCAAAATCCAACGAAAGTTGTTCGTGGAAGAAGCACTTCGAAGCAAATGGTCGCCTGTTTCTTCGGCAAAACTGGTCATGTGGCGACTGTTCCGCTTAAGCAACGTAGGTCGGTCACTTCTGAGTGGTAAACTACAATTTGTTTGCCTTAAGTCATCGGAGAAATTCGAAAAAATAAGAAGAGAAGACGAATCATTGTTCACCATGACAATGCGAGCTCTCACACATCGGCTCAAACCAAAGCGTTTTTGACCAGCCAAAACGTCGAATTAATGGGTCATCCTCCGTACAGCCCTGACTTGGCACCTAATGACTTCTTCTTGTTTCCGCACATCAAGAAAAAAAATGCGTGGTCAACGATTTTCGTCGCCAGAAGAAGCTGTTCAAAAACCATGTTTTAGAGGTGTCTCAATCGGAGTGGAAAAAGTGCTTCGACAACTGGTTTGAGCGCATGCAAAAGTGTATAAATCATGCTGGAGAATACTTTGAAAAACAATAAAACCATTTTTGATTATAAATATTCGCATTTTCACTATTAGGCCAGAAATATATAAAGCAGCCATCGTATTAGGAATCACCATAAAAACCATAAAATTTAGGCATCTGGTTCTTTTATGAGAACGTTACAGTCCAAAGTTTCTATGGAGACATGATGTGCATCAAACAATTTGCAATATGATTAATTTGTTTAAAGAAAATTGTTACAAATATTTAGTTCAATTAAATAAATAGAAATTGTTCTAAAGATTTGACGTCATTTTATAATTTTGCCAGAGGATTTTTCAGGTCGCATTTTCATGCCAATTAACCGAAACTACTTTTTCACTTAGAGGCCCCTGGTTCACTGAGTGTAAAAATTGCCCCCTTAGTTTTAAGTTAAGTTAAGATAGTACCGAGATCTTAAAAGCAGGATATATCCACTCTTAAAAAAACGGATTAAAAAACGATCTTAACGGATTAACGAACGATCTTAACGAAAGAAAAGTGAACGCAACAAAAAATTGCCATTTTAAAGGAGACACTTCTAGCTTAAACTGGCCTATTAGGCAAAGGCCTTTCATTGTCTACCGCTGAGGAAGCATTAAAATACAGCACGTACGCATTTTTCATTATAATAAACTTTTCATGTGTATGTGTGTGTTGCTGGAAAAATAGTTTTACTCAAAATGTTTACATTTTTAAAATCGCAGAGCTGAAATAATAATAATAGGAGATTTGTTATGAATTTAAATTTTATTTAAAGCGGTAGCTGTTGCAAGATTTCAGTTTGCAAAAGATGCAAGAAGAGTTTTATTTAACATGACTTGGCTGTGAACCATTAAACCAGAATTCTAAATGTTGGTATATTTAGGTTTGAAATGCCAACAAGTCATGGCCTTAAAGCCGATCCTCGATCATTATTCGTAGAAGGTATTTACCAAGCTTAAAAGCTAAACTAAATAGCTTTGGCTTTAGCGTTATGTTGCTTGCTGCTGTGAAGGATATTTTGAAATTTAAAAATATAATGACAAAGTTTGTTTTGCTTTAGTTTTTGTTGTTTCCTACAGCTTTTAGCACACAAAATCTCAAAAATTTTATAATTATTTTAGTTTTATTATTCAGTTTGTTTTAAATAAAATTTATTTTGCATTTCATTATAGGATTTGGTTTTTGTATCAAATATAATATTTTTTAGCAGTAGTTAACAGTCAGCATTCTCCCACAATTCATAGACTCTTTCTCCAAAGAGAAATTAGATTTCGGCAAATAAATTAGATTTCGGTATTAAAATAAAAACTAAAGCATTCTGTGCAGGCAGCATCATTGTTCAAGCTGGAGAAGTTGTAGAATAAAATAAATATGCGCAACTAAAAGTATGCTACGAATTTATGGTAGAAAAGACTATTACAACAATGTTGTTTTTTGTTTTTTTTTTTATTTATATTTAATTTTGACGTTTTCTTAAAACGTTATTTTTGTATTCATAAAACATTTTGTTTTTTTTTTTTTTTTTTGTATAATGAAAAGTAATTTAACAAAAGTTTTACAGTTTTCAAATGAATTTCAAGTAGACATTTTTAGTTTAGCTACCAAAACTTAACCTTGCAAAGCAAGCAACAACAACAACAGTAATAAATATTTTTGAAGATTTTGTTTAAGAAAAATGGAAAATCATATTTATTTTTAAATGCATTTCAAAACTTCGCAGTAAGAAAAATTCAAATCTTCATGCTTCGCAGAACACAAACAAATCCAAAGGAAAAACTTTCAATTGTATTATTGTTTTAAATTAAGATTTTTAAAAGTGTTTAAAATGTACTAAAACGTAGATGAAGTTAATTGTTAAGAAAAGAAAGAGTAACCAATCGAAAATTGTTTCTTTTGTATATCAATACACAGCCATCATTTGGCTCAAGATAATTTAGCCAGTGATTGTACAATTTTTGCAAATCTATCTAAATGTTATAATTCAGAACGATTTAAAAAGTTGCTTCTGTTGTTTCTATCTCCACATTAGAGTTGAATTTGTTTCGCCGAGCCATTGTTTTAAATTTGAAAACAAGTCTAAACGAGGCGCATACGCATTTTGATGGCTTCGAGTGCTTATCTAATTACTTAACACTTTTAAAATGAAAAATATATTTAACAGAAGCTTTAAAAAAATGACTGAATATGTCCCGCGGCTTTCTTGTTTCACAGCTGTAAGCTAACGTGGGACCGATATGACCGGAACAAGTTCGCGAACTTAAACCGTTCAATCAGTTTTAACGATAGTGTCATCAATCAATGATGATTCTCGAGGTTGTATGACCATGTGTAAATTTCTTTTATTGCTGGGTAAGAGGAGTTATGAACTACATAATAGCAACGGGCCCCTTTTTGAACTCTTCAAATCTTTATTAATTAACAAAATTATTTAAAGCTTGAATTGTTAAAAGCGAATGTGGAAGCAAGATATTATTTTTCTGTTAAGTACGTCCTTAAAAGATTTAAGGATATTCGACGGAATTGCCGTTGTTCGATTATATTGTAAAGATACAGCTGATGCAACTAATTATTAAAGATGACGTTGTTACCGAGATGCATATTGTTTGTAGTTAAAAGTCAAATTCAAAATCCATCATAAAGGAGTCGCATCCAACAACAAAGGCGATAAAGAGGTAAAAGCAGATCTTGGCCTGGCAATGATTTCTGAACATAAAGATTATTAGAACTTCGCGAGGAGGGTTGGAGCTTTGTGGTATCTCCAATAGTGTGGTTTTCGGCCTGACTACTAGAATTTCAGGCGAACCCAGACAAGACAGATCATGTTAATTTTTCTAGAGACACATGATCTAGGATTACTGTCTGCCAAAGCTGTATGACATTTAAACCGACAGAGTAGTCAAAATACGTTGGTTGTGTTTTGGAAAACGAATACTTACGTTAGGAAGGCTTACAAAATGGTTCACTGTATACTCTTCGTATAGAAAATATATTGGTAAGAGTTATAAATTACTACCAATAGTATTAAATTGGTTTTGTGGCCATTCTTACTCTCGGGTAGATTGACTGTTGGAAAACAATTAAGAATAGGAAATTTATAGTAAACTTCTCGCTCAAGCAAAAGAGTTTTCAAAGACGTGTCCGTGTGTGTCTTACAGATAAAAGCAGGTTATATAGGCTGGACCTAGAACATGACTTATGGTGTGGATATGATTACTTGGAGTTTACCGTAAGGTATTCTGAAGAATTTACAAGTTCACTGCATCAATTCTAAGCTGACAAGTGTAACAGCGGGGGATAGACTTTGCTAAATAACTTGGAAGGTTGGCAAGGTTAAGGTCTCCGTTTGTTTTGCGAACAATTTTAAGGTGTCTTAGAGGATGTCGTCAGAAATTGACTTTACGACGCGATCTTATTGTTTACAGCAATAATGTGGCTTTATGATAAAAATAAATGTACA
The DNA here is from genome assembly GCA_916610165.2 of Gymnosoma rotundatum. Lineage (NCBI taxonomy): Eukaryota > Metazoa > Arthropoda > Insecta > Diptera > Tachinidae > Gymnosoma > Gymnosoma rotundatum. The sequence continues at coordinate 122,848,172 of OU744336.1, read as the reverse complement.
AAGTGGAGGGTTCTTCTAAAGACAATTTTAAAAGATTCGCCATTAACTACAAGGTCTTTGAGTGGAGGTGTGTGTCTAGTGTTATCTTTCTTACTTAAGCTTGAAGGTTAAGAAGAAGGTTTAATACATATTTATGCTGCATCAATATTCATACTGATAAATAAATATCTGATATGTCAGTGCAAATATTATCAATCTACTCCTTTCCTGTAAACTTTAACATATGGGCATTTCTCTCAGAAGGTCTTTTTTTGTTTCGTACGTCTTGATTATTTTTTGATCTCATTTCCACTTTAAAAGCGTACGAGAGTCCCGTAAGACAGTACGGAATCGCCCATATTTTAATCTTATTCTTTAAATAAATAAACTAAATTAAAGTGTTTTTCTATTAGAACTTGTTCTCACTTTCAATTAAAATCATGTCATGATGTCAGCATAGATACAAAATCTTCTTTTTAAGGAAAACTTTAAAAGAAGAACTGCTTTCCAACCCCTTGTGAGTAAATTTCTTACTTAAGTTGTAAATCTACCTGCACGTGTGATGAATGTAAAAGGAAAACATTTATTTTTATTAATTCCCCTTAATTTGTTGTGAAGTAATTCCAATTTACAAGAAATTCTAGGCACACAGTGGGAAGGGAAAATAATTAAACTGATTGCAGTAAATTTATATTTTTCTTATTTTTACGACTTCTTCAAAAATTCAACTAAACCCTTTCAAACTTTTTTTGTCTTTGAATTGTCATTTTGTCGTAAATTTCAAAGTTTTGCCAATATGACAGCAAGGCTTTTAAAACACAATTTATCAGATTATGAATGGGAACAAACAGAGAACGGGTATGTTTTATATCCGTTACTAAAATTAAATTTGTCAACGCTTCGCATATGTGTAGCAACAGAAATTAATGTTGTCTACTAAAAACATAGAATTGTTTCTTTGCTAAGAAATATTACAGCTGATTTAGTTGTTACCTTCATCACTAACAAAAAGGGTTCAAAAGTAATAGTTCATGAAAAGTGCAAAAAGTTAGCAACCAGAAGACACTGGTTCAAATCCCATCAGAGCTTTATATAGAGTAAAAAAATTGTCATTTAGTAGCCGTGGTCAATGAGTTGTTTGAGGGCAAATATATATGGAAAGCAGTTGCTTAAACATCCAGAAGGCCCAAACAAAACGGAATTAAGTTGAACTTGTTTAAAAGAGCTGTAGATGAGATAGCTATTGCGCCTGCATGATAGGCACAAGGAGGTCTCTTAAAATAGAGAGTAACATTGTAACAACAGTGCTGTTAGAAAAACAAAGGTCATGAGTTGGCGTATTGTGGTCTGGGTGAAGCAACACAGTGTTGTACCGTGGTTAGCTGCAAAAGTTTTAGTAAACAAGTCAGCGGAATAAATTAAGAGAGAATAACAAAAAATTTAAGAGTAAATCAAAGTGCCACAGAAGAGTAAAAATAATAAAATAAAACTTACATGCTGGATTTTGAGGTGGCCATAGACATTATGTCCCTTTCTAGTGCGACATAATATACATCAACGTAGACTCTTAACGTCCATTGATATAAACGGTATTGATATTTTATGGTATTCCATGTACGTTTCACGTTATTTTTAACTGGTTTGCAGGAAATCCTTGATTAGCGAAGCCGTTGTTGTTTTAAGTGCGGACATTATGACATTTTCATAGGTGCAACTTTATTCATACTTAAAAAGACACAATGTCCGCGAACATTATGATGATTTTTAACAGACGCGACAGATATTTCTTTTAGCAAATTTTTAGTGCTCTAAATGGAAATTAACAAACAAAAAATTTTGTCAAATAAGCAGTCAATTTTTGAAAAAACAAATACAATAAAAACCCTTTTAAAAACCTTCCAAAAAATAAATTTTCAGAGGGCCGTCACCTTGGATGCATGTTTCTTACTTTCTTTACGTTATTGCTGCTGGTTTTAGGGCAGTAAGACTGAAATGCAACGACTTCCGAGGTCTGACATGTGGACGCAGAAACTGGGAGCTCGCAGGACCAAGACGGCAGAAGACGCTTGCAAACTATCTACTATGCGATTTTAGTTTAGATAGCCTCTAGCTCTTCGATTGGCCCTGCACACCACTGGCTTGCCGCTATGCGATCCCAGGACGAAGTGTATCGAACTCAAACATGCAAAAAAGTCCACGATTTACACTTAAAACTATTGTGTTATGGCTCTAATTTTCACTCACTTATCACTTTAAAGCGTTTTTGTTACTTCATATAAATAATTATATGGAAAAAAGCTTTCTCTAAATTAACGACCTGTTTAAAAAACAGTAAAAAGACATTACAAATTTTTTTTATTTCCACTGTGCATTACAAAGGAAAAGTTTGTTATTTGTAATAGCCACACACAGACTTCAGTCAGGCCACTATTTGCTTCTTCAACACATTCTATCCTGAATACTGGCACAAAGTTTATATTGCAAATATAAAAATAGTATCCCGGTGTCTGGCAGATCAGGGGAGGATGTTAAAACATGTTAATTAAAATAAAACAAAAATGCGAATAATGGATAAACTCTGTGGGACGCTTTTTATCTAGAATGAAATAAAAAAAACAACTGTTTCATTTTATATATTAGAAAAAAAATTAATTCAATAGAACCAGAGCGTCGTTTCATTTACAGAGCAGCACCCAGCTGGGAGTTCCAACACGCGAGTTTATATTACAGAACTCTTTCTTATTGTAAAAGTTGTTGTTTTTGCCACTGTTGTTGTTGTAGAATGTCTTGTTGACAGTTACACTTTGGAGAATTTGTAAATAATTTGCTATTAATTAACATACTTTTTACATTTTTATTTAGTTCATTTGTTACACTTTCTTGTGTTCATTTACAAACTGTTTAAAACATTTAACAATGAAAACGAGCTCCAAAAAGGAGTAGAGCGTGGTGAATGGCCAACAACAGCGAACGTAACAAAAGAAATTTAGTTTATGTCACTAATGTCGTTTATTTATTACGTCATTTATCAGTGAGTGAATCAAGAAACGATTTCATTTGATGTAAGAAACTAATCATATGAGGTCGCAGCATCAACTGTGTTAAAGCCAGACAAACCTTATGGAGGTAAACCTTTGATATTTGGTTTTTAAGTCTGGCGTATTGTTTCAGAATACCAACAGAACATTTATAAAATCCCAGAAAAATTTTGAAAACAAAATTTTCCTGTCGTTTGATGTTAAAACGCAATCTCAAAACCTTTTAAAAGTTTGAATGATTGTCTTCAAATAACAGAACTAATAACAAAATTAAATTAATTAAATTCAAAATTCGCAATATCTGCCAACAGTTCTAAATTAGCAAAGTTCATTTTTCGATTTTTGAGATTTTAAATTTAAATATATCACATCAATGCATCGCGAAATTTGGAACTCACGATTTCCTTTTTACCAACCAGGCGCTCAGCTATTTCAGCCAAAACTGTCTCAAAACACGATTTCATGGTTCTACTATACATATGTCCATATGTCACCACTAACTAACTCATTTACCGCGGCTACACAAAAATAGTATTTTCTACTCGAGACACCAATGCAGTGTTTAAATTGCTTACTTAAAAATAGCAACAGCACTAAAATCTTTGCTGTTCTTACATGTTTTTCAGCAAATAAAAAAACTAATTTCTCAGCATTTACAAAACATTTCATTATAAACGAAGCAACAGCAAAAAGCAAACGCAAAAAAAGATAAAGAAACGCATATGCTTTAGATGACTATGTCTTTCTTTCTGCAGCAAAGCATTTATTTTGAAAACGTTTGTTATAGTAAAAAGTTAAGCAACAGCAAACGTTTTCAAATTAATTATTATGCTGATTGCTTTGCTGTAGAAAGAAACACATAGTCAGCTTAAGGAAATGCGTTTTTATATATATATTTTTTTGTTTTTGCATTTGCTTTTGCTGCACATTTTTTAACAGTAACAGTTAAGCAAGTACATATACATTGAAAATAGTCAACAATTTTTATCACTGCTCCATGGAGACTTGAACCGATCTTTACCATTTGTACGCTTTAAAACCACTTATTTACCGCGACTGATCTATCAACAGCTACTTTTCCTAATACTCAGGGTTCTGTTGGGAATTGAACTTGTGATTTTCTGCTTCGCTGTATGAAATGCTATACACGTACAAACACAACAACAACACGTTTCTTTTTAACTTAGCCAAGCGTTGCTGTTGGTGTCTTTAATCAAGAATAAGAAATAATTAAAAGCGAAAAAACAGCTTATACGGCATTTACACTATGCATTTTTTCATAAAACTACCATGAAATTTTGTTTGTAAAGCAGGAGGAGTAAGCATTATGGTATTGCTTGTGTTTTGAAGGGATGTTACTGTTGCTAATTTTTACTTTTAGATAACGCATAACGCTGTAACTTAAATAGAAAATTGAAAAAAATGCCTCGAAAAATTGCAAGTGTAAATCTGGTTTTAATGTTTTTTTTACAAAAGAAGCAGAAAATTGTTTTGTCACTTTTATAATCAACTTAGTAGGAAGGTGTTAAAAAAACAATGTTCCACGATAAAACAACTGAAACATATTTATTCCTCGAAAACAAAGCTGTTAAAAATATCCTTTGCCTTTGATGACTTTTCGAAGCTTCCAGACAATAATTTTTAAATAATTAATACTACAGTTACTTTAAATATTGTTTAAGACTCAAAATTGATTGCAAAGTCAAACATTCCTGCCTTGAACAATAAAAAAAAATATTTCTTTACATGAATTCCTGAAATATCGCCTTAAATAAAAATCTGATATTTTTCACTTGCAACATAAGTACACTTTAAAATGTTAATGGCTTAAATTAATAACATACTTTTAGGCTTATAAATAATAAATGTCAAATTCCAAATATGCACACTTCAGAGAAAAACAATAACAATATAACGATATTAAGTACTAAAAGCCAAAAGGATATATGAATGTGTGTGTGTTCTTTTTCTTTTGCTTTTACATCACATAAATTATAAATGTCATTAATGATAAATGGTGGTCGAACAAATTGATTCAGAATAACAAATTTATGGTCTGATAGCGAAAGAAGATAAATAATGTTTTTCTTAAACAAAATATTTAAATAAAATAAAATAAACACAGAGACACACACACACACGTTCGCAAATATAATTTAACAATTGGAGTACATATATGCATTAAAAAAAGAACTATTTCTGCATCAACTACAACAACAGGAATAATAAAAATAAATGAAATTATTCATAATATAATAATAATAATAGCAACAACAAAAATGATAAATTAACAAGAACATAAATAAATTAACAAGCACAAAAATGAATTTTAACTGGCACTAATTAGCATTTAATTAACTGAGAAAATTAATGAGTTCATTTTGTTTTTGTTGTCTGTCGTCACATTTTGATGCTGTTATTATTGTTTATGTTACTGTTGTTTTTATTAATTGCGTTTTGTTGTTTTCATATAATATTTCCTGACATGGTGTAGAATACTTTGAGCACCGACCCCCTCGCATAGAATTTTTTTTTTTTTTTTTGGAGAGAAATTATCTAAAGGGGAATTTAAACTCTGGACATTGTGTCCCAATATTACGATAGGCAGGCGGGCGGCACAAGCAAATGAAGCAAAAACCCAATAATTTTAAAATACACAATCCAGATGGACAACTTTATTCAGCCCAACAGGAGAATTTACGACAACGAAACTTTTCATTGAGCTGAACTGAATTACTGAATTACGTTTTGGGTTGAAATATAGAACTTAGACAGAAGGAATATTTATGCCAAAGTATTGCGGATCAGCAACAGTCACTAGTAATATTTTAAAAGAAGTACGTTGCAATGATGGCGCCAGCTCCAAATTCATATACCAAACAGTGACACGTGACAAAGGCATTCATCTTGTGTCAGAAAAAAACATATTTGTAAAAAATATGTCTTTATTGAACTCTTTATTCTCTCGAGGTACGCTTCCTTTCTACTAACTATTAACTATGTGGTGTATAAGTGCAAAATAAGTGGCAAATTTGTATTTTGGATAATTTTTGTACACAAAAGAAAATCTCGAAATCTTATGGATTTTATTCAAATTCCAAAAAATTCTCAGCATTATCACATTCAGTTTAAAATAGAGGTATTCAAAGCTCATTTAAACGAATTTCAATTTGTTTCATTATGTGTAGTTATTCGTTTATTCTATTTTACTTGATGATCGAGCTTAATTATCTTTGTAATATAGTTTGATTGGCCTAAGGAAGGAAGGAATAAATAAATAAAATTATCAATAAAATGTCAACATCGTCAAACAGCTCAAAAATACTTGATTCTGAATTTGTCTTGAAGTGGTGTTGTCTTAAAATTAAAAACAAAGTTGATGACAGACATTTTTTTGTCACTACTCGTATTGAACCAAATTTTAGTGGCCGAATTTAATCTGACTTCAGCGACACGATTGCTCTTAGTTTCACAAGACCACGTTGAACCAAGATTCTCAGAAAAAACAATGGCACTTTTATTTTTATCAGAACAGAAGCAGAGCAATTTGCAGTCAAGCTGCAATGAAGCTTTGATACAAGCAACCTGTTTCAAAAAGGAACTGTCAACTGATATCAAGTTAACTGATTTAATACTTACGATTTGAATAGTATAAAATTAAGCAATTTTTTTTTACAAAACCCACAGTAAGCAACAATTTTGAAATTATACTTCCATAGCTTTTCGTGGTAAAAAAAAAAATTCAGAATAAATTTTAAAAAATCCATGTTGCCATCTTCAATTTGATTTGTTTATTCACCCCCCCAACAAGCAATAATTGCTTTTTGTTTGTGTTTGCGTGACTCGCTAGTAGCAGCGCCTATTTCTTTACTTTTTTGTTGCATTCTTTAAGGAGTCATGTCAAACTTTTCAATACGAACAAAAATATAAAAGAAAAAGTAACTGCAAATTCTTAAAAAAATTTTACTTAATTATAAAAGTTATAAAGTATTAATGAGCAAAAAACAAAGAACTCAGTTGTTCATGCAACAACAGTTCTTTCAAGGTATGACAGCGGCAAAGAAAAAAACAACAACCTGTTTGTTATAATTTTTGCTACGATACATTTACTTCTTTTTTTATAAATGGTTCCTATAAACGTTCGGTTTTCTTGCTAGAAGTTACAAATGAAATTGAAAGATTGTTTAAAATAATTAACAGTAAAAAAACGTTTTGCAACGTTAAAGTAGACTTTATTTCAATGCTGATTTAATTATACAAATGAAAAAGTATTGCATATTTTAGGGAAGTTTGTAAAAAGCAACTAAATAAGAAATACTTTTGAGTAAATTTTTAAAGAATCGTAATTAGGAAATAAAAGAATAGAAAAATAATTAATATAATGGCACCAATTTTAAAGGCTGGATTTGCCCAATTTTTATTAAATGTCAAAATTTTATTTTTAAGGATATCAAAAATTAAAAGAAAACTAACGTGGGGCAAAAATAATAAAACTATTTTTATATCCTTCACCACAAATAGGGAAAAAGAGGTACATATATGTAAGTTTGTCATTCCATGTATAATTTCTACAATATCCATTTCCGACCCCATAAAGTATATATATTCTGACTTTTTATGCATAGCGAACTCGATTGAGATATGTCCATCTGTTCGTTTGTGTTAGTGTTGAAATCAAGTTTGCCGGGCACAAAAAAATAAATATGTTAATTGATAAGATTAAGTGTCGAAAGAGGTGCTATTGGAAAGCAGCATGATCGGTCCATGTCCTTCGAGGCAAAACAAAACACCACGCCTACCTCTAATTTTTTCAATTTTTTTTAAATATCAATATGGGTATCATTTTAAAGCTTTTGAAGAGATTTTTAACGAAATACTAAAATTTTTTAAATAAGCTCAACCAATTGAGAGCCGATGGCATTTTCCTGTAAAAGAATATATATGCAGTACCAATTTTTTTTTTATTTTTTAATTCCCTCTCACCCCAATATTTGCTTTTTTGATTAGAGTTACTTCACTAAATTAGATTTACATAGATGGTGAAGGGTTTATAAGATTCGGCATAGCAGAATATATCACTCTTACTTGTTCATTCACAATTGAATTTTTAATTAATAATTTTTTATTGTAATTTTAAATAAATAAATATATATATGGATTAATATCGCATCTTTAATACACCTCTAACATTTTCAAAATATTTAAAAACTATGAAAAATTCAGTTTCTATCGCCTGACAGTATGCTTGGTTTTAGTTATTACGAATTCAGGTATTATAGATCAAAAATGGTAATTCGTAAAAAAAATCTATCTGTAACCGTTGCAACGATATTGAGTAGCAATAACCAAACTATTTCATATATAATATTCCTAGGATTATGCTCAGTCGAAAAGATTTAAGGCTTATATTTAATTTAAATAGCATAATTCATTTTATGTACTGCTTAATAACTTTTGCCTACTTTTAGGATTATAGAATTAAACAAAATATATAAGTGCCTTAAATTTAAATATTAAAATTATATTTGTATTGTGTAATTGCGTTCTAACAACTAAAAATTAAACCATTTATTTTAATGAATTAAAATTAAAGCCTACTTCTAGGAATATATAAAAAAATGTTCAATAAAAGTTGCTCAGCGAAGCATAAAATTTAAACGATTTTTAAATCAATACGGAATAATATTTTATTTTGAACTAAATACAGCAGGCGTATTTTTCTTTTTTTTTTTTTTTTTTGTTGTTGTTTCTTTCATCCCATCATAAACACATTCATTAAAATGAATTATAACAAAATGGTTTAAACTATTGCCAAAAGAAAAAAAAAACGCCGAAAAATATTGTATACAATAGCGGCATTTTAGTTTAAGCCGACAAAAATTTGTGCAATTATCTTGTGCAACACAATTATTGAGTTTGTTCATTTTTAAGTTTTCACTCTATAAATCAAAATTTTATTTTTGGGCACCAAAACAAAAAAATACAACAAAATTTTCTTAATATTTTTAAATCATTGCATTGGCATAAAAGGCAACTACCAGTCACGCGCGCAAACGATTTTATTTCAGAACATTTATTAGGTTTAGGTTGGAAAAAGGCTTAAAAATGAAGGGCAAGCCAACTACTAAACATGAATAAAACAGTAAAATGTTAAGAGAAAAATTAATTGGGAATCAGTCTGATACAACAGCTGAATGGAAAGTTTTTATTTATGTTTCAACAATTTGTTGAAATGCGGTATAATAATAATGTGGCACTAGTGAATACTTACGAAAGCATTATAATAACAAACATGGTGGTAGTATTGTCATAAGCACCATACAACGTTGTCTGCAGTAATATGTGGATGGTTGTGATAACCAAATTATAGTTGTATTAGACAAGACTGATGTCACGATAAAGATTTATTTTGTTAATACTTAAACCATAAAGAAGAGACCGTACTGCACCTCCTGTGCCATTGCCAATCCCTAGCGCGAAGAAGATTTAGAATTCTGGGCTCTCCTTTTTTCGGGACTCTATAGGGGACATAGCAAAGTTCATCCGGGAATCCTCATGGTTCTCAATTGAGTAGGAGGAGTCGCGCCGCCTTCCTTGTGGTATCACAACGGGCCATTCAATTGTGCTCAAGTGAGCTTCGTCGTGAGAGGCTGCCACTCCTAACTAACTAACTAAACCATAAATTGTTATAATGAACAAAACGTTCACCATGATTGATTTGAACAAAGAAATTTTTGCTCACAACTAAATTTTTGAAACTATCCAATTATAATATAGTATTTACAAACATAATATGAATGCAACAATGTACTTTCGGTAAGAGCGTATAACAATAATTTGAATCGACTCAAACCATAGAGTTCAGTTGCTTGTAGATTATAGTTACCTCAATGATTTTTATTTTCTATTTTCTTAAGCTTTGGGTCCTTATATTTTTTAATAATATTTTATTTCAATATTTCGGTACTTTCTGCGTACCTTCTTCAGGAAACAAAATTAATTAACTTCCTGCCAGTCAATACTCAGCGATTTTTCCAATCGAAGATTGCTGGCTGCTTAAACGCATAAAACCCGACCTATAATCACGGTACGTAATTGTTTTTTCGCGCAATTGCTATGTATTAAAGTGTGATTCTATTGATCAATAAAAAATATCTGATGTTATTGATTTTAGCTTGCTAACGACAACTCTTAAAGCGGAAAAAGTCTGCTATAGACGAAAAACTAAATGATAATTGTAGCTGCCCTTTTCGTTCGCAAATAAAATATTTGGATTTTAATGGCATTTTTACACCTTGATTATACATTCTCCCTTAGAAATAAAGAAATCACACATAAATGTAGATTTTTTATTTATAAAAAACAAGAAAAGTAACACAATCGGATTTACCTCGAGATCGACAGTTTTTGCTTCTTTTTTTTCTTTTTTTTTTTTTTTTTTTTTTTTTTTGTCAAATTTAAAGAAATTGCTTTACAGAAAAGAATATAAATCAAATAGAAACCTCCGAAAACTTAGCTTACAGCGAGCTTTAAAACTGAATATAAACTGTCTGATAGTGATTTCAGCCAGAATAGTTTTTTGGTTGGAAACTACTAAAGACTTAATATAAGTTCCTTATTTTTTCTCATTTATTTTTTGTATAAAGAATTTTTTGGCCTCCCCTCGTACAACACATTAATTTTATTATAAACCAATGCCAACATTTACAAAATATTCTTTTTTTTTTGGTATCAAAACCTAAATACTTACACTCATATTCACCGTCCTTACGCACAATCTCTTGATTTGTTTTCAATTGAAAAAGAAATAATAGTTTATATTTTCTCGCCAATTTTACACATCATTTGTACTTCTTACCCCTGCGTCCCCAGGCCTTTACCAAGGACCATAAAATTATTTGCTAATTAGTCATGTAATGAAATGTTTATTACATTTCATAAAACTATTAGGGAACATTTGAATAAAACACACAAAACCAAATTATTGAAATTTTAAATTGAAATAAATATTTATAAATATGATATTGAAAAACACTGACTGGCTTTCTATAGCGTACTTTTGGGTGTTTCTTATAAATTACAAATGAAGCCTAATGATGACAAATAGCTGCATTAGAACCCCCAAAAGATTTTTTAAAAATCTTCTTAGAACATAAATTTTATTCGCCACACATCTACTTCCTTCTGGGCATTCTTTCAGCTTCATGTGGGTTAATTGCGGTATGTATATAATTAATATTGATTTTTTAAAAGATATCGTAATTTACTAACATCTAAAATACACAGCACTAAGTGTATTTTTCAATTTAGTCTTGATAGAAAAGGTAAACAAAATGTAATTAAGCGTTTTTACCAACATCCTACTTTTCACCATACCAACCCCCACCCATCACATTTGTGTATGTGTGGGTGTGTGTTTGAATGTGTAGAAAACCCTCTTATGGATATATTAAGCCAACTGTTATAAATTTACCATCGTACGGAAGTCAATTACATCCGCCATTAAAGTGTACATTTAAGGAAAGGAAAACCTACAACTTAAATGGCGTAAAGAAAAAAAATCACGAGATAGAAAACACTTTCTAGGCATTCATTATAAATAGAGAAAACACTAGGAGAGCTCATTTACAAATACTGTAATCGAATGGAATAAGCAAATAAGTTAATGAATTTTCAATTTAAAATATTTTAGAAGAATATTAATTATTTAAGTGAAAATTTAGGAGATTTTTCAAAAAGGCTTTAATAATCAGTCGTTGCGAACATGACATGCGACAGTTGCAAAGTAGTTTAAAACAAATGTAACTATAAGGGATTTTAAATATCGAAATCGTCTTGAACAATAAATATTTTCACTTTTTATTAGTACGATTTGTCCTTGTCCACACTTTGCAACTTTAGTTGTGCAATAATTGAGTTTGTTGGTGAGAGAGGAAAGACAAGCAGAAAAGGGTACACTGTTTCATGTACTTCCAATTCTCTTTTGTTTCCTCATTTGTCTAAGCAATCAATACCACGGACGGGGACTTTCCTAATAATGTCAATTGACCACTTTGACAACTCTTCTGTGTTTTTCTACGAAGCGGTCTTTACAGTGTCTTGCCCTTTTTGCAATATTCTTTTTTTCGACGGGACAATGTTTTAAGTCGATTATTCGAATTGTATTATTAAGAAAACTATCAAGATTATTTTGCTAAAAGTATATTAATCTTGGAAGAATTACAATGACCAAAAGTTAATCGATACGTCGAGAAAAAATTCTACAAGCACTCCTTCATGAATATCTTTTCCTTTTAAGGGTTTGCCTTTTCCCTATATTGCAATCGTGAATAATTTACGTGAATGAAAACAGAGGGATCTATTTTACCTATAAACTTGTAAAGATTTTCGCAGATGTAATAACAAACTGTGGGAAAGAGCTGAACAGTGCTGCTTTTTACTAAAAATGTCATTAATTGACAAAATGAATATATTTTGTTTGGTGGAATTTGTCCAATAAATCTAATACAAAAATTTGTTTTATTGAAATGGAGCAGTAGCGACATCTCGGGTAATTTCGAGCGATTAGATGCGTTTTGCAAACCCCGACCAAAAGTTGGATTTTACTTAGAAACACATTCTTGTAATAAAGTTATAAAATCGATTTAAAAATTTTTTTTTAATTATATTTTAACTTTAATTTTATAATTTTCACAAAGCTTATTCTTTTTAGTTACATTCAATGTGCGTTGATAGCTTCAATGAAGGGAACAAAACAAATATTTCACGGAAAATTTATGATACCAATTTTCGCCTTAAAGGGAATGAAAATTTCATGGGAACATTAATTTCACTTCCTATTTACGATAGGGGTGAATATTTCAAACTGACGCTTTACAATAGCAAAACGGACAGAGCTCGTACAAAATAGCTGATAGATGTTTCATATTTAAATAAATTTAATGTTATTTTGGAATATTTGTCAAAGCTGGACACGGAAAATATTACTTTTGTTGTTTATTATTATTTTCAGACTATTAGTTTTAGTTAGGCTCAAGTTCGTGTTATCAGAAAAATTCATTTACGAATAATATGTAAAAGTGAACAAATAGATAACGATCAAATAGATAACGATAATGCAACGTAGACTACTTGAAGTGTGCGAAGAATTCTCAAGAAGGTAATCCAGAAAATGTTTAGAAAAAGTTAATTATAATTTTGAATAAAACCAAAAAAATTTCATTAGACAGCAAAAATTATTTTATCAAGAAAATGTTGTCACTTTAAAAAAAATTATATTAATTGGGGGTTGGAAACAAACAAGTTGGCAGAAAACATTCCTTCCGCAATGAGAGTTAACGTCCCGGATAGTCCTAAATGCTACTGCGCCTGCCAAAGTACAAAGTAAAAGTGTTCAATGGCAAACCGGGTACTTTGACTTTGCCACCAAAATATAATATTGAAAACTTTGTAAGGACAGTTCACCATAGAAATCCTTATTAGAAAAACATTACTTCTTAGATATTAAATGGAAAAAACATTTCTTCTAAATAAATATGCCCGTAATCGTTTATTTTCGAGTGTAAAGTGTGTGTGTGTTTGTGTGAAAGTTCATATTAAAGAGCTCATTGTAATCATGTTCATACATAAATTTAATTTACAGCAGCAGAAATTGATTAGAAGACCTTTTAGTCTTGTGTTTTAAAAGTTTTTTTTTTCATTTTTACGCTGAGATTTTTTTACTCTATTAATTTTATAACAAAAAGCTTTTTAAATATTAGATTTTAAATTCATTCTCAACACAAAGCCACTCTTACAGGCACACAACTGTTTAATACAATTGAAAGAATGTAGGGAAAACTACAGGTTAAGTGTAATTTTTGTAGTAATAAATTTCGTTCGGAGAGAAAAATAGCAGTTTAACTTAAGAAAAGTATGTCAAAATGTAAAGAATAATGTGAACAAAAGAATAGCAGATAAAGAACAAAAGTAGAAAATTTTAAATTTTAATAAACAAAATTGTGTTTAATTTTCCCTAAAGTTTTAAACAATAACTTTTAAAGAAAAACCAAATATTTCTTCTGAATTTTTAAGAAAAAATTAAAAAAAAAGTTACTAGCTTCTCTATTTTAAACAAAAAAGTGAAAAATTCTTGTTTTTAATTATATTTAATAGTTAAGATACTTTGTCTTATGTCTGTCCACTGTATCTATCACTATCTACTTAAAAATGTGAACACTATTCTAAGCTAAAACTTGTTATGGAGCCTGCCTTTTTTCCTTTTTTTATTTTTCTTATCAGCCAACAAAAGTCATAGAAGTTTTTTAAACAAAACCCAAAACTTTTTGAAACAACAGACAGCGAGTCGGATAAACAAATTTATACACATGAAAAGTGAAGGCGAAAGATTTAAAACCAAAACATTTAAAGAAAGACAAGTGTTAAAACCAACCACACATATTCACCCACAGAAACACAGATGTATTCAAACACTTGAACTACAAACACACGCACAATCTTACAAATTTTATTTCCGGTTTTTCCAGCAACATTGTTTTTTTTTTCTTTTTTTTTTTTAAGAGTGGAAAAAAATTTGTGGAGTTAAAGTTGAAAATAAACACTTTGAAACTTATTGGCCTAAGAAAATCTGTGAAGTTTTCGAATGTCTACGATAGGCATTTTACACCACGGCATTTTTCATGAAACTTTTGTTTGTAGGCAAAAGGTGCAGTAAAGCAAGCGGGGATGTTTTTACATTTGCTTTGTATACGTTCGCTGCATCAAAATTAATGCGAAATATACAAATTCCGAAGCAATAAAAAATTTCCTTGTATAGGGACTCGACAAAACTCGCTGAAACTCGTCAGAGAACTAACTGAAAAAATTGCATTGAAAATGGCATGTTGTTAAATACTCGTACCTCTAATTTTTGACCCTAATTTTTACATCAAATTAATAGTATGAAGACAAGACATTTTCTTAAAAGAAAAGAGCGAAGACTGAGTATTTGAGGTTAAAGTTAATTTACAGTTAATAAATTTTCCTTATTCGTTGTGAACGGAAATCAACATGAAAAATGAATGGAATTCGTTTATTTAGCACTGCCATATCTTCTTTTAAAGTAAAAAAAAAGTAAAGAAAAAAGTTAAGCAGATCTAAGATACCCGCCTAAAATTATGTTACAATTTTAAAACTTTAATAGAGCGCTTTTGGAATGGCAAGTACGGGATTAAAATGAAAGCTATCGAAATTTTCGACACTGCCAAATATCACTGTTGGCTGTTATGTAAAACATCTAGACCTTCGAATGTTGGCCGAGGCTACCCACAAGATCACTTCTATCGTCTCTCTTGTATATTGATCATGTGAACAACTAGAACCTTATACCCTAAGCGCTATCATGCTGAGACTCTTCTTTTTTTCTCTGTCAGAGTATGTTAGAAAGCCGCGAAACTAATGGGACGAAAGCGTACAATAGCTTTCTTTAAACACGCCCAATTTCAAATCTGAAATAGATGAAATAGAGGCATCTTACTTCAATGCGGTGCAAATAGTTGAATAAGGCTTTATGGCATGAGAATGCTGAAAGCTTAGGTTAAAGTAGTAAAAATGATAGATCAAGGGGCCGAAGTTTATAGCCCTAACATTTAATAGGAAAAGACTCAAAAGCTCATTATGTAAAATTTCGCTTCATTTTTATGTTTAGGGAAGTGCTTGAAAAGAATGAAGGGTTTGAAAATGGATCTTCTGTTAGACTACAAGGCAGTGGTAAAAATAGAATAAAAAACAAGTGCAAAGTGCTTTAAGAACCCTCTAAACTGGCTTAAGTGATGTCAGGAGTTCTTCATTAACACTTTAAATACTCCTGTAGTGCGATTCACTAACTTTTAACACTTTAAAAGGTGGTTAACTTTAACCACACATTTTATTGTTTGCACTAACCACTATGTGATTCACTAACTTATTTATAACCATGGTAAACAGTTTTATATTTCTCTCTCTCTCTGCCAAGCGAAATGTCAAAATAGGAGAAAATAACAAAGAAGAATACAAAAAAAACAAAACAAAAACCTTTTTATTAATAAATTTTATATAGTTTTCATAAATATGTATACATATATGTATGTATTTTTAATTTTTGGTTTTTGTGTTTTATTTTTTTTTTAATTTTAATTGCTGTTTTTATTTTAATTATTCGCCTAATAAATTTTTTTGCTTTGTATCTTATTATTTTTATTAATATTATTATTAGTTTAATAATGATTATTTGACCCTTTTTTATTAAATTATTTTCTATTTTATTAAGCTTTGGGTCCTTATATTTTTTATTAATATTTTATTTCAATATTTCGGTACTTTCTGCGTACCTTCTTCAGTTCTTAGTATTGAAAAAAATTATAAGAGACGGTATATTTTGGAAATGTTACACATTGTAAATACTCCGTTGACTAAAAGAATTAATTTTAAAGCAGATACAGATAATGTCGCTCATATATACAGACACTTAATTCACAAAATAACATAAATGTTTTTGTTCTTAATATATGTATGTAACACAAAACACTTTTTTATATTTTTGTTTTTTGGAAATTTTTTGAAACATTGTTTTTTAATTTCATTATGACAAAAAATTTTTTTCAATTGTTAATTAATTTTGTTATTTTGCTTATATATTAATTTAGTTTCCTGAAGAAGGTACGCAGAAAGTACCGAAATATTGAAATAAAATATTAATAAAAAATATAAGGACCCAAAGCTTAATAAAATAGAAAATAATTTAATATTATTATTATTTAATTTCATTGAATGGTTTATCTTTTTATTTAATTTTTTTCAATAATAAAAAAAATTAATAAAGTCGTTTTATTTTACAAAATCATTAAAAGGGTTTTATTTAATAAAATAAATAAATCGTACACTAAATACTTTAAAGCAATGTTATTCAACGATTATTAGGTACACGGTAAACAAACACTTTTTTAAACGGATTAAACCACACAAAAAAACCTGCTGTTAATAAACCACAAATTGTTTTGCTAAAAATAACAGCTGACTGAAGCAGCTTGCTTTAAACACCAGTAAATATCGTTTAAAGTGTTAGTGAATAGCAAAGTGGTTAATTTTGTGGTTAACTTTTTTAAACGAAACAATTGTGGTTAAAAAAGCATAGTGAATCGCACTACTGTGCTACTTATTTTTCGAACCACGCACTGGAAAAGGTGTCGGTTAAAACCAAAACAACGTCAGTACCTGCCGTTGATGGCCTAACCTGAAGCTGGTCTTACCACTGAGTGAAATATAATGCTTCGACTAGCGCCCTCCATCGGACGTAAGCAACAGAGTTGCAATTTCAAGAAAATGGCTTGCAGGACCATGAACTTCCCCTTGCTCGAGGGTTGGAGACTATCCAACCCCGTCTGTTAAGAGTGCAACAGCACACTTGCCATCTATTCCGTGCCAGACCCGCAGATATAGACTTTGACCAACAGCCAACACGTGTACCCTGAAAAGACCTCACCAATAACCGGCTACAGAGATGGGCGGTTCTCTGTATGGGCCACCGATTCCCGTAACACCAGTCTTTTTAAGTTTTTTTATTACAAATATGTTTTATTATCTATTAAGGAAACTGATAGAAAACCCCATAGTAGTCAACTGTCTATCAGCTTCGGTGCCTGCAACACCGGGGGACTGATTCCCCCTATACCCATAGCTCAGCATAGACTCTTGGTGCCCCCGGGGGGTGGGAACGTACGAGGGTAGTCAGCACAAACCGGAAATATAGAAAAACAGATTTTTTTTCAACAAAGCTTAAATCGTCAATGATTTTGCAATAGTTTTTTTCGCCATCTTTCCACATCGATTAAATGCATCGTCCATTATAGGTACGATTCGAAATAATTAAAGTCTGTTCAGCTGAGGGTCATCGCCTAGATTAATTAAGATTCATCAGAAGAATCTGGAGAATACGGCCGGGTGTAGTGGGACTTAACATGCAGGGTTTGCAAGTATATTTTAAACGGTTGTAAACGTCTGTACGAGACTTGTTGCTCTGAAGAATAACTTGGTTGAATTTTTATTGTATAATGGTCGTCTTTTGCGAAATGCTAGGATTTCGCTTATAAATGTAGACGTTCGTAGATGTTCGTGATTATTATTATTTAGTTTTCTTTTTAACTCAATATACACCTCGTCCAGCTGATAATTGAAAGCATCGATAGAGATTTTTAGCTCAGATTATTAAGTTAAAGCGTAGCCTTGCTTACTTACGATCTTACACACTTAGATTATCTTTATGTAACTAACAAACATCTCCTGTGACGATATGGTGTAGAAACCGCACCCTTTTTTTGCCTTTAAAGCACCAGTTTACAATTGAAAAAGTTGGAGTAATTTCGATATATGAAATCTGCCACTGACAGACAACAAATTAGCAAAGTATTTTTCATTTATATTCTAATAATATATTCTGTGCATCAAGTGTATTAAGTAGAATTTTCTATTTAAGCCCCCATTAGATTTATTTTCTTTGCGGTAATTTTAAATTGATGGATAACAAATGATATTAAATGATTTTCAAAAACATACTGGCAAACAAAAAGTCGACGACAGAAGCCAACGTCAATAGCGTTGTGAAATGAGCATAAAAGTTTTAATTCGAAAATAAATGATAAAACATTCAAATACTAAATGACCAAACAGTTTAAAAATTGTTAAAAGAAAAAAAAATAATACAACTTTCACAGAAGGGATAAAAACAAATGACTACAAAAACCCCAAAAATAAGAAAAGTTTTTCAATAGTTTTCTTGGTTACGAAAAGAGTATTTAAATCAAAGACTTTTGTTATGTGG
This sequence comes from Gymnosoma rotundatum, assembly GCA_916610165.2. Taxonomy (NCBI): domain Eukaryota; kingdom Metazoa; phylum Arthropoda; class Insecta; order Diptera; family Tachinidae; genus Gymnosoma; species Gymnosoma rotundatum. The sequence goes on along the minus strand of OU744336.1, from coordinate 122,829,323 downwards.
TCAGATAGATAGACAGGCAGACGGACAGACAGACAGGCAGTTTGTCTGGATTACAAACTTCTAAAAATAGGGATGAATGATTTGAAGGAGGAACAAGAAATGATTACGTACTGTTGTCTCTGGCTTAAAACTATTTACCCAGAGTCTGTTTCAAATCATTTGCTAATTTTTAAATTTATTTGAAAATTCGTTTGATGTCGTTTGCCTAAAACTTGTACACACTCGTATGTGTAGTATAGTGTGCAGCAAGTGTTTATTTTAAGTAATTTGTTAAATATCCCTAAATGTATGCAATACATATGTATTTGCTTTATAAATAAGTAAAATATTTTAGAAATCTTGATAATGTGGCATAAATTAAATCAGATTTAGATAAGAAGTTTCTTTTTGAAGAAGTAAAAAAAAAGAAAGTGATGATGAACAGCACTTTAAGCAAGCAATAGTTAAATACTGGTGTTTAAAATTGAAATAAATTATTTATACGGATTAAAGTGAAAATACTTTATTTAATTTATCTTTAAGTTGAAAGAATACCTGTTTTTAGTGCAACAAAAGCTCTTTAAAAAATATAAAAACAATAATTAATATTTACATTCAAATATGTAATCTAATATATATCATAAATCTCTTTGTAAGTTTATTTATTTATTTGTGCGTCAATCACGGCTTAATGACTGAACAGATTTTAAGGAAATTTGAAACACGGCTAGATATTTATCCCCATGGCAAATAGACCAATTTTTGAAGTAATTTATTTGTAAAAAGGTTATTTTTATTTATTGTGTGTTATTTAGTATTTAAAATGAGTGTTTTTAATTTATGATATTTTCCGATTTTTTTTTTCAAATATGCCGATTTCTTATCAAATTCATCTGGCTCCTTTATGAATGACCCATATAAAAGTATTGACACATTTTCCATTTGTTCTTTATTGTTAATTTTTTTCAACAGTTCTACGATTTTCGCTCATTAGTCTTGTAGACGACATTAAAAAGCAATAAAACATTTCACAAAACCAATCAAATCCAACAAACAAACAAAAAGTAATTTAGAATTAAAATATTCCTGGTTTAAAAAACAACACTTAAATCTGCGCATAAAAGCTTAAGTGCATACTTTAAGGAGGAAGAAATACTAATTTCTTTGGCATATGTTTAAGCTAAATAAATAATACACTTTTTATTTGTGGTTAATTATTAAGGTAAAAAAGGTGTGTTGCGCACTAAAAGGAAAATGACATCAGAATGTAAATATTTAATCATTAATTTGTTCTTTTGTTTTTGCATATATTTTGCTATTTTGCTTGTATTTCTTTCAAAGGCAAATATGTGCTAACTAGTATGCTTCGGATTTTTGAAAAATAAAACTAATCAAACTCATAATATTTTTTTATTTTATTTTATTTTTTAATTTTTCCTTCCCCTCAGTACGTTGTTCAGTGTACGGCATTAAATTGGCTTTTACTTGGAAACCGAAAATGATATCTAAACAAGGCTTACACATCTACACATCGTGAATGTAGAACATTTGACCAACAATATATTGGACAGAACTCCATGCAGTGGTTTCAGAGAAGTCTGCGTTTATGTTCAAACACCATGAAACAGATTTCGTTAAAAATTACATAAATGTGACTTTAACCTGGAAAATGTAACTGATACCTTTTTCTTATTAATTCTTCGGCTTTTTAATTCATCGGCTAATTATGTATATATTTTTTTTAATAATAAAAAAAAATTAGTCGATGCCAAATTTAAAAAAAATGTGTTTGGTCCTACTTCTGTGATAAAAATTATTTTCAAACTTATTTATAAGATATAATTGTATTTAACAATGTAAATAAATAGCCATCACTCCAAATTGATCTGAATAATAGTAGCATACGACGCAACTTTTATGAAAGTTGATGCACTTCTTAGGATATAACTGGCAGATTTGGTTGACTTTAAGCCAAAAGAGCATTTGATTTCGTTAAACATTTGCGACAGCCCAAATGTCAGATGCTATAGCATCAACAAAAAGATGAAAGAAATACATCTAAGGAAACTTGGAAATCATTAATTTTGTTTTACGTGAGAGAATTCTAATACAGATTAATATTGAACACAAGAAATCTATTAAGAGCTTATTGAGCTTCCTGCTTGCTCTTGCACAAACATAAAAATTAACTTTGAAGCTTTAAAAAAACATAGTTTTAATGCCAGTAACACGTTTAGTAAACCGTGTTATTAAAATTTCACATTTTTTGGTGTGATATGACTTCAAATCCTTAACCCTTTCGGGACGGAGTTTTATTTTGAAAACCAAATTATATATGGTGAAATTTTTTCCATATTCTAAAAGATATGATAAAAGTATTATGTTCTCCATACTTAAAAATTTTAAATTCGTCCTTTTTTCCTGGGACATATAATCCCAACAAGTATTTTTATGGGATATAAAACCCCAATCAGTGTTCTCGAAGAGCGATTCAAAATTAAAAAGATAACTAAATTATAAATATTATTAGATAAAAGTTTACATTTATTTTTAACATTTAAGGAATGCAATTACGTATTTATTTGTGGAATGGCCCAAAACACTTGTAACATAAGGCGTTGTTACAACCTGAGCATATCATCTTTGTTCGCTTTTCTATGCCAAGTGAAGAACAGCGGACACAGCGACAACGCTTCTCTTGCTCTACTGGCAAGTGGTCTCCAATATTGAGGCTATCCGTTTTTGATCGTTTGGGAGTTCTACCTCCCTGGCGATTGCATTGAAAATAAAGAAAAAAAGACAGTTTGAAAATTGCTGGGACGTATTATCCCAGTAGTCCCGAAAGGGTTAAGGGCACTCAAGTACACCATCACTCTGTTGAAGGGGTAAAAACAGAGTTACGCAGTTATGTCCTCGTAATGAAATTAATTAAATTAAGATAAGCTTAGTTATGAAATCAATAACATTTAATGTGTTGTCAAGAAGATTCAGTCTTCAAACACTCGCCTATATTTTTGCGTTACAGGGCTCTGAAATTTAATTTTTTTTTTTTTTAAATATCAATATGGGTATCATTTTAAAGCTTTTGAAGAGATTTTTAAGGAAATATTAAATATTTTTTACAAATGCTTAACCCATTTAAAGCCGATGTCATTTTTATGTAAAATTATAAATATGCAGTACCAAATTTTTTTTTTTTTTAACTCTGTATTTATCTAATTAAATTTTTTTTAATGAATGTGGAAGACAAAAGCTTTGGTCATCTTAATTACTGTAAGCACGTATAAAAGCGTTAGTTAAATTAAATTGGTTTAAACACAAATTCTGAAAGCCATTAAAGCACAAATGTTATAGAGCAGTGACAGAAATAGTAATTAGCTGAAACAACGTCGTGCACTGAAAAAGAATTTAGATATAAACAGGCATATCTTTTGATCAGCCTAGGTCTAGCTCGAATATCTTTATTGACCTCCAAGTCTTCTGTTGAGAAATAATAAAAAACGTCAATTAGACAACTGTCTGAGGGAGCACAGGAAGCAAAAAACGAATACTCAAAAAACTATCGAAAATATTTAACACGACAACATATGTTGTTTTAGCGCGGATCAATCAATAGGCGATAATAATGGAGACAGTAATGATGATTTTGATAGTGATGGTAACAGCAAATAACTTTTTGTTAAGTGACAACAAGCAAGAGTTTGTAAATCAACGACGAACTAATATAATGAATATGGGGTGTCTGTTTAGCAGATTGTATGAAATTTTAAATCAGGACGGAGTCAAAAGCGTAAGCCAATCTGTGAGAAATAGATTAGCATGCATTTAACCATTACAATTCTAAATAACAAAAGTAAAAAAAAAGAGTAGCAAAAGAGTCACAAACAAAAACAATCTAATATGTTACGATCCTTTACATCAACGTTCAGCTAGCAGGATCCTAAGACGACATTTATTTCCAAAGTCACATAATGAACCTTTAAGACTAAAAACAGAGTAACTTTTATTTTTTAGAAAAATTCTTAGAAATTTATTGGAAATTGATATTTGCAATTAAAATGACAACATATTGTTCTTCTTTTGTTGCAGTTAAAACGCAACGTGACGTAAAGTGACACTGTTTTTATTGTTACCTACTCCTTGTACTCCTTGATTTAAATAATATAAAACAATATTGCGTCATTTTTCCATTTATTTTCAGTTATTTTTTGCTTTGTGTGTTTTAGGTGTTAATCGGGTATAAATTGTGTTCTTTTAGCCTCGCAAGTTTTTGTGCCACAATACAAAAAAGGGAATGAAATGAAAACACAACAAAACAAAACTTAACTCACAAACAATAGTGAAATATAACAATAAGAAAATGAAAATATTTCAACTTAAGTGACATTTTTTATTCACTTAATGGAAACACCATCATTATGCCACTGTTGAATCTCTCTCTCTCTCTCTCTTTCTCTCTTATTTCGGTTGCTCTGCTGGTGTCATACTGTTGAATGTGATGATTGGGAATGAGGACAATGACGAGAAGGTTTTTACTGTTTGCAGCAATAATTTTGAATAATATGTATTTTTTTTATATCTTTTTTTTAATGTATAACAATTTTTGCTATTGTTGTTATTTGTTTCTTTTGAAATTCTATAAAACAACTATGATTCATGAATCCTGCTTTCTTTTTTTTTTCTTTGCTCTATTTACATTTATCTATTTCGAAGCTTTAGATTCATTATAACTGTTTGTCCTTTTCATATTTTTTGAAGGGGCTTATTTTTATTATTACTGTGTTTTTTCTATTTATTTGCTTCTATTTTTATAAGAAATTGTTATTTGATACTAACACGACTCCTTCCTTTTAAAGCCTGATAGACATTTGTCAATCAACATTATGAAGTCTTGTTACGCCATTTTCTATTCCATTTCTTTTGACTGACTATATTTCTAGTGTTTTATTGTTCCTTTTTCCATCATTTTGTATTCTTTTGGTAACTGCCTTTTTTATTCTTTTTAAGCATACTTTTAGGCGAAGCAAAAAATATTAAGCTAATGCCACCGATTTTTTTTTTTTTTGAACGCACACAAAATTATAACATTTTAAGTTCGAAAAAATACAAAAAAAATAAAGGAAAAAGATTATCATCGCTACGAAAAGAAAATTACACTTATTGTTTGGGTTACAATAACATGCATAATGATGTTGACAATCGTAACGAGGTATAGAAAAGTTGGAATCATTGTTCTAGTATTAAGATACTCAAACGCAAAAGGACGTTTTTAATCAGGAAAACTGTTTGCGACACAAGATTCACATAAAACACGTTAATTTTATTCGACTGCTTGATGTAGGTTTAACAGTTTAAATTGTTGCGTTAGAAGTCAATAAAGATATAACAATTTCAATAAAATATTTTTCTAAATTATACAACAAATGGAAAATTACCGAATAATAACTTTGACCAGAAATTAAATTCAGTGCTTATATTTCTTGACTTGAGCAAGGCTTTCGATTCTTCATCCCATAGTAGACTGAGTCATAAATTGCTATCACAATTTGACTTGGGCTTATCTGCTTGCAACTTTGTTTGGTCTTTTTTTTTAATAACAGATGCCAATATGTACATTAGGGGTACAACCAAAACAAGACACTATCACCACGCTGTAGCCAATGTTGTGCTGAAAACGAAAAATGTTTCCTCAGGTCAATTCGAAACAAAAACGTTCGGCGTCGCAGGCGATTTCTGAAAGCCCTTTAAGATTTTTTTTTTTTGTATTATTTCAAAATTTTTAATTAATTTTATGTTATAGTCATGATTAATTGAATTTGTAAAGAATATTAATCAATATTTTAATAAAAAGACTTATAATTTATTTATCATTTAATAAAGTTATAAAGAAAATATTTTTAATTTTTTTACTGATTCCAAACTTAATTGCATTTGACGCGGAAGCTTTTTCAACGATATCGAAAATCTAAAAATGCAGTTCTTATTGTCTTTTTTATGCACTACATGGTATGGATAGGGCTATTTTGATATTTCCAAAAATTGTAAAAAAGTTTTATCCCTAATGTACATCTTGGACCAAATATCTCTTCAACTTTAAAAATCCATAGAGGTGTGCCTCAGAGTTCCATTTTGGGTGCGCTTCTATATATGATTTATATGAATGATTTATTTCAGCAGCATGAATCTTGCAGGTGCTATACATATGCAAATGATGTCCAGTTATTAGCTGATGATAAGGGGCATGACTTAAAATAATGCTTTTTAAATATTTTAATTAAAAAAAAAATTTTATGTATTTGCCACATAATTTAACTGGATTAATTAGGCCCTAAGGGCTTACAATCTATATTGAATAAATAAATAAAATACTATCAAAGTTCAATAACAAAATAAGCTTTACCAAACACGAATATGAGAAGAAATAACAACAAGCTGAGATTAATAAGTAACAAATCAAGACATCTACAAGAAACTTTCAGCAGGAATATTTATGCAACATCGCGAGAGAAGTGGAAAATTTAGCTGCAATCCACAACAGGAAAGATCACTGCTGAAAACGAAGAGCAAAGACAGATAATACCTACCAAACTAGAACAGTTGAGGAAGTGAGTGTGAGCAACGTATCCATATAAGTAACAACTGCTCGGAGCCTCTACCTCTAATTACCGAACCGCATTTACATTTCTAAAAAAGGGATAAGCAAAAAGGTTTGACAACAATCAGCTGATGTAATTAAGGCGCATGCGAAATTATTCTCTAGAATATTTCATACCACAAAACCCGCTATTTTCCCATTGCTGCTTCGTTTGTGGTGTGTTGTGGTGAGTCCACGTTTACGAAACGAACTACTCATAAACTTGTTCATACTGCGGTTGAACAGCGGCAAATAGTCCTGCGGAGTTGTCACAAGATTGTGAGTACACGAAATTCACTTTTTTGCCCATTTTCTTCCTTTCAAATCAAAAAGTAATATGCTATCTGCTTGTTATTTTTGGAGAAGAGTCAACTGACAGACACCTGGTGACAGGAGTAGTTTAGCCATGTCAGTTACGAGGCGAGAAATTGAAACCGACACAAACTTCTTAATCCTCTCTCGTACATAATCTATGCATTTGACTCTATACTTAGGGGACATATACGGGCCGAAATGAGTTTGTCGGTTATGCAAAAAAAAAGATACCCGTCATAAGAAAGTCATGAAGGCTTTAAATGCTCGGTTTTTCGTCAAAAGCAAATGCCTAAACTTTTCAACGTCATTTATTTTGTTCGTTAGTTTGGCATCCCTTCACTGCTTTCATTTCTGATAGTAATTGATGTTGTTTCTAAAGAGTAAAGTATTTATTTCTTGCAGGGTAGTCCGTCGACATTTATTCTTGGACCTCCCCCTTTTTCTACTAATTTGATTAATGCACGAACTCCGGGAAATAAGTAAACTAAATTTAAATTACGAAGTAAGATGATAAAACCTATTGGAATCAAACTTGGAAACTCCTCCAAAAGCTGTTTTACTTTCAGGTTTTTAAACAGATTTACCAAGAAAGTGGTAACCTGAGTGGTTTTCATTTTAGCGGTATTAAAATGAATGGCCTTAAATGCGTTACAGTTTCAGTTTTAATTCTCACGATTTTAGTTATTTTTACCCCAACAGACTCTAGACATCGGGTTGCGAGAGCTGATAGCCATGGGGTGAAACATAATTTTTATTTTATCTGTTTGTTGATGGTTCAACAATCCAAACTCGTAAGTGCTATAAATAAATATAATTTTTTATTCAAATATATCCCTGCTGGTTCTAAAATTCTTTTTTCTTGTACTAAGCAACACCAAACAAAAGAATAATCATTTCTGTTTTTTTTTTTTTCAAAGGCACAAAATATAATGTGACGACACTGGTAGCGTTGGCGTTTAATTTAAAATTATTTCTTGTTAAAATTCTAATTTGAAAATTAAACAATGTGTTCATTTGGAGTGGCCGTCATAAAATAAATGTAAAAAAAACAAAAACCACCCATTTACTCACATTTCATTCATTATGTTTTTCTAAAGTGTTTCTCGGTTTCTTTTTCGCTTTTATTAATAAATTATCATTATTTTAAGGCAGTCACTGTGTTGACATTTTTCCCTGTTGCCTTTTTCTTTATTCTTAACATTATTCATTATGCATTCTCATTCATTATTGACATTATTGTGTTTCTCCCAAAGCTGTGGTGTTCTTTTGTTTGTTCATTCCTTCACTCATCCTCTCCACTCTGACACTTTGTTCGAAAGGTAACAAATCAAACACAAACAAAAACTGACATTTTATTATCTGCTAAAAACAAAAGTTTCTCGTTTCTAGTTTTTGCTTTTTGTTTTTGTTTTCAGAGTGGTTTTTTGTCATGTCATCTTTAGCGTTTAAAATGCATTTTAATTCTCTAATGAATTACGTCCACACTAAAAAACAATAATTAAAATAATGAATAACGCGTTGAAATATGCAAGAAAAAAAACAAAAACAACGGGTGTGTGAAACAAATGAACGCTAATTTTCCAAAGAGTTTTAAGAAAAAATTACATACTAAATTTCATTCTCCACTTTTCTGTTGCTTTCTTTTATTAAACACTTGAGAAATTGTAAAAATTCTAGAAGATGTTCACGGAATATGCATACCGGTTCAAATAGTTCTCTAGGTCATAATCTTAAAGGTGTTTTCATAAAAAATAAATTCAAATCAGAGAAATATTCACTTGTAGAAAGTTAAAGTCTTGAAATTTTTAGCGGGGAATTTATAAATAAACCCGCCAAGTGCGCGTTAAACTCTACTCGTTAAATTTAAAACCGGGGAAATGGCACCACTTGGGGAAGAATTGAGATTAGGGTTGCAAATTTGCATCCTCAATCGAGAAAAATTTATTTTTTAATGGATTTATTCATGATGGAAAAGCTTCTCTGCGGTGAGCAAACGTGTCACCCATTATGCCGGAAGCTTTTTAAGTTCTAATTGTTTAAATCGAAATCACTTATTTTGGATGTTTTGAAGCAAATCTACAAAGTGCATTCAACTTCACTACAAGAATTTTTCGTTAAAGAAGAATTTTCAAGAAACTCTTCAACTGTGGCTTCGATTGTTTGCTATTAAGTAACTTCGGTTTTCTAACTTCAATCTTCATTCAAATGTAGGACAATCATAAAAACTTTTCTCATTTTCTGAGAGCAAGCTTCGAGCGTAACTCGATTTTTAGTGAAGTTATTCGACAACCCTTTCTCTACTCACTTTTCTATCATCAGTTGAATCTCTTTTAACCTCATTGCGTCATCCCTTTAATTTGGACCTAAAGTGATGACGAGTGGTTTTTCCACTTTAAATGATAAAATACTCAGTTATACAACATTCAATAACATCACAGGATTTGCATCGACTTCTTTCAAGATCCCAATTTAAATAGGCCAAGACCCAATTAAGACAGCATGCTATTTGGCGACCTCTTCCAATAATAAAAACAATAACATCACAGGATTTGCATCGACTTCTTTCAAGATCCCAATTTAAATAGGCCAAGACCCAATTAAGACAGCATGCTATTTGGCGACCTCTTCCAATAATAAAAACAATAACATCACAGGACTTGCATCGACTTCTTTCAAGATCCCAATTTAAATAGGCCAAGACCCAATTAAGACAGCATGCTATTTGGCGACCTCTTCCAATAATAAAAACAATCACATTAAAAAAAAATTTTTTTTTTAAATAATTTTGTTGTTTAAAAGTTGTATTTATTACGGTAGTATTTGTAGACGTCCCAACAAGTCATAGTGAATGGGTTATTTTAAATTATAGAATTTAGTACCACACACCCAAAAGGAAACTCTTTTATTAAACCGGAACATACATTAACCAACACTTAAAAGAAGAAGTTTTATTTTATTTTATAGCAGTACAAAAAAAATATTAGATTTTGTTGCTATTTCTCATACAAATCCATAGAAACAACAGCAAAATTGGTAGTAGCATTTTCACCCAACAACAAAATAGAAATGCATGACAAAATTCATTTTCCGCTGGTGTTTTTGTGTGTCACAATTTGATGAAACCGTGCAAGTAAATTTGGTGATAAGTTCCTTTCAAAACAACATTAATTTTAGTTTCACAATTTAAAGTGTGAATATAATGAACTATAAAACACACACACACACACAAACACACATACACTAACTCTATTCTATAGAAAAACTTTCTTTTACTCTTCAACACTTTTTTGATATTTTCGAATCACGCGAATTGTTTAAATGTGTTGGTAATATAATACAGTTACTTTTAGTTTGCGGTGTTGCATTTTAGGGGAAAATTTAAACTTTTCCATGACATAAAAAACACAGGTGTTTGTTGTAAGCAGGGAATTGAAAAGTGAAAGAATAATGGATGACATTAAATAAAGTTTCACTCTTATAATTCTTAAAAAAAAAAACAAAAGTATTAAGATTGAACGATTTTATTAAAGTGGCAGAAAGAGCACCAAAAAGTATGCTTTTGTTTTTAATTAAATAATTCTTTTTGAATTTGTTACTCCCCCAGGCTATAGATTAACGGTCTAATTCATAAAAGTTTTTAAAGTAGACTTAAAGTTTACAATAGTTATTGAACAGTTTTCGTTTAGTAAACCATTTATAAAAATTTGTATTTAAAAACACACAATAACAGTATAATAACTAATTTACACTTTAAGCAAACGTTTTACCTGTAGGAGTTCTATTATCATTTTATACTGAGTGCTTTTAAAAACAAATTTTCAATTAATCTGAAAACCGAATGTGCATTTCTCTTTATAATTATTTTACGCAAAAACGGAATCTTTTTAGTAAAAATTATATTCTTAGTTACTGCAAAATACTCGAACAAGAAATATTATAAACAAATTTATAAAAAATTATTTTTGGTTTATTTTGACCAGAGATTAAATGAAAAGTATTTGAATAACGAGTTCCTCAACAAGCTACTTACGTATTTTATACTTCACTATTCACATAAATTTATTTTATTTCATAGAAAAAATGGGCTTAACTACCCAGTAGCTGCAAATGAAATAAAAAGTTGTCCAGGGTTAAGAAAAATAACTTTAAGGTAAAAAAGTAATGTGATAAAACCCCTAAAATTTTTATATAAAATTTGCATTATTTCAAATATTTTTAGGCGGAATAGGCCAATATGGGTATCATCGAAAAGCTTATTAAATCAGCTATCAGGATCCTTACAAAAATTTTGTTAGTCCATTACAAACCAGTTAAATGTTATTGAAGTTTTTTTTTTAATAATTTTTCACCTTGTTAAACTGCGCTTTATGTATTTTGCTATATATACATACATAACTATACATGTATATATGTATTCTGCGTTACTTACTTAAACTAGATCTAAGGGCTAGTTTTTCATTTTTAGTACTTAAGTTTTATTGGGTTAACAATTTGCATGCGATATGTATGGCGCCTGATAGAAATTTTGATAAGATCTTCTATGATATCCATATTGTTACAAATAATAAAGTCTGGCAACCCCTGTTGTTTTCGTATGAGCGTGGTGAAGAAAAGTTACTTCCACTAATGGTGTGTGTAAAGAATAATATCAAAATTAGCTAACAAAAATTGAGCGACCTTAATGGCGTGCTTGCTGCAAAACAGAAGACCGTGAGTTCGAGCCCACCTTCGGACATGCGTACAAGGGAAAATAATGGTTGTTATAATGCAATTAAAAATTAAGAAGCAGCAGTACAAACCTCCCGGAAAGGAAAAGACAATTATTGTGTGAAGTCATGGCAGATAATTTAGTAGAGACGTCTAATTTAATATAAGAGTAACAGATAATTGTGAAGAAGCCCTTTATAATAAAAAGGAAGAACGGTAGCGATTATCGCAATGAAGTGTAACAGCATAACAACAGTGTATGGCAGACATGTGTTGTGGCTATTAGATAAAGAGGATGACTGGCTTGGATAAAAGGCGTAGTGGAGTTGTATGTGGATGGTTAAGGTTACTAAACAAGGCATCGAGTAGTTCATGTCCCGCCGGAGTAACACAGTAGTATAACATGAATGGCTGCGTTTCTAATAATAAATAAATATTTATATACACTTTAGCGATACATAACTTTAAAAATATGGGTCAGCGACGATTTTGTCATTTACATTTTCTTCCTAAAATTACTTTTTCTACTCTAGGACAAAGTTTTAAACAAAATATCTTAACAAAATTTATTTTATTTTTGGTTTAAAATGTGGTAGAGACTACAATAAAAAACTGATATTTATTAAAGGTTTATAGAGGGTTTAATAGGCTATTAAACGTTTATGAATACTCTTTTATCAACTTTTGCTTATTATACTGTTAAAATACATTTAAGAATTAGACTGTAAAATTATAGAAACTAAATTCCTCATTTTGAATGAAAAAAGGACAAATCTTAGGAGTACATTTATTTGGCCGTTTTCCCTTTTTTCTTACTTAAAATATTACCCCTCAAAATCGTTTAACAATCAAATACCTAAAAATAAATACTTTACGATAGGGCAAGCACAAATAATTTAGTTTACGAACTTAAAGCAATCACATTTTTTATTCAATTGGATAATTTTACTTCTTCTACAGTTGGTAAATTATTGCGTACAAAATTGCTCCGTTTTTTATCATTTCTGTTTTAAAATTTAATCCTAAAAGTATGCTTTAAATTTTTTGAAATTAAATATGCTTCAAAAAATAATTTAAAAGGTTTTTGGCTAATGTAAAAATTATTTCATTTTTCCATGTTAGTTTGAAGTATATTGGTGATGGCACTAAAAATTTCATGTCATTTTTTTATGCAAAAAAAAAAAATATTTATTATAAATTAACAATTTTTTTAACATACAAAACAAATTTACGTTAAAAAAAAATTTTGATACAAGCAAATTTAATTTGCAAATGCAATTATTTTTATATAATTTAATAAATATCATGTTGACACTCCTATTATTGTCGTACTTTAGATATTTTTCTGCTTGAAAAGGTGTCATCATCATCAAATAATACTTGAAACAAAATATAATAATAAAATACAAAAAAATACATATATATATATATGTATATATAAAGCAAAAACATGAGAGGAACATGGTGGGGCTCACACACACAAGTAAGAATCAAAAGTACTTAGAAGTATTTATTACAATATTTGATCATAAAGAGAAAAAGGACTTAAAGTATAATTATTATTAAAAATGAGAAAGTTATAAAAACATATTGAAGATAGAAGAAGATACCAAAACCTTAAATATGTAATGACTGGGGACAACAGTTGGGCACAGCTACATTTAGCTTTTAAAACTCTCATTATAAGATGAGGGCTCCATCATCCCAGTTTTGATGTATTGATTTTAGGGGAATTGTTTTTCAAGTCTTAACTTTTTTATTCTTAAAAAATTCTTTATTTTTTGAACATTTTTAAATTTTGTCAGATTAACTTAAACAAAAATTTTATACATTTTGAAATTTTTTCTTCTTAGGGCCTTTTATACTTCATTCCAATAAAAATAAAACATTTTTTAAAAAAAACTACAAACTTCAAGAAAAAAACACAAAATAAAATAAATATTTGAAAATTGAAAAACGAAATACGAAATTGAATCCATAACAAACGGTAGAGGTGCAATCTATATGTTTATGGAATTGTTTTTACCCAAATGCTTTTGTTCCATGCAATTTTATAACCAGTTCATTCAATGTGAAATATTATTTTTATTTGAAGAACCAAAAGGAGTTCAATGAAAACGACAAAAAAAAACACAAGAACTATAGAGGAACCAAAAGTAATATCGACGAAGGTGAATGTATTCGTATTAAAATGAAATTCCACATATTGCATGTGACATGATTGTTTTCTTTTTTTTTTTTTTTTCTTCTCTTTTTTTAATTAAATCGATTCGATATAAAAATATTTAGTAAAATTAAATTGAAAGTCAAAGGCAGCTGCTAACAGAAAACATAAGCTGATATTTAATATAAAATATTAAACAAATCAAAAATGTACACTCGTGATATTTAGCAGAATGAGGGCTGGAAACAGTAGTTTTTATTTTGTTATCGTGTTTAAAAAATGAAGACTATTGGAAATAGTGATTACTTTATTGGCTTCAAATTCTAATCAGTAGCCCAATTCACAATTTTGTGCAAATGGTCTTGCATCATAGCATTTGCAAAATTGTGTAGTTATGTTCTGAAATTGAAAGAACTTTTGAAGTATGCTCATTTTTTAATATGAAAAAGTTTCAAAATAATTTAAGAAAGAAAAACTTTTTTCTCAAATTAATTGAAATTCTTAAGGCCCGACTATAATGTGCATAACGTAGCTTGAGCTTATGTCAAAAATCCAACGAAAAGCCTGTCAAATGCTTAAGTACTATATTAAAGAAAATTAGATGACTACAATGTACTTACATAAAATTTGTAACTTATTTGCCACAGTTGCACATTTATGTTTAATTCGTACTTTTGCCAAAAATAATTTCTATATAAATAAACAAAATTTTAAAACGAAAAGGCTTTAAAGAAGATAATTTTTATATTGATTAACATTTACATACAGATTAACATTTTTTGATTCATGTGTTCTAAGATAATTTAAAAAAAAAAATATTACAAGTTATTTACTGTTTTGTTTAAGACCAACCATACTAAAAATGCAACGGTGTTCATCGCTTATATCGTATACATATGTGTGTATGAATACAAATTTAATTTTAATTTATTATATTTGTTGAAAATTGGCCAGAAACAAAAATTTTCTTTTTTTTTCTACATTTTCTATTAATTAAAAACTAAAAATTTAACACTCTAGATCTTAATTACAATTTTTGTTTATAAATGTATAATACAGAGCACAATCAGCTGTTTCCGTACGGAAAGTGCGATCAGTTTCGTACCTTGCTTAAATAAATGATGAAAAGTTATCTTAAGTACATTATAGTTTACCACATATAATTTAATGTACTTGCACAGTTGTTTAAGTTTGCTTAAGTTATTTTCTGCACATTATAGTTGGGTTGGGCCTTTAGATTTTTTATTTTTTTTGTTACATAAAGAATGGTCTCTCTCTCTCTTTACTTTCCCTATCCTTTGTTGTTTAATTTAAAGTTCTTTTGTTCTTTAATTTTAAAACGAAATTCAGAAAAGTGTGATTTGCAATGCAAGGAATAACGCATATTATTACATGAGAAAAGAATTCTGCATTAACCTGCAACTTTATGTTTGTTGGGATTTCTTTATGGTTTAGTGTTAACTTTATTAGCTAAAATATTCTACTGCTCCACACGCAATAACATCCAAATGTGATTATCAATCGCATATTAAAAACGTGATGCTATGAAACATTTTTTAATATGTGCAAAATCAAAATCACGATTTTAGATTATTTTGTAATTTCGCTGCTGTTAACAGCACCTTGAGTTGCAAAACAGACACATGTTCAAATTCTTTAATGAAGTAATGTAATAACGGAAGTGATGTTTAAGAAAACAAATAAATGAAAATCTCGTGAATAAAACTGATTTATTAGAAAGAAAAAGAAAATCACATGAAAAACACCAAGTTTCAACAAAAATATAAATCTAAAGAGCAGTTCGAAATTTCATTTTTGAAATTTGTGCATAAATTGGTTTCCGAATTTCTTTGTTAAATTAAAAACAGCCTTAAAAATATTAAACTTTTGAATATTATATCTCCCAATAATCGTAAGAGCACAAACAAACTTTCAATTGTGTTCAATTAAAGACACGGGAATGTTTTTTAAATTATTTAATTTTCATAAGAAAAAACTTTGTGCTATTTTTAAAATTATTCCGATTAAATTAATTACAATAATCAATAATTGAGGGTCAAAGCACGTCTCGATGGCCATTTCGTTACCGCTTACTTAACTCTTCAGGAAACTTCTGACAAACATTTTAAATAAACTACAGATTTTTGTCCAAACAATAAAGCAAAAACAAAAATCAAAGTTTAAGCAAAAACAATAATAACCAACAGTAATTCTATTTTTCTTTCTCCGCTGTATACGGCTGACTTTTTTTTCTGCTCTTTAAAACAGTTGAGAGATGACGAAAAATAAAATATCACAAAACACTATGATATTTTAATTCTATGCACAGGCACTTTGCAAATTATTAAATAAAAGACACGGGAATATTTTTTAAATTATTTAATTTTCATAAAAAAACTTTTTATTTTTTAAATTATCCCGATTGATGTATTAATGTTTAATGTGATCTTTAATAGGCAAAAAAAAAAAAAAAATATTAACTTTAAGGCTAACTAACATTTTAACAATTTAAAAAAAGAATTTTAAACCTTTAATGGTATTTGAAGTGAACACCCCTATTTTTTGTGCTTTGCCTTCGAAACAGATGGGTGTTTGTGTTGAAAAACAATTAAATTTTCAATTAATTGACAATTGTCACTGTTAAATTGAGAATATCGAATAAAAATCGTGATAATTCACAAATGAATAAAAATAAAATTGTTTAGAATTAAAACAAAAGCCGCAAATACACATGAATACATCACAAAAAAAGAGAGTGAAAAAGGATGGGTTTAAAATGAAAAACACGATAAAGTTGATTTGCTGTGTTACCAACACTTGCACCACACAAAAAAAATATGGAATTATATTTAAATTAACAAAAAAAATATATTTTATTATTCAAAAACCCACACAAAATCACGTTTTATTTGTTCAGTGAAAAAAAAGCATGTGGCAAAAATTAATTGTTTTGAAATGTTTTTAAAATTCAGACAGAAATATTGTTTGTGGTTGAGAAAATACTTGTGTCCAGGAATAATTAAAAAGGTTTCCATAGTTTCCATGGTGCAACAGGACAGAAGATTTAATTAAAAATTGATTTGTTATTTATTGTCAAATAATTTAATGTATTTTCCACCAACTTAAATAAGTTTCAAAAATGTAAATTCGGAAATTGGTTTGGAAATTTACCTGCCGTTGAGTGGTTGGTTGGCCGTCGGTTGTGGATTCTATTTTAGATTTAATTATTAATTTTTTCTATTTTTTATTTTACGCAATTTTATTCAATGCGAGTATTTATACAACAAAATTATGTTGTAAATAAACTTTGTGGCAGAACAATTATTTCTGCTTTATTTAGGTTTTTTTTAAAACATTTGAGAAAACCACAATATATTTTCATTTATGAATTTAAATAAAAATACTTACGTATATGATAAATAATTGTTATTTATTGAAGCTCAGTTACTGGACAGAATTCTTTCAAATGATAAAAGAAATCAAAAAAAAATAAAGATCTTTAATAATTGTAAACAAAAAACCGACTTCAAAATAGATTTCAGCTATCTGTCTATAACGGTTCAAAAGTTTGGCCACATACATCAAATTACATTAACTATTGGAACACCCATTAATTTCAAATCCACATTATGTGCTTGTTGTTGTAACGCACTAAGTAATGCAGGTTCTTTGTAAATTTTAACCGTCTGTCCAAAACTGTGCAAAAGCCATATACATCACCAATTGGTAACACCCTTTTATTTTACAATCTTAAATATTTATACTTTTTATTATACCAAACAAAGTAATGGACATTCTGTCTAATTTCAAATTATTTGTATATAACGGTTTAAACGATAGGGCCAAATGGGTCAAATTACATCAATAATGGGAACACCTTTAGTTTCAAAATTAAAATTTTATACTTACTGTTGCAGCGGACTAAGCATAACAGGTTTTTTTTTTTAATTTCAACCGTCTACATCAAATTACATTAACTATTGAGACACCCTTTAATTTATAAACCCACATTGTGTGCTTGTTATTATAGCGGACTAAACATAACAGGTTCTTTGTAAATTTCAACCGTCTGTCTAAAACTGTGCAAAAGTAAGGCGATATACATCAAATGAAATGAACTGTTAGGGGCACCCTTTAATTTATAATTTTGAATATTTATGCTTGTCATAACAACCATCATAGTAATCGACATTATGTTCAATTCTTAAATGCTTTTCTATAATGGTTTTAAAATTAGGCCCATATAGGTAAATTTACGTCACCTATGGAGACACCCTTTAAATTTTATATTTATTTTGGTATTTATTTATGCTATTGGGAGCTACAGTAGTTTTCTTTTAATTTAAAGTGGTGCCCTTTACGGATCTTTACTTTAAAGATCGTGTACGTTGTATGGGGACACCCTTTAATTTTTAAAATTATGAACTCTTTTTGAAACAGGACCAATCTGTAAGCATTGCCTTTCAAATAAAGAAAAGAAAATCAAAATATGTTCAAAAATGACTGAGTTCTGCAGGCACAAATATTAAAAATAGCAACATTGATTGAGACGAATTTCTAACCTCCCTCTTTGTTTTTAAGTCGGTTAAAAACAAAAGGATAGCCACCGAAGAAAAAAGTTTCGAAAGAAAACGTTTCTTGCAAAAAAAAACCATTTTAAATATGGAAACTCCCTACAAAAATCTTTGATAAATACGAAGTAGTAAATGTCACATCTACAGCAGCGTAGTCATGGTTGTGCAAGAAATTTGTGTCTCATTTGGAATGCACAGTTAACAACTGTTAATGAATTATTAATTCTCCATTTTATACTAAAAGCAAAAAGGAATCGATTTAAAGGAGTGTAAAAGAAAGAAACAACGTTAAGGGTAATATGGAAATTGGCAATAATTGGGCGAGATGCGAGAGTGTAGGGCAGCAATCGCATACATCTTTTGTTCATTTGTGATACGATTTTTTGCTCTACCAATTATTTTTAGACAAGTAAAAAACTAGGCCAAAGACTAAGCGCGTACCCAACAAACAGCCAGTGACTACAGTTCTTCACTGAGAGATACGAGGTACTTAGTCAAGGATGCGTTCTCCTTAATTATTAATTAAAGGGATACAGAATTTTTCACGACCCTGCAATTGCTTTATAGAGCAGTGCTTAAGTAGGGAAAGGGAAAATAAAGCTTTGAAGCGGCATTGTGTTGGGTGACATCAGCGAAGGACTGCAATAAAAAAATAAATATTAATGAAAAGTGACTGACTGGAGTCCTATATCTAAAACTGCCTAATGTGACTAAAGCGTTATTCGTAACAGTGACTGTTGGCTGCTTGTATTGATTATTGTTCTCTTACTCGAACCGCTTTGTTTTTATGGTGATGCGAATTTCCAAATTATTCGAATTTCCGGACTGTTTTTTTTTATAAAAAAATTTAGGTTGATTTGACCATAACAAAAAACAACAATTCAGTTCACTTGACTTTAGTATGAAAATATAAATAGTTATGCATAACTAAATTAAAAAATAAAGTTTTTAAGAAAAGTTGAAATAATACATATCGCTCATTTACTTCAACAAAGTCATAACTCAAAATTTAAAATTTTGGAGTTAAACATACAGCAGAATTGTTCGCCATTTCATGCTTTATATTGTATATAAGTTTCATATTTATGTCTTTTGTACTTTCCACGTTTTAAGAGATGAGTCGTTATTTCACTTCATGTTTGGAAACTTTGTTGTTGGTCATTTCGTTTTGTAACTGTATATATGAAAAAAGATATTTTTTAAATGTGTCACTTTTCGCATTTAATGTATTTTTTTTTCAATTATGACTGTGTTGATGAAAAATATTACGTGAAACTCCGTTTTTATTTTCATAATTAAAGAAATATTTTAGTTTACGACACAGTATCGGATATATTTTGACAGCATAATTCAAACATCCCACATAGTTTGTCTAATATCCTCCCTTTAATATATAATTGATGAGTTTTTTTTTAACTGTTTTTTTTTTTAATTATGTATCATTTTACAAATTGTAGTGGGAACTTAAGCAGTCTGATATTTTTTAATCGATGGTGAGAACGAGTCAAAAACTTAAACTGCGATTATCACGAAATGATTTTTTTTTTTTTTTTTTCAGTAATATTAGTCTATTTTTTGGTTTTTGTATTTCCGACAAAACAATATCGTACGGAGATCTAAAAGATTTGACAAGTGCTTCGTGGAAAATAATCCACTGCTTTTGCACCACTGTATTAAATTATTTATACTTGCAGTAGCTTCGGAATAAGAAATATTAAGTGAAACTTTAACATCACTATCTACATCTGAGTCTAAAGAGAAACATTCGCTGACAATTATATGGAAAGGTTCATTGTCGAAGGCATCTTCAATCCATCTTTCAATTTCTCTTACAGATATAGAGTTATTTGGATCAATTTGCGTCAAAAGCTTTTGATTTATTTGGACAACATTACGATAGTACTAATCTTCTTAAAGCAACCGAAAAAGCCGCTCGGAAATTCGAATTTTGGATTCGAATTCGATTTGGAAGTGCCAAATGTATTGAAATTACTGATTCGAATTTCTGAGAGTTCGAATTTCGGATCGTCTACTGTACTTTAATTCACTTTAATTCAAAATTAAACAGTTTTGCAGCGCCCCTAGTGATACTAAAGTTTTGGCGCTAGTACTGCCATTTCTTTGTTGCTTTACTGCGGCGAAGATTTCATACTGTGGCGGTAATACAAGCGAGGGAGGGCACGGTATTATAAACCAACATAAAAGGTAACTGAATGGGGTACGAACCCAGGACATAATACTAAATCCTTAGTACGTTCACTGCTAACCAACTACGGAAGAGCATTCTCTCACCGTGAATCTTACTTGGGAGAAACTGTACCAATTTGTGTAGTCGTGCTTGAGTTACTTATTAGTACAAGATGAATCCTCGTAGAAGTGGCTGCTGACTGTATGTTGTTGTGTTCTTTTAAATTTTGCTATTTACTTACTGTAACCAACGGTGACAACGATTTAATGCCCATTTGAAGAGCCAAGTAGCACGAGCTCAGTGGAGTTGCATTACAACTAAATAATATGCCTCAAAGATCGATTGAAATTTAGTAACGTACTACGCAGTATATTGGAAAATAATATTTTATTAGAATTAATATTTTAGGGAAGAGTACAAACATCTTCTGTACTGTCTGGTGTATTTTTACAAACAAAATTAAATACCAAAAAACAACACATTAAAAAGCAATAATTGTTTATTAGTAACAATTAAAATTAAGCAACCAAAACAATAACACGCAAACAAATTTCGTGTATTGATTAAGTTGTAACAGCAACGTAAGAAAAAACTAAAATGTTGATTTTTTTCATCATAAAAAAAATCGCTCACACAATCAAACCAGCACGAATTGAATAATAATTATTTTAACTTCATCATCAACAATAATAGCAACAACAACAGAATTATGGGGTGTTGAAATGTTGTGCAAAAACCAAAAATAAAACCAATAAAAACAATTTAATTGAGGAACAGTAAGAAATCGTTACCGAACAAATATTTCAAATTAACAGAGCATAAAAATAAAAAATAATAAATGTTCTGTTTTTTAAGTTTTCTTGTTTAAAATAATTAAAATATTAAAAGAAAAAAAGAATATAAAACAAATCAACTTTTCACACTATCAGCAAAAACAAATGCCTGAGAATGTTAAAGCACAACAGAGTAATAAAGCAAATAAATCTCTCCATCAAACAAACAATATAATTTTAAAGAAAATGAAAATATATAATGATTTTACAATTTCTGGAAAATGTTTTGAAATTGGAAATGCCGAGTAAAACGCAAATATAAGGAATTTTAAAGTACAAGGAGCGCCACCATAATTGGAATAAACAGAAGTTTTTAAAAGTCATAAAATGTTTTTTAATATTTAGCTTCAAAAATCAATTAAGTCAACACAAAAAAATAAAATAAAAATAAAGAGTAACTTCTGGCAAAAAGTTGCACGGTTTAATTGTTAAACTAAGAAATTCATCACAGTTATCATGTTCCCTTTTTAAGTGTAACGGGAGCCTTGTTCTGAAGAAGTTGTAAGTTCTCTAAAGTGTAGCCCGTAAAAATACATAGGACACCTTAACTTTAAATCTTTACAGTCGTCATATGTATGTTACTTGCGTCCTCAAGCCCGAATGAATGTCAAATATGTTTTAAAAAAGAAGACGATTGGTGGCGCCCGTCTGTAGAAGATATCAGAATTCCCTAAGGTCGCATCTAAATTTTGTAAAATTTTTTTAAATACATAATTACGAGTTTAATTTAAAAAATGTATTTCATTGAAGCTGTCGTGTTCTTGGTCATAATCTTTAATATTGTTCGCAAAACTTCCTCTCCTCTATTGCTGGCGATTATGGTGGCCGTCTTTTAAAGATATCTAAATTCCTTAAGGTCCCATCTAAATCCAAAAATGTTTTTCATTGAAGCTGTCGTGTGACAAAGAACTGGACTCGATTACCGAAGACACTAAAAACGGTTCAAGAAATGAGGCGCTTTTGTGACTTTTTAATTTTTTTTCATTGGCGCAAATAGAGCTGTCTGGGAAGGGCTTAGTAAAAATAAAATTAGCATTCCCCACCCTAGAAATTATTCCTTCTTATAGAATTTAAAATGTAAACAAATTTTAACCCAGAAAAATTCGGGGTTGGCTACACGCATCTGCTGAAATTTCACCAACTTTTAATGTTGCATAAAAAAAGGAGTACGTTTTAATAAAAACAAGTAAGATTCTCGGCTATGCCGAATCTTATATACCCTTCACCATCTATGTAGATCAAGTTTAGTGAAGTAACTCCAAAAAAAGCAAATATTGGGGTGATTGAGAATTAAAAAAAAAAAACTAAAAAATATGACATCGGCTCTTAATGGGTTAAGGGATTTTTTTTTAAATTTAGTATTTCCTTAAATATTTCTTTAAAAGCTTTAAAATAATACCCATATTGATATTTTAAAAAATTTTTAAATTTCAGAGCCCCATAAAACGGAAAATATGGGCAAGAGCCAATTTTTTCATTTGATGTTTTTTTCTTATTTTTTAATTCTCTGTCGCCCC
Source organism: Gymnosoma rotundatum (assembly GCA_916610165.2). Taxonomy (NCBI): domain Eukaryota; kingdom Metazoa; phylum Arthropoda; class Insecta; order Diptera; family Tachinidae; genus Gymnosoma; species Gymnosoma rotundatum. The sequence goes on along the minus strand of OU744336.1, from coordinate 122,806,412 downwards.
ATAATATTCACATTTTTAATGGGAGTTACTTTATTGTTTTAAATGACATGAAAAAGTGGTGTTTTGCATACTGCCTCGAAGGATATGGACCCGATCATGCTGATTCCCAATAGCACCTGTTTCGACACTATATATGATCGATTGACATATTTATGACGGATAGACGGACATCGCTCAATCGACTTCGCTATGCATAAGAAATCAGAATATACATATATACCTTATGGAATCGGAAATGGATATTGTAGAAATTATACACGGAATGACGAACTTAGATATACCATTTTTCCACTTTTTGTGGTGAAGGGTATAAAAAGGGATATTCAGTAACAAAATTTAATTATATTTTGTCAGTTCTCTTCTTTTCCATGAATGTTGTACAATAACGAGAATTAAACATTTAAAAGCATTTTGCAATGAGCAGCAACAAGCATTCTACTTTAAAATTATTTACATTGCACAGTGGGGCAAAATCAAAATATTTTGGAAATAACTCAGCCATTTGTGAACAGCTAGGTTGATTGCTCCAAAACTTGACACGAGCATATGAGAGGATAATCTGAGCTTAAGTTTTGAAGCTGGATACCATCCTCTTTGCAGGGATGGCGCTATGTGGTTTCAAAGTTAGGTACTTCGCATCAGCAAAAGTTTCTAACGCTTAGAATTTCTTCACTTTTTGTCTGATGTTCAAAAGATATACACGGTCTTTAAGGACTAGTCAATGCCTACAAAATGGTGCTTTAATCCGCATATTGATGTTTAAAAATGATTCGAGTTAAAAGTTTAAAATTAAACTATTGTATTTTTGTGTATTTTATCCAAAGAAAGGCCATTAATGCCATTAAAGCTTTTCTTTTGGTAGAAAAAGTCTTCTTAAGCTTACGTTCAAACCAAATTTCAAATAAAACTGATCATCCTATTAGAATATAGAAGACCTTCAATTTGACCAATCTTACATCGAAACTTTGCCTTTACCCAAAATCCCCAAGCAGGGATCGGAAAAAGAAGACTACTATAAAAATGATATATATATACTCCAATTTGTTGCTAAAATTAGTTCATTAGCCCTAGTCCGTATGTGTTCTCAATGGCAAAATAGCAAAAACTCCAATTTTGTGATTTTTGTCCTTATTTTAGAAATTTTTCTTTATCTTAATGTTGCAACTACATATTCACTGAGAAAATTTCATTTGATTTGTTTAATTTATAAAAATTTTATTGCGTATTTAATATTTTTACTTTTCTCAAATTGGACCGTCTTTACCATAATTTTTTCGAAATTTTCGGAGATTAGCAACAAATATTAAATTTTTGTTCTATTACTTAATTTTTGTATGTATAAAAAGATTCACCTCAATATCATTTTTTAATGCAAATCTATGCGATCTTAAATGTGAGTATTCCCATATGAATCTCACTTTTATAAATTTATGTAACGTAAAAAAAATCATAAAACAACAAATATACCTGAGATAAAGGGTTGAAGATGTAGCTGCTTTGTGCTTTTTGGATGATCTAAACACGCATATAAATATCCGGAAGAATCCATGTCAAATTTTAGAACAATCGGCCTACACCCTTACAAAGTTATTTCCAAAATATTTTTACTCTGCCCCACTGTGCAATGGAAATAATTTTAAAGTAGAATGCTTGTTGCTGCTCATTGCAAAAGGCTTTTAAATGTTTAATTCTCGTTATTGTACAACATTCATGGAAAAGAAGAGAACTGACAAAATATAATTAAATTTTGTTACTGAATTTCCCTTTTTATACCCTTCACCACAAAAAGTGGAAAAATGGTATATCTAAGTTTGTCATTCCGTGTATAATTTCTACAATATCCATTTCCGATTCCATAAGGTAATGAAAAATGGTGGAGGATTAACAAACTTTCCTTTTAAATTATTTTATAATTTTAACAGATATCTTAGAAATATATTAATTATTCTCTAATTTTTAACACATACATCTTTTTAGTTTAATTTCAACATGACATGAAATAAATTTAATGACCTGAATTAAAAAAAAAATATTTTAAATACCTACAATATCTTTATTTTTGTCGTATTTTATGCCATTGGCTGCTTCATTTGCTTTTATCTGGTAACAAATTGTACAGGAAAGTTTCCTTTTTCTATTTTGAATTAATTTGTTGCTGCTTCATTTGATGTTGCACCAACCGGACAAAAAAAAAACCCTTTGGATTTGAATGCATACAAGCAGGCAATTGCATATTGTCGAAAAAAAAACTCATTGGCACCAATGAAGGAGCCTATAATGTGTCAGGAGAAGGGTTACTTTTATATTTAAAAAAAACATGGGAGGGGAGGGAGCTCGGCTTAATTGCGAAAAGCCATCTTTTCATTTGCACTTTGCAGTAAATTGCACACAGTAGTCATAGTCAATGTTGCAAAAGCACAATTTATTGCATAAAGTCTGAAAAATAAAAAAATCGAAAAATACACGCACAAAAAAATCATTCAAAAAACGAGAAATACAAAAAAAGTAGAAATCGGATTTATAAGCCGCAACATAGTTTTTCAATGCTTTAAAAGCATTTGGCTTGAAAATTACCATAAGAATAAATAAAAGTTAAAAAAAAGGAAAATATACATTTCAATAGGGAAAATTGTGTAAAAGGAATGTTTTGAGAACTGGTTCAACTGCATTAAATAAATGAAAAAGTAACGTGATGTTTCATATTTTAGTAGATAGAATTTTATTCCTTGCTTTGTTACTTTTAGTCATCGCAACAATTTCCCCAATGCGATGGTGGCCAAGTAGCACTCAATCTGACAAAGAAAAATAAAAAAACAACGAATAACAGTTTAATAAGGAGACTGAAATTTAAATCGTAAATTTTTTACTTTCGATCATGCAGGCTCATGAGCAACATAAATTTTTCTTCAGCTCGAAAAAGCAAGACTTTGTTTTTTTTTGTCATACATACACATGCGCATTCCTTTTACATTCACTTGGACAAATTATGAGAAAACCACGGCAGAGTCTTCTCACAAAAAAGGACACATAGATTCTACTGTACAAGAATTTCAATCTAGGAGCTTTAAGAGATAAGTATTGCCATGGTCGAGCAATGCAGAGCCTCTTGTTAAATATGGACAAACCCCAGGCATAAGGAACCGAGAAAGTAATATAAAAGAATGATGACGCGTTTGACAATAGGGAAGCAAGAAACAAACATGTTTTACATAAAAGGAATTTAGTCCAGATATAGACTATGAAAGTTTTTGAGGCATTTTTTCTCAATTTTCTATTAGAGCCACAGCATTATGCGTTATCTAAAATTAAAAATTAGCAACAGTAACATCCCCTACTCCTCCTGCTTCACCAACAAACAAAAATAAATGCCGTATTACTGTGTTACCAGCATGGGAAAGTATAAAGAAGAGACTGTAGGTGATGAGGTAGAGTGATCGATTTCTCACGTGCCTACCACTGCATGTTCTGTTTACTTTAATAATAGTGTTGAAAAATGATTCTGGTGTAAGTAGGCACTATCGATATTTTATTTATAATTTTTCTGAGCCGGCGATTTAATGCAGTATGATATTGACCGCTGTATGAACAAAATAAGACTAAATATGCTATTGAATGGGAGAGCCTATGGGATGCAAACTCAGGGCATCATTAAACCCAGATTACACATCGATACTTAGTATTCGGCGTTCAAACCAGCTAAGTTAAACCTTTGTCGAGAAGACAGATCCATCTAAAAGATAAAACTCCCTTCAGTTGTTATTATCTTTAAGAGAAATAAAGTAGATAACATTGCTGGTACAGTTAAAGTGGAAAATTTCATTTTTAAAACTCTTTTCTGTACCTCGTTTCTGTAACGTAAGTGAGAAATATTTCACAAAAAATGTTAAATGTTCTGTGTAAAAGGTGAAGAAAAATAAAAGGAGGATTTAAGAATTAAAAACAATAAAGATTTAAGGAAAATCATTTAGTCATTTAGGTTTGCGAAGTAAAAACGGTGATATAAAAAATCGTTTTTTATTTCTTTTATTATTTTTTTTTTTTTTTTTGTTTTTAAAAATCTGTTTTCATACATTTGCAAACATTTTTGTTCTCGAAGTCGAAAAAATAATTTGCAGAAATAAATTTAGTGCCGTCATGAAAATCTTACACTTTAAAAGGAAAAGAACTTAAAGAATCAGATATAAAAATCGGGATTGCTGATTGATTGATTACAAAGGTGAAGGGGTATCAACAATTCGATAAATAAATTTAAAAGTGGCGATTGCATTCACAAATACTGAAATAAAACTAGGAAATCGTTTAAGTTAACCATTAAGTTCAATTGCTTGAACCAGTTTGAACTGTGGATATCTCAGATGGGGTAGTTAAGCGTTACGTTAAAAACTGAGGGTGAAAGAGACAAATGGATATTTTTGATTTTCTCATAGGACGGACCTTATTTTTTATCCAATTTTAGCATGAAATTTTTATATATATTTTCATGTATTTTATTTGCCTTCCTTCTCAATTTTTAAGCGTAGTCAATAATATTACGATTTCGTTCACCTTTCTAGTCGGATGTTGCGTTCGGAAGTGGAAGTGCAAACGAGACCTGCCAATAAGCCCACGAACCTGCCCAGAAAAAGAAGAAGGAATCTTGTGTAAAGAAGTGGGTAAATACTACTTCAGTTTTCTCTTCATATGGTAAAGGTGACTGCGATAAAGATATTCTAGGAACCATTCACGAAGATGTCAGTGTCACTGATTGCTTTGAATATATGTATAGCGATGATGTAATACATCTTATAGCTGATATGAGCAACCTGTATGCCACACATTGAATGTGACAGAGCACGAAATCAGAGTTTATATCGCTGTGCTATTACTGACTGGATACATGACACCTAAATATATGAGAATGTTTTGGGAGAAAAAAGCGGATACGTACAATGATTTGGTATCTAGTAGTATCAGACGAAACCGCTTCGTTGAAATACATCAATATCTGCATTTGTGTGACAGTACCGCATTGCCACATAATAATAAATTTGCCAAGATTCGCAAATAGTTTGAGTTGCTTACTGGAAACTCTACTGCAATTTTTGAAAAGGCCGGGTCTTCTCACATTTCAGTTGATGAAACCATTGTGCCGTATTTTGGAAGACATAGAACAAAGCAGCATATACACGGCAAGCCCATAGTTAAAGTTACAATCAGATTATGGGCTCATTGCGCCAGTTGTTTTAGAGCTACACTCAAGATTACCACAGGAACTAGGACCTTTCAACCTATATATTGATAATTTCTTTACTACAGGGTGTTTTTTATAGACGTATAGAACTTCGAATTGAAATAAAACACAAGAAAATCGTTTTAATGTCCATCAATTTGGCTTTATTGGAAGGATAATTTTATGCCATTAATGTTTAAATATGATTTCGGGCATGTGGCCGCCGCGGCTGGCTCGAATAAAGTCAATTCTACAGTTCCAATTTTCAACCACTTTTTTGAGCATGTGGGGCCGTATGTTGGCAATAACGCCACGAATGTTGGCTTCCAAGTCCCCTAACGTTTCTGGTTTGTTGGCGTAGACGAGCGACTTCACATATCCCCAAAGAAAATAATCCAATGGTGTCAAATCGCACGATCTTGGTGGCCAATTGACAGGTCCATTCCGCGAAATTATGCGCTCATCGAATGTTTCCTTCAATAAATCGATTGTAACGTGCGCTGTGTGGCATGTAGCGCCGTCTTGTTGGAACCACAACTCATGCACATTCATGCCATCCAATTGGGGAACAAAATAGTCGGTTATCATGGCTCTATACCGGTCTCCATTAACGGTAACTGACTCTCCAGCATTATTTCGGAAGAAGTATGGCCCAATGACTCCACCAGCCCATAGAGCACACCAAACAGTCAGTTTTTGTGCATGTAATGGCGTTTCAAGGGTCTCATGTGGATTCCCTTCACTCCAAATGCGGCAATTTTGCTTGTTGACGTAGCCATTCAACCAAAAATGAGCCTCATCACTGAACAAAATTTTGCTATGAAAATCAGCATCGAGATCAATCTCATTTTCGGCCCATACACCAAAATCACGACGCATTGCATGGTCTCGCGGCTTTAATTCTTGCACAAGCTGGATCTTGTAAGGTCGCAAGCCAAGATCTTTGCACAAAATCTTCCATAAAGTTGATGGACAAAGCTCTAATTGCTGTGCACGGTGGCGAATCGATTCATTCGGGTCCTCTTCAACACTTTGCTCTACAGCGGCAATTGTTTCTTCGGTGCGCACTGTTCGACGTCTCTGCGGATGCGTATTATCACATAGAGTAAACGTAGTGCGAAAACGATCCATGGTTAACCGAATTAATTGCTCTGATGGCCGATTATGTCGACCATAAAATGGACGGAGCTTGCGGTAAACTTCGCGAACTGAACCATTATTTTCGAAATAAATTTGCACGATTTGCAAGCGTTGTTCTTTTGTCAACCTATTCATGATGAAATGGCAAACCAAACTAAATATTAATCACTTGACAGCTGACAAAATGGCCGCCAGTTAAAAAAGTGATGCCAACTTAAAGTTCTATACGTCTATAAAAAACACCCTGTAGTTTGCCTTTGCTCAATTATATATATACGATCTTAACATTGGCGGTACAGGAACAATTAGAGAAAATCGACTTGAAAATTGCAATCTTCTAAACAGTAAAGAAATGCGAAAGAAGCCTAGAGGAGAGCTGCATTACAAGGCATCTAAGAAAATAATTGTAGCAAAGTGGCACGACAACATCATTGTAAATGTCGCCTCTAACTGTCATGAGTTGACACCAATAACAAAAGTTGATCGCATCGGTGTAATCAACAGTAAAAGGACGAAGATTCAAGTCGATTGCCCAGCACTTGTAAAAATGTACAACAAGTATAAGGGTGGTGTAGACCGCTTAGATAAGAATGTTAATTCTATGAGAGTAGCTTTACATGGAAAAAAATGGTGGTTTCCTCTCTTTGCATTTGGACTAGACGCTGCTTGCCAGAACGCTTGGCTCACCAAGAGAAAATGTGGTAATAACTGGATTTACTGTGAATTTTGCAGAGATGTCGTTATATCTTACCTACAAAAATATGGAACACCAGTAAACAAGAAAACCGATTGTGATGTTCCCATTGCATGGAGAGTTTCTGACGAAACTAGACTGAGTAGTTGTTCGTCCGACCATGTAGAGAACAAAGGTATGGGAATTACCGGGTTAGCATAGATTTTGCGAAAAATGTTGAGCAACATGCATTATTACGTTTAAAAAATTTGACAACTTGCTACTAGTGCCAATACAGCGTGTTAGAAAATAATTATCGTTTTTATCAGCTTCAAGAACACCTCATTAAAAAAAGATTTAAAATTTACTGAAGCCGAAGAGAAATGCTTTTTTTATTGCAGTAATGAGTAAACGCTTTTCTGCATCATCAAATTAATTTTTGTCTTTTTTTTCTTTTTTACAATTTTCTAACACGAGAAAAAATTAAACCAAAATAACGGTCTAAAAAAATTGTTTTCAAAAATTCCGTACGAAAAAAGAGCTGCTAAGTTATTTCGTATCTGAAAAAAAATGTTGCCAAGAACATTTTTTAATTGGAAAACATGCTGCGAGAAACATTTAGCGACTTTTTCACAAATAAACAGAGTACTACTTCAGCAACATTATTTCTTTTTTATTTCGCTGTAATTTTTTTATATGGACTTTTGACAACATTTTGCACGCATTTCGCACGAAATGATGAAAAGAGTACGGTGCTTTAAAATAAAAGAAAAAAGTGCCCGGTGGAAAAAGGTATTCGAGCCGAATTTAAGAAACTTTCAAAGTCTTACTTGGCAATGGGTTTGCAAAAGTGAAAGAATCAATATTGCAAACTAAAAGAAGAGAAATGAAATTATATGTAATTTTCCAAATTTATTTTTAAACAGACAAATTTAATGAAACCTCTTAGTTTTCTTCTTATTTACTTATTTTAATATTTTTATTTGTTCCTTTTTAAAAAATCCAAATTATAATTTAAATTGTTTGGAAAATGACAGAAAAATTTCAAATTTTAGTCGGTTACTCGAACAAGCAAAAGTTTCTTCAAATCTATTTAAGTGAAATTGAGCTCTTTGTTAACTAAGGAAATTGCCGTATCAACCTCGTGAACCAAGAAAGAAAACAAGTTGATTTTTTGCCAGATTTTACATTTTAAATAGTTTCAGCTTAATTTGTTGCGTATGGAAACACTGTTCTTTTGTTTGTTCTTTTTTTTATAAATTTTGGTATGGTTTTACTTGCTTGCAAATAAATATAAATAAAATAAAAGAAAAAAAACACACATATCCATTTGTAGAGCAAAGGAAACTTGCCATTGCATTAAAAACCAAAAAACATTGCGAAATATTTTCTGATGTGTGTTACAAGTGAGGAGACCTTTTTTTGAAAATGGTGATACACAGTCATGTGTTGAGTATCTTTTGTAACAAAAATAAAATACAGCCTGTGTTACAATGATTTTTTTGTTTATGGAAAAGTGTTGTACTTGATCCATTTCGTTTGCCTTTCTTTTTAACACTGGGAACATTTCCTTCCTTTAATTTTTTTTTTTTGCAGCACTTTTGTTTTGGACTTTTCTGTTTTTCATTTTTTTTCTCCTGTTACTCGTACACAAAATTCAAAATCAATAGTGGCTGTTTTATTTGTTCCGTTTTGTCGTTAACATTGTCTACATAAGTTTCGAATGCCTGATGGAATTTCTTTGCCAAAAAATTTTTTTTCCTTGAATAAATTTTTCTCATGCATTAACGTTGTATGCAGCAACATTATCATGCGGTTCTCACTCATTGTGCTTTAACATGCCCACAATTATACTTTTTTTGTCCTTTCGATATTTGTTTTCATATTAAGATGGCATTTGTAAAGGATATTTGTGGGATAATCAAAGGCGTACTGAAGCAAATCTTTCAAATAATATTTTAAAAATCGGGCTGCAACATTAAATTAAAAAGACTGAAGCATGTGTGATTTAATAGTTGGGTTATAGTTCTTTTGCTTTGCCTTAGAAAGTAGAAATTAAAAGAAGTTGTTTTCACAAAATAGACATTTTTCAATATTTAAGGAATTCTTTAGCTGAACTTTCCTTGTCCTTGTCGCAAATTAGTTTCCAAAATATGTAGCTAGCGCTTTTTTGTGATAGAAGCGATATTAATTAATTAATTAAATTTGAATTTTGTAAATGTTAGTGACATTTTTTTGTAAAGAAGTCTAATAAATTCCGATTTTTTTTTTGTTTTTTGTTTTCAATTCAAAGAATTATTTGAAAAATAAATATTTTTCTTTAATTTTATGCCTTTTTGTGAATTTTGCATTTTTTTTTCTTCAACAAATATCAATTACTACTTGTAATATAAAATTGAGACTAAGTTCGTAAGAAATTTACACCTTCGTAGACGTGTAAAGTAAATTAAAGCAAAAATAATTATAATTTGTGTAAAGCAACTATGAAACTCTATTAAAAGCGCTTTTTGGCGAAATTCGCTGGCTTGCAAAATGAGCAAAACTGACTGTTCCGGGCAACTTTCACTAGAGTTTGTTAAAGAATAAAACCGAGTCTCTAGGACCCCTTGGGAAAAACATTCCTTAAAAAGTCCGGAAGATGTAGTCAGTATTCCTGAAATTCTTGGAGTATATTTGTTAGCAGAATTCCGAAACTTGGAACTTTTTAGCATTAAAAACGGTTCTGTGGGCTCTTGATCGAAATAAATTCGTATCATCGTTTTTCTGATGATGGCACTCGTTACCTTGCGAATTGATTTTTTAATAAAGTGTTAATTAATAATAATTAATATTAATTACTTAATTTGCATAAAACTTATTAAAGATTTAACTTACATTTTCTTGTTGTTTGCGTGTACCAAAATAAATAAAATGTGGGTTATTTTAAAAAACTGTTGTGGCACTTGTAAAGCGTTTAAACAAGAATAATTATTTTTTACTTTTTAACAAAAACAATAAACCGTTAAGTTACTCGTTAGAGTTTGTGAAAAAACTCCTTTACAAAGGTGCAAAAAAAGGGAGTAATACAAAAAAGTACGAAAAACTATACGAATATTTAATTAATATAACAATTAAAATCTTAAATAAACACTTGTTACCCAACGAACTATTTAAACATAAAATTTCGACACCAAATTTGGTATCGAATAAAACTCGCACGGTTACATTCGATCGTACACTCGCTATCGAGTGCCATCAAAAGAAATTTCGATACAACTTACTCAATAGCGAGTGCGAGAATCCCAAAATTAAAAAAAAACATCCAACTTCGAGTAAATTTCGCACGAAATCGACTGCGAAAATTAGCCCCCTGGACAGTCTGTCTAAGCCATCATTTTATATGATTTTTCAAATAAAGCTAAAAGAGTTATTTTAGATTAAATTCCCTCTTTTAATTTTATTTTAAAAAAAATACGGAGGGAAAATTACAAATTAAACGTGTACTGCGTACAAAATAAACTGAAATCACGTGATTTAAACCGGGTAACTAAATGACTGCCGATTTGAAATCATTTGCTTGTTTTTTTCTAATTATTTCATTTAGAATATAATAATAATGATTTTATATATTTAAAACGATGTGTCCTTTATTTATTTTTGCAAACAAATTAGATTTTATGAACATAAAAACGAAATTATTCATAAATTGCTATTTAAAAATTGTCTTGCTTTATTTAGTAATGCTCTCGATTTCCTCTTTCTCGTTAGCTGTTAGCTGGTTTGTGTTTTCGAAGATAATTCCAATGTTCCTAAATTGTCAAAGTTTAAAACGTCATTTAAAATTTATTTGATTTATGCTAATGTTTCTAGTAGCAAATATAAAAAAAATTAAGTGCAAAATATAAAATAGTAGCAGCTTCCTAAACTTTTTGCATTAATTTTCACATTTTCAATTTTTTGTTGACTCCAAATTTTAAGCCCTTCGATCAGCTCCAATAACCAAATAAAAGTACATGTATTACAAACAAATACAAATTCACTAATTTATTTTAGCTCCAAGCCTTTTTACTTACTTAATTTACTTATAATATTTTAATTACAATTGAAAAAAAAGAATTAAAAAACACAACACAAATCTAAAAGCAGCCCCTTTCTCCTGTTTTCGAAAAATTAAAACCACGCCAAAAATTAAAAATCACGTGATTTGCAGAACAACACCAAATCGTTTGCATGATTTTAAAATCGTTCGTGATTTGAATTCACGTGATTTTCAGAACAGACCTGAAACCGGCAACAAATAGGGAAAACAGAGCATATGGAAATTAAGCTCAAATCAAATATTTAGAACAAAAAAAAAAATGTGTGCCACCAGCACTTAATATGTTAAATTGTGGCTGGCTCTGGAACTATAGAAGAAGAAGGCAACAAACTTTACATAAAATATTTTAAACATCAAACATTCCCAAACAAGAAAATATTTAAACGATAAAAAAGAAGACCAAGATGATAATAATGAAGCATTTGTACTTCAATAGCTCAAAGATAGGGCAACTCTTTTCTCTATTCTGTTTGTTGTAAAATTTTTTCGTAAAGAAGTGCAATTAATTCAGATTTAGAATTTTTAATCGTTTAAAGCCTTAAAATTAATTTAGATATAAACTATTTGCCAAACAGAATCATAACTCTTATTATTAGTAATTAATAACAGGCCTAAACTAAAATTTGTAGTCAAAAAATACAAAATTAAAAAAAAAAAAAAAAATCAAAGTAAATAAAATAATCCCTCACCTGAACATCAAAATTTGGTGGTTGTTGCTGCAAAAGATTTCCAGGAGATTCGATTTGATTTGGGCCTTGACCTTGATGATTTAACATGGGACTCTTAAAGGAAAAAATATTAAATATTAAATTGAAATTTACATTAAAAACATAAAAAAGTACACTTTAACTCACTTGAGCCATTTGCATACCGCCCACACCATTCATGACCGGCGGTTGTAGTTGATTCATTTGTGTCATTTGATGATGGGCGAAAGCTGAACTCATTTGTTGTCCAGGAGCACCAGGACCACCGGAACCAGAATTATTGCCAGGATGATCCATGCCCGCAGCACCCAACATGTGATTGAAGGCGTGTGGTGGAAAACCACCATGTTGACTGGGATCGAGTAAATTAGGGGGACGTGGAAGGTTTTCTTCAGCTGGTGAAGGTTGACGAGAACCAGGTGTGCGACTAAAACAATAAAAATATTACATAAGACTTTTTAGTTTTAATGGTTCGCATGTTAAAGGTATGCACTTTACAGTTTGAGATGTACTGTTATAGCACGGACACAAATATATAAAATGTTTACCAACACCATAAACCTTCGAAGGGAAATTACTGTTACACAACAGTTTAGTTAACAACCAAATAGTCGAGACAACAGAAATTTACTTTGGGACAAACCGTTTCACGGGAAATGTATGAAGCTGTTAAAAAGGTTTAAGGCTAAACTACGGACATTTTGGACAATACAGTAAAGTGCAAATTAAATTACCAAATTTATTCTGATTGGTTTACAAAGCACATGAAATCACCCATTATTCAACCATATGGCTAAATTTTTACAACAGGAATATTGAAGGAAATTTTGAAATTGTACCAAGAGGTTACTTAACTTAAGACATTCTTAAACACATTTCCTTAAGAATATTATAAAGTTGCACTGTAGAACTTCGACAACCCGGACACATATAGTTTCAGTTAGGCCGGTGAAAATATTAAAATAATCTATGTGAATTAAATTGTACATATGACAATTCCGCCGGGAAGGTATAATACTCGCAGCAATTCCATTGTAAACCTGGCTGTACGCGATGTGGCACCGTCTTGTTGATATAACATGTTAATCAAGCCCAAAGCATGCAGTTGTGGCGTTAAAATGTTTTCAATCATATCACGATATCGCCCCCGTTCTACAGTTACCGTTACTCCGATTTCATTTTCAATGATTCCCCCTGAGCAAATTGCACTTTTAATGGATGCAAAGGTGACAGATAAATAATTTTAGGTTTTTCCATTGCCCAAAACCGCCTGTTCTGTTTATTTACATATCCATCCAAATGAAAATGTACCTCGGTCACTCATTATGATTTTTTTATGAAAATTGGAGTTGTCATGGGCGAGCTGAAACATCCTATTGGCATATGTAGGGCGGCGTAAATGGTCTTGTGGAAGAACCTCTTGTGTTAACTGAATCTTAAATGGAAAAATATGCAAAAACGTAAGCAAAATCGTGGCCAAAGTTGTTTTAAGTTTTAAGACCAAGCTCCTGAGCACGGCGTCGAATTGAGGTTGATGGATTGTTTTAAACACTTTTTTGAGCAGCAGTAATGTTTCCAGCCGATCTTGCAGTAAGTTGTGGTCCATGCTTGGGCCTATTACCTACAGACCGTCTTTCTTCGAAATCATTTACTCCCAAAATTTTCACGTAACTTTCTCATCGTCACAGTAATCGATGAATGATTTTTGATATTGAATATATTTCCATAATAAATTTGCCACCTGTCTACTTTACGGTTGCCAAATATGAACTGTCAAGACAAATGTTTACCAAAAGAGCGGCAAAACATACTCTGGATTATTAAAAAATGTTTCAAAAAAATATTTTGTGCTGTCTAAAAGAATAAAACAATAAAAAATATTGCAAATCGAAATGCAAAGATATTGCAGCGGCAATAAAGAACTTTGTTGTTGCATCCATTACTATAAAGTCGTCCGTAAGCAGTACTAACAATTCGTCTTTTCCTCTTTTTTTTCGAAAAACTAAACAGAAGCTGAAGTAATTATATTGCAAAATGTAAATCAAAGTATGAATAACAAAAAATGCGAGTAAAAAAATTGTCTGGATTGTAGAGTTAAAAATTTTATACTACCCGAACTGTAGAAGCGTCCGAATTATTAGAGTGACCCGAATAGCGCATGTCCGCACTGTCGAATTTTTACTGTACTACATATTAATGTTTATTTGAACTTAACAATTACATTTTCTTTTCCAGTTTATTAAGCACTAGCAGTGCTAAAATTAAATATTTTGATAGAAATTTTAGCTTTTGTTTTAATTTTGCTATTAGCACTAACTGCATTATATAATAAGATAACTGTTAATACAAAAGCATAAATTATAATTTCTTTAGCTTCTATTTTTAATAACAAGCTTTAGCGGCCCGCGAACATATTTAAAATTTATATGGCAACCGACCCTTAAGCAGTGACAGGCAACAAAACAGAACTTAAAAAAATTTAATTCTTTTGTCTTGTAAAAACAGTCTTGTAAAGCAGTCTCTAAAAATCATAATTTCGTTAACCGATGTGACCAAAGTTCCCGAAAATTTTAAATTAGAATTAAGTAAACTGCAAGAATTCGGTGGGAACAAAATATTAAAAAAAGTGGCATCACCGTAATTTGAAGGGAGTTATTTTGTTTATTAACATATAATTTTTCCTTTATAATTCGTTAAACCTACTTTTTCCCCCCGATTTTTTTTTTCACTTTTCGTTGTCAATCAGAAGCGGAAAAAAATTTATAATGGGAGAAAGGAACAATTGAAAAAACTCGTTCGGAATTTTTTTTATAGTTGGGCTGAATAACGCAAGGAAATTATTTTATTATTTGGGAGCACAATTAAATGCGAAAAGTATTTTTCTAAAAATTACTTTTTTTAAATCAATGTGTACGAGGGCTGCTCTATATATTTCTGGCCTAATAGTGAAAATGCGAATATTTATAATCAAAAATGGTTTTACTGTTTTTCAAAGTATTCTCCAGCATGATTTATACACTTTTGCATGCGCTCAAACCAGTTGTCGAAGCACTTTTTCCTCTCCGATTGAGACACCTCTAAAACATGGTTTTTGAACACTTCAGCTTCTTCTGGGGACGAAAATCGTTGACCACGCATTTTTTTCTTGATGTGCGGAAACAAGAAGAAGTCATTAGATGCCAAGTCAGGGCTGTACGTCGGATGACCCATGAATTCGACGTTTTCGCCGGTCAAAAACGCTCTGGTTTGAGCCGATGTGTGAGAGCTCGCATTGTCATGGTGAACAATGATTCGTCTTCTCTTGTTGGTTTTTCGAATTTCTCCGATGACTTCAGGCAAACAAATTGTAGTGTACCACTCAGAAGTGACCGTCCTACGTTGCTCAAGCGGAACAGTCGTCACATGACCAGTTTTGCCGAAGAAACAGGCGACCATTTGCTTCGAAGTGCTTTTTCCACGAACAACTTTCGTTGGATTTTGCTCGTCTTTGAAGACCCACACGGTCGACTGTTGTTTCGTTTCGGGCTCATACGCATAGATCCATGATTCGTCACCTGTGACGATCTTATAAACGTCTTTTTTTCTATATTCATTTTTTCAAGTCACTGTAAACAACACAAATAATGGTCGTACGTCAAAACGTTCCAATGGAAATATCAGATTGCACTTGGCAGCACTCAGTGTTGCCAGGCAAGAAATATATATAGCAGCCTTCGTATAGAACGCGAGTTACAGAAGAGAATTTAGAAAGCAGCTTAGTAGTTGCTACTACTAAAATGAACCAGACATAAGTACCTAATCCACAAATAAGCAGTGGCAGGTGTCTCATTAATGTAATTATACAACTTTTATTATTTTTTGTAATTTTATAGTGCAGTAATGAAAAGAATTCGCTCTCATTCTAATTGTCAGCGTCGTCGTCGTCGTTTTAGTTTCAATATCACTCCGTATCAATGTCGGCGTCAATTCAATAAAAATTTTGCATTCTATAACATTCCTGTGACGACGTCGACCGTTTATCAATTTTTATGAAATGAAAATGCGCATCCTTGAGTTTTTTGTTAAATTTTATTTGTGTTTGATACTTTTATGGTAAAATGTTTTCTATAAGTGAAGAAAATTTTGATTTAATTGATGATGAAAGCTCAAAAAAACAAAAACTTGTGTTGAAAAGAAAACTTCTTGGGCAGAATTGCAATATTTTTGATTTGCCTGATCGCAAGTATGTATGTGCTTTTTCCTGGTTGTCTTCTGCATTCTGCCATTTTCTTCAAAAAGGGTTGCCACAGCTTC
This sequence comes from Gymnosoma rotundatum, assembly GCA_916610165.2. Lineage (NCBI taxonomy): Eukaryota > Metazoa > Arthropoda > Insecta > Diptera > Tachinidae > Gymnosoma > Gymnosoma rotundatum. Next base: position 122,790,312 of record OU744336.1, on the reverse strand, counting down.
TTCCATCGGACTAAGTGAAAATTGTTTAAACATTCCTCCGCCATTGGCTTTACATTCCGCTTTATTAGCAACCATCTTTTTTGTCACTTTGAATTTTAAACTTTGCCATACCTTAAAAGTAATTTTTACAAACTTTTTTATAAATCCCTATTCGATTATTTTGTTACCTTTTGCCATCTATCTGCTAATCTTCTAGGCGGACCAAGAGAATTTAAAATTTTTCCAATTTCTTCGCATTTCTCTTTAAAATTGCATGGAGCAGTGCTTCTGCGAAAACCCAGTGCAAGAGGTGGATTTTTCTATTATTTTTCCCCCAATTTTTTAAATTAATTTGCATTTCTAAAATTCACTTTTTTACATTTTCAATGTTGTGTTTGGCTTAAATCACTTCCAGTCGTTATCAAAAAAAAAGCGTCGACGAATACAAAAAATCTTTGAGCAGTAATCAATGAGTGTGAATAACGACAAGTAGAATTAACATTGATATGTGACGACGCCGACAGCTAGAATAAGGGTGATTATAAATATATTATCAGAAATATTTTATTTTTGTTCAACTTCTAAAAATTTTCTTTACCGTTTTCTGAAAACATAATTTTCATTTACCAACGTTAAGGGCCCGGTTAAGTTTGGTTGTTTTTAATTTTGGCCCGCATTACAAAAAGCTTGCGCATCCGTGATGTATGGTATGGGCAGTGCTATGCGTGGTACTCCGGTATTTTAGAATAATTGCTTATTATTCTAACGAGTTTTCCCCAAAAAAGTAAAAATGGAAAGTTGAGTTTCCTTTATAATCTTTATCCTCAAAACAATAATCGTCATCATAATGCCAGTGATGTATTTGGAAATTTATTATCATGACCAATCCATACTTGCGACAAAGTTTAAATCAATGGTAATTAACCCATAGTCTGAGAGGAATCTATATTAAAAATTACTGTCTAATATTTCTTTGATATTCTCCTGCTTTATAAATTTTTCCTTTACTCCACAAGTTTAATTAACAAATTGTCTTTCATTACGTAAAACTATTATTTTTGAAAGCAATACAATTATACATTTTATTTAAAAAATTGCAACTACTGTGGGCGGAGTTTAAAAGGACGCCGCTAATGCGTATTAAAAAAAGAGAGTCAGTTGGCATAACGACGCGACGATGTAAAGACGTAAAAACGAGCACGCACCAATCAACAATTTTAATTCCTAACCTTTTCAACATATTTAATTAATCTTTTAAAATATTTCTAACAAATACAAAACTATTATTGTTCAATAAACAATTCAATTTATTTTAAAACAATAAAATACCATAAATTTGGGGACTCAATCGAAATCGTAAAACGTAAAGAAAGAAAAAAAAAAAAAAAAAACTGCGCGTCATTGTTTCAAAGAAATAGAAAAAAGTTCGTTCGTTTGAAAATGTAAAAGAAAAATCAACGGAATGTAACACATGAAAAAAAGAACAGTTAAGAAAGAGTTTAAGAACAAGTGTTTAAAAGAACAAAACGAATAACACCGCGACGGGAGTATTCTAGTGTAGAAAAAAAAGAAGAGATAAGTAAAAGGAAAGGAAAACAGACGCGACGGGAATATTCTATTTAAGGGAAAACTGACGTTACAAAGAGAAAATAAATAAGAAAAAATGAGTGCTTTAGGAAATTACGTTTCTATACGAAATAATTTGTCAACGGCCAAACGTGCTGTTGTTGTTGCTTTTCACAAATTAGTTTTTGAGCAAGAAGGCGATCGGCAAAACAGACAACGACTACGAGAATTTGATGGTTTTGAATTCGACGAAAGCGATGATTACTTTAAGCAAAAACAAAAATACGTTAAAGAGAATTTAACCATGGCAGATTTGGTGTCAATTTGCAACGTATTGGGGTTGAATTATGATAGTGACGATTTGTTTATATACATATTTTTGAATTTGCGTAAAGGTAAATTGTTTAACTCAGTAGAAGTAAATGAAGATGAAGACAACGACGGTGACGACGATGAACTTTCTGTTTTAGACGATGATGATGAAGGAGATGAAAATACTCTTAAATACGAATATAACGACGACGACGCAGAGCGTACTGTAGTAAACGTGCGCAGCGACGAATGCAACAATAACGATGCTGGTTTTAATGACGAAAATTCTAGTGTTAGAAGTGAACGACGTATAACACACAAACAAACAATAAAGAGTAACGTCGGTAGCAGCACAAATCGAAATGCAAAAAAAACGTATACAACAAATGCAAGTAGTAAAAATTCTAATAAGAAAATCTACGAAAACGAAAAACAAAATATAACAAATTCAATGCAACAGTGTAACGTATCGTCTTTTAATATGCCAAAATTTGCACTTAATTTCCGTGACATTGAAGACTCAATTAAAACGTTTGATGGAAGTGGTAAAATGCCTATTAAAATATGGATGAGTGAATTTGAAGAAATCGCAGCCATAATGTACTGGGACGAGTTTCAAAAATTTATTTTTGCTAAAAAATCACTAAAAGGACTTGCTAAATTATTTATTGCAAGTGAAAGAGGTTTAACATCGTGGGTTAAATTAAAACAAGCCTTAATTGATGAATTTGAAGTGACAACTAACAGCGCACAGCTTCATAAAATGCTTGTAGAAAGAAAAATTAATAAAGAAGAAAATGTTCACGAATACTTTTTAAATATGAAAGAATTGGCTTCACGTGGTGAAATTGAAGACCTAGCTTTAATACAATACGTAATCGACGGAATAAAAGATTTAACCATTAACAAAACGATTCTCTACGGTGCAACAAATTTAAAAGACTTTAAGGAAAAACTTAAATGTTATGAAACAATGCAAGAACGATCTTCAAAACAAAGATTCGATAATAAACATACAACAACCAAAACGTTTAGTAAATATGATAAAGATGATAAAAAATTAAATATCTCATGCTTTAACTGTGGTTTAAAGGGGCATACATCAAAAAGTTGTCAAGATAAAGAAAAAGGTGTCAAATGCTTCAATTGTAATAAATTTGGACACATTTCGAAACAATGTCCATTAAAACACGAGAAAGCTAATGTAAAACTACTTTTTAAAGAGGATGATATAATGGTCGATGTGAAGTTTTCTAAACAGGTAACCTATTCTGCTTTGTTTGATACTGGTAGCACATACAATATTGTTACTGAAAATGTTTATAATGCTTTGGATAAACCTAAACTTCTAAAATCTAATTTTTGTCTTGTTGGATTTGGTAAAGCCGGAAATAGAGTAAAACCACTGGGTAATTTTAATTATAATGTCGAAGTTTTTGGTGAACGATACGATTTGACTTTTCACGTTGTTCCATCTGACTATACCGATTATAAAATAATATTAGGAAAAGCATTTTGCGCGTTTGCCGTAATAAAAATCACACCAGATGGCTTGGAAATTAAGAAAATCAATGAAGAAGTTTCTGAAGAAATGGATAGTATTATGACAATAGATGTCTGTATTGATACTGCTGTAAGTAATGTTGATATTGAAGAGACGACCAGTGATGAAGCAAAACAAAAAGTTTTGAACATGATAGAAAACTATAAGCCAAATAAATCTAAAACAACAAATGTAGAAATGCGTATAATTTTAAAAGACGAGAAGCCTATTTTTTGCAATCCTCGACGACTTCCAATAAAAGAAAGATGTATTGTTGATAACCAAATAGAACAGTGGTTAGACGAAGGTATTATAGAAAATTCAGAATCTGAGTTTTGTAGCCCGATAGTTTTAGCGAAGAAGAGAGATTCCACAGCTAGACTATGTATTGATTATAGACGAATAAATAAAGTAATCGTTAAGGATCGTTATCCTTTGCCACTAATCGAAGATCAACTCGATCGTTTGCAGAACGCAGTAATTTTTAGTACAATCGACTTGCGAAACGGATTTTTCCACGTACCTGTTAATGAGGAAAGTAGAAAATTTACATCATTTGTCACACATAATGGTCAGTACCAATTTAGAAAAGTTCCTTTTGGTCTGTCAAACTCTCCGGGTGTTTTTCAACGACATGTCAATGCTATATTCCGTGACTTAACCCGTGAAGGTATCGCATTACCGTATGTCGACGATATAATCATACCAGCAAAAAATGAAGAAGAAGCTTTAGAAAATTTAGAACGCGTTTTGGATCTTAGTAAAGACTACGGTTTAGATATAAATATTAAAAAATGTAATTTTTTGAAAAAAAGAATACAATTTCTTGGTCATGTTATTGAGAACCAGCGAGTATCACCGTCAACAGAAAAGACTAAAGCTATGGTTAATTACCCAATACCACAGAATATAAAACAGTTAGAAAGTTTCCTTGGTCTAGCGGGATATTTCAGAAAATTTATACCCAACTTTTCAATAATCGCTAAACCGCTTACGGATTTGAAAAAACAAAATACAAAGTTTGAATTTGGAGAAAAACAAATTAATTCGTTTAATACACTAAAAAATACGTTAAGTAATGGCCCAGTATTAAATATTTTTAATCAAAACTATGAAACAGAAGTACATACGGACGCGTCTATGGAAGGATATGGGGCAGTATTGTTGCAAAAATCTCCACACGATAATCTTTTACATCCGGTCTATTATATGAGCAAAAAAACAACAGATCCAGAACGAAAATACACAAGTTATGAGCTTGAAGTACTAGCAGTTATCGAAGCCTTAAAGAAGTTCCGAGTATATCTCATTGGTTTGAAATTTAAACTCGTAACTGACTGCAACGCTTTTACGAAGACATTAGATAAAAAAGATTTGAGTACGAGAGTTGCTCGATGGATACTATTTTTACAAGAATACGATTATGTTGTCGAACATAGACCTGGAACGCAAATGCGTCATGTTGATGCGTTAAGTCGCTATCCGATTATGATGATCTCGGAAGATAATTTAATTTCAAAAATTCAACGACTACAATCACAAGACGAAAATCTTAATACAATTAAAGATGTTTTAAAAAATCAAACGTCATATAATGATTATTTTTTAAAAGGTGATATTTTATACAAGATAGTAAACGACTATGAATTATTGGTTATTCCTAAGGGTATGCAAGGCGAAATCATAAAAAAAGCTCACGAAAGAGGTCACTTCTCAATTAAGAAAACGAAAGAATTGATATGCAACGAATACTTCATTCCGAAGTTAGAAGATAAAATTCAAAAGCTTATTTCCAATTGTATTCCATGCATCATAACGAATAGAAAACGAGGTAAACAAGAAGGAGAACTACATCCGTTACCCAAAGAAGAAATGCCGCTACGTACTTACCATATTGATTACCTTGGTCCACTTGATTCTACAAGTAAAATGTATAATCACATTTTCGCTATTATCGACTCATTTACGAAGTTTTGCTGGTTATACCCAACAAAAACAACATCAGCTAAAGACGCCATATCAAGATTACAATCTCAAAGTATTATTTTTGGAAATCCATGCCAAATTGTGTCAGATCGTGGTTCTGCATTTACGAGTGAAGATTTTAAGATTTACTGTGAGACCGAAAAGATAAATCACATTTTGATAACAACTGGTCTGCCCCGTGCAAACGGACAAGTCGAAAGATTAAACAGTGTCATCATCTCAGTTTTGTCGAAGTTAAGTATCGAAGATCCTAGTAAATGGTATAAGTTTGTCGGAAACGTGCAGCAAGTTATAAACTCAACATACCATAGAAGTATAAATACCACCCCTTTTCAAATGCTTATTGGTACTAAGATGAGAACCAAAGAAGATATTCAACTGAAGGAGCTTATTGAACAAGAGATGATATCAACCTATGACGAAAAAAGATACGAACTCAGACAAGCCGCTAAACAACAAATTCTTGAAGTCCAAGCCGAAAACAAGAAAATTTATAATCGTAAACGCAAGCCTGCAAGACAATACAATCTGCATGATCTTGTAGCAATAAAAAGGACTCAACTTGGAGGAGGCCTAAAACTTAAGCCGAAATATTTAGGTCCGTATCAAATCATTAAAATAAAATCGAATGACACGTATGATGTCGTTAAATTTGGTGAATGCGAAGGCCCTAGACGCACCACTACTTGTGCCGAATATATGAAGCCTTGGCCTGATGATTTTGCAGATGATATTGACGAGGATCTCAATGCATCTACCCCGCAGGATGGCCGAGATGTGGGCGGAGTTTAAAAGGACGCCGCTAATGCGTATTAAAAAAAGAGAGTCAGTTGGCATAACGACGCGACGATGTAAAGACGTAAAAACGAGCACGCACCAATCAACAATTTTAATTCCTAACCTTTTCAACATATTTAATTAATCTTTTATAATATTTCTAACAAATACAAAACTATTATTGTTCAATAAACAATTCAATTTATTTTAAAACAATAAAATACCATACTACTAAATTTATTAAGATTCTCTACTGTTATTGTTGTTGCCTTTTGTGGCGTGTTAATGACCTCAAATAAGCATTAAAAAATAAATTGAGACAAAAAAAAACAAAAAAACTGCAACTGCCAATAAAAAATAAATAGTAGTGGCGCTTCATTGTAATAGTTTTTCAATTTATTGTTTGAAATTAATTAATTTATAAGAAATTGTTGATCGTTTAAGTTTTAAAAGGGCGAAAATGTTGAGTCACTAGTTTTTTTTCCAGCTTAACTCAAAAAAAATAAAGAGTGTCTAAGAGCTAATGTGGTTTTTGTTGTTGTGCCGCGGGTATTAAAATCACTTTATTAGCAGCTGCTATTCAATAATAATATTTAAACTGCTGTTATCATGTTTATTAATTGCAGCACGTTTGTTTTTTATTTGTTTATTTAATTTATTTGTTAATTTAATTTGCATTTTATTGCATGTTTATTAACGCTTCTTTCTCTCTGATCTACCTCAATAAAAAAAAAGAATATATAAATAAATAAATGCTAACAGACTGGTTGACACATGCAAATAGAAAAGACAAACTAATAAAATCAAACAATTTACAATAGCGACAAAAAATAAACAATTAATAGACGTCTAGTGATTTAAATATTGAATGAACTTCAGACTATCTGCTCACAGTTGAATTTATTCAGTGACCCAGCAAACACATTAGTTTGATCATTAATTAATGCAATTTTATCGACTTTTATTTTATTTTTAAAATGTCAACCACAAACATTTTTGTGATTAGAACTCTACATGCATTAAAATTGGCACATCGCGAACTAGCCCCACGAAGACTACGAAGGCTGCTCTATATATTTCTGGCCTAATAGTAAAAAAGCGAATATTTATAATCAAAAATGGTTTTATTGTTTTTCAAAGTATTCTCCAGCATGATTTATACACGTTTGCATGCGCTCAAACCAGTTGTCGAAGCACTTTTTCCACTCCGATTGAGACACCTCTAAAACGTGGTTTTTGAACACTTCAACAGCTTCTTCTGGCGATGAAAATCGTTGACCACGCATTTTTCTCTTGATGTGCGGAAACAAGAAGAAGTCATTAGGTTCCAAATCAGGGCTGTACGGCGGATGACCCATTAATTCGACGTTTTGGCCGGTCAAAAACGCTCTGGTTTGATCCGATGTGTGAGAGCTCGCATTATCATGGTGAACAATGATTCGTCTTCTCTTGTTGATTTTTCGAATTTCTCCGATGACTTCAGACAAACAAATTGTAGTGTACCACTCAGAAGTGACCGTCCTACGTTGCTCAAGCCGACCATGACCAGTTTTGCCAAAGAAACAGGCGACCATTTGCTTCGAAGTGCTTCTTCCACGAACAACTTTTGTTGAATTTTGCTCGTCTTTGAAGACCCACACGGCCGATTGTTGTTTCGTTTCGGGCTCATACGCATAGATCCATGATTCGTCACCTGTGACGATCTTAAACACGTCTTTTGAAGCACCGCAATCGTATTTTTGCAACATTTCTTTGCACCAATCGACATGAGCCTTTTTTTGAGCGACTTTCAAATTGTGCGGGATCCAACGAGAACAAACCTTTTTTACGGCCAGATGTTCATGCAGTATCGATAATATGCTGGTGGAAGAAATGTCCAAGGATGTCTCTATCTCTCGGTATATCGCATGTCGTTCTTGCATTATGAGTTCACGCACGGCATCAATGTTCCGTTTTTGGACGACCTTCACGGAATTCGTCTTTGAGCGAGCTTCAGCCATGATTAAACTCATTATACCAATTTTTCACAGTGCTATAGGATGGTGCTTCATCGCCATACAAAGATTTAAGTTCATCAATGCACTCTTGCCGTGATAATCCACGTCGAAAGTTGTGGAAAATGATGGCACGAAAATGTTCACGAGTTAATTCCATTTTTTTTTTTATATTAATTTTTTCAAGTCACTGTAAACAACACAAATAATGGTCGTACGTCAAAACGTTTTGAGTACCATAATGCTTAAAAATGACAAACTTTCCAATGGAAATGTCAGATTGCACTTGGCAGCACTCAGTGTTGCCAGGCCAGAAATATATATAGCAGCCCTCGTAATATTATGCTGTGCCACGTTACAATTGACCACCCTCATGAAGGTCCCGCCAGAAAGAAATGGTATTGTATTAGTAACATAATAGAGAACTAAGACACCAAGATTAATACAGAAGAATTAGATGAGCTGTGGTGTTGGGTCTAGTATTTCTCATAAACTCATACCAGTTAATGCAACGTAAATCAGACAAAAGCATTCCCTTCAACGAAGCATGTAAATTATGATATGACAACAATGTAAGAGGAAATGTTGGTACTTTTGACGACAGCCACTTAACTCCTATAAAACGACTCTACTAGACAGCCATTGTATGAAAAAGCTGTCAAGATTAGATTCTTTTATTTCTTGGTTTGGGTCGCTGCGACTGATATGGTGGCTTGCTTGCCTCATGTTCCCGTTGGTATAAGAGGAGACAAATGGCAAACGGACATAAAAAGTGATACGTATCAGCCAAAAAATATATAATTAATGGAATTCAACGTATTCGGCTTAGTTTATATCTTCTCTGTGCAGACATAAGGAGTATCAAGCTGAAAACTTTAGGAGCAATATGGTGATAGCGATGTAAATGTCAGGGTTTGGTCGTGGTTGAACGTGCGTTGGTTCGGGAAAGTTTGCATTTATTGCAACAATCAAGAGAAATTAAAAAAGCCTTCAGAACGTAAAAGACACAATTGAACTTTTGTATTTTAGTTGTACTAAGATCACAATAATGGCGGTCTTATGTATATCTTCGCTCATCTGGGCGAAGTCGATTTATATTCTTATAATTTTTTTATACTTATTTTTATGAATTACTGCGGGGAAAAATATCCATGGCCATTTCCCTGCTGTTCATATAGCTGATCAGAAGATTTTGTATAGAAAGTTCAAGATTTAATAATTTTATTCAAAAACAAATAAGAGTGCTATATTCGACTATACCCTTCACCATCTATTTAAATCTAGTTTAGTGAAGTAACTTCCAATATTGGTTTGACAGAGAAATAAAATAGTATACAAAAGAATAAAAGAAATAAAATAAAAAAAAAAATTTGGTACGGCATACATATAGTTTAACATGAAAATGACATTGGCTCTTAATGGGTTAAGCATTTTAAAAAATTTTAGTATTTCCTTAAAGATCTCAACAGCTTTAAAATGATACCCATATTAATATTTAAAAAAATTGAAAATTTCAGAGCGACGTAACTCAGAAAATATGGGCGAGCGCCAATTTATTACTTAATGTTTTTTTTTTTGTTATTTCTTAATTCTCTATCGCCCCATATATTTATTTTTTTTATTGGAGTTACTTTATTGTTCCAAATGACCTCGAATGACAAACTTAAAAATACCCTCTTTCAATTTTTGTCGTGCGTGTGGGTATAAAAACACAGTAATCATTGAATAACTTCACGAAAAAAGTCTCTGGATGACTTTTTTGGTCGGCTTTGGAAATTTTTAATAATTATTTTTAAAGCCCTATTTATTAATTTAAAAATAGTTTAACTTTTTTACTACAAATCTAAAAAATGAAATGTATTATTCGCTACTGCTCATATATAGCTCATCAGTGGATTCTACCTAAATTTTGTAAGCAAAACCTCAGAGTCTTATACTTAAAGCCAAATTGATTAAATGAGAACTCCATTAAATCGATAAGGCAAAAAGCCATAAAAAACTTAAAAAATTTTAATACAAAAACACAGTAACCATTGAGTAAATATTTTTATTTCTTCTTTCATTTTTCTTATGTAGAAATGTAGCGAAATGGCCATATGAATATGCTTTCCCCGCAGTAATACATTTCATTTTTTAGTTTAGTTAAAAAAAAATAAATCTTTCATGAGAATATCATGAAATATTTATATTTGAAGGAATCAAGCACAATTTAAGTAAATTATTATAAAAAAGATTCCAAAATAATAAATTTTCTTATTAATTTACTACAAATCTTTTGTGTTTGCTGGGTACATCAATGTTAAGGAGTGTGTGTGTGTGTGGGATGTTTTTGTTTTAATAAAGTTTGGCGCTTGAGTCTTTTGTTTTTTATTTCATTTCAATTTAGTTTTTTACGCCAACCGATTGTCAGCTGTTGGCTAACTTTTTATATGTTATTCATGAATTGATTAAACTGATTAAAACTGCCTTGAACACCTAAACTTTATTTTAAAACAATGCAAATATGACGTATTTTAAAGTCTGCGGCAAGTGAAGTTGAAGAAAAATTCCAAGCGAATATAACACGAAAAACCAAATGTTACAACTTTAAATTAATTAAGTAAATAGAACACTTGAATTTTATTCTCAAAATAAATTGATATTAACAACCAAAATACTGTGAAAGTACCTTTTGAGAAAGGAGCCATTTAAAAAAATGTTATTGCAATCATTTAACAAACAAAAAAAACGTTTTTTATTACCTCGTTCGACAATGTCAATGTCAGCATTACTGTTGGTAAAAGCCTAAAAATACCTGTTGTTAAAGGTATGTGTTATTAAAATTGAAAAATAGATTCAATTTGAGCCTTGTCGGTTTAAGCTGTTCAACAAAAATACTGAAAAAATTATTTTTATTTGCCTGACTATAGAGTTTCTTAAGGAAATCTTGCGTTAATTTTAAGACACCTTCTATCAAGGTTTAATTCAAAATGAACACCGTTATCCTCTTGAAATATATTGAAGCGTAAAACAGTGGCTAAATCCAAAAAAAGTTTGTAAACAGTTTTGCGGCTGTATTTAGATCTTGTATATATACAAAGTTGCGAAACAAAGCATCAATTTAGAAACCGCTAGTTGCTCGGTTGCAACGTTTCTAATACTTGTTTGCGACATTTTCCAACATAACATGCATTGTAAACATTTTTTTTTAATTTAATTATTATTATTTTATTTTTATTGCAACAAATCTTTCTTTAAAACTTATCTTGCAGAGAAATGGTAATATTACCTTACATCTAAAATATTAATAAATTGATAAATCTAAGGAGCATGTTAAATAGTTATGGGCATGGGGAAGGAAAATTTGCATTAAAAACCTTCAATAAATACGGCGACATTATAAAGCATAATACATTGTTCGAATACAAAGCAACTGACGTTTTAGAAGTCAGCCAGTAATTCGGTTATCAGCCAAGGTTTTTAGCAATTTGGTGCTTTTGGTATGGAATAAATTTACACCGTTAAAAAAAGGGCTATCGAAATTATTGTTCAAAATTTATTAAAATATTGAAATGGTCAAGTGCTCCTGTGATTTGCATTGGAGCATTTAAGTGGACGAATAGGCCGTCCACTTAATGCTCCAACTTTGGTTGACTTCCAAAACGTTAAATGCTTTGTGTTCAAACAATGTACTGTGTTTCATAATGCCGTGGTATAAATGTTTACAATGCATACCATTCCATAATGTCGCAGACAACTATTAAAAACAATGCAACCGAGCAACTAGCGCATCAGTTTTTAAATTGATACTTTGTTTCGCAACTTTGTATATGTAAAAGATTTAATACCGCAGCAAAACTGTATACAAACTTTGTATTGATAAATTTTCAAGTCAGCCTTCTCTTTATGATGATCAAAGAATGTATAAATTGATTGTTGCATAGTGCAGACTTCCACAAAAAGGGGTTCGTTTTATCCAGTTATACGTTATTTAACAACACAAATTATCTTTAAAAGTCTGCAAAGATAATTCATTTTCAATTGCTTAATTAAATATCACGCAGTTCGTATAATTAAATACACAAATTCGTAGATACGTAATTGGATAAAGAATAATTTTAATGGGTAACACAAAGTGAAGTAAGAAACCTAACAACAACAACAACAACAACATTAAGAAAACCTATTAAAACCGTTATAAAAAATCAAAAAGTTTACTTTAAACAAATGTTTGTTAAAATTGAAATTATTTATAATTTTAACTGTGAAAATATGGGATTTAATTTTTATTTGGCAAAACTGCAAATGTATCAGCCAGTGTTGTGCCAAACCAATCAGCTTTATTTGTTTCAAGCAGAAATCTATTTACGATAAAAAAACAAACATCAAACATCAAACGCCACAAGAAGTTTCTTGTGTGGGAATTGGGGTACTGAAATAAGAGGTTTTGTTTTACCACTTAATAGAGCGAATGATGAAAGGGGAAGTATAAAAAATGAGGTGAAGTATAAAAAATCTCTACACCTAATAACTCGTAACAATCTTCTAACATTTAGTGTTCTCACTAACAATTGTAATACTTACATGCGAGTACAATACGCTCGGGTATCATCGTAAACAATTAATAGCCGCACTTTATTTTTAGTAGCAGAAACAAATCAAATTAGTTAACAGTTAACATATTGAATAGTCTAATGGAAACCTTATTATTAACAGTTATTTATGTCTTTGAAAATTTATTTATTTCCCTTACTCGTGATCAGCCTGATTAATATATTTATTATTTTAACAGTGATCATCATTCACATTACCCAGCTAACAAAGTTGTTCGTATATGTTTTCTATTTATGTATAACAACTTGGATTGGTCAAAGAAAAACAAAACTTCTACCACAAAGATTCTTGAAATGTATCAAAAGAAACTGTTTCACTAATTTTTTATTACACTGTCTTTCAATTTAAATAACGTATTTACTTTTAAAAGCTGTGCAAAGTGAACTTTGAATTGTAAGGCATCATCAGGAAGGAGTTTGAAAAATTATGCTTGTCCATGGACATTATGTCTTAAGACGTTATGACATGCCACCCTTAAAATACAATTAAAATACATTGTAATTTTTTATAAATACGGCAGTAGTAAGTATTTTATTTCCATTTTATTAAAAATCAACTTTTACTTATGTCACTCCTCTTTCAGCCACACTTCAACCCGCTGGCAATAATTGACCTAAAATTTTAAACCAAACCCAACATCAAGATAAAAAAAAGGTTAAAAATTGGTCACATTCAAATTTTATTTATGTGCAAATATGACGACTTTTCTTTTCAATTGTTGTTTGCCTAAAAAGAAGCATGTGTGTGAAGTTAAATTTTAAAATTTATAACCCTAGCCACATTCTGTTACGATAACAGAGCTATGTTAATCACTTAACATAAATAATGTTAATACAAAAAATCTAATAGGTATAAAAGTTTCCGGACGATATTTAAATAAAATAAAAGTGGATTGAAAAAAAATTATTGGAGAACACTTCTAGTAGTGTCCTTATTAAACCCCAATAGTCAAATATATTAACATTTTATTTTTTAAGAAATTATAGAGGTTTTTCCAAAAACATCACTTTTGAAATTTGAAAAAGGACTTTGGTCCTTTTCTCGAAAATGAAAGAGAGTGGGCGAAAAAAATTTATGGGCGAACACTTCTAGTATTGTCTTTATTAAACCCCAATATTCAAATATATTAACATTTTGTTTTTTAAGAAATTATAGAGGTTTTTCCAAAAACACCACTTTTGAAATTTGAAAAAGGACTTTGGTCCTTTTCTCGAAAATGAAAGAGAGTGGGCGAAAAAAATTTATGGGCGAACACTTCTAGTAGTGTCTTTATTATTACTAAAAAAGTTCCTAAATATATGAAACAGTATTTCACATGAAAGTATGTATTTGATATTTAATTTCAATAAAAATACGCATAACGATTGTTTATTTTATTTTGTTTTATTTTTCAAATTTCAAAAGCTCAAATTTCAAAAAGTTAATATATTTGACTATTGGAGTTTAATAAAGACACTACTAGAAGTGTTCTCCAATAAATTTTTTTCGCCCACTCTCTTTCATTTTCGAGAAAAGGACCAAAGTCCTTTTTCAAATTTCAAAAGTGGTGTTTTTGGAAAACCTCTATAATTTCTTAAAAAACAAAATGTTAATATATTTGACTATTAGAGTTTAATAAAGACACTACTAGAAGTGTTCTCCAATAAATTTTTTTTATATCCACTTTTATTTTATTTAAAAATCGTCCGGAAACTTTTATACCTATTAGATTTTTTGTATTAACATTGGTTATGTTAAGTGATTAACATAGCTCTGTTATCGTAACAGAATGTGGCTAGGGTTATAAATTTTAAAATTTAACTTCACACATAAAAGAAGCAACAACAACAACAAAAGACATGTAATAAATATACATACGTACAAGATTTTAACCAAAAACAAAAAAACATCTAAGAAATATGTAAATCGTCAGCGCCTCTTAAAGTTAAAGACTAAATTTGAAAGAAAAACAAACAAGTGGTTTGCTCTATTGCTATATCCCTGCAAAGCTACATATTCATTCATTAAAAACTTGACCATAAAAACCAATTAGACTTTCAACAATTTAACGAAACGATTTAAGTATTTTTGCATCATTCGCACTCACGTTTCATCAGTTGTTACTTAAGCTAAAAACATACTTGTGGTGATTAAATGGATCATTAAAGACTCGCGTAACTGAAATGAAGAGAGCAAGGAAATGCCTGTATATTTACGCGATTTAAAGAGGTAGCAAGAATTATTTCTGTTGTGTTAGTTCAAGAAATGTTAAATTTTAAAACGAAACAAGCCTACAAAGCTGTTAGATAAAAAAAAAGCTGAAAACTTCTTTTTCTTTTCCATTTTTTAAGAGTTGATAAAACCAGTCAGTCAGATTCCAATGGAATAATTAGATACACTGCGCGCCGCCTAAATGTTTTTTATTTAATTTATTAAAAAATTGTTATGTGGCAACGCTGTTGTCTCGGGCCACATAGATTTAAGAGAGCTAGGATATTTTTAACGCATGAAAAAGTAGACGCGTTCCGATAAGTATTAAATAAAGTATCCGACAAATGGTCAACGCCCCTCTACTAAAGGCCATTCCTCATTTCATAAAACGTTAAGACACAGATAAAGCCAAGAAAAAAAGAGTGATCGCACGGTGTTAAATAACGAAATATTGGTGGCCAGTTAACATCAGAATTTTTTTGAACGATTCAGTCGGAAATCATTGCTGCAATAAATCGATCGTCTCATGTACGCCCAGTTGGCACCACAAGAATTCCGTTATCATCTAGCAAATGCAATACTGCCTGATTTTTAGGTCAGTAAAAACTACGCAAGTTAGTTAATAAAATATTAAAAAAAATTTCAATTACTGTGACAATTGCTTGTATCCAAAAAAGGGAATACAGTGAATCAATAAAGTTTAGGCACATCATGATTTTCGAGAAATGGTGAATAAAACTATCTTTAAAACGGCATCATTATTATTTTATAAACTTAAGATAGATCTAAAATTATTAAGAGATTACTCTTGAAAATCACGGTGTGCGTAAACTTTATTGATTCAATGTATCTCTCAAAAATTTTGAGTCGTGCTAAATGGAAAAAATCAGGTGAAAAAAAAAACAGATTAAGGTGTATTTGAATTGTCATTTAGCTTCTCGACCGAGAATCCGGAAAGTTTGCCTACGGTTTTACGTAACTTTCCTATTTTTGTAATAAACTTCCACAGTTATAACGCATTCTTCTTCATTTTTAACAATAGAAAAAATCACAGATGTCACTAGTAAAATATAAAAAGCCAAATGTCACTTATTGAGACAGAGTAAGCTTTTGCCAAATAAGTTCAAATGTAGAAAAATGTGTGAATCCAATATAGACGACGCATTGCTTACTTTGAGGAAAACCTTAAGATCGAACGGCCTAATAGCAAATATAAGGAATTTAAAAGATATCAGCTTTTCCAAACAACAAATAAATAGCATTTTTATTGTAATTATTTTAGCTTAATTTTTTTAATAGCAAACGCACTTTATACTTTTGGTTACAAGTTTTCAAATAACTAACAAAAGAATAGAGAAAACTTTTTCGCCAAAAGCGTGCAAATAAATCGAATTTTAAAATTTATTTCATGTTACTTTAGACTTGCAAAAGATTTTTTACTAAAAGAATAAAAAATTAAATTAAAAATAATATTAAGTAAAAAACTAAATCGGAAGGGATCCTCCTAGAAGCAAAAAGCTCTAAAACTATATCTTTAGCATTGCTTTTTAGAGATTGGCCGAAGCTATCAATAAAATTGCAAAATGTAAAAATCAAAAAAAAAAAATAAGAATACAATAACGGTTCTACTTTTTCATACAACCGAGATGTTCTACTTTAAAGTAATAACGACTACTCGTATTATGACTAACGACTATAAAATTCTAAAGGCCCAACTATAATGCGCATAAGATAATTTAAGTAAGCATAAGCAACTGTGCAAATACATTAAATTATATATGGTAAACTATATTCAGTGTTGCCAGGGAAAGACAGAAAAAAGTTACGCTTTTCATTAAAAGTTACATTTTGAAATTTTCCATAAATATATAGTAATTTAATGTAATTTATATAAAATATAGTAAAACGTTATATTCCATATTTCAGCGAAAATAGCAAGGCAATAAGTTTAGTTACTTAACAAAAATAAAACGAAAAAAAACGTATGAAAAAATTTTCACACCGATGATACGCATGATTAAAATTAGGACTCAATACTAATATTTCGGTATGGAAAAGTGAAGAGGGCATTCATTCAATAAAATTAGTTAAATTAGGCTTTTTTTTTAATGTAATTTTTCTTCGAAATAGTGAGCATCGATAGAGTTTACTGCACTAATAATTTGGCTTAAGTGTGGTTTAGTGAAGCTGGACCAATAAAAAAAATTATACAGGGTGATAGATACTTTAAAAATAATAAAATATGTATAGATAAAACAAAAATCCGCGATCGCCCTTATTTTCCGAGTTATGGGCCTCTTAACTTTTTATATAAAATTGTGATTTTACACTACTTTTTTAACAAATTGGGTCAACATGGAAATCATTTTAAAGCTTTTGAAATTATCTAATACGTGTGTCTAAAGTTTTTTTAAAACAACGATTAACATATTAGGAATCAATTAATTTTTCTGATGGAAGCATATGTATAGTACGTAGAAAATCTTAAGTAAGCGAAGCCGGTGTTAGTTATAACAAAGGGGAGAAAACCCTTTCGTCCGGCGGAAGGCCGGCTATGCAAGAAAACTACTTGATGCGAACACACACAGACAGACGGACAAAAATTCGAAAATAAAAGAGGTGTTTTGTATTCCATATCGATTACTAATCTACACCAACATCGAAATTTAAAAAAAATAGTTAATGTGCAGAAATGACCCCGTTATAGTTTTATATAATGTATGTATAGATTTTCTTAGTATTTTTAATATTCTATCACCCTGTGTATTTTTCTTTTTGATTGGCGCAGCTTCACTAAACGAGACTTGTCCCAATTATTTTAAAAATACCATTATTAACGACAAATTGGTGCCTTATTTGCTTAAAACGTCAACATAAAACTACTGACAATTTTTCTATATTACAATCCGGCACTTCCAGGAGGAAATTAAAAGAAATGCAGCTAAATTATTATTTCACAGTTGGAAAGAATTGTTGTCAGAAACATTTTGCTATTTCTAAACATGAAGCAAGAAACCTTTCGCGATTTCTCACGAATTGAAAAGAGTAAAATTTCAACAATGTTTTTTTTTTTTTTTTTTGCTTATTTCAAACTTATATTTTATATGAGATTTTGAATGCTTTTGCAGGTAACCTTTATTATTAAAATCGACTATAATGGCAACACTGACTATAATGTACTTAAGAAAACTTTTCGCCAAGTTTCGTCAAATGTCATTTCTTTAAGCGCACTTTCCCTACAGAAACAGCAGATTCTGCTTTGTGTTATACATTCATAAAGAAAAATTGCAATTAAGACCAACAGTGGTAAATTTTTAGTTTTTAATTTTTTAGAAAATGTAGAAAAAAGCATATTTTTATTTCTGGCCCATTTTTAATAAACACAATAAATCCGTTGCGTTTTTTTTTATTGTTGGCCAAAAACAGAAAAACTTGTAATATTTTTTATAAAAATTATTCTTAGCAGATAAATAAAAAATGTAAATATTTATGTGAATGTTATTAAATAAATAAAATATTTTCTTTAAATGTCTTTTCGTTTTAAAATGTTGGTTATTAATAAAGAAATTAATTTTAGCAAAAGTACGAATTAAACATAAATGTGCAACTGTGACAAATTAGTTATTTAAATTTATTTAATATGTTACCTAATCATTTGACAGGCTTTTCGTTGGATTTTTGACATAATCTCAAGCTACCTTATGCACATTATAGTTGGGCCTTAAAATTTCAACTTCATCTCTATTATAGTCGTTTAGAAACTACATTATTTTGAAAAAAAAGAAAACTAAACGAAAACAAAAAATTAAGTTGGCAACAAGAAAATTAAACGGCAGTAAATTGCAACAAAAACGCGTACAATGATGTAGAATTATTATGGCAAAAATGAAAGTGAATGAAACAAAAATTTGTTACAAGCGAGCAAATCAAGAAAACGAGTCTTTGATAAAAAAAAAAAAACTTGATTTCCAAAACGAAATCACGAAATATGCAAACACAGGTTCGATTTTTCTTAAAAAATAATTACATCGACGCGTGAGTTGTTTATCGAACTAAAGCTAATTTTCTTTAGCAGATAACTGAGCAAAAATGGTTCAAAACGGTTTAAAAGATTTTCGTATGTTGATGCACTCAATGTTCCATACCTTTTTATACTTTAAATAAAGAAAAAAGACTTAAAGTATACTTTTCATTATGAGTGAAATTAATCAAACAAAAAATACGGTTCCTTTAAAATCGCTTTTAATAACTTTCGATGAGGAAAGATCGTTTCAGAAAACAAGACTACAAAGTATCATATTCGCAATTCATTATCAGAATGAGTGGCAGGTCATAACGTCCAAAGGCAGTATATCGCACCAAAAAGTAACATAATGTCCATCGCTACGCAGGAAACCTTTGGTAAGCGAAGCCGTTGTTGTTGTAAATGCGGACATTGTGTCACTTATGAGTGCGGTATAAAGTCATTATGTCCTTGGACACTATGACACGCCACCATCCACAACGTGACTGTATCGGAATTATTTATTTTACACACAATTTTTCACTTTCATTTCTGATGATGCTCTATAATCCAAATCACTTTGTACAGATTTTAAAAGAACAGTTCTGTTACCGGTATGTCAACAAAAGAAAAGACAATAAGAAAAACCTCACATATGATGGTTAGTAAATAAATTACAAATCCTTTTTTTTTTTTTGCACGTTCTGTTTGTTGTTAATATTTGTGGAAAAACTACTAATAGACAATTTATATTTTTACCATACTGTTGTTGTTATTGTTTGCTTTGTTCATCTGTTTGTTGTGTCTGCTTATTAGTCAAGCATGGCTTTTCTTTCAAATATAAATTTCCTCTTTTTTAACGCTACATGTTATACAGTTTGATGTGGCGCAATGATTAAGTTCGTTTATTGGCAACTGGCTGCTGTTGCTGTTGCTAAAGAAGATAATGATTCCATACAACTTGTTAAATAATATTTACCATTGTTGTGGTCGTTGTAATTGTTGCCAGACATAGACAATGTCTACAACTAGTTATTCTTGTTGTTGTAGTCTTTGACGTCGTCATATACAAAACACGTTGAAAGCAAACAAACCATTAAACGTTTATATACACACAACATGTAAGCGAGAACCTTGAAGAAACCAGTTTTACTATTCTAATGTCAATGCCATTTTGCAGAGCAGTCGACTTTATTTCGTAGCTGTTATTAGTTGTTTATGGATGTAGTGCTGGGAAATATGCAAAAGCAAAAAAATAAACAATAATAGCAACAAAAATAAAAAACAAATACATAAAACCTGTATAGAGAGCAGTTTTTCAACAAAAACAACAAATAAAAACTCTTGATATTATAACAACACCAGACTAACATTTGTTTAAATGATACACGATCAGTGTTGCCAGGGAAAGACAGAAAAAAGTTTCGCTTTTCCTTCCGAAAAGTGACATTTTTTTATTAAAAGTTACATTATAAAATTTTTCTTAAATAAATTGTAATTTAATGTAATTTAATCAAAATATACGAGGGCTGCTCTATATAATTCTGGCCTAATAGTGAAAATGCGAATATTTATAATCAAAAATGGTTTTATTGTTTTTCAAAGTATTCTCCAGCATGATTTATACACTTTTGCATGCGCTCAAACCAGTTGTCGAAGCACTTTTTCCACTCCGATTGAGACACCTCTAAAACATGGTTTTTGAGCACTTCAACAGCTTCTTCTGGCGACGAAAATCGTTGACCACGCATTTTTTTCTTGATGTGCGGAAAGAAGAAGAAGTCATTAGGTGCCAAGTCAGGGCTGTACGGCGGATGACCCATTTATTCGACGTTTTGGCCGGTCAAAAACGCTCTGGTTTGAGCCGATGTGTGAGAGCTCGCATTGTCATGGTGAACAATGATTCGTCTTCTCTTGTTGGTTTTTCAAATTTCCCGATGACTTCGGGCAAACAAATTGTAGTGTACCACTGAGAAGTGACCGTCCTACGTTGCTCAAGCGGAACAGTCGCCACATGACCAGTTTTGCCGAAGAAACAGGCGACCATTTGCTTCGAAGTGCTTCTTCCAGGAACAACTTTCGTTGGATTTTGCACGTCTTTGAAGACCCACACGGTCGCTTGTTGTTTCATTTCGGGCTCATACGCATAGATCCATGATTCATCACCTGTGACGATCTTATAAACGTCTTTTGAAGCACCGCAATCGTATTTTTGCAACATTTCTTTGCACCAATCGACACGAGCCTTTTTTTGAGCGACTTTCAAATTGAGCGGGATCCAACGAGAACAAACCTTTTTTACGGCCAGGTGTTCATGCAGTATCGAATGTATGCTGGTGGAAGAAATGTCCAAGGATGTCTCTATCTCTCGGAGTTCACGCACGGCATCAATGTTATCTGGCACAACAGCCGTTTTTGGACGACCTTCACGGAATTCGTCTTTGAGCGAGCTTCGGCCACGATTAAATTCATTATAGCAATTTTTCACAGTGCTATAGGATGGTGCTTCATCGCCATAGAAAGATTTAAGTGATAACTCACGTCAAAAGTTGTGAAAAATTATGGCACGAAAATGTTCACGAGTTAATTCCATTTTTTTCTTTATTGATTTTTTCAAGTCACTGTAAACAACACAAATAGTGGTCGTACGTCAAAACGTTTTGAGTATGATTATGCTTAAAAATGACAAACTTTACGCATTTTGTGGTGAAGGGTATAATAATAAAATCGTATGAAAAAAATTTAGTCCGATATACTCATGAGAATTTAAATCAGGAGACAATATTAATATTCCGGTATGAAAAAATGGATGCCATAGCCATTAAATAAATTAGTTTTACCTTTTTCTTTAAAAGATTGAGCTTCGATAGAATTTACTACACTAATTATTTTAAAATTACCGTTATTAAAGACAAAGTTACGAAAACTAGTCCAAATATAACATAATTATACATGTTACGTAGAGTTATAAAAATGTGAAATATATATCAACCAAACGGCAACACTGAAACGATCAAACGAAAGTCTAGATCAGACAGGAGATAACATAAAAAACCAAGATTTTCAGGCAGTAAAGATTTTCGTCAGTAAACAATTAAACTGGAGAATAAATAAAATAAATGTGCAAGTGAATGTTATATTTAGAGTTGTAAATACTCAAAGATTATTTTAAACGAATAAATATTTGTCACTTGTTGTTGCTAAAGTGTTCGATTGTAGTGTAACTCTTTAACGAGTATTTAAACGAATAACTGAACCCAAAATATATTTAAACAAAATTAATAAATAATATTTTATTTTTTAAATTTAATTGTCTTCTCAATATATTTAAATATTCAATCCTAAATCTTATAGTCTATCTTGAGGAAAAAGCTTTTTATTTTTATTTTCTTACATAACAAACACTTAAATTCGATTGGTTTTGATCAAATCATTAGAATAAATTGAAAGAATTGCTTACTCGAATAATTTTCTATGTTAATTACATCTTCATGTCATATTTAAAAACGAGATGGAATAAGTATATTTGTATGAGTATGACGTAAAATAAACAAGCAGACTATAACTAGACCATTTAGTTGCCGTAATCTCTTATAAACGAAGTTTATTTGCACGATTGACGTGAAAAGAGAAGTGTGAAAAGATAGTAGTGTTGTATAAATAACTATCAAATATATTCGTAAACAAGAAACAACATGTCATTGCTTGTGCGTAATGTTGATCACAACATTATTTTGTTTCCTCTCATGAGATTGAAATGTAAATTAGTTGGTTTTATTTTTAATACGCCTTAGGTGTCGACATGTTGCCAACCCAATTCGGTAGAAAATGTAAAAAAAAAATACAAACGTGGCTTGCTTTTTAGTAGCTTTAGCAAAACCTTGAAATTCTTGCATGTGCTTCAAAAACAATTCTCAAATTGTTTATAAAGTTTCTGTACTTAAAGGAAAATGTTTTGTATTTTTCTTTTATAAAAATTTGGCTCAAGGTTTTCTAAAGAGCCGGGTTAAGCAAGTAGCGAGATGCGTATAGATACCAAAGTTTCGAACCAACAAATAATAATAATATCAGGCATGTTCTGAATTCCACACGAAATTTTCACTTCAAATTTTTTAAACCATTGTTGCTATAAAATTATTTTTTACAAAAACAATGCCTTGAAAAATAGAAAGTGAAAATTTCTCGTGGAATTCAAAACATGCCTGTATAATAGATAATAGTGAACATCGCCCTTTTTCGCCGGTATGAGTTTAAAAAAAAATTAAATGGTCGTCGAAATAGAAAATGAGAAACTATAATGCTTCCAAAAATATGCATTCCATCGTTTACCACCTAAAACATCAATTATTTTTTATTGTCAGTGTTACTCTTAAAAAAAATACAATTTGTTAGTGAAGCAATTTTATAATTGCAGATAATCTTTGCTTCCTTAAATACGAAATCGAACACTTTCAAAATATAATGTAAAAATCATACAAACTTTTTAGAATCGAATTAATTATGAAAATATTTTTTCTTGTGCCACATTCATTTCTTTCCTTACATTTAATCCTGGGCTCATGTGTACGAAATCATAACAACAAAATAATAATTTCCTATAGTTTGCACATGTTTCAATAGATCAAGCCTTGCGTAAGAGATAAAGATTGTATACTGACAGGCTGCCGGCTTCCTCTCTCGAAGATATGGCCCGTAACTGAATGTGCTGGTAAAAGATCGTCTTAGCCTTCCCTGCAGTTACGTTTTCTTCGATTTACTTTCCTACCTCCAATTTTAATACAGAGTTACCTGCGCATATAAAGCACTGTGTCAATAGACATTTTTTCTCCATTACACGGAATTTTATGAATTTGAATGAAGAAATTCTGGTTTTCCATGGAGGAACCCAGAAGAAGAATACCTTAAAAAAAGGTGGACGGGTTAATCTCTAAAGGCAATAGCACTGTAACAAAAAGTTTCTGGAATATAATCGAGGTAACTTAAGTCGGCTAAATGCTTTAGTGTCAGATCGGAGAAACTTAAAACATATTTGACTAAAAAAAAGAGCAAACGGGCTGCGTATTTAAACGAGATTCCTTATTAAAAGGGATCCGTAATTTAAGTGGCCTACTTAGTCGGACTCTATACTGCACAACCGGCATCGTAAGTGCAGAGTAAAGCCTAGGTTGTTTCTAGGTGATTGTTATTCGAATTATAAATTGAAAAAGTTACATAAACTAAGTAGAATAAAAAAAGTACAAGGCGAAGTCAATAAGATGATAAGATATAGAAGATCTTTTAAACTAGACTCGTTATTCGACTCGAATGGTTTCCGCTCAGACCCTTTCATTATAATTTGGAAACAAATTGCGCTAAAAGTTAAAACTGTGCAACAACATGCCAAACGATTTTTTCTCAGCTTATTTGCTTTAATGGTCAATTATCATGAGTTCAATTTATTGTAATTTTCATTTTATGTTTTCTCCAAGTGCTAAGAGAGAAGTAGTCACTCTTATTTGCTTTTTCCAAAGTGGGAGGTAATTTCATATTTTGTAATAAAATTGAAAAAAAAAAAAAATGAAAAAAAAAATTTTTTATTAATCAAGAACCCGATGTGGAACCTCTAATAAACACAGTTATGCCAAATTTTTGACTTGACTTGACAAGAATCTTAAAGCAAAAAAAAAACTTAAATATTCAAAGTTTTACCGTCAAATGGAGGTACCAATGTGTCCAGATATTATAAAAAAAAAATATTAATTACGTTTAACCTCTCTTCCTAGTGCATAGTTACCAATAAAAGTAATCATTGAACCATTTAGAACTAAATTGTCATACCCTTTAGCAAATCCATTTTATTGATAATCTACAGAAAGAAAAACAAAAATACCAATATTTTCTAACTTACTTGAATCCTTTGTCATCGTCAATACCATTGACAACACCATTTGTTGTGGTCACTTGGTCATCTTTCTTTAAGCCGTTCGTATCGAATGGAGAATTTGCCTTTTCTTTATCATCGTGTGACTGTAAATGAAAAAAGCAAACAGAAAAAGAAAAATGTTAAATTAAAACAATATAAATTGTTTCTTTCAGTTAATAAATGAAAACAAGAAAATAAAATAAAGAATGTTGAAGCAACAATTAGTGCAGCTTAAAATAGGAGACAAAACAGTATATCTGCTGGCACAAAATTGATTTAAAATAAAACAAAAAGGATGTCGCAAGTCAAAGAGGAAATAAGACAAATGAAATTGCATCACATATTTTAATAATAAAATTAAAACTAAAAACATAAAATAATTTTTTGCATCTAGCGTTGAATCAATCAGTCGTAACACAAAAAAAATGAGAATGCTTTTATACAGGGTGTCCGCCGGGAAGGTATATGTTTTGCAACAATTTTGGCAAGCATTAGCCTTGACAGTTCATATTTGGCAGTTGTGAAGAAGACACGTGGCAAATTTATTTTGGAGAAAATTTCGGTGCCACATCACATACAGCCAGTATTAGAACGGAATTGCGACGGGACCTTTTTCCACAAGTTATTTCAAGAAATGATGATGTTGATTGGCCTCCACCGTCGCCTGATTTGACTGCTCCGGACTTCCTTTCGTGGGGATATGTGAGGAGCAAGACTTATGCAAACAAACAATAAACGGTTGAGCAGCTCAAACAAAATATTTGTAATAAAGTAAATGAAATACCAGGTGAAATGTGTGAGAATGTAATGAGAAATGGATTCGCACTTGTGAGGCTAACATAGGCGGACATTTATCTGATATTGTATTCCATAAATAATTGCCAGCGGACACCCTGTAAAAAGAGTAACTTACAAAAAGAAACTTACCTTTTCATTATCATCAAATTTTAGTCCCCTGAGACGAGGTTCCAAACCTGACAAAGGACTTTCTTTATTTGTAGGTGAACCCCCTAAAACGTATTCCACCATCTTAACGCCTAAACCACTTGTTGAATCACGAGGACTGAAAGAAAAATATTTTGTTTTTAATGATTGTGGTATTAATCGATTATTAGTTTTATTATGGAAGAATTTCAAAGGCTCTTATTGTAAAAAATAATGAAAGAGATTCCTATTCTTTTTTCGCCTATCCAGGAAATCAGTCTTGTGGCAATATAACTTGCTGCTTGCTGCTTTCATAAGAAATATGAGTATTTAGATTTCCTAACTAATAAAATATAGTCAATATCGAGTATTATAGCAAGAATTTAAAAGAAAGATCAACAGCTAACAAATGAAAGTGTATTTTAATGTTCACTAGTCTTAATATCTTCGACATTTAAGCTGCACAATTACCTTGAGTCTGTTCTCACATATTTTGGTAGCAACATAGTATGCTCGACCTATTTTAAAACTCCTACGATCCTAGTATGAAGTAATCACTAAAGCACCTCTCGATAACTCGAACTATTGCACCATTTCATCGATTTTCAAAACTAACTACGAAGAATCTGAGTTTAGCACTTAAATAATTAGAAACTTTGTTTCATTGACAGTAATATCGATGTCATGGCAAAATGGTCGAATAAAAATATTTATCTTAGTTAGAACAGATGAGCTAAATTTCATTTATTGCTTGGCGTATTTTCATCTGATTGATTGGCGTATTTAAATTTTCTCTAGCTTATCTAGTGCCTGTGCAAATTGATTTTAACGTCACTAACACGGACGGACGGAAGGCTGTTAAAGAAGACTAATAATGAATGACACACTTTGCCTGATCTTGCCAAAATTTTCACCTCTTTCGCACATGTCAGTATCATTTGTCTCTCATTCATGAAGAATACGCTTAAGTACGATGTCCTAAAAATATTTAAATAAGGTAGGAAAACATGGTCGATATTATTGATCGTTCGAACAAATGGCACATGCTTGCACCCAGACGTGCAACCGATAATAATGTCTCATATTCTTGGTATAAAAATCCAATGCTGGATGAAATAAATACCTATCTTAAGGGCTTGCGGGGGCTTTAATATTAAAAAAGGATACCACGGAAAGTGGTATTCCTTTTATCGAAAAGTAAGGGAGGGTTTGCCTTAGTCCCCTGATGTACTGTACTGTGATATAGTCAGTACCTGACAATAGTCGTTTTACCCTTACGGTGGTCTTTTCTCTGGATGAACACATTGCGTCAAACGACGCTCTTCCGTTGCGTAGGTCCACTTCAAGTTACAAATTTTAGCAAATGTTTACTAAGTCCATGCTTTTACTAATTGTGTAAGATCTGGAGACTATCTAAACTCTCCGCACTTTAGTTGTGACAGCACATAAGACGATATCGCCCTTCCCGTTAATTCAGTTTAAGCCACAGCCAACACGTTACTCCGCGAAGGGCCATACCAATAATCAATACAAGGAAAAAAGCCCCTGCGCGCTACTGGTCCTATGGTACTATCGGTTAGACTTCGAAAATCGAAATATACGCCGCCTGAAACCCAAGAAGCAGTAGCGTGTGGGAGACGTGGTCTCAGAGACAAACATGTCCCCGGGAAGTGCTCCCGAAGTACTATCGTCTTTAATAAAAGGCTGCCAAGAAGCATTGGATTCTATTTATTCAAAAGATCATTAAAAGGAAGTAAAACCATGCTCCTGTCAACCATTCCTTTTTAGTATTTCGCCTTGACAATATGTTTCAGATCTCTTAAATGAATTTTATTTCCATTAACAAAAAAAATTATACTTCTGAAACGATAGTCGTCCTCAATATAAAAAAAAATTATGAAATTTACTTACCTTAATATTCCAGCATTTCCACTCGCCGATGTGTCTGGTGCTTGTGGAAATGTACGTGGCCGTGGTAATATTGTTTCACTTTGTGTTGACCAAGGGGAATCTTTCCAAACATGAGGGTCACCAATGTGTAAAGGATTTAACGGGCCACCAGCCGAAGCCGAACCTTTTCCATCGGATTTTTCCCATAATTTTTTGGCAGTAGATGTTGTGATCTGTAATTAAATGAATGTATACAAAAAACCGTTATACGTGAAAAAAAACTTTATACTTAAGTTCTTGTTAAATTTTACTAAAGAGAAAGAAAGAGTGAGTGTCATATTGTCTAGTCATTTTTGTCAATCGTAAAACTACTCCCAATTTATTGATTGAAGCAAGTTTGTTAAACGAGAAAACTATGCAGAGTTTTTGTTTTTTTTTTTTTTCTCTGGATATGAGGGATGCGCAAGAAAGCAAAACATTAAGGTATGGTTTGGTGTTGGTAGATAAGCAATCTATTTGCTAATAATTTTAGCGAAAAGAAAAATTATTTGAGGGATGTGAGACGGACGGGGAAAATGTTGAGTGCAAAACCTCTAGTATAAAGGAGTTGCAACGTGTTTAAGTACCAAGACCTTAATTTTACTTTTTTTTATTTTTTTATTTATTATATTTGGAATTATGTTTTTATTGCAGTATATTGAAAAGTTTATAAAGAACATAGAAAAAAAATTTACAAAACTTAAAAAGAAAGATAATTTTATCTTTGATAAAAGAATGTCAAGAAGAGCAAACACCTTTGTTCATTCTTCAGTAAAAAAAAAATGGGATCAAATGAGAAAAAACTGTACATCAATAGGATTTTGAGGGATACAAGTAAAGATTCCATTAGATTTTGTAAGAAAGAAATCTAAAGAGAATTGTTGTGATTGTCAAAAAATCCAACGTTACATACATTTTATTTCTTCACTATCACACTTCGAGTAGAATGAAAGTTTCCAGAAAACCATAACAATCCAAAAGGAAACTTTACTAATTTGTTTTCCGTAGCTTCTGCAGAGTACAAAAAATAATTACTTGCCATCCGCAAACTTGCAGATATGATGGATGTTTTCTACTAAACTGGTTCAGCTTAATTTGTTTCAAAAACGACAATTTTTTTCTAGCTTTTTGTCTTTTAAAGAGCTTTTGAATTTATAGCTCTAAAGATACACATATTTGAGTGTCATATAGGTATCATGGAGTGAGCCATTTTATGACATGCTCAGAAATATCTCCCTGGGTAGGTCCTTCTAAGTCTCTTTTGGGAGTGCTCATTTAATAGATGCCTGGGTTATGAGCATTAAAACAACCCTGATAAAATGAAAAAGCATAATAATTAGAAAAATTTCTAAAATGAGTTTCTGTTTGGTTGTTAATAATAATATTTACTGGAGGAACAAACCCTTTTCGTATTACTTGCTTTCACACCATCACACTTTTTCATAACACTTAGGTTTTTGACAAATCTTTATACTCAGTATTATGGTGTAAAACGGTCTTAAGTAACCACACATGCTACACTATTATGCTTTGACCTTTTGCTTAATACTGTCAAGCCACTCGGAGAAGGGATTCCTTTTTATAGGCGAGTTAAAACGTCTAGATCCTGGTACTAAGAACAAATCTGGTGCTTATTTTAATTGTTTCTTTTACGTTTGCATTTATGTAAGTGTAGGTTTGGGAAATTTAAAGAAAATAATTGCGTTGATCGTTTTCAAAGTGTTTTATGTGTGGTGATAGCTTTAAGCAGAATTCAAATTATTTCTATTTGCCTTAAAGGAAGAGTTTGCAAGTGTACAACGTTCAAGACCCAAGGTTTCATGTAAGTGGACCTCTTGCTGAAGATTTGGTACCAAGAAATTTTAATTACAGTGTCTCACACATAACACAAACCGCATGCAAGGGGTGTCGGCTTAAATAATATTAACAATAAATAAATTAGTAATCTCTTCTAGTAGTAATTACAAATGATATGTAACTTTTCATCCTCACAATGGGATACATTTTTAAATCAGTTTGTATTGATTGGTCCATAATGAACCCCACTAAAAGGTGTGTTTTATACAACTAGGAGTGAGTACAGATGGTTCAAATAATCATGTTAGCCCACATTTTTAAAAGAAGTTTCACATAATTAAAAGGGCAACTTTTGTTTCATAGTGTAGTTTTGGTTCGTTTGTCGTTTTTTGTTTAATTCAATAACCAGCAACTGGGTTTTGCATGAGAATACAAAACATTCATTTCAGGGATGGAAAGTTAGTGCTATTGTAAGTTTCTCATGTGTTACATAAAGACGCATCAAATCCGAAGTTATACCGAATTCCGTACAAACGTCAATGTATCCACTTTCCCCCGTTAAAGTTGTTGTAATCTGGCAGCGCATATTTAATCAATATCATTCACTTTTACGTTAAATGCATAAAATTGCTACGCTAGAAGCCAAACTTCTTATTTGTCATTATTTTTCCAAAACATGCAACTTTCAATAAAAATAAAGGAGTTTTAGTTGTTTTGGAAAATTCAATCGTTAAAATGGTAAAAAACAATTTTTCAATTCGCGAAGTGGCGTGGACAATATTAATTTGCAACCGAACAATCCTCCAAGCAAGAAAACAAGACTGAAAGCAGGTAATAAATTCATATTAAACCTACACAGAGAAAAGAAATTCGTAATACGAATTTGTTGCCAATCGAATTTTGTCGGTTGTGTGTATTATCTTGAATTCGGTTGTAGTAAATGAATAAATATAGCAGTCACAACTATTTTAAAAAATAATTCTTGGGCGATTATAAAATATTATTGTGAATTAAACAAAACAAAATAATTTTTTAATATTTACTTTTATTTTAATAATAAATTATAGGAATAAGATTATAAATTTCATGATTCGAACCATTGAATGCAGCTTTCTTCTTCCTTTACAACATGAATTCTTTTTTCCACATAGTTTCTTCAACTTGCTATCCCATACCGTACGTTTTGCGCTGCGAAATAAATTAAATATTATAAAATTATTTTTATTGAGATAATTTTGAACTTACCACTTACCAATATTGGAGAACTTTTCACCACTTTTAATAAATCTTTTTATTTTTGAACTAAGATATTTTTGATTTTTGTAATGTGTACAAATTTTATTTATATTGTGTCAAACATTTTTCGATTTCACAATATACAATCGAGTTTTATGATTCTTACTTCCAAAATTTGGCTTTCAGTAGTAATGTACTGAATAAGTTTAGTTGTATCTTCCATTTAATAGATTAGATTTTAGTAGAGAAACAAATCGGTCATGATAACTTTTGTAGGAGGTGTTACAACTAACATTTGGAAGCTAATATCATTTGTAAGCTTTTAGTGTAAAAAATAAATCAAGGCTATAAATTATTAATAATAAAAATCAAATTATTATATTAGTAATTGAATTTTTAAGCGAATTGTTACCAATCTTTTTTCTGTGTGTAAATAAATCGTTTTTAGCCGGATGACAAGAATTACTACTGACACCGTTGTTATGAAACCCTTTAAAACACCAAGTAAAAGAAACCATGACACATGGAGCGTGGAAGCTTAATGGTTTGGGCCTCTTTATTTGGTGACACCTTGAACCAGTGGTAAAGATTGAGGTAATAGTGGAGGAAAATTATCTTCATATATTTGACAATGATTTAGAAGATTGTTTGGACCAAAGTGCTTGCCAGGATCCCAAACATATTACTTCCAAAATCCTCAAGGATTGACTGTCAAATCGAAAAATATCAAACAATGCGAAGTCCAGCGAAAACCCCAGATCTTCTGTCGAAATCTTAGAAATTCGCTGAAGAAACGTCTTTACGGCACAAAAAAGTGCCAGCAAATTCAAAAAAATTTTGGTTTTGAGCCTCAGCGTGGAGTGTTAAATATTTCGAAACTTTATCAAATGTGTGCCGAAGAAAGGCTTTTTTTGCAAACGTAGTGAATACTAAGGACTTTTTCAAGAATTATCATAATCTTCAGGTGATCCTTAAATTTAATTTTATTTTCTTAAATAACATTCGTGTTTTTCGAGAAATAACGCATTTTCTCTAAAGAAGATGTTACTTTAAACCTTCAGATTTATTGCACTTTCATATCTTTTCTTTTTTCGAATTGTAAAAATTTTAAATTGTTATCGCTAAAATACAATTACAAATAAAAAAAAAATAAAACTTTCCCATGCCTGACCCCTGAGAACTTTTTGGTCATATACAATTTTTAACTTGTTCATAATTATTATGGACAAATGACTTCCAACTTTGGTACAATTTAAATGATGTGATGTGTTGCATGTGTGACTGCTTCACTGGTTCCTTTTAGTAACTCATTTATAAAAACAAAAAGCGCCATTTAACTTCGCTGGCATAGGGCGTAACAAAACAAATAGAAATAATTGACAAATGAAAAAAATTTATATATGCTTGTCCCTCTTTAACTGCCTTTTTAAACATTAAAGTACAAAAATGATTTAATTCGTGTACACCTGCAGAATAATGTGTGTTTGAAATGATAAAACATACTTTGATATTAACATTTTTAATTCAGTGAAATTTGGGGAGAAAAAGTAGGTTTTATGAATTCTACAAAAAATATATGTAAATAAACAAAATAGCTCCCTTCAAATTACTGCGATGCCACGTTTTATTATTTTGTTCCCACGGAATTCATAATTGGAGGAATCTTTTCTTGAGAAAAAGTTTTTCCGTGTAAAGAAATTCCGTGAGCATATTCATGATCAGGCTTAATAAAAAGCACATGAATTTGTTTTTAATTCGTAACAATAATTAGTTAAATGAAGAGAAAATTTAAAATCAAGCTGCGTATTGTTTCCCAGCAAAAAGTAGACATTACCTTAAAAAGTACTTGCCATGAATTACTTTTGTGATTGCAATATTTTGCTACTCGCTTACAAAACACAAAAAAAAGGAACTGGTAATTGAACTAGTTCTTTAAGTTAAAAGAGAATACCTTAAAAATATACTAATGATAATCATAATTTCCAGGAATAATCATTGTAAACAATTCTCAGTAATTGATTATAAAAGTCTCATGCGTTATCAAAATCATTATGATTAATTTCACACTCGATAAACTTTTCTAATATTTTATGCTGGACATTTATACCCTTCACCACAGGTGTAAAAAGGGTATATCTAATAAAGTATATATATTGTGAGTTCTTATGCATAGCGAGGTCGATTGAGTCATGTCCGTTCAGTCGATCAGACATAGTTTCGAAAATTTTGCTATTGAAAATTGGCAAGATCGGTCCATGTCCTTCGAGGCAGCGGCAACACATTTGACCTGCCTCTAATTTTTCCCATATAATTTGGAACAATGAAGTAACTCCTGAACTGAGGTAAAAAACATAAAGTAAAAAATTAAGGGTGGCCCATATTATCCGAGTTGTGGGACTCTGAGCTTTGTGCACCATAGAGATATTTTAGGAAAAATAAATACTTAATAATACTTAACCCATTAACCCATTAAGAGCCCTGACTTTTTTTTATTTAGTTGTTTAATTATCCATCACCATAATTAGATTTACATATAAGGTGAAGTATATAAATTCTTCTTATTCAAAGTACTAAAACCACCGTGAGGTTTTTACTAATAGGTAAGACTCACAAATAGTAGAATTGTCTTATATTTTTAATGATTCAATAATCGTCAAAACAGAATAGTGCATGTCACTAAAAAGGAAGAAGAAATGATAAGAAATTAAGTCTAAAGACAAAAATGCTGAAAAGGGTCGAAGCGGTTAGAAAATAATACAATACATTTTATTAAAGTCTAAATACGAGGGCTGCTATATATATTTCTGGCCTGGCAACACTGAGTGCTGCCAAGTGCAATCTGACATTTCCATTGGAAAGGTTGTCATTTTTAAGCATAATCGTACTCAAAACGTTTTGACGTACGACCATTATTTGTGTTGTTTACAGTGACTGGAAAAAATCAATATAAAAAAAATGGAATTAACTCGTGAACATTTTCGTGCCATCATTTTTCACAACTTTCGACGTGGATTATCACGACAAGAGTGCATTGATGAACTTAAATCTTTGTAAGGCGATGAAGCACCATCCTATAGCACTGTGAAAAGTTGGTATAATGAATCTAATCGTGGCCGAAGCTCGCTCACAGACGAATTCCGTGAAGGTCGTCCAAAAACGGCTGTTGTGCCAGAGAACATTGATGCCGTGCGTGAACTCATAATGCAAGATCGACATGCGGTATACCGAGAGATAGAGACATCCTTGGACATTTCTTCCACCAGCATACATTCAATACTATATGAACACCTGGCCGTAAAAAAGGTTTGTTCTCGTTGGATCCCGCACAATTTGAAAGTCGCTCAAAAAAAGGCTCGTGTCGATTGGTGCAAAGAAATGTTGCAAAAATACGATTGCGGTACTTCAAAAGACGTTTATAAGATCGTCAGAGGTGACGAATCATGGATCTATGCGTATGAGCCCGAAACGAAACAACAATCGACCGTGTGGGTCTTCAAAGACGAGCAAAATCCAACGAAAGTTGTTCGTGGAAGAAGCACTTCGAAGCTAATGGTCGCCTGTTTCTTCGGCAAAACTGGTCATGTGGCGACTGTTCCGCTTGAGCAACGTAGGACGGTCACTTCTGAGTGGTACACTACAATTTGTTTGCCTGAAGTCATCGGAGAAATTCGAAAAACCAACAAGAGAAGACGAATCATTGTTCACCATGACAATGCGAGCTCTCACACATCGGCTCAAACCAGAGTGTTTTTGACCGGCCAAAACGTCGAACCTGACTTGGCACCTAATGACTTCTTCTTGTTTCCGCACATCAAGAAAAAAATGCGTGGTCAACGATTTTCGTCGCCAGAAGAAGCTGTTGAAGAGTTCAAAAACCATGTTTTAGAGGTGTCTCAATCGGAGTTGAAAAAGTGCTTCGACAACTGGTTTGAGCGCATGCAAAAGTGTATAAGTCATGCTGGAGAATACTTTGAAAAACAATAAAACCATTTTTGATTATAAATATTCGCATTTTCACTATTAGGCCAGAAATATATAGAGCAGCCCTCGTAACATAAAGTCTAAAATAAATTAAAAAAAAGAAATTTCTTTTTAAGTTAAAATTTTTTTCAGTGATTCATCTACTTTAGGAGGAAGTACTAAGAAGAGATGATCTTTGTTTTAGAGATGGCCGACACGTACGTCTTGAATTTCTTTCTGTCAGGCAAATTTATTTAAATTGAAAACAAGATAACATATCAGGGAGCCGAGTCTAAAGAATAAGGATATCAAATTTTTATGAATAGTTCTAAAAATAAATTAATGCGCATTATTAGTCCAGTTACTGTTTAATACAGCTGCAATAAGTAGAAGTGTTAATATATAATAAAGGAAATTAAGTACTAGTACCACACGCCAAGAGAAAAAATGGTTAAGGTAACCATTTATGATTGTGTTATATGGTTGTAAGAAAAAACATAGTATTGTTACATTTATCTGGCTGGTCTGGCAACCATATTGTTGTCGACGGTAACAATAACATGGTAAAATCTAAAAATAATTATATTCAAATATAAACACTACATGCAATAATCATTTATACATTTTGCTTTAAACACAAAAATAAATATTTATATGCTAACATACATATGAATATGTATGTACATATATTTCAACTATTTTTGAAATGTTTTGCTTACCTTTTTATTTGTTTTCATATTTTGTACATCTATTTTTTTATTTTCTCTACCAATAAAAACAATTTCAACTTTAAGCAAAAAAAAAAAATTACTAAACGACTAGAAAAACATTCTGTCAAGACCTAGAACAAAATATTTTTAAGCGCAAACATTATTTTGTTTGCTTTTAATGATACTATGATTATATTATCGTTATATATGTTATAAAACTTTGGTCGTTGTTGAAATTTTTTTAACTTAAACCAACCATGTTGTATTTTTTGTGCACAGTAACCATAAAATGGGCAAGCGCCAATTTTTTCACGTGATATTTTTTCTTATTTTTTTAAATCTCTATTTCTATTGCCCCATATATTTTGTTTTCTTCTTTACTGGAATTACTTCACTAAACTAGATTTGTTCCAAATGATATGGAAAAATTAGAGGCAGGCGTGGTGTTATGCCCACTACTTCGAAGGAAAGTTGGCTCCTCCTTTGTCGGTAAATCTACCATAGCACATTCTTGGGCGAAGTAAAATAACTAATAAAATGGCTATTTATATCACTATCAACAGCCCAATAAACAACATATGGTATTTTTATTATAAAATTTTTTTTATATTTTTTTGTTTTTTTGTGAAAGTTTTTAAAAAAATAAATTTTGTTTCTTTAAAATGTTACTTAAACACAAATTGAAAATAGCACCTTTTTAAAAATTATTTACACCCAAAAAAATTAAAAAAAAATATCTTCACATTTAACTGCTAATAGAAAGTTGGACAAAATGCCTTTAACCAATTTTACCCCAATTAAAAACAAATGTCAATCGATATATAAAAAATCACATTATTTCGTTGTTATAAATTATTGTAATTATACCCTGGAGTATAAGGCAACAATTAGTGGTATTCACTTAAAATAAATTTGTTTAGAATATTTCACACTACTTTGTCAAACTTGTTATAACATTAAATGTTTTTCTATTGCTTGGAGAGAACCTACTTATTGTAATCTGATTTAATTGTTGTTTAATTTGTATCTCAGTAAATACATGTGTTCGTTTGTGTGTAAGTAGTTCATTGTCCGCTTAACAGCACTCAATGTGCAGCTGTTGAGAGCATATGTTTGTTTGAGCTGGCGGGCAATAAATCAGTTAAACATTATTTATTTGTTGTTTGTCTTAACAAAACTTAAATTTTATTTCTCTTGCAAGTTAATATTTGTTCTGACCATTTAAGACAATACACAAGTGAAACGAAACAAAATTTTCAGCTCTAAATGGTATTTTAATCTTGACACAGTTTTTTTACTTTAGCAACAACAAGAAACAACTTTTTAAGAATTTAGTATTAAAATCGTTGTAAAATATAAATGACACAAAGCTATGTTTTCAATAGATTTCAAAATAATATCCTTTTTTACGCCAATTTTAATCTTTCAGTGGAGTTAAAAAGCTTTTGTCATCGAATACCGATTTCGCAAATCAATAGTAAAGTTATTGTTTTGTAAAAATTGGATACAAAAAAGCTGACAGAAATATATTTTATTGACGTACGCTTATAATCGCAAAAAATCTCATTCGTTGACTAATTCAGGTTTGGCGTATTTGCATTGCAGTTGATAAAAAATAAAAAGAAAACGAGACCATTCTGCACAAAAAAGAGGGTTTTTACTTGTGCAGTTTCCCTAGCAAAAGTTCAAGAATAAAATTTTAGTATTTTTTATCTAAATTCATGACATTGCTTGACGAAATAAAACTGAAGTTGAATACACAGACTTTTATTGCAGCTTAAACTTGTTTTGATTACATTCAAAATTTTACTTGCGTAAATCACTTGATGTTAAAGTAAATTTCTGTTAAACGTTCAGATGTAAAAGGTACCTTTTATAAAAAGTATCATTTGTAAAAAGTGCCTTTTCCAAAAGAAACATTTTGAAAAACGAAAGAAAAGAAAAGAACATTGTGTTAAAAGTACTTTTTTCAAAAACTTTACTTATGAAAAGTACCTTTTCAAAAATCCCTAAGAAATAGTAGAAGTACCATTTGTAGTAAAATCGTATGCAAATATTTTTTTAAAACATTAACAAAACATTACGCAAGGATATCGATTGTCAAAAAAAAAATCAATCGATTTTCAATCGAACAAAATTTAAAAGTCAATAACAACTTGAAAACTTTGTATCAAAAACAACAAATAAAAAAACTTATTTAAACAGAAAACAAAACCAAATTAAACAATAAGGTCTAAAGCAGAAACATCAAGACAAAAAAAGTTGCTTGGGAGACAGCTTTTCAACTTTTTGTACGCACCAAATAAAACAAAAATAAATAAACAAATAAATAAAAATACAAAAATAGAAAAACGTGCGTTTTAAGCAACAAAAAAAAAACTAAAATAATAAATGAATGTTGGAAGCCAAAACGACAACAGCCGGCCGGCATTTATATTCATAAAGAATGAACAATCATATTTTAAACTTTAAACCAGTTCACAAAGGTTAAGAAGAAAAAAAAAACACACTCGAGGACAATTTAAAAATTAAAATACTGAACGCAAAATATTACAGAAATTATTAAATTAAAATGAATTACTGATTCAACGAAATTTTTAGAAAATCGATTAAAACTTTCAGTCTTCAAATAAAAGTTTTGAATTATGAAAACTTATATTATTATATATGATCACAAAGTATTCTCGCAGAGAGTCGTGTTCCTATAATAAATAAAATGCTGC
Source organism: Gymnosoma rotundatum (assembly GCA_916610165.2). Taxonomy (NCBI): domain Eukaryota; kingdom Metazoa; phylum Arthropoda; class Insecta; order Diptera; family Tachinidae; genus Gymnosoma; species Gymnosoma rotundatum. The sequence continues at coordinate 122,752,188 of OU744336.1, read as the reverse complement.
TTTAGGATCATTTAATATTTAATTTTAAAAACGTCGACAGTTTTGAAAACTCTGGATAAAAATAACATAACGGGTTTTGCATCGCTACTATACAATAAATGTTTAATACAGGGTGTCGGTCAGGAAGATAAACTACTTTGTTTATAATTTTTTTCTAAATGAAAGAGAATGGATCTTATATTGATAAATATTTTATTTAATTTCTGCAATTACGTATGGAATACAATATCAGATAAATATCTGCCCTGCCTCTCTATTTCATTACATAATATTTTGTTTGAGCTGCTCTGGCGTTTATGGTTTTTTTGCATTAAAACAAAAAACACAAAAAGAAGTACGGAGCAATCAAATCAGGCGACCGTGCAGGCCAATCAAATCACTATTTCTTGAAATAACTTCTTGTGGAAAGAGGTCTCACAGCAATTCGATTGTCATTTTAGCTGTATCTATAAGACCAAAACATGCAGTTGTAGGGTAAAAAAGTATTCAATCCTATCACGATATTGCGCCATATTCACAGTTACTGTTACACTGTTTTCATTTTCAAAAAAGGGCCAATGATTCCTCCTGACCAAATTGCACACCAGGCTGCCACTTTTATTGGATGCAAATGTGACTCATGAATAGTTTGAGAACCGACTATTCTGTTTATTCACATGTCCATCGAAATGAAAATGTGCCTCGTCACTCATTATGATTTTTTCATGAAAACTGTAACATCGTATTGGCGTAAATGGTCTTCTGTAAGAAGCTCTTGTGTCAGCTGAATCTGAACGGAAACATATGCAAATCTTTGTGAAAAATTGTGGCTAAAGTAGTTTTTTGAAGACCAAGCTTCTGAACACTACGTCGAATTGAGGTTGATGGATTGTTATAAATATTTCCCCAAGCAGCTGTAATGTTTTCAGTCGATCTTTCATTACGATTTGGTCCATGTTGGGCCTATACCTGCAGACTCTCTTTCCTCGAAATCATTCACTACACGATAAATATTGCGTTTTGTTGGCACGTTGTTTCTTCCAAAAATTTCACGTAACTTTCTCATCGCTCTTATCACACTTTATTTTTTAAACTTTTCAAAGAGTATAATTTTCTAAAACTACTTCAAAATAGGCTTCCATTGTGGATACTAACTTCTCATTCGACAGAAATCTGTCTGTCCTTGAACATTACTTTATCGCGTAACGCAATTCCGATCGAAACTAGTTTGAAATCCGCAAATTGGTTTTTCAAAAAAGGAAAAAAATTTTTGGAATAAAATTACTTTTAGATTTCAAAGTTGAATTTATTTTGTTTAAAATTCTGTTTTTTTTTGCGATTTTTAAATTTACTTTTATTTTGTAACCTCATTTAAATATGAATTGACACATTAAAATTAAAAATTGGAGAATCAGCATTTGTTTCCTAAACAACCATTTCGATCGGAATGTGTGACACGCCTGTACATTTAAGTGCTGGAAATGTCCTCTGGAAAACGAGGCATAAATTTAAAACTTGAATCGAATAATTATGCACTTAGGGAGGGAAACATTCAGTTTGGTAGTATGTAGCGGGTGGGGAAGAGTGTATCGTTTTTGTGTTTGATACTCGGCGCTACGCTATATTGACATTAACTTTGCATACGTTTAAAATCAAACAATATTATTAATAATTGAATGTTGCCAACTGCATTTTTGTCCATGTGAATGCGATTAAAAAAAACTAAAAAGAATTCCACATATTTTTCTTCCCTTCTAAGCGCGGACTTAGAAATAGAGGTCCTATTTTTTATTCAATTATACGTTTACTTTTCCTGATATTGTCCAATAATATTTATCGGTTTATAGTTTCTAGATTATAATAATTCGCACAATAGTTTTTCTTTTTTATAATAATTAAGAATGTAATTGCTTTTGGCAACACTTGCTAAATCTTTAATTATTTTTATTACCGCTAATGGCTCCATACGGAGTTGTTAGTTAATGTTAGAAAAATAAAAAACTTTTTTGTTGTTGTTAAGATTTTATTTCTGATTAAATTATCATTCTGTTTAACACGTTAACTGCCGTGTCACCCGTATTCGGGTGACAGCAAAAGTTCTCATCAGGCCACGTCACCCGTATTCGGGTGACAGCAAGAGTTCTCATCAGACCACGTCGGGTGACTCCTTCCAAAGGATTTCCGAACATATTTAGATAAATATATGACAGGAGATAATAATACTGTTGAATTTTTTTAAAAATCGTTTATTAACAAAATTATTTACAGTGCAAAATATTGAAGCATTCACTGCAAAGTTGCGGTTGAGATATTAGTTGGGCAGAGATATTAGTTGTACTACTCAGTACACGGCAAAGATTACAACTGCTCGTGCAGAGTAATAACGTGATAAATGAGGATCGTAATAGATATCGGGGTGAGAGTGCCGAAAGAAATGTAAACAGACATGTGGTAGCAGAGCACGCATCTTACAGTGGCACGGGTGGCCTGACGGGGATTTTGTTGTAAACACGCATGGCAGTCAACGTGTTAAAGAAGTTGTAATACTAATGAAATATGTTTGTTTCTTTTAATGTACAACTATTTGCCTTATTTATTTGCCGCCTACTTTGTTCTTCAGGAGAAGTGATAAGTTTCCTGAAGAGCTCAGTAAGCCGTAGCGAAATGGCCATCGAGTCGTGCTTTCACTTTCAATAATTAATTTCGGTAATTAAAATAGTTTGATCGGGAAAGTAGCACGATATTTAAAAAGTTTAATAAATAAATTTTTTTTGTATTTAATTTGTCTGCATTTTAAAATTAATTTAACAAAAGGTGAAAATATCGAATTTTTATTATTTCTCCTTTGTAGATTTGAAAACAAATATAATTTAAGAGTTTAGAACCCAAACACTTCCTTCAGCTTTATAAAAGCATACATCGGACACGTCAGCAGCGATATTTTCTATCACGAAACTTTCCTAACTATTTCCGGAAGCAACATTTTATTTACAGGACTATATTTTAAACTTTAAGAATGCGAAGAGAATCATGACCTTCTATACGAATAAATAGCGATTAAGAAAAATAATAATATTTTAGGAAATCAAATACCTCAGAAGCAATTTTGATCGATGCAGAACTTGGAAAAGCCATATAGTAGTAAAGACGTCACAGCTGAAATTGAAGCCAACGCAAATAAACTTGCTGATTGCCTAGAACGCATAGCCTTAGCTGCTTTTAAATGAGATTTTATAGCCAATATAGTGTTCAGGGTTTTAAATTATGCGGCACTGTTTTTGCTCTAAAGTAGGAAACCAATTCAAAAACGACAAATTACAATCCTGCAAATGATCACAACAGTGCACGCTCTCGTTAACTAAAAACTTTGAGCTCGAAGATCTAATGTATTCGAAGGGGCTTGAAACGTATTCTTAATTGATCAATGGTTATCAGTTGATTAAGAACAATATTGACGACAGTGGGAAATATTGAAGCAGAAATAGGAGAAGTTTTCTGTTTCCATTGAAGCATATTTCATTAGCGCCAGTGAATTAACAGCACTGGATACCATAACGATACTGATAAGCTTCTTTGCCCTTGCATCTACAAATATGAAACATTGTAATCAATTGCTAAAATTTTACATCTACTATTTACAATTTTTTTTAAAGGCAGAACATTGTGCGACTGGTAGACTCCCTTTAAATTAACAAGCGTAAAAATTATACCATGACATAAGAAACAACTACAACTACCATAAGAAATATTAAACGAAATATTGATTTTATCAACTATTTTATGTTTGGGTGCTAAAGAAGAGTATGAAGAAGAAAAGCGAAATTGAAAGTATTTAAGTAATTGTCGTTCGATTTATTTTACTTGTATAAGTTTCCTACTTAAAAATTTGTATTTGTAAGTACTTCATTTTTTATTTTTTCCTTTATTTTATTTTTGTATGTTAAAAGTACAAAGACCTCAGCTGTCGACTCGAAAACAAAAAATAATATAAAATAAACTTAGACGACATTTCACTTAATAAATAAGAGGTCGTAAATATGTAGCAGAGTGGTGGTATAAAATAAAGCATTAAAACAATTTTTTTTTTAATTTACAAAATTTTAAACGTTTTTGTTTTTGTGTCAATAAACACAAGGCAGCAAGAAAGTGATTGTTAATATCAAGTCAGAAATGGGACAAAACTTTTGTAAACTTACAAGATTTGAATACGCTTTTAGAAAGATCGTGGTTTAGAATTATTCTTTGTGTTTTAAAACGATTGTTTTTAATTTTGTTTTGTTTCTTTGCGTTCTAAAGCCACCTATTGACACCGAAAGTTTGACAAAGTTATAGAAGATGCCACAAAATCACAATACAGTAGGTCAGTTGCCCCGCCAGGTAATCAAATTTCTAAGAGTGTGAAGATCTTCTTTTACTTTACGTCTAAGAGAATAATATGCTTTTTATCTTAGATAACTAAAGCGTGTTACTTTCTAAAGCTTTGAATTTAACAGTTTACTAATGAATCTCAGACTTAATTATATTGTAATATTGTTATTTTGGCCCATTTGGGCTTTATATTACGAAATAAATGAACTAAAGAATATATAATTATGTTTTACTTCTTCGTTATCTTAAAAATAGCTGTAAAAAAGTTATATATATATAGAGAATTATAGCTTTTAAAGCCTTCAAGCTTCGTAAAGGTATTAAATTGCTTAGATGCGTTGGCTGAGTAAAAAATTAAAGCTTTAGTAAATATGTGTTTCATAAGTTTATGTACAATTTACAAGAGGCTGTGAACTAATTAACAAAAACTAATCTTTGTAATCGCACCACGACCATAACATGAACGGAACAATCAATCATTAATGATCATACACGAAGCAGACACAGTTGGTCAAATACCAAATATTCATTAAATTATGAAAATTTTAAAAGTATAAAAAAAACCCAGAACTGATTCCCACGCATTTTCCCATTAAAAATCTTTAAGGTTCAGGGATTGAATATTGTTATCATCGAATAGATCGCTAAGGGTTAAAAAACCGTTACATTATTTAAAGGCCAAGTTTTCTTATTATCTTTAAATCAGGCATTAAAGCTAAAATTTAACTTTTACCAAGAGAATTTTAAAAAACAAAACAAAAATAATAACTCCAAATAACATTCTTATTTGACATACTTATTTATTATGCCATGTTAAATTAAGTGCAAACAATTCTTGCAAAAAAATCCCGAATTGAAAAGTATGGCCACATACGACAAATTAAATCAACTATTGGGACACCCTTTAATTTCCAAATCCAAACTTTAGCGTTTTTGTTAAATCGTACTTATCAATGCGGGTTCTTTGTAAATTTCAACCGTCTGTCGAAAACTGTTTAACAGTTTGGCCAAAAACATAAAATTAACATCAGACATTGTAACACTCTTTAATTTATAATTGTAAATATTTATACTTCTGATTATACCAGACAAAATAGTGTATATTTTTCCAATTTTTAGGGTTTGCATGTATGTTCAAAATATAGGGTCAAATTACATCAGTTATGGAAACACCAGTTAATTGCTAAATTCAAATTAAATACTTGTTGCTATAGTGGATTTACCGATACAGGTTTTTTGTAAATTTCAACTGTCCGTCTATAACGGTTCAAAAGTTTGTCCACATGTATCAAATTACATCAACTATTGGGACACCCTTTAATTTTGAAATTTAAATTTTATACTTATCGTTAGGCGGACTTAGAAATACAGTTTCTTTTGTAAATTTCAACCGTATGTCTTCAACTGTTCAAAAGCATGGTCATATACATCAAATTAAATGACCGGTTGGGGCACCCTTTAATTTATAATATTAGATATTCATACTTGTTATTACAACAGTCATAGTTATCGACATTCTGTCCAATTTTCAAGCGTTTGTCTATAACCTATTGGGACACCCTTTAATTATTACTTTTTTATTATCTTTTGCTATTGGGACCTAAAGTAATATGGTTCATAATACTCGTAAAAAACATGAACTGTTTTTGAAAAGGGAACAATCTGTAAGCACTAAGCATACAGAGGTGAAACCCTTGGCATATAAAAATAATATAATCAGGTTTTTTGCAGGTTCTCAAGAAAGAGACAAATATAGTGCTATATTGTTATGAGCAAGGGATAATAAACAAAACAAAAACTAGATATTTTACAAGAAAACATACAGCTCAAAAAGTTTTTGCCACAAAAAAATATTGTTTATTCGCGTAAATAAAGAAATCATTTACGAAGTATTTTTAATTTGTAAAAAATGTGATATGCTGTGGTCTTACAAGATAAAAGAAGTGAAAAAGTCTTTAAATCTGCAGTGTTTTTTTAATGTAGAAATTGTGATCTGTGGCAGAAATGCAGTGTCAGTTTTTGTGGACGTGTTAAAATTAAAAACTATAACTTTTTCGTCAAATGATTAATATAAATTTAACTTGACCAAATAAAAACATATAAATATCACTTTTTTTAATTTTATAAATTTTCATAAAACCCACCCTTATTTTTGACTATAATAAAACATTTAATTTTTTTCTTGCACCAGAAACACAAATCAAAACAAAATTGATGTCGATAGGATGTCAAGAAAGAGACGCATAGAAAAACGAGACGACTATAGTCTCGTGACACCTCTGTGTTGTCGGTGTCTGTAAGCATAACCTTACGAATAAAGAAAAAATTCAAAATCGGTTCAGAAATGACGGACATTGAGACGAATTAACAATCATCTTCTGTTTCTGAAGTCGGCTAAAAACACATAAGTATTTTCTATAGACTGGCGTCATTAATTTTTCAATCGTTTTATCTGCATAAATAAAATAAATAAATGAAATTTGATATTAAACGTATTTAAAAATATAAAACACAAATTAAAAAATAAGAAGGAGTGTGACCTTGAAATGGTAATAAAGAAATTAACAGAAACGATTTTAATTGAGTGAAAAGCACATAAAAAATGCAATCACTGTAGCTCCTAGTATTTAGGTAAAAGTCATACGTGGGGGTATTTAGAGAAATCAGTACCAAAATTGAAAAAAAAAACCAACAGTTAATCAACCAACAAGAAAATGATTCAATGTTTTTAACTTTAGCTAGAAAGTCAACCCAATTTTTTATTACTTCAAAAATCCGCACACAAGTAATCACATATAAGCAAAATTTTTCATTCACATAAAAAGAAAGAGAAGAGAAGAGAAGCACAACTCAAAAAGGTTTGAAAAAAAGTGAGTAGTTTTTGTTGAAATTGTGAGGCGATATTACACTGAACCAATTTAAATAAGACAGCTGTAAAAATGGAATTCAACTACAAAAATCTTTTTAAAGAAAAACAAGTAAGAGTGCTATATACGGCTACGGCGAATCTTATATACCCTTCACCTATTAAAAAGCCCCGTAACTCGTCAAAAATGGGTGAGCGATAATTTTTTCACTTGATTTTTCTTTCTTATTTTTTAATTCTCTATCACCCCATATATATACAAGGTAGGCGTGGTGTTTTGCCTGCTGCCTCGAAGAACATGGACGGATCACGCTGATTTCCAATAGCACCTCTTTCGACACTATATCTGATCAATTGACACATTTATTTTTTTTTTTTTTTTTTTGTTTTAAACTAGTTTGCCTCGGATTTCAACACTAACACGGACGGAAAGACGGACATCCCTCAGTCGACTTCGCTATGCATAAGAATTCAGAATATATATGTATATACTTTATGGGGTTAGAAATTGATATTGTAGAAATTACCCAGGAAGTTTAAAACTAAGATATATCCAGCTGGGGTGAAGGGTATAAAAATTAATGCCAAATTAAAAATTTCATATTGATTCCATGGAATACAACTTATACTATATCTCAATTTTTAGTTCACATTTTCGTATTGCTGCTTTTATTTCTTGTTGTTGCAAATTAAAAATGCCTGCTTATTACAGTTGAATATATTTTATATTATGTGTACGTCAAAGTCAGGTCATCTATAGGAACACCCCACCTCCCTTCATATATAAATTTATTTTTTTACACCTAATTTCTTAGAGGGCACACAATGTGTCTATAGTTGGAATCTGTGCCTCTATGGGAATACGCTTTATTATTTTTACTCCGTTTTAGTATTCGTTGTTTTATCGGCTGTAATAATAAAACAATAATATTTTAACATTTAAGCCTTCTATGGTTTTGTACTCGGAAAAATAACGGTAGGAGGCACAACCACGTGCTCATTAAGATAAGAAATTATGCGAGCATATTCATTTTGCGTGAATAATCAATATACAATTTGTGTAAAATATTTTAAATAATTGCAATAACTAAAGCCTTAGTTATTTGAGTAATTTTAAATTTAATTTATTTTTGTCTCTATAAATAGCTCGCCCCTTTAAAAAGCTTTTTACGACTTTAAAACTATTAAAATCGTCAATGAAAATTGGTATTCAAGATCTCATCGTTGCAAAAAATAAATTTGTATACAAATACAAAAGATTTTTAGACAGGTGTCATAAATTTAGTTAAACGATTATTTTAAATTATTTAACATAAATTCCCGCCTGTATTTTTACGCCCCTTTTCGTATATTTACTGCAGTGTTATTTTCTTTGCCCAATCATTATTTCAAATATTTTTTCACACAGTTTTTTTTTTCTATTGCATAAAATTTGTAAAACAAAAACGTGATCTGTTTATTTAGCATGTTTTATTGGACATCCACGGTTTGAGGTGGTTAAGCATTTAGAACCCTTCTGTGAAAAAGTTTCATTTTATTTTTTTACAAAACTGATTGCAGTTCAGTGGCTTTGATTTTACACAAATTAAAATGTGACTCAATACAGTGCTGAGCTGCGAACAAAAAAAAAGCAAAACAACATAAATGAAAATTTAAATTTTATAAGAGCGAAGATATCTAAAGCAAATGGTCTCTTTACACATAAAATAGTAAAATAAATTTTCGTTTGAAATTTTTAAGAAAATGCATAAACTAAGTTTAGAAAATCCGCCACTTACCCTGGAGTTAATGTCGACGTCGTTGACGGCGTCAAATGTCAAAAAAAAAGTTGAATCCTATGAAATTGTATGAGAGCAGTTAATCTCAACGCGTTGAAACGCCGTAAAAGTTCAATCTGTTTCAACTTTTTCGGCGTTGAAACGCCGTCAACGACGTCGACATTAACTCCAGGGTTAGAATCCCACGCGTAGGGTTTCGTACAAGGTATGGGCCACCTTTTAATTTGTGTTTACTTATTTTAATTACTACATCGAATATGCAAATACATACTGTGGGTAAACTTAAATCAAGGCCATGTGAAAATTACGTAACTATTGGGACACCTTAAAAAACCTACTCTGGCTAAATTTCTAATTTCAGCCTATAACATTTCCTAAAAATAATGCCATATACGTGAAAATCAAGTTACTAGCGGGACACCCTTCATTCACTTTAACCCTTATGATCACTTTTTTACATACTTTGTAGCTTTTGCTCTAGCGGATATAGAAACACTGTACAATATTTTATGAATATTTTTGTTATATGTACCTATTATGGTTCCAGAGAGAGATGGCTGTGGCAGACGGACAGAAATCTTGCTAGTGTCAAAAAATTACTGTGAAAAAAATGTTCCATATCCAATTTTTCATACGGAAAAAGCGATGTGGGTCATTAAATTTCACAAACTACAACAGAAAATTTACATATACAAAGTTGACAAGATCTAGCCAACATTCTTATCTTTAAGTAATTTATGTATAAAGAGTTAACTTATTTATAAAGTATACGATTAAATAAGCAGGTACAGATTTTCGATGCGATATAAACAATATGTTGCAAAAAGTTTTTTCTTTTTTTAATTTTAGTTTTGCGTCTTTTTTCACATTTTACACCATAACAATTTTTCTTTCTTAACTTTAACTTTATTGATTAACTCTGTATATTTAAAAAAAAAAATAATTTTTTCCAAACTTTATGTCTAAAAGTTTGAAGCTGTTTTGGTTTTCCTTTTTATATTAACGGAAGGAACCCCTTCTTTTCATAACATACGAATTTCTAAATTAAACATAAAACTAATCAAGCAGAAAATCACTTGGTTGTACACCATAATATTTAAAATTTAATTTTTTTTTAACATTTACTTTAAATTTGTAATCCCCCGCCATTATAACCGTTTGTCCAACAGCCTGTTTTCAATAAATGAAACCGGAAAATATATATTTTAATTTAAACGTTTGTTGTTTTTATTAAACAATAAAAACAATTGACTGGAACAAAAACTAAATAAATAAACAAAAAGAGTCACAATCTAAACAAACTACAACTAAAATCATATTGTTGAGCTTTGGCAAAGGTCTTTGACAATGGTGCTGCAATGAAAATATAAATTTGTGCTGTGAATGTTGATAGAAAAATGTCAACCCTTAAAATAAATAAAACTTGTGTCACATATATTAAATAAAATGTATCAGATTGTTTTTGGTATTTGATGAAATATACAACTCAATGATAAAAATACTTTTAAAAGTTATGAACTTTAATGGTGAGTCATTTACCTTTAGGATGGTAAAAAAAAAACAAAAATAAAAAATTTGGACTTACAGTACAAAGCCCCAAAGTTGGTGTGCGATTAATAATCGTAAGCTTTCAGCTAACTGTTCGGTGAGTAATTTTTAAACTGAATTTCGAATAGCAGGAAGAAACACACAAACGAATTTTGCTGTGGCTTCTTATAATTTGCTAAAAACAGTGTTACGTTTACAAACACCTTCTATGCAAAATATTTAATTAAATAATTTAATTTGATTTACTAACCTTTTCGCTTTTGTTGTTAATGCTAAGTACAATTTTCAAAAATGGAAAATTGTTAAGCAACTTTAATTATTTCTATATAAATTTAAAGAAAATATTTAAAGAAAATGTGATATACGTATTTCTAGCAACATTTTGAGTGGAATATATATTTTTTAAGAGAAGTAGCACGTGCTACATTTCTTAGGAAACGGATAGAAGAGAGATAAGACGTGAAAGGAGAAAGGAGAAAGATAGTTATAGCCATTTTATTAGTTATTATACTTCGCTGGCAAATATGCTATGAAAATATACCGACGAAGGAGGCTGAGTGCAGTAATGTAAGTTCGGAATATATATTTATACCATTTAACAGAAAAAAACCTTATTTAAATTTCAAAAAAAAACTTTGCGAAATGTCCATCGGGACGTGCTTTGTCCCGCAATAATCAATATCGGTAATTAATTTAATCGGAATAATTTAAAAAAATAACACAAAGTTTTTTTAAACTTAAATATTTTAATATTCCCGTTTCTTTAAATTAGAAAAAAAAAAACGTTTTTATATTTTTCGTTGCGGCACAGGTTGAAACCTGGCAACCAGATTTGCAGTCAAGGTGTTTACTACCATGACTACAGTAGCAACATTTTCTATAGATAACGTGTTATATTCCTAATAATATTTTCCATAGAAAACATGTTATAATCCTAGCAACAAATTCTCTAAATAATGTGTTATATTTCAAACATTTACTATAGAAAATGTACTATATTCCTAGCAACATTTTCTTCAGATAAAGTATTATATTCCTAGCAACATTTTCTAAAGAAAATATGATATTTTCCTAGAAACATTTTCTATAGATAATATGTGATATTACTAGCAATATTCTTTATAGAAAATGTGTTATACTCCTAGCGACGCTTTTTATAGAAAATGTATTATATTCCTAGCAACATTATCTAAAGAAATATGTTATAATCCTAGCAACATTTTCTATAGAAAATGTGTTATGTTCCTATCAACATTTTCTATAGAAAATGTGTTATGTTCCTAGCAACATTATCTATAGAAATTGTGTTATGTTTCTTGCAACACTTTCTATAGAAATTGTGTTATGTTCCTAGCAACAAATTCTCTAAATAATGTGTTATATTCATAACATTTTCTATAGAAAATGTACTGTATTCCTAGCAACATTTTCTTCAGATATAGTATTATATTCCTAGCAACATTATCTAAAGAAAATATGATATATTCCTAGAAACATTTTCTATAGATAATATGTGATATTACTAGCAATATTCTTTATAGAAAATGTGTTATACTCCTAACGACGCTTTTCATAGAAAATGTATTATATTCTTAGCAACATTATCTAAAGAAATATGTTATAATCCTAGCAACTTTTTCTATAGAAAATGTGTTAGGTTTCCAGCAACATTTTCTATAGAAAAGGTGTTATGTTCCTACCAACATTTTCTATAGAAAATGTGTTCTGTTCCTAGCAACATTTTCTATTGAAAATGTGTTTTGTTCCTAGCAACATTTTCCACAGAAAATGTGTTATGTTCCTAGCAACATATTCTATAAAAAAATGTGTTATGTTCATAGCAACATTTCCCGTAGAGTGTGTTATGTTCTTAGCAACATTTTCAATATAAAATATGTTATATTCCTTGCAACAAATTCTCTAGATAATGTGTTATATTCCTAACATTTTCTATAGAAAATGTACTATATTCCTAACAACATTTTCTTCAGATAAAGTATTATATTCCTAGCAACATTATCCAAAGAAAATATGATATATTCCTAGAAACATTTTCTATAGATAATATGTGATATTAATAGCAACATTCTTTATAGAAAATGTGTTATAATCCTAGCAACATTTCTATAGAAATTGTGTTATGTTACTGGCAACATTTTCTATAAATAATGTGTCATATTCCTAATAACATTATCTAAAGAAAATATGAGATATTTCCATCAATGTTTTCTATACATAATAAGTTATGTTACTAGCAAAATTTTATACAGAAAATTTGTAAAATTCCTAGAGATATTTTCTTTCGAAAAGTTGTTACATTGCTAGCATTATTTTCTACACAAAAGTTGTTTTCAGTAGAAAGTTACTATGTTCTTAGCAACATTTTATAAGATTTTAAGCAACTATGACTTGAAAAGAGTTTTGTGATTCTTAGCAACTGTAAAAGTAGTTAAATTCTTATTGTATTTTTCGGATATTTTTCTAAAAATTAATTCTTATCTAACTGACGAGATTATGAGATTATTGTTTAGATTTCTTATTTCTTAAGTTGGTTGATTAAACTCACTTTTGTTCACAAAGTTACTACTTAAGATATTTGTCCTAATAAAATAGAAATAAAAATTAATTACTAAAAAATTATATTTTACTAAATTATTAGACAACATTGTGAGATTCTAGATCTTGTTAGTTTAAATCTTTCTTTTCTGGTTACCTTTAAACTACGAAGGTTTAAAATAAGAACAAATTTTTAAGTTATATCAAATTCTATTTACCATTTCTTGTACTGTAAGCGCTACATCTTCAGCAGTGCGTGCGTCGAATATGAATTCATGTAGGAACTTCATAATGAATAAAGCGGGAAACCGTGTTTTTTTTTTAATTTACAGAAAACTGAGTATTAAAAACTTAAATATTATTTTATTTACAAAAGTTGTGTGCCAAGACGATAACCTTGTTAAATTAAGTATTTTAGAATTCCATCATTTTTAAGAGATAATAATTTACTTTATTTCACGTGAAGCTTGCATGATAATTTTTTTAAGAAATTAATTATACATAAATTATCATACTCAGCTTTAATAGATTTTTCACTTTTTTTAATTGCTAATAATAGTTTTTGCACTCACTGCAGAGCAACTGGGCAGGTATTTTTAATTTTTTAGTTTGTGGTAATTTATTTTTAAGGATTTAAAATCACTTTTTTAGTGAGTCCATGAATCAGCTGTTGGCTATCTCACATAAATTTATAACACATTCCTAATTCTTTGTACAATCAAAATTATTTAATAGCACACTCTTACACAGGCTACTCAAAAGATACAAATGTAGAAATAAAATACAATACGAGAAAAGAAAACTAAAATTGTAGTACAAGTAAATGCACAGCGGTGTTCTTTATTTTTCTTTTGTTTTTCAATATGTTTTCGTTTAAACATAAAAAATATTTATTTTCCTTCAAAGCACATGGCGGAAAGCAAACATAAATACAGAAAACACGAATAGGAAGAGCTACTTTTTAAGGAAAAGTTAAATAATATCAAAATGTTCTTTGAGATAATTATTTTCTAAAGTTAAAAATATAAAACTAATTTTGCTTAGGAATTGTGAGCTTCTAAAAAATTTTTTTTTTATTTCAAATTTTATCTATTGGGTCTACTAGTTAAAAAAAAAAATTCTTCAAACATGAGATAAAATAATAGAAAGGAAAATGAAGTTTTTGATGAATTCGTATTCTAAAATTAAATTAAAACAATTTAATTCCTTGTTTTTTGAAGAGGCAGCTCCTTAGGTTTTATGGAAACTGAACTGTCTAATTTATTAATCCAATATTTTAATTTTAGTTACCAAAATGTTATCATACCATTCGATAAATAGTTTTTACATAAACAAGTTGTAAAAAATAAATTCGTGCAATTTTTTTTTTTAATTTACAAAAAATCTATAATCGTAGAATGCTTGGTTGCCATGTGTGAAGATAAGTGAATGCTTACTGCGGTTTAGATTTTTGGTTTTTTTGCATAGAAAATTGGACGGATTCCGAAAGCTTGTATAAAAACTTAAATTTTAAACTCTTTCTGTAACCAAAATTTGATCCAGTGCATTTTTTTTTTTGTTTCTTTCTCCACTTAAGTAAATTTTAAATTCTACTTGATAAAATGTCTAGAGCGCAAGGCAAAGAGTTACATAAACTAGAGTAGATTAAATAGACAGAACAGAAAACAAAACGACAGCAAAAACAACTATGACAACAATGTCTTACTAGCAAATCTGTAAATCTTGTATATTAAAAGTGCAGTAGTTAAACTGAAAAAAAAAATTCATGCATCAACTGGTTGAGTAATTGTATTAACTGGGATGAAAAATAATACTAAAATAGTAAAATTGGATGACAATCGAATCTAATAACTTTTATTTCTTTCTTTTATTGTATTTAACTGACATTTAACGAGTATTAGGATAACACATTGTCGCTTGCTTTATTTATATATCTAGCGAGCCATTTCATGGTCCTGCCGCTTCCTATTAAACACAACAGAAACAAATTTTTAAATTGAAAGAGTACTGCCAGGGATTGAATCTAATCTATTCACCCTGTGGCCCCAAAAGAACACAAAAGCAACATTTTTTATTGAAATCGGTTTAGTACTTGATGAGTTTTGAAAATCGGTTCAGTCAATGAGCGTTTATTGACACAAAAGCAAATTAATAAACAACAACCAAACTTACAAAGATGTTTATTATATAAGTATACAGTGCAACTTCGATAGATATAGTTGTAGGATCGGTCGGATTAACTAGTTGTTCGGACTGAACTTTTTCGTTTTTCGTCTCTTAAAGAACCAATTTACGGAATTAAAACCACTTTCGATCGGAATTGAGTTCTGTGACATGCCTGATTATTTTCCTATAAGAAAACCGCCAAATATTAACACGTATTTTTGCAAAACAAAAAAAAAATCCAGGTCCGAACGTCCGAATTATTGGAGTGACCGGACTGGCGCATGTCCGGACTGTCGAAGCTGTACTGTATTTGATAACTCGTTTACTTCCGCACCTCCCCCCATCATTTGTTTGGTTTTCTAAGGATCCGATTTTTTAAATCAGGCAGAGCATAATGCACCTTCTGTACAAGAATCTATTTACATTTTTCCCCTCAGTTCCCCTCAGAAATAATAAAAATCCGTTTCTGTACTACAAATTTCTTTTGCCTAGACGAAGTACGAAATAAAATAAAAAGCCACAGCAGAGCCAGAATAAGGAATAACAAATCTAATTACGCAACTTTAATTTCAAAGCGAATTCATATTTTTTTTTTTTTTTTTTTTTTTGTTTTGAGTATTTTATTTATATCTATCGTTTTGTACACCATAAGAAAGTTTAAAACATTCTCTTTCTAAACCTACAATTTGTTTGATTTCGCTACATCGTTGCAGTATTAAAAAATCACAACACTTTTATATATGGACATATGGATTAGTAATAGCGAAAGCACTTCAACTAGTTTCCGAACTTTTTTTTCATCGATGTCTAATTAAAAGTTCTGCGGTTAAAGAAATGCTTAATAAATAGGTAAGTTGTCCCACGGTATAGTACTTTCGAATAATTTTGTTTTTATAATTTTTCTTTTTTTTTTTTCAGTGATAACTTCTTTGGTTTTTCTTTCTTTTGTTTTGTCGTTGAAATATATTTTTATTTTATCATGTGGTATTTGGTCACATCGGACAAATTTCTTTATACTATATATTATATTTTTGGTTTTAATTGAATGGGATTTTAAGTATTGTGATATTTTTTAAACAATTAATTAATTTTTGTAAAACATTTTCTATAATTGTATGATTTACAAGCCGTAGCACACCGTTTTTGTAGAGATTTGATTACTATAGATGGTTGACAACTGAGCAAGCAAACCTCTCAAACTACGAATGACATACTAGCTACTCAACAACAACAAAAAAGTAAAACATTGTTGTTGATAAATGGTAAAAAAATCAACAATACAATAACAAGAGCAAGAAATTCAACCAGCGTTGCCACAAAGTAATTTTTCCTAACGAAAATATATAGATTTTATGTGTTACCAAAATAATAAGTTTTTCATATTTATATTAATACATGGACCATAAAAATATAAAACAAATTTTTTTTATTATTATTTCCTTTATTTCATTTTTATATGCCAACTGTTGTAACTTTTAAACTTAAAAAACTAATTTCTTTCGCCAAAACTGTAACCAACCAACCAACCAATATCGCATTCAAAAATTTAATGTTTAAAATTTTATTCAATCGAAGCAAAAGGGCAACGCTGTCAAAAAAAAATTAAACAAATCGTTTTGAAAACAAAATAAAGAAATAAAAATAAAAACAAAAACAAGAAAAGCACATGCTAAAAATGATTATAAAATGTGCTCGCGTGAGTACCAAAACGTGTGTAAGTGTGTTTATGTACATATATACATACAAACAAACATACCCAGCAAACAAAAAGTTACACTTCTAAAATAAATTGTTATCTTTTGAACTTCTTTTTTGTAAGTATTTTAAGCGGGTTGGTTAATCATCGAATTATCCAAATAAATACATGAATGCACGAATACAAAGTAAAATTATTTAATACTAACGCGACTCTAGTTAATGTTTAAACGTTTAAGAACGATTATTAATAAAAACATTAACAAATTTTTACAATAATGAATAAATAACAGAAATATGTTAAAATATTTGCAATAAAAAATATCGGTACTGTTTTTAATGCATTTTTTTATGTTTTTAACAAACAAACTACAAATGTTTTATATGCTTTAAAAAATAGGGATTTTAAAGATTTTTCATTCAATTTCATAGAGTATTATTACATTTTGTTCAATTTATATTTTTGTCGTTATAAAAAAGCCTATTAAAGTTTAAAAAGTATTGAGTAAGTTTTTTAATCCGAAATATTAATCCATTTCAAATTTGTCAAAACACATTTCTTCTTCTGCACTAATTGCAACAATAAAGGTTTTTTAAGCGTAATCACGGTTTTCAGCACAGCTCAACTTTTAACGTGATATCCATACAAATAAGCCAGTCTTAACCAGGCCACCTAGTAAACAAACCTTGAATTATGTACATCATTCTTTTTGAACGAATGTGTACGTAGTTTAGTGATTGCGTCTTTTTGGTCAAATATTTGACATATGTGACTGGAAAAAAGCCAGTACAGCCAGACAAAGGTATTTGTGACAATAAATTAAATAAATATTTCACATTTCACTACAAGGAGAAAAAAAATTTTAAAGCAAAAACAAAAACACAAGAATCAATCGTCAATAAATTTACAACTTGCAAAGACGTATGTAGCTACGCTCGTAATGCATAATCGTGAAAATTTTAAAATGAAACGAAACACAGAATATAAATGTTTCCAAACTGAGAAAATTACATTTTAAATAAAAATGAAGAACAGTCAGGATTATGTTCGGCTAGTTGGTATACAGAGACTTACGCCAAACGGCTAATAGCTGACTTACAGCCGCCACCGTCGGAATTTTTTCAGCTTAAATTCGGCTAAAGCTTAATCGTCGAAATTTAGTAACACTTTATCGATACAACACAAAGTAATAAATTAAACAACGGAAATTTTTTTTTATATTAATTAATTTTCAAAATAAAATCTTTGTGTCGTGCTGTTTCCTATTATCCCGATTAATTATTTAAATTACCGATGTTGATTATTGAGGGTCAAAGCACGTCTCGATGGCCATTTCGTTACCGCTTACTTAACTCTTCAGGAAACTTCTGACAAACATTTTAAATAAACTAAAGATTTTTGTCCAAAGAATAAAGCAAAGTTTAAGCAAAAACAACAATAACCAACAGTAATTCTATTTTTCTTTCTGCACTGTATACGGCTGACTTTTTTTCGGCTATTTTTATTAAAAACAAGGGAGAGTATGTTAAACTATAACAAGGCAACTATAGGACTAGTTTAAAACTATAAATAAATTAGATAAATTTTGAATTTTGACATGTAAACGGTTTATGTTTGACAAATTTTAAAACTAAATAACCGACTGATAACCATTTTGCATAAAATTTTGTTTGGACATTGCATACAACGATCAAATTCGTTTATTAGTTTAGTAGGTTTGCCAGAATGATGCAATAAAACAGATTTGCACAAAATATTTCTAAAATAATTTTTTATAAACTAATTTATTTTATAATTTATATGGGAAAACTATAAGCCAGATAATAAACACAAGTCTATACTTTTATGCTCTCTATAATCTAAAAATCTAAAAAGTTCGTTATATGATGTTATTTTACGTATGTTACGAGAGTATTAATTCAACAAGCTTTGTCGGTGATTATAAAAAACAAGATGATATTTCATACCTCTCTGTTTCAAACCCGTTTTTTTTTTCAATTATGTTGCATTTGATTTATTGAGTAGCATATTGGTACCGATTTTGGCCCCTAGGGTAGGTTTTCATAATAGAACTAAAACATAAAATTGTGATAGTTAAAATTTAATATCCAAATCATATCCAGGTTTTAACTTGTTACAAGTGGTTTGTTTTGAAAAACGAGATTTTTTGATATTTGACTTAGTGTCCACACGAAGCAAATTTGAATTTTAAATTTATATGAAAACAATAATTTATCTCGTAGTAATTTTTATCTCTAAAAATGTATTTTTTATTGAAGTTGAAGTTAAGTATACTTACACAATACTACTACCTAATTCACAATAACAACAATATTTTTTTTTTAATTTGTATGAATATTGCAAAGTTTGCTCTCTACATATTAAGTATATTGTTTAAGTAAATTTTGGAGGTTCATAAAAGCCGATTATTTGCATGAGCCGTACAAAAAAAGGCTAGCTGATAAAGCATTGGATAATAGCCGGCTTACAGCCGCCGACGCCCATTTTTCAGTAAGCCGCCGCCGCCGACCAAAACCTTTTGGCGCTGGTCTAATCTGGTATACCGCTATTTAATTGATATAGACAAAATCTATTCAATCTCTCTTCAATCGAAGTATAAGCGACTCTATTCATTGGGACTTAAAGAAATCAGTGATTGTTCAATATTTAGGATTTTATAGTCACATAAAACATTATAAGTATATACGACTCTTTAATATCATAGAGAATGTGAAGTAGAAATAAGGTACTCAAAGCATAGTCGGCAGCAATTAGAGTATGAAAAGGAAAACGAAATTAACATTCAATTAGGTGTGTCAGTTGAGATATTTGTATTCATGACAGAAGCGTCGATAAACCCTTTAATATATCTTCTTACGGGGAAGCACTGAATGGCATCATAGCAAGTCGATGTAGAATAACATTCAATGCCAAAACAAACAAATTATCTTTGCAGACCCATTTCTAACTATTGACTTCTAAGAACGCAAGACGAGAGTATCATTGACCCAGCAAGATCTAGATACATAGTCTAGGATTGACAATACTATACTTTATCTCTGCCTCACATATGAACCGGGAAGTCAAAACATCCACATCGATTCACCCAGTAAACGAATGCTTGGCCAAACAAAACGATGGACATGTAAAATAAATACGTGAATAGGTTTTATACATATTTCAATGTACTTTTTGGACCTCAAATCCTTTCAATATAATTTCGACGAATTTTAATTTTTTATTTTAAATAATAACAAGTAAGAGTTCTATATTCGGCTATACTGTTCATTCTATATGTACAATAACATGTATCATACTGAAGATTTCTCATTCAATATTTTAAATAAAAATTGGCATAAGAAATTCTTTCCTTACGAAAATTCTAAGTTTTGTTTAGAGTAGTTGTCCCAACTTATTAAATTAAGAGGCTGCTGTATCAGGTGAAAGATCTTCAATTTTTCTTAAATTTTTTATCATAAAAAAACAAGATATAGAAAAATTAGTGGCAGGCGTGGTGTTTTGCTCGCTGCCTCGAAGGACGTGGACCGATCTCGCTGATTTTCGACTTCGCTATGCATAAGAACTCAGAAAATATATGTATTCTTTATGGGGTCGGAAATGGATATTGTACAAATTACAAACAGAATGAATGGTGGAAGGTATACAAAAATTTGTGGAATTTAATCACCCCTATCGTGAATAAGAAGTGAAGTTTATGTTCCCATGAAATTTTTATTTCCCATGAAAATATTTGTTCCCTTCATTGAACAGCTGTTTAAAATAAATAAGCTATCAGTGCACATTGAATGGTTGTAAGAGAAATAAGCTCAGTGAAAACTGTTAAATTGAAGTTTAAAAATAAATAAATAAAATTTCTGGATACAAATTCCAATTTTACATCCAGAACATAATAAATTTTTGTGTCAAATTTTTCTATCTCCATTTTCATTTATTTATATTTTTAATAAAAAAATATTTTCATAAATTTATAAGCAATAGATCTCGTTGTTTACATCTTGTGAATAATAATGTCAGTCTGCACTACAGTAACAAATATTGAAGTAAAAAATGTGTTATAGATGTAAATATTCTAATTAAAACATAAAAATTGGTATAATGTACGCAGCAGTTCCCCAGCAAAATTTAAGTAAACAAATCCAAGGGAAAAGTGTAAAAATGTCGAGGGAAAAAATCAATCACAATTAGGGGAATTTTTGTTTACGTGAAAAATTGTTCAGGTGATTTCTTCACGAGTGCAATTTGGGGAAAAGGGATCCAGGGAAAAGATATTCATGATAGCAGACGGTGAATAGAAGTTATTCGTCGAATTATTAAAAAAAAATTAATATTTCTTTATTTAGATTTGCGTGTGTGTAGGGATGTGTGTTGATGTGTTTTCCGTTTTCTCTTTTTATTTTTGTTATGAAAAAAGAAACTTTTGTAAACATTTGATATCGTTTGTACGTTTTTAACAACTGTTAAAAATATAAAGCAGATTACAACACGGGGATGTAGCTCAGATGGTAGAGCGCTCGCTTAGCATGTGAGAGGTACGGGGATCGATGCCCCGCATCTCCAGTTAATTTTTTTTTTTTTTGTTTTTTTTTTTAAATTTTATAAAATTTTTAATAAAATGTTATATTTTAATTTATTACAAATTATTAATTTATAAAATTTATCGTTTCCATTTCTTTAATTTAAAAGTTTTTAAAAACATTACCGAAACAAAATCTCATTTAATCTGTGTTTAAAAATGCAGCCAAATTCCATTTATTCCCTGAAGAAGTTTTGTTGTAAAACAAACCGAAAAAATCAACAAAACAAGATTTACAAACGAATATTGTGGGGAGGTAAATTAAAAGCACCTTAAAAGAAACTGCTCAAAGTGATGCGATGAGAATAAAGGCATGCTGCAGATGTTTTTTATGTAAGTATATAAAATATAGATCTTCAACTTCGTGTTCTTAAGTTTCAAAAAGGTAAAAAAAATTTCAAAACGCAACGATGTCTTCCAATGGAAAATGGTTTTTTTGGATATGTTTTCGGAAATTTTCTGTTTCGATTAAAAAAAATTAAGTTTAAGTTTTCAAAAAAAAAATAAAAAAAATCTCTAAATTGCATGCTCTACTTATCAAGTATTTGCAATAAAGAGTTTAAATAAATAAACAATTTTCTGAAAACTTAAAATACAGAGTTTTTATTACATAATTATTTTTTTTTTTTTTCTTACTATAGATTTTTCCTAGTACTTTACAGTCCAAACGTAGTGTTGTTCCAATTAAAAAATACGTGTACAATTAATTTTGTAAATTATAATTTATTTCTACATAAACTATAAAAATATAAATTAAAGTTATAAAAAATTTATACTAAATTTTATCGACACAATCTCCCTTACAACTAGGGAAAAGTGAATTTTTAGCTTGAAAACTTATGGAAATTTATGAATCCAAGTTCTGGGTTTATTTTGTGAACATTAATTATTACAAAATAGTAGACAGTTCACCTGATGTTTGTTTACTAAGTACCGGTGATATATTTTACGATTATCTACACAAATCTATTAATCATCATAAGAAGAAAATTTAGGTAAAAAAAGTACAAATTAAGCAGCCGGTTGGTGGATTTTTTTTTTTTTTATTTTATATGCAACCGGCATTTTGTTTGTACTACATTTGTATGTGTTTTCTTATATTGTTTAGTTTTTCTTCTGCGCAAACAACAATATAAAATAAAAGCAACTATAACAAAGGTTTAAAAAAGTCAAAAACAAGTAAAAAAATGTGTCAGTGAAGAAAATAACAATTTACAAAAACATATGAAATTAATATTGTGAGTAACTGGGAGCTAACTCACTTTTGCTTACTCAATCACTCTCTTACTCTCATGAATATATTTTTCTCTACTCCTTTAATTTTAATTTTTTTGTCTATCAAGTCCTTTTTACATGCAGCGGTTTTACCAAGTTGCCTTGTTTTATTAACCGACTCCAAAAAAAGAAGGAAGATATGAATTCGAATTATAGACAAAAATTGGACAGAATGTCGATTTCTATGACCGTTATTATACATTAAAGGGTGCTCCAATAATTCATTTAATTTGATGTATATGGCCATACATTTGAACGACGGATATAATTAAAAAAAAATGTATTGCGAACAACAAATATAAAATTTGGATTTGGAAATTAAAGGGTGTCTCAATAGCTGATGTAATTTGCTGTATGTACATGTATGAATATGAAATCAACAATTCTTTGCTGGTAGCAATAACATTTATATATCTAAACAACACATGCTTAAATTTTCTACCTTGATCTCATTTCTTTAACTAAGTTATTAATTTTAATTTACTTTAAACGTGCTTGATTCCTTCATATATAATAAATATTTCATGATATTCTCATGAAATATTTTCTATTTAACCAAACCAAATTTTGTATAGAAAATCTGAAAGTCTTAGGTCAAAAGCCAAATTGATTAAATGAGAACTTCATTAAATCAATAAGACAAAAAGACAATAACAACTCCAAAATGTTTTATATTAAAACACAGCAAACATTCAGTAACTAGTTTTATTTTTTCTTTAATTTTTATATTTTTTAATTAATTTTGTGTAAAACCAACAACATACTCTTTATAAATGAACTCTTTTTTTTAAAGAACGATTTTTCGATTGTTGCAAACAATGAAATTTTTATGTTTTGCATAATTAAAGCAAATTATCTATCTGCACTTTTAATCTTATAATATTTTTATTGATTAAATAAATATATTTTCATATTTTCCCGATATTTGGCGATATTAGACAAGCCATTTGGCGAGAACTCTAAAAAAGCTGGCAACACTGTAAACAACAATTTGCCATCTTAGTGTGAGACAAAAAATCAGTAAGTACTTTTTTAAAATAGTGATGCCAAAAATTAAAAAAGATATCTGCTATAAAGCGTACAATTTTTTTTATCACAATCTTTAAAACATACTTCCATGTATAGAATTGTTTAAAGTAAAGTATGGCCATTAGTAGTTAGATTAGTTGGTGGTTATTGCACAATATTTTTTCGTGTGTTTTTTTGATTCCATTTTAAGGTTTTTTGTTAAAATTATGTGCACTTTTACGATAATTTTTGCCATGCAAAAGATCCTTAGACTATATGTTTTTTTACATACCGAGCCGGACAAAATTATTGACACAGGCAGCAACTTTATACTTATGTGCTGTTTCTATATTACAGGCGATCAACTCGTTTAAAAAATTTGTATGAAAATAACTCAAAAAACTGAGTGCTTTTCATACAAATTTTTCAGACGAGTTGATCGCCTGTAATACAGAAACAGCACATTAGTCTTCCATATCTTTAAATTCATAAGGCACATACTGATAAATTTCTAACAAATAATTTTCTTTTATTGAAAAATAAAAAAACTTGTAATAATTATTCTGCATGGCGAAGTTACATATAAAGCAAAATGTAATTCTAGGCGCGAATTCACGTGACACAGCCCAATATGTTTGGATGTAAAATCATATTTAAAATTGTTTAATACTTTTAACGTATTCTTTCCTTATTATTACTTCTTATAATCTTGTTAGTAATGAACGAACTAGTTTTCTTCAACTTCACTGCCCGTCTTGTATCACAATTTCCATGGGTTGGTCCGTTCTAAAAAAAATTACAGTTTTTCTCTCGTCAATACCCTTTATCGCAAAGATGTTAAATGTGTTGCATGTCAGGAAATTGTGGTTGACGCAGTAGAATGCGGGAAACATGATTAATATCACATATTTTAACAACATTGGCAGAGTATTTCGGCTCGCTCTCTTGTTGAAAGTATAAATTGTCCCAAATAACTTCATTCCCGACACTTTAAAATACTATCTCCTGTTGTTTTTGTTTTTTATTTAATGTTATTAGTGCCATAGTCCCCATAGTCCCTATTTATTTAATTTAGTGATGTAAGATTTTTTTTACTCTTGAAAATTTTTTCTTTATTTTTTGAATACTTCTATTGACTTATGCAAGGAACACAACTGGGACGAACAACGAATTTTTGGTCGCGAAAATAACACACAATCACGACGTCAGATTAAAGCCGTCATTCGCGGCGAACTTTACAATGGGTCAATTTTTTATCTATTAGTTAAATATAAAAATGGTTTTCATCTGTGTTTTTGTTAATGTTTCATTTTTAAATAATTTTTTATATTTATTAGTTCAGAAGACAGAAACTTCAAAAATTATAACAGCTATATTTATTTGTCGTTATTGTGCTTCATACGACGAATTTACAAAGCGAATTTTTGACACCAAGTAATCCCGTTGAACGAAATTCGCCGTTCGTCCCAATTGTGCTCCAAGAACTTTGTTGCTATAAAGCAACAATCTTTTATTTAGATCTATATAGTACATATATTTAATTTTTTTTCGAATGCACTTGAGCTGCCTGCTTCTTCCGTACCGCTTAGATGAAGTAAAGAATAAATAAAAAAATTTTGATCGTGGTTTCTTAATTTTTAGTGAAATTTTTATCTCAATTCACGTCAACTAGTGCAAAACGTTGCTTTTTTACATTTTCGCAATTCGTGACATGATTAAATTAAATGTTACCTTTTTATACGCTCAAATAATCCTATAAAAATGTTGTTTGCATTCATCGCAATATTTGTTGTTCACATGCTGACCAAAGTTTATATAGGAATGTTTCTGGATCAATATTTCTAAAGAAATGTTATTCACGCTCTACCCAATATTTAAAGAGAATATTCTTCATATTCTGAACAATAATTCTGTAAAAATTATTCACATTTAGCCAATCACCACTATCGTGAATAAAAAACGAAATTTTTGTTCCTCGTGAAATTTTTATTCCACCCGAACTGAAAATTGGTATCGGGAATTTCACGTGAACAATTTTTTTTACAACTTGAATATTGTTATCATTGCATTTGCAAAAATGGAAAAAAAGTTGTGACGGGGTATATTATTATCACTTTGGGCTGACCCTTAGATTCGGCGTTATGCACCTTCAAAGCTTGTGTGTATAATATGGCATATTTGGAGGCAATTGACCTGTTACCGTAAATCTTGATAAGAAGTATGCCACTTTGGATTTTATTTACCAATTTTACCCAAAATTTCCTTTTTACATAGCTAAAACCTCTTATTTGATAAAAATTACTTGAATTCCACTATCAATATTAAAATGAACAAAACTGCGAAAATAAAATCCACTTTTCACGCAAAAAGAAAACATTCATGATAAGGGGAATTTGATTTTCAGTGAAATGTGAAAAAATTTCATGTGAAAAATAATTCGCGATAGGGGTAAATATATCTATAGAAATGTTCATACTTTGAGCCATATTTTTATAAACAATATTGTTTAGTTTCAAAGCATTTTGTAACAATTTGACTGTAAAAATTTCTCCCAATCATTAATGTGTCAGTTTCTTAGCAATTTTTTAATAAAAATTTTCTATAGAAAATTTGTGCATATTTTTATAGTAATAATTGTATAGAATCTAATTTTTTTAATATTTTTTTATTCCAAGTTAAAAAAATGTACATTCGCAAATTGGTTCTATTGTCTACAGACAGGGACACAGTTGACACAAACATTTTGATAGATACACATACACAAGTACAACATTTAGACATAACTTTAGAAACAGTATTTATAATTAGAAGAATGAAAGATTTTTACAACTTGTAGAGGTTCCGAGGTCTCTTGCTAAAAAAAAAAACTATACGCGAAAATAGAATGGAAGAATGCATATAAAGCTCCTCATATATGAACATTCGTAATAACAACAGAAGACGAAGAAACACAACTACAAAAAAAGCAACAGTTTTATTTTTCCATCAGTAAATGGTCACAACTGCAGGCAACCAGCCCGACTGACAACAAAAATAAAAAGTTTCCACTTCTTTTTGCTTATATGGCGGAAAAATCTAGAATTAGATTGCAAAAAAACTCATGCAAAGAACAACGTCGACGACAACAAGAATTCTTTGTACCACATAAACGTTTTTGTTGCACTTAGACTTGCAGCGTATTTTTATTTTATTCTTTAAAAAAAAGACCATCTATATAAAATACCTGATCATAAAGTATAAAAGAAAATTCACTAAATATATAAATGAGAAAATTTGCACATAAATGGTTTGTTTTTTGTGATATATTTTCATGGTACTAATACGTGGCAATATGTGTGCTGCATGCTTGAAACATGGTTCATATATTCTTGGTACTTTATAGTCATTCAAAGACTGCAAAAGCCAAGTATATTAATTTTAGTTATACTCACTTCGCATATAAAAAGGATCTGTAACATTGTTAAAGAGTGATTATAATCCTAGCTTTTCTGCAAAAATAAAATTCACATATGGGCACTTCAATGGCACCGTACGTGGAATAAATTGAGCAGATATAGAAATACTCGAAGAATAAGGACTTTATATTCCACTCAAAAGGGTACTACATTCTTAGAAAAATTAAACCCAGTGTTATCTAAAATAACGAGAAAAATAGAGTATATCACAATTAACATAAAACGGAAGTGATTTTGAGGTAAAACCAAAGACATGATAAAAAAAAAATTTTAAAAGTGTAATTTGTTTTCTTAATATTCTTGTGCGAAGCCAAATATTTTTCCTTTACAATCCGTCATATTCAAATAGAAATTGTCTTTGGATGAGGTTATAATGACACACAATGACACATTGTACGCCATCAATTTTTCTCTTATGGTATATCTTGCTTTAATCTTTAATTTTGGAACAGTTGCGACCGATCAAATACAAAAGACGCAGACAAATATTGATTTTTACGACATAATGGCATTATAGAAAAATCTAAGGAAAATAAAAAATACCACCAGTCGAACGCTATCTTTACCTTTTTGCCATGAATCTTATTCACCCTTGTTATAACGGGCATTTTAAATATAAAAAATATGCGAATTTAGTCGTTACATAATAAACACTGTTTTTAAACTCTTTGCCCCAAAATGTGTAATTTCTACAATATCCATTTTAGAACACAGAGTATATACATGTATATATATATATATATATATATATATATATATATATATATATTCCGAGTTCTTACGCATAGCGAAGTCGACTGAGCGATCTCCGTCCGTGTTCGTGTTGAAATTTACTTGAACAAGGTACTAGAGCTGATCAAGATTTAAGTAGTTTCGAAAATTTTGCTTTTGAAAATCGGCAACATTGGTCCATGTCCTTCGAGGCAGCGGGCAAAAAACCACTCCATGAGAATTTTGAATATTATACTGTATGGGGTCGGAAATTAATATTGTAGAAATTACACACGGAATGACAAACTTAGGTATACCGTTTTCCGCTTTTTTTGGTAAATGGTATAAAAAGTATTCTTAATACTAAAACCCAGATTGTAAGGGATCTTCTTACAAAATTTTACCAAAATCCATCTAGCAGTTTCAACGTGATGCGAACACAGACAAAAATTATAGTTTTATTATATGTATAGATGAGAAAAACCGAGACACTGAATAGATTCAAATTCTCTTATCGTCATTTCACTAAGCTAGTAGAAATTTGGATGCCTAGCTTAGTTCTAATCTCTGCTAATGTTGTCAGACTAGGGGACTTATCCTCAAAATGAGGAATCTTTTGTGGAAATGGAAAAAATCTTGCCTTGGAATAGGGAATTTTTTGGGAAGTTTTGAATGATTATTGTTTTATGTTGTGTCATATTATTAGAACTTGATTATAATTCCAATTATTCAATTCTTTTCTTCACAACAATTTCAGTATGGCAACAAAAACATTGCTTAAGATAAAAATGTATAGATAATCAATCAGTTTTACAATAAAATTTGATTGATTTATTTGATAAAGTAATTATTTATAAGGGAGATGTTTGCATATGCAACAGTTGTCTATCAGTTATTTTTATCTAGAGATAGAACCGTAAGTAACTTTTCCCTCACGATCATACTTATAACGATAAAAATATTACTTTTCATGCACGGCCTTGCTTTTGTTCTGCATGAGAGCACAAATAAATATATTTAAAATTTAACCAATATCACTAAAGTTAATGATCTTTTCTATCAAAACTTATCAAAGTATGATCTAAGTTAAGTTAGGTTTGACAGGCAGCCGTGTTGCCACACCCCACTTGGGTCCACTTGTTATCCAAGCATGTTATACAAACTTGCTGCCACCTTTTGTGTTTTATATTTTTTTAATTATTCTTTAGAAATTTCAAATAAAAAATCGAAATATATTATTCGCAGAGTTCGTTACAGATAACGACTTTCGTTTGGCGAACTTATTGTTTGCATCTTTATATACACAAATGTGTTTTACTTGTGACGACGAATATTCCCAATGAAAAATTCTTTGTTTGTCCGAAATGTGTTTACAGCATTATCTAAGTAGTCCGCGTTTAAATTTTCATTACAAACTGTGAACAAATTGGAACAAACACCTTCTCCTGTAAAATGTGTTGTTTGTCTGTTACGTTTTTTTAGCGGTTAGAGCTTGATATGTATGTTAATGTACAGTTATACAGTGATGTGAAAAATAATAAGGACACAAATGTCCAGTAATAACATTTGATCATAATATAATTAAAATGAGAGAATTGCTAAAAATAACTGTACATATTTTTAGGTAATATATTATAAAAACGAGATCCATTATGTTTTTTAAAATTGTTGTTTTTATTTTAAATTTTTTTAAATAGATTTAACTTAAAATACAAATTCACCCTGTGAAAAAAAATAAGGACACTTCGTGTTATTGCCTAAAAAATTATATTACTTAAAAAAAAAAGAGATCCACAAATAATACTGCTTTCCAGTGGTTAATATTTTGTTGAGGCGCCGTTGTTTTTTAAAACTGCTTGGCATCGTCGTGGCATAGAGTCAACAAGGTTTTGACAGACTGAAAGCGGTACATCATTCCACGCAGTCTGAATTAATTCCCATAGCTGATCGCAATTCGTGGGAAACTTTCCTCTAATTGAAGTTTTAACTATGCTCCACAAATTCTCGATCGGATTTAGATCGGGAGACTGAGCAGGCCATTCTAATAAATTGATTTTATTATTCACAAACCACGTCTTGGTGCACTTTGCCGTATGTTTGGGGTCATTGTCCTGTTGGAACACCCATTGCAGTGGCATATTTTCTTCGGCATAAGGAAGCATACAATTATGTAGAATATCAACATAATCTGTTGCTTTCATTATGCCCTGTATACGATACAGTGGCCCAACACCATAGTAGGAAAATGACCCCCAAACAATAATGTTACCACCGCCGTGCTTTACCCTCTTAATGGTGTGTTTTGGGTTGTATTCCGTATTAATTGGTCTTCTTACAGTATGAAGACCCCTATCCGAATTAAATAAATTAATTTTTGTCTCATCCGACCATAGAATATTTCTCCATTTTTCTTGAGGCCAGCATGCGTGCTCTTCAGCAAATTTTAGCCTTTGTTGTATGTTCTTCTTCGACAACATTGGTACTTTTCTAGCACTATGAGCTTTAAGGTTCTCTTTAATTAGGGTTTTTCGAATTGTTGATGAGTCAATGTTAATGTTTAAATCAATTTTTATCTGTTTCGATGAAATAAATGGATTCTTTTTTACACATCGAATGATTCCACGTTTTACTGCAGGTGTAATTTTTGGTTTTCTGCCACGTGTTTCTCTAATAGGAATCCATTTGACTGCATTTTCTACCATTGTTTTTGAAATTCCAAGCAACCTTGCAATATTTCTATAAGAATTTCCATCTTTATGCAAATCTTTAATAGTTTTTCGTAGTACTGGGTCACAGTGCTTAGATTTTCCCATTTTGCTCTAAAAAACTACGAAATGAAGCTGTTTTTAAGTTTGTATTGAATTTAAAGTTTCACTAAAATCACGTTTCTTACCTATTGTACACAAAAATAAACTTCAAAATAACTTTCAAAAGCTTAGATATTAATTTATTTTAGTTAAACGACAAACTGTCCTTATTAATTCGCACAACCAAAACCAACTGATCTCTGCCTAACAACCTAATTTTATTAAATGTATACAAATTCTCTGAATTTTTGTAACGGGACTTGTTTTTGTAATATATTAGCTGAAAATTAATACAGTTATTTTTTAGAATTTCTCTCATTTTACTTATTTTATGATCAAATATTTTTGCTGGACATTTGTGTCCTTATTATTTTTCACATCACTGTATGTTTAGCAATACAAAAAATTATTAATGATTTTTTACTTACCGCTGCTGCATTTCTTGAAGCTGCGGCTGCAGCTGCAGCTTGATTGCTCATGTATTGGTTTTGCTGCATCATTCCTAAAGCAGCGGCAGCATGTGGTTGTCCACCCAAATAAACTAATTCGCCTGGACCAGGCTGGCCAGGTGGCGGAGGTTTTGGCACACCAACTCCATTCATACCTACGCCGGGATGAAGGCCTGGATGATCATAAATATTACCAGTGGCTGCTTGCATTGCTGGCGGCAATTGCATATGAGTCATGCCAGCTGCAATAGCAGCAGCTGCGGCGGCTGCAGCTGCAGGATTATTCATGGCATGATTAAGAAGGTTTGAATTGTATTGATGGGACTGCATTTGCGATGGATGAGGAGGACCGTGCTGTTGATGTTGGGGATGTGGTGGCTGCTGATGAGATGGATGTGGTGGCTGCTGTTGTTGCTGCTGCTGCTGCTGTTGTTGTTGCTGTTGTTGTTGTTGTTGCTGCTGCTGTTGCTGCTGCTGTTGTTGATGGTGCTGATGCTGAGCAGCTGCAGCCGCAACTTGTGACATCATTTGATTATGTTTGGCAACAGCAGCCGCTTGTTGCATTGCAGCCATACCAGCTGCAGCAGCAGCTGCTGCGGAATTTCCCATTTGATTTGGACCTCCCATTGAGGGATGTAAGCCGCCGTTAGTGCCCATACTGCCCATACCGCCACCCATGCCAATTGGTCCAATCGTTCCGGGACCACTACCAGGTGCAGCATTAGCTGGATTCATTGGTGGATTGTATTTCCATTTATCTGGATTCTGCAATTAAAATAAAATAGTGACAATTGTTGTAAGCTCGTCTTAAAATTGATTGATTCCATCAAATAACACAAACTCAATTTGAAAAAGTGTTTGTATGGCGCAATAAAATTGACCCTAGTGAACACTGTCCATAAGGTGGTACATTCATGCCACCTTTATAAAAATATATATAGCGACTTAGCAATACATACCCTACATAAATTTAAGAGCTGTTGCTATATTAATTATAAGCGAATTTTTATTAAAAGTGCTCAGTTTTTGGAGTTTTTACCATAAAAATTTTTCAGACGAGATTAACACTTGTATTACAGAAAGAGCACATTATAGTCTCAGTTTATTACGGTTCATATAGATAAGTCTGTACATGTGAAAATCACCATAAAGTATATATATTTTGACTTCTTATGCACAGCGAAGTTGATTGAGCGATGTCCGTCTGTTCATCCGTTTTAGTGTTGAATAATTAAATATTTCAATCGATCAGATGCAGTGTCGAAAGAGGTGCTATTATAAATCAGCATAATCAGTCCATGTCCTTCGAGGCAGCAGGCAAAATCCAACACTTACCTTTAATTTTCTCATGTCATTTAGGACAATAAAGTAACTCCAATCAAAAAAATAAAATATGGGGCGATAGGGAATTAAAAAATAAGGAAAAAAACATCAAGTGAAAAGATTGGCGCTCCCCCTCATTTTCCGACTTACGGGGCTCTGAAATTTTCAAATTTTTGGAAAAATCAATATGCTAGCGTCTAATTTATCTTGTTTTCTTTGGAAAACGTCCGCATACATTTGTAAATAATTTTTCTTTCTAAAAATGTTTAGAAAATTAATTAAAAAGAACCAAAAAGCCGAAAATAAAGTAAAATTTCATTAATTTATAAAATCGATGGTTCGAATCCTGGTCAGGGTGAAAATTAAAAATCAATATGGGTATCATTTTAAAGCTTTTGAAGAGATCTTTAAGGAAGTAATACAAATTTTTTAAAAAGCTTAACCCATTAAGAGCCGGTGGCATTTTTATTAAAAATTATATATATGCGGTACCAATTTTTTTATTTTTTAATTCTCCGTAATATAAAAAGCCTTTCTAGACCAATAAAGATATAATAATAATATAAAGATATAAATGTGATAAAATTCAATTGACAATTCCTATGCTTAAAATCAAATTAATTTCTCTTTTTATTGGAGTTCCTTAACTAAACTAGATTTACATAGATGGTGAAGGGTATATAAGATTCGGCATAGCCGAATATAGCACTCTTACTTGTTTAAGTTGTATTTTACGATTAATTTTTAAAGTGGACATATTTATACATAATCTGTGTGAATTCTAATGTTTTCCCACTACGGTTGAAAAACTCAAATCATAAGTGAAATTCACGTCAATATTGAGACCTCCTTTAATTTAAACTTTTATTTTTTGTTCTTCTTGCTCTAGCGTACACCACAGTTAAAAATAACAAAACGTTTATGAGTATCAAGTCACTTTCGGAACACTATTTAATTTTCAGTATTTGTTGTTATAACGGCTACAGTTATATCATTTTCTGTGAAAATTTGAATAGGTAGACTACCTATTGCGGTCCCAGAGATAGAGGGCTGTAACTGACGGACACACATTGTAATAAAAAGAATGGGGTTACGTTTTTAAACTTTGAGTACCGAACCCTAAAAATAAAGAAAATTAAATTTGGGCCATTGTGGCTTCTGTGAAGAATTTCCAAGAGAGTGTGCTTATTTAAAAAAAGGAACGGACGCGCAAGTGGGGAAGACGAAAATTGCGAAAAAAAAAACAATTTTAGGAATATTTGAAAGATAAATTAGTCCTGATTAATAAGATCCAATAGGCAGAGGAAATCTGTTATAACTTCCACATTAATCAAATAAAAAACTTGCTTGGACGTGATACGATTATTCTCATTTGGGTAGCGAAGCGCCTCGGAAACAGCTAGTTCGCAATAAAAATTCAAGCACTTCGTATTGCATTTTATTTCTTATTTTGGTTTTCATTGAGTTCGTTTTTGAAAAAAAAAAAGCAAATTCTTTTTCCAATTTACGAAGACACTTACATGTCATAAATTTTATAAATAGAAACTACGAAGCAAAAAAGTAAAATTTATTTAATAGTAGTAAAATTACAATAACCATAAACGGGGGGCAAAATTACGGCATTCGATATCGATCAAAATTTACATTCAAATTCTATAAATCCCTAGAACTCAAAATATATCCTGAAAAAAATCCTCAATCCACAAACTGAAAATAAAATCCCAGATTTGAGGGTAAATCCTCTAATTTGACAACCATGTCTATATTGAGATTGTTTTTTCTTATTTCTCATTTTGAAATGCGGCTATTTCAACAGTGTTCATACACTTTCCATAAATATACTTTTCATAATGGTACATATTTGATATCTCATGAACCATTGAAGATATATTAACCAAATTTCATAGAGGCAAAACAGAGGTGTTTTTGAGTGAACGTGCGAGCGGTTGGCCCCCTAGAGTAAAGGTGGGGTAGGCCCCAAAAGTGGGTTACCTCGGGCATATAACTATTTTGAAATGTCATAAATGTTAAAGTTTGCTTAAATGTAAAGATTTTAAAATCTAGTTACATCTATTAAAATGTGTATACAGTTCACTCGCGGTAACGTGAACGCCGTCTAACGTGAACACCGCCTAACGTGAACACCGCCTAACGTGAACAAGCTTTCGTTTACGTTGACTACTCTATAACGTGAACAAACTCGAAAAGCTCTTTAACGTGAACATTTTTTTGTTTCACTTTATATGTTTTTTAATTTTGTAGATAACACTAAAATACTTTCAGTTCGATTTTTGAAGTTTATGGAATCCCATTATATAAAAAATGTGTGTACAAGGGCTGCTATATATATTTCTGGCCTGGCAACACTAAGTGCTGCCAAGTGCAATCTGACATTTCCATTGGAAAGTTTGTCATTTTTAAGCATAATCGTACTTAAAACGTTTTGACGTACGACCATTATTTGTGTTGAAAAAGTTAATATAGAAAAAAATGGAATTAACTCGTGAACATTTTCGTGCCATGATTTTTCACAACTTTCGATGTGGATTATCACGACAAGAGTGCATTGATGAACTTAAATCTTTGTATGGCGATGAAGCACCATCCTATAGCACTGTGAAAAGTTGGTATAATGAATTTAATCGTGGATGAAGCTCGCTCAAAGAAGAATTCCGTAAAGGTCGTCCAAAAACGGCTGTTGTGCCAGAGAACATTGATGCCGTACGTGAACTCATAATGCAAGATCGACATGCGACATATCGAGAGATAGAGACATCCTTAGACATTTCTTCCACCAGCATACATTCGATACTGCATGAACACCTGGCCATAAAAAAGGTTTGTTATCGTTGGATCCCGCACACTTTGAAAGCCCCTAAAAAAAGGCTCGTGTCGATTGGTGCAAAGAAATGTTGCAAAAATACGATTGCGGTGCTTCAAAAGACGTCACAGGTGACGAATCATGGATCTCGAAACGAAGCAACAATCGACCGTTGTTCGTGGACGAAGCACTTCGAAGCAAATGGTCGCCTGTTTCTTTGGCAAAACTGGTCATGTGGCGACTGTTCCGCTTGAGCAACGAAGGACGGTCGCTTCTGAGTGATACACTACAATTTGTTTGCCTGAAGTCATCGGAGAAATTCGAAAAACCAACAAGAGAGGACGAATCATTGTTCACCATAACATTGCGAGCTCTCACACATCGGCTCAAACCAGAGCGTTTTTGACCGGCCAAAACTTCGAATTAATGGGTCATCCGCCGTACAGCCCTGATTTGGCACCTAATGACTTCTTCTTGTTTCCGCACATCAAGAAAAAAAATGCGTGCTCAACGATTTTCGTCGGCAGAAGAAGCTGTTAAAGTGTTCAAAAACCATGTTTTAGAGGTGTCTCAATCGGAGTGGAAAAAGTGCTTCGACAACTGGTTTGAGCGCATGCAAAAGTGTATAAATCATACTGGAGAATACTTTGAAAAACAGTAAAACCATTTTTGATTATAAATATTCGCATTTTCACTATTAGGCCAGAAATATATAAAGCAGCCCTCGTAATTTATGAAAATTGACTTATTTTCGGCTTTTGGTTCATTTTTAATTTAATTTCTAAACATTTTTAGAAAAAACAATTATTTACAAATGTATGCGGAAATTTTCAAAAACAAGAAAAATTAGACGTTAGCAGAATAAAATGTAGAATTTTCTGGACCGCCACATCCTTCATCAACATTCTTCACATCCTCCATAAAGTGTATATACAGGTCTGTTCTGAAAATCACGTGGATTCAAATCACGAACGGTTTTAACGGTTCTGCAAATCACGTGATTTTAAATTTTTCGGCGTGGTTTTAATTTTTCGAAAACAGGAGAAAGCGGTTAATTTTTTAGATTTGTGTTGTTTTTTTTTTTTTTTGACATTTGCAATTAAAATAATATTAGTAATTTATGTAAGTAAGTTAAATAATGCGTGGAGTAAAAATAAATTAGTGCATTTTTATTTGTTTGTAATACATGTACTTTCATTCAGTTATTAAAACTGATCGAAGGGATTAAAATTTAGCGTCAAATAAAAACTGAAAATGTGAAAATTAATGCAAAATGTTTAGGAAGTTGCTACTATTTTTTATGTTGCACTAAACTTTTTCTAAATTTGAAATTAGAAACATTAGCATAAATAAAATAAATCTTAAATGACGTTTTAAGCTGTGATAATTTAGCAACATTAGAATTATCTTCGAAAACACAAATCAGCTAACTGCTGACGAGAAAGAGGAAATCACGAGCATTACTAAATAAATCAAGACAATTTTTTATAAAATATGCAGTCTTCGAATAATTTCTTTTTTAAGTGTGTAAAATCTATTTTTTTTTTTTGTACGCAAAACACCTCTTGCGTAATTTGAAATCACTTTGACAAAAAGTGATTTGTAGAACAGACCTGATATTCTGACTTCTTATGCATAGCGAATTCGATTGAGCGATGTCCGTCTGTGATGATTTTTTGCGCTACATTTTTACTGAAAAAAATCACGTTAAGGTGGTTTTTTGAGAAATAAAATATAGGACTTGAATTGCCACAAAATGAAAAATTAAAATTATATAGATAAAGGAGCGTTAAACTTTTTTAATATTTAATACACAAAATTCTAGAAACGGTAAAAAATGTCCCAAAGATTGTTTTATTTTTACAAAAGTGGCTACCCTGCCTTTATAAATCACGGGGCTGTCAAATCCGTTTTGTAGTATGTGGCAAACAATTAAGGACTTAAAAATCCGTTTGTGTTCTTTTAATCGGTGATTTGCACTCCGAGAGAATATTAATTACTGAATTTTGCTTCAAAATTGGCTGCTTGTATAGGATTGGAGGGAGAACCGTTATAATTTTTTACCTAATTTTTCTATTATTTGCATTTGAAGTCACTAAAATGATTTAATTTTTTTTAATTTTGCTAGTTCCTAAGCATGTATCTACTTCGCACGTACGTGATCATAGAATGTAACTTAGAGTTTGTTGTAAAAATTGTTAGAGATTTTTAGCGCAAAACTATGAATTTTAAACGGAAAGAAAAGAGATGTAGTTGAGCAAAACTTTTGAGTTTGGGCTTGAAGCTATCTATAAAAGAGCTATTTCGAGCTACCAAAATTTTAAATTTCGGATTATTTAAATGAATATATGTGGCGATAGAGAATTAAAAAATAAAAAAATAAAAATTGAAGTAAAAAATTGGAGCACGCCCATATTTTCCGACTTACGGACGGGCCTCTGAAATTTAAATTTTTTTAAATATCAATGTTGATATCATTTTAAAGCTTTTGAAGAGATCTTTAAGGAAGTACTAAAATTTAAAAAAAAATGCTTAACCCATTAAGATGACATTTATATGTAAAATTAAATATTCGTATAAGCATTACCAAATCTTTTTATTATTTAACTCTCTGTCACCTCAATATTTTCTTTTTTGATTGGAGTTACTTTACTTAAACTAGATTTATTTATATTTTTAATGTATAATTAAATTTAAAAAATCTTAACATTGAAATTAAAATATACTTTTTACAACATTTCTAAAATATTATGTGCCCAAAATACTCAACCCAGAAGCTCTCTTTTACACCTCTGCTTTGCCTCTATTAAATTTTATTAAGATATCTTGAGTGGTTCATGAGATACCGAATTATTACAAATCGTTTTTAAACAACTGTGCATCGCTTCAATTATGGGCCTTGTTTTTATGCCAAATTTTTTACTTAAAGTCGCGGCCATATTTTGTTTCATAATATTTTAGGAATAAGATTTATTACAGGTTATGTTTGCCGTTTCTTTAAAATATATTTTTTGTACAAGCTTTACAAACTAGATTGATTTCGGGCTCAAAATTGGCTCTTACTCAACTGTTACATTTTACGACATGACGTATCGAATTTTAAAAATTATTATTTGCTTTTATACCATAAAAAAATACTTCATTGTAGAATATTTCAAGAGGGTATTGTAGAATTGTTATTAATAACAACAATTTTGAACTAACTTGAAAATTCAGAGGGTTATAAATATGTTAGAATTTTTTTTTTTTTTTTTTGCTTCATGACTTTGATGTTTTATCTGCAATTTTGAAATTATCTTTTTTTATTTTTATTTCTTCTGTTAATTTAAAGGGTTCTACATAAATGGCATTTGCACGAACTACGTATAAAAGGGTATTGAAGACTATATGATTCTGTGTGTTTATTAACGATTACATTTTGCTAATGTAAGAAAATAATTAACAAAATCAGGAGCACATTTCCGAAAATTATGTTAATAATATCTTTCGAACACATACCGAGCTATAAAGTTAGAAAAATATGAAATAATTAAGCCTAAGTGTCCACTGAAAATGAGTCCATTGAAAAGTAGATGGTGATAAGAATACAACATCGAATTTTATTTGATTTTTAGAACATCAGTAAAAAAGCCGGCCGTCCACAATATTAAATAATTAAATATTTCTAGTTCTATTTAAAGTTTCCTTTGTATTTATAAATCCTGAGATTGGGGGTTTATCATTTCCGAAAAATTGTGGGATTTCGGAATTGAGGAATTTTCGTTTGGCACCGCTAGGTGGTATTCTTTTAAAGTCGCTAGCTACCCGTTAGCCACGGGGTTTTTTACTTTTTTTAACAGACCTTTTAAATTCAAATAAATCGATTAAGCATAATGAACTCTAAAACATTAGATAAATTACGCATATCTAACAAAATTGTCAATTTAAAGACGTTTTTGTTTTAATGAATATTATCTGTTACATACACATAAGTACTTACATCAATTGTATGTTCATCGCCGCAGGCCCAACGTGCTTGTTTTTGTGCAAATTGAGCAGCATATTCAACAGCCGCAACATCATGAATACTACCACCTGAATTGCCGATACCCGGTTGAACACCGACACCCGGGGAAGGACGCGGGAATACATATCCTACTGCGGCAGCAGCAGCAGCTGCAGCAACATCGTCTTGGGTGCGCGGTACAGATTGATCAACACCACCGCGCA
This sequence comes from Gymnosoma rotundatum, assembly GCA_916610165.2. Classification (NCBI taxonomy): domain Eukaryota; kingdom Metazoa; phylum Arthropoda; class Insecta; order Diptera; family Tachinidae; genus Gymnosoma; species Gymnosoma rotundatum. Next base: position 122,712,579 of record OU744336.1, on the reverse strand, counting down.
CTTGTCTATCATCGTTACTGCCCAATAACTTCATATGTGTTGTATGGTGTGGTTCTTGCGGTAAATGCTGTTGTTGGTTTTGTTGCAGTAGTGGTGATGAAACTTGAAAAGATGACGAGCTACAGGAGGACAACGAATTAGTTGTTTGTGTTTGTGGTACAGCCGATGAGGGCAGTGTAGACAACGATGTGGGCGCTAATAGAAAATTATGCAAAGATTGTCGATGATATTGTTGCTGTTGAAGTTTTTGCTGAAGCTGTTGCTGTTGTTGTTGTTGTTGTTGATGCTGTTGCTGTTGTATTGTTGTATTAGATGTTGCGGCGTGCGGGGGCTGATGATGATAAGACGAATAGTAGGGCGATGGTGATGATGATGATGTTGATGCAGGCTGATAATGTGTTGAAGACACTGTGGGCTCAATGGGGGCAAAGGATATTGCAGTAGTCGATAGCAGCTCTATTTTGAGGCCGTTATTTTTAACAAGAATGTATATAAAGTAAAATTAGGTTTATTTTATTAAAAAATGTTGTTGATGGGCAGCTAAAATTCAACTCGACAAATCTGCTGTTTTATTTTTTTATGTATTTTTCAATTGTTAAAATTTAATTTCTTTCTTGCGTTTTGTATTTTTTATTCACTCACAAAACTTAATTTGTTTACATACGAAAAGTTACGATCAAAAAACTACCGAACGCGTCCGCGGAGAGTTGTACTTTCTTACAGACTTATTATTTAAAGTTAAGTTGGGATTTTTATTTTACAAATTTTTTCTTAAATTTATTTATTTATTAAATTTATTTATATTATTCTTTTTTGTTTATTATTTATACAAAAATTAATTACACAATGACAAGGCGGAAAATGACACACAACGAGAAACAAATGATGAAGTGCTGCAGACATTAAGAAATGACTATTGATATTGGATTCTTCCTTTTTACTTTTTTCTTAGTAAATATTCACTTTTTCTTTCGTTTTGCCTTTTACAAGAAATCATTTATTTTTTAAATGAGAAACCGTTATATTTAACTTTATATCAATTGAACTCTTCTTTTTTTCTCTTAGAATGTCTCTTAGAAAAGGGATGTAGTAGAGATAACTATGATTTTGTTGTTGTTGAAGAATAATAATGATTGATTGATTGATTGACAATAACGAGAATTATTGTTAAGCCTTTTTTCTACAAATATGCTGCTGTTGAATGATGTATAATAATGACTATAACTCTTTTTTATACACACAAATTTTTACACTGCAAATAAAGAAACAGGAAAAGTGTTAAATTAATGTTTGTTTATTAAAATATTGTCTATCGAAAGTTTGTAAGAATAATTATTTAAAACTATAATTTTGCGGATTATAGAAGTTAAAAATCAGTCGTAAAAAAATTATTTCTTGAACAGATTTTTTACTAGACAAGCAATTTTTCTTTGTAATGATAACCTATTTACATGTTTTTTTGAGCGTAACTTAACAAACTTTATGAAACTGAAATATGCAACTTTGTTCTGAATATCACCCGATTTCAAATCAGTTTAAAAATCACACTCGTGGTTTGTGGCTGTACTGTATATTACACGAATTCATTATTTACGGCATGATTTTAATTTTTCATTAGTAATAATATTTAAGAGATACAAAACTTAAGAAAGGAACGTTTTATTAGGCACAATTTGTGAATTTATTAAGTGCATTACATCAATCTAATTGATATACTGAAGGTAAACAGACATTAAATATATATAAATTAAATGAGAAATAAATGCCAAAAATAACCGACTTCAGAACAGTTTAAAAGTTTGCCCACATACATCAAATTGCATCAATTATTATAACACTCTTTAATTTTTAATTTTAAATAGGTATTTGTACTTCTCATTATACCAGTAGTGGACATTCCGTTCAATTTTCAAGCGTTTGTCTATTAAGGTTAACAAGATAGGCCCGTATAGGTCAAATTACGACACCTATGGGGACACCCTTTAATTTTTAGATTTATTTTTGTATTACTTTGTGCTATTGGAAGCTATACGCAGTTTTAAAAATTGAAAATTTGCGCCTTTTACTGTTCATAATACACTAAAAAAAAACATGTTGTTTTTTATAAAATTAAAAAAATTGACCTTTTTAATAATTTTATTTAAAATATTTTTAAGCAATAGGTCTTTTTATTTTTTATATATATTTTCGATATTACGATACTCCATTGTGTAGCATCGTCAGGAAAACCAATATTTATTTAATTAACAAAACACAACAACAAAATGTAATAAAAATTTTTTCAAAAAACAAAAAAAAAAATTTTAAAAGAAATACAAAGTATAAAAAATTATTTCTTATTTACTAAATGTCTATAAATTGAACTACATTATCTGTCAACCTTAAAAATTATTCTATGTGCTGTTGGTGTATTAATAATTTGTAACATCTCTAAAACACAATTTCTTTTTTTAATTATTTTTCATGTTGTTTTTGCTTAAACATTGATTTTTCTCTTTGCTTTATTGTTTGGACAAAAATCTTTAGTTTATTTAAAATGTTTGTCAGAAGTTTCCTGAAGAGTTAAGTGAGCGGTAATGAAATGGCCATCAAGACGTGCCTTTACCCTCAATAATCAATATCGGTAATTAATTTAATCGGAATAATTTTAAAATAGAACGAAGTTTTTTATAAAAATTAAATAAATTAAAAAAATATTCCCGTGTCTTTAATTAAAAACATGTATGTTGTTTGGGGATAACTCTAAATTGTTAAGATTTTGAACAGTTTTAAAAATGAGACTATTCTGCATGCAAAAATTTTAATATAAAGAAAAAAATTTCCAAAATCGGTTTAGAAATGACTGAGTTCTGCAGGCACAAAGATTAAAAAACATTTAGACGAATTGATTACCTCCATTTTTTAAGTCGGTTTAAAAAAATCCAAAAACACAAAAAAAAAATTACAAATGACGATGTGTCTTCAAGCATTTGATTTATTTATTTTTTTTTTTTTTATAATATTCTATAATAACTTATTAAAAAACTAAGAAAGAACACACAAAATTATTAATTCAACTAATTTGTTACACAAATCACAAACTGATTTACATATTTTAAAAATTTTCTGTACACAAGAATTATTTTTCCAGGTTTAAAATTACATTGGTAAAAAGAGACTTCTGAACAGGCGTGATAATAAAAAAAATTTGATTATTTGAAATTTAAATATTTTTTATTTTCATTGCATTTTATCTCTATTAAAATAATCGAACTCCTTGCCATATACGACTAACTAACTGCCCGTCCCACAATTCTTAGATTTTTTTTAATGTTATTGTGCGAACAAACGATTTTTTGTGACATCATGGGACTGGCAGTAAACTAATAAAAGACTGATTATAAAATAAGTAAAAAGTCCATAAAAAGGATTGAAAATATAAAGAACTAAAAAGGAATCTCAATTACTACGTAAGCAACATTGATTATCTTCATAATTAGAATGATATACAGGCACAATTTATTTAATAGAGTTTAACGAGCAGGAGCCCTCGGCAATCTCTTGATGGAAAATTGTAAACCATTCTTTCGAACGTATAAAAGTGAAAATGGAAGGTGAACGACTCAAAGGAAAAGAGATCACTTGGTTTACATCAGCAAAGAAGGGACAAACTATAGGGGTGAAGGTTCTTTGTAAGGCTCTCCACACAATTTGACAACAATAATGATCACAAAATATAGTTATGGGTCATGGCAACCATCTACAATCATTTTACGGGCCATGGCGTACGGCAAAACAAACTAGGAGCCTTATCAATTTCTTCACTCATGCCAAACTCATTCTAAGTTTAGTTAGGCTTACAACTGCTAATGCCTACGCTCTTACCATATATTTAGTTATTGTTATAAACTTGAAGCTTGATCGCTAACACCCTAAAACGGATATGTATATAGAGAAGAAAAATTATTGAACTTCTATCTTATTAAATCTTTACCTACCGCCACTGTCCGTTTGAGTCACTTTGGAATTATTAAACGGGTTAGTTATTAAGGGTTCATAAAATACACACAAAGGACATGGACCAAATCATGCTGATTTCCAATAGCACCTCTTTGGACACTATATCTGATCGATTAGCATATTTATTTTTATTTTTTTTTTTTTTTTTTTGCAGAGACAAACTTGATTTCAACACTACCACGGACGGACAGAAATGCAGACGGACATCGCTCAATCGACTTCGCTATGCATAAGAGGACAGAATACATAAATATACTATACGGGTGCAGAAATTACACACGGATTGGAAAACTTAGATATATCCTTTTTGTGGTAAAGGGTATATGTACATATTAAAAGACTTTTAGTATGAATATAAATGTTATACTTTGTAAATTAAAGTATTTTTAAATACCTACTACTAAACTCTTTGTAAATGTAAATGTATCATGATGCATTTTTGTTATCAAGAATTTTTTCTGATTTCGTGTTATTGCTGTTTCATTTATTCAATTTAAAGCAATTTTAAATATTGTTTATATTGTGCATGGTAGTAGATAGTTGATTCGGAAGAAAATTAAAACCAAGGAGAATGTCAAAAAATGCTTAACAAACACCGGTTTTTTATGGTATCGTTTTATTGGAAGACTTATATGAGACACTGTAAATGAATATGCAAGTAAAAACAAGAACGAAAAATAATAACATGGCATGCCCCAGAAGAACATAAAGAAAAGGTGCCGCCTGACAATAAGTATGTATTTACATAAATAGGTATGTACCCATATATACATAAATAAATATTTAATTTAATAAACTTAAAAAATGTGCAAATATTTATATACAAATATATAAATACATATGTGCATATGTATGTATGTATGTACTTATATACATTGTTATGCATAGAATTGTAAAAAGAAATGAGACAAGACAAATAGATAGGTAGGTATCAAACACAAACTCGTTCAAAAAGGATAGCGAAAAGAATTCACAATGAGAGGAAAAACAATAAAGATGCAGAAAGCACATTAAATGGAAATCAAAATTTCAATGTGATTTTTACAAAATAAGAATAGTATAAGAAAAAAAATGGAAATTACTACCATAAACAGCTCACTGTTTTATATAGACAGAGCTATATAAATACATACATATATATCTTACATATGCACATACATATAAGAGAAGACGAAGAAAAAACTGGGGAAAAAGCAATGTCAAAATTGATGCCATATAAAATTAATGAAAAATCGGCAACATTTCGGGTAAAACATATTTAACATGTTAACTCGTAAATAAAATTCATTTGGAATTGTAATCACTTAAACCCACTTCGTAAATAAAAACAAATGTGGAATTTTTCAAAACTACAAAAATCCGAATACTTACAACTTTTTTTTCTTGCTACAACATAAAGTCCAAATTAGTTGTTAACCTTAGCGTGAATTAAACTTTTCTAAAAGTTGCAAGGATCACACTAATTTGTATGTAATTCACAGTAGTATACTAAAAGCCTACGTAACATATTCACTTCATTATACTTAATTTATATTTACTTCCAGTCGACATAATACACATCTCGCATTAAAATCCCATACGCCAATTTATGTTTAATAGTAGAAGAATTAAAAAAAAAATTAAGCCTTCTCATAAGACGAAGAATTCTCCTTGAGAAATACATACCCCCAAACACCTTAGGTGACCGACAAAGAAGCTATACCCATTAACAACAAAAGAAATCAAGATATTGTTCAAGACTACCAAACAACAAGGCTTTTGTCTTAAATCGTTCCTTATAAGCAAAATTATGTTGACTAAACTTAACAAATATATTAATGAATGTTTCATTTTAAAATATCTTAGATAACAATTGCTATTTGTTGAGCATAAAAAAGCAACATATTGTCTCTAAACGAGATATAAGTGAAGATATCAATATCATTTTATGGTAAAATTAAAAAATATGCAATACAATAACTTTCTCATTTTGTGAAGACGTAAGCAAAGCTATAAATTTAAATTCTTAAGAATTTTGACTAATTAGTCCAGCACTTCTTGTATACTATTGCATTAGTCCCAATTTTCACGAAGCAATTATTATTAATAAACTTATCACTCTTTCTTCTTTGAACTTGCCTTGTCGTTTTCACAATTCTTAGCTTATTAGCTTATTGTTTTACCGGCTCAACAACAAACAACAACAACAAATTTCAATTTATGTATAAAAACATAAAGTTAAATCAGCTTAAAATTACGAATAAGAAAGCAAAACGAATTGAACGAGTACATCAGCTTGTGTACTCGTTTCTTTTCCTCTTGTCGCCCTCACCAACAAGCAAAAGGGATAAGCCGATAAGAATTGCCTAGTGAAAATTGGGACTTAGCATAGAAGACAAAATATATATTTTTTCTATATTAAAAATCATAAGATCTGGCAACTTTGTGCAAAAAATGACAGAAGGAGACAAAGATAAAAATAGGCTAAAAACACAAAAGGCGAAGAACAATTTGTAAAAAAATAAACAAAAGGTATACTAGCATACACAAGGCAGAAGTGGCGTCAAAAGAAAATAGAAACTGTATGACAGGAATTTAATAAAAGCCAGTAAAGAGTACAACTAAATAATCAGCAAAGGACAGTATTAAAAAGAATAAAACTTGAGGAGTTACAAAATTCTTATTTGAATATTATGAAACTTTAATGAATATAATTTTACAGAGATGAAATACAAACAGATTTAGATTTTCTTATAACTATGCTTATATTCTAGCCTTACTTAAACTAAAAAAGTAATGCAATAATTGAAAAACATTTAAATAAATTGATTTTTACCGTTTTTTTATTTTTCGAGAAGCGATTCTGCACAATGACAATATGATTTGATATTTATTATATCTGTGTATGCGTATGTTCTTCAAACATTAAACATAAAATTAACACAATTGTTTCTCGAAACATAAAAAGAACCTTGTTAAGCACTAAAACTTTTTTAAGTCGTTGATTTTACACAATTCATTTTTTTTAAATAAAAACAAAATCGATGAAAACCTTTTATAAAAATAATAAAAACTTAATTTACATTGAGTTTATTATTATACACTTTACACGAAAAATAATTAAATTATATTTATTTTATTACAAAACTTTAATAATGTTAGTTTTTTTTTCTAGTCAACTATTCCTTAGAGTGGTGGTGGAAATAGCTTATACATATATGTAAAAAATTATCCACAAAATTTATTTATTATATTAATTTAATTTTCTATCAGACAATTCAAGACTTTACTTTTAATATTTTTTAGCGATTTGATTTTTATACAATTATTTACACAAAGATTTTTTATTTCATCGGTTGAAGAAAAATTTCTTCGTCGCGAGAACACACACAAAATGCTTCTGTTCTGTTTTTTTAGTTGCGCCGCCGTTGTCTGTCAAATATGGGGATTCGCGGTTTTCATGTGCGTGTGAGTGTGTTGCAACTTTTGATTTCTTTCTTTACTTTATGCTCTGCCCTTATAGATTTTTGTTTATTATTCTCTTTTAATTTCTCTCACCAAAATATCCCCTAAATTATGCAGAGTTGCCAGTTTTCGTTTTCTCGTCATATGTTACAAATAAAAAAATGTGTGTTTTGTGAAAATTAAACTTAAAAAAAAAATGTGTTTTTTTTTAAATGTTGTATTTAATTCTATGCGGAAAATAATCCTGCAGACGTGTGTAGAAAAATTTGCACACAATTTTAAAGCTTATTGGAAAGACTTACAAATTTAACCGAATACTTTTAATGAGTTCCATAGACTAGAGAAAACTCAAAATAGGTATCAAAAAAAAAATTGTTTTACATTAGGCCTGTTTCTTTACTCTACTACAGTTTGCACGAAAATGGTGTTTTACTGCAAAATTGGGTAAATGAGAGGGGTTTTGAGAGAATAAAGTTCTTCTTCTATTTGCACGAAACAGCCTTAAACCACAAACAAAATACTTTGAGTTTTTATTTATTGTTTAAAATTTAGATTTTATGTTCCCGTACTTTTATAATTTTGTCTCTTTATAAGAGAAAATAATGCATGCGCTCATTTTCACAAGCTTTGCCCAAAAAGTAAAGAAACAGACCTATTATAAATCAAATAAACTTTTGTCTTGCAAAGTTTTAATGTATCTCTCTTTAAATACAATGTATATTATTATATTAAGCATTTCTTCGTCGAAGCGAATATAATATAGTCGAGCCCAATGGGCGATATATTGTTTTTAAAATACTAGGCAACTTAATAAATAGTGCTTTTCCGAAATTCTTTAGTTTTATTTTAAAAGTTGCTTTAATGAATTCCATATCCTACTCTGACATACAAGGCGATCGATTATATTTGTTGACTTTTGGATGTTACATTTTTTAGATTAAAAAAGTACTTTAAGAATGTAAGTTATCAGAGCATAAAACTAATATTCACATCCGTTATCAAAAAGAAGAAATGCTATCCTTAATGCGTTGTTAGAAGTTTTCGATTAACAATGACATTTTGGAGGAATTCAATTTTAGAGCCCACATAAACAAAACTTTATCCTCTTTTGTTCTTATTAATATTATAACTTCTTTCAACAATTCATGATAAAAATCCTATAAGGCCAATGTAGAATTATTACATTAGATAAACAGAATAAACTTAATAATATTAGGTAATAAGAATAACGTATTAAGTTAATTGGGTTCGTTCGATTAACGTTTGATACCAAGAGTACTTAATTTTAATTATACACATATATTAAATTATTGATATTGGAAAATAACTATACAAATGGATTAGTTTTATATCTCCCAGCCGCAATCAAATGAGTTTAAATAGAAAAGTTTGATGGTAACAACCAAGGCAGAAATAAAAAGAATTTTTCAAAAGCAAAGCACGATAATCTAGGAATTTTCGTCTGGGGATTTCTTAATGATCGCGAACCAGTTTAACCCGAGACTTTACTTATGATAATGTATAATAACAGTTTTATGACAAATCAGTTATAGGTATCATAATGTACGTTATCGATTGAGGTTGTAAAATGAAAAAAACATTGATTTAAAAAATGTGTGGCAATATTTTTATCTCCGTTTCATATGATTTTACACGTTTCCCATTTATTATTTATTTATTTTTTAAAATGGATAAATTTTTGAGTTGAGTGTTGCCATATTACCTTTTGATAAATATATGTATGTATATGTAATACATATATTTATCTAAATGTAATATGGCAACACTCAACGTTTAATTTATTCCATTTTTTATTAGTTGGTTTTATCAATTGTTATGAATGTAACATAAAAACAATCTGAAGCAATGACCAGAGTAATATAAATTTAAATCAGAAAAATTGAAAATGTAAAACACCTATGATAATATTTTTATTTCGTTTATCGGAGAAAAATAAACAGGAACTGTTTGTTTTTCTTAATCATTGGGATATTTTTATGTTTTTAAGTAAATCTTACATTGTAATTAAAATCATGGATGTAAGGTCAACATTAAAAATTTAAAAATTTGTTTCATATCAACTATTTCTGTTTATTTACACAGTCTACATTAAAATTAAATGACCTTCGATAGCTCAGTTGGTAGAGCGGTGGACTGTAGATGCAAACCTGAGAATAGGAATCCATAGGTCGCTGGTTCAAATCCGGCTCGAAGGATGTTTTTTTTTTTAAATTATAAAAAAATAAATAATATATTATTTTTACAACACGTTTTAATTTAAATGAACTTTATGTTTATAAACATCGCACTTGATCAACACGTGGGTATTAACCAGAGTTCAGAAAAGTACACTCACTTTACAAAATTCTCGTACATAAATTGAAAACGCACAACTAAAACCAACCCGTGCACTTTTTTTCATAACAATTAGTATTGTTTTATTACTATCATTATAGATTGTGTTATTTGTTGTTGTTCATCGGTAAATGTATTTTGCTCATGTTTTAGAAAGGGGATGTTTACTTATGCATTTGTTTTTGTTGCATTACTTTACTTAACAATAACGCAATAAATTTAGAGCGTTTCTACCTTTTCAGGATTATTTGAATTTTTTCATGTACTCTTTTTCCGTACACGAAGTTATTTTAATTTTTCCAAGTACATAATTTTTTCCGTGAAAATTGAGTACGTGTACACAAACAATAGCTACAGTCGTCCATTCACGTATGTGTATGCAAATAAATATTTAAATAAAACACATTCGTGGATGTGTACGAAAAATTTCTAAATTTAGAAACACAAAACTGTTATGAAAAGAAAAATATGTACGGATTGGTTTTGAACAGAACATTGTGTACACGATGAGTGTACTTTCAGTAGAGGTAAAAAGCTGTTTGTGGTTACATTTGAATAGAATTTAAAATGAAGGTAGTCAGAACATAATCACGAAAACGTTCTCAAATGTTGTTTAGGGATGAACTGAAGTATCGGAATGCGTGAAATTTTGAAAATGTTGTGTTATAACTTCTTTTTAATCAAGTGCTTTATGTATAACATTAGGACTAGGGTTGCCAGTTTTTTAAAGGACAAATATAGTAGAAACTAACTTTTCTGCTAAGAAATAAAGTATTCAGCAAAAAATAAAGTATTTTTAAAGCCATGCGAACCTTTTTATTCGAAAATAAGAGGCAAATAAAACAAATTAAGATCACCGTTTTGTTTCTTTCATTACGTAGAATTTATTTAAGTTTAATTATTAATATACCGCATTTTAATAAATAAGAAGTAGTGAATAAAGGTATAGATAGAAAATAACCTTTTATTTGGTAAATCTTCATATGCGTTTTTAAGAATAAATTGCCAATTGCTTGCGGTAGTTTTTTAAGCGAATTCTTTATCCTTCTTAAGATTTTATTTTTTTAGTATTTATTATATTAATCTTTAATAAGTCTTCTAACTTTAAATGCTTAAATTTTAATTCATTTTTTTTAATAAAACAGAAAGATTTGAAAACAAATTATCTTTACTAAAGTCAAACCACTTCTTCAAATAATCTATGCTTTTATCAATAAATGTGTTTTGGTTTTTCAAGTCGTAGTTTTGACTGCAAGGCTTGAAAAAAGATTTTTGTATATTTTATTTTTATGTTTAAGTATATCAATCAGAAATATAATAGGATACTTTATAACAAAGTATGTCTGGCAACCCTAGCCGTTGCTTAACCCTTTCAGACCTAGCTTAATCGATTGTGAGGTCTGATTTAATATGTGTTAAATTATATGAAAAACTCATTTCTCGTCAATTAACCTGAAAGCAGCCATTGTGAGTTGTGTGATTTCTTAAACCAAAAGCAAAAAAGTAAAAACAAAGTGCAAAACAAAAATATTCTCAGTTTGATTGTGTCGTTCAACATATTGTTGATTTGAAGAAATTTACACGCAATACAAGGTACAGGTCTGAAAGGGTTAAGCTCTTAAATTGTAAAATGCAATTTTAAGAAAATATATTAAATGAAAAATTTGGGGCTGACGCTTACTATCGGAGTTACGGACCACCAAAGTTTGTGTGTATAAAATGACATATATCTAATATTTAATGGAGGAATGAGGAAATATGGGTATCATTGAAAAGGTAATTTTAATACCTATTTAACTAAAAAGAGAAAGAGTAAAAAATTAAAAATAAAATCAGTTTACAACTTGATAACTTGATTCAATAAATAAGGTTTAGGGGCAATACGACACAAAAAAAGTTGTTCAGCAGATGTAAAATGATATTTTAAGAAAAAAATATTAAATGAAAGTTTACCGGGCCGACTGCAAGGATTTCGTCCTTCGTGGTAAAACAAACACATCGATTACTTCAGAATTTCTGCATAGCCGGTGCAGAGATTTTCTCCTCTATGGTATGACCAACACCGGCTTCGCGGAACAAATCTAGTTTACGGGCACCGCCTACGGGGTGCAAAATGCAATTTTAAGCAAAAAATATGAAGTGAAAAAATTGGCGGCAACCCTTAGTTTCGGAGTTACGGACCTCCGAAGTTTTTGTAACTAATAAGGCATATATCGAGTATTCGATGGTAGAACGGGACAATATGGGTATCATTGGAAAGGGAATTTAAGGGCCTATTCAAATAAATAGGAGAAAAGTAAAAATAAAATAAAAAAAATCAGGTAAGGCTCCAACAAAACTACTTTTTTCCATAAAAACATAACTTTACTCAAAAACGAAAGAATTTTCTCCTCTATGGTATAACCAACAGCGGCTTTGCTTTCTAAAGGTTTTTTGCGTAGCCGGCCTTCGGTCGGACGAAAGATTTTCTCCTCTATGATATAACCAACATGGGCTTCGCTTTCTAAAGGTTTCCTGCGTAGCCGGCCTTCGAACGGACGACAGGATTTTCTCCTCTATGGTAAAACTAACAGCGGCTTCGCTTTCTAAAGGTTAACTGCGTAGCAGGCCTTCGGCCGGGCGCTAAGATTTTCTCCTCTATGGTATAACCAACACCGGCTTCGCTTTCTGAAGATTTTCTGCGTATCCGGCCTTCGGATTTTCTCCTTTAATTATTATTATTATTATTTTTTTTTATTTAGTTATTTTTTCAATTTTTTCCTGCTTCAATAAATAGCCTCTTATATTCCCTTTACAATGTTACTCATATTGTCCCGTTCCGCCATCAACTACTCGATAAATGCCATATTATAGGTATATAAAAACGTTGGAGGGCCGTAACTCCGAAACTAAGGGTTGCCGCCAAATTTTTTGTTTAAAATTGCATTTTGCACCCTATAGGCAACTTTTTTTTGGTTTGGAGCGGTGCCCGTAAAATAGATTTAAGCCAAACTTTGGAGGCCCGCAACTCGGAAACTAAGGGTCAGCCCCAAATTTGCAACTTAACACTTTTTGCTTAAAATTAATAATAGGTAACTTTTTTTTTAATTTTTAAGCTGCGTCCGTAAACTAGATTTACGCCAAAAATTTTGTTTAAAATTGTATTTAACATACATTTTTTCAATTTTGAACTGCGTCCGTAAACTAGATTTAAGCCGAATTACATATCGCACACATAGTTCAAATTTGACTGAACTCAAAATTTAATGAAATTGTTTATTATCTAGTGTATAAATATTTAACAAATAAAAAGAACTTTTTATATCATAATCGGTACGGATTTTCTACTAAATAGTCCAAAGTTTTTGTTTTTAAACATTTTTATTCAGGTCAAAAACAGTTTTTTTTTTAATTTCTGAAAAGTTAAAATTTTGAGTTGAGTCACTTTTGAAGTAGGTGTGGGATATAGTTTTAGAACTTTATGCTGCTATGATTTTTCTCAATTCTTGTAAGAAAACAAATTCTATTTAATAATTACCTACGTACATACCATGTTGTATTACTTCCATCTAAAAGTACCGGCTACCTATGAACCATATTAAATTCAAATACAACTCTATTTTACACTAATTGAAAGGAAGTTTTTAAAGATGCACATTTTACCCGTGACACTAATTGTGTACATTAGAAAGAGAACAATATATAAACAGCTGTAATAAGGAAGACACAATGAAAGAACTACTCCTAATTGCTAATAGGAATTCAATTGTGCACAATATTTAAATGCATTTCCAAGATATTGTATTAAACTTAAAGAATTATAAAGGCTTTGCTTTTTTGCAATCATTATTTATCAACACTTTCTTGTATATAAAACTTCTGTTATTCTTTTTTGTTTGCGGCATTTCTAAGGTGTTGTACTTTTTCCCATGTGTTTATAATATTAACCGATATTTTTGCCGATTATCACATTTTCTGGTTTTTTGCCGCAATTTGAGTAAATAACGAAAATGAGGGACCTCAAGGAATTGACAAAAGTTTAGAACTTTAGAGATGTGAATAAAATTTTTTAAAAATAAAGATTTTTAATATTCATAAAATTTTGAGTTTTATGTTATTTTTTGTTTTTATAACTTTTTGGCACGCTTAATATATTTTTCATTTCTTTACACACACCTTTTTTATACTGGATGCTTATAAGAGAATAATTCTTAAGAAAATTTACACAAGATTACAATTGCGATACGAAAAGATATTTATTTAATATTTTCTAACGTTATTCACTGACACTGGATTTACTTTTCATTAAGAAATATTATTAGAGACTTATTTCTTAAATATGAATTTTTCACAAATTTTCAAGAGACTTTTCCGCTGCCTTGCAAATTTTCTCCCAAAATCGCAAGAAATGAGTTCGTTTGTGTTTTTTTATTTCTCGTTTCTATTATTCCTACCTACAGCGATGCCAACTTTTGTAAATATATAATAAGACGAAAGCTTGTGTAATGAGGAATGGCAATTGTTTTTTTTTTTATAAATTCGCCTTTTTTGTTATTATTTCTCTTCTCTAACAGACTCACGGCGAATTAACTAAGAAGGAATATGGTAAACGTAGCTACCAGATAATATTGTTATAAAATCGTCGAACTTTCCCAATGCTTTAACAAAATCGTAAGACAACGTAATTTGGTTAGTGTTTTCGTAAAACAAATTTCTAAAAATGCTGAAAAATGAGTTGGTTTTAAATTTTTATTATTGCTCATATAAAGAAGCTTATAATTATCCACAACAAAAACTTTGAAATAATGCACAACCTTTCCCCACTGGCCTACTGCATTCAAATTTTCAACATAAAATGAATAGTTCATATGTTAGATACTTGACTCTGTTATATAATGAAAAATGCAGATCGTCTTATTTTGAAACTATAAGAAATAAGAATGAGCAATAAAATAAAAATTAGGATTTAATTGTTATTTTTTAATTTTAATTTTTTACTTATCAGATAATAATTATATTTGAGTTTAAATTTTTGGTTGTAAAATAATTTTTATTTAAGAGTTTTATTTTTTGGTTAAATTTTAAGATTTTTTTGAGTTTTATTTATTAGTTTTCTTTTTTTTTTTTCTTTTAGTATAACGATTATTTTATGATATTAAAAAAATAATCATTATTTTATATTTTTTATATAAATTATTCCCTATATGTAGTTATGTCATAACCATATGTGATTAGAAGATAACTGAGCCATGCAGTTACGAAGAACACAGATGCAGATGAAATTATAAACAATTTAAATAAATATTCCTAAATTTTGTTCCTGGTTTTTAAGTTTAACAAAATTTTTTGATTTTATTAGTTTCTAATGACAACACTGTATATCGCGGTTAAATTGTCTGATGCTTTTAATAAAAATTGAAAATGAAAGGTTACTGCATATTTCGGGAGCACGCCATATACCTAATATTGTTGGAACACATTGATTTTTTTTTTTTTTGGAAAAAATTTCAACAATAATCTAATTTTAAGTCACTGAAATTTACTAAGTAATCACTAAGATTCTTTTGGAAAGAAAGAATCTAAGTTGTTGATTGGTTAAACAAATTTTATTATAACTTAAAAGTTTGCATACGTTTTTTTAAAATAAAATTTTCCTAATACTTCATTTTTAAAAGTTTCTTGTATTTAATTAAGTAATTTAAAATTGTCGTAGAACTTTTTAGTTAATTCTCATACTATTGTACTTATATATTTTAGATTAATTGTCAATAAATTTTCAAAATAAAAAATGCTAGTTCTTAGTGTTTTTGAAATTCGGTAACTTTTAACATTTCCAACTACGAACCAGCCGGCCGGACAACACTTCCTAGTAAAATAAATGTACCTTGATTGTGGCCGCACTGCTACAAAAACGAAAATCTAATGTAGTTTTGTTGTTGCCAAATTTAGCTGACTGGGCAAAAAGTCGCCAAATTCAATTTATACTTTTGTCATCATTTGGTACTTAAAATGAAGTTATACCAGTTGGTTGCTTTCTCCTGCATATACAGCAAAACCTATTATTTCATTTTTTGGTTTTTCAATTTAATTAATAAAATTTGCAATTTTTTAATTTTTCAACTCATTTGCAAATCAACAACGTTGAACCTAAACAAAAGTCAGCTGGGCTATTTCGACCATCTGTAAATTAATTCGCCTTGACACACACCATTATTATTATTGAAACCGTACACCTCGCGACCTGTTGTACTTGAGAGGTTGTACAACAGATTGCAAGGATTGTGGTGTAGTTGTATGAAGTTGCGTGTTGGTTGTACGAAAGATCAAAAAGTTTTGATTTTTGGCAAGTTGTACAACTCGGTCGCAACGTAGTGGCAACATAGCAAAACAAAGCGCAAAAGTATTCTATACATTTTAAGAAAATAAGAAAAAGATGATGAAATGTAGAATTTTACAAATTTATGCCTGAACTGCGGAACTGCAGAAATGTATATTATAAAAATAATACTTTTTCTTATAACGGACTTAGAATTCTGGTTCTTTGCCTGTCTATAAGGTTCAAAAGTTCGTCCACATGCATTGAATTACATTAACTATTGGGACACCCTTTAATTTCCAATTCCAAATTTTATACATGCAGCGTTAGCGGACTTAGTAATAAAGGTTCTTTGTAAATTACATAACAATGTATGGACATATACATAAATTTAAATAAACTGTTGGGGCACCCTTTAATTTATAATTTTTAAAATTTATAACACGTATACTCAAGGCGAAAATTAATACAACACTGTGATAGAAACATTTATATTTTGTTTTTGTCATTCGAAGAAGGAAAAATCACAATAGTACCATGGTGATTGGCTTGTATGAAACACAATAACGACCAATAACACAGCTGTTATAATTTTTTAAGTTGTTTACTTTTTGTAAGCTGCTAAGGTGACCATCATAATGAATAATATTTAAAGTTAAACATTAGAAAAAACACAACTAAAAACTATTTTTATATTGAACTTATAATCTGTGCGCTTATTATAAATACTGCAAAATAAAAATACATAAATTTTTTAAGTAAAATAACTTAATTTATTAAAATACATCGAATCTAAAGTCAAACTAGTCGCTTTGTACTGATTTGTTTGTCGTTCGCCGGCGTTAGAAATAGAAATAATTCTATTTCATAGTTCGCCGCGTATGACGAATTTTGTCCTACGTCATGATTGTGTGCATTTTCATATACACAAACGTATTTTATTTTTGACGACGAATATTCGCGACCGCAAATTCGTCGTTCGACCTAGTTGAGTTTCTTTTATTAGTTATCTGTGATTAGTGCTGCCAAAACGGCGTTTTCTTGATAGAACTGGTGTTTTTAAGCTACAATAAGTTTTGTTTGTTACAAATTAGCGTAATAATATAAATGCTATAAAAGTGGAACGAGTTTTTATTTGACCTAATATAACTAAATCAAAGCTCAGAAATCGATTGCAAACCAATATGGTAAATGCTATTTTAACCGTTAAGTATGTCAATTAATCAATTTTTTATTTGCCTCTTTTATAATTACTTTATTGCTTTAGATATAATATTCTTCGGCATAACAAAGACTACTTCGATTACAAGGTTCCGAAAAAAATTCTAAGCTCAATTAGAACCTTTTACATTTATTCCAGTTTTCAAAACGAAACTAATATGTATGTAGAGATAATAAAAACCATAACTAGAGATGAACAATTATTGCCATATTCATAAAAATAAAATAAATTTATTTTATGATTACGGCATTTATTATTAAAAAAACAGTATTAAAAAAAATTGCTCAAAAATTTTTTAGCGGTTTATGTCAGTGATTTTTTTTTCGACTCGTTAGCGGTTTCTAGCATTTTTTAAAGTAATATCTACCAGGAATTGGTTCGATAGTTTTGGCAGCACTGTCTGTGATACGGACAACAACAGGGGCTACAATTGCATTGTTCTGAAAAACATGCATAATTATTTTTTCAATACATTTAATATTTGCACGATAGACTTGTGCCATTTAGTTCATTTTATTTCAAAGTTTTTAAATGACCTAGTTAATTTTTAGTTGAATATGTCTTTTTACTTCAAAGCTCGTTTACGCTACGTTTACATTAGACAATGCTGTCACGACAATAAAATAATACGCATTAGTTGTCAAAAATGCTGACAATTGCTTCTGTAGTGTAGGCGTCCAGACAATAATTATGACAATTCATTATGAGCACGTTCTCGGAAAATTTAAAATAGCTTTAGCGTTTCTTCCTGCTATTCTTCTATTTCTATTGTTATATGCAAAGAAAATTTTAGTAATTAAAATAATAATTTAAGTAAAATTTTATTTAGTTAAAGCAATTGTAAAAAAAATTTGTCGGCATACGTCAAATCACTGTCTTGTTTACTGTCTTCAAAATATTCAAGACAGTAATTCAGAGAATTGAAATGTGTACATCAGAGAACTGCAAGAGTGTCTGTTTTTAATACTCTAAGTATACTCATCTAAAATGCGGTTGCGGTGTGATCGCCACCGCATTTCTTTTGTGCGAGTATTTTCTATACCCATTCCATTTGTGTAAGTGTCTAGCATACAGCGTTGCCGCTTTGGTCCAATCGGACCAAACTTGGTAGTTTTTCGTTTTTAAAAAACAGTTTGGTAGTTTGGTTGTTTTGTTGCATTTTTTTAAATTTTTGGTAGGTTTTCCTTCTGTAGCAATTTTTTAGCAATAGTAAATTTTTTACCTTAAAAATTTAGAACATAAAATAAAAAAATGTAACTTTGAATTAAATAAACAATAACTGTGAATAGTTTTACCACTGTCTTCAAAAACTGTTTTAGGTGTAATAAAAACATCGCTACTTTTTTGCGTAAAGATGATTAAAGCTGTAGCCATCTCTGGTTTAAGAAACGCGAACAATATTATGAAATTGAAGTTAACAATATTTTTGAGTAAAGGCTTATTTACAAGTGTTTGTATTAAAAAAATTAACAGACAAAATGGAAAAGTAAGTAAACTTTTTTAATTGTGTATATGTACCTATTAATTACATAAATATTGCATGTAAAGAAACAGTAAGAAAAAAATTTAGAACCGAATGGTTGAGCGAATTTGATTGGCTCCAGGAAAGGGATGGGTGTTCATTCTGCATAGTATGCTCTAAAACTATTTTAAATCATAACATCCATCTTAAAAATCACCAAAAGATAAATTTCCACCTCAACAATTACGGAAAAAAACCAAGTGAGTATAACAGAGTTTATGTGCAAGAAACATATTTTTAAATTTTTGGTAGGCTGTGAACGATTTTGGTAGGATTTTTGAAAATTATTGGTAGGAAGTCAATTTCTTGTGTGGCAACGCTGCTAGCATACTCAAGTAAAATGTTTGCGATGCTGGCCAAGGCGAATCAATTATCAGGTGGCAGCGTTAGAAAATTTATTATTTTTTGCTGGTAAAACGAATGTCAAACTTCATATAAAAAAATGGTAAACAGATTTTTTATATATGGAGTTTGACAGTAGTGTACACGGCGAAAATTAATGAATTCGCCTACGCTGCCACCTGGTAATTGATTCGCCTTGATGCTGGCTTTACTTTTTTCGTACTCATACTCACAACAAACACCAAGAGAGAGATATTAACATGTGTAGTGAGCAGCGTTGCCACACAAGAAATTGACTTCCTACCAATAATTTTCAAAAATCCTACCAAAATCGTTCACAGCCTACCAAAGATTAAAAAATGCGTTTCTTGCACATAAACTGGTTTTTTTTCGTAATTGTTGAGGTGGAAATTTGTCTTTTTGTGATTTTTAAGATGGATGTTATGATTTAAAATAGTTTTAGAGCATATTATGCAGAATGAACACCCATCCCTTTCCTGGAGCCAATCAAATTCGCTCAACCATTCGGTTCTAAATTTTTTTTGACTGTTTCTTTACATGCAATATTAGTAAATATTTATGTAATTAATAGGTACATATATACAATTAAAAAAGTTTACTTACTTTTCCATTTTGTCTGTTAATTTTTTTAATACAAACACTTGTAAATAAGACTTCACTCAAAAATATTGTTAATTTCAATTTCATAATATTGTTCGCGTTTCTTAAACCAGAGATGGTTATAGCTTTAATCATCTTTATGCAAAAAAGCAGAGATGTTTTTTATTACACCTAAAATAGTTTTTGAAAACAGTGGTAAAACTATTCACGGTTATTGTTTATTTAATTTAAAGTTACATTTTTTTATTTTATGTTCTGAATTTTTAAGGTAAAAAATTTACTATTGCTAAAAATTTGCTACAGGAGGAAAACCTACCAAAATTTTTTAAAAAATGCAACAAACCAACCAAACTACCAAACGGTTTTTTAAAAACGAAAAACTACCAAGTTTGGTCCGATTGGACCAAAGCGGCAACGCTGGTAGTGAGAGGAAAACAGAGTTATCAGATCAGAATTATTAAATCAAACACAATATCAAAAGTCGCCAATGTCTAAATTAGCTAACATACATACTTCTTTGAAATTATGAAAGTTTATTTAATATGTAACAGAAAATAAATTGAATAGAAGCCGTAAAATTCGCAATTTTTTTCATTTATTAAAAACACAACAAAAGTTTACTAATAACTCAAGAATAGTTCATTGTTTATTATATTACGTTTTTGTTAGGGTTTTTTTTAAGTCACACAGGATAGAAATTTAAAAATTCTATTCTTTAGGCAAATACATTTTTTTAAATTAATAAATAGGTATAAAAGAAAAATTATATTTAACAAAATAAAATATGTAAACTAAAAAGTTTATTTTATTTATTATTATTTATGAGGTCTATGTCTATTCAGTCAATGCAATATTACATCTGCGTATATACAGTTTTGTTAAAACTAAAAAAATTAAGTAATATTCCTTTTATTCACGGATTCATTTTATCATTTTGTTTTCCTTAATACCGTTAGTAGCACGTTTATGACAACAAGGCGCATAAACTCAAAATAATTGTTCATAAAAAACAGCAACAAAATAAGTATACTTGCTTTAAATAGTGTACAAAATCTGTGACTTTAAGCGGATTTTATTGCATTTTATTCATTAAAAATGTTGTATTTCATACCTATGAAAACGGTTGTTGTCTGTTTTTCTGCTTATAATGTTTAAGCAATAGATTTGATCAAATTTTGTTTTTTTTTTGTTGTTGTTTATAAATAGATCTGCATACAATGCAGTATTTCCTAAAACGGCAATAAAAAACTTTAATAGGGTAAAAATGTGGCAACGTTGCTTACAAATAAAGAGAATTAAAAAATTCTCGCGTACGAGTATAAAAAATACTTAAAATTCTGATTGCGATATTTTTGATACTCGTTTTTACAGAAATGGGTAAAATAAACACCGCAACTTTTTATTGCTATGTTATTGTTATGTTTTTTAAAATTCGTAAACAAACAAAGGAAAATACAATAATATATGTATTAGCAGGTCTACTACAAGGGTCTGTCCTTTCTCCCACACTATATTCCAAAGTATATTTATATTAAGTACATGCAAGTCTACAACAAATACAAAATTTCATGTATTATGTCAAAAAAAAGTTCTAACTAAAAAATTAATATTAAAATTACTTAATTATTATAAAAAAAGTAAGAGAATTACCTTTTAACGACTATATTAATGTAAATTTAAACAAGAATTCAAAAAAAGGATATTCAATGCAACTTGAGTTAGAAAAGTGTAATTTGAGTATTTCGTTTACCATTCCTGATTGAACATAATAAAAATGAAAAGAAACATGTAAAAAACAAGAGAAATGTATAGCAAAATAAAAATTTAAACAAATGTAAACAAATTTTGACACAAAACATGATAAACACGCACACCAATAAAACTATCAGCTGATCTCCTGCATGTACTTATTATAGATATACTTTGCTATATTCGTTATATACCTCTAATATCAAGAAGCAGCTTTTCACGCTGACTACAGTGCTTTCATATGTTTCAGTGAGGTTTCAAACGCAATAGTCAAGAGAATGCAACAGAATCTCAACTCAAGCCAAATATACTTCAATAAATGGAAAGTTAACGAAAATAAAACTTAAGCAATCATATTCCACACGATAAATCGCCAAAACTTATTCATTCACAAAACTTTTACAGCCGTATTCATAGAAAATAAAATAACTTTGAAATGTGTTTTATTACAAATTTTTCCTAAAATATATTTCAAATCTATTTTGAAGTTCTATGAATACGGCAGTTACTCTTAAGGAAATGTCATTTATTATTATTATTTACTGCAGTATTCATAAAATAGATTTGAAATGTGTTTTAGGACAAATTTTTTATAAAACATGTATCAAAGTTATTTTTTTAATATGGCAGTAAATATTTACAACGGTGTTATGTACACCGAGTATACAGAGGATGCTTAGTGGTTATGTAGATGAAAAAACTTTTATTGAAACATGTGAAATACATTGTGACAATTCAGTTAAACGTGGTTGTGCATTGTATTCTTTACTAAACAGGAGATCAAGATTTAACCTAAATAATTCTTGCGAAAAAACCGACTTCAAAACAGATTTCATCTGTCTGCCTATAACAGCTAAGTGTATGGCCACATAAATTAGGTTACATTTACTATTGGGAAACACTTATATCTCCAAACTTTGTACTTTTTCAACTGTTCAATAGTTTGGCAATATACATCAAATTGCAGCAACTATAGGGTCACTCTTTTATTTCCAAATTCAAATTATATACTTGCTTTTGTAGTAGATTTAGCAATCAAGTTCTGTGTAAATTTTAACCCCCTGTCTGCAATGGTTCAACAGTTTGTATTTTATGCTTGTTGTTATAGAGAAGTTAGTAATATAGGTTCTTTGTAAATTTCAATCGTCTGTCTACAACTGTTTAAAAGTATGGTCATATACATAAAATTTAATGAACTATTAGCGCACTCTTTAATTTATAATATTAATACTCGTTACTATAACGGCCGTAGCAATCGACATTCTATCCAATTTGCATGCGTCAAAAGATAGGCTCATATAAGTAAATCTTCATCAATTATGGGACACCCTTTAATTTATACTCAAATTATAAACATGTTGATATAGCGAATTTAGCAATACATGTCCCTTTTAAGTTTCAGCGTTCTGTCTATAACGGTTCAAAAGTTTGGTCACATTCACAAAATTACATTAACTATTGGAACACCCTTTAACTTCCAAATCCAAATTTTATACTTTTTGTTATAGCGGACTTAGTAATACAGGTTTGTTGTAAATTTCAAGCGTCTGTTTACAACTGTTCAAAAGTATCCCCATATACATTAAATTTAATGAACTATTTGCGCACTCTTTAATTTATAATATTAATACTCGTTACTATAACGGCCATAGCAATCGACATTCTGTCCAATTTGCAAGCGTTTGTCTATAACAGTTCAAAAGATAGGCCCATATAAGTAAATTTATATCAATTATGGGGCACCCTTTAATTTTTAGATTTATTTTTGAGAGCCATAGTAATACGCAGCCATTTTAAATTTTACAGAATCGCCCTTTACAGTTCATAATACACGTAAAAAATATGTATGTTGTATGGGGACACCCTTTAATATTTAAGATTATGAACTGTTTAAAACGGGACCAATCTGTGAGCATAATCTATCATATTACCAAAAATTTTCAAAATCGGATCAGAAATCACCGAGTTCTGGAGGCACAAATATAAAAAAAGCAACATTCAGCCGAATTGTATAACCTCCTTCTTTTTTTGAAGTCGGTTAAAAACAAAATATCATACTAAATATGAATACAACCGATCTTGACTTATGGTTGTCAGGTCTGGTAAGCCAAAACTCATACAAAGAACATAACAGTTATACATATTTTTTATATATGGAGTTTGACATTTAGAGTTTACGGCGAAATTAATGAATTCGCCTCGAGACCACCTGTATTATTTCGCCATGATTTGTATTGAGCAATTATTTTTTATTTCTCTTTGTGTTTTTAACGTTTCCAACGCACAAAACAACAATAGGCATGTAGTTTTTGTCAATATTGTATTTGTTGTAGAGCCGCTATTACCTAGTATTTTATTTTTATGAATATGGCTCATTGAATATAAAAATTGATTTGAAATGTATTTTCGTACAAATTCGAATGAAAAATTTGTCATAAAATACATTGGAAAGTTATTTTATTTTCTATATATTTAATTAAGTAATTTGTAATTTTTATAGTACTTTAAAGTAAATATTGTAACTTATGTAGGTAAATATCTATATATTAAGATGATGTTCAATACAACAGATGTATAAACTACAAAAAGTTCTACTGCGGTATTCACAAAATATTAAAATAATTTGAAATGTATTTTAGGACAAATTTGTATTGAAAATTTGCCATTAAACAAATTTCAAAGTTATTTTATTTTTTATGCTAGTGTTTTAAAATTTAAATTTACATATTTTCGCTTCAGTATTTTTGTAATCTATTCTAATTTTTTTTCACACACTCAACCCTGAAAGAAATCGCCCTTCGTACACCTTCAATGTAGCATATCACTTCAAAATAGCATCTTTACGAAAAAAGAATGATTTAATATAAAACATCATAACAATAACAAATATATCGGTGTAAATTTTTTTGGCTTTGCCCATGTAGATATATTCGGGCAATACATTTTTGGATTTAAAGGTTTGTTTATGTATTTCAAATAATAAAACAAAATTCATAAGATCTTAAATTGAAATGTGCGATAATCAATCAAAACAAACTGTTTTATCTCGTTTAAGAATTCACTTTTTTTTTTATTTCTACACTTGTGTTAAAAATACTTTACGATTAATATTTAAATAAATTATGCAAACTACATTCATATATATTTATATATATGTGTGTATGTATAATGGGATGTGATGGGGAATTTGTTGATTTTGTTTTAATTATTTAAATATTTAGATATTTTGAATAAAATAAGTTTAACAGTAATTGCGTACAATGAACATTACTTCGAAAATATTTACTGAATACTTTGAAATGTGATTTATGATAAATTTTCCATAAATATTTGTCCAAGAAGTAAAGCAATTTAATTACTACTTTTAACCAAGCAAATGTTAAATGATTTATGTAATTATGTTAAGATTGGCTTGATGACTATTTAATCACAAACCATTCTCACTGTTACTTTCGGCTTTGTCTTCGTTGCCGTCATCGGATGATTTTTCTTCAACTTCTTTGGAGAGTTTTACCTCTGCAACTTCATCGTCATCATCTTGTGAATCTTTGTTCTGGACCGCTTGTTTAGGGCGGCCACGTGGATTTCCCGTTGGAACATAAGGTCCCTTTCCAGTTGTTACAGGCCTTCCAATTTTTTTTATTTCCCCATCACCATTTTTAACATCAGCAGCCCTAGCATCAGGTATCTTCTTTTTTGGACGTCCTTGACCTTTTCCAGTACGGACGATGTTTAAATTAACACCACCAGATGGCGGACGACCAACTGGACGTCTTACTGCATCATCATCTACTTTATCATCAGAGTCTGTAACAAAACCGTTTAAACTACTATGAACAAATGGAACAGATATGAAAATTGTATAATGTTTTTAAACATTTGCAATTGTTTTAAGATATTAAATATTCCCGTTATTGTGCCTTTGCTAGAATTTTTTATGAGAAACTAAGAATAGTATACCCACATTAAAAAGTTAACCGTTTAAGAAAAAAAAATGTTAAAGCAATCAAGTATCATTTGATATTTAATAATAATTTCAAAATATATCAAATTTTATCTTAAAATTCTTTTTGAATTTAATCTTAGAGAAACTAAAAAATGTAATTTATAAAACTATAGTTTCCTCATCACATAAATTTTAGGACATAATGAAAGAGCTGACTAGTTCAATAATTATTTTATTAGGAATTTTATCCAATCGACAAAAGTGGTTAGGAATTAAATTAATACGCTATTTCGAAGAGCGCACATTATCTGAAAAGTTTAAATATAAGATGAAACCTTTTCAAAGTTGTGAATATTATTTTAAATATTATAAACAACTATAAGTTAATTTACTTAAATCGTGCAAATTCCTTTAAAAATATAAATATTTGATTAATATATTTCTTTAATTTTTAAGCACTAGGTCTTATTTATTTTTATATATTTTCTCAATATTTCGCTACTCCGTTGTGTAGCATCATCAGGAAAAAAATTATTTATTGAATCAAACAAAAAACAACTACAAAATGTAATAAAACATTTTTTCAAACTAACATATTTCAACAAACAAAAAATTATTTTGTCAAATAAAAAATTTTTTATAACAAATACAAAGTACAAAATTATTTCTTATTTACTAAATGTCTATAAATCTGTGCTACATTATCTGTGTCTGCCTTAAAATTAATTCTTTGTGCTGTTGGTGTATTAATAATTTGTAACATCTCTAAAATATAACGTCTTTTATAATTGTTTTCTATGTTTATTACTGAAACATTTTCAAAATTGGGATAGTGATTTAATCTGGCACAATGAGACGATAATGCAGTTTTTTGTGAATTAATATTTCTATACCTTTGATCAGATTTATGACCAGCAATTCTAGTTTTTAGTTTATTTTTCGTTGTTCCTATATACACTTTATTACAAATCTCATTACCGTTTCCGCTACATGGAATCTTATAGACTAAATTTGATAATTCTTGAGTTGGTATTTTATCTTTAGTTTTGCTAAATAACCTTTTTAATGTATAGTGGGTTTTGTATGCCATTTTATATTTATTACAATTAAAAATTTTTGATTTCACCAATCGTTCTGATATTCCTGGTACATAAATTAAAGACTTATAAATCATTGGCTCGATTATATGTCTTGTATTTATATTATTCCTATTTCTATACTGTCTTATTAATCTATTAGTAAGATGAATAGGAAAATTATTATCATTTAATACATTTCTAATTAACTCCTTATTCTTTTTATGAAATTCCATATCACTTATCGTAAGTATCCTTTCTATCAAATTATTAGCTGCATTTATTATAATTCGTTTACTGTGTTTAGAATAAAAGTTAATGATTCTTCCAGAAGCTGTTGGTTTTTGGTACCAATCTATTAATAAATAATTTCCACTCCTAATGAAAACAATTATAAAAGACGTTATATTTTAGAGATGTTACAAATTATTAATACACCAACAGCACAAAGAATTAATTTTAAGGCAGACACAGATAATGTAGCACAGATTTATAGACATTTAGTAAATAAGAAATAATTTTGTACTTTGTATTTGTTATAAAAAATTTTTTATTTGACAAAATAATTTTTTGTTTGTTGAAATATGTTAGTTTGAAAAAATGTTTTATTACATTTTGTTGTTGTTTTTTGTTTGATTCAATAAATAGTTATTTTCCTGATGATGCTACACAACGGAGTAGCGAAATATTGAGAAAATATATAAAAATAAAAAAGACCTAGTGCTTAAAAATTAAAGAAATATATTAATTATTAAAAAGGTCAAATAAAAACTGTATTAAAATATAAATATTTGATGATATTCTCCTAAAAAATTTATTATTTAAAAACTAAAAAATTAAATGTATTACTGCGGGGAAAGCATATCCATATAGCCATTACGCTACTGCTCATATAGCTCATCAGTGGAAGAATCTTATATCATTTAATAAATTTTCATATTGATAACTTCCTAATAAAATAGTTGGGAAGGAGTCGAAGGACTCTAAGTGAATTTAAAACCATTGTGGAGATTTCATATACAAACATTCCAAATAATTTTGTACACATTCGTCCCAAGATAAATCTTAATTCGTTTTATTGTTGTCCTTTTGTAAATGACAGTGAAAAATTCATATCTATAACATTTTTACAAACCATGTACTCAAAGTTAT
Source organism: Gymnosoma rotundatum (assembly GCA_916610165.2). Classification (NCBI taxonomy): domain Eukaryota; kingdom Metazoa; phylum Arthropoda; class Insecta; order Diptera; family Tachinidae; genus Gymnosoma; species Gymnosoma rotundatum. The sequence goes on along the minus strand of OU744336.1, from coordinate 122,684,856 downwards.
TTTTACAGCCAACTTTAAAATGTACTACGCACGTGTACAAGTAGAGTTCCAAAATCGTATAACACAAGATTTATACATAACATCGAATTCCGACTATTGCTATTAGATAATAAAAGAATTCTTACATAAAAAATATTAGTATTTATATTAATAAAAAACGTTTCAGATCCCAGGATTCAAGTGAGACCGAAGTTCAAAAAAAAAAAGGGGGGGATTGATATGGCCAGACACTGTAAATTTAAAAAATCTGTTTTTACACTCTTTACCACAAAAAATGGAAAAGGGGTATATCTAAATATCTTAGTTTGTCATTCTGTGTGTAGTTTCTAGAATATTAATTTCCATTTCTGACCTCTTATGCGTAACAAAGTCAATTGAGCGATGTTCGTCTGTCCGTCTGTGTTAGTGTTGAAATACGCCAATCGATCTGACATAGTGCCGAACATTATGCTATTGGAAATCGCCAAGATCAGTCCATGTCCTTAGACGCAGCGGGCAAAACACCACGCCTACCTCTAATTTTTCCATGTCATTTAAAAGAACGAAGTAACTTTAATAAAAAAAAAACAAATATATGTGGCAATAGAGAATTAAAAAATAAGAAAAATCATCAGATGAAAAAACTTGAAATCGTTCTAATTTTTCAAGTTATGGGCCCCTGAACTTACCAATTTTTTTTAAATATCAACATGGGTATCATTTTAACGTTTTTTAAGAGATCTTTAAGGAAATACTTTTTTTTAATGCTTAAACCATTAAGAGCCGATGTAATTTTTATATAAAATTATATATATGCAGTACCATTTTTTTAATTCTCTGTAAACCCCACAGACAGTGGAATCTCACAAATTTGAACCGTCCAAGAATTAGTACCACCTATTTCAATGTATTAGACGCTCTGAAATTAAAACCTATGTGGAAATAGAAGAGCGCCTTTATAAGTGGTTTTTAAATCAACGTGAGAAGAAGAACCCAGTAACAGGACCCATATTAAAATCAAAAGCTAAGTAAATTTTTAAGGAAGTGTACCCCGATAAAGATAAAAGCGCATTTACTGCTAGTGATGGATGGTTTTCCAAATTTAAAACCCGGCATGGAATAAGGTTTTTAAAAATTGGTGGTGAAATAATCTCGAGAGATATTAGTGAGGTCACTACATTTCTACACAGATTTCGTGCAAAAGTCGTGGAAAAGTGATTATTGGAAACGCAATCTATAATGCTGATGAAGTGCTCAAGAATTTAAAATTAAAAAAATGGTGATGGCTCAAACAAATTAAAACAATTGATTATTGCAGAAGCTAAAAAGCCAAGAAGTTTCAGAGGATTTGGGTCAAATTCTCTTTGTTTTTGCAAATGAATGTTTTAAGTTCCATATTTTTTATTTATTTTTTGTTCTACGGTCATCCGATTTTATGAAGACAATAATTTGGCTCCAAAAGCTTTCATACTTGATAGATAACTGTTTTAATTATGCACCAATTGATAAACTTCAAAGTGAGGATGGCAACATATTTGCATATTTTTTGCCGCCAAATGTAACCGCAGCTATTCGGCCAATGGATTAAAATCCTATTAAAATTACAAAACCTATTTACAAATGTAAGTTGCTATTTCAATTAATTGGTGATGCAATAATTCTTGGTCCAAATTATTAAATTGGGACTCAAGAAATTACGACAGCGATGATGATTTGCCAATAGCACAATTGGCTCAACAAAATCAGGATTTCAATGACATTCTTCAAATAAATCTTAATCTTTTAAATGAAAGTATGTTAAAAAATTCTATAAATGTATATAAAATCGCGAAATGGAATGAGGATGTCTTTATTGACTGATCTGATGCAGAGAATAGTCATAAGGAGGCTTCAGATAGCAACAATATCGATGTTATCGACGTAAAACCTGCTATTCCTCATTTAAAAGTCCTTGAAGGTATCAACAATATTATATAATGATGCAAATCCAGTGATATATTTTCCAGTTTATTAACATGGCTTACCTTTTGGAAGTCCGTAACGATATCATTGTATCCAGTAAAAATAAATAAATAAAAAAAAAAACAAACAAACAAGTAATACTGATTTTATGTAAAAAAACAATTACAATCTAAATATGTATGTACAAAATATGCAATAAATTTTTTTTATAGGTTTTCTATGAATTTGATGTATCCAGTCATTTGAATTTTAATATATAACAAGTAAGAGTGCTGTATTCGGCTATGACGAATCTTATATACCCTTCAGCATCTATGTAAATCTAGCTTAGTAAAGTAACTCCAATCTAAAAAGCAAATATTGGTACTGCATATATATAATTAACCGATTTCAAAAAAGGAGTTTATCAATTTGACTAAACGTTGCTTTTTTTTCCTCAATAATCAATATCGGTTATTAATTTAATCGGGATAATTTAAAAATAGAACGAAGTTTAAAAAAAAAAAAATTGATTAAAAAATAATCCCGTGTCTTTAATCTAATTTATGTTGACGAAATTTGTTTTGAGGTCGGTTTTTCTTTGCAAGAATTATTTTACATAAAAAAGTGACATCGGCTCTTAATGGGTTAAGCATTTAAAAAAATAGTATTTCCTCTCTCTTCAAAAGCTTTAAAATGATACCCATATTGATATTTTAAAAAAATTTGAAAATTTCAGCGCCCCGTAACTCGGAAAATATGCGCGAGCGCCAATTTTGTTCACTTTGTAGTTAATTTATTGTTCCAAATGACATGAAAAAATTAGAGGTAGGCGTGGTGTTTTGCCTGCTACCTCGAAGGCCATGGACTAATGATTTCCGACAGCACCTCTTTCGACACTATATCTGATCGATTAACACATTTATTTTTTTCGTGAAATCAAGTTTGCCTTGGCACGGACGGACATTGCTCAATCGACTTCGCGGCTTAAATCTAGTTTACGGGCACCGCTCCAAAATAAAAAAAAAGTTGACTACGGTGTGCAAAATGCAATTTTAAGCAAAAAATGTAAAGTGAAAAATTTGGCGGCAACCCTTAGTTCCGGAGTTACGGCCCTCCAAAGTTTTTATATATAATATGTTATTTATCGAGTAGTTGATGGCGGAATGGGACAATATGAGTATCATTGGAAAGGGAATATAAGAGGCTATTTATTGAACCAGGAAAAATTGAAAAAATAATTAAATAAAAAAATCTGGTGCGGAAAAACATTTTTTTACAAAATAAATTAAGTTATTCGGAAACCTTTAGAAAGCGAAGCCGCTATTGGTTATACCATAGAGGAGAAAATCCTTTCGTCCGGCCAAAGGCCGGCTACGCAGAAAACCTTTAGAAAGCGAAGCCGCTGTTGGTTATACCATAGAGGAGAAAATCTTTCCGCCCGGCCGAAGGCCGGCTACGCAAGAAACCTTTAGAAAGCGAAGCCGCTGTTGGTTATACCATAGAGGAGAAAATCCTGTGGTCCGGCCGAAGGCCGGCTACGCAGGAAACCTTTAGAAAGCGAAGCCGCTGTTGGTTATACCATAGAGGAGAAAATCCTGTGGTCCGGCCGAAGGCCGGCTACGCAGGAAACCTTTAGAAACCAAAGCCGCTGTTGCTTATACCATAGAGGAGAAAATTCTTTCGTTTTTGAGTAAAGTTATGTTTATATGGAAAAAATAGTTTTTTTGGAGCCTTACCTGATTTTTTTATTTTATTTTTACTTTTTTTCTATTTAATTGAATAGGCCCTTAAATTCCCTTTCCAATGATACCCATATTGTCCCATCTTACCATCGAATACTCGATATGTGCCTTATTAGATACAAAAACTTCGGAGGTCCGTAACTCCGAAACTAAGGGTTGCCGCCAATTTTTTCACTTTATATTTTTTGCTTAAAATTGCATTTTGCACCCCGTAGTCAACTTTTTTTTAATTTTGGTGCGGTGCCCGTAAACTAGATTTGTTCCGACTTCGCTATGCACAAGTCAGAATATATATACTTTATGGGGTCGGAAATGGATATTGTAGAATATACACGCGGAGTGACAGACCGAATGTAGCACTTTTACTTGTTATATATTTAAAAGAAAATTACATTAATGCAAGCACACCCTTAAATTCGAATTTTGTCTTTCATATTTCAGTTTCAAGCGTTTTTATATTAAGCGTCGAAAACAAAAATCACGGCTACTATGGGGACACCCTTAAATGCTTTTTAAAATTAATACTATACTTGTGTTAATTTTACAACTTTAGAGAACAAAATTATATTCAATGGCTTTTTTACATAACCGCTTGAAAATCTTAGAAGCAACGTAATATTTTATATAGTGTAAATTATTCGTAAAACTCTTAGCCATTAGAGAATTTAAAAATTTTTCTTCAGTATGGAATGTAGAACGTTTTATGGTTTTAAATTAAAGATCATACAACTTAAAAGTATGCAACTAAATAATATTTAATTAATAAATAAATATTCAATATAATTGATGGGCTATCGGGTACAAATTCATATATTTGGCAAGGGTGATATGGTCTTTCCTTAATTAAGCACAATTTTGGTGAAATTTTTAACAGATGCATTTACATTATGCTTTTTGTAATTAAAAGAATGTGAGAATAATTTTACATTTCTATTATTTCCAGACAAAGCGAAAAATTTCAAAAAACCATTATTTCATTGTATACATTTTTATATTGAATAAAAAACGTCCACAAATGAATTACTTAGTAAATCTCATTTTATTTTACAATTACTTTGAAATGCACGTAACTTATCAGTAAACTTTTTTCCAAACCTTCTACTTACTTTCTTCATCGCTAGTCTGCACTTTTTTTGGACGACCACGTCCTTTCTTGACGGTCTTTGCATTCGCCTTTTTTCCAGGTTTATAGTCGCTAAATGCTCCATCATTGTCGTCAACTGCTTCATCATCCCCATCTAAATCAGTTTTTGGCATCTTCCTTGGACGTCCACGTCCTTTGCCAGAGGATTCAACTATGTTAGCTTGTTTGCGTTTTGGACGACCACGCTTTGAAGCAACAACTGCACCAGCTTCAACTGTATCACCATTTGGTATAGGACTGCCGTCTTCGCTAGCTGTACCCTCTTCTTCACTGCCATCAGCAGATATAGCGGTTTTAACTGGTTTTTTATTACCACCTTCTTCAGCTCCTTTGGATGGTCTTCCTCTAACGCGTTCGCTGGGGCTTTTCTTTGCGGGACGACCGCGCTTTTTAGGTACAGTTGCTGGGGTGGGAGAAACTGTACCATCATCACACTCGCCAGCATCTCCATTATCGCTTAGAGGCATAACTTCTTCCGCTTTAGTACTCATTGTGATTTATTTGATCCTTTGATTCTCTTTTTAATGCACAATTATTAATGTTTGAGAGTTGCAGTGAATTCGATAGCAGAAGTTAATGTTTTACGCGCTTTGTTGCCGTTTTCCCACCTTTCGCTTTATACAGAATTTTTCGTCTTGTATTTTCCTTTATTTAGAGAACAAGAAAATCGCAACAATTATTAAAAATTACATGCAATTTTTTATTTAAACAAATTTTAAAAGGTTTTTTCTTTAATTGCTCGTTTAAACTTATTATTACCAACTTTTAATGCAAATAATTAAAGTGATTGGATTTGAGTGGTCTCTACAGCGTCGGTTTTTATATTTACTTTTTCTTCTACTTTCGCGTTCACTCTGTTAGTGTTGTCAGATTAAGTGATTTATCCTCAAATCGGGGATTTTATTTTTAAAATAGGAATGAAAATTTCAGTTTGGTGATTAAGGAATACTTTCAGGATATATTTAGCGTTTTGGGGATTTAAAACGGTTTATTGGAAATTTTTCAAAAACTATGTTTTTACTTTTTGTAATTTTCTATTATTAAATAAATTTTACTTTTTTACTACGTATATGTTTCCTAGCATGGTAACAAAAAACATTGTCAAATATTATGACTGGCAAGTCTCTAAGTAAATTAATGTAATGTCTTTAGCTTTTTTCAGCAATAATCGCAATAACAACCAAAATAAGAAATAAAATGCAATACTCGAATCATTATTGAAAATTAAAATACATTTTAAAAATAATACAAATTGTGAATATTTTGTTCTATCTTAAGAGTGCTTGAAATGTATAACTCGAAAAATATATTCCAAAAATAGCTTCAGACAACGATATAGAAAATTTTCTTTCAAGACTTTCGATTTTGTTAATCAGCTCAACTAATATATATATATATATATATATATATATATATATATATATATATATATATATATATATATATATATATATATATATATATATATATAAATACATACATATATGTAATAAACCTAGAACACGGTAAATAATGTATGTACGTGAAATATTTTTATAAATTTTGTTGTTGATGTAGATAGTAATCAATATGGAATGCCATCCACCTGTCTGCCTGTGTTCTCGTCACGTTAAAACAGGAGGGCCCTTCGAACCTTGGTTCAAGTATAGGATATTTTTTTAAACATCTCATTTTTAAAACTTTTTAAAGAATTCTTCAATTAATATAATTTTTCTATATTTGTATTTAAAAAAAAATTAGGAATGACACGCCGACAAAGCTGTCGGCACTGAAAGTATTTGTAGCATACATGGGCTTACTGCATTATTAAAATTTTGGATTTTATTGTTAACTGAAAAAAATTTCATTACCCAGAAAAATGTTACTGGTTACTGCATTTTTTAAGTAATGAATTAAAAAATGCTGCAGTATGAGTAAGTATGCAAATTTCATATGTGTTCATATTCGTTTTTAGCAAATAAAATTTAAATATTAATTTTTTTTAGTATTCGTAACATAGCTTAAATTAATTTTTTCAGAAATCAACATTTTCATTTAAAAGTAAAGTTTTACTGGTTACTGCAAATTTTTTCAGTAACCAGTAAAATTTTACTGTTTTATTTATGAAAAATAAACACTGCAAAAATTTGCAGTAACCAGTAGGATTTTACTTTTTAATGAAATGGTTTTTTTCAGTAACCAGTAAACTATACGTAATGCATTAAAAATATACTGCAGTATGCCCAAATATTTGCGGATGGTTAAAACTGTTTTTTGGGGAGTTCTGGGGATAAAATTTTTCCAATTGAGAATTCGACTAAAAAAAATCTGGAAGCCCGTGATCCTATTTCTACATTTTAACAACAGAATTATCCTAACAGAAGCAATACAACTGATAAAGGCGGGCTAGACGCCTTTTCTTCTTCTTGTCATAAACATTCCTAAAGTGCTGCCAAGTTTTTTGTGTCAAAATATAACTGATATGCTCACATGAGTATAAAATTTAAATTAATTATTTGTAATTTCATATACAAGAAAATGCCAGAACGCTTTTATTAACTATGTGTTTAATGTTGCAATTTCCTAATGGCTTTAAAATTTTTTTAATTTCGATTGATTTCTTAAAAGAATATACGTGTTTTTTAAATTTATAATCTTTTTCGTGAATAATTGTATATTAATTAGTTAGCATTTATGCGCACCTAGAATGTGTTAAATTGAATACAGAAACACAAAAACCAATTGATATACTGAAAAGGTTTTCAGAGCTACCCCGAGCAATCAGGGTTATTGCGTATTGGTTTCGGTTGCTGCGCTTTCTCCGTTCGCGCAACAGTTTGTATCCAACTTTAGAAATATCGCAAAATGAAGTGAGATTTGTACGAAATCGATTAATTCCTTTATGTCAGCAGACTTATTTTGAAGAATATAAGTATTTGTCAAAAGATATACCACTACTCTCAAAAAGTCGTTTGCTTTCCTTAAACCCCTTTACAGACTCAAATTGTCTTATTAGAATAAGCGGGAGTCTTGTACAAGAACCAGGTCTGGTATATAATGAAAAATTTCCAATTATACTTCCATATGAGGCTACTTTTACAAAGTTATTTGTGCGACATGTCCATAAACGCTCAATTCATGGTGGACAGGCTTTGATGATGCGTCTTATTCGAATGGAATTTTGGATCCCGAATTCAAAGAATCTTATTCGTGGTACGATTCGTAATTGTAAAAGATGTATTTAGAAAAGAAACGAGCCAGCAATTAATGGCTTCGTTACCCCCCGAAAGAACAATCCCTTAAAGCCATTATACCCATACGGGGTTAGATTTTGCCGGGCCGTTTGAAATTAAATCTTACGTTGGAAGGGGTTGCAAAATAACGAAAGGTTATGTGGTTGTTTTGTTTGTTTCGCGACAAAAGCAATACATCATGATGCGACTACCGATCTGTCGTCTGAAACGTTCTTAGCCGCATTTAGTAGATTTTTCTCGCGACGTGTTTGCCCATCCCATTTATATTCCGATAATGGCACTGCGTTTGTTGAAACATTGTATAACATTTTTTTTATTTACTATTTGTTAATTACTTTTAAGAAGAATGAATTTGTAAAATGAATTTTTGAAATTGTATTTTTATAATAATTGCCTGTGCGTTTTTTTTTTTAAATCCTCTTGTTGTAGCCGTGCAAAGTAGAGAACTCGCCTGATTCTCTTTTGCTAGTTCTCATCGCTTTAGAGATTTTCTTTTGTTAAGCTACATTTCATACGTTCTGTATACCACGTTCAGGTACGTTTGTACAGACCAACCCCCATAAAACTTTATCTTTTAATAAAGCTAAAAGAATCAGTTTTATAACATTTCAATAAAATTTCTAATTTTTCGTTTTATATCTTTTTTTATATAATTTTCGAAAATAAATTATTTAAAGAGAAAAACACCTTCGCTGCAATATCGTCAGCATTTTTTGCATCTATCTACAAGGTATATCCACAATAGGAATAATCGTAGCACGTTTACTTTTCCAATCTACCCTTTTTAACTGATTATTACCCTGCTTATTATAGTTTTGTAGGTATATGTATGTATATTAATAATTTCTGCTTTGTGTAGAAGGTAATACTAAGGCCGAGGCAAGGCGAATTAATACAGGTGACCGCACGGCTACAACAATCCAACAACATAAAAAATAACAGACAGTTTGTTGCTACAAAATCTAGGTGTGTTGGCAAAAAATATTGTTAAAAAAAATATATTTGATAAATAAAAGTGGTTGTAATTTTTAGAATAAAAAAAAAATATTATAAAGTTTATAAAAATGAAAATCCTGGCAAAGTGTAACCAAAATTATATTGTACCAAGGCGAATTACATACAAGGTGATAGCGGTTGCGAATTCAATTCTTTTCCCTGGTATTTTAACTGTCAAACTCCATGGCGAAATAATACAGGTGGTCTGTATTCATGGCGAAATAATACAGGTGAACGCACGGGCGAAAAAGCCCAGCAGCTGTATTCATTACAGTTGTCAAAAATAAATAATTTGTTAAATTTTTTTGATTGCTAATAGAAAACAAACAATTGAAATTCCTAGAGAAAACTACCACAACATGGAACCGTATTTGCAGTTCCTGATGTGTATAATCAAAATATGCGTAAAAAGATAGTAAAATTATTGTTAACACATTTATAATTTCTTGGTTTTTTTGTGGAAGATTATGTTAGTCTTCAAATGATCAACGTGCAAGAATGGAACGATGCATGTGATTTGGGCAAACTAGAGGTACAAAAGAATTTTGGTCACTTTTCCTGTATTTTTATTTTTATGTAACCTAATTTTTATATTTTTTTTTATGAAAATTACAACCACTTTTTTTCATCAAATATATTTTTTTATTTTGTTTGTTTTTTACAATATTTTTTTGACAACATACATAATTTTGTAGCAACAAATTGCCTGTTGTTTTTTGTGTTGTTGGATTGTTGTAGCCGTGCGGTCACCTGTATTAATTCGCCTTGGTCTGTATTGTACCACTAGTTTGCCGAGACCATATGCATCGTTACTTTGTCGTTCGTTGACCATTTGAACACTAACAGAAATATCTGCATTTTCCATCGTTTACCACAGCGAGTTCATCACCGGCAGTTTCTCATGTAGCGAGCATAAAGTGTTAAATTTGATTACCACAACTATTAGGAAATCTGCCGAAACTCAGTAGCAAAACAATGTTCTGGATCTGATTGTTAATTACAGAGAAATTGTTAACTCTCTAAACGACTTTTTTTTTTGTTACGTTCAACAGTTCAGTGTGAAAAAGCGACATTAAGGCTATCACACATTCATCTCCCAATAAAAAGCTTTACTTTGTCACATCACCGCTATCAACAGTACACGCAGAGACACATAATCTTTCACAAGAAAACAAGCAAGACATTTTAAGCGTATCTTTTAAGCATATTTAATTTATACACATCAGGAACTGCAAATACGGTTCCATATTGTATTAGTTTTCTCTAGAAATTTCAATAATTTTTTTGTTTTTTATTAGCAATCAAAACAATTTGAAGGTTAAAATTTTTTTTTCAAAATTTTTTTGTTGATAACTGCAACGTATACAGGTGATCATGGCGAAATAATACCAGGTGGTCGCAATGGCGAATTCATAATTTTCGCCGCAAACGTGAAATGTCAAACTCCATACAATAAACTGTTATACATATTTTTTATATATGGAGTTTGACATTTAGAGTTTACGGCGAAATTAATGAATTCGCCATTGCGGCCACCTGGTATTATTTCGCCATGCAGGTGATGAGCCCGTGCGTTCACCTGTGTTATTTCGCCATGGGCCAAGGCGAAATAATTACCAGGTGGCAGCGTAGGCGAATTCACTATTTTTTGCTGGTAAAAATTACTGTCAATCTTCATATATAAAAAATATATACAGATTTTTTACATGGCGAAATAATAACAGGTGGCCGCAATGGCGAATTCATTCGTTTTCGCCGTATATGCTAAATGTCAAATTAATGAATTCGCCATCGAGACCACCTGTATTATATCACCATGGACAAGGCGAATCAATTACCAGGTGGCAGCGTAGGCGAATTCATTAATTTTCGCCGTGAACACTACTGTCAAACTCCATATATAAAATTTCTGTGTACTATTTTTTATATATGAAGTTTGACATTCATTTCTACCAGCAAAAATAATAAATTCTCTAACGCTGCCACCTGGTAATTGATTCGTCTTGACCATGGATTTTTTATGTATGGAGTTTGACAGTAGTGTTTACGGCGAAAATTAGGAATTCGCCTACGCTGCCACCTGGTAATTGATTCGCCTTGCATTGTGTCAAAAAGCAGCCGACTACATCTCAGAGTCGGGGAAGTCGGTGTGATTGTACCTTTTTGTAATATATGTATCATGGCGAAATAATACAGGTGGTCTCGATAGCGAATTCATTAATTTCGCCGTAAACTCTAAATGTCAAACTCCATATATAAAAAATACGTATAACAGTTATACATATTTTTTATATATGCAGTTTGACATTTAGAGTTTACGGCGAAATTAATGAATTCGCTATCGAGACCACCTGTATTATTTCGCCATGATATGTATATAAATGGTTATTACAAGGCGAATTAACAACGGGTGGCCTTAAGACCCCAGGTGAGTATACCTGTTCTTAATTCGCCTTGGGTTATTTAAACAGCAATTTATGAAAAGTGGTTTAGTTTAGAGCTTATACATTGTGATGGGAAATTTCGCTTACCATCCCTGGAGCAAATATAAAGAAAAGTGAAAAAAGTAAATGGAGAACAAAATACGAAAATATAAACAAAGGCAATCCAAAATTTTAAACAAACTTTGACATATTGGGTGATAAAAACAAAGTAAACAAATATCACCTGAGCTCTTGCATGTACTTGATATATGTAGATATACTTGGTTATTGCCAAAAAGTTATTGCAATGCGAATCAATTGAGTTATTGTATTGTTACGTTACTCTTGTAACATAATTTTTTCTGTAGTTTAATGCGAAAATCTATTAACCCATCAGTTTAGCTTAAAAAAAGCCCTATTGACTAATACATAGCTGCCGGAACCATTGTATTTTGTCTTACGTTGTAAATAGTCGGATACGCGATGTGTAACAATTATAGTTTTAGAAATATGTTTATTAAGTTTTTAATTGTTCAGAGTATTATTGTGGCACCTGTACATCTCGATTGTGGTTGCAACAAGTTAGATAGGGGAAATACTCAAATAAAAGATTGTGGACAAAATGTTCTGAAGCCAGATGCATATTGCAATAAAAATGATGCAGAATCATTGAAAGTTTGTCAAAGTCATGCACGAAGCACAAACAAACACTATAGAGATTATTATCCAGAACCAAGTTATGAAGATATGTCTCTTGTTCCTGGTGGCAATTATCTAGTAGGAACAGATGAACCACACTTCAATGAAGACCATGAAGCACCTGAACGGTTGATAACAACTAAGAATTTCTACATAGACAAATATGAAGTTTCTAATGCAAAATTTAAGGAATTCGTAAAATCTACAAAATATATTACCGAGGCGGAAAAATTTGGTGATAGCTTTCTTTTCAAATCTTTGCTAAATGATAACGATCGGGAAGTGTTAAAAAACTTTAGAGTTGCTAGTGCTCCATGGTGGTTTAAAGTTCGAGATGTCTCTTGGCAACATCCAAATGGACCTGGTAGCGATTTGAATGGATTAGAAAATCATCCAGTTGTACATGTTTCTTGGAATGATGCTGTGGCCTACTGCAAATGGGCCAACAAACGCTTACCAACAGAAGTAGAATGGGAAGTTGCATGCAGGGGTGGCAAAAAAAGAAAGTTATTTCCGTGGGGAAACAAATTAATGCCCAAAAATAAGCATTGGTAGTAGCTTCGATTTCTTTAAAAATTTTTAATATATCCTTGTTATTTTGAAGGTTAAATATTTGGCAAGGAGAATTTCCCGACAACAACACTAAAGATGATGGTTTTATTACAACTTGCCCAGTAGACAAGTTTCCACAAAATATTTTTAATCTCCATAATATAGTAGGAAACGTATGGGAATGGACACATGATTTGTGGTCAATTAATGACACAAGTCCCAATCCAAACCGTGTGAAAAAAGGGGGTTCGTACTTATGTCATAAGTCGTATTGTTATCGTTATAGATGCGCTGCTCGTTCTCAAAATACAGCTGATAGTTCTGCTGGTAACTTAGGTTTCAGATGTGTCAAGGGTATGGAGACAAACTAGATCAAAGCCACATTGATTTAAATACACTATTAAGCATAGTACTAAATAACAGATTTAAAAAGGGAAGTAACAATTTCTTAAAAATTTACTGTAAAATAGATAATCAGGGAGAGATACTTCGTCTTCCACAGCCGATTAATGTGTTAAGTTAAAACAACCCTGTAAATACAAGCAAGAGAAATTTGGAGCAACAGTTTTTTTATAACATTCCGAAAAAAAAATTATGAAATTTATGATAAAAATATGTTATTTAATTCTAATTTACTATATTATTTTCACAACATAAAAAGCTTTGATTTATTTGTAAGAATTAGTTCTTAAAATTTTTTATGTAATTATTAGTAAGTATATATGTACATAATAGTTTATGGCAAGTGACTATAATAAAAAATCCAACATTTTCGGCTTTTAATTTAATATATCTTGCGAAAAAAAAGCGACAAAACAGATTTCATCTGTATTTATAGCGACTCAAAAATATTGTAGCATACATAAAATTTCATTGACTATTGGGACCCCTTTATATTCCTTCACCAAACTTGATAGTTGTCATAGCAGACTTAGCACTACAGTTTCTTGGTAATTTCAACCGTCTGTCTATAACGGTTCAACAGTTTTGCTATATACATCAAATTACATAAACTATTGCAACACCCTTTAATTTAATATTATTTAAATATTTATACTTACACCAAAGTGGTGGTAGATAATTTTCAAGTGCTTATATCTAACGGTTCAAAAGATACGGTCATATGCGTAAAATTACATTAATTTTGGGAATATTTTAGTTTGTGAATTCAAATTGTAAACTTGCTGTTTTAGCGGACTTAGCAATACAGGCTGCTTGTAAGTTTCAGCTGTCTGTCTGCTAATCCCGCTATATAAACGAGTTTATAATTTGAATTTAGAAATTAAAGGGTGTCCCATAATTTATGTAGATTTACTTATATGGGCCTATCTTTTGAACCGTTATATACAAATGCTTGCAAATTGGACAGAATGTCGATTGCTATGGCCGTTATAGTAACTAGTTTTAATATTAAAAATTATAAATTAAAGGGTGCGCCAGTAGTTAATTTAAAGCATATGGCCATACTTTTTACCAGTTGTAGAAAGACGCTTGAAATTTACAGCGAACCTATAGTTGATATAATTTCAAGTATGTGACCAAATTTTTGAACAGAACTCTGAAACTTAAAAGTAATTAAAGAGTGTCGCATAATTGATGTAGATTTACTTATATGGGCCTATTTTTTCGACCGATATTGACAAACGCTTGCAAATTTGACATTATGTCGATTGATATGGTCGTTATAGTAACAAGTATTAAAATTAAAGGGTGCCCCAATACTTCATTTATTTATGTATATGGCCATAACTTTAAACAGTTGACGACAGACGATTGAAATTTACAAAGAACCTGTATTACTAACTTCGCTACCACACAAGTATAAAATTTGATTTTAGAAATATACGGGTGTCCCAATAGTTGATTAATTTAGTGTATGTGGAAGAACCTTTGAACCGTAATAGACAGACAGCTAAACTTTATAAGGGACCTGTTTTGCTAATGCCGCTATAACAAGAAGCTTAGAATTTGAATTTAGAAATTTAAGGGTGTTCTCAAAATAAATCTAACTTGTTCTATATGGTCGTATTTTTTGGCCCGTTGTATACAAACACCTGAATTTTAGACAGAATAGGTACTACTTTGTTTCGTATAATAAGAAGTATAAAAACTTTAAATTATAAATTTAAGGGTTTTACAATAGTTGATATGATCTGATGTATATGGCCAAACAGTTATAGACAGACGGTTGAAATTTACACAGAACCTGATTGCTAAGTCTACTACAGCAGCAAGTATATAACATGAATTTTGAAAATAAATGGTGAGCCTATAGTTTCTGTAATTTGATGTATATTGCCAAACTATTGAACAAGTATAAAGTTTGGAGATATAAGAGTGTGCTAATAGTTAATCTAATTTATGTGGATACTCTTGAAACTTTATAGGCAAATAGATGAAATCTGTTTTGAAGTCGGTTTTTTTGGCAAGAATTATTTATATTTGTTCCTTACTTAAATTCTTTTAAATAGTATATTTTGTTGTTGTTAAAAATAATGCATTTACTTAAATTATATACTAGTATGCATATATTATAAATTTGTGTTTGTAATTTATATACAAATAATAAAATAAGTCGGATTAAAGTTGGCAAGACTCTTTTCAAATGCTCAACACAGACCCGGCAGCAAAGTGTTTAATTTATCGGTAGCTTATCTTTTGACTGAATCTCCAATCTCTAAGATTGATGATCGACTGGAGGAAATTATGTACTGCACGACTTGCGTGTATTAACCTCATATAAGGCGAAGTCTTCGAAGCCATGGTATTCAAGATGTTTAGTTAGTTCAATATTCATAATCTAATTACATCCCAGCAAAAAATTTTTGAAAAGGTAATCGAGTGTGGAATTAAGCATTTTTGGCAGAAGTACTTCCGAACTATTGACTTCAGTTATATTAATAAAAGGAAATTTAGATTTTAATGTTTTATTGTATAAGTAGGAAAATGAAGTAAAATATTTTTCAAAATTTTATACATAACAAGGTTTTAAACGATTGCTTTGATTAATAAAAACTTAATTATATTTCAACACCCTCTCTCAATCGTTAATTCCAAGTTTTGAACAAAGGTCCTTAAAACGAATAATATCCAATGACTTCGTAAATATATCAGCTTCTTGATCTTTGGATTTTATAAACTCTATTTTTATAAACCCTTTAGCAATATTATCACGAATGAAGTGATGTTTGATATCTATATGTTTTGAACGTTTATTTTCTGTGGTGTTTGCCATACCAATACACCCATTATTGTCTTCATATATTGTGATACTTTCGTTCTCTATCTCCTGTAAATCTTGCATCAAGCCACGTAGCCATAAGGCCTCAGAGACCGCAGAACTTAAAGCTATATACTCTGCCTTACTTGAGGATGTTGCTACAGTTTGTTGTTTCTTTGAAGACCAAGAAACACAACAGCCATAAACTTTAAACATGTAACCACTAACTGATTTACGATCATCTTTGTCATTTGCCCAATCAGCGTCCGCAAATCCCACAATTGGAATTTTATCGTTTCGTGTATAAGTTAGTTTAAAATTTTTCGTTCCTTTTAAATAACGTACAACTCTTTTCAGATGTTGCCAATGCATTACATTTGGATTTTGCTGAAATCGTCCCATGTAAGCGACACAAAAACAAATATCAGGTCTACAACTAAGCATTGTATACATCAAACTACCAAGTAACTCACGATATGGTTCACTAACTTTCTGATTTACAGAATCTTCAGGAGAAAGTTGTAGTCCTTTTTCCATTGGTGTTTATACAGGATTACAATCAGTCATTCCATATTTTCTTAAAATTTTTTCAATTTTCAATTCTTGTGACAATTTTATTTTTCCTTCTTCATATTCAATTTTTATTCCAAGGAAGTTTTTAAAACGCCACAGTCACTCATTTCAAATTTCTTTGATAAATCATTCTTAAGTTCTTCTATAGATTTCAGTTGGTTTCCAGCAATGAGTAAATCATCCACATATAGTACCACTATCAAAACTACTTTGTTTTCAAATTTCGTATATAAACAATAATCTCGATTTGATCTTTGAAATCCTAGCGACAATAAAAACTTATTAAATTTGTGACCAGCCATAAAACAAAAACTTTTATCTGCACTACGAGCTTCACGGTTTTTACAGTCCTTTGCTTGATGACCAAATTTGTTGCATTTAAAACACTTGCCATTGAACTTCTTTTTAAAGTATTTCTTACTTGAAAATGCTACCTTTTCCCCCACGTCGTTATCAAGACGATTATCGAGTTTTAATTCCTCAGCTATCAGCCTTTCTTTTATAAATTCAAATGTTAACTTACTGCCATCTATATTTTGCAATGCCGTTACTAGTGGATCAAATTTTTCAGGCAAGGAAAGAAAGATTTGCATTACCATGTCCGTATCATCCACATTTGCACCAGAAATCTTGAGTTTTCTAATAATTGAATCGAAATTTTCCAAGTGCGATTTAATAGAATCTCCAGGCTTCATTCGCAATGTTACTAGTTGCCTTCTAAGTAACAACTGATTAACCAAAGATTTCTGAGCAAATGCCACCTCTAAACTCTTCCACATTTCCTTAGCGGTTTGTTTATCTCGAACATAATTTAAACAATCAGCATGAATATAACTCACTAAACGATCTTTGGCCTTTTTATCTTTCTTAAAAAATTCAAGTCTTGCACTTTCCTCTTCTGGCGGATCATCGGTTAGAACGTCCAAAATGTTAAGAGAATCCAAATGAATCTTGACTCTAAATTGCCAATTATCATAACCACAACCGTTAAATTGTGGAATACCGTTTGCCAATTCCTTAACCTATTGACTTCAGTTATATTAATAAAAGGAAATTTAGATTTTAATGTTTTATTGTATAAGTAGGAAAATGAAGTAAAATATTTTTCAAAATTTTATACATAACAAGGTTTTAAACGATTGCTTTGATTAGAAAAAACTTAATTATATTTCAACACGAACAATATTGCCAATTATTTTTACAAGGCATGAGACTTTTATAGTCAATTACTGAGAATTGATTACATTAATTATTGCAGGAAACAATTAGTACGGTATTCTCTTTCAACATAAAGAACTAGTTCCATTTATACCTCCTTTTTTGGAAACTAATGTAATGTGTTTTGTAAGCGAGTAATAAAATATGGCAATCACAAAAGTAAGTCATTATATGGTAAGTACTTTTTAAGGTAATGTCAACAATAACCAACAGTAATTCGGGATAACAGAAAATAGCACGAAAAAAAGATTTTATTTTGAAAATTAATTAATATAATAAAAAATTCAGGTTGTTAAATTAAAAAAAAATTATTTTCATTTAAACTTTGCCGCAATTTTTTAAAATCTCAAAAAAAAAAAAACTTAGTCGAGCCAATTTGTGATAACTTCGTGCGTTCCACATTTAGAATTGTTCTACAAGAAAAAAATATGCAGGTATTGGTTTTGATTGACATATTTTATCAATTTATATTTTGCTTTGCTAATTCTGGATTAAATTGGCTATTGTATTTTTGTACAATTTTAGGTACAGAAGCATTTGTTATCTCTGTCGCTTTCTTAGATTCTTTTGGTGCAAGCAAAGCTTCCTGTCTTGCTCTTTCTATGGTTTCACGCTGTAAACGCATTTTACGCAACTCCTCCAGGTTTAAGCGCTTCTTGTTTTGGTTGTACATAAAATGTATTTCCTTTCGTTTTTCCTTTCTATGTCTGTGTCCTTTAGAGCGTTTTTCTTTTTTATGTTTTTTATGTTCTTTTTTGTGTCTCCTTGACGATTTTGTGTGATTACCTTTGTCTTTCGTTACTTCATTGCAAGGACTTCTTTTGCGTTTGAATGATGTTGGCGGTTCAACTGACTTAGAATCAGGCTGCAAAAGAGCGTGTAGTAAGGTCAAGGGATCATGATTGTGTTTTGTTTTGATATCTTTCTCATTTATTGCTCCTCCTTCTGATCCTACATCTGAACGTTTAGGAGCTACTTCGTACCAACTTTTTAGTCTTAAAGCTTCGTTGGTATCCTGACCTAAATAAGTTAAATAACCAATTTTCTTTTCATACTTCTCTTGCTCTTCTTTCTTTTCCTTTTCTAGTTCTTTGTTTGTAGTTTTAATGTGGCTTTTGTAATCAACAAATAAATTAACATGAGAATTGCACGTCTCTTTCTCAGTTTTTTCTTCAGCTCTTTCTTCTTGTTTTTCTGGTAGACCGGAACGTTTTCGCAAAAAATTTACCCGAGCTTCACTTTCCTTAAAACGTATTAAGTTTTATAACTAAAATTTCCTCTTATCTAAATAAAACCTACTGCCAAGTTCAATTTTTCCTGTTTTTTACGCAATTCCTCTTGTGCCGCGGCTTCGTCTTTCCGAACCCGTGCTATGTTATCTTTAGTTCTTACATGCCATCTATTGATTTGAGAAAATTGCAGTAAATATTTTTTTTCCAAAAAATAAGAAATTTACCTTTTTTTGGGTAAAATATTCATTTTTGTTGTTTGATGTAAATAAACAGATCCGCTACATCCTCATTTATCAATGGTAATAGGTTGCCATATTTATAAGGGATTACACAGAAAAAAATACTTTCTCTTGAGCATGGCGAAATAATACTAATTAAAAAAAGAAATAACTATGAGGTACATGGCGAAATAATACCAGGTGGTCGCAATGGCGAATTCATAATTTTCGCCGCAAATGTGAAATGTCAAACTCCATACAATAAACTGTTATACATATTTTTTATATATGGAGTTTGACATTTAGAGTTTACGGCGAAATTAATGAATTCGCCATTGCGGCCACCTGGTATTATTTCGCCATGATGAGGTACAAGACAGGGCAAATAAAATAAGCGATGGCGAATTCGTTCATTTTCGCCGCAAGACCGAATGTCAAACTACATTTAAAAAATAGTATACAGCAAGGCAGATTAATATACTAGGTAGTCGCAGTAGATCAGTTGACTTTCTTGTTTATGTTTTCAGATGTCAAATTTGGTTTACACTTATACTTTTTCGGTAATAACCGTCGTCACTGGCTGTGTATTTTGGATATTCGGCGAGCGCTTTCGATGTGATAACATCATTTTCAAGCCACGTATTTTTTAAAACGCTCGCCGAATATCCAAAATACACAGCCAGTGATGACGGTTATTACCGAAAAGTATAACAACAGTTTAATATATACTGGAGGAATCAACCCAATTAATTTAATACCGGTTTACACTTATTATTTTTTTTCCTACAAAAATTTTTTTCATACAGTGTTGTGAAAATATATTTAAATGTTTCATAAAACAACAAATTTCACACTCTTTTTGAAACTGGATTTTATTTAAAAATTGTAGGCCTCGCCTTCTCATAATTTTGTTTGCTCGTTTTATATGTTAAAACGAAGAAGTTTGGTACAAAAGGTGTTTATACACATTTTTGGTTTTTACATATAAAAAAATAAGCTAACATAATTACGAGGATGCGAGGTTTAGGAAGCTCCTCTAGCTTCTAGCATGTAAGTTGCATCAAAGGAAAGCGTATAACATCTAGATAAATAATATTTGAATTATAATAATTGGTAATGTTGGAAAGGGCTGGAGGGGGAACCGTTATAATTGTTGACCTAATTTTGCTTTTATTCGCATTTGCTATGGTTTGTCTTTAAAATTGTATAAAAATCCTTAAAACCCGATATTTTTTAAATTTTCTCAATTCAGAGGCTTTTAACTTTTTACCGAAAAGCGGTACCAGAAGAAAACTTTAAACTTGTTTATTTTAAATTTTATTAAGAATAAAGCAAATGTCTTAAAGTAATAATCCGATAATAATCCAAAGGTAAGATCGGCCAAATCAAAAAAACAAAAAAATTATAAACCAATTTTCTCCCTGCACATTTAAACATATTTTTATAGATATTTTCAAGATCTGATTGAATTTAAAAAATCTAAACATTTGAGTTAAAACTAAACTTTTGATGACATTTTCAAAAAATGATATATCCGAGGTACCTAAATTTTGGGCCCTACCCAGAAGCCCTGCTTCACCTAAGAGCCTAACCGTCCGTAAATTCACTGAGGAACATCTCTGCCCTGCCTCTGTAAAATTTCGTTGATATATATTGAGTGGTTCATATGATACGAATTTTTTAAAAAATCGTTTTTAAACCACTGTGCCTCAGTTGATTTGACATCTGAAAATATATTTTACAAAAACAAAATACATGTTGTTTACTTATTGTTGCAGTTGTTTTAGAACTGCTATTACCTGTATATGGACTTTGACAGTTAAACTACCGGCGAAAATTAATGAATTTTACCTTACGATTGATTCGCCTTAGTACAAAACGCGCTCTCAAAAATTTTTCGAGCTATGCGCCGCTAAAGTTTTCATATAAAGGTTCTACTGTCTATTAACTTCCTGAACATATTAGTAAAATATTGGTCAGTTGCATGACGAAATAATACTAGGTGGTCGCGATGGCGAATTCATTAATCTAGCCCGCAAACGTTAAATGTCAAATACCATATAAAAAAATTATACATTATGACATTTAGCGTTTTGGTGATAATTGGTGAATTCTGCATTGCGACCACTTGGTTTTATTTCACAATTTTCTCGCATTTAGTCAATTGGCATTTAAATGTAAGTTGTATATAACACAGATAACTAACGTTTTTAAATACAGTTTAATTTTTTCAGTCATCTATGATCGTTCTTATTTAACTATGAACAATATGGCAGCAAGATACAGATAGATAGGATAAATCACAATATTCACCTGGGAGCTTAAGGTGAAATAATGCAGGTGGTCTCGATGACAACTCATTTATTTCGCCGTAAACGCTAAATGTCAAACACCATATAAAAAAAAAGAATTATTTTTTATATATGGAGTTTGACATTTAGCATTTACGGCGAAATTATTGAATTCGCCATCGCGACCACCTTGCATTATTACACCTTGCAAGGCGAATTCATAACAGGTACACTTACGGCGAAAATAAATACAATACTACGGTAGGAACACTTAAGGCCAGGATTCACTATCATACACAATCGTACGATTTAATCACACAAAAATATGACAGAATTCTGTCCTACTTTAAAAATCGTTCCAAAATGGCGTCGTATGTGCCACACTATTATACAAAAAAGATGCAAAAACATATGGTTAAAAAAAAAAAAGATTATAAAATCGTACAGATCTGTCAAAAATCAAGATTATAAAATCGTACAGATCTGTCAAAAACTCTGTCACACACATACAATTTTAATCCACACTATCATAATTTTTGAGCACACATGAAATTTTTGACAGATCGTACGACTGAGTATGATAGTGAATCCTGGCCTTTACAAGGCGCATTAATTTTACAGGCAGTCAAGGCAGATTTTGTTTACTATGTAGTGTCGTCCGCCGAGCTGGTTTGTAGTTGGAAATGTCAAAAGTTGTTTGTATTTTACTTTGTTTGTTTACGAATTTTAAAAACACTAACAACAAACATTTGCAAGACAAAGCAAGCATTTGTGTTTAGAGCGAGCAAGCATTTGTATTAAGAGCAATTATCTTTTATTTCCAGTTATGCTTTTGACATTTGCAACGCACAAAACAACAATAAAAAGCCATGTTGTTTTCCAATGTTGTAGAGCCGCTACTAACTAGTAAAAAAAATATGCCTTGGGCAAAGTATACCTATAACAAGTACATGCAGGAGTTCAGTTGATAGTTTTATTGGTGTGCGTGTTTATCATGTTTTGTGTCCAAATTTGTTTACATTTATTTTAATTTTTATTTTGCTATACATTTTTGTTGTTTTTTACGTGTTTCCTTTCAATTTTATTATGTTCTATCAAATTAATATTAATTTTTTTGTTAGAAATATTATAAAATGTTACACACTTTACCGTCTCTGATCTGTTTTTTGACATATTACATGATTTTACACAAACAAAATGCCTGCTGTTGTTGTTCTAATCATGGCGAAATAATACCAGGTCGCCGCAATGGCGAATTCATTAGTTTTCGCCGCATATGCTATATGTCAAACACCAAGGCGAATCAATTAACAGGTGGTAGCGTTAGAGAATTTATTACTTTTTGCTGGTAGAAACGAATGTCAAACTTCATATATACAAAATAGTACACAGATTTTTTATATATGCATTTTGACAGTAGTGTTCACGGCGAAAATTAATGAATTCGCCTACGCTGCCACCTGGTAATTGATTCGCCTTGTCAAACACCATATAAAAAAATTTATACATATTTTTTATATATGAAGTTTGACATTTAGCATTTACGGCGAAATGAATGAATTCGCCATCGAGACCACCTGTATTATTTCACCATGGTTCTAATGTTGCATTTGTTGTAGACTTGCATGTACTTGATATAGATATACTTTGTTTACAGGTAATAGCAGTTCTAAAACAACTACAACAATAAGTAAACAACATGTATTTTGTTTTTGTAAAATATATTTTCCATTTTATTGCGAGGTGTCGAACTGACAAGTTGCTTTTTCCTGGTGTAAAAAAAAAATTAAAGAAAAACATTTTTTTAAGCGGCATTTTAATTTTTTAAATTCTTACTGACTTTTTTTTTGTGAATTAATCTTGCTTCGTATATTTTTCTTCGCGGGTGTTATTGTATTTGAGTTACTGTTTGTGCCTGGTTTGTGGACTGTTTGATGGAAGAACCGGACGAGGATTCTCCTCGTCAGGAATTCGGTGGAGGCATCACTTGAGAAAAAATGTACAGAGAAGAAGGCTGAAGAAAATCTCGTAGCTTTTAAGTTACACGCTAAAAATACGGACTTCGAAAAATTTGGGGCTGAATACCTACCAAAAAAGAAAATGAGGTTAATTAAAAAGACAACTGGGGAAAATGGTGATGAGCACTGTTTCATTTCTCATGAAATGCCTTTGGAATATGATGAGGACCATAGAGGACCTTACACGGTTTACGTTGCCACCATCAAGACTGATCCTAGGACACCTTTTAATCAATTTAGATTGACAAAGAAGTTACCGGATCTTAAGGTAAATGGTATCGAAAGCATTATCAAGATAGGTTATAGTAGATGCAAAATTAATTTTAAATCGCGGTGCGATGCTAATAACTTTGCTAACAATCTGTATTTGGAGGATGCTGGTTACGTTCCCAAAATTTTTGCACACCTACTCACTAAGACTGGAATTGTTTTTAATATACCGGAAGAGATGTCAATGAATAAGATTTACTTTCGTCATCAGTACCAATTGTAAAATTAATCATAATGACAAAAAATTGGTAATGAACGCAAGCCTACTATGAAGAGTGAAGTGGTTTTCAAGGGTCTTTAAATACCTAAAGAAAAGGATTTTGCTTTTACGAAACTTACGGCAAAACCCTTCATCCCTTTCGGTCAATGTTATAATTGTTTTAAATTTAATCATATGGCTGACAACTGTAAGCAAAAGGAAAAGACTTGCATCAATTGCTTTAAAAAACATGCGACGGAACTTTTGTGTGATACCTCAGTAATAGTTTGTACATATTGTAACAATTTACATCCCCCAACAGATCGTAACTACCCGGCTAGAGAAAAGGCCTTGTGTTTGAAACGGATCATGGTTCTTGAAAATTTAAGCATCAAAGAGGCTAGAGCTAAATACTCCGGAATTATTGGTGCAAATTGGTTTGATATCCTGTGCGAAGATGGCATTGATGAATCTTTTCCTCAATTGAGGACAAAACCAGACAGAATGGTAGAGAGAAGCTGCTAGTTTTATGCACAGGAATCAATCCTTTGCTAGACTTGCCAAAATGAATGTTAATAGACAAAGAGAGGAGGAGAAGGTCAGAAGTGATATGAATCTTTGGAAACAAATTACAACTGAAAATTAAATTATTCTACCGGAAAGGAGCAATTTGAGTAACCCACATTCGGTGTTCGATGTTGAGAAAATGGCCTCCCAACTAGTCAGTGGCGAATTGCTTTTTCAGTAGATGGGGAGACAAAACTCTATCAGATAGTGACAGAATTTTTTTGGGTGAAGTATCGAAGGCATTGGATAGAGCTCTTACTACAAAAGATAGAAACAAGATTACTGCATCAACCAGTGGTGCAGGAAGAAGAAAAGAGTAAGCAGAGTAAATGAAATTTTAGAAATGTTTTTGCGGAAAAATGATATTGATTTTGCACTGCCTTATCAGATTTGGCTGATGGATAACAGGAAATCTAGTTTACTCAATTATAATTTTGTGGATAAATTCAGGGATGATAGTTATGGAGGTGTTGGGCTGTATATTAAAAAATACATAAAATACTCCATTAACAAAATAAACACCTGTGGAGAAGTTATATCAATCACTACGCTGAATTTAAGGCCGAATATTAATATCATATGCGTATAATCTCCTCCGGATATAAATTTAATGGATTTTGAGAGTATGATGGAAGAAACAATGTCTTTTTTGAAAATTCAAGGCTATGTACAATTGTATGCGGGGATTTCAACGCGAAATCAACTTTATGGGGAAACAGTTTATCGAACAAAAGAGGTCTAGCCCTTGAGCATTTTATACTTATGATTTTGGTTTTACAGTTTTGAATGATGGCTCTAAGACCTTTGTTTGCCCAACTAGCGAATCAGCAATTGATGTTTCCCTAGTCAGAAATCCGATTGCGAATATGTCTTGGAGGACTTTGGATTTGAAATTGACAGGGAGTAATCAAAAGCCTATAATCTACGGTTTTAAGTCTACGAGGGGCAATATAGTAAAAAAACGTAAGGTTATTTATAAAAAGTTATAAGCTAAACTGGGTCTAATGGAGTTTGGGGAAGATATTGTTTAAAGATGAGATTGAAAAATGCACGATCGAACTCAAAGGAGAGGGTCATTTCAAACATTTCGAATAAGAAATGCGCCGAGACTCCAATTTCTCACATGCGGTTCGTGGGAAAATAGTGTGAAGGTGCTTAGAACAGATAAAGAATTTCAAGAGCATATTAAAAAAAGGAAGAACGAGAACTTCAAGAGGCTGCAGGATGAACTTTCTAATCTGTTAAAGGTGGATCATATGTGGAAACAAATAAGGAATTTGAAGAAATATGACAGGATAAAGAGAGTTGTTAATTGCTGGAGTCCTGATCAAAATACGGAATTTTTGAAAAACATTAGTGCACCGAGGAGTAACACAACTTTGGCCCCCCATTTGGACGAGCCACCAGCTCCTATGCAGGATATTAATATCTCCTTTGATGATTTTGAAGCTTTTTTAAAATCTCGTAAACCAGATTCTGCGTGTGAATTGGATGGTATTACTTACAGGATACTCTTGTGTCTCTCTTGCAATGCGAGGGGAAAAATATTTCAAATTTTAAAAAGAATTTGGTATACCGGTACCTTGCCGGATATCTGGAGAAAAATTAAGATTCAGCCTATTCCGAAGAAAGAGGATTCCTTTAAGGTGGCTGATTTTAGACCCATATGTTTATTGCCAAATTTCCTAAAATGCATTGAGGGGATGATAAAGCCCCTCAGACAGATTTGTAGTAGAGAAGGGATTATTACCTCAGAGATCGTATGACTTCTGAAAAATATGAGGACCACTCTTTGCATTAATGATTTAATTAACACGGTTTGAATCTTGAGGGCTGAAGGGTTAAAGGTGGTGGCGATTTGTGTTGACATCAAAAAGGCTTTTAATAATGTTAATGTCTTTATTCTAGAATCGAAACTCATCTAGATGGGCTTTAACAGGAAACTAATTAAGTGGATTACTAATTTCTTATCAGATCGCACATTCTGCCTACAGGGTTGCGAATACGCTTGGAACAGGGGAGTGGATTAAGCCCCCTTCTTTTCAATTTGTATACTTCTTCAATTTATTCGCTGGAGGACGAGAAAACTCGATTTTTTAAGTTTGCTGATGATTTTTTTATTTTGTCCTACGACTCCGGTTGGGATGCGGCTGTGGAAAATCTCTTGAACATTTTTAAAAAATTTGTAATATTGTAAAAGTCTGTAATGAATTAGAACTTGAGGTTAACCCTTACAAAACTAAAGTCTCTTCATTTGGCAGAAGGTGCTGTTTTATGTGCTTTTGCATCAATAATACCCCCAATCAAAGAGATCAAAGAAATAAAATAACTTGGACGAATTGTGTCGGGGAATAATTCGCCTTTACCTCATGTGGCTCGAGTTGTTTCTGAAGCAAACCGCTCTTGCGGATTTTTGAATACCATTAGTGGTTGCTGGTATGACATCCACCCAAGAAGGGCCGTGCATGTTTATAAGGCCTTCGTTCGGTCAAAAATGGAGTATGCCGCTTCGTCTTTTACGAATATATCGAAAACAGCTTTGCATAAGTTCCAGGTACTAGCAAATTGTCATATCAGAAGAGCCCTGGGTTTATTAAGATCTACACCAGTACACATATTGTATCACTTATCTGCAGAACTACCCCCGAAATACAGATTAGAACTGGCTACAGCGAAGGATCTCATCAAAATCTTTTTTTTGGTTGACTCTACAAAACCCGATCAACACTAGTTATTTCGAGATATTTATCAAATTCAAAAACATTTTTACTAACATGGAGAAGGCACCGGTACCCACAGTCAGAGCAGGTAAACTTAAAATATTCGAGAATTTTTACAACAATGTTAAAGGTATTACCTAAATAAAGAAGAAGTAAACCAAATCTTTTTATCTAAGAAAAACGACATCATGAATAGGGGCTTACAGCTGATTTTCTCAGATGGGTCTATTAAGGAAAATATGGCGGGTGGGGCTTTTTACCATCCGGTATCAAAGTCATGTAAAGGATTTAGGTTGTCAAGGCTCTTTCGTCGATGGCGGTAGAGTTGACTGTAATCGAGGAGGCAATAGAATTTGCAATTCAGTTAAAAATAAGCAATGTGGGCATATTAACGGATAGCAAAAGTGGAGCCCAGGCTCTGAAGTGTGCAGAAATGAATGAAATATGTTCCAGAATTCACAGACTGGTGAACGGGGCTTCTTCCCTCAATTGTGTTGAAATACACTATATACCCTCACACAAAGGCAATTCTAAGAATGAATTAGTGGATAAGGCGGCTAAAAGAGCGAATGTCAATGGCACTCTTCTGTTTGTTAAGTGGACGAAGTCGGATGCAATAAGGAAAATGACATAAATGTGGCATGCGAGTGACTTTTACTTGGAAACTTAAATATATATCTAAATTAAGCTTACACATTCTGAAAGAGGGATATTAGACGAACCAAATGCGCTAGGCTGTTAGAAAATCTATGCAGTGGTTCCGGAGATATCTGCGTTGGTGTTGTAAAGTTATCAGGAAACTGATTTCGGTAAAAATGACATGAAAGTGGCATGCGAGAGAAATAAAAAGTAAGAATTAAAAAGAAAAAATTGGCGCTCACCCACTTTTTCCGAGTTACGGGGCTCTGAAATTTTCAAATTTTTTGAATTATCAATATGGATATCATTTTAAAGCTTTTGAAGAGATCTTTACCCTAGTAAGAGCCGTTGGCATTTTTGTGTAAAATAATATATATGCAGTACCAAATTTTTATTTTTTAATTCTCTGTCACCCCAATAATTGTTTTTTTTTGATTGGAGTTACTTTACTAAACTAAATTTACATGGTGAAGGGTATATAAGATTCGGCATAGCCAAAAATAGCACTCTGCCATATTCATAAAATAAACTTTTATTATTTTTTATGAATATGGCAATAATTTTTCATCTCTAGTTAAGATTTTGATTATCTATACATATTGGTTTCGTTTTGAGAACTGGAATAAATTTTAGAGGTTCCGATAAAGTTTACAAATTTTTTCGGAACCTTGTAATCGTAGCAGTATTTGTTATGACGACGGTGACCATATCTAAAGCAACAAAGTAATTATAAAGAGACAAATAAAAAAATGAGGAATTGACATACTTAACGGTTAAAATAGCATCAACCATATTGGTTTGCAATCGATTTCTGAACTTTGATTTAGCTCTATTATGTTGACTAAAAACTCGTTGCACTTCTGCATTAGACCATGGCATGCATTTTTTTGATATTCAAAAACTTCGTACCAAAAATATGTAGTATCCATTAAGTCTTTCCATTTTAAGCCATTTATATTATTAAGCTGAATAAAAATTGTTTCGATTATTTCCGGGCTATAAACCAGTTGTTCCAAATTTTGAGAGGCATCCTCTTTTTTTTTTTGTTATAAATACGTTAATTACTGATAAGTTATCAGTTTTTTCTAAAATTTTCTGGTAATCTGAAATGACAGTTTCCATTAGTTAAAAAACTTTTAATTGGTCCAATTAAAATATATTTCGTTATTTACCTTTGGATTAATTATTTTAACAGTTAAAAAAACAAGGCAGAGACGGATAATCTATATATTTATATAAAAGGTTACAAATACATAGTTTGGTTTACTTTGTAACTAACCAAACTTATTGTAGCTTAAAAAACGCTAAAAACCAGCCAACTAAAATTTTCCCAGCTTGAAAAACTACTTAGCGGTTTTTTCTAACTTCGTGCTCAAGGCGAATTCATTATTTTTTGCTGGTAGAAATTACTGTCAAACTTCATATAAAAAAAAATATACACAGATTTTTTATACATGGAGTTTGACAGTAGTATTCACGGCAAAAATTATTGAATTCGCATACGCTGCCACCTGGTAATTGAATCGCCTTGTTCCCGCTTTTAATAGCAAAAAAATACTAGTTCTAGCGGGATTCCGCCGTTTTGGCAACACAGG
Source organism: Gymnosoma rotundatum (assembly GCA_916610165.2). NCBI lineage: Eukaryota > Metazoa > Arthropoda > Insecta > Diptera > Tachinidae > Gymnosoma > Gymnosoma rotundatum. The sequence continues at coordinate 122,655,384 of OU744336.1, read as the reverse complement.
TATTGTGATGTCGTTTTCCTCTGAGGCAAGGCAGATTTATTTTACTAGGTAATAGCGGCTGTACAACAAATACAACATTGACAAAAACAACATGCTTTTTTATTGTTGTTTTGTGGGTTGGAAACGTCAAAAACACAAAGAAAAATAAAAGATAATTGCTCTCAATACACATGCTTGCTTTGTCTCGCAAACGCTTGTTGTTAGTGTTTTTTTGAAATTCGTAAGCAAACAAAGGAAAATACAAAAACTTTTGACATTTCCAACTACAAACCAGCTGGGCGGACGACACTACCTAGTAAAATAAATCTGCCTTGCTCTGAGGGTAAGTTTTGTGTTGTATTATTTACAGATTGTTCATCTTTTGCTCTGTTTTCATTCAATGAGTTAGCTTCGATTTCAGGATCTATCTAAGGAAACGATCCAATCAGTTAACTCCCTCTCTGGATCGGTTCGGTTTATATCTAAGTTGTAAAATCGTCCTTCCGTATATTTATATGGAAAATTACTTTCATCGAATTTCGCATCCCTTGCTGTAACGATTCTCATATTGCTTTTATCTCATAGCCGATATCCATTTGAGCAATAACCAACCATTATCAGAGCTGTGCTTTTAGCGTCAAGTTTAATTCGTTTTTTACTAGGTATCCAAGCAAACACTCGACATCCAAAAATACGTAGCTTCGAAAGATTAGGTTTTTACTAATCCACATTTCCGCGGGCGTTTTTTTTATTTGATAGACCTTGTCGGACTCCTGTTTATAATATATACAGCTGCATTAACAGCTTCACTCCACAAAAATTTCGGATCTCCAGCTTTTTGTAATAGTGCTCGAATCTTTTCCTCCAACGTCCTATTTAAAAGTTCAGCAACTCCGTTTTGTTGTGGAGTATAAGCAAAAGCTTTACTAATTTCAATTCCTTTCTTTTTACAGAATGTAACCATTTCAGTTAACTTGTATTCTCGACCCTGATCTACTGCAAGTTTCGATATACCTAACTCAAATTTCGCGGTAACGACAGCTAAACATTGTTGAATTTTTTAAAAGTTTCGCATTTTCGTTTCAGAAGGTTAACATGCGCGAAATAAGTTAAATCATCTATAAACGTTATAAAATTACGATGTCTATCCGATGATATTCGGCTTATTGGTCCGCATAAATCTGAGTGTATGTGTTCTATTGGTCGTCTTGCTGTTACACGAGATGTAAAGAAAGGCTCTCTACATTGCTTCTCTTTACGCATATTTCACATAGATTGTCACGTTTGATCTTTGGTAAACCAATAACCATGAATCAAAAAAACAAGATTGCGCATTGCGCAGGTCCGTTAGTTTGTTGTATAGCGTTCTCTCTCTCTTATAAGTGACGTAGGCTCATAATATTAAATGTGATGAAAAAGCATTTTTGAGATCAAAAATGCATTTTAAAATACGAAAACTTAATGCAGAGCTTAAAGACTACAGCATGAGCAAAAAAAGGTAAAAAAAATTAAATATATGGTTTTAATTTTATGTTGAAAACAAATTTATTTTACTTTCAGTTATTTGGCAATAAGGTCATTAATAATAATTATGTATATAAGTATGTATTTCCTTTATAAAAAGATTAATTTAGAATAACTAATAAAATAACTTCTGAAATTAATAATTTTTTATAAGAATTTTCATATAAGCCAAAATTTAATACTTTGTTAGCCCAAATAGTTTTTCTTCTTGAGCTTCAAGCCCAAACACAAAATTTTTACTCGACTATATCTTTTTTCTTCCCATTTAAAATTTTGTTCAAATCGATGCACCCGTTTAGAAGTTATGCAATTATTTCCAGTTTTGCGCCAAAAATCTCCTACTCTTTTTACAACAAACACTCATTTTCATTCTATTGTGACGTAGATCTTCTTTTCTTGATTCATGACCAATAACCATATCATTCTGCACATCTTCCTCACGTTTGCTTATATTTGCGATGTTCTTTGTAATATAAAGTTTCAGCTCAAACAAATTTCCACATCTACTTGCTGTAGCGATCACGACTTCTTTCTTTTCAATGACTGCATAGTTGTTTTTAAACTTTGCGTCAATACAAGCTTCAACCATTTTAGTAACAGACAAACGATTCTCTCTAAATTGCGGACTGTAAAGTACATGCTGTAAATTTATTTGTATTCCTTTATTGCTAATTCCATTAATTTTTCCTATTCTTGAAACCGAAATATGCTGGTCTTCTTTAGCGACATTGATGTTCATAGCATAGTTGGTATTATTTTTATAGTTAAGGTCAAATGAATCTGCCATAAAACTTACACTGCACTTTGATTAATGCGCATATTTAACATTATTGCTTCTTCTACTCCAAAGCGATTTCTTTTTTTTACTCTTCAGCCAAGAGGCGCGGTTTCACCAGAGGATCATACTTTTCCAGTAGTTTGAGAAATAGCTGTGAGACCAAATCTGCCTCTGCCGGCTTCGCTCCTGCTGCATTGAGCTCTCACACGAGTGTTTTGAATTTCTTTTCGAATAATTGTTTAGTTTTGAGGTGAGTTTCGTGCAAACCCAGCTATCAAAGCGTTCCACATCACTTACGAAGTTGGTAATGATGTCCTGCGCTCGAGATTCCTTTTTTTTAAGCTCAGCTTCTTGACGACGCTGAAGCTGACACAACAACAGCTTCCAAGCACCCTGCAGCATCTAAATGTTTTTCCTTCCAAATTTTCCAATTCTCAAAATTGGTTCCTCGGAACTGAACTATACCTGTTTTCTCGGTGGTGCCTATAACCTTTTATAATAATTAAATATTTTGGATTTGCTTAGCAAAATAGAAAATATAATTGCATTTGCAGACGATATCATAATATATCATGCAGACAATACGATTGAAAAAATAAACTGTAAGCTACAGGAATCTTTTAATATTGTAGAACAATATTCTTTAGATTGGTTTATGAAGTTAAATATACAAAAATGTGAAACAATTTTGTTTAGACCCCCTGTCGATAAATGCAATTATAATAAAAAAAAAACTGGAATTCATTTGGAATTAGATCAAATTTACATAATGTAGTTTTGTCCAACAAACAACTAGTCAGATATTTAGGAGTTTATCTAGAAAAATTCTTGTACTATAATAACCATGTTAATGAGATAATCAAAAAAGCACAGAAATCATTTTTTGCATATAAATCATTATTTTACTCAAAATACGTAAAGCCTAGAGTTAAAGTAATTATGTACCAATCTCTTATTAGACCAATTCTCACATATGGAAGCCCGATTTGGTTTAATATCGCACCATCTTACATGGAAAAAATTCGGATATTTGAAAGAAAATGCTTGAGGTCTTGTACATCGTTATTCAGATCATCACACAGCAACTATTTAAAATATGTATCAAATAAAAAATTATACAATACATCAAATATTATTAGAATAGACAATTTTATTATTAGTCTGATAAGAAATTATATTTTGAGATGTACATCCTGTAAAGAAAACAATTTAATAATGGCACCGTATTATACGAACCTAAGTTATATGGCAAATGCTCTACAAAATGGCTTTGGACCTCCTGAGTCATTTTTATATTTAGATAAATTGTATCTTATTCAAGATGAAAATGGTGTACCAGTATTTTATCATAATTATAGACGGGCTAATGTTAAGGCAGTTAACTGCAATATATCAAATATTTTAAGTAGACATGACAAAAGTATGTCAGATAAAGAACTTCGTAGAATGCGAAACAAAAAAACCAAAAAAATTTTGGTGATTACAAGAATAGGCAACTATGAAATTCTTCCTTTTATTTTACTTGTAGACTTATGATTTCACAAGTAATGTTTTTGATAAATTTTCATTACATTTAATATATATTATTTTCTTATTTACTAGTAATAAATATATAGATTTACAATTAAAAATATTAATATTAAATGTACTCGAGAGCTCGTTTTTGGGACTTTGTATATACATGTATATATTATTAAATACTAGTGTTTATTATAGTAAAAGTAGTTTAAAAGATGTAAATTAATAAACAAAAAAAAAAATTAAATATTCGGCAGTTGATAGATATGCTTCACAAAAGGAATTTTTATTCAAGTAAGTAAAAATCTTTTTATAGAAAAATTATTCTAAAGTTTTATAAGTATAAAACAATGAAAACAAGATAAACCAAACTTGAGCATTTTAACAAGTGACAAATTAACAAGTTAATATTTTAACAAATAACTTTATTATTTGTTCAGTTCAGTTTAGATTTGCGATTTATTAAAGGAGTAAAACATTCTAAAACCAATATAAAACTCTTTTATAATGTGCATTACATAGTTACTAAAGGTTAAACGTTTATTAGGGAGATAACAAGAACTTCTTTTCCTAGTGAAAAAGATAGATTGTTATTTTCCTGCATTAACGTTAATTTTCCATTTATTAAAAAAATCACACAAATTGTCAAGAGCAACCTGTAAATTCCCAAGTATGGTTTGGGCTGATCGCGCAGAGTAGTAAACTGCAGTATCATCTGCAAAACATGCATAGCTACTTAAGTGAAATAAAGGAATGTCAGCACAAAAAAACAATGTATAACAATGGCCCTAGTACTGAACCTTGCGGTACCCCAGCTACTACAAGGTTTTGATTGTACATTATAATAAATACGTAAAAAGTTCGACTTGAAAGAAATCAGGTAAATTCAGGTTGTTTGTTTTATTGATTTGATTATTTTGGTTTTAAACAGAGTCAAGGGAGTTAAAAATTTATTTTGTATTACCGTATAAGTTAGGTTTTGAGTTTACGGGATAGCGACAGACAAGAACCCACCCTAAGCAGAACGTGAGCTAGTTAACTTGATGACTCCCGAATCGTCTGGGAATAGTATCCTAAAAAAAATTACAGTTATGTTAATACCTCCTTAACCGATACATTACGAATAGTAATGGGATTTACCACCGAATAGAAGTAAAGGTTACTTCTAGACAAACGTAATCACTTGTACGTTAAATAATTCTGATTAAATAATTCGGAAACCCGTATCTAGTTAACGTAAAAAGTAGTCCTCAATACCAGACGGTTTCAAATGCCTTTTCAATGTCCAGGCAAACCATAGCAACAGTTTTCTTGTTCACTAGTTAAAGATCTTGGTAATACGTTTGATCTGTTGTGTGGTATTACGGAAAGGCCTAAAACCTAATTGTTTATTTGGAATTATATATTTATAACCTACATGTTGCCATATTTTGATTTTAATGCCGTTTTTAAATAATTTACCAATGCAACTGAAAAGGCTTATCTGCGATACCTGGCTGCGAGGTTGTTTGGTTTAGCAGATTGGAATAATTTTCGCAACTCGTTAAGATTAAGGAAAGTGTTGGCACTTTAAACATACATTTAAAATTGACAAAATTTGTTTGATTCCAATTGGAGGTAGATTTTTTAAGAACTCTTTCTTAATAATGTCTGGACCGCATGATTAGTCTGAATGATTTATTCAAAGTAAGCAAAGCACTACGAAAACACAGGGAAAAATTAAATATAGAAAAAACTTATAACACAGTGATTAAGATTTGAACAACAAAACAAAATATTTAGGTATACATGAAAAAAAAAACAAATCAAAATAGCAAGAGTTAAAGCAAAATTAAGAAAAATTGCGAATTCGCGCGTCATAAAAATGGAAGGTATATTGTTAAGTTCCTCGGCTCTTCCAGATTTTTGGCTTTAGCTCATTGTAAATGAATTGAAAAATCTCTGTCTTAAGAACCTGAACTCCAATTGAAATACAAGGTTGTTTTAAATGAGTAGCCTCCTGAGTTTTTTTTTATCAAGGCAAATATAATTCATTTTATTTGCCACATCATGCTGTGGTTCGTCCTAAACGTAAAACGAAGAAATTTAGAGTAGTATTTATTGCTTCTCGAAAAACAAAATGACAATTTTCCCTTAATAATGTCCTCTGTACTGATTCCACCTTACGAGGTTTAATGACAGTAATACTTTATTGGAGGAGCTATGAATTCGTTTTTAGTGGCGATATACAAAACGAAAACCGTCACGTCCGGAGTAAGTTGTTCTCCATTCCTCGCAATCCGAACTCATCTTCAAATATTGGAAAAAGAAACTTATATAGCTAACATCCTTTCTGGAGGATATTCAATAAATGGTACTCTCTTAGATCAAAAAGAATTAATTTACGTTTGAAATGCTGCCGGCATGCCCTTAAAAAAATAACTGCTAACAACTCCGTACTTCTAGCTACAGAAGACGATTTATACAACTTAGACTCCCTAAAATTTACTTATAGTTTTTCTTTATTTCAGCAGTCAATAAATTCGCTAAACGTCAAATCCTATCACCTGTTGCTGAAATCTTCGGGCTAATGCAACAGCTATGGTTAGAAGGTATGGATTGGGATGAAGAAGTTACAACTAACGTTTTACTTAAATAGAACTCAATCGTCAACGATCTTCCAAGTATAGAAACGAAATCGATCCCTTGGTGGTTACATTACACCCATGTTGATAATGTTTAAAATGATGGCTTTTCGGATGCCAGGTTATTGCGCTACTGTGTGCATAAGAGTTCAAACAAAAACACATGTGTTTACAAACTTATTAGTAGCAAAAAGTAGAGTTGCCCCTATGCAAACCGTTTGCCTCGCTCGGTTAGAACAATGCAGCTGTGTTGTTAGAAAACCTAGAAAAGTATTTAAGTTCCTCCGTTAGCATCATGCGGAGCAAGTATTCCTATGGACAGACTCCTACATTGTTTTAGGGTGGCTCTCAAAGCCTCCCTCCTACATTGTTTTAGGGTGGCTCTCAAAGCCTCCCTCAACCAGGGAAACGTTCGTGGCCAATCATATGGCACAAATACAGCAATTGCAACCTAGTGCAACGTGGCGCCATGTCCACAAACTCGACAATCCAGCTGACCTCCGAACTAGGGGCTGTAAATCTGTAGAACCCACAGCCAATTCCAATTATACAAATAAATAAATGATAAATAATTCTCTATGGTGGCAAGGACCATCATAACTACCTAAGCCACCGTCTACATGGCCAAAGAGAAATCCGCTTAAAGCCAAAAAAATTGGTAAACAGATCCAGGTTCTGCATGATACAGTGCAAAATGTAGACCCTCTTCAAAACTTCTCCTCTTACAGTAGAGCTTTATTTTGAGATTCGTTTATCGAACTCGTCACAAAAGAAATGAGTACACAACTCTATTGCTTTCCCACGATGTCCACGAAAACTAAGCTATTAATTTTACCTCAAACACTTTTTTCAGTGAGGAATATTTGAAACTTTCCAGTTCTCAACCAATTTGTAATAAAAGTCAATTAAAAAACTTAACCCCTTCCTTGATTCTAACTCAATACTTCGCGTAAATAGGCGCTTACGGCTATCTTTTCTCTCATATAATGAACGATTATTAATTATATTACCCGGGAATTCTAGATTTTGTCACTTATTTATACCTCAACCATTTACATATTTTTCTTTTCCATGCTGAATGTAACCAAAAGTGTCGAATGGTACAAACCGAATTTTATGTGTCAAGGCTCAAGCTCCCTCATCAAAAACATAATTCGTCAGTGCAAAACTTGCATAGTTCACAAGCAAAAAATTTGCTCTCAAATTATGGCCCTACTTCCGTCAGAAAAATGACAGCTATCACCTCCTTTTCAGATAACCGGTATAGATTTTGCAGGCCCTTTTGAACTTAAAACTTCATCCTTGCGTAAACGTTCGCTCACTAAAGGTTACGTGTTCGTATTAGTGTGCTTCAGCACGAAGGCCGATCATATCGAAGCATGCTCGGATTTATTCGATCCTGTAGAGTACTTTTACGAGATTTCCCTTTTTTTATAAAACCTGTCTCCGCAGATATAGCTCATAAATATGTCACATACGGATTTGAATGAAAATTTATACCACCTTATGCTCCTCACATGGGTGGCCTATGGAAGGCTGCTGTAAAAATCTTTGAGTTCCACTTAAAACGAGTTTCCGGCGCTCAAAAGTTTAATTTCGAAGAGTTTTCTACGAGCTTTATAAGAAAATCCCAATGACCTCACAGCTCTTACTCCTGGCCACTTTTTGGAGGGAGCTCCAATTTTGTCTTTTCCAGAACAAATTTTTAAAGATGTGTCTTTCGTAAATAGATGGCGGAAGTTAAAGGTTATACACCATCAATTCGGTATTAGATGTAAAGAAGACTATTTGAAGTCCCTTCACAAGCGATATAAGTGTAAGACCCCAGGTCGAAATATTAAAACGGATGACGTTGTAGTCATTGTAGACGAATTGCAACCACCTTGCGAGCGGCGATTAGGAAGGGTAGTGAGAACCTACCCAGGTGCTGACAAAAATGTTCGCACGGCAGACGTTCGTACATCGTCGGGAATCATCACAATCGTCAAGTTATGCTACTTACCATTCTTAAACGAGCCAGAACAATTATTTATTTTTTAAATTCAATGTCTCTCGATTTATTTAAATATACATATCCTTGTTTTGCCATATCGTTTTTAACACAATTTATCATCCTTTACGCAACCGCATTGTTATCAGAATCTTAAGTTTTAGGTATTTATATATTCCAACTACTATCTATTCTCTTCGCAGAATTAACAACCATTATATAAAGATAAAATGAGCAAACGAGATAACTATCGTAGCAAAGGTAACTTTCAACTTGGAGGATATGTGAGGCGCTTTGCGATACCCTCCTTCATAAACCGCAGCATACCAAGAACGTTCCGTCGTCCAAAAAAAAAAACCATCAATCGCTAGCAGTACACCAAATGCAAAAATATGTCGGTACTGAATTATTATTATAAGCTTAATCTCTTTATATCATATTTGAATTAACGGCCAATTAATTATGGTATAACAGTTATTAGCTTTTATATTCGCTATAATGAAATGTCAACTACACATAAAACCATAGTTTTGCTGCAAGCAACTTAAGTATTTTTAAGTCACTTTTAGGTCACTAAACTGGTAAGCATTAGCCACAAGAAATAAATTATTAGATTTTCTAACCCTTTTCTTATCATTAGACTTAACTGAGTACGGAGAACTAATTCTACGACATTATCATCTTTGAATTACATGTATACATACATACATTATTTACGCACCTACCTATGTACGTCTAAACAAAATTAAGAAATATTTTTCCTATCTAAACTGAAGAATGTTCACATCAGAGAACTGCTAGAGTGTCTGTTTTTAATCCTCTAAGTATACTCATCTTAAATGCGGTTGCGGTGTGATCGCCACCGCATTTCTTAAGTGCGAGTATTTACTAAACCCATTCCATTTGAGTATAAGTGTCTAGCATACTCATGTTAAATGTTTGCGATGCTGGCTTTACATTATTCATACTCATACTCACAACAAACACCAAGAGAGAGATTTTAACGTGTGTAGTGAGAGGAATACAGAGTTATCAGATCAGAATTATTAAATCAAAAACAATATTAAAAGTCGCCAATGTCTAAATTAGCTAACATACTTCTTTGAAAGTATGAAAGTTTTTTTAATATGTAACAGACAACAACAACAAACAAAATTTTACTAATAACTCAAGAATAGTTCATTGTTTATTATATTACGTTTTTGTTAGGGTTTTTTTAAGTCACACAGGAGAGAAATTTAAAAATTCTATTCGTTAAGCAAATAGATTTTTAAAATTAATAAATAGGTATAAAAGCAATAATTATATTTAACAAAATAAAATATGTAAACGAGTAAAAACTTCATTTTATTTATTATTATTTATGAGGTCTATGTCTATTCAGTCAATGCAATATTACATCTGCGTATATACGGTTTTGTTTAAAACTAAAAAAATAAGTAATTTTCCTTTTATTCACGGATTCGAAAAAAAAAATATTTTATTTTTTATCATTTTGTTTTCCTAAATACCGTTAGTAGCAGGTTTATGAGAACAAGGCACATAAACTGAAAATATTTGTACACAAAAAATAGCAACAAAATAAGTATATGTACCTGCTTTAAATACTGTACAAAAGCTGTGCCTTTAAGCGGTTTTTATTGCACTTTATTTATTAAATGTGTGTTGTATTTCATACGTATGAAAACGGTTGTTGTCTGTTTTTCCTCTTATAATGTTTAAGCAATAGGTTTGATCAAATTTTGTTTTTTTTTATTGTTTATAAATAGATCTGCATACAATGTAGTATTTCATAAAACGGCAGTAAAAAACTTTAATAGGGTAAAAATGTGGCAACGTTGCTTACAAATAAAGAGAATTAAAAAATTCTCGCGTACGAGTATAAAAAATACTTAAAATTCTGATTGCGATATTTTTGATACTCGTTTTTACAGGAATGGGTAAAATAAACACCGCAACTTTTTATTGCGATGTTTAAAATACTCGAGTATGAAAAGTATAGAGTAAGTATGCGGTGTACTCATGAGTTGCGGTGTACTCGTGCAGTTCTCTGGTTCACATTACTTTTTTCCAACCAGCTTCATCTCTTTCAGGAAGTTTATTCGAATTGAGGTCGTCCGCAAGCTTGGTCCACAAGTTTTTGGCGTGTTGCACCATAAAATCAACTAAGATCTCGAACTTCCATTGCTGTGTCGAGTTTTTCCAAAAAATATGAATTTAGATATGTATATCTACATATGTATGTAAGTAAAAAAATATATGTGCTTACTAACTTGATTCGTTACTTTTGCGTTTATGTTTTTGTTTGCGCACGATATTTGCGCCATGGCGAAATAATACTAGGTGGTCGCGATGGCGAATTCATTTATTTCGCCGTATACGCTAAATGTCAATCTCCATATATAAAAAATATGTATAACAGTTTATTATATGGAGTTTGACAGCGTTTAGGGCGAAAATAATGTATTCGCCATCGAGACCACCTGTATTATTTCGCCATGGTTTGCGCTTTACAAACGATTTTGACATAAGCGGTGATGCCAGATTTGCGAGCGGAAAAAAGTTAGATGCGGAAAGAAATACGAAAACGCAATAGAGGGTACCAATTTTTCGCAAAAGAGAGTAAAGCCCCTGGAGAGGCTCCACTCTCAACGATATCAACCCACATGCTAACATGAAAAATTGTACAAGACGATTGCTTCTAGACGTTGCAGATGGAGAAATTTTATAGATGCAGTGTGAACCACCCTCGAGGCTATATATCGTCATATTAAATGCAAACGGACGTAACTACACTTTTGGTTTTGTTTACAGGAAAAGCAAAAAACCTTCTAAAATCCACAAACATAAAGAATTTTGTTCAATTTTTAAAATTATATTTAAATTATGGAGCTTTATTTTTTGGTGGAGATATTTTTAATTTTTTTAAAATATTTAAGTTTTTATGTTATTTACGTCCTTTTGACTTGCTGTTTTTTGAAGCAAGAGGACGTAACTACAACGGTTCTAATTCATTAACTTATAAATTACCGAACGGATTTTGACGAAATTTGGAGAATTAGTAGAAGAGATGTTTGTCTTCCAAATTTATATTGTGTATTTCAAGCACAGTGGAATTTGCAGTAAAAAAAATGTGCCAACTGGGTATACGAAACCTATGGTCCGTATAACTTTTTGGCATGTTTTTTTTTTTTTTTCTTATAAATATTTATTTGGTAAGACGAACATTTTTAGTTGACCAGAAAACCGCCCAAAAATCTTACATATTGTTTAGTATTCTACCATTATAACATTCTTCATGGTATTTGTATATTAATAAACCGTTAAAGCTTTTGAATATATATATTTTTTTATTAAATTTTTTAAAAATAAAATAGGTATGTAATTCATTTTTAAAGTAAAAACTACAGATATGTCTCAAATTTTATCCATACCCAATAAGCATTTTGGCTGGAATTCAAGTGGAATAACATTTGAAATCCAGTCACAATTTCCAATTTCCAGTGTTGAATTACAGTTGATTTCAATAGCGAACAAAACAGTACCTTTATAGTGTAATTCCACCTTTGAATAACAGCGTGATTCAAGTTGAACCGAACCTGTTTTTACACTTGAAGTCAACCATGGAATTGCAGTAGAATTCAAGTCAAACCGAACCTGTTTTTGCCGTTGAATTCAAGCATGGAATTTCAGTGTTATTCGAGCAATGTTACAACAGTATATAAATAGTGTTATAACATAATTTTCAAACCATTATCTGCCACATTTTTTACCCCATTTCCTCTTGTAAAAATAAAACATTTTATAAAAATAGGTACATATTATTATTTACATAGTTTATAGTTTAAAAATAAAAAAAATAAACGATTAATAAAATTTCATTAGTCTTTTTGTGTGAGCTCTAGTTTTTCAAGGCTGGCTAAACCTTCTTGCATTTTATAAAAATATGTACATATAAAAATAATAATTGAATAATGAAAAAGTTTATATGATAAATTATTGTAATTGCGATGAGAGTAATTATAGGATGATGAAAAAGTTAAAGTTAGTTTTTTCTTTTCTAATTTATTAAGCACTAGGTCAGTTTTATAAATAATAAAAATTTGTATTTATATTTTCAATATTTCGCCACACCTTTGGGTGGCATCATCAGGAAACAAAAAATTAGATTTTCTTTTTTGTTATTTTAACCCTTATCGGACGCGACTTTTCACACGTTTGATTCTCACCAGGTTGTAGTTATTTTTAACAAATATGAAAAAAAACAATAGTATGTTATTATACATTTATATTCATTTCTTTTCAGTTTTGTTACAAATTATTTATTTTTTGTACAACTACTACATGTCTGAGTTTCTGGTAATTATTTATATACTTGTAGACAGTATGTTTCGACATAATTCGCCTTGTCACTTCACACGTGCCATACGACCGTTGCAGAAAAGTACTGTTGTCACGCCAGAGGTGACTTACGACCGATAAGGGTTAAATACAAATTTTTATTATTTATAAAACTGACCTAGTGCTTAATAAATTAGAAAAGAAAAAATTATTTAAAAAGGTCAAAGAAACATTTACATATAAGTTAAAGTTAGTTTAAATATTTACATAAATTTGTTTAATTTTTGCTAGTTTATTTTTGATTTTTTATTAATGCGATTCTTGGCTTGCTGGAAAAGGGCTATGGTATTTGCTTCAAACTCCATATCACTGTGGTCAGAAAATTTCTCGTTATAGGCTACTGTAATATTTTATTAAAGTAAATAAGTGAGAGACTGAAAAGGAATGTCTTTTAAATGCCTTACGTTTAATTGCAAGTGTAATTGATAATGATTTTAAAGGCAGTTTTGAAGCCGCTCCTTGCCAACAAAAAAATTGTGCTACATCGTCCTTCATTAATCGTCTCCAGCAGCTTCTTATAAATTTTGAGGCATTGCCCGATACCTTTTCCTTCAGTTCCTTTACCTGAAAATGTAAAAAAATATTTTTATAAAAACACTTCGAAATGTTGTAATTAGTCATTACCAAATTAGAAAAATATTCTTCTGAATTGATTGAATTTTTTTCTCAAAACTCATAAACTCTTCTTTGCTAAGAAATGTTTCCTTTGGTAAAATGGATAATGATTTTGCATTTTCCTGAGCTGGAACACGACTATTTTGCAAAACTTTAACTTCCTCCAAAAACCTGTATAGAAGCCTTTGGGTTGCCTCATGCTTTTCCATTAAATCTTTTACATCTGAAATGATAGAAGTATGTATCAATAATTATAAGATTTGATTCTTTATAGTTAAGTAATTACTTACCTCTCTTTGTTGCAGGTACATCATCTGTTGAACTTGGTAACTGAGTTACGAATTCTCTATTGAAGTCCATCTATAAATGGTATAAAGAAAAAATTATTTTGTTTATAATTTTCGAACATAACAATTTTTCTTTGTATGTTCTTTAAGCAGTGCTCGACTATTACATTGCTCAAAGTTAATTCAGAGCTAGCATATATAATCAGATTGTACATGATTTAGGAGTGTTGTTAATGGCACAAACCAAAAAAATCTTTTGTTCAATCATATAAAAATTATCCAGCCTTTTACTTGAAATGTTTCTGATTTTTTTCTGTGACGGTTGTTTCACAAGTAAACTTTCTTCAACAATGCGCTTATACAGCTGGCTTCCAATTTGATGGCGATTTTTCATTTTTTTTTAATTTGTTGCAAATTATTCTCAAATTTGAATGCGCTAACTGATTCCAAATCATTAAACGTTTCAGCATCCTCATCCAAAATGCGTTAAGCTGTGAAAATTGAATGTCAGAAAGGATTCATCATAGTAGAGTGGTATTAATTTGACAAATTCGTTTAACATATTGTGGGCGCTGTCCTTATTATTGAAGCCATTATCACTATGCAAAAGGATTCTAATATGCAAAAGGATTCTAATAGAAATACTCAGCAGTAAAAAATGAGTATATTTGTCAGGTGATAAAATGTCTTTTAATACGTAAATAACGCCGTATAGTAGAAACTGCCGATATTCCGTTGCCTTGTATCTTTCAAGCTCACTAAAAGCACGCGGCTTTCGCGCGATTTCCCTTGGAATTTGCGTTCTTAAAAATAGAAATTTAGATTCAAGACATTTTACTTTCTGTGTACTCAAACAGAAGCTTGAACTTCTCTTTTTAATCCATGTCATCATTAGCGTTTTAACGACTCCTACCCACACAACATGCATGTAGTCATTAGGGAAGGACTTTACCATATCAATGCTAAGTTTTTCTATTTCTAGTTGTGCCATATAGTTGTGATGACCTGGATCGACACTTGATCGAAATTCAAGGTCTGTTCGCTTCGCTTCAATTTTATATTTGAAAATCATTTTTCCATTGCACGAACTACCTCTTTGGACGCATTTAGGGCAACTACTATACCCTGTATGTCATTTGATCCCTTTCACGAATGCTCGGGCTGGAGCATCACAGATAAATGATCTACACGATATTGTGAAATGCGTCCCTTGAAATTCAAGTCCTTGGCATAGTAATTCATTCAAATCTGCGACAAATCGTTTTAAAAGCATGTCAGAAGTCGATGGTTTCTTCACTCCACAAAACGCAGCAACTGTATATATATCAGTGTAACCATTTACGTTACATAAAATTGGCCAAATTTGCCGATTTGAACTTTTTGCTAAGGGCAAACCGTCTATGTTAAAGTTCAGCTCTAAGGTTTTAGTCTCCATTCCGTTTTTTAGCAAAAAATCTGTAATCGAATCCTTAAGGCCATAATACATTAACTCACCCGAACCCATTCCTTCAATATCTGGACATTTCGGAGTGCTCTTTAAAGTTCGGGCATCCGATGGCAAATCCTTATGATGCTGGTTAAGGATTTGCAGTAAACTGTTTATTGCAGCATTCGCAATGTTATGTACTGTTGTGGATCGCCCATGCAGCCAGCTGTATTTTTAAGTCCCTGTCTCCCACAGAATTAATTTTAGTATCAGATATACCATCTTCTTTTATAATTTTGTCCTCACAGACAGACGGTTCATCGTTCTAAGCGACGTCATTAAATTTTCGCAATAGGATATTCTTGACTATATAAAGTTGGGAGTGGACAAAGGGGCGTGGCCTCGCCCATATAACCCAAAATTTAATATCATCATATCTTGGGCATTTTTTGAAGTAAATATATAAATACTTTTAATTTTATTTAATAACGAGGGGGGTAGCGAAGCACACCAGGTTCATCTAGTACCTTTATATTTATTTATTCAAAATTTCTTTATATTGCTTTATTTTCTATTCTTTATTTTCTTTTTGCTTATTTACACTTTTATTTCTTTATTTTCACTTTTAAAACTTTGGGACTTTTGCGTTGTAAAATTGTTCACCACTAATATATTATGATTGACATTTAGAGTACATAAGTGACTCGATTTGATGCCGACGTTGTTTTTCAGCAACGTTCGTATCCAATCGCCGGAATAATGAATGTAATGTAAATATAATTCAATATAAATAAAAACAATTTTTACAACAGATAAAATATGCTTCAAACAAATTTGTTGCTTTTTAACAAACTTCAAACAGACTGGAAAGAGAATGGATTTCAAATGTTATTCAAGCTTGAATTCACACTGGAATTCCAACATTGGAATTCTCAAAAAATTTGTGCTTATTGGGTATAATGAATTCAATGTATTTTATACATATAACAAAAACATAGTTCATTTAAAAGAAATCGAAAGCAAATAGTTAATTTTCAAAAGGAATACTATCATAAAAATTATGACAATCGGCTGTATTAATGATTTTAAGTCTTAGAGATTTTGCCACTTTTTCTTAGATATTTTATTTCTCTCAGTATGCAATGGGTTGGGTTCATGATTAACATATTTCTTTACAACTCTTTGTAGAAGCACATCATAATCGTCGTTAATATTTGTTTTGAAGTAAATAACACCAGTGCAATCGTATCCCAAAGTGCGAATCATATTTACTGTGGAATCACCAGATTTTTTGCCTGTTTAAAATATCCAGTTTTAAAATCAATAAATATATTAAAACTAATTATATATTACCTGGTCTTATTGACGAATAACGTTTTGGAACGGACTCGAAGTCAAGAAAATGCTCATGGCTCAAATGATGCACTTGTAGAGGAAAATGATGAGATTTTCGGGCGTCTTTTATGAAGTCCACAAGTTGTGATGGCTGATTAATTTGCTTATTGTTAATATTTCTCTGAATTAAGGAGTGGGTTGAGTAACACTCCATTTGAGTGTGACCAACTATTAAATATTTCTGTTCAATTGTAATATTTCTTTTCATGCATAAAGATAACAAAGCGTTAGATAGAATAACGTTCCGATTTTGGTAAAAGCACCCATCAGAATAGATTATAATATGGTTAGTCTCAGGAGATTTATTAATCGCATTTGTTAAATGTTTTAAAATGCACTTTGCAAACGTAGATGCGACGAGATTACCTTCGGTCTCATCCTATACAAAATTATTAGATTCATGGGTGATTACATTATATATCGTGAAATTATGAAGCTTCATCTTGTAATACGACGCATTCGCGTTTGATTGAGGAATTAGTTTCACTGCCTGCATATCCATACAAAACAATAGACAAAGTCCCGACTTTGCATTTTCGATGTCATTAGCCTTCTCAGTTCTCATCATTTCGATTTCCTTTCTGTGAATATCAAATTCATCTTTTAGATATCTTATTTGCCTTATATGAGACACATAAATTACGCTGATCATTTCTCGGTTTGAATATTGAGAAATTACTTTTTTTCAACTTTTCCAAAAAATGGAATGCTTTGCATTCCAATGAATATAGTTCATACAGTTGATGGTAATGTGTGTATCGAAATATAATTTATTTGTGTACTGTCGACGATAATGTGACTCCAACTTTGGAATCTCTGCTAACCATTTTTCAAAAAAGTCTAGTCATTTTTTATATTTGGAATGTTCAATTTCTTTCGGTTCGATATTAGTGATCTTCGATTTTCAGGAATTGTTTGTACACAATGTAAGCCACTGGTATCAATCCAGCCTCTCACCATTTTTTCCGATAAGCCTGGAGTTGAGAAAAACATTTTACTACAAACTTGAACTCGGTTCGTATTGAGCTTTAAGTGATAGCGCTTTGTATTCAATCGTCTTGAGCTTTCTGCACAAATACGTTTTCTATTTGAGCTTTCAATAAGATTTATCACATAAAGCTTCTTCTGTTCCCAGGCCATCTTCCAGAAAAGTAAAAATATATCTCTACGCGTGTCTTCAGAAAATAATGTACAATGTCTAACAGAACTTTTTAGACAAAAGTTAGATTTACAAGTTTCTCCCATCTTTCTCGGCATTCATTCACAGCTAACATTTCTTTTGGACAAACCTTCATATTTCATTCCATTCATTCTCTTTGTTTTATTTGAAAGTCTATTATTTTTAGTAATTTTCGCCAAATCACAACTTTCTAAATTATTTTCAAAATTTTTTTCGTAATCAGAATCCATTTTTATTGCTTTTACTTTTTATTAATTGTTATACGTATGTATGTACGCATGTGTCACTAATACTAAGAGCACTTGATTCAAACGATAATTTTTGCACAAAGTGCGTATCCGAATTTAAATTCTATTTATGAATGAGAGAACATACAGAAAAACAAAAAAAAAACTCAATGTACCGTTAGTTAACAACCAGGGCTAACATTAGGAATCATGTTGTTTGGGAGTTTAAAATTCCAAATGTTGATAAATCCCGCAAATCATGTAATTTTCAGGATCAAGGCTTAAGAGCTGGCACCTCTATATAAGGTTTTCATATAAATGTGTAGTTACGGCTTCTTGCATTTAGAAATACACACGCCCGTAGTTACGTCGGTTTGGATTTCGTTAATAAAGTCGCCACTTTTGATCGTAGGAGTCTAAAATTATGCATGAACATGTATTTTGATAAAACGAACCATAATCGATGAAAAACTCAATTTCGAATTTTTGTGTAGTTACGTCCGTTCGCATTTAATATGACGATATATATCTTACGCAGCGTCTGACAATGACAAGGGGTCGCTCTTGATTCGCATTTCTCTCTTTGAATGCATAACGTTATGATCTTCATCCTCCTTAGAGGAAGATAAGTAAAATAAAAATGATGGATCCATTTTCCTAATAATTTAAATTACATTAAAATTAATCTCAGTATTATACTGTAATTCTTTTACCCATTTATTTATTTGAAATTATTTGTTTTGTTTTTATTTGTACAAATCATATGTTTTCATTCCATTACAAAACAAAAAAATTCTTTACATTTTTCTTGAAAATTTCGATTCGAAGGCTATCGAATGCCATGATTTGTTCATTTCATACGTGACGAAATTTTACTCGATACGAAAGTTTACTCGATAACGAGTACCGCGATTTGGGCCCTGTATTGCTAAATCCGCTTTAGAAATATAATGGTGTCCCAATAATTGATGTATATGGACAAACTGTTGAACCGTTATAGGCTTACGGTTGAAATTTACAAAGAACCTACAACAGCAAGTACAAAATTTTAATTTGTATGTCGCAATACTTTTGAACCGTTACATACCGACAGATGAAATCTGTTTTAAAGTCGGTTTTTTTTCGCAAGAATTACATTTTATATTAAATAAAAAGCATATTCTACGCAAATAAAAATTAAATTTATGCGCGTACAATGCTTTAAAAATAGCGAAGATGTTTTAAATTCTTTTGCCCCTGCTTGTAGACTAAAGCAATTTACAATGACAAAATCAAACTTTTAACCTATAATCTTTATTATAAACACCAATAAATTTTAGAAACAAAAACGTTTTAAATATTTTTTGTGTGATTACGTTTTGGGTTAAACTTAACATTTCTTTATTTTATTTTTTTTTTATTTTAGACAGAAAAATTAATAAAAAGTACTTAACAATTGATGTTTACATATGTATTTTTTTATTAATTAATTACATTAATGTTTTTTTTTATGTGTTTTATATTACAAAAAAATATTTACGTTAATTTTTTTTTAATTTAAAAGTAATAATATAAAAAATAACAAAATGTTTGTTATTTTAGATGACTTATCTATTTAAAATAAGTTTTTTTTAATAATAAAAAATGTTTGTTGTTTTGCCATTTAGTTGAATTTATTATTTTTATAAGACATTTTTTATTACAATATTTATACGATTTTTAATTTATGAATATGTTGAACTATTCGATAGTATTGTTTTAAATTTTAAGAAAAAAGAATTTATTTTGTTTATATTAAAAAAATATATTTTACTACTTTTAATATAGTTTTTGTTCTTAAAAATAAAATAAACATATTGTATCATGAATGTTAGAAAGGTCGGGGGTAATTCTAACAGAGTAATATCGTGTGATAAAAAATTAGGAGATGTTTTTTTTTCGATCCACACAAACTATTTAAAAGATTAATTTATATTAACAAACGTTTCTTAGTAAATTTCTTTATTTTATATATACACATTATTGTGTTTTGTTTTTAAAAAACAAATTACATTAAAAAAATCATGACTCATTTGAAATCCTTTCGATTGTTTTACTGCCTTTATAACTTACTGTTACTGGTTCAGAAATTGTGCCACTTAAAACTAGAACCAATATTCTCGATAAGTGTTTGAAAAATAATTTTGAACCTTTAAACAGCTAAAATCAGAATTTTGCTTTAGATAAGTAGAATTAAAGAACACAAACTAATGAACAGTAATGGTGGTCGTAGTAATGATATTTTTTACGATTAACAATTATGAGTGTTTTTCTTTAACTTTTGGACTGATTTGGATTTCTTGCGTTTTTGAGTTTTGCAGCACAAATAACCAATAGAAATTCTTTACAAATTAGGCTGCAAAGGGCTGAAAAAATCTTCTATCTACGATTTTTTATTCATCACACAATATGTAACACTAATACGGCATTTACACTATGCAATTTTTTATGAAACTAGCATGAAATTTTTGTTTGTGAAGCAGGAGGAATAAGTAATATGGTATTGCTTGAGTTTTGAGTGGATATAACTGTTGCTAATGTTAACTTTTAGATAACGCATAACGCTGTAAGTTAAATAGAAAATAAAAAAAAATGTCTCAAAAAATTGCATGGTGTAAATCTGGACAAAGTTAAGAAGTCTTTAGCATTCGCATTAAAGAACTTTTGAAATATGTGAGTTTAGAAACCGATTTTATAAAAAAATTATTTTTTTTTTAATTTTTCTGGAGAAACAAAGAACAAGATTATTGACAAAACTAACTTTAGCTCTTTATATCAAAACTGCAGTTGATGTGTGAAAAGATTTTCCAATCAGGATTCTCGAAAGGTCTTTTAATAGAATTTTTGCGTTCAAAGAACAAAATAGAATCTACAATAGAAACGTTACATTTATGCTTTTTTTTTTTTTGGTTGGCACAACTGAACGTTAAATATATCAAACTACGACCTGAATTATTCCTTTAGAAAAACGCTCTTCCTTCAAAACATGTTACAAAATATAAATATAAAAAGAAACAATGTAAAAAACTTGCTCCAAAATAATTTTATATAGAAGAAATTAATTCGCCACCGGTTCAGACCTACAACTAGCGCAGAATGGATTTGGAGACCAGCATAAGTTAAGAAATTTTTCTTTAGAAATTACCATAAAGAATTGTTTGAAAAAGCTTAAAAGTTTTCCTTATAAAATGTTAAATACAATTTATATTATTTATTTATATAAAAAGAAAAAAATTATATTTTTTGTGTAGTAACATGCAAATTTTTTTTTTTTTTTTTTGTATAGTTTAGCGTTTTCTTAAACATTTTCAAATTTGAAATTTCAAGAGAAATAGAAACTAGAACTGTTAGAAAAAACTTGTTCCAACGGTAACAATTTCAAACGAAAACATTAAAAGAATAAACTCTATTTTAGCTGAACACAGAGTTTTATGAATTTGTGCAAATAACAAATTTTATCTATTGCTTCCTCTATACAACAGAAAACACTTTTTCATTGAATTTACACAAAGTTTGTTGAATTTTTTACAAATTGCAGTTTTTGTATATAAAATATACTTTTTGAGTAAATGTGTTTTTTATTTGAAGCGTCTGGTAGGTAAATTACAAAACCAAAAAGAGTCTACAAAGTTTTGATACAAATTAAGTTCCTAATAAATTGGAAAATAAGCTTTTCCTTTTGAAAGAAAGTGTTTGTTTTAAACTTATTTTTTTAAAAAGGTTTGTTTATTAAAATGGTTGGTTATCTAAGAAAACATATTTTTTTAATAATTAATTAAGCTTTTAATTAAATAAAATAATATTAACAGAACAAGGCTAAATAAAGCGTGTGTGTGTATGTGTATGTCTTTTCAAAACTTTAGTTTTTTACTTAACAAAAAATTGTAGTAAAAATAAGTAACAGGAAAGAAGGAAAATAGCAAGACATAACTAACGTGGAAATATTGTTAAATGTTAACTTATATTTCTTTGTGGTTTCTTTTTTTTTTACTATTTGTTAACAATAACAAAATATATATATTTTAATGATAAAGTGTTTTAAATGTATAAAAATATAAGCGTTTAGCATTTAAAAATAAGTTTTTGTTTTGTTTGTTTGTTTGTTTGTTTTACTATCTTAGGTTTGTTTGCTTTGCTGCTGATAGATATTATCATTTTGCTTTCACGTTAAATTACAATAAATTTTATAAAATAAAACTAACAAAAAATATGCAAATACTTTTTAATTATTTTCATAAATTTTTACAGTGTAAAAATGTTATTATAATTAAAAGTAAAAAAATCTATTGCTTTTAGTAACAAAATTTTACAAAGAGTGTAAAAAGCAATTGTTCAATTCACAGAGAGTCGTATTTTACCAAAATGTAATTCATACAAAACACATTTGTTTTTTAGAAGACATTCTGAATATTAATTTAAAAGATAAAGATTTAAAGTTTCTTATTCTTTTAAATTAAATAAACGTTGTCGTATCTCTTTGCATATTTTCTTCATATAAGAAAATAAATTAACAACCAGCCCAAATAAAATTATACTTTTGAAAGAAGACACAATTTAATTTCTATAGATGTCTTTTCTGTAAAACAAGTTTCTTTGACAGCGAGAAATGAAAATGTCACAAGGACTCTCACTGTCAAACCTGTTACTTAAATAATCAAATCTATCTTTTCTTTTTACCACGAAACCTGTGTTTCGTTAACCACGATGTACAGCTTAGATATGGTATACAACATACAACTTTACAATACTCTATGAATTGAACATTCTAATTATTATTAAAAATTAAATTAAATCCAAAAATAATAATGATTTTCAAAAATTTTAGCCAAAATTGTTTCAACTACTAAACTGAACTAAATTTTAAAAATTATTGCGTACAAAAAATTCGAAAAAAAAACGACACCGATGTTTGTTTTGATTAATTTACAAATTGATTCAATTTAAAGTGTAGTTTTCAATTACATTTGTTTTTATTTAAGAAATCTTTAAAGTATTTTAAAACATGCCACTTTGTAGAAAAATTTACAGCGATTACTTTTTTTTTAATTGTGTGTTTTAAATTACATGTACCCAGGAAAATATTTAGAACTTGTTAAATAAAATCACTAGTTGTAAAGACTTAAAAGATAAGTAGTTTTTATATCCTCTCAAGCATTCTTGAAGCTAGTTATCACATCTAGAAGGCGTTCGTATGTTTCCAAACAATTTTTGTAGAGTATTCAAACAACCAAATTAATAATCTGGAACTTGTTTTTTTTTAATTATGAATATTTTCCTGTTTTTTTTTTAATTTTTATAAAATAAAAAAATATATTTTTCTTCAAAAACTATTGAAGAAATTAATAATTTCTGATAATTAAAATAAAAAAAACTAGAACTTTATAATTATAATTTTATATTAGTTATAATTTTATAAGTTTATATTACTGTAACTATTTTAGCTTCTTAGGTGACCCGTAAATTCAAAACGATTAAACAAAGGTTAGTGTTTTCCACATAATTTTGTGACCTTAATTTCGAAACAATATCAAACAAAATTAAACCGTTATATAACAATGTCCAGTTTTTAACGAGTTCCAGCTACAAGAATGTGTACAAATTCTTAAAGTAGTAATATTTTCCTGGGTTAATTTCTATTATTTGTTTTTGTAAATTGAAAACCTGATTTCGTGATTTAAAAACTTTTTTTAACTGACTAAAATTGTTTATTTCCTTTTTTTTTGTTATTAATTAATTTTATGAATTTTATTTTTCCTTTTTTATTGTTTTATTTCTCCTTTGCATCAGACTATAATTGTTTGTATGTATGTGTGTAGTTTGTATTTATTAACTATTTTTCACTAGTTTTTTTAATTTAATTTAAAAATATAAAAAATATATTTTTTATACATATTATTTTTTCTTCCTTTAATTTAAAATTAAAATTTAATGAAATAAAAAAAGAAACAAATTTTGGAGATATAATGAATTTTCCAAGGAAGTGCGCGTATGTGGTTTTAACGGACAAGGAGCATAAAGTTGCTTATACAAAATCATGGAATAAATCATTAAGACCCTCTGACTGATCCAAAGAGAAGTTATATAAACCATCCAATGGTGGATCAATAGGCAACAAAGGCGGCAAGTCTTCAAAATCTAAAATAAAATGAGATAAAAATAAAGTACAGAAAAAAAGTAAAGGTGAATTAATATTTTTGAATGAATTTTCATACAAAGTGAATTAAATGTTTAATGTAATTTTCTATGGTTTTATTTTGTTGTCATATCTGATTAATTTTAAAGAGAACAGGAAAAGAATACAACAGTAGCAGCGCATTTATGGATCACTGCATTCGTCACATAATAAAACTGTAACGGGATAATTTTTTTTTTTTTAATTTGCTGTTGTTTTTCGAATTTTTGTCTGTCTGTGTTTTAATCACGTAAAAACAACTGGATGGATTTTTATAAAATTATGTGAAGAGCGAAAATAGAGATACAAATGTGAAAGTACCCAATTTTCCGGGTATAAAGGTACTAAAACTCTTTACAGAATTCTACCATAAAAATTTAAAATGACACTCCGATTAAGTTGTGGGCACTGTTAGTCTTTAATAAACTTTATGATTATACCCTTCACCACAAAAAATGGAAGTTTGTCATTCCGTTTGTAATTTCTATAATATCCATTTCACACCTCATAAAGTTCATATATTCTGAGTTCTTAGGCATAGCGAAGTCGATTGAGCGATGTCAAACACAGTTTCGAAAGTTTTGCTATTGAAAATCAGCATGTCCATGTCCCTCGGGGGAGCGGGTAAAACACCACACCTGTCTCTAATTTTTCCATATCAATATTTAGTGAAGTAACTCTATTTAAAACAACAAATATATTGAGCGATAAAGAATTATAAAAATTTACGAAAAAAAAGTGAAAAAAGTGGCGCTTTTTTTTTTGTTGATGGGAGTTACTTCACTAAACAAGATTTAGATATATGCTGAAGGGTATATACAATTTGACAGAGCCGAATACAGCACTTTTACTTGATTTTTTATTTATTTTATTTATTTTGTAACGATAACGGATTTTATTAAACACTTTAGTATTTTTTTTTTTTTGGTCACCAATTGCGAAAATGCCAAGTTGCGTAAAATGCAAAATTTTGCACAGTTAACTTGAGCATCCATTTTAGCAATTGCAAAATTGGTGACGTGAACACCTTTAGTATTACAGATGTAATATTGTTTTTTAGTTTTTATATTGTTGTAGTGGTACAGTTCACAGTTTACAGTATTATTAGGCAGAGTAAAAATTTCTATCCGCGCTAGAGTCCAAAATTCTCTTGCTTGCGTCGCTTGCTTTCCTCCACCTCTTGGCGAAAAAGAAGCTGTTTTTGTTTTAACGCTGACGGTCATATAAGCGGTCAAAAAACTATCAAAACAAGAGCACTTGTAGTGTAAAGTGCAAAACATAATACAAAATAGTTTTCTTGCAAGCGGCGCAAATTAAAGAAACAGTTGGTTAAATACAATTAAGACAATTCTTGACTACCTTGTAGAAAGATATATTTGTGGTCCAGAAATACCAATACATTTTCTTACATATGATTTTCCTGTGCTCTTTACAATTAATAAAATTTATAAAAGAATCTAAGCGTAATTTATAATTAAAAGAAACGTACGTTTTATGTTTTTAAAATAAATTGCTTTCGTTATCTATGTGTTTATTTTGTGCTTTGAAATTCACGCCAGAGCTGAATCTCATGGTGCTACAAACTTTCAAATACAAAATGTATACGCAACAAGAACATTTAATTGTTTTTGGTGGTATGTGCCATGCAGACCCACGAGAGTTCAGTTCCAAAATGAATTTGTGTTTTTTTTGTTTGTTTAAATTAATGATTAGAGATTGTTATTTTCGATTTATGAATTAATAATGCACTATAAATTAGATTTGTAAACAAATAAAAGAAGCATGAAAAACAAAAGATGGCAAGAAAAAAAGGTTTTAACAAGCAAGAAAATAAATACACTAAAATTTTTTAGTTAAAAAAAAATAATAATAACAATAAGTTCAGTTAAGTAATTAGTTATTTAGGCACCATTCTTTTATATATTTTTTAATTTAGGGGTTCCTTATGTGTGGCAAATTTTAATAGCAAAGATTACACAGTGAAATATTCCCTGTTTGGAAATAGTTGAAAAAAATATAAAAACGTCAATATTAAGGAAATATAAAAGTTCACCCAGCGCTTACTTTGCTTAGGTTTGAGATTTTTAATTTCTTGTCATTGCAATCTGCAGCCCACTGTTTTTTCGATTTTAAATCTTTATCGCAAATCTACAAAACTCTAGTTGTGTTTGTGTATATTTAAGTTATTCCCGATTGATGTTCAATTTATTTTAAATAAATAATTTGTTATTCCCAGACTAAATTAGTGGGCATTGTGATGGCACAGATGTTGTTGTTTTTCTATGTATTATCTCAAAAATTAAAAATTTGCTCGCCGGATGGTTAGAATTTCTAAATAAAGAAGAGATTTATCGAAAATCTCACAAATACACAGAACAAAATATACACCTGGATAGCAAAGTAACAATGTGACCTTTTTTAAGACATAAAAATGCAATACGAAATACATCCAACTAGATTAAAACTTTTTTTCATCAGTTTCCAGACGGTGACGGTTTTCTAGCTTTGTATGACACCTAATTGTTGACTGGTAAATCAGGCACTAGCTTGACGAATCGATAATATGGATAAAACATTAAAGATTCGCTCAAATTCCGTTTTATCTGGACGAGCATTGTTATTGTTATATGTGCGGTTTATCAGAGATAGAAAAATAACAAAAATGTCAAGAATTGTTTGATACGATTTTGGCAAAAGACAGTGAATAGAATCTGAATTAACTCGTTAAATGACAGATTATTTAGTCAGCCATGCATTGCCAATGATAAAAATTTCTACTAGTTGCTGCTTTACACAGGGGTGTGCTGGTTGTCAAAAATTGCTTGTTAACCACGATTTTACAATCTGTTTGGGTGTGTGATAAGAATTTCTAGAAAACAAAGAAATGGAATTGCGCAACAACCTCGTTTCATCAAAAAAAAAAAAAACGATATTGCATACTTGACAGAACTGTTTTAATTGCTTAACGATGTCAATCTCCAACTTGAAGGCGATGATAAAGAACTGACAGATAATGAGAAGCTAAAAATTGAATTCAAGAAAGGCTACAAAAATGTTGCCTGTAAAGCCGATTTTGCAACTGTATCCACAATTATGGTCGATGGTTCAAACATTTCTGATATCATTCCACCACTTCTATTTAGTGGAACGTAAATTTAGTGCTATAGCAATTTTGGTAACTAAAAAGTAAAATCGGCTCCATGTTATTAAACACAGTGACTTATGGTTGACTTTATTTAAAATCGAGCTTGATAATAAAAAACTCCAAAAGCAGTTTCTGATTTGCAAGTGAACAAAAAATAAGCGACGAGCAAAAAATGCTTGCGAACCTATGTTTCTTTAAGTTAAAATGATTTATGTTAATATATGGGTAAGCATTACAAATAACGTAAGTAATTGAAATAATAAATAATAATAATAATGAAAAAAAAACAAAATTCAAATTTGGACTGAAAGCTCGTTAACAAAAAAAAAAAAGGCAAAAACAAAAAAAAAAAAAACATTAAATACTTACATATGTATTTTAAATAAATAAACAACAAGCAAAATAAAAATAAAACGAAATAAGCATCAATAAAAACGCATAATTAATAAATTTTTGTTTGTTTGTATTTATATAATAATAGAGACACTCTTGCTTCACTTGTTTTTTTGAGAGAATTTGAATACACGCTCAGCAAGAACTCAGACTGTGATGCGAATATGAGTTATGATTTTACGATTTTGAGTATTTTAGCAAGAAAACGGACTACAAACTGTGCAATGATGAAACCATTTTCTGCTGCTTGTTTTTTATTGTACGTGAATTTTTCGAACAAATCAAATCAAGGTTAAGAAAACGCAAATCACAGAGAGAGTTCTCGACAAGAATGATTCTTCAATCATGACATTTAACATTTTTTGATTTTGAGTTCCGTTTCCATTTTGTGGCTGATGCGAACGATGCATTTTTTAATGAATCATGAGAAAAGAGTTAAAAACACGAATAAAATATTAATAAAAAAGGACAGTATACTTACAGTTATACGTTGTGGGACTAAGATTGACACTATCCGAAATTAAAGCGTTCCGGACGCCTGAACTACAATTTGAATTTGAAACGTGCATGTGTGAAAGATCATCATTATTCGATGTGGAATTAGTAACCATACTGTTAGTAAGTTGCTGCTGCAGCTCTTGATGTTGTTGCTGCTGCTGCTGGTGCTGCTGCTGCTGATGATGATGATGTTGTAATTGCGATTGATGTCGGTGTTGACCGCCAGCGGTGGTACTTCTTTGTAATTGTTGGTTGCTATTGTTGTGTGCTACTGTTTCATAATTTAAGTGTATTATGGAATTGTCGTGTTGTTGATGTTGTGGCGATGTCGTCGATGACGAATTGTTTGAAGTTGCTGTTGATGACAAGTTCGACGAGGATGTTGTACTGCCTGTTAGTAAAGTGGTACGATGTGTATTTGTCTGTTGCTGTTCTTCCATTGCACAATTTGCCAAAGTGACATCATTTCGTAAACCAGATTTTTTAGACATCGTTTTGTTATTACAACTATTAAGCGTAAGCGTTTGATTGGAGTCAGTACTATCCGGGTTGCTGTCACCAGTACCCCGACCTTCTTGCTGTTGCTGTTGTTGATTAGAACACACAATTAAGCTTTGATAGGAAGCTAAAACATCTTCCTCTTCCTCTTCTACTGTTAACTTTTGCTCTTGTGAACTTTGTATGTGTGGTTGTTTATGCTGCTGCTGCTGCTGTTGATGCTGTTCGCATAAAACCTGTGTTATAACCGGCCTTGTTATTGATGGGAACATATTAAAGTCATCCTCATTTAATAAAGATGAATTAGACTGCTCATTCTGCTGCATATGCTGTTGATCCTGAGTCGTATAGTTACGATCGATAAGCGATGCAGACCCTTGTTGGGCAGCTGCTTCTATTGATTTACTAAGATTTCGTTGAGCCGAACGTTGTACCAAATTTGTGGCAGGCGCCGGATATGTAGATGCTAATGTTTGTGCCGTGACAGCTGGTAAACCTTAAATTCAATATTTTTTCAATTTTATTCATCTATTCTTTGGCAGTTTTATTACTCACCTAATCTATGCCTTTTTTCAGCCTCCATATCAGTTATCAAAGGATCATGATGGCGTTGTTGTATTGCAGCACCACCATGACGCTGAGCCAAGGCGGACGAACCGAAATTTGGTGAATTTTCCGGTGAGTTATCATGACATAGGAAAACATTAATTTCACCATTATTTTCGGCCTTTACATGTATCTCACGAGGATTTTGAGAATCAGGTAACTAAAAATACAATGCAAATTATTGTTTTATATTACAAATATTAATCCGATTTCATTTAGATATAAAACGTAATGTTTGTTTTCTGTTTGACTAACAACATTAATGTACACATAAATAAATAAATTTTATTTTGTTTTCAAAATTTTAAATAATTTACATTTCTAAATGTGAGATCCATCTTAATCTAATTATTTTTAATTAATTTTGTATATATTTAAGTTTTTATTTTTATTTTTAAACATGGCCAGCATTTCGCTTGAAACGCTTCATGCAGCGACTCTCCAACCGGTGATTACGGGACACAACAAATTAAAAACCCATGCCAGAAGTATGAAACTCGATTACAATGATTACTGTAGCAACTATCAGGATAAAAAAGAGAAGGAAACTATCAAATCAACTTCTCTGCTCTTATTATTTCTGAGCAATTGTTGTCACAGAC
Organism: Gymnosoma rotundatum; assembly: GCA_916610165.2. Classification (NCBI taxonomy): domain Eukaryota; kingdom Metazoa; phylum Arthropoda; class Insecta; order Diptera; family Tachinidae; genus Gymnosoma; species Gymnosoma rotundatum. Next base: position 122,625,508 of record OU744336.1, on the reverse strand, counting down.
GGGATGCGGACTGTATCTCAGCCCCTTCACTTTTTTTTATCTTTTCCTTCTTTTCTTTTTAAAGAGATCACTTGGTGGACCAAGTAAGCTAATCCAAGTCTGCCAGCTCAAACTAAACTATAGTAAGATTTCGCAAGGGTATTCGATTCTAATCTTTATCAGCTAAATAATTTTTTAAAGTCTTAAACATGTTCCAATACTCATCGACTTTACTACGGATGTTAATGATGATTTCCAATTTTAATTGGACGTCCTGAACAAGACGTGTCATTTTTCGATGTACTGACATGACACTCTTTGAACTAATTTACCCAATTGCATAAAGTCTTAAATGCTGGTGAATGTTTGCTATGTATAAAGATTTTAAACTATTTTATTTATTATTTAACTTCTGTGTGAATCTGATCCCTGCACATCCTATTTCCAAGTGACACAACGGGACCTTTAGGACCCAAGTGAGTCGGTCTAATTACGCCGACAGCCTATGCAACCTAACTTCTGCGTTGTAAAAGTCTATTTTTTTTAACGTTAAGTAAATTAAGTATAAATCAAACGAACTGTTGGAAGATATACATAAAAATGTTTTGATTTTTAATAATTTTTGGAAACAATAGTCCAAGGAGATTAACAAAAATCTCAAAATAAAAAAATTAAAATTTAACAAAATAATGCTGAATCTGTTTTACATTATGTATTTGCTTGCCGTTATTATAAATAAAATTCAAATAATTAAATTTTTATTAAATTATAATTTGGAACTGTGACGAAATACAGAGAGAACAGTAAAATTTTGTGTGTAAAATTTTGTCTAACCAAATTAATGTTGATATGAATATGAATATTCTAGTATTCTTATTTACAAAGTTAGTTGGTTAAATAGATGATGTTTATAATTACACAACTAAGGTAGATAGATGCGAAGAATGCTGATGAAAGTCGTAGCGGTCCAGAAAGTGCAACATTACATTCTGCTAGCGTCTAATTTTTCTCGTTTTCTTTGGAAAACGTGTCCGCTACATTTGTAAAATAAATTTTCTCTCTAAAAAGAATTTTAGAAATTAAAATAAAAATGATCTAAAGCCAAAAAAAAAATTCAGATATTAAAAGGTATAAAGCAGTTTTAGTGTAGAAATAAGAGCAAACAAGCTCAAGAACTCGCACGAAATTAAGATCTATTTTAATTCTGCTGCGATTAATATTTATTGTACACTAGCTTATTATACCTGGCGTTGCTTAGTTCTAATTTAAGGGCCCTTCTAGACACTATGTAATACGTTATAGTCGTTAGAGATGAGCGATATTTCAGTGCCTGTGATTAAATTAGTATGATTAAAAAAATCACTGTTCACTACAGTAACTGAGTTTAACCGTTTAAGAAGGTTCTTTTATATTTGTACAGATACAAACTTATATGTCATTTTACTTTGTGAAGAAAAATATTTGTACTTTTGACTTTTCATATTTTCATAAGTCAAAACAACTTTATTCCTGTTTATAGCATTTTCTTGCTTTTACTTATTTTCTTTTTCCAAACTTTACGCATACATATGTAACACAAAAAAAAGTGAGTGTTTTTTTTTATATCAACCTATAATCAGTGTTACCGAATTTTTTTATTTCTGGCTTTGAATATAGATATCCAAATACCTTTCGTTATGGTTAGTATTTGCCCAAAAAAAAAAATAAAATTTATTCTACTTATTTACTATACTTGTATACTTCGTATATGTATGCTAGAATAAAAAAAGTACAAACGGTGATAACGGTAACTATTGATGATAGTGATTTAAAAATAACGTTCACTGGTGAACTAATTTTTTTATGTTGGTCTTTGATAGCATTTGCAAGTAATCTTTGTTATTAAAAGCGATATGGTTGATATGTTAAGAGAGATTCTTTCCTCAAATAATGAAGCAATTACCTTTTCAGTAATATTATTTTATTTCGTATCTGTATCAAAAAATACAAAAATTTGGCCAAATATAACAAAATTATACATGTTACGTCAAGCCTCCAAAAGTTAAAAAATATATAACCAAGCGGCAAACACTGAACACCATTTGGCGGGCGTCTCATCTCATCGATGGTAGTGTAGGAAAAAAAATTAAGCTTTTCTCTGTCTACTTTTACCACCTGTCTTATCTCTTCTCTATACCTTTCCTAAATGAATGTAGGATGGTTATATAAATAAATAGGCATTGCTGCCTGAAGTTTTACTTCTCTTAAAAAACAAATAGGTTTCCGAAATAGGATTTTTTTTTGGGAAAAATCAAAATTAAGCCAGATCTTCTGTCATGGATTGAACGGTTTTAAAAGAGCAAGTCCAAGTTTACACGCTCTAAAATGTTTCTTCTTACCGTACAATTAGAGACATCATCTGATTGTGAGTAATTTTTCATTTACAATAATGACGTTCACAAGCAAAAAAAACTCAACACATGGTTGTCTACTGACAAAGCTTATCTTTATATATGTACGCTGATCTCTGAGCTTACAAAAAAAAAATCATTTATGTATTTTTTGTTTACAATGCTCACGAAATATGCACAGACAATAATATTTTTGTTAACCCTTTTCAGAAAATTTTACTCACTTCAGACCTTAAAGTCTTCTAATTTAAAATATTTTGTATTCTTTCGTTTTACGTAATCAACTTACCACTAGTTTTGCTTCTGGTGGTGCTTTAATAACTATAATAATTTGATCCTTAAACAGATCGACATTTAATAGATCGCTGTGCGTCACATACGCCAATTGATCATTACGTGATATTTCACCATGCAACTCATTACGTATTTCATCAATCAACATATTCAATTCATTTTCCTTCTGTTCGAGTCGTTCATTCTCTAATTTAATATCATTCGAGCGTTCCGATGTCAACAGTGAATTGCCACATTTCCATTGTATATTATTTTTTGATTTCTTCTCCAATATACCAATGCCCTCCAAGACATTTGTAATATCGTATATACGACGTTTTTGTACGGCCAATTTAGCTGAGGCGTCATTCAAATCGACCACGCCATCTGGAGACTCTTGCAGAAGATCAACAAACTTTTTTGTCAAAATACCTAAAGAGGTATCAGCACGATTACCTTCGGGTGTGCGTTTAGCCAAGGAGCCTGTATTGTTGTTCCCGTGGCTATTGGAAGTTGCTGAGCCGATTTTATAAAGAAAATTTGGTGCCATTAGTGCTGAAGATGATGATGTCGAGGAGGCTGATGATGGTGGTCTGGGCGGTTGTGGTGATGGGGTGGCAAAATTTAATGAATGCTGCTGATGTTGAATTTGAGGTGTTTGCTGCTGTTTGTTTGAACGTATAACCACATTTTGCTGTTGTGATTGTTGCTGTTGCTGCTGCTGCTGCTGCTGATAAGGTGATTGATGTTGTAGACTGTGCTTGGCCTGTTTCTTGGGATGACTATCACTCATAGGTATACGCCGTTTTACCTTAAAAAAGTAAATAAAATATTACAAAAAAGAAATTGTTATTACTTAAGGCTAAGCAAACAGTCTTGCAAGCATTTTTAAAGCGATACAATTGTTTGAATCAAGAGAATTTAGATAAAATCAGCGGTAGCCATACGGTTATGTTTTCTAACGACGTGTTTTTTTGTCGGAGTGTCACGAATTATAATAAAGTAAAAAGTAGCTGCTGTAAGACGCAATTATTAACTTTATGAAATATTGCATTATCATTATCGGCGAGCGATATAGAGCTCTGATCTTCTATTATTTGGAGCCCTTATATATATAGCGATTAAACGCCTTTGTCTGAATTAGGTTAAACAAATTGGAAGACTTGGCTACATCCGAACCAACCACAGCAGTTACATAAAGTCTGTTAAAGATAAAATTATGTTCGAAATGTTAAATTACAGTGTTGTACATCTCTGTAAAAGCATAAATTGTGTCATATAGTTTAACGTGTCAAAATAGAGCGTGATCTCTAACACATGTTATATTTCATGAGGTATACTATGTGTATTAGGGTGGCCACTAAAAGTCGATGTCGAAATCTTGTCGCTCTAAACCCTCCAGATTATGCAGAAAATTTAAAAGCCGAAGTTTTAGCAAGATCGGAGTACGTTAACATGTACTACTGGGTGGTCAAACCTTCGAAAAGTACGATTTTTTGCCTGTTTGGCGGCGTCTTTTGGCCGTAACACCTAAATGACCAATACCTATCACACGATCTATGCATCAAATTAATGGTAATGTTTCTCTCTTTAAATTTATGTATGGACAATATATTTTGAGATTTTTGAGCTCTAATAATAAAAAACGTGACCTAATGCCTTTTAGAACACACTTTCGAAATAAGTCACTCATTTTGTTGAAGTGGACAAAGCAATTGTCTGATTTTATTTATTTAAAAATAATTTTTTATGCAACATATGCATATTCCATTGAGCTGAGCAGAGGCCTTGCCTTAGCTATGAAGATAAATAATTTAATATAATTACTTAAATAACTGCCAATTATCATACCATTTTTATTTTAGAAATTATGCGTACATTGTCATAAGTAATTATTACATTATATTCATATATTCTAGTTGATAGGTATACTATGTATTATATTAAAGTGTATACCATACGCTTAAGTGTATGGTACACTTCAAAACACAATTTACTAGTGCATTTTCAAAGTATATTTATATTAAGTACACGCAAGTCTACAACAAATACAACATTAGAACAACAACAGACATTTTGTTTGTGTAAAATCATGTATTATGTAAAAAACAGTTCAGAGACGGCAAAGTGGGTAACATTTTTATCAATTTTCTAACTAAAAAATTAATATGAATTTTACTTAATTATTATAAAAAAAGCAAGAGAATGACTTTTTAATGACTATGTCAATGTAAAATTAAACAAGAATTCAATAAAAGGATGTTCAATGCAACCTGAATTGGAGAAATGTAATTTGAATATTTCGTTAACCATCCCTGATCGAACATAATAAAAATTAAAAGAAACACGTGAAAAAAAGAGAAATGTATAGCAAAATAAAAACAAATGTAAACAAATTTTGACACAAAACATGATAAACACGCACACCAATAAAACTATCAGCTGAACTCCTGCATGTACTTGTTATAGATATACTTTGTGCATTTTCTTCTTACCCTTTTTAATAAGGTTTTCAGTAAGCTTTGTTTTTTAAATTGATTTAAAACTTTGTTTACAATTCTATTTTAAAGAATATAAAAAACGAACTTTTGTAAAAATAAACTTTTGACAGCTGCTCTACACATAAGAAAATTAAGCAACAAATAATCAGCTGCCGCAAAGATGCCAGATGCCACCTGATAAAATTAAGTCGCCTTGGGTCTGCCCATAGTAGCCGATGTAGCAACATGAGTGTTGTTAGGCCACACTCCGGGATTTTCTTTGAGGAACTCAGGCTTGACTCTAAAGCGTTTGAAAAAGCGCATAGTATCTACCTGGTGTGACTAGGCATGGCAATCCTTCATTCAAGACTTGTTCTATGTGCTCTTTTTTGAATTTCGGGTTTATAATTCTTAGGAAACTCTCCACCTCGTCCTCGCTCGCAGCTAGAAGTTTTCTTGCCATTTCTGATTTTACGGTGTCTGATAATGTTTCATCAAAAATCGCAATTAATTTTAGAATTTGATCAGTCCTTTGTTTAAGATCTTATCATCGATTGACTTGTACTGGATCAAACTTTGTAACAGTTAAAGATCTGGTTTGGGAGCTATACGAGCATTGGGTGCGTTGAACCAGCATTTAAAATAAATTCTCATTTTGCTGAACTTCGAACCAAGAACTTCGAGTCCAATAGACGGATTAATAGAAAATAGTATACTATAGGTATGTGAAATGAAAAGTCGAAAATATCCGCCTGGAATTTCTTGTACTTTGTCGCTAGCTCTTTCTGTTGTTTTTTCTCTTCCATTCTAGGCAGCATGAGTTCAACTCCAGTCATAGAGCCCGGACGGCCCTTCTTCCTTTGTTTCAAAAGAAACCCCTTATCGTCTTCTTATGTCATTAAAGTCCGGGCGTCTTGATAAAGCGACATCAAAAAGATCATCCAACTTGTTGAGAAATTCTTTGATTTCTTCCTTCGTAGTTTGCGTTATTCTAGTCTTTCTGTACGTCTTTCTACTAGGCGTGAAGTTTCTTGAGCTTTGGTATTACATCTCTCGCGTGCTTTGTTGGAATGCGAGCTTTTCTCCAATAAAGAAATGCTTCTCGAACAGTCATTTTGGCGGACTCTCTGAGATTTTATTTCACTACACACACTTGATAGAAAAAAGTTGCCAAAACTTGGCGGTTGGCGGGTAGTTTACAACTAGTGATTTGGTGCGCCGCATAACTGACAAGAAAAACTCTATCTTTACTTCTGCTTCTTATGGCAGAATCACAAGGTGTGGAGCGAACTACAGCAAAAGCACACACAAGCACAACTTGATGAAAATAATTTTACAACTGATAGCAAATTTATAAAATATATGTACTTTGGTATAATACAAACAAAAATATTCAAACAATATAATGATAAAATGCAATTACTCACAACACTACTCAATTATTAGATGAAGCGATACTTTGCAACTAACTAGAATTTGCAGAGAAATGAGCTTCTAATAATTAAAATCGGACCTGTACTTTGTCGACTACAACAAAATGAGTGAATAATTTCGGAAGTGTGTTCTAAAAGGCACTAGGTCACGTTTTTACTATGAAAGCTCAAATATCTCAGTTGGACTTAAAGAAACGGTAATATTGACCATATACAAAAATAAAGAGAGGACAGGCAAACAGTCGTACTTTTCGAAGCTTGTACCACACAGTGGCATGTGTTAATGTACTCTGATCTTGATTAAACAATTTGGAGGGTTCGGAAATAAAAAAACAGAATAAATGCATTCAATGTTTCATTAAACTTTCTTTATCTGAAATATTTGTTATTTTATTACGTTTTTTGCTTCTCCTGTAAAATAAGAAAATTCAGAAGATTTTTAATAGAAAAAAAATATATATGGCTAATTTTTTGTCATTACTACTACTCTGAGAGTTATTTGTATTTTAATTGAAATACAAAATGCAAAATTTGTTACACTGAAACTGACAAAGCGATTAAAGGTGCTACAAAATTAAAAATAATTTACAAATTGTTCTTACCTTGTAATATTGTGTCATATCGGTAGGCCTAAATTTTTGTGGGTTTATTTGTTGTTGTTGTTGCGAGGCAGGTATTGTATTAGAAGATATAGAAACAGCAACTGTTCCCGAAGTGGGTGTTGAAGTTGAACATAAAACTGTGGCATTTGTCGACACAGTTGGAGGTGTTAAAGTGACGCCATAACCATGATCTAACAAATGTGTAGCCATGTTAGTGGTATTGGGTGCATTGTGTTGCTGTTGTGGTTGTTGCGATTGATTTGTTGTCATAAAAATTCTTGTTGTTTTAGCACTAGAAGAACCCCTTGTTGAAGCCGATGCTGAAATGTTTGTGTTGTGTGTCTTTGTGCCAGTTGAGTTTTCACAAAACAATTTTCGTATAGCACTTGATGTTCCCGTTGTCGATACAGAAGAGTTAGTTGTTGTTGTACCCACATTTTGATTGACTTGGTAGAGATTGCTATTGGGTGCAGCATTGGCATTTGTTGTTGTATTAATGAAATATTTTGACATTGTACGATTTGAAACGTCTAAAACGTTTTAATTTTCTCTCTCTCTCTCTCTCCCTCTTTTACCCTGTCTTTTTTCTTCTCTCTGTCTTTTTTTTGTTGGTTATTTAGTTACTTCTGCTGACCTTTACGTGTTTTTTTTTTTTGCTTTTTTAACTAATTTTTATTTTCTTACAACTTTGTGCTTAATAGGCTCGTTTTTGTTTTTGCTCGGCTATTCTTAATATTTGCTGATTTCTTAAAATATGTATTACTTTTACTTTTAAGTTTTTGAAAGTATTCTTTTTTATTTATATTTTACTTAAATATTTCATTTAATAGAACTGGAGTAGTTTTTTCTTTTGTTTTTTTTTACTAGGAGAAGAATACAAGGGAGATAATTTTTCTTTGCTTAAAATCAACAGTTCTTTTCGAAATTTTATAGTTGTTGTTAAAGCATTTACATAAAAAAGAAATATTTAAACATTCAACTTAATTGAATTTCCAGCTGTTCGTTTGAGAGAAAAAGAAAATCTGCAGTTCCTCTTGAAATCATTAATTATTTAGATTTGCTTAATTGTTGTAGTTGTTGTACTTTGAGAAAGTTGTTTGTTTTTATATTTTTTAATGTTTCCTAACTTCTAAAATTAGCACCTAAGGATTCCATTATATCTGTAAGGAAATTAAAAACATATAATTTAATTTAAAGTGATTTAACATTACGGAAAAAAGTAAAATATAGAAAAAAGTTCGTTTTTTTTTGGGATTTAATTAACCCAAATTTTAGTCAAGCCAAGTTTTACATTAAGTTTTACATTAAATACAACTTGGCCTGAAACTTTTGCTTTAAAGCTTCTCAACAATTTTTTCAAGAACAATATTTTTTTTGGTATTTCAAAAACGTACTGATCAAAGCAGTATTATGCGAGGTATTCATGTATTCTTTTTTATTTTCTAGTTACGCCCATTGGTTACATCAAATTATGTTTTTACTATTTACTACCATAACGAACTTATTTATAAACATTTTGAGGACCTTATCTGCTCCGTTTTTCTTCATTTGTTTTGTTACAGTTGAGTGTTTCACATAAAGTTTATTGATAAAAATTCCGTCAATGGGTATTCAGTCAAAGAAATTTAACACAAAATAAGAAAGTGTTGAGACATTCCAATAATCTAAACTGGTTTTATTTTTCTCTTCTTTGCTACACAAAGTTGTTTGTAAATATTTTCAAGTTTGAGAACTAACTGTAAAAATAAAAGTCAATAAAAAGGAACAAAAAATTTCCTGACATATATTTTAATAATTATGCAAATATGTATGTTCTTGCCAATTCACATATTTTTATATAAATTACTATTTAAGTCGAAACGTTTTAATATAATTTGTTTTAATTAAAAAAAAACATGTACGTAACCTATAAAATCCACAGAAATTGCTTTATAATTATTATACGAGATATGATTTAAAATACTTTAGGAGCCATTTTTTGCGCTGAAGTTTTATGTTAAACCATAGTTGCCATATAAAACTGATAGAAAATCGTCAAAGTTTGCAACAAAATAAGATGATCAACGCTCTGTACTCTTGCGCCTAATCGTACTTTTTCGGTTAAACGCGTTGCCAGCAACATTTGATGAAATTTAAAACTTGACGATTTTTTTATTTGACGAACAACTACTTGATCATCTCAAATTGTAATTGTTAAAAATAACCTTAAAAAGCCGAGATACTGATTTGTGCGGAAGAAAATAATTTATTTTATATTTAAATATTACTTCATTCAAGAGTTTTTCTTCTACAAAACTACAGTCTGGTTGGTTTTCTAACAGACCATGGGGTTTCAATTACAATTACTCGTAATGTGTAATTGAATATTTTCAAATCAGGGACTAAAATCAATTACAATTATATGTAATTGCAATTGAAAAATTTCAATTACAATTACTTGTAATTTGTAATGCAACATTTTTAATTGCACAATACATGCAATTGTAATTGGAAATTTTTTAATTAATATGTAATTGAAAAAACTCGATTTCAATTACAAATATGAAATGTAATTGTAATTAAAAAATTCAATTACAATTACATGTAATTAAGACATTGCATGTGTAATTAATTACAAAATGTAATTGACGTTCCCCAGGTCTAATTGCTAATATATGATAATGAAAGATATTTTGAAGCGCACTTCTGCAGTTTAATGGGCGATTACAGTTCTTAATTGTTGTTGCTTTAGCTTATTCTCCAAAGATTTCGCTCTAAGCGTGTTTTTTCTGATTACTGATCCTTCCTTAGCAACCTTAAACAAATGAAAGTCTATCGAGCTAAAAGTTAACTATTTTACAGTAAAAAATAGTCAATGCAAAAGTTTCATTCTTCTATAATTCCAAAAATTTTACAAAAAATTAAATATTTATTTAAAAAAAAATTTTTGTTCAATATATCTTCTGAAAAAATCAAATTAAAGAAAAAATCGCAGAATCGCCAAAACGTTTGTTTTGACTGCAAAGGGATTTAACATGAGGATAAATGTTAGATCTGGTAACTTTTTACTTATATAGGAAAGTGAAAAATTTGTTAATCCATTTAAATATTTTTGTTTTGAACAAAACTATGCAAAAATGTCAATAAACTTTGCAAAGAATAAAATAAAATAAAAACACTCTTTTATTTAAAAATGGAGTTTGCTTCTTTTTTTTTTCTAAGAGTAGACAAATTTATTGAAAGAGCGAGCTTTGCCTGTCTTAATCAACAATTTGTATGGCATTAAACAGGGTTTAACATATTAATTTTAAAGTATATGTACAATGCTTTTAGGTTTGTTCGTTTGTTTTTTAAAAGAAGAAATTTAAGTTGATCTAAACAATTTGTGTTTTATATATTGTTATTTTCCTAAATTAAATTATTTTTGTCTTCTTATATTAGAGCATAATAATTTTATGATAGTTTAATATTTTAAAGAGAAGCCGCCAGTGATTTTTTTTTGTTTACAAGTCCAAACAGGTCCAAACTAAAAACGAAAATATTATACATATAGTCGTTTGCTAGAAAAAATGTCCTTTATGTTTAATAAAAATAAATTAAAGCACAAAGATTTTAATCTGCAAGTAATTTATAACAAATTTAAGCAGGAAACAATTTTTATAAGCTTTTTAGTGTTAAAATGGCATTCCACTCATAAGTGAGATGAAGTATGCCGCGTTAAAGGCCGTGTCAGATAAAACTTTATCGCTTTGTGTGACGTTTCAAACTTTGAAAAATAAAGCGTATAACGCAAGAGGTATGTCACAATAAAAACTTTAACAGCGCCTAATTATTGCTTTTTTTTATAAGCTTTTCTTCCATAATTTTCTAAAAAAAATAATAAAGGAAGAATATATAATAAAAAATATTTTAAAATTCTTAACTCTTTTATGTTCGATTTTGCCAAAAATAATATACAAATGTATAGCAGCTAATTGTCAAAGCGCGCAAAAAGATGAGTGTTGCCCAACTTTGCGCTTTGCTTTACGTTAAAAGTGCTTTATGTGGCATACTTCATATAAGTTCGTGCATTTTATCTTAGATGTCAAAGCGAATTTGCAACGCAACGCAAAGCAAAAGTTTTATCTGACACGGCCTTAAATATGTAAAGACGTAATGTGTTACGTCGTTAAATGTTTGTAAATATGTTTAACGTAAGGCATAACTTCATTAAATACTTAAAGATTTATTTATGTTTTTTACATTTGGGACATATTTTTTTTTTTTTTGGAAAAAATTTAATTGCGTCATTTGATATTGTGACAACTATTGGTATCTTATAGATCCGAATGCCGCCATTTTTAAGATTTTTATCATCTTTATTATTCAGCCGTATACAGCGGAGAAAGAAAATTAGAATTACTGTTGGTTATTGTTGTTTTTGCTTAAACTTTGATTTTTGTCTTTGCTTTATTGTTTGGACATAAATCTTTAGTTTATTTAAAATGTTTTTCAGAAGTTTCCTGAAGAGTTAAGTAAGCGGTAACGAAATGGCCATCGAGACATGCTTTGACCCTCAGTAATCAATGTCGCTGATTTAAAAAAATTAATCGGGAAAATAGCACGAAAAACGATTTTTTCGAAAATTAATTAATATAAAAAATTCCCGTTGTTTAATATAATATTAAAAAAAAAAAACTTAATTTTGTAAGGTTTTTTCTAATGTTGGCAACATTTAATGTGTAAATAATATAAAATTACTGAAAATTTATTAAAAAAAAACAATTGTACAACTGTAATATCATAAGCAGCGAACAAAGCTAATCGGCTCAAAATCGTTATATAAATTTTTCCGCCATCGCAGTCTTGTGCCGACTGAAAGCTTTTGTAAATCCCATATATTTAATTAATATATAAGTATGTATGCTTAGAGATTAGCAATTAAAAAAGTTTTTTATTATGTTGGTCTCTCCACATAAACTTTGTTGCGTATTTCTCCACCATAAAAATAATTAATATCTCTTTTGTTGCGTTTCGTTGTGTTTGCCTTTTAGCCACATTCGTAGAGATTATGCTATTTGAATATTGACTATCAGCATCTCCACATGTGTTTGACTTTTTATTGAATACTTAGAAGAATTTTTAAATGATAAGATAAGAAATAATCTTCTTTTTATACCCTTCATCACAAAAAGTTGTGAAAGGGTATATCTAAGTTTGTCATTCCGTGTGTAATTTTTACAATATCTATTTCCGACACCATAGAGTATATATACTCTGACTTCTTATTAATTGAAATCGTGTTTGCCGAGCAAACTTTATTTGACAACAAAAATAAATATGTCAATCCATCAGATATAGTGTCAAAAGAGGTGTTATTGGAAATCAGCTTGATTGGTCCATTTCCTTCGAGATAGCAGGCAAAACTCCACGCCACTAAAACGACCGCTGTTCTTTGAACTATTTGACAGCTGATATATGACTAGTTTATATGATTTATTTTATCAAAATAATTGTTATGTTCGCGAAACTCATTGTACAAAACCTAAATTTTACGGTCACATACATCAATAAAAAGAATTGTGGCATTTGCAGTGAAGATAATCGACATGCCTTTTCGAAAAACCTTTACATTCATAGAAATTCACTGTCTGGTGCACATTAAGCCATAACGGTGAACGTTACTGAGATACTATTAAACCTTTTCCACACCCAAGTGGCTGCTAGAGTTATTCTTTTTGACATGTGGTTTCCATTTAAAGAAGTTGCATTTGATTAAGCAATTAATCTTACGTAATGGTTCTGTAAGTCTGTATATCATAAACTAGAGACGATTAAGCTTTTGCAAAAAACATTCAGCTAGTAAAACATGTTAAAATTTGACAAAAAAAAAAAGAAAGAAAAAATGCAATATCTAAAAGCCTGCCACGATGGCCACATTCCGAAATAATATTTAAACATCAAAGGCATGATAATTTTTCTTTGTTAGTTTGTTTTATTTTAGTTTAAACTTTAAAAAATACATCCATTACATGTACATATCGTTGGTCTTATGTAGAAAGGAGAAGGTAAAAACATAATACGAACCGACCGACCGTAGTTATCAAAATACAATATGTATACATCTTTACATACATTAAAACTGTAACGGGATCATTTCTGTACATGAAATTTTTTTGTTGGTGTAGTTAGTAATCAATATGTACTGTCTGCCCGTCTGTACTCGCATCACGTAAACGCTGCTTAATGGATTTGAATAAAATTTTGTGAGGAGGTCCCTTAGCACCCTGGTTCAAACATTGAATACTTTTGTATCTATTATTTCGTAGAGGAAATATAGATACAAATGTGAAAGTACCCAGTTTTGGTATAAGGGCACTAAAACAGTTAGTTGTCAGCACATTTTATTTTTTTTTAGATGAAAATTGTTAACACTGTTTACAGAACTCTACAATAATTATTTAAAAACAAAATTTTCTTAATTTGAATTTTAAGAAAATTGGAAATGACACGCTAAATAAGTCAAAGGCACTGCTAGTGTAAAACATAAATGCTTATATATAAATGGTATATTTGTTTAAAAAATATTGGAATTACTAAAAACTCTGTTTGGAAAAAATGCGTCTAGGGCCTTTCTACATTTTCTTTCTAAACGAATTTTACCAAATTAAAAACACAATTTTTAAAAGACTTTTTCAATTAATCGTTGTTGCAAAAAAAAAAAAAAATATAAAAAAAAAGTGAACAATTGGTAAAATCAAAAGTATGGTTATTTGTTTTACATACGTTTAAAAAATTTTTGTTATTCAAAATATTTATATTTTTTTCTTTCTTATACACACCACCCTTCTTTGAATTGTAGTTCATTATAGTTTGAGTAGTAATTTCTTTACTAAAATTTTTCAAGTTAATACAATGAGTTAAAAAATACTTCTAAAATCAGATCACTTTTTTGATATAAAATTAGTTTTAAAAACTCCCCCAAAATACAAAAATATATAAAATAATATGAAGGAACAACAACAGCTACTAAAAAAACAAGAGAGTCCCACAAAAACAAAATCTTAAAAGAAGAATGCGCTGATCTTACACAAATTCATACACAGAAATTGTTCAAGGTTGCCAACTTTTTAGACGATAAAATGCTAGATTAGGACTTTTAAAGTGGCTAAAAAAGCTAAGTTTCAAGTATTTAATAACTAAAATTACACTTACTTTAATAAGCCTTAAAACTAAATTTACAAAATAAAAAATCAAACATTAGCTACAGCTTATTTAGTAACTTGTACAAATGTCGCAAATATATATAATAGATGAACCCGGTGTGCTTCGCTACCCCCCTCGTTATTAAATAAAATTAAAAGTATTGCGAAAATTTAATGACGATTGGTCCAGTAGTTAAGACTATATTACGATTTTTTTGGGGGTCCCACCCACTTTTCTCCTGGTACGTATTCCTAATTATGCCAATACCATATGTACCAAATATCGTCGACGTAGGTCAAAAATATGGCCAAAATATGGCGATTTAAATTTTTGGGTTATATGGGCGGTGCCAAGCCCCTTTGTCCAATTAAAACTTCATATAGCCTATTATTCCTTCCAGAGTCACAGTAACATGCTGTGAAAATTTCAGGAAGATCGGTCCAAGGGTTTGGCCTCCTATATAGCACAAACAAACAGATAGACATCATTTTTATATATATAGATAACTTTAAAAATGTGCTTATGTGCCCAGTCTTTCCTGCCAATCACATGAAGCATATAGAAAAACATAGATATTGAACAAAAAACTACTTTTTAAAGCTTGCCGAATAATGGCTAAATTGGCAACCTTGATATTGACCCACAGTAATTTGAAATAAAACCTCTTTTTACTCTCTCTATATTTAATTTTTTTTGTACATCTTTAATTTTGTTTTCTCGTCTCCAGCAAGCAATTTAAAACTTTTTAGGGATATCATACTCATACATATTTTTTAAAAATCTTTTTTTGATTGCTCGTCCATATATCAGTTTTCATCTTTGTATGTTTTGTTTCTTAATAATAAATTTCTACTTGACAGTCTCTTGGTTTTCTTCATTCATGTAATCCGAGTTGAAAACATGGAAATCTAAGAACTTTTATGTTGATAATTTTTGTTTTATCAAAATTTTTTCGATAAATATTTCTTTTTTTTCAAATAGTTTGCTTGATTAAGTGGAAATTTTTAAATAAAAATGGGGGTTTAATATTAAATTGTGAACTTCAGGTAGGTTTTTAATATTGGTTTCGTTTTCGTTTCAGTTAAAAAAGGATAATATTACAAATTTGGTATAAAATTACAGAAAAGTGAAAGAATATTAATGCAAGAACGAACACAAAAAAACCAACAGAACTTACATTTTTGTCTTTAAAATATTTTCTTTAACAATATTTTTCGCTTGAAAGACATTCAGTAGGCGCCAGAAAAAAATTTAAATATTTAAGTCGCTGTTGGAATAGCCGTTTAAGAGAAAATCAGACGAAGCCAAAACTAGAAATACCCTCTTAAATTACATCAATTAAAATCAAATGGCCAGACTACCGGGCGATTGATCATACCTAAACTCAAATAAACAACCTTGTGTCCGGCCGAGTATTGCCAACGTAGAAAACTTATTAAAACTTAAAGTGAAGCCACAAAGGAATGTTCTTTCGCACAGAATTCCTTGTGAATTTTATTTTTAATGTTAACATTTCTTTTACCTCATAATATTAGGTCTGTTCAGTAAGTTTACTAGCAACAACTAGCAACGAGAGAGTAAAAAAGAAATTTTCAAAATTATTGTCCTAAAATTAAAAAAAGTATATGAACACTTTCTTCACTAAAAAAAAAAAAATAGCCAAAAAATTGTTGTGGCTTTGGGAATAACACACAAGACTTAAAAACTGTACGGTATGACCATTAAATAGTACTATTTTTAAAGTAAATAGACTAAGTGAAAAAATGTATAAAGCACTAGGCCACCATAAGTCAGCAAACTGCTGTCAACCACATGGAAAAATTGAAAATAATACTCTAAGTAACCAAACAGCTACGTGATTTGAAAAGCGATCGTGATGTTTAAGCACATCATTAATATAATTTTTTTTACGCAGTTAGTTCTAATAAATATTCTTATTGTTATTTAGGCGTAAAAATGTTTACATTAAAAATCATCTACATTTCATACATGTGTATAACTTATTTACAGAAAAATTGTACTATTCATATTAAATTTGTACCTAAAAACAGTACATTGCAATGAATGCATCATCACTGGCTTGTTTACTTCTATTTCTTTATAGACAAGCAAAGCTAGACGATTTTTAACCAATTTTCTGTTGTTTTAAGTTTTTTTTTTACTCTATACTACCCTTGCTAAATTAAAGAATTTTAATTGGCAAATACTTGCATTTTCTTCAATGTTACAAAAATTTCTTAAATCAGACAAAACAGAGGAAAAACAGATGTTTAATTAATTTTTGCTAGTAGAAATTTTACTAGCCAAAACTTGCAACAAATCTTTTCTCTCTCACATTTTTACATTCTTTTTTCACTCTCTCCTTGCCGGTTTTTCCAGCACGTGAACACGTTCTAGTAACAATTAGCAAAAATTAGTCACAGTTTTAAGTCACTGAACAGACCTATTATTATCTGATATTCATCGTTTAAATTTATGACTTTTTTTCATTTCATTTTGTGCCTTAGTTGGACAAAACGTGGCGTTGTAAGCTAATTTACTATTTGGCATGCATCAAGTTTGAAATTCTAAACATATAAACATCCTGTAGATTTTAAAGTTACGGCATTTAGTATAAATTTTAAATACACAGTAATATTTGTAATATGTTTTACTTATGTGACAGATGTAGTCAGCTGATCCCTAACAGGACCATATATCATTTAATTGCAACTTCTTTTTCAGTATGTTAATTAGAACAACAAACATAATAAGAGAGAGCAGAGCAAAGTGAATGGCAAGAAAATTTTTACAGTGTAATGTTGCTTAACACTTACTTAATGCAAATGATTTTTTTTTTCAATAACAACATTTACTTCATACAAATGTACAACAAAGTAAAACGAATAAAATAGTAAATAAATACTCTTACTTTAAGATAAATAAATCAACAAATTTAAAAAGGTTTACAAATTTTTATAAAAATTTTTTTTATTTGCAGTTTTTATTAACATGTAAACTGATATGTGAGTTTGCTACTTTTCCATTTATTAATTATTGCATTTAATTAAGTTCTCTAAGTCATACGTGTGATGGTAAAGTCAAATTTCTTATTTTTAATAAAAAACTCTCAGTTTGTAGTTAGTGTAGAGAAAATATTTAAAGTTTTTAATTTAAAAAAATAGTAAACAGTCAGTACTGATTATAAATTTATTATGTTTTTTTTTAATATACCTACTAAGCATACATAATTATGTACAGTGGGACTAAAAATGTTTACCTTTTCCATTACAAAAATTTCGTTAAAGTTGCTGTAAATACGAAACAAAAATAATTATCTAAATGCTTAACGAGGAAAAAGTTACTCCTCAAGCAAAGTGATTTATATCTGGAGGCTAAAATAAGAGAAGGTATAGAAGTGGGGAGAGGCTAAAGCATGTTAATATTTGTCAGATTCAAGTCTAAGCAAAAGCTGATTATATGGTCTAAAAAAATCCAATTTTCACTATTGTTAACTTGTAAGAATAACAAAGAGGCTTAAATTTGGTGTTGGTAACTTAAAAAACAGCGTGAATTGTAGGATAAAAACTAGTAAACAGCAAAAATAGTAATAATAATAATAATAAAAATTGTCATAGACTTGTTTTTTATTTTTTTTTTGAGTTGTTAGTATATTACGAGTAAATATGTTAAACTTTTGACTCATTAATATTAAGGAAAAATCGTTCAGCATATCTGCTCTGAAAGTCACAAATCTAGTCCTTGCAGATTAAAAAAGCTGGTTACGCTTCAATTGATCAACTTCTATCGTAAAGATTGGTGAAGAGATTCAGTGGATATCTCGGTTATCTTAGTGGTGAAGCTGTTGCTATTGCAATTCATGTATTTGGAGAAAAGCAGGAGGATTAGAAGAACAAGCTATATGACGATGAGATGGACGATTTGTCCGATAAAGACAGCAGGAAAGGCGACATGGATAAAATCAAGGAAGAAGGCAAAGTCGTCAACGCCATTAGCACCCCAGATCTTGCTGATCCAGTACATGTTGGTTGGTTAGAAGGTGTATAGAATGAGAATTTTGTATAACATATGTATGTGACATTAGTTATTCGCCTCTACAACACAATTAGAAGATACAAGGAAGTTGCTTTTTAAAGTAATTTTTTTAGATTCTGCCCGAAGTAACTTTCATGCGTAAGAGTTTTCCTGACGGAAGAGAACTTTAAGAAAAACAAATAAGAGTGCTATATTCGGCTATGCCAATCTACGATCAAAAAAATACTGGGCTGATAAAGATGACATCGTTTATTCGACGATGTCCGTCCACGTGTGGTCAAGGTTATAAAAAAGCATGCGCGATTAATTTTAAAATAATTACAAATGTGTTCTCGGTGAGTTTCGCACATTAAAATACTTGCAAGGTACGTAAATACATATAGCATATACAGTTATCTACATACATATGAATTAATACTTATTTTAATTGAAAAAAATTTCAACACTTAAAAATAAAAAAACCACAACTGAAGATAAATCAAAATTAAAAAAATTATAATAAAACATACTTAGTCGATGTACAAAGAAACATAGAGACAATTTTTATATGCCGTTTTTTAAAGGTGCTTTTGCTTTATATTTGATTATTTTGAGAAAACAAACAATTAAATACCGATAGGCCACAATCAGTTAATGAGATCATAGAATAATGAACAACAAAAAGAACCACAGAAAAAAATAAACACTTAAATAAAGAAAAAGTGTTAAAATATTAATTGTATGTTAAGTTTATACGATTATGAAAATAATTAACATTAATGTTATAGTATGATTGTATTTGCATTTTGCACTTAGTGCTGCCAGATTAATTAATCTTAATTTCAGCATTTTGTACGATTTTTAAAATATAAAGCACTCGAAGCAGAAAAGTCTGCAACGTAAAAAAAAAAATTCAAAATAAAACGGAGAAAATTCCATATGATAATTAAATTGATAATATCAATTAAAAATTGAGAAAATATCAAATGATAATTTAACATTAAGATGGAAAAAAGTTCAAAGTTTAGCGAAAATGTAACATAGACAAGAAATTAATAATTAATAAAATGGTTGATATTTGATATTACTTACTAAACTCACTAACAAATTGCTACATAGTGCCCATTAAGCTTGTGATCAACCTAACAGTATTTTTTGTGATAAAAAAATAACATAAAAAAGTAAAATTAAATTTATTTTCATGTATTGTTTTCTTAAAATCACGCTGTGTTTATATATTTTACATTAATAAAATAATAATAATGTTAAGGTGAACGCCGGTACTAAATCCTTAATAATTTGTTTGGGGACAACATTTGACTATAAGGCAATGAAGTGAAACAAAGCAGCTACTTGACAAAAGCAAACGCCCTCAATTTTTTATAAACTATTGACTACTTATTTTCTAATCTTTAAAATAAGTATATATTTAAGAATCTTCTGTTACTCATTAGTACATATAATCTCTAAAAGTACTCCACCGACATTTTTGTTTTTGTTACCTATGGTCACTGACTTTATATAAGACCCAATATTTGACAATGTTTCTGAGGTGGTAATTTTTTTAAAAGCTAAAATTGCTGCATCGATTTCCAAAATTTTTACTGTATTTGCTAAAAGTTAGACAACAGCCATTATGCCACTGCCTGGGCTGAATATAGTAAGCTAGTAATTTAATCCAGCATTGCATCTTAATACAAGAAAGACTATTGTAATATTGTGAAATTGTGCAAATTTTGATCTCAATCTTCATATCATTAAAAAAAATTAAAAATATTAAAATCAAATATATAATTCTTATTTAATGATAAAGTATTAACGTAAGTCTGGCAACGCCTATTAAAATTTTTATGAACATTGAGTTTTATAGCGCAAATCAAGAAACAAAAAGTATTTCCAAAGTCTTAAACTTCTCCTTTCTTTCTCGCCTTTCCTCTTACAAAATCGGCAAGAAAAAATTACTTGAGTAAACACATTCTTTTAGAACATCGTTATTTGAAGACCCGCCCTATGTACGCGATGAGACGTTTTGTAGCAGTTGTTTAAAGTTTAAACAGCAGCAACAGTAGCCAGGCACAATAAATTTGCGAACAATAACCTAAGTCAAGGTCATTCATTCTAAATAAAACAATAGATGTGTGTTAAAGAGTATCTATCGTTGACAAATAAAAATCGTAGATTAAAATTGTAGATAAAATAAGAAATTCAATTAAATTTTAAACATTTTGGTTTTAATTTTACTTTAAAAAATAATAATAATAATAATAACTCTACTTAAAATTATAAATGGAACATTTTCGAATCATTTTAAGTACAAAACTTAAACATTAGGGCAATGTGAACCTTCAGTGGGACTTATTGTTTTTTTTTCTTCGAAGAAGAGAAATAGCACTTCAGGCATAACCTATTTAGCTATTTTTAGTAACCGTACTACATTCTTTAGGAAAGGGATATTAAAGAGACAGACAGGTGCTAAAAGGAGATAGATATAGCCATTTCATTAATTAATTTACTTCGCCAGCGAATATGCTATAAAGTAGTATCGATGAAGGAGGCTGCATGTTTTAATGTTAATTCTGAATATGTATTTATACCATTAAACAGAAAAAAAACATTTTTAATTTTTGACTGCCGCAAGGGTTGAACTCAGGGCAACCAGATTTGTAGTCAACTTGCTTACCACCTTGACAAGAGCAGTCCCAATAGGGACTGAAATAGATATTTTTTTATAAGAGTTTTTATATAAACCGAAATTTAAAACCTATTCCGAAATAGCTCTTCTTCAGATAGTTTCAAGCTCAAACTCAAAAGATTAATTTTTTTCAAATCGATGCATGGGTTAAAAATATCTCACACTTTTTAAAACCAGTTTTGTCAGATTAGGCGATTTATCCACACAATCGGCGATTTTATTTTTAAAATGAGGATGAAAATTTTAGTTTGGGGATTGATGAATTCTTTGAGGATATATTTTGCGGTTTGGGGATTAAGAGGTTTTTTGAGAATTGTTTAAAATTATGGTTTTTGGTTTTTGTAACTTTACTATTGTTAAACAAATTTTACGTTCTTGCTATGTACAAGTTTCCTTGTATGCTAAAACAAAACATTGTTAAAAATTGTGACATTTAAGTCTCTCCGTAAATTTAAAAAATGACCTTGCTTTTTATCAGCAATGAACTCACTCAAAACGAAAATAAGGAATAAAATGCAAATCGAGCTGCTCGAATTATTATTAAAATGAATACACATTTTAAAATAAAACATCTTGTTGTGACACTATAGTTTTATTTTCCGAAATGCTGCAAATGTTTAACTCCAAAAATATGTAACAAAAAATTCCTTTACCAACGAGATAGAGCATTTTGATGTCAGAACTTTTCGATTTTGTTAATAAACTAACTAATATATTGCACTTGATCAACAAGAAGGTATTAACTCGAAAGTTTTAAATTTTAAGTAGAGGTGAAAAAGGTTTGTGGTTACATTTTAAGAGAATTTGGAAATCCAAATACATCAATCATAGTAAGCAAATTCGATTAGAAAATATATTTTTATTTTAGATCTGTGCAAGTATTGCAAAAATATTATTTTTTGAGTTAATACAATTTTTCTGAAATATGTCGATAATAAATAAAACAAATTTTATCAACAAAACAGTATTGACTCAAAAAAATAATAAATAAAGAAAAATGTTGATTACTTTTACTGTGAAAAAAGGATCAATTCAAAATACTACATTTCTTATGAAAATATACCATTCAGTTCTATTTTAACTTTTTGTTAATATGAAGGTAGTCACAGCATAAAGAGTTGTCGGAATGCGTTGAAATTTTTACAGTAGCGTAGTGAATTTCTTGCAAATACAATATTAAAAAACATATGTTAATATGTTTTTTTTTTTTTGGTTCATGAAAATTAAATACAAAAATATTCTATTTTTTCTCTTGCGTATTTACTGTTTTAAGAGCTGCCATTTTAATCGTTTTTTCCGGTTTAAAATAATTTTGTCTGGTAAAAATTGCACAAACATGACATCGAATGTGTGAAAATTGTATTGAGAAATTATTTTGACAATAAAAATTTTTGTTCTGTAGAAAATTTTCTCTACAATTATTTTTATATTTTTTCTGTAAACTGCTTTTAGCCACCATTTTTTCGATGTGGGGATGCGAGTGGCGAAGTTGAAATTTACGCGCGTCAATTCTATAATATTTAAAGTTTTCAAAACTCCCGGAAAACTTTCCAAGTTAAAATACCCAATGACTGGTCTATATGACCTTAAAAAATCAACAGTTGTCGATGTTAACATAACTGTATGCCGTTGGCTTGGCAGTTCATCAGCACATTTGCCATGTACAATAATTCTTAACTCGCTATTATTAGCAGTGCGGTCGGTCTCCACTGGTTGTCAAAAGGCCCGTTTATAGGAAATAGTAGAAAGGTAGATGTAAACTTCATGTATGATCAGACCGAATTGAAATTAGTTAAATTTGATGTTGTTACGTTTTAAAGTTAGTGCCTATGGGCCAGCGATTATGCCATCTTAGTGATGAAAACGCGCGGCGAATAAAAATTTCTCAAACACTAGTTACTTCAAACATTGACCTAAAACATTGCAAGTTTGACTGCTATGTTCGGCTATGCTGAATCTTATATACCCTTCACCATCTATGTAAATTTAGTTTAGTGAAGTAACTCCCATCTAAAAAGCAAATATTGGGGTGACAGAGAGTTAAAAAATAAAAAAAAACTGGTACTGCATATATATAAATTTACATAAAAATTCCATCGACTCTTAATGGGTTAAGCATTTTATAAAATTTTAGTATTTCCTTAAAGTAACCTTCAAAAGCTTTAAAATGATATCCATATTTATATTTTAAAAAATTTGAAAATTTCAGAGCCTGATTATAATTCTCTATCGCCCCATATATTTATTTTTTTTGATCTGAGTTAATTATTGTTCCATATGACATGAAAACAATAGAGGTGTTTTGCCTTGAAGGACATGCTGATTTCCAATGGCACCTCTTTCGACACTATGTCTGATCGATTGACCTAATTTTTTTTTTGTGAAATCAAGATTGCCTCGGCAACACTAACACGGACGGACATCGCACAATCGACTTCGCTATGCATAAGACGTCAAAATATACATATATACTTTATGGGGTCGGAAACGGATATTGTAGATATTACAAACGTATGACAAACTTATATATACTCTTTTTCGACTTTTTGTGGTGAATGGTTTAAAAACTCAACTCAATTTATTGTTCAAACAACAAGCAAATTTGTAAGCGGGATAATTGTTTCTTTCCATTACAAACCTGCTTTATTTATGAGAACTCTTCTGAGTATTTATTTATTTTTAGCACTTTAGCAAGCCACTACAATTATTCATGAATAATTAATAAAAAATTTACATAAAATAGCCAAACGAGTGCATTTTCAATCTAAATATTGCTTCTTAAAGGTCAAATATTGCGATTAGTCTATTCTTATCCAATGTTTTAAAATTTATTTACTTTAAGTATAAAAAAAAATTTTAATCCTTTTTTTGAAAATCTATAATTTTTAAAAAACGTACCACGGTACCACTGATATGTATGTACTAAGTTTAAACTTAATGTTACAATAATAGGTACACTTCACTTCTTAGCTAGACTAAAATCGGTAGTGGTGTCCAATTAAATATAAAATTGGATATAATTTGTAAACATTTTTTTACGATTTTTATATAAATTTTACGATTTTCTATTTTAATCTTACTTGGAATTTTTCTATACCATTGAAATTAAATTGGAATTGTTTGAATTAATGACAAAGAAAAAATTTAACTACCATTTAATGCTAATGATTTTATTTTGATAATCAATTTTTTACTAATGGTAATGAAATTTTAATGAAATCGTTTAATTACTAATTACAATTGATTAAAAAATAATTGTTTTTATGAAACACAAATTTTTGATGGCAGGATCTTAAAAAAACTATGCATAGATTTGTATTTGAGAATATTAATAATTTTTCATATAAAGTGAGATAGGTGTAAAAGTTAATGTCTGGGATCTAAAGTCACTTAACACTACAGCTAGCAGATCTAATTACTTACACGTAAACAAAAATATGTTCTCATAGTGTCTCAATACCCTTAAATATTTAAAGACATTTTAAGATATTGAATGATAATGATTTAAAACCATTAAATCATTAGACAATTATAATACTTTTGTACTAATTATTAATGAAACCTTTTCATTAAAAACATTTCTTTAAGATGCATTTAAACAATTTATTTAATTTTATTTTTCCGTGATTTAATTTATCTTAATAATTTTCAAAGCGCCCGTGCATAGAACAGAAATAAATTATCGTAGTGTTTTGTGATATTTTATTTTTTCATCATCTTTTAACTGTGCAAAAGATTCGAAAAAAAGTCAGCCGTGTACAGTGGATAAAGAAAATAAAATCATTGCTGATTATTGTTGTTTTTTGTTTAAACTTGAATTTTTGTCTTTACTTTATTTTTTTGAAAAAATCTTTAGTTCATTTAAAATATTTGTGAAAAGTTTCCTGAAGAGCCAAGTAAGAGGTAGAGAAATGGTCATCGGGACGTGCTTTCACCCTTAACAATCAATATCGGTGATTTAATAATTTAATCCGGATAAAAAATAGAACGATATTTAAAAAAATTTTTCAGTGGTTTAATTTAAAGCATTACTATTAGTAAAATAAATGCTAATGCTAAAAAATCATTAGCATTATTTATCATTCAATGCTAATGATATCGTCAATTAATTAGTCCATTTAACTAATTACACCCATGTGTGATTCTAACATTTTCATATGGTCTTTACTAAACGTCCAATCTTTAAAAATAAATTTCAATAACCAACAATTACAAGGCAACGAGTGACAACAAATTTACAACAATTAATGTTTAAATATGACAAATTTTTATTTTTATTAAAAAAATATTAGTCAACGACAAGAGGCGCAGATTATTTTTTGTTAGTTGCTCATGCATGCCAAAAACTAACAGTTCCAGAGAGTAAGTTTAAATCTGGACAGAGTGTTAAATTAAAGCAACGAATAAAAGTATAATAAAAATAAAGAAAGAAATTTATAAAAACATAAAAGTAATGAGAAAATTCACGAAAAAACTTTTTATTGGAAGCGTTGATGACTGCCAGATTTATCGGTATTCTAACGACTTACAAAGCGAGAGTAATTATATTTTCTATAACTTTTATTTTTTAATAACACATTAGTAATAATTTCAATAAATACTTAGTTCTCATTCAAATTTGACATTGTGAGCTTTGTCTTAATCTAAAACTTGTGTCGTAAGTTATATTAAGAGGAAAGAACTCTGTCTTGATAATCTCTCTTGAATTTTGACTATTTTACAATAATCTAATCTGGCAACTATGAAAGCACTAGAATCCTCTGTGCACTTTAAAATCTTAATTTTATATTCTGAAAGGTGTATTTAAAACAAATGCAGTAAGTAAAACAAATTTTTAATTTATTAAGTATTTTTGTATTGAATTTAATCCATTAAAAAGGAAACGATACCATTAACTCGTCTTGAAGAAACTTGGGGGAATATTTTTTATTTATACTTGTGTATTTATCTAACGATGTACATGTGCACTTGTTTCTTGTCTGGTCGCTTTTAAATCTATGAATGTAATTCTGTTGGCTCTGTTATACAAATAATATTATTAATGACGTTGCATTTTTAAAAAGTAAATGTTACAAATGGCGGCTGACGCCAACGTAGCAACAACTTGCGTGTTACATCTACAAAAATAAAAGAAACGGAATATAAGAAAAGCGGTTAAAAAATTCAATATAAGTATTAAACCACTAGTCTTCTACAGTTCTAAGCCATGCCTTATGAGTACAACATTTAAGCAGATGCGATGGAAAATTTTTGGAATATAAATATAAATAAGTTTCCGTAAGTAACTAAGACTTGATATTTTTATTTTTTTTTGTTCGATAATTCGGTGAAATAAATTTTTATAATGTTCTTGATAGAAGACCTTTAAATAAAAACTAGTCATCCCACTAGCAATTTGCTTTAAGTTTTCATTTTCTTATCTTCCGGTCCCTATTACAAAATCCTGTTACTAAATCAAAATTGTTGAGCAAGTTTCATAGGTTGTGATAATTATTTTAACATCAAGAACTAAGGAAACGGTTATATTGCTTCGAACTAATTGTGCTAATTGCAGAATTCTAATTATTCAATGTGAGCAATTATAACAATTAAAAAACGGTTGGTTATAAGTTACAAGCTTTGCAATTCTGGTTAAACCTACATATCGCTGGCCTCATGTTGAAAGGCCCTAACTCGAATTTTTATGAAATTCAGTTTTTTTGTGATTCCGTTACATTTCATGCATATACACCTCGTCACAAAATTTGAATACAATAGTATCAAAAATAACGACATTACAAGTCATTGCATTTCAAATATTTCATTGCAATAAACACAATTTCTGTTGTTTTTACCTTCTCCTGTAAAATCACAATTATGCGAGTTAGGGCCTTTTTACATGAGACCAGCGATATATTGAACGAAAAGCAAACATTTTTTTTTACTATTTCTGACCAGCACTCATTGAAGGAGTCGTATGTCAACTAATTTTGCAATTGCAATTACAAAAAATTTGTAATAATTAAGGTAACGAAATCTAAGAAAGAAAAAAAATTTGAAGTTTTTTCAATTAACAAAACATGAAATTTACATCTGTGAAGGTGTATCAGTTTACATAAATGGTCGTCATTCATATTGCACGGGTTACGCTTCAAGTGTTGTGAAAAAAATCAACAGCATAAAAAATTGATGTCTACACTTTCTTGTGTAAACTGTGAAGTTCTTAAAAAGTTGTAAGTAAAAGTGAGTGGAAATCTTACTCGTTTTCAGTCGGATGGCAAGGAGTACTACTTGCACCTTTCTTACTTAAGATCTTTATCAAGAAGGATTCCTAGGTTTTTAAATTCCGTAACTTTATCTATTGTAACGCCTTCAATATTTATACTCTCGTCTGTATCTCCATTTATTATAAATGCTTTTGTTTTACTTGTGTTCCGATTCTACTTTTTCATTTTCAGATACACCTCTACGTCATTCAATTCCTCATTTAGTATGCATACAAAAGCGTTCCGAAAACTACACCTTGTGGTACTCCCACCCTGACTTCTTTAATTCCTGATAGAAATTTTCCAAATTTTGTTCTTTGACTTATTTCTTCCCGGTAGCTATTAAACCATTTTAAATTATTGTTCCTTATGCCATACTTTTATAATTTTTTTTGTTAATAAAATTTCTTTGTTAATAGTTAAAATGACCAAGAAAACTGCAACCATACACTTTTTATTTTCTACTTCTGATTTCCATTGTGTTACTACAAGATTTAGAAGAGACTTTGGAAAAAATATTTAAAATTTAAAGAAGAAGAAAAAATTATTGTTTCAAACATGCAGAATTTTTAATTTATATTTAATTTAATATTGCATTTTGTTTTCTTTTATTATTTAAACTGGTATCGTTAATATTATGTAGTTCTCGCTACTGTATATTCCTTTCAATAAATCGCTAATTTCTTTTATTTACACAATTGTCTCTCTTCACCGACCACTACCTTATACTATTTACAAACGTTGAAAAGAGAAAGAAACATAAGTTACGATTTCTTTATACTGCTATAAAATACACTTTAACTTTTTAAAATTTTTTTTTTTTAGATTTTTGTTTTTATTTTTATGTTTTTAGTTCTTGCAAGATAAATTTGAAACAAAGTTATTGCACGAAATTTTTAGTTGCATGTATAAAGTGCATTAGAGTTAATCCATGAACAAAACCTATTTCTGTAAATATACTTCTCATTATGGATCAAATAAATCACGTATTTTTTTAGTTGATAATTTTTTTTTCATACGCAAATTATTTAATAGGTAAGGGTCAAGGGAAATTCCGGATATAGGAGAAAATGTTCTTTTTATATTAAGTTTTGATAATCTTTTTAACCTGTTTTCATCAATAAAGCCACAAATGGCTTTGGACCCTAAGTAAATTCTATTAAGACCTACAGAATAACTATGGAGTCAACAAAAGTTTTTTATAAAAGTTTTTTCCATGGTTTGTTAATTAAAACGCCAGGTTTTTCTGACTGCATAATACATATACCTAGTGCACGATAAAGTTTTTAAGCTTATCATTTTTTATGAAATAGATTTACAATTGTAGGGTTGATATTAGCCCATGCATGATACAATGGAAAGCAAAACTGTACACTGTACAGGTACCGCACCATATTTTGGAAAATTGTTGTATCAGCCTAATAAAGTATAAAATTTAAGACAATAAGAATTTAAATCAGATTTACAGGGAACACAATTTGTGGTAATTTTTAATGTCTGCCTATAACGTGTCAAGTGAACATCACGATGGAGACAACACTCCTTAATTTTAATTTTTTAAACTCATAGCATAAATAGCACAATATACTCTTTTTAAGTTTTAATTGTCGGTCTATAAGTGTTTAAAAGATAAGGTCTTAAGCGTGAAAATAAAGTCTACACTTTAATTTTCAATTTCATTTCACTTTGTTATTTATTGCAACGGCCGCTGTGAAATTTGCAGCGTCTAGATATTACGGACAGACAGGCGAAAATTGAAGGAACAACGGAACCGTAAAAAATATCTTTAACCAATAACTTACTACATATTTACAAGTTTTAATACACACTAATAAATATTCTTTATAAGAAACTGAATTGTATTATCTATCACTTTTTTAAATAAGACTTTTTAATGCTTAAAAAAATTAGACTGTTTTCTTTTCTGAACTACTCGAATAAACCTTTCACAAGCGCAATGAAAAATTTATCTTTTTCGTATTTTCATTTTTGGTTTTTATTTCTTTTATCACATTTTTCATTCTTTTTTATCTGATTGTACGTTTTTATTTCTTTTTTTTTTTTTTTGCACACAGCAAAACAAATGCGAACAGGCATTTAATATTACCAAACAATTTTACTGTTATTGTCATCAATTTATGAAATAAAAATGATTACATTTCAATTTTATATATTTTGTAATTTTTACTACTCGTATAATGAATATTTTTAATTTAATAAAAGTGTCATTGACGCTGAAGAATGTCTACTAAAAACACGAAATAAGACAACTTATTAATTGTATAAGAATATATTAAACACGTTTAAAATGGAATTAAAAAAAGTTTATTACAAGAACATGATTGAAATTTTGTCAACTTTAGTTTAATAACCTTAAACTTGAGCATAGTTTTATTGTGACAAAAAATATCGGATAAATAATTTAAAGTAAAACGTCAGCAGTTTAATATTTTTTATAATATTTTGATCATATCAACCCAGCAAGAAATGAGTGAGCGAAACTTACACATACACAATTCTCTGCTAACCCATTTTCAATAATTTTATATTGAAACAACGTTGCCATTATATAGTTTTTGGCATTAAATTGAAATTAATTTTTTTTTGTTAATTAAATCTAAGTTTTAGCTTGTGTTATAAATAATTTCCTAGCAAAGTTCAAAATTCAGCTTATAAAAATTTTTGTAATTAACCCGGTTCCAAAGAGCAGGCAAACGCGTTTTGCTACAGATATCACACGTATACAAATGTTTACATCATTTTTTAAATTTTATTTTCCTTATAAAGAATGTGATAGAAAGTTTGTTCTATGCAATGATAGATATTTCCATCATCAGCGATTATTGTTTGATGGATCAAATAATGGGTCATTGTTCTTGTAGGGAATAATTATCATAAAATCATAACGATCACCCAGTCAATCATTTATGCTTGATATACATGTTTGCAGAATATGGATTAATTTCTATAATTTATGTCCCTCAAAAAAAAAAAAATCATTAGTTTGAAGAATTTTTTTGATGGTTCAAATTGTCTCAGCACAACTGTTATATGGATAGTAATGAATAAAAGTATATTGAATATCGCTAATTAAATAAATTAATTAAGCTACCAAATGATATGGTACAAAAAGGAGGAATTACTAAAAAAAGAAAATGGAAAAATAACAGAATCTTCAGAATGGAAAAGTGTGTTTCACTCAAGAACGAGTTTATGTATCGTGATGTCCAAATGCAAGTAAATAATAAATATTTGGATAATTTATAGAGCACGATTTCATTCATGTGACTGCCGAGATTGGCTTAGCAGTAGCTGATCCTGTCAGTCTAATTTTGAAGGATCGCTCCGAGCCGGCCAATATACACCGCCTAGACATCTGTTCCGAAAAGATCAATTGTTTTCAGAGTTGTCTTACGTACATGTGAGCCATAAAATAGCTGTTTTTATGCCTCTGACGCACTCGTAGCACAGGCCTCTGCTGCAAATTACTCAGACTATGATTGCTGATTACTGACTACCGACCTACTAGCTAGGAAGCTAACTACTATATTTAGACTCGATGCACATGGAAACATAGACAGATCGGGTTAAGTATATACTTAAGATTTCCAAACGAATGGTTTACAAACAAAATTAAGAGTCTTAGGGAGAGGTATTCCGTTTATCGACTTGTATCATTGCCAACGAACAGATCATCAGCGGAATTCCATACAACTTAGCTAAGGCTAAATGTTAAGCTAAAAAAAAATTTTACGGATAATCGGTCTACTTTATATCGAATAATGCAGAGGCTGTCACAGTATTACGGCCTTTCATAATTTTTGGACCCCCGATATCACAGGAGCCTACCCTATGTGGCAATAATTGTCTCTTGGTATTCCGACGTGGTTTGGTTCGGCCTAGCTGCCAACTTTACTTTGTATTTGCATAAGTCACAATAAAGTATTTTGTAATGCGCTTTAAAAATTAAAATACTTTGAATTAATCAATTAAAAGTTAAAATGAAATAAATTTTTAAAAAATATACCTAAATATATTTTTGCAATTTTATTGCAAATTTTGTATAATCAGTAAAACTGTTGGCTTCTATTCAGAGTGACATGTTGTTTTCCCGTCCGCTTTTTGTACAAGATTATTTTTTGTTGGTTCTCTTTTTGTCTTTTTACACAATTATTTTCATTTATACGCTTTGGCATATTTGTTGTTTTTGTTCTTAAATATTTTTTCGTTCGTACATTCGAATCGATTTACGTTGTGAGTTTAGTTCTTTACACATTCATTTTAAAAAAGAAAAACATGTGAAGTGGAAAATAGATTAAACATTTTGATAGAAAATTTTGATGATTAAGAAATTAAAAAAAAAAAACGTTTTTCTTTCTTACATGATGAAAAATAAAAATATATATATATATAAATCAAGCCCACCTTTTTTTAATGCATTATTTCTGTCTGTGTAGAAATAGTTGAGAAAGTAGATGCCGCCATTATCACTTTTAGTTTTTAAAGGGATTTTCGTTTTTTTTCCCCTACTACAATTGTTGTGCCAGTCAGTGTTTTATTCTCCAGTTTTTCACAACACTTGTGAAAATATTGTGGTGACGACAATAGCTGGATGCATGGATGATTAGACGGTTGTGGCTTAACGTATCCAATAAAGTAGTAGGATGAGTTAAAAAAAAAGCCACGAACTGAGTAACTCTACATGCAGTAAATGTGAAGATAACAGTGGCTTGCAGACAACCAAAATTTTTTTTATTATTATTTTATATTTTATTTTAGATTTCTGCTAGGAAACGTAAATTGCTGTTACCTGAGTTTCGAAGTGTTCAACTTATTTATATATACATACATATGTATATATTTTATGAATTACTTGTTAAAAACAACACATAAAGATAATTTAAGCAGGTATGTAGGCATGGAATTAAAGTCGGTGGTAGAGAGAAAAATGATATTGTGGAAACTAAATTAAATTCTTGAAGTCACGTTTTAGTTGGAAGATATATCACAGATAATTTAAGGATTTTTGTGTTTTGAGTTTTTAAATGAGATTTTTCTTGTTCCTTTTGCTGTTATTATATTTGCTCCCACTTTTTTTTTCCAGTCTTGTTTTGACAGTTAATATAACAGCAGCATCTGGTCTGAGTGAACGTAAACACTAAGCAATATTATCTCATTACTACTGTTAGAATTGCTTTTGTTTTTGCTCTTAACATTGTTTGCTGTTATCAAAAATGTTAAATTGACACATTATACTGTTAGCTGGCTTGTTGTAGTTTTATTCATTTAGTGGGTTGTTGGTTGTTTGTTTGCCTTTTAACAGTTTATTCGTATATATATGTACAAACACACATCCATATATCCATTCGTACATACAAACATGCATATGCGCCAAAATATATATTATTTTGATGAAGGTGTTTCGTTAATTATTTCATCTTCTTGGGTTATTGTTTTTTATTTTTTTTTTATTATTTTTATTCTTTCTCTTCTTTTAAGTTTCATTTAACTAAGCATAAATAGTTCCGTTCCTTAGATTTTTCCAATTGTGCTATTCATGATAAGTAGAGACAACTAGTGAACTGATGTTAGAAATATTATGCAGACATTGAAACAAAAAAATATAAAACACATTTTAAATTGTTAAAACTTGCTAAAAAATAAAATTTTTTAGTGAAATTAATTTTTAAAGTTGAATAAAAATTCTTGAGAGGTTTCTTTTCTTTCTTGTTATGTTTGAAATTCTGTTTAAAAAAAAAATATAAAAGAAACACTTTTTAGAATAAATAAATATAAATCACTTAAAAGTTGTTTCGGAATCAACGTAAGCGACGTGTTATTTTCTATATTTTCTTTGCCGTGTAGTGGCAAAGCGTACACGATTGTAACCGGTAAAGAATTTTAATTGTCTGCCTTTACTGAACCGCAAGACGAATAAGCAATGTTAACAGAAAAGCAAAATAATAACAAAACTTTAGAGATTTGTTGTTGGTTTTTGTTGTTTTATTTTATTTTATCTTTTTTTTTGTTTTTGTATCTAGATACTATCTAAGGCCGGTTTTTGTGTTTTCCTTTTTTTTTGGTTAAAGACGATTTATAACGATTTTAAACGAAGGATTTTTGCTTTTGTTAAACTTATTTTTAAAAATATCCAAAGTTTTTCAATTTTTTTTATTTGTATTTAAATAACTTATTTTTAT
Organism: Gymnosoma rotundatum; assembly: GCA_916610165.2. Taxonomy (NCBI): domain Eukaryota; kingdom Metazoa; phylum Arthropoda; class Insecta; order Diptera; family Tachinidae; genus Gymnosoma; species Gymnosoma rotundatum. The sequence goes on along the minus strand of OU744336.1, from coordinate 122,592,036 downwards.
TCATTCTTGTCATGCAAATATAATCAGCGTAACTTCGTTTTGCAAACGCCTCGTCTTTTTAACTTTTAGTTATACAACCCCAAAACAATATCACTTTATACATTCAATATGGACACTTTTCATATTTATAATAAAACAAAAGCAAAAAAAATAAAATTATAATTCTGTAATTATGTCCACCGCGACATAATTAAATATTTATTGTATGAAAAGAAATAAAAGATGCACACATACACACACACACACACACTACAACCATTGATGAGTGTAGCAAACGAAGCACTAAATGTTTTACTCTATTGAAAAACGCCAACAAGTTAAAAAGTACTAAAATAAATTACACAAAAAAAAAAAGAAAACATCGGTGATAAAATGAAAATTTAATCCACATCACATATAACACAATAGAGAGAAAACTAAAGTGTTCTTCGCTGTTGTCTCGAAAAGTATAACAGTTAAAGAGAGAAGACAACTCATTTCAAACACTGTTGCCAGTCAAATTTTGCGGTAAAAATCGTCAAACAAAATGTTTAAGATTTTTTAATGAATTATAGGACATTTTCTACTTTTGCTTTTCTAATGCATTGAGGAGTTTTATCATGTAAAAAATTTAATTTTGTTTCTTTTAATGTAACTACTTCTTTTAGTTGAGCAACAGATTTTTTTGAATCGCTTGCTAATACAAATATTTTATAAAATTATAAAAAAAAAATAAATCTTTACTAAAGTAATAGATGAATTTGACACTGCATATGTACATATAGAATAAATTATATATTTAGTCTGCTAAAAAATATTTTTAAGATATTAAATAGTTTTTCTTTTTTAATAGGGATAGTAAAGGAGATATGTGGTGAAGAAGAGTGATATAGAGAATGCTTTTGTTCACAGCTTCGCAATTGCAATTAATTATTATTTTTACAATAGTATTGCAGTGCGTCTAGCTCTTAGTAAGCGCATTATGGTTTTTGTAAGCTTTTTAATGCTGTGTGCTTAGTAGCCAAGGTGCCAACCGCCTGAGTGACATCACCCAAATTCTAAGTGGAATCTATAGAAAACATATCGTATTTCTAAATTTGTTTAAGCTTTTATGACAAAAAATAGGGTTAAAATAAATAGTAAATTTAATATTTGTATATTTTATTCGACCTTTTATTTTATAAATTTTTTTTTATATTTTATCTTTGGGCTCTAGGTCACTGTTTTTTAATTTTATTTAAATAAAACTCTTTTTATGTTTTATTAAATAATAATTGAAATTATTGTTTTTATTTATTCAATATTTGACGACTTTACTCAAATTCCTGAAGAAGGGCACCGAAGGTGTCCGAAATATTGAATAAATAAAAACAATAATTTCAATTATTATTTAATAAAACATAAAAAGAGTTTTATTTAAATAAAATTAAAAAACAGTGACCTAGAGCCCAAAGATAAAATATAAAAAAAAATTTATAAAAAGTAAATAATAAATTTTTTTAGAACATTTTCAAAATTACTGTTATAAAAGATATTGAAATTGTTATATAAGAAAAGTTCAAAATAGAAATTTGTACTCCTAATTATATCCTTCACGACAGGTGGAAAAAGGGTATATATAAGTTTATCATTCCGAGTGTAATTTCTACAATATTTATTTCTGACCCCATAAAGTATTTATATTCTGAGTTCTTATGCATAGCACGTCGATTGAGCGATGTTCGTCTCTCCGTCTATAGGCCCAACTATAATGTGCATAAGCTAGCTTTAGCTTATGTCAAAAATCCAACGAAAAGCCTGTCAAATGCTTAGGTAACTTATTAAAGAAATTTATGTGGCTATAATGTACCTACATAAATTTAGTAACTTATTTGCCACAGTTGCACATTTATGTTTGATTCGTACTTTTGCCAAAAATAATTTTAAATAAATAAACAAAATTTTAAAACGAAAAGGCTTTAAAGAAGATATTTTATATATATAATAACATTCACATACAAATTTACATATTTTGGTTCATGTTCTAAGAAAAATTAAAAAAAAAATTATTACAAGTTATTTTCTGTTGTGTGTTTGTGGCCAACCTTACTAAAAAATGCAACGATGTTCATCGCTTATATCGTATACATACTCGTATGTGTGTATAAATACAAATTTAATTTAAATATATTATATTTGTAAAAAATTGGTCAGAAAGCAAAATGTTATTTTTTCTACATTTTCTATTGAATTCAAAATTAAAAATTTAACAATTTGGGTCTTATACGGCATTTACACTATGCAATTTTTCATGAAAATAGCATGAAATTTTTGTTTGTTGGTGAAGTAGAAGGAGTAAGCAATACGGTATTGCTTAAGTTTTGAGGGGATGTTACTGTGGCTAATGTTTACTTTTAGATAACGAATAACTCTGTAACTTAAATAGAAAATTGAGAACAAAATGCCTCAAAAAATTGCATGGTGTAAATCGGGACTTAGTTAAATTTTTTCCTTATCAATGTATAACACAAAGCACAATCAGCTGTTTCCGTACGGAAAGTGCGATCAGTTTCGTACCTTGCATAAAGAAATGAAATTTAACGAAACTTGACGAAAAGTCATCTTATGTACATTATAGTTTACCACATATAATTTAATGTATTTGCACAGTTGTATAAGCTTGCATAAGTTGTTTTATGTACATTATAGTTTTGCCTTATGTCTGGCACTAGATGAACTAATTTGTTAATTCTCTGTCACCCCAATATTTTTTTTTCTTTGATTTGAATTACTTCACTAAACTAAATTTACGTATATGGTAAAGGGTATATAAGATTCGACATAGCCGATTATAGCACTCTTAACTAAAGTACTGAAAACGTATTTCTAATATCGCAAACAAAAATATGAATGTAAACCACATGTTTATGTATATTTCCTTCTATCCAAATTTTTAAAAATCAATTTTCACAATGTTTAAAATGGAAATATAGAAATATGTTTTAATAAAAAATAAAATGATCTTTTGTTTTTGAATTTGTGTTAAAAATCTCAGATTTAATACATTGTTTGAGTTTTCTTCAAACATATTGTTAAGAAAAAACCTTTTTTGTTGTTATCAATATGTTGGTACATATATTTGTATATATGTACATATAGTTTGCCTGAGAGTGTCATTCAGCATAATAAAAAATATTCAGTGTGTACAGATTTTCCGGTTTCATTTTGAAATGTGATTGTTCCAAGAAGTAATAACGTTTTTTAATTTTAAAAAATATTAAAAAGACATGAGTTAAAAGCGTAGTTATGTACACTTGTGAAAAAAGGTAGGTGCGATTTGATTCTGTAAATGCATGAGAAATTGTAAGGGCGAACACTAAATGAATTTGCTATGCTACCATACGCAAGGATATTGCAACAACAAATTACGTACCCAAAGGATAAGTATTAAAAACGTAATCTAAACATTGATAGATCATGTCTGTATTATAATCTCAAAACTGATGGCATATTTACGACTGGAAATCAGACTTGGTGACGTCCTTTTTAAATATCGAAAACTATTTTTTTTTACTTTTAATATTTAACCGCTAATTTCATATTTGTACACAGATAAATTTTTATATTTGTTAGTTAAACAAAAAGAACAATTTCTGTAAACGAAGGAAAAAAGATAACCTAGTGATCTGAAATCAAAGTTAATGTTTAAGAATTTGTGTGTTCTACAAAAACATTAAAATGACGACAAAAAAAAAATAATTATATTTTGAAAGATACTTTTGTCTGGGTCAGCTTTAGTTGAGTTTTATCTTTTTCTGTTGTAAATTTAACAATCACCATTATTGTCAGATAAGGCGCTTTATTTGATTTTTTGACGATATTTTTTTTTCTAATAAAGAAATAATTTTTTGTTTCCTCGTTAAATGTTTAAATTTCTTTCATATTTATGAGAAAATCTGTGTGTGTTATATCTGCTTAATATTTTGAAAAAACATCGCTTTCATATTATTAAATAGTATTAATGCACAAAATAATTAATTGTGTGCGTATATTTACAAAAGTCATATTAAATATGAAATGATAAAAAAAAACTCATGAACTAACTTCTTTGAAATTTAACAAATTTACAATCCTACTAAAAATAAACTAAAAAATAAAAGTCTATGGTACGAATAATAAGTAAGTTTGTTAATGGCGATTTTGGCGATTAACTACATATATTGATGATTATAAGCCAGTTTATGTGGCAACTGTATTCACAACATGTGTTGCCTAACGTTGCCAATTAGATTTTTTTTAATTTAAAAAGTATAAAAGTACGCTGCAAAAAATTAGCGGAACGTGAAGAAAAGATGTTAAAATATAAAATCAAAATTGTTTTTATTAAATTACGTAATTTAATTATATTTTTTAATTTGTATGCATGCATGTAAGACATACTACATACAGTCTTTATATCAATTCGTTGTGGTTTGGATTCTAACCATTAATAGAATATCTAATCAAGGCGTTGTTTTTTATGTAGTGGAAAGCAATGTGTAAACCCAATTAACCACTGGCGCCTTTTTGTTATTTTTAATAGTCGAAACAATTCTAAAGTATTTCAGACATAAAAATTGTAAAAACAAAAATTTCTAACGAAAGTGGTGTACAAATTTGCTTTAAACTAATAAAATTACAAAGAATGTTTATCAAACGTGTTTTTTTCTGTACGATATACACATGTATGTCAAAAAACTTCATTGCAATGCCAGCCAAACGCAAAACAAACTTTCAAAATAATTTCAATAAATAAATATATACATACGTACATATGTTGCCCTAAAGCACACAAATAACTTAAAACAAGTTTATAAAAAGGAATTGGAAATAACAACAAACATTAGTAAAGATGTTTAAAACGGCTTTGAACAAATAAATTACAAGTTTAAAATAAGAAATATTTAAGTTTGTTACTAATTATTGTATTTGCAAAAACAATTTGTTTTTTAATTAATTTTTAGCAAAGGCAGGAAACTGAACTGACATGAATATCTACAAATTCATTTTTTTTTAAGAAATTCTACATTCAACTGAATACGCAAGTGCTTGCAGGGTTTGTGGACTGCAGACATAAATTGTTAGTGTAGTTGTACATAAAAGCACAAACAAAAAAAATGTGTACTGCGAGTAACAAAACTCAAAAATTATGGGTAGCAAAGGCCTCACTCACAGAGCATGTGTGTGCGAGATATGTTAACACTAACATTTGTGTAACAGAATCTGCAAGAAAACGGAAGTGACGTTTAGTTTTATTTATATTTATTATTACTACACGTTGTTTTTGTTGTTGTCTGATTTGTTTACGTTTTATTTACATTCTAGCAATATAGAATGACATCCAGCATTGAGTGTACATGTGTGTATTGTATGCCCATATACAAATGTATGTATGTAGTTGCCAACTAAAAACTATTATTAAATCGTCAAACCAATTTTTATACTCGTCAGTTTAAAATTTCACTATTTTGAATTAGCTAATCATTGGGTGGGTGGGTTTGAGGAAAGTTTTATTATTTTTTTTAAGAAAAAAAAAAAAAAAAATAAATAAATAAATAAAAGAAAAATAAAAAAACAAAAACATAAATTTTTATTACCTTTTTCATACCAAGTGTTGTTCATTAAAAAGGTACATTTTTATTTACATACCCATGTGTTGAATATGTATGTATTTTTCGCATGTGTAGTATAGTAATTTAAGGGGTCATTTATTTTTTAAATATTAAAAGCATTTAAATGAGATAAAGACAAGGCACTAAAGCTTGACAAAAGCTGATATAATTCAAAATCGGAGAGTAAAGGTCCCGAAATTTTACATCTAAATTGAAGGTTTTTAAATATTATATTGTTTTTTGTTTGTTATGCGATTCATAAAGGGATAAAAAAAAAGAGAGAACGATTACTGTATAATTGAGGATTATATTTGTTTACTTTTATATATGCTTTTCTTGGATGTAATTGTTAGTTGTTACTGCTTATAATAGTTAAATCCAAAAGATTGCCAATTATTAGTCTTAAGTGACATAATTCTTTTTTTTTTTTGTTGTTGTATTGACTAGCTATTTAATACATAAAATATACAACCATAGATCTTTCCTGATAACCAGTTGGCTTCATTACACCAGTCGTTAGCTTTTGGTTAAAAAAAAGAGATGACAGTCCACTATATACTATATGTATTTTTTTTTCTACGGGTACCGCACATTATTCATTGTCTTTTGTTACGGCAAAATAAATCTATATATATATAAAAATAGTGTAAAAAGTGTATAGTAATTCATAAAATGAGAACGGATGGCCCGATTTTTGTCATTTTCGAGGAGAAGGTTTTTACGGAAGAAAATTTTGGAAAATCTATCCGAAAAAGTGGGAAAATTGGAAAAATCGAAAATTGATTTTTTTGTAGGAAATTTTGTGTAAAATTATTCCTTAATGGCTTAATGAATTGTGTTGTATTATTGCACTAAAGTTTGTCTGAAGGCTTAAAATTGGAGCGAGGCGAAGTTCGCCGGGTCCGCTAGTTTTGTATAAAGTCCTTAGTAGTTTGTGTGTTTTTATACCCTTCACCACAAAAAGTGGAAAGTTTTTCATTCCGTTTGTAATTTCTACAAAATTCATTTCCGACCCCATTAAGTATATACATTCTGAGTTCTTATGCATAGCTAAGACGATTGAGTGATGTCCGTCTGTCCTTCCGAGTTAGTGTGATGAGGTATAGTGTCGAAAGAGGTGCTATTGGAAAGATCGGTCGATGTCCTTAGACGCAGCGGGCAAAACACCACGCATTCCTCTTTTTCCATATTATTTCGAATAATGAATTAACTCCAATAAAAAAAAAAACAACAAGAAATATATGGGGCAATAGAGAATTAAAAAATAGGAAAAAATAATTAAGTGTAAAATTGGCGCTTGCCCATATTACGGTCTTCTGAAATTAAAAAAATTTTTTTAAATATCCATATGGGCATCATTCAAAAGCTTCTGATGAGATCTTTAAGAAAATACTAAAAAAAATTTTGAATGTTTAACCCATTAAGAGCCGATGACATTTTTATGTATAATTATGTATATGTAGTACTTAATTTTGCTTTTTTATTTTTTAATTCTGCCACCCCAATATTTGCTTTTTTGATTCGAGTTACTTCACTAAACTAGATTAACATTAATGGTGAAGGGTATATAAGATTCGGCATAGCCGATTACGGCACTCTTAATTGTTATTGCAGGATTAATTTACTAAAATAAGTATATTTGTTACTTCAATGTTTTATTTAAGATTAATACTATATTTTGCTTCGAAAAACGAAAAGAAATGTAACAACCCCGACAAGCATTCAATGCTTGCATTTTTAAATAAGTACTTAATTAACAATTGCATTTTTGTTTTAAAATATCATCTAATTTCGTAAAAAATCGTCAATCGACTAATTTTTTTGTATAAATCGTCAAATCTGGCAGCCGTGTGTAAATTAAATCCATAATAACATATGGGGATTTATCCAAATGTACAGAGCTGCCAAGCTTTAACGATAGCATAATACGCTGGAATTTTTGTATGAGCAAAAAAAAAACATATTTCGCAAAACGACTGCGGTTATTTAAAATGATATATAGTTTATTTAAATATCAATCCTAATACGTTTTTACGTTCTTAATTAAATGAATAACTTCAATACCCTTTTGAGCAGAGAAAATAATATGCAAAACATTTTTCAGGTTCAGTCTTTAACGTTAGATAAATAATCAAGTAACGTAATTAGGTGGAAAATATGAGATATTTATTCTCACAATCCAAAGGGGTTGATAATAACAAAGTGCACATACCTCCTAGAGTTTCTGTTTTTATCCATTACTACTTGTATTCGCTTTTATTTCTGAAAGTAATTATTTGCTTTCTTTTTTAGTGGCTCTAGAAATGTATGAAGATAAGCTGACGATACAAAACTCCTGTCGTTGCTATTGTTGACCCAGATTCACCTTATAAAACTAAAGCATTCTTTTAACGTAAGTAGCAAATCTAGTTTGAGACGGAAAAGCTTTATACACACTATTGGGTGGCACTCATTTGAGGATGGCTTTTTCATGTCTTTATATGTACAGTGTTGAAAGCACTTAACTCGCGGGCAACTTTAAGCTGCATGAGTGACTTTTGTTGGTGATTTTTTAAGGAACTGCTGGAGCAGGATTTGAAGATTTACGTCAACGTTTACATATATTTAAAATATTTACCCAGAAAGAAAAAACAGAGTAAAAGCTTAGTACAACTCCTTGTTTTTTTTTACTAGTTAAACAAGTTAAATAAAAACTAAAAATATGTAAATGGCTTCATAATTTTATATTAGAATTAAAAGAAAAATCTTTCAGTGTTTATATATTTTTTTCTAAAACTAACATTTTCAATTAAAAAAAACGTGAGAAGATTTTGCTTTTTTTAAGAAGAAAATAAAAAAAAAAATAATTCTTTAGGGTAATCATAAACAAGAAGTTAAAAAAATGCTGGGAGACATTTTGAAATAAAAAATATTATCACTAATGATTTGAATGGCTTAAGAAAAAATCATAAAAAATAACATAAAAAATTTACTCACGCTGTCTTTAATTTTAAACTCACACAAAAAAAAAGGGGTGATCAGGGGCTGCTTAGTGTTAAAAAGAAAAAGAAAAAAAAAAACGAAACCCAATCATACAGAAGAGAGTACTTTATAACAAGTATTTTAAATATAACAATTTTAAGGCTGTTGCTGCCAAATAAATTTAAAATTCATAGTCATTGAGAGCATTTTCAAATATGTATATTTTTACCCTTTAATCAGAAACTGGGAAAATGTACATTTCACTAATTGCCAAAAGGGGTTCGCAATACATTTTTAAAAACTTTTTTTAATTTTACTATTTGAAGAGACAGCCGTTTTTCCTCGAAACATTGCAATTTAAATTGAAATTGTTGGTCGTGTGTTAAAATTTTATTTTGAATGGCCGCTCAAAAGTTTTAATGTTGTCTAATTAATATTGCATCAAACAACGTTTTTTTTTTGTTAAATTTGCATACAATTTTTGAGTATTGATAACGAAAGAAAGTAGACAATTAATTATTGAAGCGCTAATATTTTATCCCTTTTTTAGATAGAATCACACAATCATTGTGACGAAAGTATAAATGTAAGACTTTCAAGCGAAAGAATTTATTTATTTAAAACAGTTAATTTTATTTATAAAAAAGATGAAAGCATCATGCCTAAAAGGATATTAAAAAATCAAAGTATATTTACATTTCAGAAAGTTGAAATTTTCTATTTGTTTTAAATAGTTTTATAAGGAAAATTAAGTATTTAAAACAAAATACTCTAAACTGAAAACTTTATGAAAAAGCTGTTTTATTATCAAACCTTTTTATACTCTAGAGGACAAATACCAAAAGAAATTAATTGCAAATACCGTACAACCAGAGTAAGTTAAAACTTGATCTAACATTCATAATAATTAATTACGTTTAGGAAATCCAGTTGAGATAACACTTCGTATTATGATTCAGTAAATTAAATTATAATTTTAGAATTAACTAAGGAGCATATAAAAGCCGACTAAACACCAGGATAAACACAGTAATTGCAAGGAACACAGTGCCCATGGACATTATGACGTTTTTCAAAGTGACATAATGTCCACTTTTGACTGCGACTTAAAGTTCATGTACATTATGTCCTTGGACACTATGACACCAAAATTTTGCGATCAAAATGGTAATTTGGATGGCAAAAATACTAGATTTTATTTAAAAAAACATTTTGATTTGGTTTCAATGAAAAAGATCTTCAGTTTTTATGCACTGGATTTGAATTGGTAAAAAAAGAAGGGTTTAAAGTTTAAACGAGCTTAGGTTGCAAAATAAATAAGGCAAAGAATGCCTTATTTTCAGTAAAAGAAAAACAATGTATTTTTATTTAAATTATTCTCAACTTAAATTCATAAAATGGTTTTAGTTTTAGAGATCGTGCCTAGTGAAAAAGTCTATTTTTACATCTTATTCTTATTCTAAAATAAATTTATGAAGGAGTTAAGCAAAAGAGTAAATCATGAAACCAAAGCTTTTGATTTTTTTTAAACGTCTTCTAAATGATTAAATATCCATAAACAATTTACCCAATTTTTTTGCATTAGTATTTAAACGCAGTCATAGAGATGGTGTTTTTTCGTTGAAAACTTAATTCAAGCTCATGTAAAGGCAGAAATGTACCTCTTACATAGCTTCAAGGCTTAAAAAAAAGTCAGGGACTGGTGATCCCATATAAGGCAAGTAAGATTCCGGATGATCATTCCAATTTACTACAAGAGACTTAGAACAAGAGCTAAAACATATCAGTTTTTCCTCCTAAATATTTTCAGACCTGCAAACTGTACAAATAAATTGTTTTGCAAAAAAAACCCCAATACCTGAAAAAGTTAAAATTTTGAAACATGCATTCAAAAAATCGCATCAGACTATTAAATTCAATTATTAAATTGTAAATAAATTAAATTATATATATTCTATAGCAGTACTTTGACGAGTTTATACAAAAAGTACAGAAACACCACCTTTAGCAGAACCTTTTTAATCCGCATTATGGCTAATCCAGACAGTAATAATTGCTAAAATACAAACATTATAATCCAGATATGTTGCACTCTATAATCCATCATAATAATTTGGAGAATACGTTTCATTTATTATTTCTTTCTTTCTATTCGTTAGTCAAAAAAAGTTAAAATTTTTCAAAAAAGTTTTAAGTGATTTCTCGGTAAATACTAATTTAAACGCTCTCGCCTCATAGAGCTGAGTTAAATTTTTCAGTATTGAGCAGATTGCGGGATGGGAAAAAGAAGCATAGAATAAAAATTAAAGGAAATATTTTTATATGTATTCGTTTTTTATATTTCTTCCTTTCGTATTTTTTGTCATGTTATGCATGAGTAGTGCTGCCATATTTGGCATATTTCTTGTTACTTTTGTAAAATAACAAATCTGTTAAAAGTAATTTTCATTTTATAATATGTTTAACTAAATTTACTGGTATGAATTGTCACCAAAGAAATAGTAAAAAGAATTTGTGCATTTCACAGCAAAGTATCCGAATACTGTCACAAAAACACTTATCATTGAAATGACACTCCAAAAGAGTATAAAAAAATCATCGCATGTATCTCAAAAGAAGAAAAAAAAAACCTAAATATGAAATTCTTGACAAGCACAAACTGAATGCATAAAAAATACCTAATCAGATTTCACTTGTGACATGTATTTAATAGTGCATTTTCATTACATTTCAGTTTGTGAAGCAAATAGATTTTGCATGCAAATTTGCTTTTTAGATAATTTCAGTTTAATAGCTGAAATTGCATTCTTAATGTGAAACTTCATGTATTAATGTGATTTTATATGTCACTACGATTACCCAATAAAGAAATGTACCTTGTTCCCTACAAAACCACACTGTTGTAAGTATAATAAAATTTTTTCGGCTGAAAAACAAAGACCTCTGTTGGTAAAAATAACAAGATTTAAAGTAGATTTTAGCAAAAGAAAGTTAAAAAACTAGATTTCTTATTGCATGACAAATTTAGTTAAAATCCTGTTTATTAATTACATTTATATTAAAATCGATTTTAAAGTAGACTTCGAAGGCGATGTAAATGAGGAATAATGTAAAAATTTGACTTTCTAGATTATACAATCTTCTGTGTTATAGAAGTAATACTGGAAAAAGATCAGCGATACTTGTTATATCAAATTTCCATTCTAATCTATAACATTGTTAGTTTAAAACTATTACTTATATATAAAAAGTAAAGAAAAATTAAAAAAGAAGACGACAAGCTGGATTATTTATGAATTTTTAAAACGTCAATAAAAACATCAATCGCTCTAATGGTAAAAAAATCTTCAAAATTTTATTTTGTAAAACTTTTTTCTAATTGTAAAACTTAAATACCACAGTATTGAGATACTCTTAAACACGTTGGCAACTCTGTTTAAACATTGACACTGAAATAAAAACAAACAATTTTAAAAAGAAAAATAAAAACAGAACTAAATTCGAAGTAGTAGACAAAAAAATAAAAACAAAAAAGAACAACAAAAACAAAGCGATATAAAAGCAGAACTTGTGAAAAATATTTAAAAGGAATTGGTAGAACTACCACGGAATAAAAGTAAATGTAATGAAAGGAAAATAAGGGCAAATTGAACTATGGATGTATGTATGCATGTATGCATGTACATATTTATTTTACACGTTTACACAAACACATGCAAATACCTATATGTATAATATAATAACAGAAAAAAGAAGAAAAAATACTAAACAATGCACTTTAAAAAGGGGGATTACGAGACAATTACAGCAGCAACAGAAAAAAATAGTACTGTCTGTAGAAAAAAATTAAGCGGTTTTTTTTTTTGATAGTTACTAAATTAAGGTGCGCATCATAGTGTTAAGGCCCTGTCAGATAAAACTTTTGCTTTGCGTTGCGTTGCAAATTCGCTTTGACATCTAAGATAAAATGCACGAACTTATATGAAATATGTCACATAAAGCACTTTTAACGCAAAGCAAAGCACAAAGTTGGTCAACACTCATCTTTTTGCGCGCTTTGACAATTAGCTGCTATACATTTGTATATAATTTTTGGCAAAATCGAACGTAAAAGAGTTAAGTATTTTAAAATATTATTTTTTTTATTAAATATTCTTCCTTTATTATTTTTTTTTACAAAATTATGGAAGAAAAACTTATAAAAACAAACAATAATTAAGCGCTGTTAAAGTTTTTATTGTGACATACCTCTGCGTTTTACGCTTTTTTTTTCCAAGTTTGAAACGTCACGCAAAGCGACAAAGTTTTATCTGATACGGCCTTTAAGGTCACTTGCTTTTACTTCGGTATATTAAATCCTTTATATAAATATATTTTTTTTAATGATAAGAAGCTATAATTACGATCCGCTAATGTTTTGTAAAAATTTTGTTTGTGCAAATAATTCTAATGTACAATAAATGGGAGAAAGAAAATTTCTTTTTAAAACATTGAGACATTTGAAGTGGGGCGTTTTTGTTGAGAAGTGCAAATATTTTTTAAGAGTCGTAAAAAGCTCGGGATATATTTTTTATTTATTTTTAACTTTCAAGCACTCGTTCTTAATTAATTTATTTTATAAATAAATTCTATTTAAAATTAGTATACTTTAACTGATAGCTGACAAGTAAAAGATTAAACTGATCAATAAGCCTACATTTCTTAAATTCAAACATTAGATGCATACATGGGAATTAATAATTACATACATGGACTAATTAATTGCCAATTTCATTAGCATTCAACGATAAATAATGCTAATGATTTTTTACCATTGCCGCTGTTTTCACTTATGGTAATGCTTTTTAATGAAAAGGCTTCATTGATAATTAGTTAAATAACAAATTCATTACCATTGACTATTGATTAAAGCATTACGATTAATAAACGTCACTCCTTCTATTTGTGTACTAAATAAAAACCTTATAGTATAGTAAAGCTTTATTTTAAAATCAAAATTTTATCACAAAATATTTGTTGCAACATTTTCACCAAAAATAAGAAAATATGAAAACATATTAGTATTTTCTTGCATGTAATAATAACTGCTAGCTGATAATATAATAACAACCTAACAGAGTTTAAATCTCAGACATCAAGTTTCACACCTATCTCACTCAAAATAGATAAATTATTAAATTTTTTAAATATAGATCCACCTTCAAAAGGGATAAGGTTAGTTTGTTTTATGAATAATTCTGTTTGAAGGTTCTGCTATTGAAAATTTATTTCTGATAAAAAAAAAGTTATTTTTTCAATTGAAATTAGTAATTGGACAGTTCATTTAAATTTCATTGCCATTAAAAAAACAATTATAATTAAAGTAAAATAATTACCATTAAATGGTAGTTAAATTTTGTTCATTGTCGCTATTTCAAACAATGTCAATGAAATTACAATTGTAACGATAAAGTCCCAAGTATCATTTGTAATACTTTTCTAATTATTATGTGTTTTCGAACGGGTTTACAAATTTGTTTGTGGTTAAAATTTAGGCAACATCAATTAGATTATAAGTTAACTATGTTGCACTTTTTGTGCCTGATAGCCGTTTTTTCACAATACTTCATTCACGTTTAATCGTGAATGAAGTATTGTTTAGAGCAACTATAACTTGTTCACGGCAACCATATATTGTTAAAGAAAACAAAATATGGTTCTTGTGCCCATGAGCACATACTTGTTATTCCTGTGTATGTATGTACACTTCCAGATCTTTTTTAAAATCACCAAAAGAATAATTTCACAAATCAACGCTCTGTTACTGGGAAGAAGTGGGCTGCAGGTGAAGTGTATTTAACTTAATATAAACCCTTATTATAGCTTTTCTTAAGCGTTTTAGGACTATTTATTGCCATACATTCTAGTGCTACAAACTACATTAGCAGATAAACTAAGAACTGGCGGATTGACTGTAAGCAGTGACTGTTGACAATTTTTAATGATTGAGATCATAACAATTAATTGATTAATTTAATTTTATTACTTTTTCGCTGTTAATAAAAAAATTTTCATATATCGGCGCAAAAGCGAGAGCAAGATATTTTACCGCATTATGAATATTTTTTTTTAGCATAAAACAACACAAAATTTTGTTACGCACCCTCTTACAAGAAAATTATAAAAATAAAACTACAATTTAAACATTAAATTAGTAGCGCTTTGTATTGTGAAAATTAACTTTTAAAGTGTTTCTCCCTTTTTTTGTCCCAATACTTACATTTCATGAAGAAGATTTAAAATGATTTAGTTTAAATTCCTTTGTGGTGAGTGATTTACTTTGAGCATTATTTTTTCTCTTAGATTTTATAGTAATTTATACTTAATAATAATTTATATAAATATTTAATAATAATAAGCGTAAAAACTTTTGGCTTTTTTGGTGGTTAATTTTTGCAAAAGCAATTTTTTTTAAACAATTAAATAAAATTTAACAATTAAAAAAATATGGCAATTTTTCCGAAAATAAACTTTTTTTTTAACAATTTTAACAAAAAAACTATAGACGAAACATAAATTTTCATTAAAAAATGAAAATTTTTATTAAAAACAACGTTGAACCATTTTTGGAATCAATTAATTTTAACATTTCCTTTTTTTTAACCAAAACATTTTTAATTTTTTTTTTTGTATAATTTTTAGTGATTTATGAGTTTTTCAAGCCACATATTTGTTGCATTTATGTTGTTTTTGCTTAACAGCCACGATTTAAAATATGTTAATCCCTCAAAAGGTATCCTTTTTTCAAATGCACTTATTTGTTCTTTTTTTTAATTAAAAATTTAAATTTCATTACAATGATTCGATGTATCCAATAATTTTAATATTATTAATTTTTTCAATAACAAATTTAATTTGTTTTGTTGGTGTAGCACTACTTCCTGCAGCGTACATTTAGTAAATGTTGCGTATGGCTCAAGCCAAACATTCACTATCGTAAAAATCCCTTAAAAAAGAGACATAACATACAAATAATTACACACACGCACACATACATGTATTACAGAATGCTGCAAGCAAATGTTTGAAAAGGCTCACAATTAAAAAAAAAAAAAAAAAAAAACTTGGTGGTGGTGCAGTTTTGTTGTATTGCACTGAAATGCAATCACTTTTTTCTCTTTCATGTTAATATACGATATAAATCTCTTAATTTCTTTTATTAAAACTCTTCTTGTTTTGTTTTTGTTAGTTTAAGAGATTTATCATTTTTTAAAGCAACTAGGGGAGGTTTGTGTTCTCACTTGACAGGATCACCATTTCAGTGATGTCAACAAATGCAAGTGTTTAATCGTTACATAATTAAATGTTTTCAACAAATAACAAATTTTTTCTGACTTTTGTGTTGCACACTTGGCTAAATGGACTTAAGCCATGAATTAATCAGTAAAATAAGCCAAAGATTTAATCAGTAAAATAAATTTAATAAAGTAGTTGTCGTTACCAATTATTTGCACAAAAAGTTTTTATTCTTGTAATTCCATTGTTTGAGATTAAAATTGTAAAAATTTAAAAATATAAACCGACTTTCTTTTGGTTACCATACTGAAAAGCAGTAGCACACGGATGCACATTTGCTTCGATAGCCAGTGCAGTGCCAAATATTGTAGACGTGCGTAACGTTCTGAGTAAATCTTGTCATGTCACTAGTTAAATATAAACTTGAAATGTAAAAAAAAAAAATATTATTTTCAAAAGACCGGATAAATATTCGGATGAGATTAAAAGAAAAGTTGGACAGATTTAAATGGGAAATACAAAGAAACATGATCTGTATTAATCAGGCATGTCACAGAACTCAATTACGGTCGAAAGTAGTTTCAATTTCGCAAATTAGTTCTTCAGAAAACGAGAAATGAAAAATTTCTTCAGAATAATACCAATTTTAAAAAAAATGGAATTTAGTTTCTTTAAAATTTTGTTATTTTTGGTTTGAAAATTTACTTTTATGATGTGTCCTTACTTACATTAGACTTGTTGTTTGCTTTGGTGTGTGCAATATTTCCACATTTAAATTAAACCGCGAAGAAGATTTATAATTTTTTTTAGGAATAAACAAAATAAATCGGAATCTGAAAAAGGAAAACATGACACGGTATTAAAACCATTCTGATTGGAATGTATCCCAAAATTCATGTACCGGTTTAATTTGTAGCTATTTGTACATTAAAGTGCTGACAAACCTGCAAAAACACAATTTCTACGAGAGAACAAAGTTGCCGCTGATTTTCACCCCAATTGTAAAACTGTCATAAAAGTTCCATAAAAAAGTAAAAAAAAAACAAATGTATCAATAACGAATGAGTATTTGGATCAGCTTATTTGCAGCATCCTTGCACAAGTAATTAGAGTTCTTTCTGTCTGTAGACGAGACACGGTGTGAGATGCAAATCAAATCAGGAAACAAATCCATTACGACATCACCCGTTTCCTAGTGTAAATCATTCAAGGACATTTAAAAGTGCATTTATGAAGTAACGTTTTATTTAAAAACTAAGTTATGAAAAATCTAAGTCTATGTTATGCGCGTTATTATTAAATACAAATTTACTGTTCCAATATTATAAATTTTTTTCTATTTATTTTGCAAAGTTTTTGCTAACCCCTTGAATTTAATTTAAGTTGTGGCGAAAAAAACTAAAATCTTTGCTTGGCAACATTTTTAAAAACAAATGTATTATAAACAAACCAATGTTGTCAATTCGCTGTGGTCTCAATTTGCCTCTGACTGCAATTTTTTTTATCACATTTCTTTCCAAAAAGTTGACCATGTTTTAATAATAGAATTCGTACTTTATACGAGTACTTTAAAACATATCAATTTCTCGCTCTCTTATTATATCGCTCTCTTACTCTCTCTTTCGCTCTGCACCTCTCTTTTAATTATCACATACAATTTCCAACTTTAAATCCAAATCTCTTTTAATATATTATTTTTTCCTTCTTAAAGTGCATTTACCTTTGATCAAAACTGTTTTTGTTGTTTGGTATTTATTCAGGTACTAAAAAATACTAAAAAAATAAAATTACCTTCAACTATATGAGACAATAGATATTACTGTTGTTGTTATTAATATTAACAAAAATGCATTATTTTCCTAATAAAAGAAAGAACAAAAACTAAAAAACTCTTTAGATTGTAAAGTTTTCTTTTGCATAAAATTTCGTTTAATTTTTGAAGCCAAAGAAAAATTAGCAAATAAAATTATAAAAAAAAGTCACCCTAATTTCATTGAATTGCTGCAACATCTATAAATGCAAGGAGAAATAATATTAAAGGTATTCGCATTAAATTTAAGGGATGCTGATTTCAAACCATTGAAACAAATTACAAAAAATTTTACTTTTAGAAACAAACAGAATATAATAATAAAATGAAAATAAAGCTGAAATCAAACAAGGTTAAACTTCAAAAACTACCACTTTAATATAATACTGTCTGGCTGGCTCGTTAAATGGTTGACTAGCAGCCAGGCAGGGAGGCAGGCTGAATGAATCCCTGGTTATTTGCTTTTACCACACTACAGATGCCTTATTATCAAGAGGAATATGCTGGGTTTTGGCTACTACTACAGTACCTCTCCTTTGATACAAACTCATGGGAGGTAAAGCGGTGTAATAAAGTAGAAATGAGTCAAAAACACACACTACAAACAAAATAAGTTAAATAATATGCATGTTTGGGTAAAATCCTCTTACGAAAACAAATAAAAAAATTAAAAAAATGAATAAAAAATCAAAACCACCAACAACAGAGTAGTCTTCAAACAGGCGTAAAAATATCATTTATGTTGCACCCCGGACAAATAAGAAGAAGTACATTTTTTGCTGCGATATAATTTAAATCTTACAGACATTTTAAATGTTTGTCCAACGCATTCGAACAAACAGCTCCGATTTGAAAATTATTTGTAAACTAAACAAAGAAGAAAAGAAAAAACGATTGATCTTTAAAAGTCCAACCAATGCAAATATTGTGAGATAAATTACTTGAAAGCAAGTATGGGATATAAGTTTTAAAGACAAATCAAATTTTATTTAAATATGTTCGTTAACTGCTTTTGAAATCTAATGCCAACAAAACCTCGTAATGGAATATTTTAAAAAGGCAGTTAGAGTCGAAGAATTGCGTTGAGACCTGCGGGAAATCAAGGTTCTAGCGATCTAAAGATCACATCTGCGTTCAATTTGCACTAGTTCCGAATATTTTTGCTGCTAGTAGAGCAAATTGCTAGGATTGGCTTTATGATTCATATTCAGCATTGTCAGCGTGTGTATCATTTCTAATTTTCGTAAAATTCAAAGTTAAAAAATGTGATTTTAAATATTTATTGTAGAAATCAGTGTTAAACATAAATAAAAAGTGCTGACAACTATTTTAGTACCATGTGGGTAAAATTGGGTTCTTTCACATTAATAATTCTATTTACTCTACGAAAAAAATTATTTTATAAATAAAAAAAGTTCTGAGAAACCTCCTCACAAAATTTTATTCAAATCCATTCAGCAGTTTTTATGTGATGCGAAAACAGACAATAGACATACGGACTGACAGACTGACAGAATACAAAAATAGGTGTTTTTGTAATTCATATTGATTTCCTGTTGCAGTTTAATTATACTTATGTATATTTTTCTTTACATTGCCCGTTCCTGAATTTTGCAGTGAGTCCTAAGATTTGAGATTTAGAAAAAAAAAAAAAAAAAATATTACAGTTGTCATCATCTTACTCGAGCCAATACCTTCTTCTTAGACAAGTGTAAAATACAATAGGGGCTGCTTTCAATAATTTGTTGTATTTTATTTTTGATCCCTTTAAAATTTTCTTCGTTTGAATGAGATGCCCTATACGTAAATCCAATATCACCAAATATGTATTTGAATCACTATATGTTAATTGTAGAAGTTTGAAGCTCAAGCTTAGACAAAGGTTTCTGTCAATGCACCAACTTACTTTTATTTTTTTATACCCTTCACCACAAACAGTGGAAAAAGGGTATAACTAAGTTTGTCATTCCATTTCGAAGCCCATAAAGTATATATTCTGACTTCTTATGTATAGCAAACTCGATTGAGCGATGTCCGTCGGTGTTACAAACTTGATTTGACCCAAAAAAAATAATAATAATAAATTTGTCAATCGATCAGATATAGGTGCTTTTGGAAATCAGCATGATCGGTCCATGTCCGTCAAAGCAGCGCACAAAACAACAACAAAACACCTAATTTTTTCATGTCATTTTAAACAATAAAGTAATTCTAATCAAATAAATAAATATATGTTGGGCGATAGAGAATTAAAAAAGAAGAAAAAACATCAAGTGAAAAAATTTGCGCTCGTCCATCTTTTCCGAGCTACGGGACTCTGAAATTTAATTTTTTTTTAAATAGCAATATGTGTATCAGTTTAAAGCTTTTGAAGAGATCTTTAAGAAAATACTTAAAATTTTTAAAACTGAGTAACACATTAAGAGCCGATGTCATTTTTATGTAAAATTATATACATATGTATATGCAGTACCAATTTTTTTTTATTTTTTAATTCTCTGTGACCCCAATATTTGCCTTTTTGCCTGGAGTTACTTCACTAAACTAGATTTACATAGATGGTGATGGGTATATAAGATTCGGCAAAGCCAAAATAACACTTTTACTTGCTTTTTTTTTTTTTTTTTTTTTTAATTTCATCCTTGTAATGCGCCTAACAAGATGAATATATTTTGTTTTCGATAATTGGGGTATTATTAGGATATTAAATCGAATAGGATGGTATGAGTTTCTTTTCAGTGTAAATGTTATGAGTAGATTTCTGCTCATTAGCTTTAATTATATATATCTTTATTCACGAAGGTCCTGTAAATAGCTAATGTCGGTGGGTGGACACGAATGCAACTTGGTATGTCGGCTTTAGTTTACTGGGGTGAACGTAAAAAGCATTCTCCTCCAGGTATGAAATTACGGCCAGTTAAATAGCTTTGTAAAAGTTTTTCAGCTCTTTTGCTTCAATTGGAACTACAAGCCTTGAAGTACGGGTTAAAAGGCCCAGATCAGTTGTTAAAAAATTTAAGAAAATAGAAAAAAAAAAATAAAATTAAATAATTAATGGGAGGCAAACAGCCTTATAAAGGTTGTCGATGTCGAAATTCCACTTTGTAGTAGATTAAGAACAAAACCTAACATTAATTTTTAATCGATTAACGAGTAATCGAATAAATAAATATTGTTTGCCCAAATAACATTCGGTAAAATAAAATACATTTCTGTCGATTAACAAAAATGCTTCCAAAAGCTGCTGAAGAGTGAAACGTGTTAACAAGCGATTAAGCCTTCAATTTTTTTATGCAGGAGAATTGATTCAACCAACATTTGTTTTAAGACATTATAATCGACAATTAGAATAGTTTTAAAAGGAATTTCAACCAACAGACTCATTGCTGTTGTATGAAATGTTGTTGATAGTTATAAAAATTTCATATCATTATTTGAGGTACGAATACGCGGCTCACTAACAAATATAAAATGTGTTAAACACTCTTATTGTGGTACGTGCTATTTCATTTCTTTGTAAGTTTTGCTATGAGTGGTTAGGAGTTTCTGCTTTTAACTTTGTTTTGGTGTTTTTTTTTCAAATTCTTTATTCTTTTAAAAAAATAACAAGTCATTGAACAACAGCGACGACCACCACCGCCAAAACAAGGTTTCATCGTCTTGTATGCACGAGTCGTAGAAAACTAAGCAGAGAATTGTACTCGTGTTAGTTATTTCACTATCGGAATGAGACCTAAAGACAGAACGACAGCTGCAAGTATGTTTAGTTTTACACTTTATTCTTTAGAACTTCGGGAGTCTGAATTACAATGCACTCTTAATTGAAATATGTATATTGTAAAAAACAAAGAAAGAATGAAACCAATAATAATGAAAATAAGTAAATAATATGTGGAGGAAGCCTTTTCAAAGAAAATATTAAGGGTGGATTTGAAACTTTTTAAGTTGTGTAAAGTGTTGGTGAATTGCAAACACAAGTTTGCTGCTTGAATACCATAATTACGATAAATTACTGTAAAGTAACTTAAAGAATATTACACATTTAGAGAATTAGATTTTAGGACTGAAACTCAAGTATAGTTTGTTATGACACTATTATAACATTATAACTTTGAATGAAATAAATAAGGATAAGAAATGTATATGATCGAGATCCTTACAATTAATTCAAATAACGATCGTGAGATCTCCCGATAGATTTTTCTCTACTGATCGTCGCACGAGGGGTATTTTGCGCCAATCTAGCTGGACATTAGGTCAAAGATTAATTTTGAGAAATGTAAAAATTTAAGTGCGCAGCTGGATAGATAACAAAATTCTGCATCGTATAGTGAATTTCCAAGGCTTCTGCTTAAGATTTGTCGTTCTGTTAAAGTCAGAAAAGTTGAATAAATCGCATACGTTTTTATTGGCTTTATACGATTTCGAGAGGTTTGTAATATATTTTCTTGTGGCTAAACGAATAGAGATTTTGTATTGATTTATTTTTCCTGTGAAAGGCTATATTCGCAGCTATTTATATTGATTTTTAGTAAAATTTTGTTTCAAAGTTTTATGATAAAAAATTTCCTTTGAAATTAAAAGGAGTTTTTTGTAAAAAAAAGTGAAAAGGTTTTTCAGAGTGATCTCCATCGCGATCCGAAAAATGTTATACATCACTAGAAAACTTGCGATCTCTACTTATATAGTGTTGAAAAAAACGTTGCGCGTTTTTTGCGCCAAACCCACTATTTACTCCAAAAAAGTTACTACCTTTCTTTCATGCTTCTATCTGTACTTAACGCTGAAGAGGATTCAGATTCGGAAGAGGCCCTTGAAGAATCAGACGGAGAAGGATCATGGCACTTATTATCATCTTAGGACAAAGGAGAAGTTCTTTTAAATAAATTAATTGTAACAACTTTAAATAAAGTTTACCGTTACAATCATAAATAATTTATATTAAGAACAAATTAATTATTTTTAGACAAAACAATATACAGTAACAAATTACAAAAATATCGTTAAAATAATATTCTTAGGAGGCGGCGATTGGTAAGGCATTGGAAAGATTAATATTGAATATTTTTAGGAAATTGACAAAAAATTGAAAAATAATTTTTTCACAGGGACTAAAATAAATAAATTAAAAAAAAAATAATTTTAAAGTATTTGAACATATTCATAAGCTTTATTACGAAGGGTTTTTGAAATTATATTTAACACACACAATAGAAAACAGTAATCTACGACACAAACATATTAATCGATAGCATTGAAAATAGATTATAATAGGTGCGTCTCCGTAATTTTTGGATAAAGTTCGGTAAATTGAGTGTACACAAAAGCTGACATTTTTCATGAGGCTTGCGACGCGTACAAAAGTAGAAAGTAAAACTACTTTTTGCGTTGTTAGGAGCTAAAACATTCTACACGCGTTTGATGGACAGCTTAAGTCTTAATTAAAGTGACGAGTATGGGATTTACAGGAGCAAGAAGATCCACAGTGATTATGTAATATAAAATTTTCATAGCCGCTGTCACGATGGACAAATATATGCAATCATAACAGATATGATATTAAATTAATGGATATAGAAAATATAAAACGATAACAATAACGTTAACGTTAACAATGTAGTGGGAAGTAGATTGATAAATTACATTTCCACCATTTGAAAGTAATGTAAAGCGTTACGGGAAAATAAACTTCTTAAAATTGAATGTCTTTGCTGGACGTTCAATGACGGAAATATACAAACACATACATATTTATTAACTTAAATACTGTACCAGCGCTTCACTTTTCTCATTAAATACATTTTTTAAATGGATTCAAAATACATAAGTACGAGGGTAAGTCAGTATGTCTTTAGAAAATCATAAAGGATAGTTTGACTTTTAATTTTTTGACGTATTCGAAGTAGACGTATTGTCAATTGCTACAATGAATTCAATTTCGCTCGAAAATCGCATTATAATAAACAAAATCCACTATGAAAATGGTGATTCTATTTAAGTTAAATTTCGTAAAATTCGTGATAATTTTGGTCACTATAATCGTCCTTCTGATCCCGCTATTAAAAACTTGGTCGTTAAATTGGAGTTGACAGTTTGATCGGGTCGTTTAACTAAAAACATCGCAACCGTAAGTCACAGTGTTAAAACAGATCCAAATTTGTCAACTCTTGGACGTTCTCAACAATTGGGGTTATCCAAAACATTCACATGGCGTTTTGGCTTTGAAGCCTTAATTCTTAAGGAACAACCTGCTGACTTTTCTGAAAAACTCTTTTTTCAGACAAAGCCCATTTTCACTTGTCAGAAGAGCGATTATTGAGAAGCCTTTGCATGCTTAATGTGTCACTGTATGGTGCGCTATGTGGTTTGATAACGAGACTGGAAATACGGTAAAAATCAATGGGTCACGCTATCGCGATTTGTTAACATCTCAATTTTGGCCTATTGTTGATGACAACGGTGCCACATGTCACACAGTCAATGAAACTATTAGTTTATTGCAAACTAAAATTTTCGATCGCATAATTTCACAAAAAGCAGCTATAAAGAAGCCAGCCAGATCGTCTGGTTTAACTCCATTGGGCTATGTTACGGACAGAGTCTATACAGAGACATTCGAATCGAAACTAAAAATTCGTGATGTGATTAACGAAATAGACCCTCCATTTTGGCAAAAAGTGATTAAAAACTTTGATAAAAGAATCGACATCTGTCAGCGTGGTCGTGGTGAACACTTGCCATACATAATTTTGCATTCATATTTGCCAAACAATTAAAATTTATATTAACTATCTTTTTTTTAATTTTTTCCCAATCAGGATTTGAACCATAGATCTTATAAATGAATGAAAATTGGAAAACGTCGGCATTCATTTCTCTATAATTTTTCTTTCTAAAAATATTTAGAAATTAAACTAAAAATTAAACAAAAAGCCGAAAATAAGTCAGTTTTCATTTAATTTAAATTATCTTCATCTAAATTTTTGTTTCATTTTGCTTTAGAAAACAAATTTCTTGTTGAAACCCCCGATGTAAGGAATATTTAAAACATGTAAAAGTTCTATATTCACCACAGTGATTTTGGGCACGTTCATAAAACGTAAGTGTTGCGCAACCGTCGAGTGTTTGTCTTAGGAACGCATTGTTAAGAAGTTTCGCTCAAATCAACAGTTGGGTATTGGCTGCCATTTTTTTTTTTTTTTTTCATTATAAACCTGATTAGTTACCTAAAGTGGTCAACATTTTATGGTCAGTCTCCAGAGCTAATCGAGGAGAGTAATGCCGTTTATATTATTGAGTTACGTCTTATGAACGTTACTGATGTGACAGTGATGATAGTCATTACCTTACACTCTTATGCTCTAAACACATTCGCCACAGCAAGATAAACGAACACACGACAGCAAATGACGCTAGCAACATTTGTCGCCTTGTACGCAGCTACATTATTATTTTGAAGGCAGCAGCTACATAATAAAAATACGAATTAACTGTATTACAGTGATGTTATTTAAGAAGCAGCTCCGATTTATAATTAAAAAAATGTTTTAACTATTTTATAAGAGGCTATTTAAAGAGTAGAATAATTCGTTTTGATTGTCTTTAAGATTGAAAATATATAGAAGTATTTCTCAGAAGCAATAATAAGTACACTAGTGTGTGTCACGTAGTTTCTTGTCCACTAAAATAAAAAATACTAAAAACAACAGTTTTTGATATTTATTAAAACCAACCGTGTTATGTATTTACAGATATCCCATACGACAATTGAAATTAATATAAGTACTAAGACCAGAAGTAAATTGTTAACTAAATGTTGTCCACACAAAAAAGGAATTTTAGTTTTATGTACATCTTAATACATTCCTCAGAAATTTTCACAATTATTCTTCGTACACTTTCGCCATGACAATTGTAGTATTTTTAATTCGTCGGTGTGGCATTTCAAGTTTTTTTTTTTAAATTAAAATTCGAAAAATATGTTCTAAGCAATTATCGAAAAGTGTATAAAAAGTGTTCAAATTTTTCTATGTACAAAACTAAAATGTGCTGACAACTGTTTAAGTACAATTATACCGGTAAAATTTGGATGATTTTACATTGGTTTCTCTATTTTTCTACGAAAAAAAAAATATCCGTGTTTGAACCAAGGTTAAAAAAGATCTCCTCACAAAATTTTACTCAAATCTATCCAGCAGCACTTATGTGAGACAGATAAGAATTCAATAAATAGGTATTTTGTATTCCAAATCAATAATAGTCTTCACCAGCAACACTATTTTCCTTAAATATTTCATGTACTGAAATTATCCTGTTACAGTTTTATTATAGATTTACATTTAAATCTTTAAATAAATAATTTTTATTTTATATTTTTATTGTTCTTTTCGTTTTTCATAATAAGACATTTTAAGCACTTATTATTTTACATGTCTTATAGTACTGACATCACTAAGTTGTTTATTGTCGCCAATAAAAATAGAAATTAGTTTAGTTTGACTGCAGCGGCGAATTCAGCCCAGACAACAACCTGCCGCCGTGTTGCCTTGCTGCAACAAATTAATCATTCTCATATAAACACATGCATTCTAAGTCTGACATTTTGTAGTCGGTAGCTGCCGTCTCGAATTTGTTTAGAGCATTATGCTTTCTAATCTCATGGCAGTATATCCCTTGTTTTTACTCGTATCGATTTCAACTTCATTTGTACAGGGTGTCCGCCGGGAAGGTATACTACTTTGTTTATAATTTTTGATTAAATGAAAGAGAATGGATCTTATATTGATAAATGTTTTATTTAATGTCGGCAATTATGTATGAAATACAATATCAGATAAATTTCCGCCTCTGTAAGCCTCATAAATGTGAACCCTTTTGCGCATATTTTTCATTAAATTTTCACACATTTCACGCGGTATTTCATTAATTTCATCACGAATATTTTGTTTGAGTTGCTGAAGCGTTTCTAGGTTTGTTTGCATTAACCTTGCTTTTCAGATGTTCCCACAAAAAGAAGTCCGGGGCAGTAAAATTAGACGACCGTGGAGGCCAATCAACATTACCATTTCTTGTAATAACTTGTTGTGGAAAGAGGTCTCGCAGCAATTCCATTGTAGTCCTGGCTGTATGTGATGTGGCACTTGTTGAACAAGCCCAGAGAATGCAATTGTGGCGTTAAAATAGCAACAAATTCAAATCATTGTGCAAAATTGTCGCCAAAGTTATTTTTTAAAAACCAAGCTCCTGAGTGCGGCGTCGAATTCAGGTTAATGGATTGTTTTGAACATTTTTTTGATCAGCAGTAATGTTTTCAGCCGATTTTGCAGTACGTTATGGTCCATGCTTGGGCCTATCACCTACAGACCCTCATTCTTCGAAATCATTCACTACACGATTAATATTGCGTTTTGTTGAAACGTTGTTTCGCCCAAAAATTTCACGTAAGTTTCTCATCGTCCAGTAATCGATGTTTGATTTTGATATAATGTTTTAACGAATAAAACACGTTGATTTATCGAATATTTTCACTTCACGACTGCCAAATATGAACTGTGAAGACAAATATTCACCAAAATGGTGGCAAAACAAAATATCGAGTACAAATTGTTTTTAACACGACGGACTAACCCTTAGGGAGGCTGCGACCAGTTTTTGTTTTTTGAGGACGTATTTCGCTGGTTGTTTGAGCCAACTATACCAGCTTTCATACAACAGGAATCAGTCTGTTGGTTTAAATTTCTTTTGAAACTATTCTAATTGTCGATTATACTCGTAATGTTTTAAAACAAATGTTGGTTGATTAAATTCTCCTGCACATAAAATTGAAGATTTAAAATATGGAATCGCTTGTTTACACGAATTACTCCTCAGCAGCTTTTGGAAGCATTTTTGTTAATCGACAGAAATGTGTTTTAATTTACCGAATGTTAATCGGGCAAACAATAATTATTTATCCGATTAATCGTTAACCGACTAAAAATTAATGTTAGGTTTTGTTCTTAATCTACTACAAAGTCGAATGTCGACAACCTTTATAAGGCTGTTTACCTCATATTAATTATTTAATTTTTTTCTATTTTCTTATATTTTTTTAAACTGCTCTGGGCCTTTTACCCTTTACTTCAAGGCTCGTCGTTCTAATCTAAACGAGCTGAAAAACTTTTACTTGGAGGAGGAGGCCTTTCACGTTCACCCCAGCTAACTAAAGCTGACATACCAACTAGCATTTGTGTCCACCCACTGACATTAGCTGACGAAGCCGATATTTACAGGACCTTACACGCAAAGAAAAAACAATGGTTACCTCAACCATGTTTTTTAAAGTCCAGTATGGTTGCATTATATGCTTGCTAACAAAACATAGTATTGTTACATTTACAACCATATTATTGTCTTACAAAAAATAACAATTTAAAGTATAAACATAATTATGTTCAAATATAAACATTAAATGGTTAAAATTTTTCAGATATAAAAGACTTACTACCGTATTCATTGAAAAACAAAATAGATTTGAAATATATTTTAGAAATACGGCAGTTAGTTATTATTGTTTTATTCTTTAACGATTTAAAATAAAAATTATTTAGAAGTATAAATTCACCAAAAAATCAACTATTTATTTATAATAACGCTTAGATCATAAGCTAAAAGAATCAGTTAAAAATATTGATATAAGCCCAAAATAAATGATTTCTCAATTGTGCTTCAAACACAAATATAAAGATGTATATGCTTACAATACATAGATATATATTTACTTCAACTTTTTTTATGTTTTGGTTCCCTTTTAATTTGTTTTCATTTTTTATTATTATTTTTTTAATTATTTATTTTGTACATACATTTTTAATTTTTTTACTTTCTCTAACAATTAAAAACAATTTTAACTTTAAGCTACCAGAAAAATTACTAAATTGTCAAGAACTAGCACAAAATATTCTTTAGCGCAAACATTATTCTATTGCTTAAACCATACTTTGATGAAAAATAGTATATTATGGTTAAATATTTTATATTATTTTTAAAAAGTTATAAAACTTTGTGGTTGAATTTTTTTAAGTTAAAACCAACCATGTAGCATTTTTGTGCACAGTAACCATGTAATCGTTAAAATGTAACAAAAATGTTTATCGTGACTAAAGTTTTGGAGAAAACATCTATAAATAGTTCTCTGCAACTATATATTTTTACAAAGAACATAATATGGTTATTGTGACCATTTCAGAACCATGTTTTTTTTCTGCGTGCAGTGAATAAAGATAGAGATAATTAAAGCTAATGAGCAAAAATGTACTTACATAACATTTACACTGCAAAGAAACTCATACCATCCTATTCGATTTAATATCCAAATAATACCCCAATTATCGAAAATAAAATATCTTCATTTTGATAGGCGCTTCAACAAAGATGGCATTAAAAAAACAGTAAACAGTAAAAGTGATATATTCGACTATGCCGAATCTTATATACCCTTCACCATCTATGTAAATCAAGTTTAGTGACAGAGAATTAAAAAATAAAATAAAACTTGGTACTGCATATACGAGTATACTCGTATAATTTTACATAAAATTTGACATCGGCTCTTAATGGATAAAGAATTTTTAAAACGTTTTAGTATTTTCTTAAAGATCTCTTCAAAAGCTTTGAAATGATACCCATATTCTCTGTCTCCTTACTGTTTTAATTGACATGAAAAAAAAAACACCACGCCTACGTGTTTTTCCTACTCCCTTAAAGGACAATGACCGATCATGCTGTTTTCCAATAGCACCTCTTTCGCCAGTATATCTGATCGATTGACATTTTTTTTGTGAAAATGATTTCAACACTAACACTCAGAAGAACTCAAAATATATTAACTTTATAGGGTCGAAACGAATATTACAAAAATTACACACGGAATGACAAACTTAGATATACCCTTTTTCCACTTTTTGTGGTGAAGGGTATAAAAATATTGTTTTTTAAAAAAGAAATGTTTTTTAAGGAGTTTTTGACTTGCTCTCGTATATTGTATTTTGTCTGCTAAATTTATTTATTTTTCTAAAACTTTTTTTGCCTATTTAATGGTTAAAATAATAAAATAAAAACAATCATCTTGTTTTGTAGGCACAACAACCGTGACTTTTATTTGTAGTTATTTTTAGACAACTAAAGACGCAAACGAAAGAATCGTGATTTTGATTTGATTGTTTTCTAAAAATACCATCTTATTAAATGGACACATAAAAAGTCCACAGACAAAAAAAAAAAAAAAAATATAAAATCCAAAATAAAGCTTAAACATTTTTGTAAGCGAAAGCAGAAAAAACCAAATCATAGAGGTGTATGGAATGCAAGAATACAAGAACAGTTGTAAGAAACTGTTGAAAATGTTTTTAGTCTCGGTGAGCACTTTCAGTTTTTAATGAAAGCACTTTACAGAACAAACAAAGGTAGCAAGCAAAAAAACTTTAAAGGGGTAAATAAAAAAATTTATTTGAAAAAGGGGGTTGCTTTATGATTGGGTTGCGAAACATGCAAAACAGACAGACAGACAGACTCAGTGACTTGCATACCTTTGGGCAATTTTACTTTGGGTAGCAAAGTTTTGTTTCGCAAAACCATTTTTTTTTTCAAAACTTAATGGGTGCTTGTCAATAACTGAGAAAGAGAGATTTTGTGTTTGCTCAATTATATGGCTTTTTAATTGAAACGACCATAAACCAGAGACCTGCGCCGAACGGCTAATAGCCGGCTGACAGCCGCCGCCGAAGATTTTCGATAGCCGCCGCCGCCGACATTTATTCAGCTAAAATTTGGCTAAAATTTAGCCGCCGACGTTTAGCTTCAGTTTTTACCCGACTTCAAAAAATGAAGAATGGTATCAATAAATTTTTTTAATATACGTTTTTAACACGACGGCATTTTTCATGAAACTAATTTCATGAAATTTTGGTTTGTTGGTACGAAGTATAGACACGCTTGAATTTTGAGGGCATTTTTTCACACGTTTGTACGTTCGCTGCATATGGTTTGTTGTTTGTGTATTATTGTTATTAAAAGCGAAATGTACAAATTACGATGCTATGAAAAATTTAATATTATAAGGACGCGATAACACTCGCTGTAAATTTTAAACAGAATGTGAAAAATGGCATGAAATAATCGCATGTGTAAATTTTAACTTAGTGTTTTTTATGTCTGAAACAACATTTTTTATTTCAAAAGTTATGCTTACAGGATGGTTCTATTAAAAAAGTAAAAAATTAAAAAGCTAAAAACTGTCCAAATACAACGCAAAGTATTTTTATAGATAAGGAAGAGCATAACGGTAGTTACGCTATGCAACTTTTCATGAAATTAGCATGCAATTTTTCTTTTTTAATTGTGAAGCAAAAGGGGTAAGCAATATAGCATAGCATCAGTTTAGAGGGGATGTTTTTGTTTGTATTATTTTGTTTAAAATAACGAAAAAAATGGCATAGTGTAAATGTGGACCATTTTAAACTATACGAAGGAAACTATAGAACTAATTTAATATTATAAATAAATTTTATAAACCTTACGGTTTACAATTTAAATTTTGGCATGCATGCAGTTTATGTTTAAAAAAATTTTAATAAAGTGAAAGTAAATAACCGACTGATAACTATTTTGCATGAAATTTTGTGAAAATAGTACATAAAACGATCAAATTCGTTTATTAATTTACTAGGATTGTCAGAATAATGTAATAAAAGTAATTTGCACAAAAAAATCTCTACAATACTTTTTTTTATAAACTGACTGATTTTTTAAACAGGTTTGTAACCGATTTATAATTTATATGGGAAAACTCTGGCTCATAGTATAATAAACGGAAGTGTATATTTTTTATGCCCGCTATAATTAAAAGTAAACACATACAATAAGAACCTTAAATATGCGCAATAAAATGTTATTTTCAATTATATTACGGGTGTATCAATTTATCCGTTTGTCGGTGATTATAACAAATAATATTGAAAACAAATTCTAGTATATTACCCCCTTTTACATTCTTAATTTCTATTTCTCTGCTTCAAAATCTTTTTTTCAAAAATATTTTTTTTTTTTATATTTACGTTGTATCTGATTTATTGAGTAGTATATTTTGACAATTGGAACCTTGGCTAGGTTTTCTTAATAAAACGAATACATGAAATGATTATAGTTAAAATTCAATATCCAAATCATATCCGAGTCTTAACTTGTTCCAAGTAGTTAATTCTGATAAACTAGATTTTTTGATATTTGACTTAGTGTCCACACGAAAAATTAAATTTTTATCTGTTACAAGTAAGAGTGTGTTATTCGGCTATACCGTATCTTGTATACCCTTCATCATATGTATATATTCTAGTTTAGTGAAGTAACTCAAATAAAAAAAAAAAAATAAATAAATATTGGTGTGACAGAGAATTTAAAGTAAAATAAAATTAGGCACTATATATAATTTTACACAAAAATCTCATCGGCTCTTAACGAGTAACGCATTTTTAAAAAATTTTAGTATTTAAAAATCCCTTCAAAAGCGTTTAAATGATACCCATATTGATGTCTAAAAATATGCTGAACATTCTTACTTTTCTATGAAAAGTTCAGATTGATTGATTATTTTTTTAATTTATATATTTATTTATATTTATTTTTTTTTTTTTTTTGATTGGAGTAACTTAATTGTTCCATATAATATAAAAAAAATTAGAGGAAGGCGGAGTGTTTTGCCCACTGCGTCTGAGGAGATGGACCGATTTTTCTGATTTCGAATAGAGACTCTTTTAAAACTATGTCTGATCTAGTATCTTGGCAAATTTGATTTCAACACTATCACGGAAGAACAGATGGACATTGCTCAATCGACTTCGCGATGCATAAAAACTCTGAATATATATACTTTGTGGGGTCAAAAATAGGTATTGTAAAACAACAAACGGAATGACAAACTTAGTTGTATGTACCCCTTTTTCTACCTTTTGTGGTAAAGGGTATAACAATTTATTTTTAATAAAATTAAGTATATTTAGACACTAGATAGTAGTTGACAAACACAAGCAAATTTTTTTTGTTAATTTGTATGAATATTGCACAGTTTGCTGCTTACATATTATGCACATAGTCCATGAGTGCAGCTGCTGAAGAAGATTTTACTAATGCAAAGAGGTTTAATTAAAATTCTCCAACTGGTAACATAGTTTTTTTACGATAACTTTGATTTAGTTAATGAACTAATAAAACCTTATTTGTGATCGATAATTTTTGCCTTTTTTTACTTATTTAAATACATTTTGGGGGTTCATTCTAGCTGATTATTTGTATGAGCCGTACAAAAAAAGGCTAGCTGATGAAACATTGGCTAATAGCCGGCTTACAGCCGCCCCTGCCCATTTTTTAGTAAGCCGCCGCCGCCGATCAAAACCCCTCGGCGCAGGTCTCTGCCATAAACTCTTTACTAACAGTTTTATTGGCATAAAATGGTGGATTCCATATACACTTAACGAAATATTTTTTTTTTAAGTTTTCAGGATGGATAAATCCCTTGCTGGTTTTTGAAATTACATAATTTAGTACAAATAACCTGCGTAACTACAAACATAAAGGAATCAAAAGCTTAGACGGATAATGCAAATTGTTGCTTTAAACAATACGAGAGTAAGTCCGCAAGACATTAAAATATTTCCGTGTAGTGCGAGCTTGACTCAGACCCGAAGCATTCCGGATTATGTATGGGCGACCCTTTAATTTTGTGTTTTTATTATTTGCTGTCGAAAAACATTTTTTTTTGGCTATTACGGTTCAAAAGGTAACACACGTCTTCTATGGGGGCCACAGTTTTAGTTTTAATTTGTAGACTTTTTGTATAGCGGACGTAGTAATTAAAACACACACACTCTGTAAATTTTAGGGTCTGTCTATTAAAGTAAAAATATTGAGACATATACTTTAAAACGCATTAACTATAGGAACACCCTTTAGTTTTAAACTTTATTTTGATATTTGATGTCACAGGGGCCGTAATAATACATTGTCTTTGAAAATTTCAAGTGTCTATAGCGAGTTTAAAAATAAATGCCTGGGGCAGACTGACAGGGTTGAATTTATCCAAGGCCTTTAATTCTATTTGACATGTGGCTAGTCAAAAACTTAGGCATCAATTTATGTTAACAAGCTCCGGTTGTTGTTTTATCTTTTCGTATTTAAAAGGTGGATCATACGTTGTCAACTTTCATGCTGGTGTTCCTGAAGGGTCTGTTTTTGAGACCTCTTTTGTTTATAACTTATTAAATGATCTACACTTACAGCTTTTGCTGGCAACACGTGAGACATTCTTGTTTGCTGATGATGTTATTCTATTTTTTAATGGTGATCGCGCTTCATGTGAAGCTTTTAATCAAAACGTGAATGGTTGTCTGCATCTTTTATTTTAAACAAAGCGGCTTTGTTTGGTCCTACAGAGAATCTATCTTCTGGTGGTCGGTTTTTATCTTAAAAATGCTGAAGTTGATTGTGTTTGCCGGCAAGAGTGTTTGGGTGTTGTTTTTGACAGGTAAAAACAATATGATCAAGATTTACGTCAGCACTTATCATGATATCTCTATCTGACGGAGATCTTCCCACTGAGTGGCGTAGCCAACGAAGTTGCAAATCTAAGAATATGAACTTCCTCTTGTTTGAGGGATTGAAGACCATTCAACCCCGTCCGTTGAGTGTGCACAGCACACTTCGGTCGGCACCGCACCTTCTACCTTCCCAGCAGTAAGGTAAGGTCCGACTCTTAGTAGCCCTGGGTGGAGTATCAGGTACAGTCTAAGGTGCTTTGCGAAGGACGTATTCCACCAATAGGTTTATACCTTTTCACAGTAAACAGAGATTAGTTGGAAGTACTTGCCGTCCCATAAACTACGTATTTTTTCACACTCTAACAATTTTTTCGCCTCAAACTGCTGAAATTAATAAATAAATAAAAAATAAATACACAGAAACTGGATAGATTACACTCAAATGCAAGAAGTTTTTGTGTGGATTAATAAACCGTGTAGTGCTTTAGGACTACGATTCTTAGTCCTGAAATAAAAACATAAGACTGAACTCGTCACTTTCTTGTATGAACTAGAGTAATTTTTTGGAAACTTTTCTTATGCATCTAAAAAAGAGCAATTTGGCTGCGCAGTGAATAAAATTAAAGGTTTCTAAGAAGAATCTATAAAAGCAACCAACAACAGATTGTTTATGTTTTTTTGACGATGATACAAAGCGCTACAGCTGCATTTTAGAACTAGAGATTTCCTTTAATTTTGTCAAACTACAACCAACACGTTTCCGTATCATTAACAGTAATTAATTTAAGGTTTTGTGAAGATTTAAAAAAAAAAAAACTCAAGACCCTTTAGTATTCAATTTACTGCAAAAATTATGTTTGATTGCGAGATTGGTTGTTTAATTACTTATTTTCTTCAGCCAACCTTATTTGACGTTTATATGTACATTCTCAAAAAATGAGCCTCATGTTTACTTGTCTGTTTTCTCCGAATTTATGAAAAAAAATATAGTTGCAAGGAATACATGAAAAGGGTAAAAAAACCCAGCTATCGAAGCACTAAACTGCAGACAACAATTCAATGAACAATTGTGTCACATACAGAGAAGCAACAATATTTTGTATGCTTGTAATTGTTGTGCATTGAGTAAATAACCGTAGACTTCTTTGGGAAGGTCATTTGACATTTGTATGAAAAGTTTATGACAATAAATAAAACGGAAATATAAAGCAAACAAAACATTAAATGTCAATTTGAAAGACTTAGAACATAAGACAGACATATGCAGACAGAAAGACAACAAAATAATCCCAACTAAAAAAAAAACAAAAAATTGTCGAATCATCGTTTTTGAGCTGCGCTGCTTTTTTCACTTGAACTCCGCCAGAAAAATATTTACGTAGTAAAATTTGATTTTTAATTTTATTTCCAATAATTTTAACATTTAAATTGTTATTACGAAAGCATGTGTTTTTCTTTCAATATGGAGTCTGGCACATATTTTTACTTATCAATTCGTTTGAATGTTTCTTTTTTATGCAGAACTCAATCATTTCAAAGCCAATTTTGAAAAGTTTTTCTTTATTTGAAAGGTTGTGCTTACAGATTGGTCTGACAATGATATCGTTGTCAGATATTTAAATTTCTAACATATTACAATTTATTTTATACTGACAATGTCTCACAATGTTCTGACAATGCAAATAAAAGCCGTTCCACAATTGTAAGATATCTGACAATATTATTGTCAGGTAGACGACTGAAAATTATCTGACAATGGCTTTTCTGACAATATTGTCAGACAAAAATTGTAAGTTCACACGATTGTTAAGCGTTTTCTGTATATTTTTCTGACAATATTGTAATATCTGAGAGCCGTCTGTACAGAGCTTTACTTCACTAGTTTAGTGATTTACATGTTTTTTTTTTCTTTAACAAAGCATGCTTATAAAACGCTGTTGAAACAAACTTTTTTTGTTGTTAATATTTTCGTAATCTTGAAGAAGTAGTCTTTTCGATGATACTAAAATCTGAAATCTAAAAACAGAAATTTGATTCGTTTAATCATCTTGTTGAGAGTGTATAAAGAAAAATTGGAAATCAGAAACGTGGAACTGTTGACAACATCGAGTTCTTAATTTTTTTAAGTTTTTTGCTGCTATTTAGACATGTATTACAAATGAATTTCTAGGCATAGTATTATTTTTAAGTTCCTCTATTAATTAATTTTTTTATATTTGAATTAGAGAATTTGTCATCACATTCAACACAGTTTAGTTTATCTATTTCTGCCTTGACGAATAAAAAATTAAAAGAACCGATTTAATTTTTAAATACGAAAAAAAAAAAATGAATTTTGAAATCCTTTAGAAGTCTGCATTCATGTAAAATATTGTTAGAGTTTTATTAACAGCGCTACTTTATTCGTGCTACTTTCTAATTTTTTCATCAATTTTTTCCCTTTTCATGAATCTACAGTTGTTGTTGAAATGTCTTTAAGAGGAATATATTAAGAAGGATTTTCAAAAAATAAAATGTTTACCATTAAATTCGTGAGATTATCAAACAGTTGTTACCTTAAGAAGCAAACACCGCTTAATAAAATTAGCAAACAAAGTACATTTTAGATAATGAATGTGATGAGAAAAAATTCTCTACTCTTTGAGATATCCTGTTTATTGTTGGCTGTTGTTGTGATTAGTGATGATCATTTCGTTTCTCATAATTAACAACTACAAAATAAAATTCAGTTTAAAAAATAACTATTGGGTTGGTTCGTTTTTAATTGTCGGACACAGTGGTTGTGCGACATTTTTATTGTTGGTTAAAAATAAATTCAAATACAGGTTTACATGAGAGTTGGATTTGCTGCATCATAAAAAGGTCTCGATTAAGGTACAAAAATGTTATTTATAATTTTTTAACAATGTCTCTGAAAAGCCATTCGCACTGAGAACTAGAAACAAAACAGACAGTGTAAGAAAAAAACTACAGAGTAAGAGCTAGCAAACACCAGACAGGGTTCATAATTTTTCTTTAAACCTTTTGAGGTTTAAAGGTTGAACGCTCCAGACCTTTCAGAAGCGGCGTAGATTCACATAGTAGAGCACGTTGGACATATGCCTCCGTTGTTAAGTCTACAGTTTTTATTGCTTTTCATTAAGTTAAATTTGCCCCAGATAGCTTCCCAGCAAAATTATGTACTTGAAACAAAAATATCAGCCCTGTTGTTTTTTTTACAAATTGTAGGAGTAAAAACAGACAAAAAAAATAAAATTTTTAATGGAGATAAATTTTTTTCTATTTTTTTTCAAGGCATCGTTATGGCGATGTTTGTTGGATAAGGAATGTAAAAATTGTGTAAATGTTTTACACCTGCAGCCTTATTCTGTAAATCGCTAATGCTAAATCTAAATAAATCTATTAAGCGATTTTTGGCTATAAATGCTATTCTGTAACTCGTTTTCGCCTTAATTTATTTTCAGCTTTTTAACGATCGAGTTTTAGATTAAGATTTAGTTGCGAGAATTAGAGAATAACACTGCTGGACTTTCTTGAATTTATCCTATTTGTTCCAAAATCTCGCAGATGAGATATATCCGGTGTCAGTGTTTGATGAGCCCAGTGCCCAATTTTGATTTTATGAACATTTCTGCTGCGGGATTTTAAAATTTAGGAATTTCGTAATTGGGGATTCGATTTCTATAAATCTTCAATTTGTTTTCATTATACACCTACGCTTAAAGTTTCTTTCAATTTAACATCTTTAGAAATAAATATAGTTACGAAAATAAGATCTGGCAACCTCTGTTGTCGTTGTCCGTATATGCGTAGTGAAAAACAATGGTGAATAAGTTACTTTCTCTAATGGAGTGTGATTAACAATTAGCTAACAAATGTTGAGCTACCTCAATGGCTGCGTTGGTAGAGGTGCATGCTGTAAAACTGAAGATTATGAATTGGAGCCCAACTTCGTACAAGTGTACAAAGGAAAAATAATAATTGTATAAAGCAATTAAAAAATAAGGAAAAGAAAGACACTTATTGTGTGAAGCCATTGTAGATAATTTTGTAAAAACGTTTATTTAACATAAGAGTAGTACATAATTGTGTCAAGGCACCCTTTATATAAAAGAGAAAAGGCTCTAAAGGGTTCATTTCAATTGGGCCGGTTATAATGTTCACTAGACACAAAGTTGTTTTTTAGTAATGAATCGTAAGATCTTGAAGTTATAAAATATCAGTGCAACGTTCGATGGAAACAGTTCAGAAGTCTCGGAGCAAGCTTTCAGGTACCCCGCTTCATCTTACTATTTATAAGATACATATCTGGTCTGAATTGGCGCACCGCCATAAAATGGGACACGCTCCACTTTTGTGTCGTTAAAAAAGTCTCTGTAAAAATTAGGAAACTTATTCCTAATACCCGCAAGTCGCTGCCTAAATAAGACACAATTTCCATGAAGAATCCATCCATTTAGGGTCGATGGGCCAGCAAATCGCACTACTCAATACTGCAAAAATCAATTTCTAGCCGAACTGCTGTTTTGTGGAATGAGCTTCTTGTTGACATATTTCCTGTCCGTTTCAATGCAGAACATTACGGCTACTGCATCTATTCTCCTTTCCGTAACAACTTTGTCAGTTTTGGCCGAATAAATAGTATATCCAGGAAACATCCACAGAGTTCTGCTGTAATTGTAAAAAAGAAATGTGGTGTCAAAAACTAATTTTCAAAGACACTGTGCGGCAAGAGAACATAAACATTACACTTTTTCTTTTACCACTTATTTAAAGTTTGAGTTTGCTTTATTGTTCAGTTTTGCTTGAAGTTTAGTTCTGAAATTTGTTTCTTTTAAGTTTAAATTTGCAATTTAAAATTTCTTTCTTTTCTTCATTATTAAGCAAGCAACTTCTCTAAATCTGATCACAAACTCCAAGGAAGGGCACATATGAAGTTTATGTTAAAAGTGTTCCTTTTCTTTATCTCCTAAAGACTTGCAGCGACGAAAAAAAAATAAGCACAGATAAAAATAAATTAAAATTAATGCACAAAAATACGAGTCTGAAAACAAGAAACTTTTCAAAAGCACAAGATGAAAAGGTTTCTTCTTCTTTTAAATTCTCTCAAGATTGGCAACAGCATTAAACTTTACTCCATGATAGTAACGATGTGAGTGCATTTAAGTGGAAGAGGAGCAACAATTTGTTGTTTATGAAATGAAAAGAGCACGTTTGTGCCTGTGTTGTCCTTTTGCGGGACCAATAACTTGCTTAAGGTAATTCCTGGAATTTTCAAACAAAAGCCGCATTTTTTCAAAGTACAAACAAATATAAAAACAACAACAGCAACTATATTTTAACTAATACAAACAATCTGGAAAACATCGTAGATATGTACATACCTAAATGCTAGATTGATTGTTCAAATACAGTTGGAGAAAAATGTGTGTTAGTACACAACTTTCAAAGGTATTATCAATCTGGAGGCGAACTGAAGGCCATGACATATTATGAAATTGATTCGTTAGATATGTCAAAAACGGTATGTGGATCCAAAATGTAGGTAAGTGTGTATATAAATAAAATATGAGAGATTTTTTGACAGCTCTCTTCGATTTGATAGTCGTTCAGTTACATCTTTCATCTGACTGTGGCACAAAATTTTCAAAATATTTTCTTGTGAATGAATCGTGCGATTTTGTAGGATAGTTAGTGTGTAAAGATTATTTTCACTCGGTGTAGCCTGTGAAATTCTTGAAGATAAGTCCGCATTTTAGCCTTAGATATTTCAACTTTGCATATCAATACATTACTAATATATATGAACTCTATTCTTCGTATATCGTATATTAATGAATTTTGATTGGCTATTTTAAGCAGTTCGGTGTGTGCGAAACACTATACGGGTTAAAGAACGAAAGAACTGGCTAATCGAACATTATTTCGTATACGCCATTGCATTGTCTACGCGAATGTCTCTCGCGAAATGACAAAGGGCAAATGCTTAAGAAAATTCTGTTCATCTGATCAATTTAATTTTGTTCGCAGTGTTAACTTACTGACTTACTGGATTTATTATTTGATTATATTAAATCAATCAACTTTTTGCATTCCCATAGATTATATTTCTAACTCCAGACTTGTTAATTAGTTTACTAAATTAAAGTTTAAGTACTATTTTCTTTACATTTTAGTCAGCTTATAAATATGCCTTGGTGTAAGCGATAGATGAAATTGCGTATATTGAATGTTCTCGAGATTAGGGCGGTGTAAAAAATATTGCAGGCAGTTATGATGATGAAACTGGAACTTTTTTTGAAGAGGTTCTAGAATATTACTATTGTCTTATGACAGCCCAATGCAATTTGGAATGCAGTATCTGATGGTCCGTCAAGAATTATTCTTGAACTTTCTTCTTAAGAATGAACTCCCAAAAACTGTTTTCCTGTTTTAAACCTAAAGGTTTAATTATGACTTTAAAAACTTTCTGATATCTCACATTTCGTTAGAAAATCACTAAATGCAAGTACATACTAAAGAATCTACTTACTTTTTAAACAAATTTTTAGCTTTCAAACGTATATTTCTCCAAAAGAAAGATTCAACTAATCGACAAAACCCAACGATAATATGAAAGTAAAATAAACACACACAGGCTGACTTCCAAGACGTCAGTTACTTTGTATTCGCACAATGTATTGTGTTTCATAAAGCCGTGGTACTATATGTTTACAATGCATACTATTCTAAAATGTTGCTGTAAAACTTCGAAACTTTGCAGACGAGCAACTAGCGCATTAGTTTCTAAATTGATGCTTTGTTTCACAACCATGTGTTGATACAAAATCTAAATGCCGCAGCAAAGCCACATTTTCTGTCAGTGTAAACTGAGCTAAAACTTCTTAATGTCTACATATTTGAACTTGAAAACAAAAATCAACATACAGTCTTTGGTTTAGTGTGCGAAAACATTTGAGGAGGGAAAACGTAAAGACAGAAAAGAAAATAAAAAAAAGATTGTTTTAGAAATTGTGAAAAATAGTTAATCTGTGGCATAGGCATTGTGTTACTAATAGTTTGCATGAATACATAACTGTGTCTCTATCTCTTGTCCCAAATTTAGAAAACTGGTATCTTCCCAAAGCAACAGCAACAACAAAAAGTTTACCATCACAGGTAAAAATAATAATACGAGTTTGAATTTATTACGGAATGGTATGTGGATTCTTAAAGAGTGGAAATATTTATGTGTACAGAAATTGCTAGTTATGTGCGTGTTTTGTTTCTGTGTTTGCTGTGTTTGTATGTTACATTTTTACGGTCATCAACAGTTTTAAAAATTATGAGAAATAGATTGATTTTGGAAGGTAAGAAAATAAATACTTTTTCTTAAATTAGGTTAAATTGGCTCTTGTTGTTGTTATTATTCTGCTTATTTCATTGTTTCTGTACTCGTAATTTATCGAGTACTGAGGTTCCTTTTGTTGTTGCTTTATAAATCAAAAGATTTATGAATGGAAAAAGTGAAGGTAAATTACAGCTGTACTTTAATGAGTTTGAATAGTGCGATGTGTTTTTTTTTTATCGGTTTTCTTCCTTTAAGAATTACAACGAATATTCATGGGCATTGAAAATCAATAATTTAAAATTATTTACGTTTGCATTGCTGCTTGCATCTTGCATCATTGATGTTCAGTTTATAAACATACAGTTCAAGGAAACCGATGCAAGAGATATTTCCAAGGAATTTAATTTTTATTATAAAAAAATTTCAAGTGTGTTTCTTAAATGCTTTCAATTCCTCTTATTATATAAAATTAGCTTTAAAATTATTTAAGTATAAAATTGTGGTCAACTTCGGAATTTGAAACTTGAGTTGCGAACGTTACATTTCGCTCTTAAGTTTTTAAA
The DNA here is from genome assembly GCA_916610165.2 of Gymnosoma rotundatum. Taxonomy (NCBI): domain Eukaryota; kingdom Metazoa; phylum Arthropoda; class Insecta; order Diptera; family Tachinidae; genus Gymnosoma; species Gymnosoma rotundatum. Next base: position 122,549,920 of record OU744336.1, on the reverse strand, counting down.
TAACTTGCTTTCGGTTTAGGTTTAGTTAGGTTAGGAGGCAGCCAGAAAGGAGGAAAGAATGTATCGGCTTACGTCGGTCTGGACTAATTCTATTTGAAAGACAGGAAGATAAAAATGTAAAGGGAAAAAAATCAGCTGAAAAAAGTGGGGGTGTCAGCGGTGATGCAACCATAATGCAACTATAGTCTTTTTGGAGAGATTATAAAGTATAGTATGATCCAAAAAGTCCGCACCGTAGTTCCTGCAAAGATTAGCAGAGGCGTAGAAAGTCTACAAGGAAAAGCCATTTGTCTCAATTTTACTTCTCCTTATGCCAATCCCTTCATTTGCCGGTAAGCTTACAGTGAGCAGTTATTGCGGCCATAACATCTCCCAAATATTTATGTTGATCCAATCTGAACCAGATTATGCGGTTATGGCTGCACCGATTTTAAGAAGATTTAAAATAGAAATAAATATTTATTAAGAAGTTTCTAGAGTGTATGGCTGTTTAAAAAATGGGGGAGAGAGGAAAAATGCGCTGAATCGATTTTAAAGACATTTGTCATATAGAAATGTCCTGATCCATAAGGTCCAATAGGTAAAAGAAAATCTGTAACTTCCATATTAATGTGCATAATAAATAAAAAACTGGCTTGAAAGAGTAGTCGTGGTGCGATTACTCCCATTGGAGTAGCGAAGCGCATCGGGAATAGTACTTGGTATTATATCTTATAAATCTCTTAGCTTGTTTGTTTGTTGGTGCGTCAATCACGTCGAAGCGATTGAACCGATTTTAATGAATTTTGAAATACGAGTATATATTTGTTCTCATAGTAAAAATGGGTATTTACATTTTCAAATAGCGGACTAGGAGAGGAGATAAATCGAAAGTGGACATTTTAATTGCAGATGCATTTTAATATAGTCTGGGCTAAACGATTTTAATGAAATTCGAAAAATAAAATGGTCTATATCTGTTTTCAGAGCTAGAACCTAGATAAGAGATAAAGGCAAAACAAATTTACTCCAGTACCGATCATAACAAAATTTTAAACAATAAATAGATATTTTTGTAAAGGGGACAATATTCTTTGTTTATTTTGAAAAAAAAAGCGAATAGGTGGGGGAGAGGAGAAATGCGAAATTTAAAGAATATTAACCGATTTTAATAAAATTAGAATCCAAAGATATTTAAAATATAGATATCTCCTGAGCTACAAGATCCAAACTTATAGTAGATATTAAACCTTACGGTTGCAGATGCGGTTGGTTTTTTATATGAAATTTTGACAATATAAAACGCTTAACGAATCCGCACGAAATTAAGATCTATTTTAATTTCAGTGCGTTTTCTCTCAAGCTCTCAATTTTAAATTTTTACTCTTTCAGCATGTTGCCACAGTTTTATTGTTTTCGTATAAAAAAGGAAATGTAAAAAGTCATTTAAAATTTACAATAATTTTAAAAGTGTTCAAAATAATTGCTTATTTAGATTGTATTAAATTTTTTAAATATATATCAACTAAAAAGAAGAAAAAATTATAATGTATTTTACAGTGCCTAGAAAAGATCTAAAATTAGACCCATGCAAGGCCGGGTACAATATGTTAGCAAAAGTATAAAATTAAAATTGAAAGAGTGGCCCATACATGGTACGAAACCGTTTGCGTGTTACAACTCGTATTTACTTGATTTAGTTATGGTTTTTATTTTTATTAAAATATATCCGCTCCATTAGAAACTTATATTTTGAAGAAAAAAACTTTTTCTGTATGTATGTCATGTCTAAATGAGAAAAAATCTTAAATTAAACCCGAATATTGTCGGCAACGTTAGTCGATTTTCTTGGTTGGTTCTATGGCTCATTTAAAAATATAGAATTTAACAAAAAGTTCTTACTTATCGCACACAGAGCATATTTTTATTTAAGAATTAAGACCCTATAAGCGTGACCCCTTTAGTGTCATTAACAGCTTGTGATGTACAAAGCCAATGACACGTGACTTAAGCTCCCCTTATCTTAGATTTGCAAATTGTTCTATTTTATGACACGCACATTAACGCAGGTAGTTTTATACGATAAAACTTAAAAACACTCTTTACTTATTTATTTGAATTCAAGTCTATTTTATTTGAACATGACGAAAATCCATTTATTATTTTTAAGTTTTCCTGTCTTTTCTTGCCAATGAAATTAAATATTGTCACCTTTTTTATTGCACAAACGAGAAGCACAAAAAATTGGACATTAAGTTTGTCAGTTCTAGCCACATTAATCCATGTTCAATATAGCAGTGGCAACAGTAGCAGCAGCTTTACCTTGTCAATTTATAGGTTTATTACTCGCATATTAAAAAGACGAATGAAAAGGTACCACTGACCTCTTTTGTTTTTCATTGCTCGTACAAAATTTAAGGGACATCTGCTATTTGCGCAAGCGCAACAAATATTAAACCAACAAGCTGAGCACTCACATTTATACACAGAAATATCGCTGGTCTCATATAGAAAGGCCCAAACTTGCGATTGTTCGAAATTTAGTTCTTTAGTCATTCCAAGACATTTCACACATTTCATTTTACCTTCTCGTGTAAAATTTCAAAATATGTGAGTTAGGGCCCGACTACACGAGACCAACGATATGTATGAAGAAGATGAATTTTATTTACGTTGATATTCGTTAAAAAATTCTGTTTTATTTTGTGCGTAGTTTGATTCCCCCTGCAGCAGTAAACTTTAATGTAATTGCCAATGTTGCTTTTGTTGTTGCCTGTAATTGTACATTACACACACTTTGGTATTGTTGTTACACTTTACGTAAAACGCTATAAAACAGTGGTTTAGAGTAGAAATACAACCTTACGGTTGCGGCGACGGATTCCGTATGTCAGAGAAAAAACAAATAAAATGAGTTGCGGCGACGGATGCGGATTTTTTTGTAATTTTTATTATTTGTTTACTAATTTTTTTATTATTTTTTATTGAAATATAATAAAAATTTTTTTTTAAATGTAAATACGCAATAAATTGAAAAATTTCAAAATTATTGTTGATTTTCAACGACTTTTTACATTTTCTTTCTCTACTTTTTTCGTAGTCATAATACTATTTGTTAAACGCAATAAATTGAAAAATTTCAAAATTATTGTTGATTTTCAACGACTTTTTACATTTTCTTTCTCTTCTTTTTTCGTAGTCATAATACTATTTGTTAATATTTTTTGTTAGAAAAACAATAAAACTGTGGCAACATACAGAAAGAGAAAAAATAAAATTTGAGAGCTTGAGAGAAAACGCAATTAAATTAAAATAGATTCTAATTTCATGCGGATTCGTTGAACGTTTTTTATTGTCAAAACTCCATATAAAAAAAAAACAACCGCATCCGCAACCGTGAGGTTGTATTTCTACTCTTAAACGGAACTTTACTATTTCCTAAATTACTCCCTTTACTAGCAGCAACATTTTATTTTTAAACATTGAACATTTAACACAATGTGCTGGATAACAAATATTGAGTATTTTCTTTATATGGTAGTTGCCGCGCCCTCAACCTTTATTATAGGGTTGCTGACCTAATAAGTTAACGCATAAAAAACAATTTACATTAAAATAATTATATAATTTATTATTATAATTTTTAAGAAAACAAACAAAAATATTTTAATCTTTATTAATACCAAACCAAAAACTTAGACTAAGGTGCTGTTTCTGTATAACAAGCGATCAACTGATCTAAATTATTTGTATGAAAAGCCCTCAGTTTTTTGAGTTACTTGTTATACAGAAACAGCACATAATTCAAGCAAAAGAATTAACAAGTATTAATGCAAAAATCGTTGTATTACGTTTTTACTCCGAACTGAGATTTCAAAAATTTTTGGTCTTCTGTGCGTTCTGTGGAGGCTTTTTAAATGGCTAAATGAAGAGGTGACATGCAATGTCTAATCAAGAGTTTACACAAGGGCAATTATTATTCGGAAATATTTTGCGCAAGGAGAAAATAAATGGCTGTTATGGTCACGAAAAATAATATTCTCCGTAAGAATATAGTATTGCATCAAATTACTGTTGCTTCGCATAAACTAAACATACTATAGTATTTGTAACCATAATATGTAACTACATAAATTTTTAATTTTTTCTTGTGCAATAAAATTGTGATTTAAAACAATTAGGAATGAAATAAACAGTCTGCAGGTAATAAAATATTACAAACAATTAAGAAATAAAACGATAAGAAAAATATTATTAGCTACAAATACAATACTGTGGTCAAAGATAATCATCAACAACATGTTTTTCATTTTTTTTCATAATGTAAAAATATTTGTATGACATTATTTAATTTGTAAGTTGGGTTGTTTGTGTGTGCGTGCGTCAAACACGGCTAAACTGATTTTAATGAAATTTGCAACACCGTTAGATATTTGTCTTCATGGTAAAAGAGGGTATTTATATTTTCATTAGCAAACCAGGACCATCATTTTACTCTGAATGAGTTTAATTTTTAAACTGCTTTTAATTTCTACATTAAAATTGCTACAGAAAAATCGTTTGATAATTGTTTTTCTCTACGCTTCTATTTTCTTTACATTAAATATACTTACAGAAACTTCGCACTATAGAATTTAATCATTTCACGGTTAATCGTTTAAATATTCTTATTATGAAAATTTATTATTCGGAATCTTTTGAAATTTAATTTACTTTATTCGTGCTTGATTCCTTTACTGATGAGTTATTTGAGCAGTAGTGAAATGGCCATATGGATATGCTTTCCCCGCAGTAATACATTTCAATTTTAATATGAAAATTTATTATTTGGAATCTTTTAAAATTTTATTTACTTTATTCGTGCTTGATTCCTTTAAATATAAATATTTCATGATATTCTCATGAAATATTTTTAATCAATTTGGCTTTTGATATAAGACTTTCTGTTTTTCTATACAAAATTTGGGTAAAATCCACTGATGAGCTATTTGAGCACTAGTGAAATGGCCATATGAATTTGCTTTCCCCACAGTAATACATTTTATTTTTTAGTTTAGTTTAAAATAATAAATATTTCATGAGAATATCATGAAATATTTATATTTGAAGGAATCAAGCACGAATAAAGTAAATTAAATATTCTTAAATAATACCAATAATAATTTGTGAATGAAGTTTAACCAAAATTTGCCCATTTAAATTTTGAAAAATGATATGATGTAAAATTAGAATTTATCCTAAAAAAACACTGAACTGGTAATACTGGCAAAAAATTATTAAGGTTTATAGTGCGAACTATTAACCCATTAGTAGACCAAGTGCCCTGGTCCCTTTTCTTAAATATTTTTATCAATTATTAATGAAAATTATCTCATTTATTTGTTTTAAAAACATTTTATTGAAAAAATACTACTTTTGGAGTTATGCGTCGCACAATGCCTACGGTATTTTGCCAATCTAGCCGGATATTAGGCTAAAAATTAGTTTTGAGAAATCTAAAAATTTAAGTACGCAGCTGGATTGATAACAAAACTCTGCATCGTGTAGTGAATTTTCAAGGCTTTTGTTAGAGATTTGTCGTTTTGGGACACTGTTAAAGTCAGGAAAGTTGAATAAATCGCATACGTTTTTATTGACTTCATACGATTTTAAGTGGTTTGCAATATAATTTTTGTGGCAAAACGATTTTGTATTGACTTTTTTTCTAAGAAGTTTTTTTGTTCGAAATTAAGAAAAGGATTTTTTTTGTTAAATTTTTTGTCAAAGAAAAAAGTGAAAAGGATTTTGAAAGTGATCTCCACCGCGATTCCAAAAATGTTATATGTCACTATAAAATTTACGATTTCTACTTTTAGACTGTGGAGAAAGCGTTGTGCGTTTTTGCGCCTAACCCACTATTTACTAGACGCACACCTTTCTTTCATGCTTCCAACGGTACTTAACGCTGAAGAGGATTTAGATTCGGAAGAGTTCCTTGAAGAAATAGATGAAGAAGGATCATGGCAAAAGAGAAGTTCTTTTAAATAAATCAATTGTAACAATTTTAAATAAAGTTTACCGTTACAATCATAATAAGTTATATTATGAATAAATTAATTATTTTTATATAAATAAAACACTATATAGTAACAAATTACAAAAATATCGTTTAAATAATATTTTAGGAGGCGGGGATTGGTAAGACATTGGAAAAATTAATAAGGAATATTTTCAGGAAATTGGCAAAAAAAAAATTAAATTTTTTTTCACAGGGATGTTTTTGGGGCTCCGATTGGAGGGTTACCTCCCCCTGCCCATATAATTGATGTTCTATTGTTTTGAATCTTGTATAATCAATTTCATGTAATAATCACATTATTTTTTTAAATTATATTTTATTTCACCGCCCACAAAACAGGGAGGGGCAAAAATGGCATTTTTAGAATACTAAATAAGATGGCTTCTGCCATCGTCGCTTTATCAGCAAATTCCTTATAGATGGGGTATCATAAGTTTCAATGTAGAATGATTTCGACGAAAAATAAGAAACCATATATTAACAACTGAGGTATCAAGGACATAGCAGTAGTCTGCAACTAATTGATCGATCTTATCACCGCCTCTAATATCCATATCAGTGAAATAATTTTTGTTGGAAAATATTTACAACAACCTCTCCTTTATCAAATCGATGGCACAATCCTGTTTAATTGACATCAAAATTTGTTACAATTGTGACGGCATTATTATCCTTCCACGGTGCGAGCAATATATTTCCAATTTTTGTAAATCTATAACTACAGATCCCCTTTCTTCTTTTTTCATTGGCGGGATTGAGCGAAGAGGGAATTTTTCTGTTCGCCATTCAGGTATCGCTCCTGAAGTACATATTCCGAGATGATTAAGATTTGCCTCATAATCATCATCGTCTTCACCGGTATCTTGATCAGTATAAAAAATTGCTTATTCAATCATCGCTCATAACTTTACTACGGACGCAGTGTCGCCCTTAGGGGACGTTACATTTAAAGACAATACGCACGTGACATGAAATTTTCTTATAATTTATTTATATCAATTGAAACATTAGATTTATTTTCAAATAACAAAATACACAAAATACCTTTACTCACATAATATGTAATATATTCCAATTTTTCTTACCCAGATCGAGATTTTTGGTTTCATAAATTGATATTCAATTGCCCTATTCACAAGCCCCCTAGTACGTACTAAGTGCTAACAAAATACAACGGTGCTAGCTGTGTTGTTGGTAATTTTCATGCAAACATGCGATACAACACTTAGTACTTTTTTTCATATGTTTTTCAAACGTTGTATTTGTTTAAATGTTTTATGTTTAAATGAATTATTATTTTTGTGTTCATGTGTGAATTATATTTAATTCAATTGAATTAAAAGATATTTTTATTAGTTTTATTTATTTAATTTATTGATTTGACTGATTTATTAGAAAGTTGAAGTTGAAAGTTGAAAGTTGCCAATATAAAAACTGTTCTTTAGGATTTAATATTGCTTTAATGACTCGATTTCTAATATTTTGTATGGTACCTATAGCAAAAAGAGATGTTACCTTACGAACACAAGCACCATTTCCTCAAGATCCCAAGCAGTAAAGTACAATTTTAAGCTGCAAGTCAATGCGTAGTTGGAGCCTTTCGCCAATTGTGTGAAAAACATGGTCATTTTTTATAAGGTTGAATTCAAATTCCTCTGGCCGTAGTCGTATCATATGAAGAAATCTGTTTTCATCAAAATATCTCAAAACCCGATTATGCCATAATGATGATTTTGGTAGCCCTAAATGTATAATTCTGCGACTGGAGAGCAAGTACATTAGGTTCATCCTAAAAATGTCTTGAATTTCATCCTCTCACAAAAAATGTATTAATTTACTGTTTCTGTTTTCTCCCCCATTTGGCTTCTAAATAACAAATGATGAATAGCACTTTTCTTCTTCTTATATACCTTTTGATGTATGAAGTACAATGTACAATGGCACACTGATACAATGGTTGTTCACAAAGAAGTAAACAAAAGGTAGTATGCAATACTACCTACACCTTAGCAGAGCTTGTGAATACGGCAAATATTTCGCATAAAACACAGCACACAAATCAGAATAGTTAAAACATTTAAAATAAAATATGGTTCGTTGGAATGCCAGTAATGGTATAGCCAACTTCTGATGTAAAAATTCAATTTTTTAAAAGGGCTATAGTCCCTTATAAGGCACTCTGCGCACTTATGAGTTGAAGTTAAATGATTAAGTGGCATTTCTTAGAGTTATTTTAAAGCTGCTTTTTCCATATTTTCAGAGGAAAAGTAACTGTGATGCCTCTAGAAGGTAAAAAGTCACATTCATATCATATATCTTGGACGACAATTAAAACATGATATTATTGTATCACATAATAAAACATTCATTATGACCTGAGCCTGTCTTAAAATATTATTTAAGTAGGTGATAGAAAATTGTGTGAATTACTAAATAGTTTATAATAAGGTAATGTTGGTGTGCGAAGTTTGCAGAAGAAAATTCCTTTCAAAAAGAGCTGTTGAGTTTGATAAAAAAAGGTACAGCTTCAATGACAGAACAAAATAATAATTAAAAAAATCAACTAATAATTTCATTTGAAAAAAGTAAAAGCAAGTAAGAGTTTTATATTCGGCTATGCCGAATCTTATATACCCTTCACCATCTATGAAAATCTAGTTTATTGAAGTAACTTCAATCAAAAAAGCAAATATTGTGGTGACAGAGAATTAAAAAATAAAAAAATTACATCGGCTCTTAATGGGTTAAGCATTTTTAAAAGATTTTAGCATTTCCTAAAAGATCTCTTCAAAAGCTTTAAAATGATACCCATATTGATATTTACAAAAATTTTAAAATTTCAGTGCCCCGTAACTCGGAAAATATGGGCGAGCGCCAATTTTTTCACATGATGTTTTTTTTTTCTTATTTTTTAATTTTCTATCGCCCCATATATTTTAATTTTTTTGATAAAAGTTACTTTATTGTTCCACATGGCATAAAAAAAATCAGATGTAGGTGTGGTGTTTTGCCTCGAAGGGCATGGACCGATCATGCTGACTTCCAATAGCATCTCTTTCGACACTATATCTGAACGATTGACATATTTATTTATTTTTTTTTTGCCGATGCAAAATTGATTTCAACACTAAAACAGACGAACGGACAGAGGGATATCGCTCAATCGACTTCGCTATGCATTAAAAGTCAGAATATATAGAAACTACACACAGAATGACAAACTTATATATACCCTTTTTTCACTTTTTGTGGTGAAGGATATAAAAAGTGTGATACTATTTTTTAACGTGCAAATTCCATCGAATTCCTGTTTCGACACAGAATTGGTAGCTTGCATCCGATAGGTGAAGCCTCTTCTGAGATATGTTTTATATATATCCCCGAAATTACTCTTTCGATTATAAAATATACTTAAAAAGGCTGTAATATATTTTACAGTGCTTAGAAAGGCCCTAAATCGACGCAGGCAACGCCGGGTACAATAAGCTTGTAAACTAGAACATTAAACGTTAAATATAAATAATAAATTAAACGAATAAAAATAAATTCTGTCGGCATAAAGTAATGCAAAACAAATATCTAATTAAATCAAGTAATAATTAGACCTAATCATAATAAAATAATTTTAAACCTTATGATGGTCAGATGTTAGAATGTTATTTTCGTGTTTGACAAAAATGTGATTCCAATAACTATAGTCACTACATAAAAAAAAAAAGTATATATATATACATATATATTTGACTTATAAAAAGGTTATTGTGCAAATTTTGGATTCAAATACACCTTAAATAGATCAAAAATATTTTTTATGGATTTGGTCCTAACATATATTTAATAATTGATAATTTTTAGTATTACAAATTAATGTATAGAGTGGGGAAAAATTGAAACCAGTGCCTCGTTTCTGCAACATAAGTTAAAAATGTCTCTTACGAATATCATCTCCTTTTACACAGTGTGAGCTGGAGTAAAAAAATAATAAATTTTAAAATACAAACCAATTAAAAAGTTAATGTGTAAAACAAGATGACTATGATGTTTGTATATAAAAAAATTTCTCACTTCAGTTACAGAAACGAGATGCAGTTCTTTCAATTATTCAGCTGTTTCAAAATTTGTTTTATTGCTGACTTATTCAAAATATATTGTGAAATTGATTATAAAACGATAAATTGTCTCAAGGTTTAACGAAAAAATAGAAAAAGATACAATTTATTAACTGACTTCAAAAAAAAAAAGAAGGAGGTTATCAATTCGTATGAAAGTTGCTTTTTTCTGTTTGTGCCCGCAGAACTCAGTCAGATTTTGAAAAAATTTTTTTTGAAAGGTATTAATTACAGATTGGTCCCATTTTAAAATCAGTTCATAATTTTAAAAAGTTAAAGGGTGTCCCCATACAACAGACATTTTATTTACGTGTATTATGAACGTAAAGGGAAACGCTCTCAAATTAAAAAAAATGTATCGCTATAGCTTATAATAACAAAAAGTGATACAAAAATATATTGTTACGTTTAACCCTTTTCAGCAGGTAAACGTACGGTTTCTTTTGATTGCAAATACCACTGTGGCTAAATTCTGTCTTCGAACTTTATGGGTTTCTCTGGCTATAACTTCTCGATCCTACCGGTCTTGTGAACCCTTGGTCTCGTATTTACTAAATATGCGTTATCACCACAAACGCAGCCATCCACGCTACACTACTGTGTTACTCCGGCGAGACATTAACTACTCGATGCCTTTTTTAGTAACCTTAACCATCCACAGACATCTCCACTACTCCTTTTATCCAAGCCAGTCATCCCCCAATTATTATTTTTTTTGTTGCACGCATGCCCGCATGCGGTATCGAACTCGGACCCCCTGGTTTGTAGTAAGCACCTCTACCAACGCAGCCATTGAGGCTGCTCGGCTTTTGTTGACTAACTTGTGGTTTTGTTATTCTATAAACACACCATTGGTTGAATTAGCTTATTCACCACGCTCATACGGAAACAACTACAGGGGTTGCTAGATTTTATTATTCGTAACAATATCTTAAAATTAAAGGATGCTCCATAGAGGACGTAAGTAAAAAAAACAGTTAATGTTAGGTTTTCGTTTATGCTGATTGCTAGGCCCTCGCAACACGACTGACTGCCTTTCACGTAGCCACAAATGGACTTGAATTCCATTTTTAAAATCACCCTTATTCTAGTTGTCGGCGTCGTCGTCGTTTTAGTATCAATAATTTAATAAAAATTTTGCATTCTATAACATTCCTGTGACGACGTCGACGGTTTATCGATTTTTATTTAATGCAAATGCACATCCCTTAGTTTTTTTTTGTTAAATTTTATTTGTATTTGATACTTTTATGGAAAAATGTTTTCTATAAGTGAAGAAAATTTTTATTTAGTTGATGATGAAAGCTCGAAAAAACAAAAACTTGTGTTGGAAAGAAAACTTCTTCGGCAGAATTGCAGTATTTTTAATTTGCCGGATCGCAAGTATTTACATATGTTTTGCCTGTGTCCGGCTGTGCTTCTGCAGTAAATCAGTTTGATTATTGCATGACCATTTTCTTAAAGAATTTTTGCCACAGCTTCTTCCATCGGACTGAGTGAATATTGTTTAAACATTCCGCCGCCAGTGGCTTTACACTCCGCTTTATTAGCAACCATCTTTTTTATCACTTTGAATTATAAATTTCGCCATACCTTAAAAGATATTTTTACAAACTTTTCCCTATTCGATTCTTTATTTTTTACCTTTTGCCATCTATCTGCTAATCTTCTAGGCGAACCAAGAGAATTTAGTATTTTTTTTTTTCAATTTCTTTCCATTTTTCTTTAAAATTGCACGGAGCAGTGCCTCTGCGAAAACCCAGTGCAAGAGATGGATTCTTCTGCAATTTTTCAAATTGATTTTCATTTGTAATCTTCACGTTTTTACATTTGCAATGTTATATTTGGTTTAAATCAGTTCCAGTCATCATGCAAAAAAAAGAGTCACGCCAATAAAATATCGTCGTCACATTTGTTATAAAATACAAAAAATCTTTGAGCAGTAATCGACAAGTGTCAATAACGACAAGTAGAATAACAAATTGAATACGTCGACACATATCAACATTGATATGTGACGACGCCGACAACTAGAATAAGGGTGAATATTTAATAATTGATTTGCTAAGCGAATATCGAATGTAACAAATAAAACTATAGGAAAAAGCTTCCTAAAGTTTTGAGAATCGTCTTTTCGTTTGTCTGGCTTTATAGTTTGCAATATTTTCACTGCTTTACCTACTGTGCAGTACACTACTTTCCTGGACATACTGAGTACTGCATTTACTATAAGCAGTGTTCGCACCCCAGTTTAGGTACGACAATTTAAAGTAAAATTACCTTTACCTTGAAAGTCTGCAATGCAAGTACATTTAGTTTTTATTGTTTTTGTGAACAAAATGAGAAGCAATACAAAAGCAACAAATATAATTTCAGTCTATTTAGTTTCATTGGCGTGCATATGCCAATTTTGTTGCGTTTAATTTAAAAAAGCTTTCGAAAAATAAGTAAAGTAAAGAGAAAAAAACAATGGTTCGTTGTTCGTTCGTTCACTGCCCTCGTTTTCAGTTTCTCAATAATTCAATACTTTTTTTGTTTGACTTATTTAGCAGTTTTTTTTTTTTTTTTTTTTGCAAAACTGTTGTTGTAGTGTAATTTGACTAAATTATGTCTTGTTTTCAGTTCTGTCAAGGGTTCATTAAAAAAAAAAAAAACACATTTTATTATATTTTTTATTAAGGGTTGTCACGTATTTGTCGATTTATTTTAGGAGCGAGGTGCGTCAAAAAAAATTTATAAAAGATTAACGACGATTTGATACAGGAGAATTACATTAAAGCCAATGACGAAATACTTCGTTACTTTTTGAACCCACCTCGTATATTTTGGTTCTTTGTTTATGAACTGTTGAAATACGTAGTAGGGTGAAACTTAAAAAAAAAAACGATACATTGCTTGCAACAAATAATTCATAATGTGGCACATGTCAATCAAGAATATCGAATTTGTTTCAATAGTCTATTTTTAATTGCAACAGAAGAACTAATTGCAAAGTTGAAAACACTTCCTTCGTCGCACAGTAGCACGATTTGACAGTGACAATGCTATCACATTATTATTTAAGAAACCTAATATTAAAACGCAAAATTTTTAAACTTAATTTAAATAAACGGTCTTGAAGGAGTTGCCAGGAAGTAACGATTATTGAAGATTAGTTTTACGTCACAAAGGTTTGAAAAATAAAATATTAAAAAAAGATTGTGTTCAATAAATTTTAATTTGAATGAGAGTTATTTACTGATAACATTAAGATAAAACCCTATAAAATTTTATAATAAAAATGCTGCCTGAAAAAGCTGATATCTACAGGCAGGCACAATGTGTCATATTCTTCTTAAACAAACAAAAACTAAGCAGACTGTTAAAATTGCTTTAAGTAACATTTGTTTCTTATTTAAATGCCCCTAAAGTGTCTAAAATCGCTTATATTGATCTAAGCTTGCTTCCAAGAAAAACGATGTGTTGCTCATTGTCTATTTATTTGTTTAAATAGTTTTATAGTTCTTGTCTTTGTATTTTAAAACTTCATTTACAATTATAAAATATTTTCTACATAATAAAAATAATGTTATTATATTGTATTCATAAATATATATTTTTTTGTTATCGTCCTTTTCTTCTTTCTAATAGGTGTCGTGTTTTTCTGCTTCTTAACATCCAGCTGTTCATTTGCTCAAAAAAGTGTCGAATTCAACATGACGTCAGTTAAAGATTTGTAATTTTTTTTATTTTAAAATGGGACATCTGCTTCGCATGCATTCACATTAAGGAGAATTTATCTATTTACAGAGGGACATGCAATAAATGGTACAAAACGCGTTTGTTAAATAAAATAAAATTTAAACTTGTGCAATAGTTTTTAATATTTTCAATTATAAGTTTGTATTTAAATGTTTATATTAATCTGTTGCTTTCATAAAAGTGATTTGTTATTATGTCTGAGAAGTTACGAAAACTTTAATGTTTATCATTATTTTTCTAGGAGGAATGTGCATTTATGGTATTTAATTTTAAATTAAAACATCGTAGCTTTAAATGATAAAAAAATGTACATTGAATGTAGAGAGTGTAACAAAAAGTTGTAAAAAAAAAACAACTATGAATAGATAAAAATTATGAGCTGATACGAATAATAATAATTTGTTTCCATTTAACCATATTTTAAATATACGGCATTTACACTATGCAATTTTTCATGAAACTGGCATGAAATTGTTGTTTGTTGGTTAAGCAAGAGGAGTAAGCAAAATGGTATTGCTTGAGTTTTGAGGGGATGTTACTGTTGCTAACGTGTACTTTTAGATAACGCATAAAGATGTAACTTAAATAGAAAATTGAGAAAAAGAAATGCCTTAAAAAATTGCATAGTGTAAGTCTCGACATACAAAGAACATTTGGCTGCTTGGCGTTTTATTCGGATTAATATGTTGACAAAGTTGTAAAAAGTTCAGACATAAGTAAAAGTTGGATTAAATAGCAAATTGGCCTTATGGATATAGTTTCATCACACTCATTAAGTTATTGCTTGTTATTTAATAATAAATTCTTTTTTAATTCCATGAGATAATTTTCGTTAACGTTTCATTTTCTTGTTTTGTGAAGTAGCAATAATTCTATCAGTCTACATTTTTGGGAGAATAAGTGAATATGAGCTAAATATAAAGTTCCATCATATGATTTAAGGGCGCAGTCTCGCAACATCCTGATGGTGATATTACGCCTTCTGTCTTTGTATTATCCACTTATTGAGATTATTAATAACAAAATATTTTTGAAAACTGGAAACTGATTTTTTAACCATTGAACATTACATTTAAATACAAAAAAAATAAAAACAGTCTTCACAAATTTTATTTAATTTTGAAGCAATTTAAGCACGTTTGTTTTGAACATGTGACCATTACTTAATTTTAACAATTGAACTAAAGTTTATTTTATACTGAGAAGATGGATTTTTTTTTCTTCTGATATATTTTGACACAAATCTATTTGACATTTGTTTACAATTTTATTCTTATTTCAAACTTCAAAAAAAACAACAAAATGCATTACAAAAAACCGGATATTAAAGTAAAAATAATCCTGCAATTTGTATTTAAACACGGTACAAATTATCACATTGTATATTGTTTTAATCTCAAGCAAATAAAAAGAAGAAGAATTATCCCAAAAGAAAAGCTAAAAAAAGAACAGAATAAAAGGTCCTTTTCAAGGTGTGCAAGAGCGTGTGGATTTAATTTAACGCACGCCATAGTGCAATATAACAAAATACGCTGCAAACAAAAAAACACGTCAGGAATTTACAGGGATTTAAAATTTATAACATTTTTCTAAGACACATTGTGTCACTGTTTTAAACTGGGCAATAGCTTGTGACAAGGGTTACAGCGAGAGAGGGATGCTCTGATTTAAATCTCACATTATTAATTGAGGGTTTGTAACTATTCATACAGAAATAACACAAACATTTTCGTTACACATAGAATTTTTAATTTGTCATACTGCCTTTGATTTCTTTCACACAGCGAAAAGTTCGATTTTTTTTTTATCCATTTACTTTTTCCAAAAATTATGTTGCAAAATTATTTTAATAGTTTTTCTCCTTCACCAAAGATGGAAAAAGGGTATATCTTAGTTTGTCATTCCGTTTGTAATTTCTACAATATTCATTTCTGACCCCATAAAGTATTTATATGCTGAGTCCTTATGCATAGCGTATTCGGTTGAGCGATGTCCGTCTGTCCATTCGTGTTGAAATCGAGTTTGCCACGCCACTAGATCAGCTAGAGAAAATTTCAATACACAAATTGGTCATTCATAGTTTTAATATTTTCTATTGTTAATCAGCAAGATCAGTTCATGTTCTTCTAAGCAGCGGGAAAAACACCACGCGTACCTATAATTTTTTCGTATCATTTGGAACAATGAAGTAACTCCAATCAAAAAAAAAATAATATACGGGGCGATAAAGAATCAAACAATAAGAAAAAACAGTTGAAAAAATTGGCGCCACAAGCCACATTTTTTTTAAATGTTTAAAAATTTAATTTTCAATATAAAGTGTTCCCAACCCTCAATAAATCTGTTATAAATTTAAAATTAATTTTTAACACTCATAATTCTTGATTTTAAAAAGCCTTCTATATTTCGGAAAATAAGTTTTTAAGATCAAAATGAAATGGCCGTGTCAATTTATCGTAAAACTCGACAGTTGAAAAAATTTTAAAGCTCATATGCGATTTTTTCGTCTGTAGACACATTCATCATAATTTAATCGCAATAATTTATTTTACTTACATTGATTTGTGGTTTTTTAGTACAAAAGTGAATCTGAAAAGACAAAGAGAAAAATCAT
The DNA here is from genome assembly GCA_916610165.2 of Gymnosoma rotundatum. NCBI lineage: Eukaryota > Metazoa > Arthropoda > Insecta > Diptera > Tachinidae > Gymnosoma > Gymnosoma rotundatum. The sequence goes on along the minus strand of OU744336.1, from coordinate 122,533,419 downwards.
AAATAAAATTTTACATTTAATAAAATATTACGAAAACTAAAGTAAAATTTCAGAATGAAATTTCAACCCAAATAAGGAGAGTCTCGAAAATATGTAATTTTCATTTGGAAAATTTACACTTTTGTGAAGTTTTTGTTTTGGGCGAGTTTTCTTTTCTTTTGTTTAGCCGCAAATTAATTTTTTTAATAATATTTTAATCCTTTTTTTGCTCATCTCAACTTTTGGCAAAATTTTTTTTTTTTGTTACAAATTTTCTTTTCATGGTGAAACACAGCACAGAAGCAACAGATAACGGAAAATGGATAAAACGGAAAATGGTGAAAATCGACACTGTCGTTATTTTTGTTTGTGAAAAATCGATTGTTGCATGAAATCGTCTAGGCGATATTTATATTTGCCGCCATTTTAAGAATAAAATTTAAGAACTAAAAGATTAGCGATTGACAAAAGTTATAAAAATAAGAGTTTGAGTGCGCAGTTTAAAGAACAGCATTGTAAGCCATGGCTTTAACAGTTATGAAAATTGCCACGTATGGAATTAAGGGAACTCAAATCAGACTGTTTATACAGTGTATCACCGTGACCAGCCTGGTCAAGCGATAACTATTTCAGGTGCTTAACAGAACAGTTCTTTTTTTTTGTTAATGTTATGGACGTCAGCCTGCAAAATAGTTTAATTCCTCTCTCCGTAAAAGTCGGAAAATTGGAAAAATGGAAAATTGATTTTTTGTACGAAATTTTGTGAAATTATTCCTTAATGTGTTTCGAAATGAATTGTGTTGTATTATTACTCTAAACTATGTCTAAAGTTTTAAAATTGGGGCGAGGCGAAGTTCGGCCGGTCCGCTAGTTGATTATATAATTAAAAACTATTTGATTTATTCTTTTTTTGTGGCTACTTGAAATTAAAAGTCTAATGCAACAACCCCACATCCAAAAGCGCAATAAACATTGCAAACTACAAAAAATCTAAGAAAAAAAAATTATTTGAGAAATAAAACAATTCACCGAATCAAAGTGCATTGTGTGGACTGTGGGAAGATAACGCCAAGCAACAATACCACAAAATATAAAAAAATATAAAAACCAAATCGTATATGTAATTTCTATAATACAAAATGTTTACAATAATAATTAACGAACTGTCACTTTATGGCGCTTGAAGAACTCTATACACAAAAAGCTTTTCCTTTGTCTGACTATGACTCAATGCCAGCCATAGTTTTAACTTACATTTTAAATTACCGCGCAACTATTACGAAACTTAGCTCTGCATTGGTCTTCTCGAAGCAAAGACACAAAGACGTAAAAAAAGAAAAAAAAAGAAACGATTTTCTAGTTCCTGTGATCGCTAATTAAAATCGTTCTCACCATTTTCAACAGCAACGAAAAAAAATCAAAATCGAACAAAAAACATGTGGTATTTTCTTAAACAAAACCAGACATTCAAACACATATGACTACTCAAGTAAAAATATAAACACAACGGACCTGTAAGGAATGCATTCAACAGACAGCGAACTTTTTCGTATAAAAAATTAAAATCTCTTTTCTGCTCTCCGAAGAAGTTGAAGAACTGAAAACATGGATATACCACGTTTCACTCTAAAATAAAACAACAATTAATTTAATGGGTTCTATAACAGGTGAAAATTGCTGGGGAGTCAGTCTAAAATAATCACTAAAAATGGAGGCGAAGGCCTCTTAAGACAATATTTGTTTCAATTTCTACCAAACTATTGCACGACTGCACAATTATCTGCAAAAAATAAAATATTTGAATTTCGAAATATCATATTTGGTTTCAAGCGATGCCTTTATTCTTTCTGCTCAAGAAGTTTAATATGAAGATCTACATAAATCTTACTCTGCGTAAGTTTTAAAAATTTATAGAATCTCTGGATGAAATATTGAGCAAAATTAAAGTTTTTCTTATTGTTAAGATTCTATAAAAATAATCAATTAATCAATTAATGAATCAATTCAAATTATTTTTTATTGCTTGCAAGTAATTTTTTATTTTCCGGTATGACGGTTTATGTGGCGAAAAACAGCGGTGGAATCGTTACATCCGTGATCGTATCGACAATCGTACGAAAAAAAATTACGTGATACGTTAATCGTATGAACTAAGTGGCATTATGACATACGATTGCAACCGAATCGTAATCTTTTGATTGATTCACAATACTTTTCAAATTGAAAAATTCAAGAGCTAAAATATTCAGGCTGGTCAGTATTTCAAATTTCGTTGTTTTCAAAGGTCAAAACCGATTTTTTGCCAGTAACACTTGATTCAAGGCCTGCTGCTTCCGTATTAATAATCAGATACCTATCGATTTTTCTCATTTCTAAAAAATTCTTAATCTCCACCTTTTTATTTAAATGTGGCAATATTGCGCACACCTAAGTAAATAGGGATGAATATTAAAAGTAAATTAGAAAACCGTAAATAACATAATTTCAAAGAAACTTAATTGCACTATATAATTTAAAAGTGGTTTCATTCCGAAGAAATTTTTTGTTTTTCGGATTTGCGGAAATGAAACCACTTTCGATCGGAATTGAGTTCTGCGACATGCTGACAAATTCTTTTCTTATAAAAAATATGAATAGCGAATTAGAAGCTTATCCCATAGTCTGTTAGCAGTAGATTTCCCTAATGCTCAATTAAGAAGCATGTTTTTTTTGCCAATTTATTCATGAACCTTATATTTAACTCATTTGTATTAATAATTTTATCATAATTATTGTCATTATTATTGTTTAATTACCATTTTTTTTAAAGCAAATTTGTTGTACTTTCTAAGTTCTTCGAACTAAGTTTCGTTAACAGATGACAATTTGTAAGAAAGGTATGTTCGGTCATACGACAACGTATGTTATAATCTCCAATATTGTGTATTACTCGTATCATCAGTTAAAGTATGTCATAATGCGAAAAACGTATTTTTACGATACGTGTTAAGCGTTCACGGTTATAACGATTCTACCCTAGATCTAAACTTTAAGGCGAACCATGCTGCTTGTCCATGCATTACCAGTCAAAGTTTAGCGTGTGGTACAGAACTTTTATATTAACAGACATATTTTGATGTATTGTTAGCGCAAAATGTGTCTTTCCCAGTATTAAACGCTACTTAACAGCAATGATTTGTTCAAACATTTCAATTGCAGTTGATAACTTTCGGTCTTGACTTTATCTTTGCTTTCAACAATTTCTGTTAATCCTTGTGGCTGCAGATATTCGGCTTAGCGGACGATTTTTTTGCATGACCGGGTTAAAATCATGGTACAGTTGCGACAGTTTTATGCAATAAAACAAACTTTAGATTTTTTACTGCGCCTTAAGACAGGATACTATTACCATAAAAAAACGAAGCCTCAACATTTTCCACTTGTTCATAACAAAACAAAAAAAAGATGTGTTTTCTATTAGCATTGATTTTTTTTCTTGCGTTTATAAAAAATCTTTTGCAAGTAACTGTTGCAAGAAAATAAACTTTTTAAGTCGTATTTCGCAAATGAGTATGAAGAATGAACTCTACAACAGCTCTGTTGTACATTAAACAATTCTACAATTGATATCGGCGCAAAAATTAAAATAAAAAAATAAACACTTTCACACACTGTGCAACAAGATTCTAGTTCGATGGGTTAATTACACAACTGACACTTTTAATGCTTTTAACAGGTTATTACGAATTTACTATTTAGTTTTATAAGTTTTCGTTTGTTCCTCAGAAATGTGTGGTGTATCTTTTTTTTCAACATTTCCATTTAATTTATTATTCCCAGGCGTAGCTAAATTTCTGCTCGTCGTCTATGAAATTTTTATAGTTGTAATTTTTTTTATTTCGCATATTTTCCTTAAATATAAATTGATTTTTTGCAGTTTGCCTTTCTGTTATTTCGAACGGAGTTTGAGTTTATTCTTTGATTTTTTGCACATCAATGGTTTACAACTAACATCTCATTACGGACAGATAAAAATAAACAAATAAAAAAATACAAAAGAATAATCGACTACGGGATAATGGTCTTTGAAATGGAAAAATCTTGTAATATATGAAGGAAGAAGAAAATATAAAATAAAATAAATAAATGCTCGAGGAGACTGTTTTTTTTAAAGATTTATTTTATTTTTTTTTTAATTTGGACATATTGAACAGCAAAATTACACGGAAAATAAAATTAAAATTAATTGTAAGATTTTATTGCCAATAAATAATGCCATAAATAAAATACGTATTTTCAATTTATTTAAATGTTGCCTTGGATATTATTGCATAATTTCGCATGTTTTATAGTCTGTGAAGGTGTTAATTTTCTAGTTTTCTCTTTGACCGAATAAACATTTAAATGATCTATAAAATTTGATAACTTGATATAAGATTAAAAAAAAGTATAAATCAAAGCAGCATCGATAAATTAAAAAACAAAAAATAAAAAATAAGTATCATGAAGAATAATATCAAGAGAAGAATTAGCTAAAACAACTCCTGTCAATCCTCCAACTGTAAATAAAAATACAAATCCTAAAGATCATAAAGTAGATGGAGAATAATTTAATTGGGTTCCATATAAAGTTGCTAATCAACTAAAAATTTTAATTCCAGTAGGTACAGCAATAATTATAGTAAAATATGCTCGTGTATCTACATCTATTCCTACAGTAAATATATGATGTGCTCATACAATAAATCCTAATAGACCAATAGCTAATATTGCATAAATTATTCCTAAAGCTCCAAAAGTTTCCTTTTTTCCAGATTCTTGACTAATAATATGAGAAATTATACCAAATCCAGGTAAGATTAAAATATAAACTTCGGGGTGACCAAAGAATCAAAATAAATGTTGATATAAAATTGGATCCCCTCCTCCTGCAGGGTCGAAAAATGAAAGGTACAAAGGTACATCTCATGCAGATAGTTTTTTTTTATACGAGCTGAACGATTAAAAAAGGGCATGTCGAGCATGTCGTATGCCCCTCACAACCCATGGTAAGTTGTGGTGCGCCTTCTGCTATAAATTTCTGTTTTTTTTTTAGTATTTTTAAGGCCAAAGTCTTTAAAATAATATGTAAGAATGCTATATTCGGCTATGCAGAATCTTATACACCCTTCACCATTAAATGTAAATCTAATTTAGTGAAATAACTTAAGAAACAAAAAGAACGAAAATTAAAAAAAATACAAATTTACATAAAAATTTCATCGGCTTATAACGGGTTAAGCATTTTTAATAAATTTAGTATTTCCTGAAAGATCTCTTCAAAAGCTTTAAATAATGGTACACAATATTAATTTCGTATGAAAAGTTCAGAGGCCCAAAATATGGACCGGCGCCAATTTTTTCACCTGATGTTTTTTTTTGATTGGAGTTACTTCATTAAACTAGGTTTTTCGAAATGATATGGCAAAATTAGAGGCAGGCGTGGTGTTTTGACCGCTGCGTCGAGAGACATAGACCGAACTTGCCAATTTTCAATAGTAAAATTTTCCAAACTATCCAGTGCCTTGGCAAACTTTATTTCTACCTGAACACGGACGGACGGACGGACGGACAGACGGCAGACGGACATCGCTCAATCGACTTCGCTTTACATAAGAAGTCAAAATATATATACTTTATGGGGTCGGAAATGGATATTGTAGAAATTACACACGGAATGACAAACTTACACCTGTGGTGAAGGGTATGAAAGCGATAAAGGTTAAAATAAAATAAATTTTTGAAGAAAGAAATGTCTTAATTTCTCTTCAACTAAACATATGAAAAAGTTGTATATTGTATAACTTATGTTTAATTAAAAATTACCAACAATGTTTGTACAACTAATGTGGTATCCGACGACTTAATCGCACATACAGCAGGTTGTGAATTGAACAGTTTGTAGAGACAGAAAAGTAAAACCCGCTTACGTTGCTCTAGTTCTTCTTCGGTGAGTCATTAGAATTGAACATTGCACTGGTACCAATGAGCGTCCGTACCCACTTCTACGCTTATTTCGTTTTTAGTCACCTCTATGGTGTTCGAACCTCAACAAAACAATAGAAATCGCTCTCAGCAGGTTTGAATGTGTTTCAAGCTTTGTTGGATATATTGTCGGTTGATTTTGCTCTAAGCAATAGCACGTTTAGATTTTTGTGAGTGCTTGAATTTTGAACACACTAGAGGGTTGCTATGATTATTTACACAATTTTTTTTTTTTTGACGAATTTTAATTTACTAAATTTGAATAACTGAACCCCATAGCACCATTTTGGTTACGGAATGGCAATGTATTGGCAAGGTAAGGATGGTGTTTCTGCCAATTAGCCAGCTGACTTGTTATTATATCTGTGTCAACTTCGCTTCCGCAGGCCTTTGCATGCTAAACAGCTTGCTCCAATTTTCCAAGTGAAATCTATATCCCTGTAAATATCATAATGCATATTGGGGGCTTTGATAAAAAACTTTCTTCAAATTGTTAAAAAATATGCCTTTTTTTCACTATGACTTCTTTGCTAAGTTGACACGAAGTTTGTAAGGGATCCTTAAATATTACAGGTTCTTCAGGTTTCTACTTGCATACCAAAGCGAATAATCCAATTACACGGTTGCGTTCAGGCCTTTTAGGATTCACTTAGGCGTTTCGTTTCACTCACGCCAAACTCTTTCCTTTTCAATCAAGATGCGTTAGACATTTTCAGAAACAATTTGTTATACTTGACTTATGTCGAGTTTAATTTGCAGCTCCAGCAGCAAATCTGAGATGATTGTCAAACTCAATAAAATTGCATTCTTAGCGGTCAATAAATGAAAGATTCTGCCGCCGGTTTGGGGTTCCATCGTTCTTTGGAGGTTCCTTTGGAGCTCTATACAGTAAAAGTAGCGGTCAGAGGAAGATAAATGCAGTAAAGTTTTAAAGTTTCTCTAAAAAAAATCTCTGTCCGCGCCATCAATAGCTTTAGGTATTTCTTGCATCTTAGAAGGTTGTTTTGTCTGTTTGTTGCTTTTTTATTTCTATTTATTGTGCGACCGTAATTGGAAATTGTAGTGAAAAGGTAATAATTTATTTCATGTAACAATTTGTAACAAAAAAAAAAAGAAAATAAAAGGGAGAGGGTGGATTTGTTTGTGTTTTCTAGCCTGCTTGGATAGCGGAGGACATAATATTGCAATAAAAAATATTTACAAAGTAAGACGAAAGTTTGTTATAAACTAGACAACTGTACTCCAGAAGAAGCGAACACTTATTATAACAGGAACAAAATATTCACCTGTATAGGTTGTGAATGACTTTTTAGTCAGAATGTTTTCAAACAGAGACTCTTTGGAATAAATTATTTTATCACGCTGTTAAAGTACGTACATATGTATATGAAATGGCTGTATCGTATCACGCCCCAGCGTAACATCTTGTAAATTGTGACACCCCTTCGTTTCCAAATTGGAAAAAAATAATTAAGGCCAGAAAACTATTGCACTGACGTATTTTTAATCATATTTAATAAAAAAAAAACAATTTGCCCCATAGAAATAAATTTCTTAAAATGCAGTAAATATTAAGTTTAAAACTACAAAAATTATTTTACAGGCAATTTTTTATAGACCGCTTATCACGCGAAGAGAAATAAGAAAAGAAAGAAAAAACAAAAAATAGTTTTTGAGAAAGAAGTGAAGAAAAGGCGTTGGAATATAAACAATTTTAATAAATCTGCTTAAGCAAAATCTTGTGTTAATTCCTGTTTTTTCTATTTTAATTGAATACATTTGCAAAATCAACGAAGAAATTGCAAAATCATTATATGTATCGTAGTTTTATTAAAGCGACTACTTGTTCTCTTTTTTCAAAGTACGAGTGTCTTTTAATTTTCGTTCTTATTGTTAAACAAAAATATGTTTGTGCTTCGATTTGCTGTTTTCGTTGGAATTTATACGCCTTCGTATACTTAGGCAAGAATAACAAATAATAAAAAACAACAAAATTAGCACAATAAAGTATAATGAACTTGCACTGGCAAAAATAGGTTTTCAATACTTGAACGCCATTTTTATAAACATTTGATTGATTGAAATTGAAAATTCAATGTCTTTATATACATATTTAAACGCGACGTAATTTAAGTTTTAACTTTAACTTTTCTTTTGGAGATAGGATTTCACAAATTCTTTGAATCAATATAAATTCACTAGCTTTAAAGGGTGTCAAAAAAGGAAAAAAATCACGCAACGCTGACAGATTAAACTTATTCAAAATGGGAATACATCGCTCCGATTTTAGACTTATAATTTTTTGAAATTGGTATACAGCTACTCACGATCAAAGTGGGACACTGCAATAATTATTAAAGTGCTGTTTCTGTTTTACAGGCGATCAACTCGTCTGAAAAATTTATATGAAAAGCACTCAGTTTTTTAAGTTATTTCCATATAAATTTTTCAGACGAGTTGATCGCCTGTAATATAGAAACAGCACATAAATTCAAATGTTTTACGCTAGAAGTGAGACATGCATTTTCTATAAATATTAATTGAGCCGTTACTTCAGATTTTTGAAGTTTTCTTGAAGAAAAAATTTAAAAAATAATTAATGAATACCAAAATGAGCTCAAAACAGAAAGATACCAACGAATCTTGGAGCAAATTAGTGCTGCACTTGCATAGCCAAGGCAAATCGTACGCTGATATATGTGAAATAATGAAGAGAAGTCGTTTCACAATTAAATGCATCATTAAACGTTTTAAAGGGGAGACAATCTTCAATAATGCTCATCGAACAGGCCGTCCTTGAGCTTTAAGTGACCGCGAAAGCAAACAAACAGTAAGAAAAATAAAATAAAATGCCAAGAAAATATCGACTGAACTTGCTGCTGAAGTTAAACAGGAATTTGGTAAGGATATTCATCCCATGACCGTTCGAAAAGTGCTTCACAAAGGTGATTACACATCAAGAGTTGCTAGGTGTAAACCCCTTGTTTCTTGAATCAACCAAAAAAAAGAGATTAGACTACACAAGGGAATTTCAAAGCAAACCCGTCAGTTTTTGGGATGAAGTACTCTTCTCGGACGAGAGTAAATTTCATATTTTTCGCTCTGATGGCCGTATTTCCGTATGAAGAAAGCCAAATACGGCATACGAAAAAAAATATTTTTCCTACAATTAAACATGGTAGTGGTGGTGTAATGGTGTGGGGGTACATGTCATCTGTGGGTGTTGGTGAGTTGGTATTTATTGAAGGAATCATGGATAAATCCGTTTATCTAAATATCCTAAACGAAAACCTTAAAAAAAGTGCCGAGAAACTAAATTTGCCAACATCATTTACATTCCAACACGACAATGACCCAAAACATTCCGCTCATGATGTGCGTATGTGGTCAGCGTACAACGTGGCTCATGTTCTTCCACACCCACCACAATCCCTAGATCTCAATCCTATTGAAAATTTGTGGGAGGAACTTGACCGAAGGGTCAAAAAGCGATCAATTTCGACAAAATCGCAGCTACAGCAGGCCTTGAAGAAAGAGTGGTTAACTATTGGTGCATTCTATGCCTAAACGCTTGAATGAAGTAATTAAGCAAAAAGACTTACCAACCAAGTATTAAATAGCAAATATTTTAGAAAAAAATCTGTATTTTATAAGCTTTTAAACTACTTGTGCCAATACTTTTGTGCGTATCTGTATATGTACATGAAAAAAATTTTCAAATTACTTTTATTTTATAAATTATAACTAAACGGTTTCAAAATCAGAAGCGCTTGTGTTTGTAGAGCACGAATATGAAAATATTTACATTTTTATATGGCAACGAAATGCTCACATTCAAAGTGGGACAGTTTAATTTGTTTGAATTACCGTTAACGTTGACACATGCAATCACTCTTTTCGACCTTAAATCAGTGTTTCATAATATTTCATATTGTTTAAAATTTTATTTTCTTAAAAATGGTACAAAAGGATCAAACTTCAATTAAAGAAAGGCATTTGTCATTAATAATTATAAAAACTACAAAACTATTAGAGAAATTGTAAAAGTAATAAACAGGAACAAAGGTAAATTGTTTAATATTAGAAAACGATGAAAGGCTACTCATAGTGTCCAAAATAAAAAAGAAATTGTGCAAACAGATCGTGCAAAGCGGTTTTGTTTGAAGCTAATCAAGAACGATTCACTTTTGTCAGCAATTAAAAATTGTATGTAATAAAAAACGGTAGTGTTAGTGCAGAAACAGTCCCCCGAATCTTTGAAAGCAATTATTTACATGGAATGTCTCGCCAACGAAAGCTGTTTTTATCAGAAACTTATATACGTATCGCTCAAAAGCATGCAAACCAAGGTGCGTCATTCTTGTCAAAGGTAAGTACTGTTGTTATAAATTTTACAAATTTTTCGATGCTTTTATTATTTTCTTGGGTTATTTTTACAGACGATTCAAATATAAACATCTTTGGACCAAATGGAAAAAGATTCGCTAGGAGAAAACCTGTAACTCAATTTCTAGACAAGAACATTAAAAAAACAGTCGGGCTGGAGTTCAGAAAATAAATCTTGTAAAAGGAACTATGGACTCTAGAGTATTATCTAAACATTTAAAAATCTCGTTGGGGAAAGTGCCGAATGCTTAGGCATAAAAGACAACTTCGTGTTTTACCAACACAGTGATCCTAAACATAAATCTTGGAATGCACGCAATTGACTTTTATATAATTGCCCAAAAATAATGGAGAGTCCTCCTTAGAGTCCAGATTTGAATGTTATTGAACATATATGGGGAGATTTATCAAAAATAGTATCTACTCGAAGTCCAAAAAATATTGCCGCATTGAAGGAAGCAGTAACAGAAGAGTGGTACAATACTAAAGCAGATTTTTGTAAACATTTGTTGGAAAGTATACCGCGACGTCTTTAAGCTCTGTTTGTCAGGAAAGGAAAGTCAACCAAGTATTGAAAATTTATTTAACAAGAAATATTAATACGAAAACTGCAATGTCCCACTTTAAGTGTAAACTTCGATTTTAGGAATTGCAATATGTTTGACGTAAGTTCTCAAAATTATACTCAGCCTTTATTTTCCGTTACAAACATTGCAACATAATTTTTTCTCTGTGTCCCACTTAAAGTGTGAGTAGCTGTAATTGTGTATTAAGAATTTTTCGGCAAGATGGTATGAGTGTTGGCAACATTAACTGCATTGTTTTACACAAAAAATCAAGGAAAACGCCCAAAAAAAGTGTTATTTATCGCGATAATGCTTCGATGCTTATTAAAGCAGATTTTCTGTCAAAAATACAATGTTTGCATTTCGAAACTTTGCGCTTTATTTATTAACTGTTGTCTTCAGCTGGTGTATCCGCTCTTTGTCATTTAAAGTTCCTCGTGTTGGCGGCCGAAAGCAGTCTTGCAGTAGGCTTGCTAACTAAGAGAATCTTGCCAGTCAGTATATCTCATCTTGAGCTCAGCACAAGTGAAATTTTATTCTTCTCCAAAGTTTCTATAGTTTTAATTATTTATTTGTGTAATGCTGTTTAATTAAAAAATAATAGTAATACTAAAGATGATTCAAAGTATACACATAATCCTCTGGGCTAAACCTTATGAGGATAAAAAAGTAAGGGTGTTATATTCGACTATGCCGAATCTTATATACCCTTCGCCATATATGTATACACAAATGTCTAATACTACACGAATTTTTCAAGATAAACAACAACCACCTGCAGGAATATAAACGAAAGTCGAAAAAAAAGAGATATGGAAAAGTTAGAGGCAGGCGTGATTTTTTGCCAGCTGCCTCGAAGGACATGGACCGATGTTGCTGATATTCAATAGCAAAAACTTCGAAACAATTTAAATTTTCTCCATCTAATCTAGTGCCTTGGCTTAGTTGATTTCAATACGAACACGGACGGACAGAGGGACATTGCTTAATTGACTTAGCAATAAATAAAAAAACACAGTAGTTTCCTTTAAAAACATAAGTTTCTTGAAAAACATCTGCTGATTTAAATTTTTGTGAAAAGCAGATAAAAAAAAAACAAATTTGTTTAGCCTACGCCTTAACCCCTGAGCACTTCTAATTTATTATATTGCAAATAACTTAAATAAACAAAGAACGAATTAACAGCAATAAAATAGGTGAAGTTTAAAAATTTTACGTTTCTAAGATGCGCTTCCTTAAGAAATCATGGCACGCATCTTAGAGATGTGAAAAGATTTTTATTTTTGCTTATTCTCACTAAAGTTTTAAAGTTTACACAAATATTTTTATTTCTGCCCCACTGTATGTTTTTTTTTGTTGCAAAATATTTGGTGGCGGCTGGTATTGGAAGGTATTATGTGACCACTAAATCAGTATCCAAGTATCAAGTACTAAACTTACATACATAAGTGTGTAAGTCTGTTAATGTATAAATCTAAATTTAAAAATAAACGAACCCATAACAAATTGTAAAGTGGAATATCATACATGTTGTTAAAATAACAAAAAAATTTGAACTTTAAAGGAATCGAAAAAAAACATTGCAGACGTAAGTATTCGGCGTAAAAGGAAGCCAAGAAAAGATAGAAAAGACGCAACTTGGATATGATTCTCTTACAATAAATAGTTTTCACTGAGGACTCGTGCTGTTAACTGCAAATCATTGTTGTAGTTGTTATTAAGTTCTGCAACAAACCAAGGCCTGAACATCAAATGCAAATACATTTAAATAACAACCGATACATAAAACTAAGAAACAGACTTTTACAACTTTTCTCCAAACTTCGCTTTGGTATTCTCTTCTTTTAGCTTTTCTTCCTTTTTGCTCTTAATATCCTTTGAATTCGTTTTTTTTTTAAATCTTTTTCGCAATATATTCAAGCGTAATGTTTTTGTTGGTTATTTGTTTGCTAATAAAAACAAAAATTCTCGTAGTATTTAACGTCCATAGCACTCATCCCTGCAAATTAAAGAAAAAAAAAGCCAAATGATTGACTGCTGGTTGGTTGGTTGGTTGGCTGTTTTGTCCCTGTGTGCAACGCTGTTGTTATTGAATGATGGGAATTTGTGGTTTTGTTAAAAACTTTCAAATTTTCATATTTGTGGTCAGGATTTTATGTTGTAATTAAATTGTTTTAGCATTTGGTAGGTTGTCGTTTTCATCTTTTTTTTATAACTTATTAGTGCGTAAAATGTTATAAAAAAAATACACAGAGAAATATTATGATAAAATTAAAAAATACACCGGTACCAAGATCACTAGAAAACAAGGTCGTTGGCTTATGTGGACTGTTTGGAACATACATGAGAGTAATTAATTAAATAGAGTAATTAACATTAACATTGAATGATAAATAATGCTAATGATTTTTTAGCATTATCATAATTTTTACTAATGGTAATGCTTTCTAATGAAAAGATTTTATTGATAATTAGTTAAAAAAACAACACCATTATCAAATTAAAGACACGAGAATATTTTTAAACTATTTAATTTTCATAAAAAAATTTTGTGCTTTTTTTAAATTATCCCGATTAAATTAATTACCGATATTGATTATTGAGGATCAAAGCACGTCTGTGGAGAAAGAATAATGGAATTACTATTGGTTATTGTTGTTCTAGCTTAAACTTAGATTTTTGTGTTTGCTTTATTGTTTGGACAAAAATCTTTAGTTTATTTAAAATGTTTTTCAGAAGTTTCCTGAAGAGTTAAGTAAGCGGTAACGAAATGGCCATCGAGACGTGATTTGACCCACAATAATCAATACCGGTAATTAATTAAATCGGAATAATTTAAAAAATAGCACATAGTTTTTTTATGAAAACAAAACCATTATCATTGAATAAAGATTTAATGGTTTCAAAGCATTGCCTGCTGATTTCAGACATGAAGTTTAATAATCATTTCATGTAAAATTTTTATATTAGTAAAATATTGAAACATAGATCCATCTGTAAGATGGATAGTGTTTCTTGAGTTTCTATGGTCATCAATTCGTGCTTCATAAAAATAATTATTTTTTATTTAATTGTAATTAGTAATTAAACGATTTCATTATAATTTCATTACCATTAGTAAATAAAATTATTCTAAAAATCTTTAGCATTAAATAAAAGTTAAATTTTTTTTGCATTGTAATTATATCACATAATGCCAATGAAATTTCAATAAGAAAATGAATGGTAATAAAAATATCCGAAGTATGGTTTGGAAATAAGCTTTAATCAGTTACTTTCACAGTTAATAAGTAATGTAAAATTTCGAAATGTATAAAAACTTTTGCTACACCAAAGAGCAACGGATTAAAAATTAGCTTATAATCCTAAAATAATCTATATCCCCCAATGGATTGCGTAAAGTGTGTCCAGTCGCCGATTCTTTTTGCTGTTTACTTATTTTTCCATATTGTGTTTCTTTTATTATTATTACTTTGTTAGCGACCACTTATAAAGACTTGGCCTGATTGTCTAAATGCATTTCTTGAATCGTTGACGCTGCCATGTAATTTAGATTTTGACACTAATTTATATCACATATAATATAAAAAGCATTAAGCAAAGAGCAAAAACAAACATTATTTGTTCGTTTAAAATCATACTTTGATTTATATACGAGGTCTGATCAAAAATAACCATTCGTTTTTCGCATTTTTTTTCTGTTATGTTGGTACACATGTCTATTATGTATGTTGGCAATTTCAGCCATTTTGAATGGTCAGCAGTGTTGCCAAAACGGTGGTTTTCCCGCTAGAACTGGTGGTTTCTTGTTATCAAAAGCGGGAAGTTGAAAAAACCGCTAAGTGGTTTTTAGCTGGGAAAAGTTTTACTTGACGGATTTTTGCGTTTTTTAAGCTATAACAAGTTTTGTTTGTTACAAAGTAAGCTCAACTAGCATTTCTAACCTTTTATATAAATATACAGATAATGCGTCCCTGCCTTTTTTTAAACTCTTAAAACAATTAATCTAAAGGTAAATAACAAAATATATTTTAATTGGGCCATTAAAAACTTTTTTTAACTAATGGAAACTGTAATTTCAGATTACCAGAAAATCGAGACATTTTAGAAAAAAAAATATAAATTATCAGTAATAAACGTATTGATAACAAAAAAAAAAAGAGGATGTCTGTTAATATTTGGAACAACTAGGTTATAGCCCCGAAATAATCGAAATAGTTTTAAATCAGCTTAATAATATAAATGCTATAAAATGGAATAATCTAATAGATACTACATCTTTTTGGTACGAAGCTTTTGAATATCAAAATTCGGCTGAAAATAAAATTTTCGATGAGCTAACTAAGTTTGCCTAGCGATTATTATGCATGCCTGGTCTAATGCGGAAGTGGAACGAGTTCTAAGTCAACTTAATATAGCTAAGCCAAAGCTCGGAATTGATTACAAACCGATATTGTTAATGCTATTTTAAACATTAAGTATGTCATTTCCTCAAGGATATAAAAATAGTATTCTATGTTCAAAAAAAAAAAAAGAAAAAACAATACCTCCTCTTCTTACATTATTTAGCCCATGTAAGAGATGATGGCAAAACTAAAACACATGTATGCGCATGACTACGCGATGAACTGTTTGTTGCCTTATTTTCAAATATGATAGACGTTTTAGCAAGTAACTCCTACGTTATTTAGAGTGATATGCATCCTACCTGAAATTAAAAAAATTTCAGACACAGACTTTATCTAGTAGAGTTGGCAGATCAGCTAATAAAGGACTATATTTTGTTAACTATCTTGAACTATCAGCAAGAAATCTTGTTAAAAATTTTAAGGAACAAATTGATCGCACAGGTGCCTCGCAATGTTCTATACAAAATAGTACAAATTTGCCATTGTCCAGTTATTTAGCAAAAAAACGACAGCGGTGTTGCACACAAATTCTTAAGTTAATATACTTTACTATTAAAAATATAATTATGGGGCTCCGTTGGCATAACAAATATTGCTTCGATCACTAAGCATACAGAGGTGAAACCCTTGGCATATGAAAATAATATAATCAGTTTTTCTGCAGGTTCTCAAGAAAGAGACAAATATAGTGCTATATTGTTATGAACAAGGCATAATAAACAAAACAAAAACTAGATATTTTACAAGAAAACATACAGCACAAAAAGTTTTTGCCACAAAAAAAATTTATTGTTTATTCGCGTAAATAATGAAATCATTTACGAAGTATTTTTAATTTGTAAAAAATGTGATATGTTGTGGTCTTACAAGATAAAAGAAGTGAAAAAGTGCTTAAATCTGCAGTGTTTTTGAATGCAGATATTGTGATCTGTGGCAGAAATGCAGTGTCATTTTTTGTGGACGTGTTAAAATTAAAAACTATAACTTTTTCGTCAAATGATTAATATAAATTTAACTTGATCAAATAAAAACATATAAATATCACTTTTTCTTAATTTTATAAATTTTTATAAAACCCAACCTTATTTTTGCCTATAATAAAACATTTAATTTTTTCTTGCGCCAGAAACACAAATCAAAACAAAATTGAAGTCGATAGGATGTCAAGAAAGAGATGCATAGAAAAAACGAGACGACTATAGTCTCGTGACACCTCTGTATACTCGGTGGCTTCGATTACAAGGTTTCGCAAACGAAACTAATATGTAGATTTAAGCAAAATCTTTACTAGATATGGACAATTATTGCCTTATTCATAAAATAATATTAGTTTATTTTATGAATACGGCAGTTAGTATTAAGAAAACACTATTAAAATATAAATTGTTTATAAAATTTTTAGCGGTTTATGTCAGCGTTTTTTTCCGACTAGTTAGCGGTTTCTAGCGTTTTTTTAAAGTAATATCTAGCAGGAATTGGTTCAGTAGTTTTGGCAACACTGATGGTCAGTGTGTTTTTGACAGATAAAAAGGATAGTAGTGTCTTGCTGCGCTCTTCGATTTTCCTTTCCACTCAATTCTCCGGAGACTTAAATCATTCTGTTTACCAAACACAAATAAGTAACCAATTTTATTCAAGTCTCATTTCTTTAATCGACAATTAAAGTAAATGACACAAACAGGCACCTTTTTAAACTTTTCGATAGATCCTTCCTAATTTTTTATTAAATTGTTTATCCTCTATATTTATTTTTGCATTTTTGTTAAGACTTATTTAATTATTATTTAAAATCGCAAGGCAACAGGCAATTATTACACTCAAATTAAAAGATGATGACTAGAAATCAATAGCTAAATTTATGCTCAGATATCAAATCTAATTCTAAGCATGCGTGGATTAACTAAATTGATACAACTTCCGCTGCGATTCTAAAAATTACGAAAAACAAGTCTACCCATTTCTTCTATGAATGGTTACAACACAGAAATTAAAAGTGTTATAAACTTGTGTACTTGTGTGCAAAACAGAATTATAGCCAGAGGTTAAACAGAAAGAAAAAAAAACATATGTACGTGAAAGGAAAAGAACTTTGATTGCAATTGTTGCCCCCAGTGTTGTCAGTTATGACGATTTCTCGCCAAACGTGTACGAGATATATTCATATCAATATTAATTTGTTTAGACGAAATTTACACACAAACCAACATATTTCTTTATTTCTGTTCTCTCTGTATTTTCGTCATGTACATTTGTTTTTGCTTTTTGTTCCAATCATCCATTGAACACGAACGCAATCTTTATTGTAAGTAATTCTTACTAATTTGTCTTGTTTTCCTTGGAAAACGTCCGCATACATTTGTAAAATAAATTTTCTTTCTAAAAAAAGATTTTTCGAAATTTAATTCCACCGGTGATCACAATGTCAGTAAATGCAACACGACGTATGATGTCCCATAAAGTAAATGCACTAATGCCCACAGGTGGTCGTATTGTCCCAAATCGTCAAAATATAAATGTCCACCGGTGGTACACGCGGGGCTCAAAGTGTTAAATAAAAAAAAATGAATTAATAATTTCAATTAATTTATAATACTCGCAGTTCAAAAATCCTAATTTAATAAAAAGTAAATTTAATTAAAAGTCAAATGGTAAAGGCGCTTAAAGAAAAAGACAGTAAGACTAAAACCAAAATTATTAAAATTAAAAATAAAATATTGCATCGACAACAAAACATGTTGTTATAAAGAATATAGCGATGAATGAATAAATAATTAAAAGAAGAAAAAAAATACAAAATTCGTTTTTGAATATAGACAGCGTATAGCATTGATTTTTGCACAGAATTATTGTCAATTTTCAATTTCAAAATGCTTTAACTCTGTACTCAAATTAAATATTTCTGCAGTTGAAGAAGTTTCTAAAAGATTTTGAGACCCTAATTACCCACTTGGCACTTATGAAACAGAGTGGGGAAAACTTCCTTCATAAATTGGAATCAATATTTCGATAATAAAGTACCAAAAATCCTATGCTGCTGGTACTTACTTCTTTAAGGAGTTGTCGATGGCCGTTCTTAATATGTTGATTGTTCTCCCAATAATCCTTGTGTCGAAACATCTTTTTCTTTAATAAAATCCATGAAAACTAAATTGAGAAATAAAATGCAATATAAACTTCTCAATTCTTCACTGGTAGTGATAAATATAAATAGCATATGTTGTAACACATTCATTCCTAAGAAAGATATTTAAAGTAGAGTTTAAAAAAATGTGCCGCAGTAGGGATACAAAATGCAATAATAACATTGAACAAATTAAGTATGGAAAATTTTATTCAATAATCGATATGTGTTCTTAAATCATTTTTTCTTCTTTTTTTAACATTTAATATACAACTATGATCTTGAGGTTAAGGCTTTAATGATAAAGATTATTTAAAGCCTGTACATTGATTGACTTTACTTTTTTAAACTAATTATTTATTTTTATGTTTGTAAATGTTATATAAATCTAATGTATCTTTTTTTTAATGAATTCCTTTTCTTTTTTTTAGATTGTTATAAGCAATGCAATTTTTATGTTTTGTGATAAAAGAAGTAAATTAAATAAAAATGTTTTTTATAACTAATATTACATATTTTTATATATTAAGGAAAATTGGCGATATTTGACAAGCTATTTGGCGAGAAAGCTCAAAAAACTGGTAACACTGGTTGACCCAATGCAATTGAATAAACATGCAACAGCAGCCACGATGATAATGACAACAAAACAACAGCAAAGGAAGTCAATAATGTAAAAGGAACCCCTACGTACGTCATGGCAGACAAAACCAAATAAAAAAAGAAAAGAAATATATGAAAGCTTGTGTAAATAAAGCTCAAAAGAAAATCAAAAAGAACGTGAGTACAAAAAAATTTGCAAAATTTTGCAGTGAAAGAACAAAATCAACAAAAAAAAGGCTAATAGAAAAACAAGGACAAAAAGTGAAATGAGGAGAATTATACAAAGTTGTAATCATATCAAGTGCAAAATAAAAACATATGCAGCAATAACAACAACAGCTAGGGCAAGACTGCAAATACCACGAACATCAACAGGAACAACAACAACAGCAATAATAATAAAAAAAAAACTAATAAACATGAATGGAATTTTGTTTTCATTTATACTAAATATTTCCCCAAACTCCACTCTAACCGTGGTCTGGTTGATGATTGTACGACGAGCAACAACAACAACATCGACATCAACAGGCGCAAGAACAGAAAAAACTCCAAAGATTGTTGACTTCATGAATGTATAAAATCGTGATGTGATTGTACTATCTTCAACATAAAAGATACAAAATAAAAGAGAGACAGTAACGTGATTGTTCCACTGTGATTAAAATAAAAGCACATTCATCTGGTCTTATTGAAAATTTCGAAAGTGTAGAATATAAGAAATAGAGCTAAGAGATTTTAAGGCAACAGACAGTGTTCCGAAATGTTTTTTTACCGTTGGAGAAAAGATAAAACTGTACATCGCATTATGTTCTCATGAAATAATTATTAATTTAAAATTAAAAAATATTTCATGGAGATATCATAAAATATTTGTATTAAAAGGAATCAAGCACAATTAAAGTAAATTAAAAATAAATATTTTTATACTTTACCATGTTGTTTTTAAGTTAAATAACAACATGGTTGCAAGACCAACTATATTATTATTAAATGTAACAATACTATTGCCGTATTCACAAGCTCTGCTAAGGTGTAGGTAGTATTGCATACTACTTTTTGTTTACTTCTTTGTGAACAACCATTTTATCAGTGTGCCATTCATACGTCAAAAAGTAAAAAAGAAGAAGAAAAGTGCTATTCATCATTTGTTGTTTATAAGCCAAATGGGGGAGAAAACAGAAAAAAGTAAATTAATAAATTTTTTGTGTGAGGATGAAATTCAAGACATTTTTAGGATGAACCTAATCTACTTGCTCTCCAGTCGCAGAATTATACATTTAGGGCTACCAAAATCATCATTATTGCATAATCGGGTTTTAAGATATTTTGATCAAAACAGATTTCTTCATATGATACGACTACGGCCAGAGGAATTTGAATTCAACCTTATAAAAAATGACGATGTTTTTAACACAATTGGCGAAAGGCTCCAACTACGCATTGACTTGCAGCTTAAAATTGTACTTTACTGCTTGGGATCGTCAGGAAATGGTGCTTGTGTTCGTAAGGTAGCATCTCTTTTTGGTATAGGTGATGGCCATACAAAATATTAGAAGTCGAGTCATTAAAGCAATATTAACTGCCAGTCCCACGATATCGCAAGCTATCGTTCGTTCGCATAATTACGTGTAAAACACAAACAATTTTTTAGAATTTGTTTTTGTTTTTTATGTTATTGCTCGAACGAACGATGACTTGCGATATCGTGGGACTGGCAGTAAATCTTAAAGAACAGTTTTTATATTGGCAACTTTCAACTTCAACTTTCTAATAAATCAGTCAAATCAATAAATTAAATAAATAAAATAATAAAAATATCTTTTAATTCAATCTAATTTAATTTAATATAATTCACACATGAACACAAAAATAATAATTCATTTAAACATAAAACATTTAAACAAATACAACGTTTGAAAAACATATGAAAAAAAGTACTAAGTGTTGTATCGCATGTTTGCATGAAAATTACTAACAACACAGCTAGCACCGTTGTATGTTGTTAGCACTTAGCACGTACTAGGGGGCTTGTGAATAGGGCATATGTTTTGCTAACAACTATATAATACAACCATAGTATGTTGCTCTTAAATTATGGTTACATCAACCCTGTTTTTTCTTTGCGTGCGGAGTTACTTTATTTATTTATTATTATTATTTTTTATTTTTATTTATTTATTTTTTTTTTTTTTTGGTAAATATATTGGTGCCTGGAGAAGTCCTCGTGCATCTTTTTTTTAGCAAATTGACGATAGATGGCGCAGTTCTTATTAGAAGAATTTAACATTAATTCATCATGTTGGCGATTTCGCTCATTGGACCTTCCTTAACGAAATCAGTTTTCGGATCCGTACACCTCGAACTTAAAATGGACGTATCGAACGTAAATATTTATAAACCGAGCCACGATCTTCCAAATAGTTTTGCACAATTTCAAAGGGTTATTCTGACGTTACTCTATTCATGATAACATAGCAAACCAAACTAAGCATAGCACAAGTGGTACTGGAGTTGTGCTATATGGCAGCCGTATAACAGTTTACTAACCTGTTGAAAAACGGATCCTTTAGAAAACACATTCATAATGAACACTCTAAAAATATAAGCATTTTTAGCATTATATCTCTGAGATTTTTTTTGCATAATACTTTTTGCCTTTTAACCACACTGTAATACTGCTATTTTTCCGCGCGTGGCTGTTAATGGCAAAGACATTCATAATTGTAAAAACCCTTAACACTTGCATGCTCTCCTACAGTTGGTGAGTAAATGTTGTTTATACAACTTACTACATCCGACGCGGCGTCTTATTTGCAACTAAAATATTGAGCGTGTATTTTTATGATTTTAATCTGGCCACTTGCGTGTATGTTTTTGTGTGATATTATGCACCAGTATAGAAGGACATCATTTTCAACGCCAGCCATTGCAACACGAAATAGGGAAAGAGTGTGTTTGAATGAGAAAAGAAAAACAATTCGATGCTGGCATTGTCACAACAACAACTCCATAATGTCTACACTTGTCATTTATTTTTTTTCTGTAGTTATTATTCTTATATGAAAAGATGGAAACAGACAGAGGCACAAATACTAAAATAGAAGAAAAAATTTGGCGCAAGGAAAGTGGGATGAGTTTAATGAAATAAAAAAACAAAATAGAAAAAAAATTTGGCTGCAAATTTAAAATAAAATCAATATCCAAATTAATTCAGTAATACTTACTCATTTTTGTGGATCAAAATAAAAATTAACTAAATAGTTATTTTCCTAAAACAGAGGCAGAACACAGAATTTTTTTAATTAAAAGATTTTTAAACAAGTTACAGAAATGTTTTTTTTTAGATCACCTAAATGTTTCTAGAACTAAAGCTTTTGAATGTTAAATTGAAATGGCTTGCTAGGCCGTATAACACGCCAAGCCTTGATGCAATCTGGTTCTTAAAAGCTGATTTCTCGACATCGTGCTGGGAAATGTCACTATTATCAAAATATTGGTATCGTGTTACTGGTACCATTTTAGGACATTTGTTTTAACTCATGCTTTACATATCGATTTAATTCAATTTTAAAAGATAAAAATTATAACAACTTCTTTTGCTTAACTCTATTTTACTACAGATGAAGAAGAATCTCGTTGTCAGATCTTAATATTTCTAGAAAACCAAAATTCCAGCAGTTGAGTGGTAGTTAGTTACACTCTTCACCACGGAAACAGTTTATATATAAGTTTATCATTCTGTGTGTAATTTCTACAATGTCCATGTCTGTGTTAAAATAAACTTTGCAAACTTTGTGAAGTAACTCCATAAAAAAAACAAGTATATGGAGCGATGGAGAGTTAAGAAATAAAAGAAAACATCAAGTGAAAAATTGGCGCTTGTCCATTTTTCCGAGTTATAGGTCTCTGAACTTTTCATAAAAAAGTACGGCTGTGCACCATATTTTTTAAGACATCAATATGGGTATCATTTAAAAGCTTCTGAAGAGATCTTTCAGGATATACTAAAATTAAAAAAAAAATGCTTAACCCAATAAGAGCCGAAAACATTTTTATGTAAAATTATATGTAGTACTTAATTTTTTTTTTTCTTTTATTTCCTAGCCACCACAATATTTGTTTATTTTATTGGAGTTATTTCACTAAACTAGATTCACATATATGTTAAAGTGTATATAAGATTCGTCATAACCGAATAGAGCACTCTTAGTTGTTTTCTTTAACAGAGGCAATAATGTTAAAGCAAACTTCCTACATGGTCTTGAAAAACTAGTGAATAAGGACGGGGAAATCTGGGTAAAACTAAGGTTTCTATCGTACCACGCTTAATTTTTACTTTTCTTTAACTTGTCCTTATAGCGGTCATAGACCGGGACATACAATTTCATTTTAATATTTGTTGTTGTAGCGTCCTTAATAATAATAATCCAGTTGCAGTTTTAAGTGCCTTGCTATTTCGGTTTCACAGGAAGAGCCCTGTGACAAACGCAGAGATTTATTAGCAAAAATAATAGGGTTATGTTTTTACCCTTTGCGTACGAAATTCTAGGATTCCATTGTGTAATATTTTACTTCTGTAAAGAATTTTGATCAAATGGAGAGGTGACATGCGCTACCACAACAGTATATTCGAATGGACCCCATGTAGTTTCACAGTACGTACTTACAGTGGTTTTTAGTAAAATATTATTTGTGTAGAACTAAAATCTTTTTCTCTGTTTTTTTAATACTATTATTCCAACAAAATAATTCATATTCCCATGCCTCGAAACTATTTATTTCACTTTATTTTATTGTCTGCTTCAAATTGCTGTCTGATATGAAAAAAAAGCTGAGACATAATAAAAAAACAAACGCATAGCAAACAGCATTTTGTAATTTCTTCCAGCATCTCCAGGCACATTACAATGAAAGGAAAGATGAACACTTAAACCAAAAACGAGTAAAAAATACACATAAACTCAAAAACTGGATTTGCGTTGACTCAAACTAACGATAAAAAAAAAAAAAAAAAAAAGAAGTATCTTCACCACGAATTGAAAGTATTTGTTGCAATTTTTGAAACAATTGCTGCTGCAACCACTCGAACTTTGTTGCACATAAAAAAACATTATGTTGCAAAAACAAATTGAAAATAAAAAACATGAAATTTTCTATGTGTCATTACGGCTTACATAACTTCAAACATACATACGGCAGAAGTATATAAGGCAACGTCAGTCCACGCTATTTCCCCCGTCATGAGAAAAACAACAAATTTGGAAAAGGGATAAAAGAATTCAAAATGCAGACAGAAAGAACATTTTCAAATGGATGATTTCGCATATTAAGTAGTCATGAGTTAGCTTTGCAATATCCATACGCTTCTTTTGGTTATTCTTCAAGATAGCTGTTTCTTACAATCAATTATATTATATAAAATGCAATAAATAATTAAAAAGGAATTAGAGATGATACATAAAAAAATATTTTCGTCAGTTTCGTTTTTTGGCAACCCTGTGTTAGCTCGTGTATCTTTAACTCGAAGAGCGGAACTGCACTAATAAAATGTGCTTTAAAAAGTGTCAAATATTTAAAAATTATTATTTATCTAATACAATTGCCGTATTCACAAGCTCTGCTAAGGTGTAGGTAGTATTGCATACTACCTTTTGTTTACTTCTTTGTGAACAACCATTGTATCAATGTGCCATTGTACATTGTACTTCATACGTCAAAAACTAAATAAGAAGAAGAAAAGTGCTATTCAT
Source organism: Gymnosoma rotundatum (assembly GCA_916610165.2). Lineage (NCBI taxonomy): Eukaryota > Metazoa > Arthropoda > Insecta > Diptera > Tachinidae > Gymnosoma > Gymnosoma rotundatum. Next base: position 122,508,599 of record OU744336.1, on the reverse strand, counting down.
CATTTTTTATTTATAAGCCAAATGGGGGAGAAAACAGAAAAAAGTAAATTAATAAATTTTTTGTGTGAGAAATATGACTCAAGTAAGTTATAACCGTTTTCCTTATTTTGTTTATATATTTTAAATGAAAAAAATTAATACAGGTGATGAAGAAGATGAGGATGAAATTCAAGACATTTTTAGGATGAATCTAATGTACCTGCTCTCCAGTCGCAGAAGTATACATTTAGGGCTACCAAAATCATCATTATGGCATAATCGAGTTTTAAGATATTTTGATGAAAACAGATTTCTTCATATGATATGACTACGGCCAGAGGAATTTGCCTATATATTCAACCTTATAAAAAATGACGATGTTTTTGACACAATCGGCGAAAGGCTCCAACTACGCATTGACTTGCAGCTTAAAATTGTACTTTACTGCTTGAGACCTTCAGGAAATGGTGCTTGTGTTCGTAAGGTAGCATCTCTTTTTGGTATAGGTGATGGCGGTACCATACAAAATATTAGAAATCGAGTCATTAAAGCAATATTAAATCTTAAAGAACAATATACCCACTCCTACTATATACAACAAAAATGATTTATTCCACTTTCTAATTAATCAGTCAAATCAATAAATTAAATAAATAAAACTAATAAAAATATCTTTTAATTCAATTTAATTTAATATAATTCACACATGAACACAGAAATAATAATTCATTTAAACATAAAACATTTAAACAAATACAACGTTTGAAAAACATATGAAAAAAGTACTAAGTGTTGTATCGCATGTTTGCATGAAAATTACCAACAACACAGCTAGCACCGTTGTATTTTGTTAGCACTTAGCACGTACTAGGGGGCTTGTGAATAGGGCAAATATATATTATAAATCTCTTTGTATATTTGTTTGTGCGTGCGTGCGTCTATCAAAGCTAACCGACTGAACTGATTTTAATAAAATTTTAAACACGGGTAGATATTTGTCCTCATGGTCAAATTCGGTGTGTTTAAATACAGAACCAGAAGGGAACATAGACAGACCTTCATGAGTCAGGTCCAATACTTATCTGTTTTCAAAATTACGACCTAGATGAGAGAAAAAGGATAATACAAGGCATTTATGGCTGCACAGAGTATAATAAAATTTTATGATTATTTAGAAAGGAATAGAAGGGCGAGTGGGGGAGAGGAAATACGCACAATTTATGCATCTTAACCGAGGTTAACAAATTCGATTCACAAGATATTTGAAATATAGATATGTCCTGATCTGTAAGGTCTAATAGGCGAAATTAAGTCTATATATATATATATATATATATATATATATATATATATATATATATAATACTTTATTAGGACAAGTACTCATGGGTTGACCCCTACTTATGCAATGCATTGTGCCACAACTAGGAAATTAGGTTGTAGCAAAGACTATAAATATACTAAGATGTTTCACTGCCGTACATTCTACATCCAGTGCATATTTTGTCGATGGACGTACTGCTACTGCCACTTTAAGAGTAAAATCACAAAGAGAGATTATTATTCTCAGCAAACTTGTTACTCTCATCTCACATTAAATCATTTGTATATACGTGCATCCGAATGTGTATAAATTTACATTATAAAATATTCAACGTAAACCAATGTTACCGATTGTGTATTTGTATGGTAACAATATGTGTTTTGTTATTGTATAAGAGAAATAACATCGATTTACACCGAATATTAAATTCATTTATTATCAATATGTAAATTTATTTTTCGGAACCTTTTCGATTTTAATTCACTTTACTTTTTTAGTTACTGAATGTTTGCTGTGTTTTTGTATACTGTCTTTTTGTTCCTGTCTTTGTCTCTTATTGATTCAATAGAGTTCTTATTTAATCAATTGCCTTTTGATATAAGATTTTCAAGTTTTCTATACAAAATTTGGGTAAAATCCACTAATGATATAAAATAGCAGTAGTGAAATGGCCATACGAATATACTTTCTACGCAGTAATATTTTCAATTTCTACTTTTAAATAAAAAATGTTTCATGAGAATATCATGAAATATTTATATTTGAAGCAATCAAGCACGAATAAAGTAAATTAAATTCATTTATTATCTAAATTTAATTACTACATACATATAAACTAAATACCACAATTATTAACATTAATGAATTTGTTTCAATAATATTTATTTTATTAACATTTATCACTATTCTAAGAAGAATACTAGTTTAGCGTCTCAGTTGTAGTGAACATAATGCTTGAATCTTATATATAAAAATGGTGTAAAAAATGTATAGTTATTCATAAAATGAGAACAGCTGTGCCGATTTCTGTAGCATTTTTTTCAGTTGTTCGTATTTTCAAGTAGAAGATTTTTACGGAAAAAATTTTTTGAAAATCCCTCCAGAAAAGTTGGAAAATTAAAAAAATTAAAAAATTGGTGATTTTAATAATTTGCTCGGGATAATTAGCACAATATTTTTTAAAGATAATAAATTTAATTTAAAATTCCCGTAATTTAATTTTAATTATTAACTTGCAAGTGCCCATATAAAAGGCATAAATAAATTATCGTGGTGTGTTGTGATATTTTATTTGTTGTCTTAATTTTATTTTTCATCATCTTTAAAATGTATAGAAGAGCCGAAAAAAAGTCAGTCTTATACAGTATATGAAGAAAAATAAAATCAGGTAGCAAATTACGACACTCGATATCGATCGAAATTTCAATTGAATTTAAATGTAAATTTCGATCGATATCGAATGCCATAATTTGCTCCCAGTGTTGATAATTGTTGTTTTTGCTCAAACTTGGATATTTGTCTTTACTTTATTGTTTGAACAAAAAATTTTAGTTTATTTAAAATTTTTGTGAGAAGTTTCCTGAAGAGCTAAGTAAACGGTAGCGAAATGGCCATCGAGACGTGCTTTTGCCTTCAATAATTAAAATCGGTGATTTTAGTAATTTGTTCGTTATAATTAGAACAATATTTTTAAAGATTAAAATTAATTTTTTTTGTACGAAATTTTAGGTGAAATTATTTCTTAATGGCTTTTCAAATGAAAATAGAAAGTTCTTGGTGTAAAACATGGAAAATTGCGAAAAATGCGATATTTCAACGATATTCTTGCTATTAATGCAGAATAATAGATATAATTAAACCTTCACAAATTCTGACATATCCATCGGAAATGTATATCCGTTCTAAGAACTATAAAAACACGCATAAAGGTCTTATAAATACTATTTTGTTAAAACAGCAGCTAAAAACACAAAAAATATATTACGAAGCAATGTGCATAGTGTACTAAAATTATTATTATTATTATTTGCTTATACTTATAGTGCTAAGAAAGCATTGCTCATGGGAAACACATGAGTGCAAAGTAACAAGTACTGGGAAAGTCTAAATTTTAAAGCGCCAGTAATTTATTTTGTGTGGAAATTTTAATTTATAAATTTAGCTATCAAATTCATATTGAGGTTTATATATAGTGAACCTGTGCAGGTTATTTAAACTTAAAATTTAATAATAAATATACATAAATAAGCGCCTTATTTTATTACCATTGTTTGAAATTACTTAAAAAACATATTAAGTATCCACAAGAATAAATGCTAAAAAAAAATTACTACGTTATTTAGGGTATGAATTGTTCGGTGTGATTATGCATATTTTTGAAAATACACAAATAAAAATATATATTTACCCTACAATAACAAGAGCAGTCATATAGTTTCGTTTTTAAGATTATTTTACAAACAATTTTTAAATAAGTAGGAAAAATAGAATTCAGAAATAAAATTTTATGAAGCACATTCTTCTTTATACACATGTAGATATGAAAGTATGTATGTACGTTTCTATATGTTAAATGTGTGTTTTTGTCTCTCAATACTTTCCTTTAACAAAACATTTTTTATGAACATCATTTTTAAACGCATGTGTGTATGAATCTGTCTTGTTTACAAAACTAATATTATGCTCTCTTGAGTTTGGTTGCGCTCACAGAAATTTCTTCCCTCTTATCTCTTACCCCCGCTACTAAGAAACTGCTCATAATTTTTGATTTTTTAAATGTTCAAACTGCAACATCTTTATAAATTTATTGTCTTTGGTTGTAGTAAGGGGGATAGAGGGAGTAGTGCTTGTGGACATTTGATTTGAATCTTTACACATTGAAAGTGTCAGGAAAGACCTCTGCGGGGAGTTAATCCACATACGAACTTTTCGGCTAAAAACGAATTCTCTCTGTAATGCGTACTGCGTTTCACTGGCCAATTGACCACAAAGGAATGCGCTCTTGATGCAGAGCGCGTTACATTTACGAAATTACGGTTTTCAGGAACAAGTTACCTGGTTTCATAAGAGCACATTCCGTTGTAGTATAGATAAAACAGTGAAACACACCCCCATTGCGTCGATGCTACAGTGAATAAATAGGGATACCTGGATACCCTACTGTCAGCGATGAGCTTCTTAGCTCTCTCCTGCATGCGGTCGAGTAACTCAAAAAAATACTTTGAAGCAGCGGCCCATACATGAAAGTTGTATTTTATTTTTGGTCTGATAAAGGTGACTTAGATAATAAGGAGATCAGTTGGAGTAAAGTGTTTCTTATACCGTTTCAGAAAACCTAGGCACTTGAATGCTTCTTTTGCGACATGAAAAATATGCTGGTTGCAACGAACAACACATTGAATTTTCATGCCAATAACATCGAGAGCTTCTGAATCCTCTATATATATAACCCATAATTACAGATGAGGCAGCCGTACGCCTGAGCGAAAGCACACAGCACTGGGTTTTATGGGCATTAAATTGAACCCTATTCGCAAGGCCCAATTCGGAGATTACCAAAAGATCGCGATTACACACATGCAGATACATATAGATTTACATCAAAAAATTAATGCAAACAAGAGAATTACCCGTTTTTATGTTTATTATATACTGTATGTATGTTTTTATTAATTTCAAGGTAATAAAAAGATTCCGACATCACGGGTAATAGAGGTAATCACGGTAAATCGAAGCAAACAATTTGAAAACAAAAACCAATTGACTAATCTTTGGCCATCATGGTTAATCGGGGTTACCGGTTAACCGCATCACGCATAATCGAGGCCCTACTGCAGTTGTATTTTCTCACTTGCAAAAAATAAACTTCTTTTTTAAAAGCCTTAAGTATGAACATATCACAAAATCTGAAAACATTTGAAATTCTAAAAAATATATATTTAATTGAAAATCGATTTAAAGTTTACAAAAAATTTAAATAGCGGCAGTCAGCTATAAGGGTCGCAGTAAAAATAAATTTATAGCTGTGGTACAACACAGAGCTAGAAATACGCAATGATTTAAATGTTCCAATAGCAACAGCTTTTTTAGGCATAGCCACCACTCTTTATAATGGTCGACGAACGGCACATTATGTACTAACCGCCATCGACTGGATGCTGCAAAATTACCTTTTGGAAAAAAAGTTGCCTAATTTGATTAATATATGCCGTTTAAAAAAAAAATATTAAAATAAAATGATTTCAATATGAAAATTTAATTTACTTTATTCGTGCTTGATTCCTTCAAATATAAATATTTCACGATATTCTCATGAAATATTTATTATTTTAAACTAAATTAAAAAATCAAATTTATTACTGCGGGGAAAGCATATCCATAAATCTGATGCCTTTAGAAGGAAAAAAGAGTCACATTCATATTATGTAATTTAGATATTAATTTAAATATGACATTATTCATTAATATTAATTCACATAATAAAACATTTTGTACTTAAACTGTGTTTAACAAATACTACGGTCATTCTAAACTTTATACGACCTGCGTTCATTGAGTAACTAATAACTAAAGTTAAATCCTGTGTTCAAATACTATTTAGGTGGCTGACAGTAAATTGTGTGACTTACCCAATCATCTATAATAAACTCATGTTGGTACGCGGAGTAATGCCTCCTACAAGATTTTTAATATGTTATCTCTGAAATTACTGTTTCGATTACAAAATTTGGTTTTCCGTATATCTAGAGTAGAGTGCCTAGTAAGACACTTAAATTAGACCCAGGCAACGCCGGATACAATAAATAACAAAATAATAAAAAATCAACTAAATTTTTAAAAATAAAAACTCTGAGGTTTATATTTTGATTTTAAAAGCAAACAGATTTTTTATGCACGTAAACTTATGCGATAATTTTAGTTCAGTAACTGAAATTTGTGTCTTAATATCAAACTCCACATAAAAAAGTATTCACAAATACTGCGGTTACTGATAACTAAATGTAATTCATTCGCTACAAAAACACATTGCTGTCGTCAATTTAAAATACGAGGGCTGCTCTATATATTTCTGGCCTAATAGTGAAAATGCGAATATTTATAATCAAAAATGGTTTTATTGTTTTTCAAAGTATTCTCCAGCCTGATTTATACACTTTTGCATGCGCTCAAACCAGTTGTCGAAGCACTTTTTCCACTCCTATGGAGACACCTCTAAAACATGGTTTTTGAACACTTCAACAGCTTCTTCTGGCGACGAAAATCGTAGACCACGCATTTTTTTCTTGATGTGCGGAAACAAGAAGAAGTCATTAATGACCCATTATAAAAAATTTTTTAAATGCCCATATATTTGTAAATAATTTTGCTTCCTTAATTTTTTTTAATTAAAATAAAAAATAAACTTAAGCCAAAATCAATTTTAATTTATATGTTATAATATCAAACAGTTTAAATGATAATTAAATGAAAATTAAATGGCCACAAAAAGTAGGAAATCGAAAAGCTGCGGTTGTTTGCCCTAAATGAGTTGTACTGCATTTCGTGTGCAGTTCAAAACATGCCTGTGTATCTTTAAAAGGCTTCGAAGCACATGTGTAAAAAATTATTTGGAAAAAACTTTTGTTCTGAAGAGGATTTTTATGATGTAAATTTTAATGTAAACTCTTCATAAATGTTTAAACTTGTTTATTTTATTTTTTTACTGGTTTTAAATTTTTTTTAATTTACATATGTACATGAATAAAAGAAACATTTAAATTTTTATTTAGACAAGTAGGAGCTCTATAATCGGCTATGCCGAATCTTATATACCCATTGTCGTCTATGTAAATTTAGTTAATTGAAGTAACTCCATTCAAAAAAGCAAATATTGGAGCGACAGAGAATATAAAATTTAAAAAAAATTGGTACTGCTTATATATTACTTTGCATAAAAATAGCATCGGCTTTTAATAGGTTAAGCATTTTTTAAAAAGTTTTAAAATGATACCCATATTGATATTTCAAAAAAATTTTAAATTTCAGAACACCGTAACACGGAAAATATGGGTGAGTGCCAATTTTTTCACTTGGTGTTTTTTCTTATTTTTTAATTCGCTATCTCTACATATTTTTATTTCTTTAAATTGGAGTTACTTTATTGTTCAAAATCACATGCAAAAAATAAAGGTAGGCTGCCTCGAGGGACATGGACCGATCATGCTGATTTCCACAATAGCACCTCTTTCGACACTACATCTGATCGATTGACATATTTTTTTTATGATTTCAACACTCACACGGATGGACAGATGGACATCGCTCAATTGACTTCGCTATGCATAAGTCAGAATATATACATTTACTTTACGGAGTCGGAAGGAAATGTATAGTTTAGAAATTTCACACGGAATGACAAATTTAGATTTACCATTTTTTTCCAGTTTTTGTGGTGAAGGGTGTAAAAATAAGCGATCAAATCCATTTTAAAAATTTAAAAATAAATTTTAACACATTAGAGGCTGATGATGACCTGTAAAATATACAAAACCTGAAAAATATACAAGTTGTGTTGAAGTTTGATAACCTGTTAAGAATTTAAACAACAACAACAACACAACGAACTGATAAATATAAATAAATTGCATGTATGCTAAAATTTTAAACAGTGACGGGTTTGATAAAATCGACGCATGCATAAAAGGGTTAAGTGACTCTAATGACCAAAATAATAGGAAATATTGGATTATTTCTACTATATATGACCAATAGAACAATAACTGAAACAATTTATTTGTAAAACGGCTATTTTTCTTTATATGGTATAATTTTATATGTTGCAAACATTTTTTAATACTGAATTGTTCTGTTTTATTATTTTTTGTTAGTAAAAATATTTAAAAGTCTATTTACGATTATTAAATTAAATTGCCGATAAATCCGATTTTTATGGGAAAATAACCATTCTCGTATTCACGATCTCTTGTTTAGCAAACATGCGGCTTAACTAACGTAGCTTAACCAACTCGGCCACGATCGTGTCACGCAGTTATAATTAGCTTGTTAGGTTCTTGTCCAAGGCTCCGACGAGGTTAAGAGCTCATAAATAACTAATTGCTGTGTAGTAAACGCAGTAACACACAATTAATCTTCTTTCTATTTCAGTCACAGCGGCTTTCAACAATTATTTTTGCTTTGTTTCTACTAACGGCTCCAGTGAAGTTTGAACTGCTTTTAACTATTTACCAAAGCTTAAAAAAATTATATGCCGCTGCTCCTCAATAAAAAGTAAGTTTTTTACTCAAGACGCTGTAAAGCATGAGCTCACAACATTTCATTCAACTTTAAAATTAAGCAGACACTGCGGTATTCAGATACATTAGCTACATTTTCTCTTATTACGTTTAAACACTCACACATTTGTTAGTGTTGGAACAAGAACTTATTCTACTCTACAAAACTTTAGGCTTTATATTCTAAACAATATTATTATATGAAATTATAAATGCTTAATATACAAACTCAATCGGAGAAAACTACAATGTTTTTTGAATAGCAGTTATAGAGTAGCGTTCTACATGTGGTCTGGCATGCCAAATCTCAATTTTTCTTTATCTTAAAAATTTGTTAGAAGTTATCCCAGTTTTTGTACAATCACACTCACCATGTGAGAAGAAAACAAATATAAAAAACCAATCATTAGCCAATGTTACTTGCAAAAGTTTCAATTTATTTGTGAAGTCAATGAAATAAAATTTTTTAAATTATTTTAAAATGCGACAACGAGTTTAAACTGTGGAAATAATGATGTCACTCAAAATAAATAAAAAATTAAAAAATTAATTTCTTATTGCTTTTAGTCATATTTTATTCAAAGTTATGTGTTTTTTTATTTTGGTTAAAATGCCAGCACTCGGAAATGGTGTTAATTCTTTGTCTGAATGTTTAAGAGATATCAAACATTTATTTTTTGCTATTGTTTTTTTTATCGTTCGCTAGATGCTGTTGATGATGCCGATGAGAGAATAAAAATTGTCTAGAACCACCGTTGCCAGAAGTGCATTTTGCAGACTTCAACCTCTTAAATTGCCAAACACCAGTTTTGACGATTTTTGGTCTAAAATCACAGGTTTTTGGCAGTACATTATAAAAGCGTTTATGCTGCCGAAATAACTAATGCACAAGTCTTTTTGACTAATGCGATATACAAAAAAATAGTTGGTAATTGTATTAAAATTTATATTGAATTATTGGATCAGGTTTAAGAAGAATTCATTTTGATAATAAAATGAAATCACTAGTCGTAGTTAGTTCAAATTTGTCAATATATGGTGTCGCAAAATTTAAGGTTTTTTAAAGATAATAAAAGTAAGATTTGGACTCGAAGTGTAGAGAGATAAAATTTTAATGATATACTACATAAATGAAAAAAAAATGTCGTAAGTTAATTTCTGGAAAAAAAAGTATCCCAAATAAAACGCCCTGGTTCTGATCACGCTTTTCAACGTCCGAAATATAATGAATTTAAAACATATTCAGGTAAATTTAAATAAAACAAAATTTTGCAAGTGCTTAGAAAATTCATCTTTAGTAGGAATATTGATTAAAAAAGATTATTTTAAACTTGAAAATTTTCAATGTTTCGATACACTATTCATAAATAAAACTAAAAAAATTTATTAATTTTTATATAAAGTTTATAATATTTAACAAAACTTTTACATAAAATAATAAAGCGTCCGCCAAATAGCTTTTTTTTTTTTAAATGCTACATATAAAAAATACTACTAAATATTTTCTCAAATTTCATTTTTTATTTAAAAGTACCCGGTTAAAAATGGAAAATATTCAAATGGCTGCCTCGGCTGGCCATGCAGCAGCCTACACGATCGGTCCAATTTTTATGAACACTATCGATTGTGTGCAGCTGTATTTCACCAATGGCTTCACGAATATTGTCCTTTAAAGCGTCAATTGTCTCTGGCTTGTCGGCGTAACATTTATCTTTGACCGCACCCCACAAATAATAGTCCAACGGTGTCAAATCACTCTGAGATGGCCAAACGACATCAGCTTTGCGGCTAATAATGCGATCTACAAAAACAGGGCGCAAAACATCGAATATAGCTTCGGCTTCAAGCGTATACACGGAAGAATAAAACTATTTAACTGTCAAATGAGACATGACCTAAGTGTTACCATTCACGAAATAAGCACGTTAGATGGCGGACCCTGTATATTTATTCTATAAGTAAATATAACTTAAGCGGAATTGTCTTTGTTGTTTGTAATTGTTTTTTTTTTTTTTTTTTTTTTTTTTTTTTTGTTTATAACAATTATTATAAATATTCGGACATATTGTGTAGAAATAAATTGTTTTTATTAATATTTTTTGTTAATAAAATGTTAAAAAAAATGAATTTGAATACAATACAATACAATACAACCACATATTTATTTTTGGACATGACTAAAAATAGACACCCACGTACTGACACTGATGCTTATAATTGGAGATTATGATTTGAAATGGCGAAATAGGTGTCTGCAAATCGCAACCACTGAAGATCTGGTGAATTGAAACTGCAAGTACAGCGCCGGCAAAAATAATACGACTATTATTAGGTATCTGATTTTTTTTTAATAAGTGAACAATATTTTGAAAACCGATGAGATTAAAATCGTTTTATAATATGCAAAAGTATTTTGTTTATGTGTTAGAGGATCTACGAATACAGAACATGATCAAGACCATAAAACATGGAGGTTTAAGCATAATGTTGTGGATATGCTTTTCATACTGTGCAGTGGAACCAATATTTTTTACGTTCATATATTCAAAAATGTGGAGCTTCTTTAAATAGCAGACGAAAAAATTTTTGTTTTAACTCTTTTAATAAGGAAACGAATAAAAATATACAAGCAGAAAAAATGCTCCTCAGTAGACTCAGACTACAATATTGTTGGCTTTTCCAATATGCAAAAGTTTTATTATCTACTCTTTCACAGTGGAAAGCACTATTGTGAATGCTCAACTTATTCTTCCGCATACGTAAATATTTATACTGCGTTGGTTTCACATTTTATATACATAACAAAATAAATTACTTTTTTCCTACTCTCTTCATCCCTTATAGGAAGTCCATTAGAATTAAGGACGTCCGCCAGTTTTTTGACGCGTTGTTTGGGATTCCAGCACTGCAATTGTCCCTTGACCAAACCGCTGTGCTGCGAATTTCAACGGCAACAGCGAGGCTGTAACTTTTTTGGCTTTTCCCTTAAAAAAAATTCTATTTTGATATAAATTTCAAAATTTTTTTGTGCTTACTACCATGATTCGTTACTTTTGCGTTTGTTATTTTGTTAGCGCAAGATATTTGCGCATAACGAACGTTTTTGACATAAGCTTTTGTATTACTGAGCGCAGTGATACCATATTTGCGAAAGAGAATAAAATTAGATGAGAAAGTAAAATACGAAAACGCAATAGAGGGTACCAATTGTTCGATTACGTACCATTTTTCAAATTTGACATCGCTGTTGTGACACTTTTATGTTGATTAGTTGATTATGTCTACGAGAGGCTTTCATTACCTGACTTTCCGGTCTTGCCTCTTCTATTTGAAGAAAACTGTACAGCAATTTCGCTTTACATTTTCGAATTTTGTTTTCTTTTTTTAAGAAAGTGATTTAACATTTTAAATTTGTTGAATGCTTTTAATTTACTTAAACCATTTGTAGAATGTGCCCAGTCAAGATGTCATTTTTATTTAAGACATCTGTTGATCTGTTATTTGTTAGTGAAGTTTCTTGGACAGCATTAGTCCAGGTTAAAGACAACAACATCACCTGCCTTTCTAGCCGTGTTTTCTTTTTCATTTTATTTCATTTTTAATTTTTATTTTCTTTGTTTTTTATTCTGTCTTTAGTTTTCTATGTAAGTCTATTATTTGAGAAAACCTTTTTTTTTTTCTGGTTTGTTTGCACGTTCCAACCCTAAATGAATTAACTAGAGTTTTTGTAATCTTACAACATCTGCCGTTTATTGACTCGTAATATTATTATGATGAATGCATGTATTGGTTTGCGTGTGACGTAGATGTGAGTGTGTGTGTCGGTGGCTACTACTTCTGTATGGCTTAAAAGTTCTTATTATCCTTTTTAAATTAAAATAACTATAAACTAGAGAATAAACACAGTTTGTAAGTATTCCTGCTTTTGAAATTACGTTTGTTAAAGGGAAAAATTTACTCAGTCTTGTTTGTTATCGGTTTTTTGTGATTAATTATTTTAACAAGATCGATTTTTGTTAACATTTTTACACTTATTTCGGAATTGAAACAGCAACAGGTGAATTTGGATAATTAATTTAAATGCAAGAACAAAATGAGTTTTATAAAATTGAATTTTTCGATCTTCTATAGAAAGTTTTTTCAATACAAGTTTTATTTTCTGACTTATGTTTTGGTGCCGATCATTTTATAACTGCTGAATGAAAAGGAGGAAATCATAAATCATAATAGCTCGTCATGCGTCATTTCATTCTCCTTTTCTGTTTACTTGACTTCACTCGTCCTAACTTTAATTTAATTATTATTTTAAAAAATTTCTAGTTGTTTTGCATGGTACGAATATTAAGACTGTCTACACATGTGTTGTTGTTGTTGCTGTTTGAAATGTACATTTTTCATGTTCAAACTCATCCAAAACGAACATGTAAGTTAAACATGTGTTAGGAATGAATTCATTTGTTGTTATGTTCTTTTGTGTTCTGTTTTCAATATTTTATAGTCACATCATGTTCATCATATTAATAACAAACTTTTTATTCTTTATTAGCAATTTTTTTTTATACCAGCTTTCTGTAAATTATTCCTAAGCCATTCCAAGCAGTGATATTCATGCAGTCCTTCCGATAGACTTTACTTTTTTTCTTGTTGGTTTTATTTAGATTTTCGAAGAATGTTCCAGAAACAACCAGTATAACCAAGAAAGGAAGGTTTATATAATATAGGAAGAGACATTTTTAATTTAATAAATATTAGAACTTTACAGTTCAGTAAACCAGAAAGTAAAGATGAATGATATGAGAACTAATAAAGTCGAATTTTTCTTGAAAAAAATTTTTATTCATTTTACTTTAATACACAAAAAATTAAATTTTTACATTACTTTTAGCGAAAGACTTTAAACTTTGTTTTCGAAAAAATATTGTCCACTATTTTTCATATCCATGTAGCAAAAGAAAGGGTAAAAAGAAGTTATTGATTTTTATGTCATGACAACATAATTTATATGTTATAACAACATAACATATGACAATTTTATGTAAAAACTAACGAATTTTGCATATTGAATATTTTTGTGAATAAGCTCACCAAAAGGGGTGAAAGTCGCAAAATTAGCTGGGTTTAAAAAAGTCAAACAAAAAGCCACACACCACAAAAAAGGTTCAAATTGCGACGATAAGGTATTTATTTTTCCAATAGCGGAAAGGCTGCTTTTAATTTCTATTAAGTGATTTATATTTTCTTTCTACATGCATAAGTTTGCTTTACATTAAATATGCTACAGAACATCGTCTGATAATTCTTTTTCTATATGCAAATAAATGGCGCTTCTGTTAACTAAAATTTGACTATTAAAACTTTCAAAAATGCGGTGTAAAATTAGAACTTAGTCTTAAAAACGCTGAAGTGGTAACATTGGTCGATATTTCGAAGTATGTATTGAAGTAAAATGATTTAAGCATGATGTGGTTTGGTATTTAAATTAAGAGATATTTAATTATAAAATATCGGCAGATATATGAATATATTATTATGGAAAAACATCACATTCATGGTTTAAAACTTAGACGGCAATTAAAATATGGCATTACGTGTAATGTGTAACCGAAGACCTTATTATCTGCAGACAACAAATGCAACGGTCATTCCAAACTTTATTAAACATTCTGATCTGTGTTTATACAATACCTGATAACTGAAGTAAAATTCTGTCTTGAAATGTTATTAAGGTACGTGACAGTAAACTGTGTAAATTACTAAACAGTTTATATTAAGGTCATGTTGGTATGCGGAGTAGCAGAATAAAATTCCTTTAAAAATGAATTATAACGAAAGAACCGAGCAATACAAATACCAAGTTTGAAAAAAAATATTTAATGAAGGAAAAATACAGATTTAATGACAGCAGAAAAATAATCGACTAATAATTTCATAAAAAAAATTAAAAAAAAAACGTGATAATATTTCTTTGGTTGTCGAGTTGATAGCTTAGATCTTATAGGTAAGGCTTCTTCTGAGATTATTATATGTTATTTCTAAAATTACTCTTTCGATTACAAAAAATAAATTAAACAAGTGTATAATATATTTGACCCAGGTAACTCTGGGTAAAATTAGCTAGTAACAATATAGTTGTTACATTAAACTGTCATATGATTTGACTACAACGATACGTCAACCATATTATTTGGTGGAACAAGCCTCTGAAGCATTTTTAGAACGCACAATCAACCAGTTACTATATTCCATCAAATAACTTTTTTTTTTTAAATGCGATTCGAAAACGCATTTGATGTTCTGTTGGCTTCAACTCGTGAACCAATTGGACTTTGTATGGCGTCATACCAAGGTGTTTATGCAAAATTCGTCTCCGAAATGTTCAATTGTTGAGAACGATGGTGAATTGATGTTGATGGCGCTCACGCACAATTTCTGCCACAGCAACAATATTCTCGGGTGTACGCACTGTTTTTGGTTTCTCACGCTTTGGTTTATCGATAAGTATGCCAGTTTCTTTCATTTTTTCACAAGATAACGAACATAAGGCGCTGACGGTGCTTATCTTCTTCCAAAATCCTTACGCAATTTTCGCACACATTCTGCAACAATACCATGATTTTCAAAGTAATGTTATTTCTCAGCGTTGTTCACGCGTATACACGACCATATTCGGAAGGATAAAACTAATTATCTGTCAAATCAGACTTGAGCTAAGTGTTACCATTCACGAAATAAACACTAAATGAAAAAAAACGTTAGATGGCGAACCTTTAGTAAAATTTCTAATCCAGCTTATTGCCATTTTGTGCTCTATTAATTGTTGATTGTTAGAAGTTTTTAAAATTTTAATATTTGTGTTGTTTTTTGTACAATTTGTTTGCGATTTGAAGTGAAAAAAAAGAAAACAAAATTCGAAAATGTAAAGCGAAATTTCTGTACAGTTTTCTTCAAATAGAATGTATTGAGGCAAGACCGGAAATATTTAAATTAAACTTGCTTATGCAGACATGCAATAGTTAAGAACCTAAATAAACGTTGACCCTTTTAAAGTAAAAAATTAAACAGTTAATATGAAACTTTTTTTCAAATGCCCACAAGTCAACGAAGTAATGAAAGCCTCTCGTAGACATAATCAACTAATCAACATAAAAGTGACACAACAGCGATGTCAAATTTCATAAAAT
Organism: Gymnosoma rotundatum; assembly: GCA_916610165.2. NCBI lineage: Eukaryota > Metazoa > Arthropoda > Insecta > Diptera > Tachinidae > Gymnosoma > Gymnosoma rotundatum. The sequence continues at coordinate 122,492,844 of OU744336.1, read as the reverse complement.
ACAAAACTGAAAAGTTTTTATAAGTGACAATAAGAAAATTATAGGAGAACTTATCATAATTCCTATTCCAAGGGTCATATATATCACAAATAAATTGTTAACCCATTATGAAGCATTAAGGTTCTCAAGAAATAAAAATAAAGTCAAAGAAAATTATTAAAATTTAAAGATAAGTTTTTTAACAGAAATAAATTTGAATAAGCAGATAAAAAAGATGATGATGAACAGAGTGGGTTTATGTTACAGATATATAGTGAACAATTTGAAAATCAATTTCATTCATTGTTTACGTTGCCCTGAGTATCGAATTTCATATAAAAAAATTTTAATCCCTGGACAACAACAACGTTCCAAATATATTTATATACTGGCAAAAAGTTTTAATGAGCCTATAAGCGAATCAGGTGGGAGAAAACCCCATAGTAGCCGTCATGAAAGCAAGTTTTATATATTTGGAATCAAGATAAGGCAACACAAAATTTCCTTCCAACAGTTAAGCATTGTGGTGGATATACAATTCAATTTCATATATTCAACAATTAATAGATTTTCATACATTTATATTTTAAACATGAAGCAAAATGCTGAAAATTACGGTCCTCACAATATATTCATCCAAACAACCTTTAATGATAAAAAAAAATTTTGTAATTTTAGTTCTTTTTTAAAACAAAACTATTATTTAATTCAGAGCTGTTTTTTTTTTTAATTTCAACTTCTTGTATGTTATTCGATCTTTTGGAAATATTGGTGAAAAAATTTTATCAAATTGAATTTTGGATACAATTTTCATTTTAAGATAAAATTTATTATTAGTGTGATTGCTTGGTTAAACACGAGTAGCAAATTTGTCAAACACTGTTTTTTTTTAGATATAAAAAGATGAAACAAGTATTTAATAATATTTTTGCCTAAACAGGGGAAGTTTTTCTTCTGTATTCTTTTAAAATCTTAACGCTTGTTACTTTAATATTAAAAATGACAAACTTTCCAATGGAAATGTTAGATATAGCAGCCCTCGTATGACCCAAATAAAATTTTGAAAAAAGTGTTCATACAGAGCAATAGTACTGACCCTAGTAAACACTTTCCATAAGGTGGCATTACATGCCACCTCTCCATTTGGCCACATTGGTCAAAATATCTTAGAGATCAAAATTTGGTGTTCTGACTTTCAATAAAAATAATTTTAATTTATGTAGATATAATTAAGAAGGTGTTAAAATCGCATGAATTTTATTATTTTGTACAAATTTATTGTTAAATATATTTAAAAATGTAAAACAATTCGTGTTTTTCTTTGTATGATGTTACGTCAAACATATTTAACTTCACACTCATATATGTTTAACGTAAGTCGTTACGTCAAAAACACATATAACATATTTATTTTCACACACATTCACTTATTCCATCAATATAAACTGAAGTAATGAATTACCCGGCTAATAAAGATAGTTTTCCCTTATCTTATGAATAATTACAATTTTTGAGATATTTTTTTTAATATACAATTTAGCAAAAGTAACTGATTTCAATTTGCGTTATTCGATGGAATGTAATTTTACTCAAAATACAAAGTTATAAAATTTATTTCTTAAGTAGGTTGATTAACAGGAACTTGATTACTTCAATCATTTTTTTTTTTTTGCTTAAGTGTTGTTGGTTGTGTAAAACAGAATAAAGAGAATACACACACTCAACCACATTAACCGCAACATGCATGTACAAAACCTAGAACAAATTAATTTAAAATAAGAAAAAAAAAAAACAAAATACAACCAAAAATAATCTTTTCGATAACATTTTAAGTTTATGAAATACACGCAATACGGACTGACAACTTGAAGCAAAAGAAAATGCATGGAAATACAAAAAGTCTTAATAATAATTGCAATAAATAAATATTTTTATACATCCGCATTATTACACCCATACAAATCGTATAAAAAAATTTTATTTTTTATATAAGAACTTCAAATCGCAAACGAATTGTACAAAAAACAACAAAAATATTAAACTTTTAAAAACTTCTAACAATCAACAATTAATAGAACACAAAATGGCAATAAGCTGGGTTAGAAATTTTACTACAGGGTCCGCCATCTAACGTTTCTTTCTCAACTGGCGCTTATTTCGTGAATAGTAACACTTAGCTAATGTCTGATTTGACAGATAATTAACTTCATCCTTTCGCTGAACGAATATGGTTGTGTATACGCTTGAACAACGCTGGGATTTTAGAAGAAAAGAAGCATCGTCAGCTCCGTATGTCCGTTATCTTGTGAAAAAAGTGAAAGAAACTGGCATCCTCATCGATAAACTGAGAATATCGTTGCTGTGGCAGAAAGTGTGCGTGAGCGCCATCAACATCAATTTACCGTCGTTCTCAACAATTGAACATTTTGGAGACATCGTTGAGACGAATTTTGCATAAAGACCTTTGTATGACGCCATACAAAGTCCAATTGGTTCAGGATGCGTTTTCGCTTCGCATTTTCAAAAAAAAAAAAGTTATTTGGCGGACCCTTTATTTAAGAAAGAAAACATATTGTTTACTTTTAAACTTTTTTTTTTAATAATTTAAAGAAAAGACTATTTATTAACACGACTAAAAATTTTATAAAAACAAAGTACTTAAGTGATAAGGACTTTCACAAAAGATACAAGTAAAAATGCTATATTCGGCTATGCTGAATCTTTTTCTCCTGTATCTTAAATGGATTATATATCTGTGATTTATTAGCTTTAAAATGAAGTAGGTGGTCCCATCCCGGAATCTATCTAAGTTTGTCTACAACTTCCAAAATCCCTCACAGAAACTGATTGTGTTTACAAATAATTTTCTATGACTTTTTTTCCTATATCATTGGGAGATCTGGCAGATCTTTTGTACGCTATGTACCTTTTAAAGCAAATATGTATCTCTCATTTCGTCAATTCGTTATTCAAAAGAATAATTTTAAGGTAATATTGTATACTCTTCTATACGAGTACTTAAAGTATAAAAATATGTTCCAAATACGAAAACATATTTACATATTTATCCTAAATACGAAAGCGTATTTGGTAAATATGTCACAAATATTAAAAACATATTTGTAAATATGTCATAACGTAAGTTATTACGTCTAAACGTATTGAGATCGACATATTTATCTTCATATACGTAGATTAACATCGTTCTGTTCAACGAGAGTGAATAAGAAAAAATTGTTAGTTTATTTGAAAGTTTGAAATTAAAAAAAAAGAAACATGTCTTGTGCAAGCGAAATTAAAAGATCTGCTTATTTTACGACAATTGAGGTGGAATACTTAATAAAATAATAATACTTAACAAAGTAAACGAAAGAAAATGTGTAATTGAATGTAAAAAACCAGACAGAACCACTGCAACAAAAAAAATTTGTTGTTGGGAAGAATTTCCACTTTGTTTTAACTCACAGTGTGTGCATTTAGATCATATAAAACTCTTTAAATAAAATTTGACAATATGAAGAAACCCGCAAAAAATATGCCTTTTATAATTAACTTTTTTGACTCATATTCAATTTATTACTTATCAATTTGTAAGAACCTTTGCCTGAATTCAGTTTTATTATACAAATAAAAGTGATTTGGTCGTGTTCTTATTGTTTTAGTTCTTCTTATATTTGTTTTATCTAAGTTTTCATATATTTTTGATTCACTTTTGTCTTCATCTTCACTAGAATAATTAATTTTTTACGTTTTCTTAAAAATGATTTTCCTTTTTGTATATTTTATGTTTTGTCATATACGTACATATGTGTGTGTGTGTGTTTATATTTCATGTAAGTTTAAACCAATTATGTTTGGCGCATGGCGAAATAATACAGGTGAACGCAGGGGCGAAAAAGCCCATCAGCTGTATGCATTACAGTTGTCAAAAAAACTTGTCAAAAATAAATAATTTGTTAAATTTTTTTTAATTTAATTTTTTTTTTTTGATTGCTAATAGAAAACAAACAATTGAAATTCCTAGAGAAAACTACCACAACATGGAACCGTATTTGCAGTTCCTGATGTGTATAATCAAAATATGCGTAAAAAGATAGTGAAATTATTGTTAACACATTTATAATTTCTTGGTTTTTTTGTGGAAGATTATGTTAGTCTTCAAATGGTCAACGTGCAAGAATGAAACGGTGCATGTGATTTGGGCAAGGTTGTACAGGCCGTCGGCGCAAAAAGAAAGACCGACTCACTTGGGTCCCAAAGGTCCTATTGTGTTGGGCAAACTAGTGGTACAAAAGAATTTTGGTCACTTTTCCTGTATTTTTATTTTTATGTAACTTAATTTTTATAATTTTTTTATTCTGAAAATTTCAACCACTTTTTTTCATCAAATATATTTTTTATTTTGTTTGTTTTTTTACAATATTTTTTTGACAACATACATAATTTTGTAGCAACAAATTGCCTGTTGTTTTTTGTGTTGTTGGATTGTTGTAGCCGTGCGGTCACCTGTATTAATTCGCCTTGGTTTGGCGTTTAAACTAGCAAGTTAGTTAATTGTTAATTTAAAAACTAAAAACAAACACTAAAGATGACTAAATCTGTAATCTCTATCCTAAAAATCCGCTTTAGGAATTTAAGTATTTGAATGCAACTGCTACCAAAATTCTTAACAGGGTTGTAAGTGGTGCTTCTTGTTATAATTACAACACTGTTTTTGTTTATAAATAGTGATCATATGTCAAATACTGTTAGAAAAAAGATAGTAACGAGGGATTTTCAGGAATTTCCAGCAACTGTGTGCGTGTGTAAAGTTAAGCTGCCCGATATTTCCCGAATTCTTTTTGTGATTGTTTTTTAGTGTCAACCTCGTTGCGGTTTTTTACTCCTTTTCAACTGTGGCCCTGCGATGTTATGTGTCATGTTAAAGATTTTGTAGAAAATCATTTTAAACGAGTATTATTAGAAAGGGAACAACAGAAAGTAAAGGTACGGTAACATTTGACTAAAATTTGTTTGCTCTTGTTTGCCCTAAATTATTTCAAAACAATACAAAATTTGTTTTGTGGTCACATTACGCACATTTATTTGCCTATTTTTATTTGTTTAAACAGCTATGAAATAATGTCAAATAAAATATAGGCAAACATGTTTTATGTGCGGTCACACTTAAAATGGTATTTGCCTTAAAAATGTATTTGATCAAACTGAAAAAAAACATAAATTTATTTGCTCAGAAACTGCTGCGCATGGGATGTCTTCATTGCCATTTATTTCTTTTGCATTTTGTCGAAGTAATTGCAAATGCTAATTACAAATGATGAAAAATAGTTAAATCTTTAATTGCAGTACAATATACATAAGTTCAAAACAAACAAACAATAACCATTTGTAGCCGGAACAAAAATATAGAAATGTAGGAAAAATTTTCCTATCTAGGTAAACTCTGGGCGCATCTTATTAAAAGTCTTAAATTAAGTTAAGTTATTTGCCGTCGAGTGGTCACACTATATTCTCATTAGAAGCATTTTTGTTTGCTGGCAAATAATTTTATTTGTCCGAATGCAGCTGTGGTATTGTGTGCTCCTAATAAATCTTTTGTGGTCAGATTACGGCAAACAAATTTTTGCCGATTTTAGTCAAATGTTTCACTAATGTGATCGTACCTTTAGTAATATGTACGTAATTTAGTAATAATATATAGCCTCAGCCTATAACGATTCAAAAAAAAAAAAGGGCCATACATGTGAAAATCACATTACTATCGGGAACACTTAATTAAATTTTTTGTGTACTTATTCTTAAAGCAGACATAACAGTACATCCTCTATACAAATTCTGTACAAGCGTCTGCCTGTAACGGTTTACTGACGCTTTCGGAACCTCTTTAATTTTTAGTAGTTGCTGTTATAGCAGATATAGTAATAAATCTTAGGTGGAAATTCCAATAGTCTACCTGTAACAGTTTCAGCGATAGAAGGCTGTGAGAAATAGATGGACAGATGGAGGGATAGACGTTGTGACGAAAAAAATAGGGTTACGTTTTTACTTTATGTACGGAACCCTAAAACTACCACGGTTACTTTCCATGCTATATCTTTCTCCGCGTTTGCAGAGAAAATATTTAATTTATTATTTAGTTTTGCATTCTTGTCCTATATGGCTTCCTTGATGTTCCGTTGCCCCATTCAGGTTTGTCTACAAAACTTTATAAGGTACTGGAAAGTCACATGAAAAGCAAGTTACACTTAAGGGGCAAATAGCGTATTTAGCCCTCAAACTTTTTTGATGTGTAAAAGCAAGTATGAACACATTTCGGACATTGTATAAGCTAAAGGTAATAAACTCCTTCCCAAATTTTTCAAATGGTATATTGAAACCTGCTTAAGGTTGATTTAGTTTCTCTTTTTTATGAATTGCTACAGATAATACTACACCTGATTTTAATTTTTTTAGCTCAGTTTATTCTTTTAAAAATTTTAAATAATTTTTATTTGCATTTAATCACGTACACATACTTTAACACTATAAACTTCCCAGTTAGCATTTGGAAGATTGTTTTTACAAAAATCACCAAAGTGAGTCTTTTAAGACTACCCAAGATGACTTAAAACTGATTCATCAGTTATGCGTTTAAAAAGAGACTCGAATATAACTCCGACAAACGCATAGAAAGCGACTTTCTAAAAAAACAAAAAGTACAAAAAGCAAATGCTTGAAATTCGACTGTTTTTAGAATTATTTTGGAAACATATTTAACGCAGCCTAACGATGAAAAATGATTCAAATACATATTTTATTTTTATTTTTTAATTTTCGTAAAAATACATACATATGTCACTTCGTAAAAAAATGGAGATACAAATGTAAAATAAATTTTTTCAAATTCATTTTTTAAATTTGAATTTTAAGAAAATTAGGAATAACATGCTAACGAATGTAACACTACGCCTTGACGAGCAATTGATTTGTGCGCACATGAACAAAACGTCAGCAGAATAGGTTACCAACATTTGTTCATGTTTGTCTGCATGGAGAAAACTGCTTCTTTTTCTCGCTGTTTGAAGCCGACATGACATCGACAACGATGGTCTACAATAGCCATTTTAATGTGCGGACATGAAATTGTTTAATGTTTGAACAAATCAATGGCTCGTCAATACGGCGTGTTATAAAAAATAAGCAAACCGTTGTTTGCAATTTTTCATTTTGAGAAAATATATTTGAAATGTTCGTATAATATGGGTCGAAAAAGACTCGCATACGGCTAGTAATATGATTAAAAGTTGACTCGAAAAAGTATCGTATTTGATTACAAGTACGATTGAAAATAGTATCGAAAATGAGTCGAAAACGAGAGTCATAAGGGACTCGTTCAGAAGAGTCGCGGCTAGGGTACCATTTTCTACCGACAAAACAATCATTTTCGACTCTAAAACGAGCGCATAAACGATTATTTTAATCGTGTCGAGGAGTCAAAAAAGACTCGAATATGATCAATAATGCTAACTGGGCAGTTAGCATTTAGAAGATTGTTTTTACAAAAATCACCAAAGTGAGTCTTTTACGACTACTCAAGATGATTTAAAACTGATTAATCAGATGTGCGTTTAAAAAAACTGTAATATAATTCCGGCAAACGCAAAGAAAGCGACTTGTTTAAAAAACTAAAAGTTCAAAAAGCAAATGCTTTAAATTCGACTGTTTTTAGAATTATTTTAGAGACATAAGTATTTAACACAGCCTAACGATAAAAAAATGATTCAAATACTTTATTTTTTAATTTTCATAAAAATATGTCAATTCGTAAAGAAAATAGAGATACAAATGTAAAATTAATTTTTTCAAATTAATTTTTCTTTTGAAATTAAGAAAAATGTATTTTAAGAAATTAAGATTTCACGCTATCGAATGTAGTAAAAAATAAGCAAAATGCTATTTGCCATGTTTGGATTTGCGAAAAGACAATTAGAAATGTCCGTATAATATGATAGGAAAACGATTCGCATACGTCTAGTAATATGATCAAAAAATGACTCGAAAAAATTTCGTATTTGATTATAGGTACGAAAACGCGAGTCGTAAGGGACTCGTTCAGAAGAGTCGCGGCTAGGGTATCATTTTCTCCCGACAAAACTAGTGCATAAACGATTATTTTAATCGTGTAGAAGAGTCAAAAAAGGCTCGAATATGATCAATAATTAAAAAAATGCTAACTGGGTTTTAACGTATAAACCCAATGCTAAGATAAAAAAACACACACGCACACACATTTCTTAAGTACTAACATATGGGCAGTGGTCCGTAAAAGCTATAAACCATTCATAACTGTCATTGCCATCAGCAGCAGCATCAACATCTTTGTCGTTAAGTGAACATTAATACTTATGCTTGCAAAATCTGCTTAAAAATAAATGCAAGTACAGCCTCGATGACTTAAATAGCAGACATACATATATTTATTTTTAGTAATTTATCAACCGATACGTCATATTTTTAATTGGGTTCGACAGGTCTTTCCCATATAAATATACGTATATCGATGAAGAAGGCTTAAAGGTTTTTTTTTAATTTAAACAACAACCGAAAAAACTACTTTCGACGAAAATTGGCCAAAAATTGTGACTGTTAAAAAAGTTTAATATTAAAATGAGAATACCAACAGATATTATTATGTATTATATTACAAACGACTTTATTACATATCCAATATGATCTGCTTTAAAAATAGCGCCGCATCTAAAAGATCATAAATAAAACTATAATTATGAATGTAAAATTATTTATCTATTAGAACAGCTGTTTAGAATCGGCCTAGTTATTTATAAAATATTTTTTTATTTAAACAAAACGTATTATGAACTACTTTTAAAACAAATATGTATGTTGTTTCAGAGTGGAAGCTTTGTGGGTGTAACAGTATCAATTTATAATTTAATTCATATGAATCATTTTAAATCTCACTATCAATTTAATTCTTGCCCTCGAAAATGTTTATTATTTCTCATTTAACTCTCCCGACATGCAAAGTGCGTTATTATATCAGGGTTGCCACATCTACCGATTTAGGCAAAATGCTTCAAAATGATCAAACAAACTGCCGATTTTTTCGAAAAACCCCGATTTTTTCGATAAACGCTTTAACACGGTAAATTTGTTTGTATAAGTATAAAATATTTCTTTTAAACATCACAAAAATAATTGTTACATTAAAAACGATCGTTAATAACTTCGTTGTTTCCTGGGAAATTGCATTCTTATTTATAAAAAGATGATAGATCACAAAATTATGGTATCCAGTCATACCATGATTTTGAATTGATAAAAATGAAATAAGTAAAAGTGCTATATTCGGCTATGCCGAATCTTATATACCTTTCACCATCTATGTAACTCTAGTTTGATGAAGTAACTCAAATAAAAAAAAAAACAAATATTGGGGTGACAGAGAATTAAAAAATAAAAATTGGTACCGCATATATATAAAAATTACATCGGCTCTTAATGTGTTAAGCATTTTTTAATTTTAGCATTTCCTTAAAGATCTCTACAAAAGATTTTAAATGATACCCATATTGATATTTTCAAAAATTTGAAAATTTCAGAGTCCCGTAACTCGGAAAGTATGGGCGAGCACCAATTTTTTTATTTTTTGATTTTTTATCGCGCCCATATATTTATTTATTGGAAATACTTTATTGTTCTAAATGACGTGAACAAATTAGAGGTGAACGTGGAGTTTTACCTGCTGCCTCGAACGACATGTTTCGACACTATATTTGTTCGATTAACATATTTATTTTTTTTTTTTTGTGATTTCAACACTAACACGTACGAACAGACGGACATCGCTCAATCGACATTCCTATGCATAAGAATTCAGAGGTTGGAAATGGATATTGTAGAAATTACACACGGAATGACAAACTTAAATATATACCTTTTTCCACTTTTTGTAGTGAAGGGTGTAACTTATATAATCCTAAGTAACCATTAAGTAGTACAGCGAAACAAACATTTCTATTTTCAACGAATGCCGCAGCAGAACTTTATTCCAACTAAAGATTCAATAACAGGAAGAGTGAAGAATACCTCTGATGAAATTGTCTCCAAATCCAATGGAAGATATTCCGGAAAAACAACAATTACGATAGCAATTTATTTTTGGGTTAATTTATATGTTGTGAACATTATTTAAGGCTGAATTATTCTGTTTTTTTATTTTTTGTTAATAAAAATATTATTAAATCTATTTAAAATAGATATGCAGTTTTTTTTTGCCGATTTATTTTAAATTGCCGATAAAGCAATCATCTGGCAACCCTGTAAGTTATTGTTGTTGGCGCTTTTTATGTTGTTTTTATGTCTTGCAGCATGTTTGTTTATGGTTTCCAACATCGTTGTCATATTTTTTTTTGTGTTATTTATTTACCGGGAAGAGAATTTGGGGGATATATTATGTTTGGAGATTTCTTTAGGGAAATTTAAAATGGTCTTAAGATTTTTCCGAATTTTTTATTTTACAATATTTTAAATATATTGTAACTTGGTTGTAATTCCAATGTTTTAATTATTTTATCTACGAATCTTTCAGTAAGGCAACAAAAACATTACTTAAGATGAAAATGTATTGAAGCTAAGTCTTGCAAGCATATTCAAAGCAGTAAAGTTTTAAGTATAATAATTACCTTCCGTTAGATTCAATAGATTATTATTTGGAGAAAGCAATTAACCTGTAATTATGATATGATTTTTGTGCTTAAAACATTCATGGCAACAAATGTTAAAACGATTCCCATTAAATTCTGTAATTATTCATTAAAGCATATATGTATAAACAACTTGCTCCAAAAAATGATTGGATCCAAGCAACAAACGTTTTGAGGAAATTTTTTTAACAAATGTTTATACACATCAAGATGGCGCTGGATTAAGACCACTTGAAGATCAGTCAGAATTGCTGTTAACTTTACTTTTATTACTCGTAGCTACGAGAAAAGCCTTTTTTTTAGCAAAGAAGCAGCAAAACGAGAACTATTACAGACTTTTTAAATTCCAAAATAATAAATTCCAAAGGTATTTACACTTACGGCCAAAATATTAAGTACACCATGTTTTACCCTTTATAATAGCTAAAATTTTTTATTTTTAAACACAATGAAACTTTTTCAACTTAATTTTTTAACAAATGTCAATCATAAAAACAAATACTTATCAGCTAAAAACATAAAACAACTTCTTTAGGTTAATTAAGAAAAAAAATATATCGTTAAATAAAAAGTTTTAGTTCAATTTTTTTCACACATTTTTGTTATTTGGTTAGCATGCAGTGTATCCACCTTTATTTTGAACAATTTTTGCATTCTTTTTGGCATACTGTTGATGAGTTTAGGACAAGTGTCTAATAGGGTTTCATAACAAGTTTTTTTGAACAAATCTCCAAAGTTGTTCCTTATTTTGAAATACATTCATCGAGATTCTTTGCTTTAAGTCTCCCCAGAGATTTTTAATGGGATTTATATCCGGTGACTGACCAATCCTTTACATAGCGTGATGAGTGCTTCGCGTCATTATCCCCCTAAAAGACCCATCGAAGCGGCATGTTTTCTTCGGCATATGGCAGCATTATGTGTTCCAATATATTTTTTTATTCAAATCGTGTCATAGTATCAGTAATACGAAAAATTGGACCCACTCCATACCATAAAAACAACCCATTCCATGATGTTACCACCACCGTGCTTGACGGTCTTTTTAGTGAGCCGTACATGAAATCCTTTACCCGGTGGGCGACGTACGTTACCGCCATTGTCATTACAGAATAAATTTATTTGAGTTTCATCACTAAAAAGAACATTATGCCATTTGTTTTTCTATGATGGTTGGGACCAACATAAATGTCTTCTTACGAAGTCCACTTGCTCTTTCAATTTTTTTTTTTCTAAAGTAAAGGCAACTTTCTGGCTATTCGCCTGAGTAGCTTGGCACTTTGTAGTCGTCGCCGTACACTTCGAGCAGATATAACACATCCCATGTAGGCCTAAATTTCCCTGGATGATACAAAAAGGTTCTTTTTGGTGAGAGTATTCACCAAATTACCTATTCTTGGGTGCGCCTTTTTTGGCCTTCCGCGTGTTTCCGAGTTTGTTTTGTTGAGTTTTAAAGCATTTTGAACGAAAAACAGTGACCTATCCAGATATTTGGCAATTGAACGCAAAGATTCTCCTTTGTTTCTCAACTTTAACACGAGTCTTCTTTTTCTGACGACCAGTGTTTATTTCGACCCACCGATCAATACAATTTTATTTCTTCGCGATTAATTTCAACGAAATAATAAATGAACCCAACAAACCTTTTCTAAGAAGTTTTTTACTTGAAGTAAAATATTACAAAATTACACGTTAACACAAAATTAACAAAGAAACAAAAAGTAACGTCATCTTTGCGAATGTCTTCTGCGTAAATAAATGCTACCATATCAAATCTTGCTATTAATATCGAAGTTGCCATATTAAATTTGAAAAAAAAGCAAAAAGTAACTAGAGAAGGAATCTATTGACGTGTACTTATTTCTTTGGCCATATGTGTATATTCTGAGTTCTTATGCATAGCGAAGTCGATTGAAATCAATTTTGCTAAGGCTCTAGACGAGCTATAGAAGATTTAAATACACCAATCGATCAGAATACTTTTTTTTTAAAAATCAGCACGATCAGGGGGCTTATTCTGAATTGCAATGCGAAAGTCAATGCGATGCGAAAATACATAAATGCGAACAATTGCTATTCTGTATTGCGATATTCGCAAAGTTCTATTTTAATCGCATTTCAAATGCGAAAGGGTGGTAAATCGGTATTCTAAATTGCGAAAACACATGTCAAATTCGCAAAATGTATTCGACAACAAAGTAGCATTCGCAAATTACAAACATGTAAGTAAAAAACAATATTTTATTTATGTATTCATCATATATTTATTATGTAATTCAGGGAAGTAAACAATAAAACCAACAAAATAGATAAAAATAAATAAAAATAGAATTTATGAATAAGCACAGCCATTTGGCAAGAGGCCATTTAAAAACACCAAATGCACGTTAGTCTGAAAATACTTTGTGGCAAACGTTAACTGAAGAACTAAATATTAATGGACCACCTATTAGAGAATTTCAAAAATATTTGACTTAAATTTTAATAGGTTTGGACCTATTAAATAAATTTTAGAAACAAATTTCACAGCGAAGCACAAACAATTTATTTATTTTTAATTTGACGTTTGTTGATACTGATGTTTATTTGAGCAGCGTTGCTAACGATTTGAAATAAATTGCGAATGCAATTGCGAAAGTCTAACAGAATACCAATTTTCTTTCGCATCGCATTTCATTTGCGCATCGCATTGATTTTCGCATCGCAATTCAGGATAAGCCCCCAGTTCATGTTCTTTGAGGCAGCAGGCAAAGCACCACGCCTGCCTCTAATTTTTCTATATCACTTGGAACAATAATGTAGCTCCAATTACAAAAAAAACAATATATGGGGCGATAGAGAAAAACAGAAAACATAAAAATCGGCGCTTGCCCATATTTTCTAAATTATTGGCCTCTGAACTTTTCATAGAAAAGTACGATTGTGTTCCAATTTTTATTTAAAATATCGAAATAAGCATCATTTAAAAGCTTCTGAAGAGATCTTTCAGGAAATACTAAAATTTTTCAAATGGCTTAACCCATAAAGAGCCGATGTAATTTTTGTGTAAAATTATATATTACAAGGTCTGTTCTGAAAATCACGTGAATTCAAATCACGAACGGTTTTAAAATCACGCAGACGATTTGGTGCTGTTCTGCAAATCACGTGATTTTTAATTTTTCGGCGTGGTTTTAATTTTTCGAAAACAGGAGAAAACGGATTTTTTTAGATTTATGTTGTGTTTTTTATATTTGTAATTAAAACATTATTAGTGATTTAAATAAGTTAAAATTTGTAGAACTAAAATAAATTAGAGAATTTTTATTTGTTTGTAATACATGTGCTTTCATTTACTTATTGGAGTTAATCGAAGGGCTTAAAATTTGGCGTTCAAATTAAAATTGAAAATGTGAAAATAATGCAAAAAGTTTAGGAAGTTGCTACTATTTTATATTTTGTACATATTTTTTTTCTAAATTTGATGCTGGAAACATTAGCATAAATAAGATAAATCTTAAATGACATTTTATACTCTGACAATGTGGCAACACTAGAATATTTATCGGAAACACAAACCAGCTAACTGTTGACCAGAAAGAGAAAACCACGAGCATTACTAAATAAAGCAAGACAATTTTTTATAAAATATGCAGTGTCTTTGAAAATTTATGAATAATTTCGTTTTTATGTGTATAAAATCTAATTTTTTTGCAAACATAAATAGAAGACATATCGTTTTATATCTTTAATGTCATTATTATTATATTCTAAGCGAAATAATTAGAAAAAACGAGCAAGTGATTTTAAATCGGCAGTCATTTTGCTAAACGTTTTAAATCACGTGATTTCATTATATTTCGTACACAGAACACCTTTTGCGTGATTTGAAATCACTTTGACAAAAAGTGATTTGTAGAACAGACCTGTATACATAAAATTTTTCTTATTTTATAAATTTCTTTCAAAAATAAATTTTCTTTCTAAAAAAGATTTTTAGAAATTAAAAATAGAAGATGAACATAAGCCAAAATAATTTCTATTCATTTATTTCTTTCACCTTAATATTTGTTTTTTTTATACCCTTCACCACAAAAAGTGGAAAAAGGGTTTATCTTAAGGTACGGTCACATTAGTCAAACATTTGACTGAAATCGGCAAATATTTATTTGCCGTAGTCTGACCACAAAATATTTATTAGAAGCAAATAACATCACAGCTGATTTTGGGAAAATAAAATTATTTGCCAGTAAACAAAAATGTTTCTAATGTGAACATAGTGTGACCACTCGACGGCAAATAGTTGACTCATTTTTAGGCAAATAAATATTTGTTCTTACAAAGTTTTTGTAAGAACAAACAGAGACAAATAACAGCTGTATCAACAATGTTGCCCAGTATTTAAATTAAATTATTAGGTTTCGGAAAAACTCGCTGATAATTTTAAACTTATATGTGTATTAAATAAAAACAAAATACTGTAAGCAATTAAAAATAAAATTATAGATAAAAAATAATAAAGTGCAATTTTCGGAAGAAATAGTAAATTAAAAAAGTTGTCGGGCCACATATTTTTCGAGTTAAATATCATCAAAGTATTTTATATATAATTTGGTATATTTCGACATTTTCGCCTCAGAATGGTGAAAAGTTTCAAAGTTGTATGTAAAAAAGATGTGGCATTGGGGATTATTAAATATTCTTTTATAAATTCTTAGTTAAGTATTAGTTTAAAGTCAAGTCGCAAGAAATTATATACTTGAAAATTTGCGTTGCCGTTAAATTAAAAATAAGTTAAAGTTGTATTATATACTGTTATATATCTGCACATAAACCTATGATAAGATTGAGATGCATTTTGTTTTAAAAAGCTTATAGATAACTTTTAAAAGAAGTTTTATATGACAACAAGCAACATGCTTTCACTTTAAGAATCAATATCGATTAATTTATATTAAACAAGAATTAAACACGCTTAAATTTAACCAACATAAATTAAACTTTAATTAAGATTTGCACAGTGCTCACGCATTTTAACTGCTTAAAGAGACGAAAAAAGTCGGCTATGTGCAGAACAAAACCAAAATAATTCTTCCGCCCTACTCGAAGCGTAGAAATAGAGCTAAGAGTCATTAGTGAATATCCATTTCAAGCACTTAAACTGTTCCTGCATAAGTTTCGATTTGCAATTGCAATCAAAAGATATATGTTCTATAAGTACTAAGCTGAAAGATTATTTTTGCAATTAATGTAAACAGATTTTTTTTTAATATAAATATATTCGTTTGACGGTATGTTGTAATGTAAACATTTTTAAAAACTACATGTACAAGAGTTTTTCCACTTCCCGAAATCGGAAACATTAAAATTTCTTAAAAATTGTAGAACTTTGTATCCCAATAAAAATTTTGCATATTTGTAGTTTAATTCTTTGTGAAATTGGCTTTTTAATTTAAGCGACTTTTTATTTTAACATATAATTTATCTACATTTATATCAAGTAAACAAATAAACAGCTGTAGTTTGAAAAATATATTAAATAAATTAAAAGTTTTTAGAAATTTTAATCAAAAAAATGTAATGAATGAATATTAAAATTTATTGTTACGAAGTGGAATCTAATTCCTATTTAGCTTCATCCTCTTATTTTGCTTCTTCCTTAGAACACCTTTTGGAGCTTCTTTATAGCATAGAATATGAAAAATTTGATATTGTTGCTTGGCTTTTTTTATTTGGAACTTTCATACATGGGAGTTATTCATTATAAACTTTCTTCTCACATTGCCATTATGAGTAACAGTTATTTTAATGGAATCTCTATAAATAATACATGCGGGTGCATAAATATAATATTAGCCAACATTATTTGACCAACTTTTATAGTTTATGGCTATCAGCGGTGGATATTTTATTTTTATATCAAAAACTGGGATTTAATTTCTCGTACAAAGTATAGGAAAAGTATATTATAGGAAGAGAATAAAAACTTCATTTTTGGACAGTTGTATATTTTTGCTCCGACTACAAATGGTTATTGTTTGTTTGTTTTGCACTTATGTATATTGTACTGCAATTAAATATTTAAGAGTAGCAACTATTTTTCATCATTTGTAATTAGCATTTAATAATATTTTACACGTTTTCTTTGCAATAACTATGAACTAATGCCGAAGAAATTGAATGGCAATGAAGACATCCCATGCGCAGCAGTTTGTGAGCAAATAAATTTATGTTTTTTTTCGGTTCGATCGAATATATTTTTAAAGCAAATATTATTTTAAATGTGACCGCACATAAAACATGTTTGCCTGTATTTTATTTGACATTACTTCATAGCTGTTTCAACAAATAAAAATAGACAAATAAATGTGCGTAGTGTGACCACAAAACAAATTTTGTATTGTTTTGAAAAAATTTAGGCCAAACAATAGCAAACAAATTTTAGGCAAATGTTTGTCATATGTGACCGTACCTTTAGTTTGTTATTCCGTGTGTAATTTTTACAACATCCATTTCCGACCCCTTAAAGTATATATATGCTAAATTGTTATGCACAACGAAGTCTATTGAGCAATGTCCGTCGGTCCGCCTGTCCGTCTGTGTTAGTGAAAGAGGTGCTATTGGAAATCAGCATTATCGGCCCATGTCCAAAATACCACGCCTACCTCTAATATTTTCATGTTAATTGGAACAACAAAGTAACTGAAGTCAAAAAAATAAATATATACGACGATAGAGAATTAAAAAATAAGAAAAAAACATCAAGCAAAAAAATTGGCGCTTGCCTATATTCTCCGAGTTACGGGGCTCTAAAATTTTCAGATTTTTTTAAATATCAATCTTAAAGAAATTACTAAAATTTCCGGAACAAATCTAGTTTACGGGCACCGCTCCAAAATAAAAAAATGTTGCTTACGGGGTGCAAAATGCAATTTTAAGCAAAAAATGTAAAGTGAATGTAAAGGTTTCCTGCGTAGCCGGCCTTCGGTCGGACGAAAAGATTTTCTCCTCTATGGTATAACCAACAGCGGCTTCGCTTTTAAAGGTTTTCTGAGTAGCCAATATATTAAAAATAAGAAAAAAAGATCAAGTGAAAAAATTGGCGCTTGCCCAAAGTTCTGAGTTACGGGGCTCTGGAATTTGCAACTTTTTTAAATATCAATATGGATATTATTTAAAAGCTTTTGAACAGATCTTTAATGAAATACAAAACTTTTTTTAATTCTCTGCCACCCCATATTTTTGCTTTTTTAATTGGAATTAATTCACTAAACTAGATGTGCATAGATGGTGTATAAGGTTCGCCATAGCCAAGTATCTCTTATGGTTCAAGAGATAGAGCCTTGTGACAGACGGAAAGGCATTGTTGCGATTTGATTTCTTATGCGTAAACCAACAACTAGTTATTTTAAAATTGAAATCATCTAAAATGATGCTTACATTGAGTGCCTAAAACTCCTAAATCCACCAAATTGCCCCTACTGCGTACAACTGAACAACAAAAACTGAAATAAATATGTTGCTGAAATTTAAACAACAGTTGTGCTGAGTTTAAAGCGGAGCATAATGCATTAGAATTTATGTGAAAATTAAATATCTGTTTTTAACATTTTAATATGCTAGAATTGATATCTTCTAAAATTTCGTGTATTGTCTTTTTAAATTAAAAGTCTAATACGCGTCTGGTTTGCAAAAGAGCAAAGCTATTTGTTAAAATTTATTTACAATAAAGGCTCGGATTTCGAAGTTGTAGACAAGTCGAATTCATTTACAAGGTGACATCGATTGGCACAACTGAATTTCTTCACAGTTTTGTTTGCATATGGCGCTTATAAAAGTTATCCCAGCAAAAAGGTGTTATACATTTAGAATAAAATGACATTATGAGGCGATATTAAGTAGTATACGTATCTCTACAAAAAATATTTAAATTGTCAACACTGGTTAGTGGGCGCTGAGATTCCTTTTAAGTCGCATTATAAGAAAAATCACATATTCCCTTTTTTACGATTAATATTTTTATTTGTAATACTTCTGCAACAAATGTTTAAAAATTCTCAGTGAAGCTTAAACTTTGTGTTGTAAGTTCTTGCGTAGTTGAATTTGAAATTGTTCAAAACAATGTTAAATGTATGAAAGTATTTCCAAATGTGAAAGTCTATTCTTAAACATGAGTAATCATAACTCAAGCGTAGTCACGCATACATCTTCAGAATGTACTGCTTTACTTTGACTACGATAGTAACTGGCCGTGCCACAATTTCTGTAGCTATTCTGCTATTTATAGTTTTAAAATCTACACATGTACATATGTAAGAATATGTACATATTGCTAATGTTCTTCAATAGCATGAATGGTATGACTGACGATGGTCTGTTGTTTGGTATGACTGGTATGGGGTCATCAAACTATGACGTTGTCTCTGGCTTGAAGTCGTCTTTAAATGGTTTATAGTTTTTATAAACTGCGAGTATTAAACAATAAAAAAATAAATAAAAAACAGTTTACATAAATAATTGAAGAGCTCTCATAGCTTAAGAAGCTTTTTAATGCTCAATTATAACCAGCAAAAAAAAATAGGAAAGAAGTGTACACAATTGAATTGAACAACTATAGAGACAACTAAAATGAGTTGCAGACAATAGAAATATCAATTTTGAAAAAAAAAGAAGCCAACTATTAAACATGAGTAAGATTAATAATTATATCATCCTTCATTAAAAAATATTTCTAACTTTAGCGATTTTTTTTGTTATTTATTCGACAGTTCATAAACTCTCAATGAATTCGCAATTTTTATCCATAAAATTGGAGGACATAATTTAAAAGATACAAAATGTATAATTTACAAACATATTTATTATCTAAACAAAGTCATAGTTAGTGCCAGCGTTACCACACAAGAAATTTACTTTCTACCAATAATTTTCAAAAATCCTACCAAAATTGTTCACAGCCTACCAAAAATTTAAAAATTCATTTCTTGCACATAAACTCTGTTATACTCACTTGGTTTTTTCCCCCGTAGTTGTTGAGATGGTAGTTTGTCTTTTGGTGACTTTTGAGATGGGTGTTATGATTTAAAATAGTTTTAGAGCGTACTATGCAGAATTAACACCCATCTCTTTCCTGGAGCCAATCAAATTCGCTCAACCATTCGGTTCTAAATTTTCTTTTGACTGTTTCTTTACATGCAATATTAGTAAATATTTATGTAATAAATAGGTACATATTTACAATTAAAACAGTTTACTTCTTTTTTCCATTATGTCTGTTAATTTTTTTAATACGTACACTTAAAAATAAAACTTCACTCAAAAATTATGTTAATTTCAATTTCATAATATTGTTCGCGTTTCTTAAACCACAGATGGTTATAGCTTTAATCATCTCTATGCAAAAAAGCAGATATGTTTTTTATTACACCTAAAAGAGTTTTTGAAAACAGTGATAACACTATTCAAAGTTATTGTTTATTTAATTCAAAGTTACATTTCTTTTTATTTTATGTTCTGAAATTTTAAGGTGAAAAATTTACTATTGCTAAAAAATTGCTCGAGAAGGAAAACCTACCAAAAATTAAAAAAAAAATGCAACAAACCAACCAAACTACCAAACTGTTTTTTAAAAACGAAAAACTACCAAGTTTGGTCCGATTGGACCAAAGCGGCAACGCTGGTTAGTGCATAAATAAAAATATAATCAAATCTAATTCATTTAAATTAAATATATATAAAAAGAATGTACACAATATGAATGAGTTCAAAGCGGTAATGGCAAAGTTCTTGAACTTCTTACGTCTCAGTCAGTTAATGCATTTGACGATACACTCAGATGTAGCAGAAGCATTTTTAATGCACAATCTCAGGTTGTATTACATGCCCATTTCTTTTGATTTTGTTTGCCAGTAGAGCATTAAGTTACAATTTTCTTTTAAAATAAATTATTGTAAAGCTTTAAATTTGAGAGTTAAGAATGTCCATGGATATTATAGATATATTTTATGGTATTCTATGTAAAAAGATGCAACGTTTTTATAAACTGGCTGGCAGAAAATCTTTGGTAAGCAAAGTCTACCATATAGGAGAAAATCCTTGCGCCAGGCCAAAGGCCGGCTATGCAGGAAATTTTTGATATACGAAGCCGTTGTTGTTTTAAGTGCGGACATTATGACACTTTCATAAGTGACACTATGTCCATACTAAAAACGACATAATGTCCATAAAATGTCCATGGATATTATGACATTTTTCAAAGCGACATAATGTCCATGTCAATTTTAATTGCGACATTTTGTCCTTGGACACTATGACATGCAACCAAATCAAAGCACTCACTGTATTTAATTTTATACAGTTGAACAAAAAGGATATTTTAGCAGTAAGTAAGCAATTTCTAAACTCCCGGGTAAGGGAGGAATATCCGAACTTAGTTAACTTTTTGCGCTTCCCACCGGCGCAATATGCTCCAAATTTCCACAACACGGTCATGTAAATATTTGTAAACCATCAAAACTGTGACACCTTTAAGAAAAACTCTGACACTCTAAAAATCTAAATCTCTCTTTTTTCTCTCTAATGAAAAGGAATTTTTTTCTTGCAGTAATGGTTCGATATGTTCTAAAAATTCAAAACTAGGATCTAAAAACTAAAACAGGTTTTCAAAGGTATTTCACTATTTTAGGACAAATAGTTTATTTTATGGGCACAAGAATCTTAAAAATTATAATTTGAAGATTTTTAATGCATGATTTGGATTCGCACAATAATTTGCGTTTTTTTTGTGGTAAAACACCTCTCCGGAAGCAGTCACACTCATTTGTATAAAATCTGACAAATACAATTGTTTGTGTGAATTTTGGTGATGCCATCGCACTACAACTTCACAAGTGATTGAAGTCATGGTGGGAGATTAATAAAGTGTTTTGGACCACATTCCTCAAAATTGCAAGTAGACAGAAATCCGATGGAACGCATAAACAGAAGAAATGAAGTCGATGGTAAAGCACATGATACGTAAATGGCAGATTAGGTTAGTATTTTTACTGATGGATATTTAATGGTCTTTCCAATTAGGTTTGGAGGCAGTGATGTTCAACCTGCTGCATTCGATGGACCACCTGGTCGAGGGCTCAATGTCGAAAAATTCTCTTGGAAGACCCAACCTATGAAAAAAAAGTTCGTGAACTCAGCATTGCTATTAGAATGTGCGCCTTTACAAGCGGTTTTGCATGAAGGTGAAGAGACGTATCAGCATCGCAGATAGAAAAGCGGAAGATGCCCTCTACCTCTTTTGGGCGAGAACCGAGAATTGATTTGAAGGATGGTATGATTCAAGCTAAGGTAAAAACCAAATGCAAGTAGGCTCGAATAGTGTGTGAGGAGCCCTTACTCAGAAGGACGAAGGCGGTGCTTCCTTTCAATCGCAATACCCTGACCTAGATTACTGCCTTGGTGCCAAAAAAAAAAAAACAAAAATTCAAGAGGACAGCGCACATAGTCTAGGAATGTCAAGCAATGGCTGGCATTCGAAATAAAATAAAAACTGATACTATCAATTCTGTGATGATGAAGAAAGTCTGCCGCGGGAATTAGTAATGCGTATTGTTATATTTTTCCACAATGACTAAAATTTAGATTAATTTCAAGATATGAATAAGGTCTCAATAAACACCATGTTACCAAACCTTTGTATATCGTGCAGTTCAGAAAAATCTTCTACATTAAGATTTTTACAGGGTCCAGCAAAAATAACTCCCCGAATAGAAAGTAACATTAAGCTGACGTGAGATGAAGCAGGGTAGTAGAGGAGCGTCTTTAAGTATCTACATACGTGCCGTTTTCAGTGTACACCATGGCGTAGTCTAGTGAACAGTCTGCGTTAGTCGTTGAAGAATTTTTTAAAAATGGACATTGGCTGACCAACTCGTTCACCGGACCTAACGCCGAGTGAGTGGGTCTATTTAAAATACAAGGTTTAGTATTATCGTCCTCAAACCCTTAAAGAAGTGATAACACGAGAAGTTAAAACCAATTCACTTGACATGATTCGTAAAGTAATGAACAACTTCAAAGAACGATTCAACCAATGTGTCAACAGTGGGGGAAACCATTTGAGAGATGTATTGTTTACAAAATAAAGTAATTAAACTAATGGTTACATATTCTTAAACAGCACTATCTGTACTTCTAGCAAATAAAAAGAAAAACTTTCTACCTTGTTTCATTTTGTTTTTGTTAGCTTCACTAATATAGGCGGTTTTCTGGCGGACCTTGTAAAAATTAATATTATAATAATTAAATTTAATATATTAAAAATTCCACTACAATTTGAAAGCTCTTGATAACACCATCAAAAACACCATAAAAGTTACACCATCAATTCTAAGCCCATAAAAAGAACTTTTCTGAAAGGCATTATGGAGATGATTCCTGGTAAAGCTCTAACCAAGTAAAAGTATAAATAAATGCAAGCCGAAAAAATTGCTATTTAGTTTTTAAGTCAGTAAATCAAATGCAAAACGTAAAAAAAGAATAAAATTATTGAAAAAAAAAAAAATAATCACGAACCGGTTACATAAAAAATCTACTCACAAATCCGCTCATTTACAAAGATTTTTTTCATGATCACGTTAAAGTACGCTAATGAGAGAGAAGCTAAAAATAAATTGATCATGCGTGGTAAAGCCTGATTGAGGCTAGTCACGTTAGCGATGCCACCTATTTTTTACTTTTGTGATGCACAATACTGTTCACACTTTCCACATGTGTAAAAATATATTAATAATAAATTCAGACGTTTGCATGTAGTTGAGTAACTTTTTTATTGTTCTTTTAAAACGAAATACTGAATTTTTATTTCAATTAAATTCACAAGAAAACTACAACAATCAATAAACGTAAAAAAATTCACTTTAAATATCCAAAAGCTAACAAGTAAAATATGACGTTTCAAAGCAAGGCGGTGCACAATCTTACGAAAAGACAACAAATAGCAAAGAATATAAAATTTATAAAAATATAAAAAAACGAAATTTTTATTTTAAAGCCACGAAACAAAAACAAATAATGTGTAAACGAATTCGTTTAAACACCTATAATCGGTATAACACGAAGCATTCCAATCGTTTGTAAAACAGGCAACCAAATTTGATAGAGCACTAGTCAACCAAAAAAGAAATTAAAAAAGAAAAAACAACGGAACAACAAGAGACACAGTTATATTTGTTGTTTTGCAAAAAAAAAGAAACAACTAAAAATTTAATTATTTAAATGTAGAAAGTTGTATTGAAAAAAAAAAATGGTTTTTGTTGTAAAAAGAACAATTTTGGTTTTCTATTAGTTCAATATGAAGAAGGTGTTTGAGTGGCCTATTTTTATACAAAATTATTATAAAAAACAACATATTATAATTACACAAAGCAAATAGAAATTTAGAGCGAACACGTTTGGTTTTTTAGTTGAAGAGTGTTGTGTTGTCAACAGAAGAAATTGTTGCAAATTTTAAGGTTTTATTCTGAAACGTTTTTTTTATCATCAATAAACTTAATTTAACAATTAAATTTCTGTTTAAATTTACACATATTGCGAGAACAACAGATTTGTCTGCTTAATCGCACATCGAAGGTCATATAAAACCTTTTTTTCATTTCTAGATTGATACACACCACTTCACGTGTTAATGTCGTGATCTCTTAAGAAATGATCAGATTTGTTGGTTTCGATTTGGTTGGTTTTAAATAAAAAAAAAAACTTTCAAGTAATTGTATGTGTATTATAACCTTAAATGTAGTGCTACTTTCGTACTAATTTCCAATCTAGAATTAGAAATTGTTGCGGATCTCAAAAGTGGACACGATGCATTCACTCTTTCAATCCACCCAGCTTTTTAATTTATTCTAAGAATTTCAACACACTTCCTATTGTAGTTCTTAAGGCACATGATAATAATTTTTTCACCCTGTATGTGAGGTATCACGCCCTCTGTAAAAAATAATTTTACAGCAACAATGCTTTGAAAAATTTGAAGTGAAAATTTCATGTGGAATTCAAAACATGCCTGTTAGACTAAATATACTTAACAAAATCGTATTAATATAGGTATATTATAAAAACAATTAAAATTAATTTAATACACATTCTGTGAAATGTTCTTAACAAATTGAACACATTATTTATTCAAAATTATTTCATGCCTTTCATTTTCAGAAATCTACTTCTTTGACTTTCCAAGAGAAGTACCACGCTCATAATTCCAATCCAGCCACTTTTTCACTACATTATGCATATTAACACATTGAGTGACACGTGATACGTTTCCGTACAAAACCTATCCCATTGTGGGATGCCATGTCGTACGTCAGTAATTATTTGTACTTAGAGCCTGTAGTTCTTTTATGCACGACACTGAGTGGAACTTGTTGCGATTCTTAAATAAAGAATAAGATAATTTTTTGATGTTTTATAAAGTGAAAAATGTAAGAAAATTTTTTTTTAACTTTAAAACAAAGTAATTTAATATTATCATATATATTCATTTTTGAAAGAATAAAAGTAAGTATACATGTTAAGTGGACAAATTTAGGGAAACATTGCAGGCATAAGTAATTGGACATTTTGGACAATAAATACTAGTTTTTTTTAGAGATTCCTGCTGTTTTCCGATTCAGTTACGTGGCACAAGCACGTCGAATTGCTTTATTGTTGTCATCTCCCCTTTTAGTTAGTGTTTGCCGAAGTTGACTGATTGCGTAGATTTTAGATCTAAACAGGAAATATCTGATGAAATATTTTGCTGGGTACAAGATTTTCCAGTAAAGGTCTTTTCAGGTGATGAAAAGAAACAAAATGTGAGTACCCTATTTTACGAACTGCATATCTGATAACAAACGGTAAAATTTCCAGGAAGAATGATCCAAAAAATCCCTTGTTAAGTAACCTCGGCATATAAATTCTCGTAGTAGACCCCCTGATCCAATTTAAATTAAATGTCCAAGATTCTGAAAAACTCCTATATAGTAGTTTTTGAATTTTTGATCAATTGTTAAAAGTAAATAAATAACGCCTCAGTCTGAATTCATTCATTATTCTAACGGTTGAGAGTGTCAATAATCCATACTACGTTTATAAATAGGTAAAGAAAAAACTTCAAGACCCTCTCAATTTTTAAACCGATTCTTTCACTTGTTTCAAGATATTTTCGAGCTTTAGTAAAATATCATCTCGATTTAGTATTAGAAAATCATATAAATCCTTACATATGTATAAACATACTACTACACATACAAATTTTAATCACAGTACGAACTCTAGTTGTAATAATAGGGGAAACTTCAAAACTTTCTGAAAAATTCGTGGCAATACTTTAAATGGAAAATGAATTACGTCTGATGGAAAATTTTTAATAGATTTTAAATAAATATGTAAATTTTTAACGAACAGAATCGGCCTTCATAGATTTTATAAAACGAGTAAATAAAACTCTTATCACACATATGCAAGTGAACAATCCGGAAATCAAATGAAACCGAAAAAGTATACCTAGATCGCTCGTATGTATGTAAAATAAAGAAATGCAAAGGACAGGAGGGGTAATTACTTTAGAAAGAGGACTCGAAAAATAATGGACTGTAATTAAAGGATAAGGAATGAAAACTCTAGAATCTAAAGCAGGATCAACCATAAAATGCTAAAAATCTTCGCCTTTTTATCACTCAGTAGCACTAATTTACAAAGGGGGCTAAAAAGATCCGATAACTGTAATTTTCTACCGCTGAATCAGTGTTTCGGAAAGATGCGAGACACAGTAGGCAACGTAGGTAGATAGAACAGATTTAGCACCTCCTGAAAGATATCTTCGAAAGCTTTTAAGATTAAATATAACATTGACTTGATACTCATATAAGTATGTATATACGTATATACCTATGTATGCCGCTTATATTATAAATGTTGTCCATATCTTTGAACAACTGAGTCGCCGCCATGTTTTTACGTTTTATTTTTTCTTTAAAATTATACTTCTATCAATTTTTCGGGTGTGATTAGGTTTCTTTCTTTTCATTATCCTAATAATTAAAATAATAATTTAAATATTAAAACGCCAAACATGCTGTTCCACAGCAAAGAAAAACTTCAATAAAAAAAGAGAAAAATATTTCAACGTTATACTTAAAACCAGACCATAAAAGGCGCAAGACTTTGTAGATTGTAAGTGGAAAAATAAGTATATTTCGTAAAGAAATAACAAGCTTTTTTATACAATTGGATTTGGGAAAGTACGTACACATATTTTACTTACATTTCCTTCGCTGATTTAATATTTTTATATGGCAAAATTGCTTGACTTTTTACAAATTTGCTGTTAATATTAAATTCCATCACTTTTCAATTAGAATAATTTGTTATTTATCGTATTTCATTTTGACACATCCATTTACTCGATTTTTCTTTACAATCTTTTTTTTCACTGCTACACAAATCTTATTCTGTTAACTCATTAGATTATCATAAAATTTTCTTTATTTTACAACAATCTGATGCACCAAATTGCAGGATATTTGGCATTTACCTCAACTTTTCATATAAATTCTTTTTATTTTTCCTTTACTTAAATTATTTGCACTTGCTTGTATTGTGTGTTGGCGTTTTTTTTTAGAAATTAAATCTTACATAGATGAGTGGTTAAGCAGCCATGTACCCTAGGTTTACGTACCGCAAAAAATAAAAATTTTATCCAAAAATTCTTATTCGGACTTTTTCTCGCTTTACACACACCGACACATGGGAAAGCCCTCGTTAGAAAGAAGAAGAGCAAGAAAAATTTTGTTGGTGTTCCAAGTCATGCACAGTGGTTTTATATTTTGTTGTTGTTAAAGAAAAGGTAGTACACTACTGTTTACTACAATTCTGACAACAACTGACAACTCAATCTATTACAAAAGTTATAGCAATAACAAAAGCCCCAACAACAATAAAAAATGACAACGAGCGAACAATTCCAAATAACTAAATCCAACGTAATTAAGTAAATTCCAAACACTAGTAAAAAAAAGTTGAAAAAATCTGCATGCCTTTGCTTAATTTTACTTTTTTATGATTTTCTTGAAAGAAAAAACAAATGAACCTTACACGATCATTAATTCGCAAGATTTAAGTACCACAAATTGTAATCAATTTTGAAACTAATTCTTAAAGTCCAATATTAATTCCATATGTTTCAATAAGGAAGATAAAAAATACAATCACCGTCATTAAAATTTTATTAGTGGTCATTTGTTGACAACAACAATGCTACTAACATTAAAGAAAAAACAACATAATACAGCTGTAAAATTATCCCCAAATTGTTGTTGTTTTATAAATGGCAATCAGATGTCTTTATGTCAGCTGGTAGTTGTTTGTATTCGAATTGTAATAGAATGCACATAGTGCGCAAGGGTTGTATTTTTAAGTATTAACTTTATTTCCGGTAGTAGCAGTTATGTATTTTTAGGCTTTGGTAAAGAAATTTATATCTAAAATTACTTTTAATAAAATTTTATGAGATATTAACCAATACGGTATTTTTATTATGTTACTAGAAAAGTAATATTAAATAGAATAATGCGTTATTAATAATTTTTTGCAAACTTTACAACCTTGAAATATATGAATAGCGTGGGAAGTTTCCTCAAGAATAATATACTAGATTATCATTATTAGTTTAAAACTTTTGTTAATTTCTTAATAATTAATTTAAAAAAAATTCTCAGAATAAAACTATTAAGAATAATCAAAACCTCTAAATACGCGTTATATTAAACTCGCTTCTGTCGTTTAATAAAGAATGTAGGTTTCATGTTTTTATATCTTTCACCAAAAAAGTGGCAAAGGGGCATATATATTTTTGTCATCCCGTGTGTAATTTCTGCAATATCCGATTCCGACTCCATAAAGTATATATATCCTGACTTTTTATGCATAGCGAAGTCGATTGAGCGATGTATGTCTTCCATCCGTGTTAGTGATTTCACAAACATAAAAATATATCAATCGATCAGATATAGTGTCGAAAGCGGTGCTATTGGAAATCAGCATGATCGCTCCATATCCTTCGAGGCAGCATGCAAAACACCACGGCTACCTCTAATTTTTTATGTCAGTTGGAACAATAAAGTAACTCCAAGCAAAAAAATTAATATATGTATGTATTTAACATTTTTTACTTTTCATAGTGACTGCTAAAAGCCGATCGGCTAAAATCAACAATATCCTTGTTTTTTGATTGAGAGCTGCCGAATCTTTTACAATCACAACTTTTACCTGTGGCTCGGTTTGCATCCACTGCAATTATGAAAAGTCTTGCTAAGCGTAGCTGTATCTGAATTTTAACAAGGTTGCAGTTTAAAATCTAAGAGCAGGCTTTGTACAAAAAGGCTTTAAGATCTATTAAAATTTTTCATCTATATGACCTTTTGATTTAAGATGCCGTTCATAATGTATACCATAAGTAAGATATTGATTTTGATGGGAGCGGTAAGGTGATTATAATAGGAATGCTAATGCTTTTAAAATTAAGTGAGCCAACGATATAGGATTGCTTCCCGAAAGAACGTGTTGTCAACGGCTGTTGAGTCATGGACATGTTTGTTTGTTGGCATATAAAAAGTATAAACTAAGTGTAAAAAAAAGTCCAAAGATGACATCTTGCTTAAATCGGACTACTTTTAACTGAATAAAGAACAAAAATATAAGTTTTTAGATCAAGCATATACCTTTCCGACGGCTAATGTGAATATTGAGTGAAAAAAGAATAGCAGTAGGTTCTCTGCGAAAACTTTTCTTTTTAATCTAATGAGCAGTCTTGAAGCTTACCGTGGATATGTAAAAAATTTAGAATTAAAAAACAAGAATCGCTTATATATCATTTCGTTAAGCCTCAATATCTAAGATATTAGATATTGATTTTACCTTTTGTTTCATATGAAATGGAAACTATTCATTACACCAAATTTTTAATTTTCTTTTGTTGTTATTATAAACAACACTTTTTTATACAACAATAAAAGTGATCTGCAAGAGAGAAAAATGATTTTTGACACATTATGTTTATTTCAATTATTTTCAAATTTTATTAACAATACATGCGTTTGTGGGAAACACACAGGATGTATGCTCTCAAGCTGTTAGGTAAATTGAAGTGCATGCATAAATATTTTCTTTAGGTAAATTTTCAAGAATGGGAAGATCCTTTTGTATGCATTTATAAGGTACATTGTATAACAATAAGGAACATTTCTTTTAAATAGCATAATCCTAAAGTACATAAATGCATTGAGCAAGATTGAAGCATTATTCCACCCCTTTTTTTTGTCTTTATTGCAAGCATGTGAATAAATTGCCAAAATTATTTTAAGCAAATTTTTGTGGTTCCTTTTATTAGTTTAGAGTTGTGTAAGTATGTATGTATTTTTGCAGTTTGTCCACTTTTAGTAGACATATTTCCAAGTATGTTTTATGATATATTTATGAAATAAAAGCCTTAATAACTTTAAATAAGTCGCAAAAAAAAGGAAAATAACAATTCCACTAATATTCTGCAGAAAACTGTTTTATTCTTAGCATATGGTATCTTTTTACAAAAATAGTGGAAAAGTTTTTAAAAATAAAATTTTTTATAATATGTACTTTAGTGAACGATCATTAGCTTGTTAAATGGCTATACTTCCCGAATGAATATTTTTCTTTAATCTCTTACAAAATTTTAATTTATTAACGTTAATAGCCGGTTTAATCGGAAATTCTGTATATTTGAGCAATTTCTATCGTCTTGAAAGCATAAGCAAAATAGATGTGTTAAGTTTATTGTATATTTTTTTTTATTAAAATAAGTAAAATCTCCCTTATTGTTGCACTGAACATACTTTAAATTCCCAAACCCAAAACGTATTATTTGTAAAGAAATAAAATTTTTATAGAATATTTTTTGATGAAAGATAAGTTATTTTGAGAAAAATGACTAAAGAGAAAAGTAATGAACCATCAATGGATAGGAATTCTTTTACATTCCTTTATTTGGTCTTCAAACAAAGCAACAAAGCTTTTTCAGCTTTTTAATTTATTTGTAAACATAATAATAATTTTTTAGGTCTGACTAAGTTTGTCATTCCGTGTGTAATTTTTAAAATATCCATTTCAAACCCCATAAAGTATGTGTATTTCGACTTGTTATGCATAGCGAAGTCGATTGAGCTATGTCCGTCTGTCCGTCCGTGTTGATTGATTTTACAAAAAAAAATAAATATGTCAATCAATCAGGTGATGATCGGTCCATGCCTTTCGAGGCAGCAGGCAAAACACCACGCCTACCTCTAAATTTTGCATGTCAATTTGAACAATAACGTAACTCCAATTAAAAAAATAAATATATGGAACGATAGAGAATTCAAAAATAAGAAAAAAAAAATATATTGGCGCCCGCCCATATTTTCAGAGTTACGGGGCTCTGAAATTTTCAAATTTTTTAAATACCAATATGGGTATCATTTTAAAGCTTTTGAAGAGATCTTTAAGGAAATGCTAAAATTTTTCAAAAATGCTTAACCCATTAACAGCCATATGCAGTATCAAAATTTTTTTATTTTTTAATTCTGTCACCCCAATATTCGCTTTTTTGATTGCAGTTACTTCACTAAACTAGAATTACATAGATGGTGAAGGGTATATAAGATTTGACATAGCCGAAAATAGCATTCTTACTTGTATTTTAGTTTAAATAGATTATCAGAAAATGTAAAAATAAAGATACAATGTGTTGCGCCAGATTACCAACGACATAAAATAAAAATATGAACAACTACGCTTTTTTGAGACTAAATTTATTTTTTGTAGCCTCTACTAAATGACAAAAGATTTAAAATTTTTGTAAAAATTCAAATTCAGTAGTATATTATTATAAAAATGAATTTAATGGATAGTTGACCTGCAGCCAAAACAAGATTACTAAATAAATTAATTTAAAGTTATTTATTCGGTATATTTTTTCTTTATTTTCTAAGTGTCTGTTGTCCGCATTATTGACACGATTTTTTTTGTGTACATGTATAAATTAGGAATCATCTATATAACTCTATTTATGAATATTTCATTATTAAATCAGCAAGATCGGTCCGGCAGCGGACAAAACACCACGCTTGTCTCTAATTTCTCCATATCATTTGCAACATATCTAGTTTAGTGAAGTGACTCCAATAAAAAAAAAAAACAAGTAAAAAATTGGCGCTCATCCAATTTGAGTTGTTGGCGTCTGAACTTTTCATAGAAAAGTATGATGCACAATATTTTTTAATATATTTATATAAATATAATGATATTTAACTGCTTTTGAAGAGATCTTTGAAAAAATGCTTAACCAATGCTTAACCGATGACATTTATATGTAAAATTATATATGTATGTATGTTGTGCTTAATTTTTTGTCTTATTTTTTAACTCTCTATCACCTCAATATTTTTTTTATTGCAGTTACTTCACTAGACTAGACTTACACACATATGTGGTGAAGGATATATAAGATTCGGAGTAGTGTTTGTAAGTATTCGATATGAATTTTAGGAAAGACCTCTGCAGGATGATGATTGCACATACGACCTACTCGGCTGAAAACGAATTCGCTCTGTAATGCATAGTGCGATTCAATGGCCAACCGACCACAAATAGATAAGTTCTTAATGAAAAGCTGTATTGGCGATTGCTTAAGCCCTTTTCCCACAATAAGAAAAGTCTAAAATTTTGTATTGGATTTTATAACAAAGAAATAAAACGAGAATTGTTATATTATTTATTATATTATGCTAATATTGCACAACATTTTCAAATAAAAATGGAATATTTTTGTTGGTTAGAAAAGGCTTTGATTGTTTCTACTACTATCACACTTCAAAAGCATGAAAATTTTGAACAACAAAATAATTCTGATAAAATGAAAAATCAGATTATTTAGAAAAATGCCAAAAAAAATTAATTTGTAATATAGGATGTCAAATTCCTTTCTATATTAGGTGTGTTCATTTACTAAAAATTTGTACAAATTTTTAACAATTGTTACTAGAAAGCGTTCATTAACCCAAAAAATTTGCAACGAGAGAGCGTCGAAAGAGCGTAAAAAATTGAGAGACAAAAAAATTCTTGCAAGTTTTTCACAAGTAAAATTTTTACTTGCAATAATTATTCAAACAGCTGTTTACAAAAAAATATTTCAAAATTAAGTTGAAAATAAAAATATTTTGGAAAATTAAAGAAATTGTAAGTAAATGTTAACTTTTAAAGCGATAAAAAGTATTAAAGAGATAAATTTATATTTGTGTAACTTAGAAACAACAGGAGCAAAATAAGATGTCTAATGAAATTGAACTAAGCAACACAGTATCTAGTACATCAGTGGCAAAGGATGTTCCGGCAGACAATCTTAGTGTTGTAAATATTATGAGTAGGTAGCTACTCGATAATTTACACTAAGCAGGCAAATAATTTAATTAGGTCAAATATATATTGGGAAATAAATTGTAATTAACACATAATTTGTTAAATTACTTTGCTACTGCTTTTTGATATTTTGTTTTGGATAAAGCATTTTATTACAATGAAAATGAAAATTTGTTAAATTTGTTTTCTTTAAAAAATATATTTAACCCGGTTTTCGCCGGCTGTTTATTATTATTGTTATAGTTTAGAAGCGATTGCAAATGCGGAGCATTAACGTTAGACAATAGCGAACAAAAATTCTCAATAATAATAAAATCTATTAACACATGCTTATTCCACCACGCATTAAAAATACCGTTTTATAAAAATCTCTTGGAAAATAAATCACAAAGTTGGACATAAACATTTCTGCCACCTTACTCTGTCGTTATTTCCGATATTTGAAATAAAAATTCTATGTGTAGGCTAAACTAATTAAAAATAGATATTTTATTCATTCATTTTAGTCAAAAGTAGTTAATCACCTTTATCGTATATAGCGTGTTTCGACTACATCAGGTACTAGATTAAATAAAATTGCAAAAGTTTTCATTATTCTATTACAAGCCGTACTCGAAAAACGCCAGTTACGACAATGCTGAATATAAATGACCATAATCACATCATTTTTATAATATATATACATATGTATAATTTTTCCAAAAATTATAGGGGTAGTTATTGAGTACTCATATGTACCTATACATTACAACACTATTTTAACTTGCAAATTTTAGCTAGTAAAGTGTTCATTTACTTTTTCACATTTTTGAGAGTAATTTTGGAAAATTTCTTGTTACTCTCTCGTTGCAAAATTTTACTAGTAAAGTAAATGAACACACCTATTATTTTACATACATATACTTACATACATATGTATGCATGTAAATTTTATTTGCTTTCACATTAGGTCTGTTCAGTAACATTACTGGTAAAAACGAGCAACGAGAAAGTAAAACTGAAATCCTTCTCCCAAATAATTTTCAGGTGTTTGTATATATCGGTTTTAAAAATGCGGCCATTTAGGTTAAAGGTTTAATTTCATTAATTTTGGGAACACACATTACATTGAATGTTTCATCACTGGCTTGTTGACTTCTAAAGATTAAAAGCTATAAGATTATAAACCAAATTTCCGTTGTTTTAAATTTTTTTTCTGCATGGTGCCCAAGATAAATTAAAGAGAAAATAACAAAATAATATTATTTAAATATTCTTTTAACTATAAATACTTGCATTTCCGCCAATGTTACAAAAATTTCTTTTATCAGAAATTTTTTAAACAAATTATTTTATAAACAAAAGTAAAAAAGAGCTGATTGACTAATTCTTGCTTGCATGTTCTTCGAGTAAGTGAACAGGTTCTAGCAAGGCATATTCATTTTACTAGGTAGTAGCGGTAATACAACAAATACAACATTGACAAAAATAACATGCCTTTTTATTGATGTTTTGTGCGTTGGAAACGTAAAAAACACAAAGAGAAATAAAAGATAATTGCTCTCAATACACATGCTTGCTTTGTCTCGCAAACGCTTGTTGTTAGTGTTTTTTGAAATTCGTAAACAAAGGAAAATACAAAAACTTTTGACATTTCCAACTATAAACCAGCTAGGTGGACGCCACTACCTAGTAAAATAAATCTGCCTTGAGGTTCTAGTAACAATTAGTAACAATTTTTAGTTACTGAACAGACCTACTATTACACTTTTTTGACAAATCTTAATGGCACCGTTCCTGTACTTTTTGGGTAAAGTTCGGTAAAATAAGAGTAAATATAAATTATTCTCAATTGGAGACAAAAATGGCCGAAAGTACGGGAACATAAAACACCAAACTTCTATTCCAAAACAAGATGTCAAACAAAATATACATGCAGCTGTTAATAGTAAACATAAAAACACAAATATTTTTTTCTTAAGTTTGTTTTATTATTTTTTGGGATAAAACTTTTAGATAACATGTTTGGTAGACATTTGCGTTAATGAAACATAGAATTTTTTGTATTTACTACTGCTTACTTTTCAACCAGCTGATTGTTTTTCAGTTTACACAATCTACTTAAAGAAAAACTCTGGGCTGTTTCGGGCAGAAAGAAAAATAATTTTATTCTCTCAAAACTCTCTCTTGAAGCCAAACTTGTAGTACGGGAACAGTTTTCGGTAACATTGGTATCCCGCGGGATTCCAAAGTTGAGTACGGGAACGCACCTAATACTCAGTATTATAGTTTGAAGCGGGCTTTAGTAAGTGCCAGATATTTTACTTTGTACACTTGTTCAATTCATCCTAGAGGTTTTCAATCATTCATCTTGTGTGATTGGGAATGATAATTCAATTGTTTAGGAACATTATAAATTAACCACTTTTTTACAATGATTGATATATGCTTAAGATCAAAATTTTCAACTCGGCTTTTAAGATTGAGGTAAACATAAAGACCCATAATTGCCGTAGTAAAGATCAACTCAGTTGCTGAATTGATATCTCACCCTTTACTCTACTTTACTACAGGTAACACATTTTGTAATGTCAGCGTTGTATTGGGTTTTCTCCAAACTCGTTGTTTACCATTGTGTTTAAAATAGATAAATAATCGATGGAGCTTTCTGAAGAAAATTTATCATGAATCCACAGCACAGCATCTATAATGTTATGAGTACACAAGTAAGAATGATTAAAAACAAATTTGCATTCGTGTTCAATCGATGATTGAAACAAAGCAAAAACCAATATACAAGACGAAATACAGAGAGAACAGTAAAGAAATACATTGGTTTGTGTGTAAATTTCGTCTAACAAAATTAATGTTGATATGAGTTATGAGTATTCTCGTATTCTTATTTACAAAGTTAGTTGGTTAAATAGATGATGTTTATAAAATACACAACTAAGGTAGATAGATGCAAAGAATACTGATAAAGGACGTAGCGGTCCAGAAAGTGCAGCATTTCATTCTGCCAGCGTCTAATTTTTCTTGTTTTCTTTGGAAAACGTCCGCATACATTTGTAAAATAAATTTTCTTTCTAAAAAAAGATTTTTAGAAATTAAAAAAGAAATGAACTTAAGCCAAAATAAATTCTATTCATTTATAATTTCAAATACTTTTATAATTCCGTTCTATGCTGACTGAAAAAGAAGCAAATAAATCAAACTCTACAATCGGATATATTGCCTCTGGTGTTTCTCAGGGTTCGGTACTAGGTCCAATTTTATTTCTTGCTTATCTTAATGACTGCATCTAATTATGAACAATGATCATTGTCAACCATTCGTGTTCGTCGATAACATTATACTATTCTTGAATCGACATCTCAATTATATACCAAACCGTATACTGACAAACACTCTGGAGATAATCCCTACAAAAGCAAAGGACCTAAATTGTTTATCATCTTATCGTAATGATTTTCAACCACGTGTTACTTTAAATAGACAGAAAGTAGTTTTTGTTAAATCGTTTAAATGCCTTGGTCTCGTATTGGACAATAAAATAAACTTTTATGATCACATAAATTATATTACCAATGATATATCTATGTCTCATTTGAAAAACTCTTTACTCTTTAAAATCTTATACACCGCAACATGAAAGAAATCGCCTTGCCATCTCACTGCTAATGTCTCGTATCAACTATTGCCTGAAAGTTTATTCTGTAACGTGGCACTACAGTTTAAAACTATAAGATCTACGATTAAAAAGATAATCCGATATGTTTTTAACGTCAGAATCAATGAACATGATCGTGCTTTGGAGCTCATACCAGTTTTTCTTAAATGTGGCTTTAAAGATTATATCGAACTGCGTATTCTTCTTCACTTTTACAAAGTTATAAAGATATAGGGCGGCCTTCTTTTCTTTCCAATGAATTTTATTTTACGAATCACACTTGCACCTTGCAAACT
Organism: Gymnosoma rotundatum; assembly: GCA_916610165.2. Lineage (NCBI taxonomy): Eukaryota > Metazoa > Arthropoda > Insecta > Diptera > Tachinidae > Gymnosoma > Gymnosoma rotundatum. Next base: position 122,455,771 of record OU744336.1, on the reverse strand, counting down.
AGTGTACCTCTTGGACATACTTCCATTTTTGGTCGATCTTTTTAAAAAAGGATTCATCATTCTTGGGGTAAACTTCCTATATCTCTCGGAGGAAACTCTTTATGCATTTTAATTCAACCCAATAAATAGCCATCCATCATTGATCTTTTATCCGTTTCCCAAATTATAATCTACGCTATAGGATTTATATTGTTTTATTTAACACATTTATTTTTCATTTTTGTATTTGGCAATTTTTGTATGCTGGGAAGCTACATCACTTTTTAATATATGTATATATATTTATATGTTTAATATTCTTACATAGTAGGTTATAGGATGCCTTTTTGAGCTTCCTTTGCATTTGATATTAAATAAATAAATAATTAGAACATGTAGCGAAATATGTAGTACAATTCAACAGAGATTTTCTTTACTAATCAAAAGTCAAACATGATGACCCATCAGCAATATTCAGTTTACAGAACAAGTCTGGATTCATACTTTCTTTTATTTTGGGCAATAACAATAGAAAAGCTGTTATGAAAATATTTGTATTTATAAATAATTTATTTAACAAATTTTATATTATATTAATAATAAAAGTTTGTAATATTGTCTTAAAATGTATGTAACTTAGAATAAAAACACGTTAAATATGTATATTTAAGTGTCCAAACAAATTTGTGTGCTCAACACAAAAGTATAAAGAAATCTTTTTTGTTAAGTCAAAATTAAAAGAAATTCAAATATCAATTATAACGAATACTTCAAAATGATTTCTTTCGGGTTCTTGAACGATTTGCATGGCTGAGTAAGTAATGGCTTTTACTTCAGTGCCTTGAGGATGTTTTTCCAAATCGAAAGGTTCTCCGTAACAATGGCATTCAATATCAAACGTTTCCAAATCGAATTTAGTTATTTCCAAACGTTTACAAATCAAAAAAGGCTCAGCAGAGAAGAGAAATAATAATTCATCAAGAAAATGGAAAAGCAGACCCTCAACATCATCACCTTTAGCTTCGATTTTATAGCAGGACTGAACAGTAACATAATCCAAATCGGTCATGTATCCAAACATAGCCATACCGCATTGTTCAAATGCCTCTTTCAGCGAGTCTCCCCAGGCATGAAGTCTGCAAAAGAAATGTTTTATTAATAACATAAACATATCTATACGTACAATTTTTTCAATACACTTACTGCACATCTGCGGTATGATCTAAATCTATTGAATAGAAATAAGAATTTATTAAAGTTTATCAATCGTGATGAAATTAATTTTGTTACTAACATTCGTATTTTATTTCAGGTAAAATAAAATTTTCTTTACTAAACTCAACTTCCATTTTGCCTTTTATATTGTTAAGGAAAATATTATTTATTATTTATAGCAAAATATGTTAAAAACTTTTTATCAATGATTAATTTTTGTTCTCACGTGCGTTTGGATGTGTTTTGTTTACTATTTTTTGTATTGCTTCATTTGTTTGTAGTTTTAGGCTGTTTTTCGGCGTTAAATGTCAAAAACAAATCAGCTGCTCGTTGAATTATCCATATATGTTTCGAACTTGAGCTCCATATGTACACAAAATTTAAATGACTGTTAAATTGTAATAGATTATAAAGGAAACCAAATATTTAAATTTAAATTGTTAGTAATTCAACATCATGTGTAGTTTTCACATACTAAATATATCACAAGCAACAACATAATAAATAATAATATATTTACGATACTTTTGTATACATTCATAAGTATGTATGAAAAAATTTTAATAAAAATTATTATATCAAAATAAAAAATTTATTATTCGGAATGTTTTAAAATTTAATTAGTTTACTTAATTCGTGCTTGATTCCTTCAAATATAAATATTTCATGATATTCTCATTAAATGAGTTTTCATTTAATCAATTTGGCTTTTGATATAAGACTTTCTGTTTTTCTATACAAAATTTTGGTAAAATCCACTGATGAGCTATTTGACCAGTAGTGAAATGGCCATATGGATATGCTTTCCCTGCAGTAATGCATTTCATTTTGTAGTTTAGTTTAAAATAATAAATATTTCATGAGAATATCAAGAACTCTTTATTTATTTTACAAACAATTGACGGATTTTGCACAGCACCACAAATTCATCATTAAACCATCTTTGCGTACATGGCGAAATAATACAGGTTGTCTCGATGGCGAATTTATCACTTTCGCCGTAAACGCTAAATTTCAAACTCCATATATAAAAAATGTGTATGTATTTTTTTTATATGGAGTTTGACGTTTCACGTTTGCGGCGAAAATTATGAATTCGCCATTGCGGCCACCTGGTATTATTTCGCCATGTTTGCGTATATTCGTCGACTGAAACTAAATTAAAATTTAAAACAAGTATACACAATATGGCAAAATAATACAATTGGTCTAGATGGCGAATTCATTAATTTTCGCCGTAACCGCTAAATTTCAAACACCATAGAACAAAATGCAAGGCGAATTGATAACCAGGTGGTATCATCCTTGGCCAAATAATACAGGTGGTCGCGATGGCGAATTCATTAATTTCGCCGTAAACTCTAAATGTCAAACTCCATATATAAAAAATATGTATAACTGTTATACATATTTTTTATATATGGAGTTTGACATTTAGAGTTTACGGCGAAATTAATGAATTCGCTATCGAGACCACCTGTATTATTTCGCCATGGTATCATCGGTATGAAGTACCAAGGCAAATTGAATACTAGGTAAAATTAATAGCGCAGGTGATCGAATTCGCTTTACACATTTTTTCGAACGAATGTCTAAGTTTGTTTACATTTTGTTGACGCGCCATTTTAAAAACTTAAAAAATTTTCAATATTAAAATTGAAAATATATTTTTAATAATTAATTTGTTTATAAAATAGTAAAAGTGCGAAAAAGCCGTTGTGTGAAAAGTAAAAAGAATGTGTATGCCCAAGTAGTGCAGTTAAAATATAAAGTAAAACAAAAGAAAAACACATTTAAAAAAGAAAAAGTTTCTTTGAGAAACATTTTTAAAAATGGTTTATTTAAAAAAAAAACACATTTTATAAAATACATTTGAATATATATGAAGAAATATTAATGCGGTTTGAAAAAAAAGACGAGCGCGGGAGTGGAACTTTGTTTGATATGCGAAACGACTAAAGGAAAAATTAAATGAAGTAGCATTTGTTTATAAATTTCTTTTTCTTCTCAGTTTTTTTATATTATTCGTCACTGCTTACTGACACATACAATTAAAATTTACACTAGCAAAATACACGCTTTTTTTGGTTTTGTCCTCATGCGATTACCTAGTATTCAATTTGTCTTGTGAAGTACTGTTCGAAATAACGTCAAAGTTTGTTTTGTTTTTTTTTTTAATTCGGTTTGTTTTTCGTTTCTTGTATTTTCTTTATTTGTTTATATACATATTTACATTCACTCTCGATCAAATGATTAGAACAACTTAAATTTCCTTTTTTAGTATGCCTATTCTTTTTGTACAGATCTAAATTTTACTACCATCCAAAACAAAATTTTTTTAAGATTCCAAAAATAAAAACAACAAGATCAGAGGTTAAGGCAACTGTCTTTCCACAAAAAAAAAACAAAATAGGTATACAATTTAGTTCTTTTTATATGACCGACTTTGAACCCACTTTTCGTTTTTTTAAATTATTTCCAATTATGTAGTCGCATTTAATTTAAACATTAAACTAATAGAAAAAAACTAAGACTAGTGGAAAATGGGAAAATGGGTATATAATAGTTAATGACCTATTAGAACATTGCGCATGAAATTGGGCAATGTCTCAAAACTGTGCTCGGAATCTTAAAAAAAACAAAGAAAAGAAAATTTAAAACTATGGAAAGAAATACAAAGTGTTGCTATATAAAAATAAATTTCTATGTATTTTAGTGGTTCTAATCAACTGAACCAGAGTGTATATAAGTACGTATATATAAACACAATAAATAAAACCAGAAAATTTTTGAAATTATTCCAGCAAAAATGTGTTTCTGGTTCCAGTATTAAGAAAGTCCCACAACATGTTGTAATTTTATTTCTTTGTTAAAATATTATTTTTATTAAAAACGAAAAAAAAAATTATAAAAAAAACAGAATTTATTCTTGTTTAGTTAAATTTTGTGTTGTTTATTTTTTAAATATTGTTATTCTTGTTTTGAATTTTTTGACTATTTGCTTTTTATTTTTCAAAGCAAATTAAAATTTTATTTGCCTCAATCACTGATTTTTGACACGGACTCGTACCAAAAAGTTGCTTTGTTGTAACAATTCGCCGATGACTACACCTTATAAATGCGCTTTGACAAAATGTATGCATATTTTTTATATATGGAGTTTGACATATATATGTATATTTTTTATATTTAGGGATTACGGCGAAAAACAATAAATTCGCCATGCAAAAAAGAAAAACTAAAAAAAAAGATTTGAATATTTTGTACAGATTTCATAAAAATAACGTGAAAATAGCATAAACTAAAACTTTATTACTGATTATAACAAATGTTCTTATTCAAAACACTTTTTAATGCAGTTTTTCAAACACATTTTGCTTGCGAGCAATAATAAAAATTTTTTTTTTATAAAAGAAAGTGACGTTACAGAAAACGTTAACAAGTTTTGAGATATATCAAGATAAAAAACGAAGCGAAAAACTTTCAGTTGAGCTCCTGCATGTACTTGATGGTGCGAGTTTAGAAGGACGAACATTTGGAAGAAAAACATTTTGAATTCTCTTTTGTTTTTCGTTCGCTTTCACACAGACGAACATGTTATTAGTACCATTTCATTAGTATTGCTCAAGGCGAATCAATTACCAGGTCGCAGCGTTAGAAAATTTATTATTTTTTGCTGGTAGAAATTACTGTCAAACTTCATATAAAAAAAATAGTACACAGATTTTTTATGTATGGAGTTTGACAGTAGTGTTCATGGCGAAAATTAATGAATTCGCCTACGCTGCCACCTGGTAATTGATTCGCCTTGATATTTTCGTAAATTCGTCGACTAAAACTCAATTAGAACGACAAAATTATTTATAATGTAATTTGAAAATATAGTTTTGTTTACATGTGCCACTTGCTAGAGTGGCCATATATTTAAAAAAAAAACAATTTTTACATTCATTAAATATAATTGTTTTCGTGACCTTTATAATTAAATTTCTTTTCTAATTTGTTTAATAAAAAAAATTATTTATTATTTAATTTTTTTCAATATTTCGCCACATCATCAGGAAAAAGGAAATAAAAATATACTCTTTTATTCGAACTTTTTTATAAATTAATGATTATTTTCTTTCACTTTTGGCCTAGCTAATAGAAAAATATATAAATATGCTAGTAGAGGATAGTTCTTGCTAGTGCAGGTAAATATTTCGCTGTCAACCAACCAAAAATATGAAAGTATTAACATTTCTCATATTTTATTTCTTCTAAATAGTAGTTACAATTAATAATTACTATGTAGACATAAATGAAGAATGCTGACAAAGGTTGTAGCGAACCCGAAAGTACATTTGATTCTTCTGCTATCCAAATTCATATTACTGTTATCTTTAAAATTTATCACAATTAATAACGAATTAAGCGAAAAAAAAATAATAATTTAAAAATTAAAAAAACCCACAATTGAACATTATAAAAATAAAAAAGAATTTAAAATTAAACATATTCAGGTATGTCACAGAACTCAATTCCGATCGAAAGTGGTTTCAATTCATAATTGGTTCTTCAGAAAACGAAAAACGAGAAATTTCTTCGGAATCAAACCACTTTTAAATTTCAAAGTCGAATTTAGTTTCTTTTACTTCAAATTTACTTTTAAATATGTCCTTATTTAGATAAGCCTTGTTGTCTACTTTAGTGTGCGCATATTGCCACATTTATATAAAAAGGTGGAGATTAAGCATTTTTTAGAAATAAGCAAAATCGATCGGAATCTGAAGAAGGTAAAACAAAATCGATCGGAATTGTTAATACGGAATTAAAACCATTCCGATCGGAATTTGTGACATGCCTGATTATTACAAATAGTATATTTTTAATATATGTGCTATAAAGTTTTATTTAAAAAGAAAAAAAAATTTGAAAATAAACCTATTGCATAGTTCGTTACGCACGACTAATTTCATCGACGCATTGATTTTGTGCAATATCATGTATTTAATTTTTTCCGCCGAATATTCGCAACAATAAGTTCGTCGTTCATCCCAAATGTGTTTACAGATGAATTATTATTGTATATTTTTTTCAATTTTGGTATAGCTAACAGAAAAATATCAAATTATGGTAGTAGAGGATAGTTCTTGATAGTGTAGGTTGTATTTCGTTGTCAACCATTGGTTGGTTATTATTCAAGAATTAAAATTACACATAATTTATTTTTTCTAAATAGTAGTTACAATTGAATGCTGACAAAGGTTGTAGCGAAACAGAAAATTTATTTGATTCTACTGGTATGGATCTGGCATAGTGTTGAAGGAGGTGATATTGGAAATTAGGTAGAGGTCCACGCCTACCTCTAATTTTTTCATGTCATTTGAAAAAGTAAAGTAACGCCAATCGAAAAAATAAATAAATGGGCGATAGAGAATAAAAACATAAAAAAACATGAAGTGAAAAAATTGGCGCTCATCCATATTTTCTAAGTAACTAGGGTGTCAGACGATCAAGTTTTAATTCAATTTTTAAAATTTCTCTTATTTTTTTTTTTACTAATACACTCCCACTTTAAAAACTTGCTGAGAATTTGCTTTCAAATTTTCGTTCAATTGAGTCTTTCAATTTTCATTCAAGAGAACAGCTGATTGAAGTTTTTTCCTTCAAATAATTTTTTTTTTTGTTTTCTTTACAACATCTTGCTTAAAAACTTGCTTTGAAATTGCATGCAGCCTACGTCACAGCTTTAAATTTTTGTGAATTTTGACAAGCAGTATGTGTAAATTTCTTGAAAGAAAATGGAACGAAAACTTGACCGTGTGAATGCACGGTAACGGAATATGGATATCATTTTAAAGGTTTTTTAAGAAATATTTAAGGATATTTTAAAATTTTTAAACAATTATTAACCCATTAACAGCCAATGTCATTTCTATGTAAAATTATATATGTATATGCAGTACAAAGATTTTTTAATTTTTAATTCTCTGTGACCCCAATATTTGCTTTTTAGATTAGCGTTACTTCAATAAACTAGATTTACATAGATGGTGAAAGGTATATAAGATTCGGCATAGCCGAATATAGCACTCTGACTTGTTTTTAATGTACTCTAGCTTATTGTACCCGGCATTGCCTGGATCGAGTTTTAGGGCATTTGTAGGCACTTTAAAGTATATTATAGCCTTGCTTTCTATATTTTTTCTAACCGAAAGGGTAATTTCGAAGATAACATATAAAAATATAAAAATCTCAGAAGAGGTCTCACCTGTCCTGCAACCATAGATACGCAAGTAAAAAATTCGATTGGATTTTCAGGCTCAAAAATATCATGCTTTTTAATTTTTATATAAAATTATTAGTCGATTTTTAAAATTATATTTTTCTTTTGTCGGTAAACCTGTATTTTTTCCACATTAAAAGTTTTTCACCTTGTAAGTGTATTGCTCGGTTCTTTCATTATAACTCATTTTTAAAAGAATTTTATTCTGCTACTCCGCTTATCAGCATGACCTTATTAAAAACACAATTTAATATCACACATCTAAATATTATTTCAAGACAGGATTTTACTTCAGTTATCAGTTGTTTAGGTCATAATGTTTAGAATGACCATTATACTTGTTGAAGACAGATAACTAAGTCTTCGGTTTCAAAGTTCTGAATGTTTTATTATGTGATACAACAATGTCATGTTTTCTTTGCCATCTAAGTTATAAAATATGAATGACACTTTCTTCCTTCTAGAGGCATTACAGTTACTTTTCCTCTGAAAATATCGAAAAAGCAGATCTTTAAATATAGCTTTTAAATAACTCCAAGAAATGTCATTAAACCATTTTACTCTAATGTCAGTATTTCCAATAGTATTTTTTTAAAGTTTTAATGGGCAAGTTTTGATTAAACTTCATTCACAAATGAATATTAGTGTTTAGGACTATTTAAACGATTAACCATGAAATTATTAGTCTACAGTGCGAACTTGTATTTCCTTCCATTTGCATTAAAAATGCTAACAGAAGCGCCATCTGTGTGCATATATATATATAAACAATTATCAATAACTTCATAGAAATTAAAAGCAGTTTTAAATTTGAGCTTAATCAGAACAAAATGTTTAATGTAAGTGGTCCTGCTCCGCTATTTTACCATGAGGACAAATATCTACCGATGTTTTAAATTTCATTAAAATCAGTTCAGTCATTTAGCCGTGATTGACGCACGCACAAACAAACAAGCAAACAAATAAATAAAAAAAACTTACAAAGAGATATATAATATATATTAAATTATTATTATTTTATGGGAGTACCCGATTTTTAAAATAATATTTTATTGGAACGATTTCTTCGAATCAAATAAGCTTAGGATCGTTATTAATTGTGTGTGTGTCATGCGAAGAATTTATGACTTTTCCCTGTTTCCTTTAAAAATTAATTCAAACGTTTATAAATAATTTCTCCTTCTTAAAAATTTTTCTTTTATTTAAAAAATCGTATTGACCAATCATAATATCAACAACCAACCGCGCCATTATTTTGTTTACATTTTGCTACAGTTGTTAAGTGTAACTGTAAGCAGTAAATAAAATAAAAACAAAAATAAAATTAACGTTTGATTTATTAGCACACTAAAAACTGAAATAATAGGTATGTCGTTTTACTTTTTAGGTAAAGGTCATGAAAATGAGAGCAAGCATTTTTTCTCTCATAAAAACACAAAATTTTATTAAAGTACAGGAACACAAAATCTACATTTTAAACACAAAATAAAAATTAAAAGAAGATAAAGTTTGGGATGTTTCGTGCAAGAAGAAGAAGAACTTTATTCTCTCAAAACCGCTCTCATTTCATTGAAGTAAGAAAACAATTTTCGTGCGAATTGGAGTGTGGAGTAAAGAAACAGACTTAATGTAAAATAAATATTACTAGAAATTCTTTTAAAATTTGTTTATATTTCCAATAAGTCATCTCCTAGATCAAAAAAATATATATAACAATTTGATCTTTAGATATGAAAGTGCTAAACTGACACCTGTCCTTGAGACCGAAACACCAGCTTTTCTCAGAGTAGTAACAATTTTATTTGGTTGCAACATCTTGTATGTAATTAAGTTAATATAGTTAAATGGAGGCCGAATTATTTTTAACTGGTTTGGTTAAATACATGAAACGAACTCTGAACGGTTGTTAAATATATGAAAGTACCAAATCAACCGTAATCGAATCAGAAAATACGATCGGTCCCAGAAAATATCCTTGAAACAAAAGACTTGAAATAGAAAAATAGATATGTAAATATTTTCTACAAGTTATATCAACACGTTCATTTTGAAATGTTTTTATTAATTTAAGTTACAATGAATAAAAATTTATTTTACAAATTTAAACCCTGAACTTGAAAGGAATTAATACTAATGATTTATTATATTTGTTTATAAAAAAGTTTATTGAAAATAAAACTTGAATGAACCATTAAAGTATTGTTATTGTTTTCTTTCTTAGTCGGAAACCTATAACAAAGCTTTTTGAATATTTCTATGTTTTTGCAGTTGGCTTTCAATGCGTCCAAAGGCCCTGAAACGCATTCATACACACATTATTTAAAAACCTGAGCCAATGACTTTAATTGGGTAAATTATAAGTGCACAACACGTACTTCAAATTAATAAAAAAAATTCGATTTTAAATAATTAAAAAATAGTGTTTGAATTTTTGTCTTTTTACTTGTGACAATAATTCTTTTAAAAAAAGAAAAAAAAACATATTTTTCTTCCGTGATCATCTTTCATAACAATGTTCGCCTGTAACTCCAAGTAACCCAACTACTTTATGAAGCAATTATTAGGGCAGTACCTGGTTGTTGATAAGATTTAAAAATTTTTTTATCAAAAATTATTTTGCATAGAAAAACTATTGGAAATAAAAAAGGTAAAGGTAAGTTAGATCGGTTTTTTTTCATGTGACTTATAAGTATTGCCAACCTCGAGTATTTGTCCATTTTTGTCAAAATTTTAATTTTAAAGACTATTGAAATTCTCACCTTCACTTTTAGTCCAATAGTAATTAGAGCGTCTATTCGTCAAAAATTCTCATGCTTATACAAAATGAAATAAGGCCTCGTTAGCCGACTGGAATGGAATGTTAATGGATGCAAGCCAAGGCAAAATCATAACAGCAAACTTACGGCGAAAGATATATGTACATTTTGTTTTTGAAAGAAAGAAGTATAATAGGAGATTATAACTTTCAAGGCGAATCAATCACCAGGTGGCAGCACTAGAGAATTTATTATTTTTTGCTGGTAGAAACGAATGTCAAACTTCATATATAAAAAATAGTACACAGATTTTTTGTATACGGAGTTTGGAACATAATTATGTGTCAACACTACACTACATTTTTATTGGTTTATTTTTAGTTCAGTTTTAGAAGTGTTTCAGTGATTTTCAAAAAAAAAAAAAAAAAGAATAAAGAAATCGATATAGAAGCTAAGCGTGTTGTTTTGCGCTTTTTTAACGCTGATAATTTTTAGAAAGACAAACCAACAAATTAAGGAAAAAAAATATACAAGTCTTAGTTTTGGCGAAAATTCAAAACGAAACATTTTAAAACGAATAAACTTCATTATCACTATTATTTGTTTTACTTTTTAAATAGTAAATCTAAAACAGAAGGAGTTAATTTAGAGCCATTGGCCGATGAAAACGTTTCTATCCATTTGTCCTTCAAAAATCTATCGCGCAAGTATACTCGTTGCCTTATGCATGATTCCTCTAAAAAATTTACATAGTACATATGTATGTATGTAGTTTTAATATCTGCCGAAAATTAAACCTAAATGAGTAGAAAAATTTTCAAGGTCAATTGCATCTGTTTCGCAATCTCGCACCAATCTTTTCTATAGCCTTCATCACAAAAAGTGGAAAAAGGGTATATCTAAGTTTGTCATTCCGTGTGTAATTTCTAGAATATCCATTTTCGACTCCATAAAGTAATTACATTCTGTCTTCTTAAGCATAGCGAAGTCAATCGAGCGATGACTGTCTGTCGCTCAATTGATCAGATATAGTGTCGTAAGAAGTGATATTGGAAATCAGCATGATCGGTCCATTTCCTTCGATGCACCAGGCATAATACCACGCCTACCTTTAATTTTTTCATGCCATTTGGAACAATAAAGTAACCCCAACAAAAAAAATATATATGGGACGATAGACAATTAAAAAAAAAAAGAAAAAAACATCAAATAAAAAATTGTCGCTAGCCCATATTTTCCGAGTTACGGGGCTCTGAAATGTTCAAATTTCTTTAAATATCAATATGGGTATCATTTTAAAGCTTTTTAAAAAAATGCTTAACCTATTAAGAGCCGATGGCATTTTTATATAAAATTATTTAGATGCAGTATCAAAATTTTTTTATTGTTTAATTCTGTCACCCCAATATTTGTTTTTTTTATTTACATAGATAGAGAAGGGTATATAAGATTCGGCATAGCCGAATATAGCACTCTTACGTTGCCAGTTACTTGTTTACAAAAAATATAAAGCAAAATATTCATGATCTTAGGAAAATATTTAATTACAAAACTGTTTCTAAGCTGCATTTTGAACTTTGTTAAGCTAATACTTAGATTTAGTTAACAAAAACAATTTTGAAAATTGGACGGAATGTCAATTACTATGACCTTTATAACACCAAGTGTAAATATTCAAAATTATAAATTAAATGGTACCCCAATAGTTCAATTACCTTGACGTATATGGCCATATTTCTTAACAGTTGTAAACTGTCGGTTGAAGTTTACAAAGAACCTGTAAAACACTTGAAAAGACTGAATATCACTACTTTGTCTGGTATAATAAGAAGTATAAGTATTTCAAATTGAAGGGTGTTACAGCAGTTGATGTAATTTGATGCATAGGGCCAAACTCCTGAACATATTTAGGCAGGCGGTTGAAATTTTCAAAGAACCTGTATGGCTAAGTCCGCTACGGTAAGTATATAATTTGGGTTTAGAAATTAAATGGTGCCCCAATAGTTTCTGTAATTTGATGTATATGTATAACCTTTTGAATCGTTATAGATGGTTTTTTTTTAATAATTATTTAATATCAATTTTTTTTTTTTTGTTTTTATTTATATATTATAGTGCGTTTCCATTGGCGTGATTTTGTCTAAAACACTTGATTTGGTCAAATCAAGTGCTTTGCTATTTGATTTTCCATACATTTTTCATGCTACCAAAACCGCTTAAATCACTTGATTTAAAATCATGTCGAAAATGTATTTTTTCGAACTAATTTTGCCTTTGCAACACTGTGTTGTGTCTAGGATATTCAAGTTCAACTCCGAACTACCTATGTATTCATATTGGATGTTTTTATCGAAAAAGTGACAATAACTTTAAAATTTTTCAAGACAATAATATTTTTTGTTACAAAAAAGTGTTAAAAAAATATAAAAAGAAAAATATGTAAAAACAAAAATTAAATTAACAATAAAAAAATTTTTTTCACAAAAATTAAATAGTTTTTTACCGCAGAAAATGCCAGTGTTACGTCACAAATTCGAATTTACAAAACACTTCAGCACAATGGAAACACTTCGAAGTGTTTTGCTCAAAACTAGTTGATTTTAAGGCAATGAAAACGCAGTATTAGATTTAAAATTTTTGTTACATTTGTTGATGAACTTCTTTATCTACTAATTGTTATTACTGCTTCGTACAGACCTTAATAATAAGTAATTAAAAGAAATAATAACACGATCTATTGTTAATAAACTATTAACGATAATAGTAAAAATATTATGAGTGTAAATATAAAGTAATATTTTTTTTGAGCATTAGAACATTCACTATACAAACAAGTCGTACCCTAATGTATTACAGATAAATTGTTTTAAGACAACATAATTTTTGAAGTAAGTTGATTCAAAGAGTGAGTAAAATTCAGCAGTTTACATCAACACTTAAGCTTGAATAGTCGCAAATTCAAAAATAATTTAACTTGTTATGAAACGTACATAAATAAACATTGAGTTACATACTTTTCAAAGTTATAAATAAAAAAAATATATATATTTCAAAATATTTGCGTGTGTGTACAAATTACAACAAAATCAAAAAGAAAATACCAGAAATGAAATTATTTAAAATACGTTTAAGTCAAAATTAAATAAAGCGTGCTAAGTAATTGTTGTTCGTTTATTTTATTTTTAAGCCAAAATTGCAAGAAATTTATTGTTATGTATTCAGTTAAATTGAATCCAGAAAACAAACGTTTAGTTTTCTGCATGAGAAATAAGATGTTGCAACTTTGTCTTAAATATAAACAAAAAAAATTTCGTTACACAATAAGCAGCAATAATTTATATATTTTAAAGTCATATTATGCTTTGTTGTTTTTTTTTAAATACCAGCATCTGACACTTTATTTTAAAAGAAGAATATACTTATTTTTTAAACCATTAAAATTGTGAAATTGTTTTTTTTTTTTGATTTGAGGGTGCGCTATTTTCAAGTTAGTCTTAAACCAGTTTCTGTGTTTATGCTTTTTTTATTTTTTAAATAAATTTAATTGTGGGTAATTTTGGTATTTTTTTTTTTTTGCAATGTTGACTGCGATTAAAAACGACTACAACAAAAAATAACCGCATCAAAATATTAAAATAGGTAAATAAAGCTTGTGTCTTAAGTCTTTTGCTTTCAAATAAAACTGTGGTTTCCCTTCAATTGTTTTTTATACCCCTCACCCCAAAAGTGGAGAAAGGGTATAACTAAGTTTGTCATTCCGTTTGTAATTTCTACAATATCCATTTTCGACTCCATAAAGTATATACAGTTAGGAGCAAAAATGTAACATGAGTTATTATGTTCTGAAATAAAGCTTGATAGTTTTAAAATAAGAAGACACACAACTAAATTATCTTAACTTATTTTATTTATTAAACTTTCTGCAAAATATAACACAAACATAATTTTTATATTACAAATTTGTAAAACAAAATGCGTATGTAACCAGATTTAGTCAAAAGTTACACTTTTGCACCCAGCAATATTTGTATGGTAATTAAAGCGCGACGTTTGAGTTTTTAATATTTTGTCCACAAACCTTTTGCTTTTTCAAGCTCTTTTAGTCGGTTGGGCATAGTATTGCAAAAATTTGTCACCATCTCGTTCGGAATAGACTCCCAACAGTCTTTCACACGGCTCCATAACTCGTTAACACCATTTAAAGATTCCGGATACTTGGCTAACTTTGTTTTGATGTAACTCCAAAAGTTTTCAATCGGATTCATATCCGGTGACTGCGGGGGCCATTTTAAAACAGAAAATGTTGACTTTGTAGCCAAGTTTTTACTATTTTAGCCGTGTGCTTTGGGTCGTTATCTTGCTGAAACACAACGTTTTTACGAGAAAGACCCGTTTTTTCAATAGCAGCTGGTAAATTATTTTGCAAAATTGAAAGATATTGTTCCTTTTTAATATAATACCATCAATTTTAACAAGAGGACCCACTCCATTTTTCGTGATACAACCCCAAACCATTATTGAACCACCACCGTGTTTCATTGTTTGTCGGACCTGATTTGAGATTATGGTGTTTGGGTCCTTAGTCCAGTACCACGAGCGCCCATCTGACTCAAAACGGTTAATTTTCGTTTCATCAGACCAAATCACCTGAAAAATAAAAAAAAAATAAAAAAATTTAAAAAGTAATTTACAGTACCTGACTCCAGTCGCCTTCTGTCCAATTTTTATACGAATTTACAAATTCCTTCCGGCAAAGAATGTTTTTTTTTTTTTGTTAGAAATTGTTTTTTCTTTTTTTCAGCGGCCTTAAGACCCAATCTTTTTAAACACCGTTGAGCTGTCCAGCGACTTGCATCAATTTGAATAGTTTTTAGTGCTTCAGCTGGGGTGACAGGATTTTCGCATGTTACCAATTTTGCGTGGTGTCGACCAGTGCGATCATCTATTTTTCTTGGCCGTCCAATACGCGAAGATTGAGCACATATTCCATACTTTTCTTTAATTCTTTGCACGGTCATATGACTTATTGTATACTTTTTTGCAATTTGTCTTACCGATTCATTTTTTTGCAATAAATTAATAATTTCATTGATTTTATATGGCTCCATTTTAAAAACACGTGTGAGTTAATTGAAAAATTTATAAATAACGGTAGATTACAGAATGAATTATTTTCTTTGAATTATTAAATGCATTCAAATTTAACAGGGTGCAAAAGTGTAACATTTTCTGATATTTGTTATGGTACCCCTACTGTCAATCCTTGCCATACTAGAATATTGCATGTAAGTATTAATTTTTTTGGACAAACCGATATATAATAATAATCGAAAAAACTTTTGGTATTTGCTTCCTCATAGGAAATACTAAGCATTGTTTCCGAACGCCGGCTATCATGTTACATTTTTGCTCCTAACTGTATATTCTGACTTCTTATGCACAGCGAAGTCGATTAAGCGATGTTCGTCTGTCCGTCCGTGTTAGTGTTGATTTTACAAAAAAATAAATGTGTCAATCGATCAGATATAGTGTCGAAGTAGGTGCTATTGGAAACTCGCATGATCGGTCCATGTCCTTCGAGGCAGCAGGCAAAACACTACGCCTATCTCTAATTCTTCAAGCTATTTGGAACAATGAAGTAACTGCAATAAAAGAGCAAATATATGGGGCTATATTCCGAGATTTTTTTTTAATTTTAAAAATTTTAATGTTTTAAGCACTCTACGAATTTTTAATTTAAAAATAAGTATAATAGAATTGTACACAAAACTTAAAACAGAAAATCTTAATATTTTCTATTTTTATGTTTTTTGTACTTTCCATATTTTAAGAAAACAAGTCGTTATTTCATTTCATGTTTGGAAATTTTGAATGCCAATAGGAAAGGCACGTTAGAGTTGTGGAGTAAACTTTATAACGTGAAGATCATATCTCTTTCTAAAACATTGTCACATTTCGTTTTGTGACTGTATATATGAAAAGGTAATCTTTTTAAAAGGTGGTATGTCAAAGTGTCCAAGGACATCATTTACTTAAAGAACGTCCGTCATAACTCCAAAAGATTCATTTCGAGATAATCGCAGTTAAAGTTTTCGTCTCGTTCTTAGCGCTTAAAAAAATATCAGACTGCTTAAGTTCTCACTACAATTAGTGAAAGTTAAGAAAACTTTTATCAATTATACATTAAAGGGGAGGTCTTGGACAAACTGTGTGGAAAGTTTGAATTATAACGTGGTTGCTGTAAAAATATACTGTATCAATAACTAAAATGTGTCGCTATTTGTGAACAGAAAAACGGAGTTTAACGTTATAAACTTTATCATCAACTCAGTTATTACTCAAAAAATACATTATACGAGGGCTGCTATATATATTTCTGTCCTGGCAACACTGAGTGCTGCCAAGTGCAATCTGACATTTCCATTGGAAAGTTTGTCATTTTTAAGCATAATCGTACTCAAAACGTTTTGACGTACGACCATTATTTGTGTTGTTTACAGTGACTTGAAAAAATTAATATAGAAAAAAATGGAATTAACTCGCGAACATTTACGTGCCATCGTTTTTCACAACTTTCGACGTGGATTATCACGACAAGAGTGCATTGATGAACTTAAATCTTTGTATGGCGATGAAGCACCATCCTATAGCACTGTGAAAAATTGGTATAATGAATTTAATCGTGGCCGAAGCTCGCTCAAAGACGAATTCCGTGAAGGTCGTCCAAAAACGGCTGTTGTGCCAGAGAACATTGATGCCGTGCGTGAACTCATAATACAAGATCGACATGCGACATACCGAGAGATAGAGACATCCTTAGAAATTTCTTCCACCAACATACATTCGATACTGCATGAACACCTGGCCGTAAAAAAGGTTTGTTCTCGTTGGATCCCGCACAATTTGAAAGTCGCTCAAAAAAAGGCTCGTGTCGATTGGTGCAAAGAAATGTTGAAAAAATACGATTGCGATGCTTCAAAAGACGTTTATAAGATCGTCACAGGTGACGAATCATGGATCTATGCGTATGAGCCCGAAACGAAACAACAATCGACCGTGTGGGTCTTCAAAGACGAGCAAAATCATACGAAAGTTGTTCGTGGAAGAAGCACTTCGAAGCAAATGGTCGCCTGTTTCTTCGGCAAAATTGGTCATTTGGCGACTGTTCCGCTTGAGCAACGTAGGACGGTTACTTCTGAATGGTACACTACAATTTGTTTGCCTGAAGTCATCGGAGAAATTCGAAAAACCAACAAGAGAAGACGAATCATTGTTCACCATGACAATGCAAGCTCTCACACATCGGCTCAAACCAGAGCGTTTTTGACCGGCCAAAACGTCGAATTAATGGGTCATCCGCCGTACAGCCCTGACTTGGCACCTAATGACTTCTTCTTGTTTCCGCACATCAAAAAAAAATGCGTGGTCAACGATTTTCGTCGCCAGAAGAAGCTGTTGAAGTGTTCAAAAACCATGTTTTAGAGGTGTCTCAATCGGAGTGGAAAAAGTGCTTCGACAACTGGTTTGAGCGCATGCAAAAGTGTATAAATCATGCTGGAGAATACTTTGAAAAACAATAAAACCATTTGCGATTATAAATATTCGCATTTTAACTATTAGGTCAAAAATATATAGAGCAGCCCTCGTATGCAAAAAGTCGTTACATTTTAAAAAATTCACCTTTTATTGTTTACAGTTGCAAAACAATATGTGATGATGTTTCAGAAAGCGATATGTCGTTCTTATTGACAGATAAAGAATTCATAAGAACATAAAATGAATTAACGACTTATTGTCTTAAACCTTGGAAAGTACACAAGACATAAAGATTACACGGATACACAATATAAAGCATGAAATGGCGAACAATTCTGTATAATCACTCCAAAATTAAAATTTTTGAGTTATGCCGTTGTACTAGTGAATGAGCGATATCTTGAATGTTATGCAAACTGCTTTTAATGGATACTTCATAATTGTTTGTAGTATAGTCTATGATTTTGTTTAAGGACTCGTATAATTTTAATACTTCAGAGCAGATTCATTTCTGGTTACAACAATGTAAGAAGGCAACCATAGAATTAATATCAGTTAATTTGCATTTGGTAATTGATAGTACGGTTATGTATGTATTCCGTGATGGTTCTTGGTTAATGCAAAAGTGTTGCCAAGACGATACCAACGGCATTCGCTAAACATATTTCTACAAACGCATCAAATTGCCTTCATTGTTCAAGAGAACCATTTGTATAAAATATAATTTGTAGAGCATAAAACCAAAATTTTACTTGCAAGGAAAGAACAAAATCTTGCGTCTATCATTGCAAAGTTGTTACCACTATTTGTGAAAAGAAGTTTTTCTGGCAACCTCTTTGATTGAAATCAACTATTGTGGAGTTGATAGTGTCTCCATAGTTTGTAATGAAGCCCACCATGCGAAATGGTATAGCTGCATGTTTTTTTTCAAAAAATTCTTTAAATTTTAATATCAGACCTCAAATCTAAATACTTCCAAGGACGTTGCTCTTAATTAATCCAATGCTGTTAAAAAGCCATTGTATCCAGCAGTGTCGTATTTGTTCACAATCCTTTTTCATGTCCAACCGTTGATCGTTGATTGTTTGTTTGATCAGACCACCAAAGCTCGGTACATCTCAAGGACAGTTTTAATATGATGACCCTTAGAACGAAAGCAAATAAGTTTAAGGAGATTGTTTATTTTGCTCACTTTGGAGCAAGAGAATTTTATGTTTTCATTCCATAATAATTTTTTTGTAAATATTAATTTCATTTCACGCTGTGCTGTCTTCTTTTGGGAAAAACACGTAGAACTTCAGTTTTATTTATGGGTTAACGACGCTGCTACTGGCTGCCCAATTATATATATGTACTTCGGTCTACAATGTTTACTATAGATTATTACAATGAACCAATGAATCTCGAAGTGATGACAAAAATATTGTCAGCATAAATGCCAATGTAGCCAGTATAGCCTTTGAAGACTTAGCAAAAGTGGTTTATAGGACAATAGACACAGGAGAACCTTGCGGGACACCATTGTCAAAGGAAGAAGAGAAAAAACATCCACTTTGACGAAAACTTTGCGATTAACAAGAAAAGACCTTAATAACTCATTTAGAAATTCCCCATTCATTCAATATCGTAACTATGAAAGTCAGCACAATCCTGTTAAAAGCCTTTTTAATTTCTTCAAAAAGCTATGAAAAAATCTTTTATGGTTCAGCCTCAATGTGTCTTTTAACTCATGACCAGTGTTGTCAGATTAGAGGATTTATCCCCAAATCGGGGATTTTATTTTTAAACTGGGAATAAAAATTTCAGTTTGGAGATTGAGGAATTCTTTGAGGATACATTTTACGTTTTTGGTAATTGTAGTTTTACTATTACCTTTATGCTACGTTCAAGTTGCCTAGTGTCGTAGCAAAAAACATTACTAAATATTATGATTGGTAGGTCTCTTCGTAAGTTTAAAAAACGACTTTGCCTTTTTTTCAGCAATGAACTCAATAAAATAAAATGCAATAATCGAATCTTCATTGAGAATTAATACACATTTTAAAAATGATACACATTGTTGTGAGACTTTTATTCCATCTTAAAATGTGTTTCAAATGTTTAACTAGAAAAATATGTACCAAAAAATTGCGTTAGACAACGAGAAAGGACATTTTGTCATTTCTGTACATGAAATAATTTTTGTAAATTTTTTTTTTGTTGATGTTGATAATAATCAATATGAAATACAAAACACATTTTTTTTTATTTTGTATGTCTGTTTATCTATCTGCCTGTGTTCCCGTCACATAATAACTGCTGGATGGATTTAAAAAATATTGTGAGGAGGTTTCTTAAGACTTTGGTTTCAATAAAGGATAATTTTTTTCGTAAATATGTGTCATTTTATAGAAAAAATAGAGCACTTTTTTTTTGGAGATAACAAATTTTTAAAACTGTTTACAGAACTTTGCAATTAATATTTAAAAATATAATTTTTCTGGGAACCCTGCTCATAACATAAACTGTGCACACCATGCCTTGGAATAAAAGCAGGTTAACTTTTTATAAGCTTTTAGAGTCTTTTAGCCACAATCATTTTCAAAATTTTAGCAAAAACGCAAGTTTGTTATTTTGTTGGGAGCTATAGTAAAACCGTTAAAGTTTTTATTATTATTTTTATTATTAAGATCAGAAATTTTAATTAAAATTGTTCTCTTTACTGCGGTTGATTTCTGTTGTCTGGACTTTTTTTTTCATTAGTTATTACAAAAACACTGATGATGAAAGATCCACTGAATTTCAGAATATTTCGAAGCCCAAAAATAAAAATTGGTTACAAATTCGACAAACCGAGTATAGGATTTTACAATATTTTTAGTGATAGAATATAATTGTTGCACAGTATAATCGATTGTTGTTTATTGGTTCTTGCTTAATTCAAACTTGCCCGAATGACTACGTTTTTTGAGATTTTTTAACATCAGGTTTAAGGGTGTTAGGTGTGGGGTTGTTATTGTAAATTCTTAAATAATTAACGGGCTTGTGATTCTAAAATAATAGACAATTTAAATCGTATTGTAAGGTTTTTCTTTGCATATTTTGGCATTTCGACAACGTTTTTTAGTATGATCTAGCTTCTGACAATTTTGGCATTTTTTTGGATTTGGTATGTAATCATCGCCAAGAACTCTCTTCCATCTCAGCTTAAGAGTTTCTAGACGATACAAGAGGTCAAAGGTTAAAATAATTGTAGCTGTTAATTGATTTCTTTTCCACTTGGTTTCGTGATTTTTCGAATTTCAACGATTTTTTTAAGATTTGAGTGAGTCACGTAATTTATTCCTTTTTATTAATGTCTACAGTTTTTCTAAAAAAAATTTGTGAAGGGCGAATTTTACTGGAATATAATCAACAAAGTTTGCTGAGATATATTAGCAATTTTTTTTTGTTAGCGGGGGAAATGCAATATCAGGTTTTGTTAATGTATTAGACGCAACTGAATATCGGAGCGGATGTTGTTCATTACAAGAAATTTTGGGTATACCCAAATTCACACACCAAAAAATCTAGTTCCCTGCACTTTTATAATTTGGAAAGTAAACCATATTCATAGCGTTAAATATTGTAATTAATAACTGCCTGTTTTACGATGTCACAAGAATTTTTGCTTTCTAACAATTAAGTAAATTTAAAACAAGAACGATTTTTTTAATTTTTTTTAATGTAATTCCATCAAATGAATCGTTGTGACATCACTTGACTGTTTCGTTCAGGAAGACGAGGGAGGAACTTTATTCTCTCAAAACCGCTCTCATTTACCCAATTTTTAAGTAAGAAAACAATTTTCGTGCAATTTGGAATCCCAAAGTAGAGTAAAGAAACAGACCTCATGTTTACAAACAATATTACATAAATAAAGAATAGAAAAAATAGAATTTTAAATTGATTAATTGAATACTTCATATAAAACTATTCCAGCATAAGAAACAACACCATGATACGTTGTATCATAAATAAAAATAATTGCAGACCATTAATGACAACGACAGGTGTAATGGTGGCGAAATCTTCAATGTTGATTATAACAATGACAATTGCTTTAATTAGCTTTAAAATAACCCCAACACAGGCACAGAACCAACTTTCCGTCGACGATGAATTTTCGAGACTTTTAGGAAAATGTAAAATGTATGATGAAGACTTTGACGCGTGCATGAAGGATGTATTTAATGATTTGAGAGCATACTTTCCAACGGGTAAATAAACTAAAAGAAAAAAAATTAAAAATCTTTATTAATAAATTTAAATAAATATTCTAGGGGTACCAGACTACAACATAAAACCTTTTGATCCACACAAAGCCTCATTTGTAGAAATACGACGTGGCGATCACAAAACTTTGGTAGGTTTCAAGTTAATTTTACGCAATGTCACCGAATATGGTTGGACACGATCAGAGGTTACCAAATACCATACAGATCATGAGCAACAACGAATAATTTACTCACAATATTTCCCAGAAAAGAGTCTGGATGGCTGGTATGAATTTTCGGGTAACGTTTTAGGCACCCCAATTAATAGAAAAGGTTTTTGGAATATGACTTTATACGATTACAGGTATGTAATTAGCCGAATATAATGTATAAATTAATTGTATTAACATTTATGTTGTTTTTATTTCTGTAGCCAAACTACAAGCGTTAGACGTTTGGGGGAGCCAGGCTCGTTATTAAAAGTCCACATAGAAATTGATCGTATTGGCGGTTTAAAGATGCATGTCTCTGATGCCTTAGCACCCGGTCGTGCGAGATTGGATAACGTTTCAGATAGTGTAATCAATAGTATGTGGCCGATTGGTTTGCCATTTATTAAACCCATAATAAATGATCTTATTAGCACAGCTTTTACCGATATCTTCAATGAGTCCTTCAGATATTTTCCAATGAATCGATTTTTAAAATATTCATGATTTCCATAAATAGATTTTTATCAATCCAGTAATTTTTTTAAGCTGTTATTCAAGTCATAATTGTTGCCGGTTTAAAACGACTGTTATATTAGTTAGTAAAAAAACTGTTGATTTAATACGAAAACAAACAATATAAAATAGTTTTTCAATAAACATTCAAATTTATTTATGTCAGTAATTTGTAACTTTCTCCAGTTGTGTGTTGCAGAAGTTTACTTACCTTTTTCAGTTTTGTTGCAGCTGTGGAAAAAACATTGTTGTAACATGCAATTACTTATTTAAATAAATTTAGATAATTACTTTTAGAAGTTGTTTAGTAAGTAATGTTTAGTTTTTCATGTAATACAAATGGTGTCCCACAATTTTCGCACAGATTGACAGGCATGCCGCAGAACTTAATTCTAATTGAAAGTGGTTTCAATTTCGCAAATCTTTATAAAGCAAAAGAGAAAAAAAATCAAAGTCGAATTTATATATTTTTTTCAAATTACGTTTTGTGTAGTTTACTAGTTTTTGTCTTGGTCTGCACAATATTCCTACACTAAAATTAAAAAGTGGACAATCAGCACTTTTACGAATAAACAAAATCGATCAGAATCTAAAGAAGGAAAAACAAAATCGTTCTGAATACGGAAATGAAATCATTCCAATTGGAATATATGACATGCCTTTATGATCAGGTAAAATGAACCACGCGTTTTTAACGTTGGAAATATTTTAAAAATAAAGACTGGCAGCCTTAAATTTATCCTAGGTTAGGTTAGTTTAGGTTGCACAGGCTGTCGGCCCAAGGTCCGGATAAACAAGTTTATCCTAGCAACATCGCAGACAGATAAGTCTGCAAGACCATGCAGTCTCGGACTGCCGAAAATGGCCGCTCTATTCCCACAAAGAGCTGGACAATGGCAGAGCAGATGATCCACCGTTCCCTCCTCCTCATCTTGACAACTTCTACAGTAGTCATGATGGGGAATATTCAGCCTCCTAGCATGGGTACCAACGACACAATGCCACGTCAGCACAGCCACCAGTGTACCCAGCTGCCCTCGAGGAAACCTCAGTAGATTTGCAGATCTCCCACTATCATACTGAGGTCACAATGTCCTCGAGACCATGGTGACCTCTTCTAGACTGCGCGGCGCTAAAGGGTTCCTGCTGAAATAAAGTTCTACAGCAGCTTAACGGGACTCCCACCAGTGAACGAGACTCCTGTTTAGTATACTGCAGTTTAAATTTATCCTAAATGACTAAAGTGTTTGGAGTTTTGAGAATGTACACAGTTAAGATCACTTAAAAGCTTGCTGGAGATCACTGAAACTTAGTGTTCTTTAGATCAGTATACAAATACAAAAAGAACATATACAAATGAAGGGCTATGGCGAGTCTTATATACCCTTCATCATATATATATTTAAACACACATGCCCGCTGCTCGAAGGGCAATAGCGAAATTTTCGTAACTATGTCTGGCCGATTGGCGTATTCAAATATCCTATAACTCATCTAGTTCCTAGGCAAAGTTGATTTCAACACGAACACGAACGGACATCGCTCAATCGACTTCGCTATGCATAAGAACTCAGAGTATATAAACTTCATAGGGTTGGAAATGGATATTGTAGAAATTACAAACGAAATGACTAACTTAGATATACCCTTTTCCATCTGTGATGAAGGGTTTAAAAAGATGGTTACGTTATCAAAGTATCTGTGTTCATCTGCCCTCAATTGTTGTGTACGGCATTTTGTTAGCGTAGAGATTCATAAACGACAAAATAAAATTAGAATTTGTGTTCTTTAGAGAGCCCAATCGTTAGTGGTTTGCAATTTAAGAGACATTTTTATAAAATTAATCAAATTTAAGGTTTGATCAAGTGCTTCCTGCATTTGTATGTTAAAATCTTAGCTTAGGAACATCAGTTTTTTCATCTTTTAAATAGAAACACTTGTTTTAGTTATGGATGTAGGAACTAAAATTGATGTTAGTTCCTACATTCATTTCGTTAATTGCTCAACTATAATCGGGGAACCTTTAACCACATTTTAGACAAGCTAAGCTGCTCCAACTGAGAAGTGGAGCAAAGCTTTAACGTGCAAGGTGCTGAAGAGGGTTTCGTTTACCACACATCAGTATTACTTCGTTTACAGAATGTATAAAATAGTACCGACTTGATAGAGGTATTCATTTTAAAGAAAAGTCAAAAATCATATAAATAAAATCAGTAATCAAGTGCTTAACTTGTGAATTATAAAATGAATATTTATTTGTACAAAAATCAATAAAATATTGTATTAAAACTTTTGTAAAAATTAGATATAAAATATTGTAATAAAATAAAGTGGTTTTTTATATTGATAAAGATCTACGATAAAAATGAAATTAAAAAACTTTATACACTTCTGCAAGAATAGCCGAAGGCAAAAAAATTTACTTATAATATTTCTTAATTTACCTTATAAAGAAATCTCTACTATAAAATCTTTAATCAGCTAAACTCGCAGCCACTTGCATACATGGCATATCAATTTTTTGGTGTGAGATTTCATCACTTTTGGACAATGGTTTCAAGCTTGCGAACAACTTCGATAGAGCAATAGTGCAGTATGACGACTTTTGTAATTGTTGATCAACTGTTTCATACAGAACATTATATGCAGCCGTAACTTCAGGTGAAATATTGACATCTATTAAAATTATAAAAAATAAGTTTAAATATTTGCAATCACTATAATAAAAATGAAAGCAGAGTTTACTTACTTTTATGTTGATGTTTACTTAAATCAAACATGTATTGAAAATAGCTCAATTGCATATGTAGATCTCTTTCCGTATACTGACGTACTAAAGTACCATTTTTACAACGCATACATACTGGTCTACTGCCGCTGGTAACATGGGTAAAACAACGCGTGTTATGATTGCATGCTGGATCATCGCAGACCAACCAATTCTGATAGAAACGTTTGATATACAATCTCATAGTAAGAATTAATTTATTGCGTATAGCGACGACATACTGATATGGACCCAAGTTACATTCAACATTTGAACACTTTTGTAAAACAGCTTCATATGTCTGAGTTGGTGATGGCTTAAAGGCAGCAGCCACAATATTTTCAGTTTTGCATTTAACACAAATAAATTTGAATTTTTCACATTGACGATACTTTTGTAGATTTGATTTAATTAACGACTCGCCGGTTGACTCTTCAGCACGTTCCTCATGCGTTCTAAAATAAACAAAAATATTTAGAAGGCGTTTACACGATGTTTTTCTTTGTGATTTTAAAACATATCTATTTTGTTTGTAGACAAAGTTTTTATTCTTAACTTGGGTGTCAGACGATCAAGTTTTCGTCCAAGTTTTAAAGTTTCTCTCATTTTTGTTTTACCAATACACTCACACTTTAAAAATTTGCTGAGAAATTGCCTTCAAGTTTTCGTTCAATTGAGTGTTTCAAATTACATTCAAGAAAACAGCTCATTGAAGTTTTTTCCTAAAAATAAATTTTATTTGTTTTCTTGCTTTGAAATTGCGTCCAGCCTACGTCACAGCTTTCAATTCTTGTGAGTTTTGACAAGCAGTATGTGTAAATTTCTTGAAAGAGAATTGAATAAAAACTTGACCGTTTGACTGCACTGTAATATAAAATTTGAAAAGGAATGACAATACATATTTTTTTAACCGTGAGCAACGATATACTACATAAATATATGTATATTTATTGATTTATAACAGACACAAACATTTTTAAAGTGTCTTAAGTTTTAAACAGTAACAAAGCTTTTACACTATTTTTACAAAGCTGTAAACATAGTCTTAAAACAAATTTTTCAATCTAGAATTTATCTACATACGTATATTTCCACGTTATCACAAAACTTAAATTCCTTGTTGATATAAACATTTTATTAGAAAAATTCTCGTAAATGGTCTACATTTTAACCATTTTTAACTTATAAATACTCGTTGGACGATTTTTAATGCAAAATACACCAAGAATTATTTTTAACCGACTTCAATAAAAGAATGAGTTCATCAATTCGTCTGAATGTTGCTTTTTTGCTAAGACTGCGATAACACCAAAATTTGAATTTTGAAGTTAAAGGGTGTTCCCATAATTGATGTAATTTGACCGATATTGCCATTATCGTCGAAACCGTTATATACAAACATTTGAAAATTAAACTGAACGTCTGATATAATAAGAAGTATAAATATGTAATAATATAAATTAAAGGGTTTTACAATGGTTGATATAATTGGATTTTTATGTTCAAAGTGTTAAACCGTTATAGATAGATAGATGCAATCTGTTTTGAATTCGGTTTCTTTTTTTGCATACGTAAATCGGTGTATACTCAATAAAAATGCTGAATGTTATCGTCGTATACAAGTGCTGTCCCAGTTAGCATTTTTTTAATTATTAATCATATTCGAGCATTTTTTGACTCTTCTACATTATTATTATAATCGTTTACGCGCTCGTTTTAGAGTAAAAAATAATTGTTTTGTCGGAAAAAAATGGTACCCTATCCGCAACTCTTCTGAACGAGTCCCTTATGATTTACGCTTGACTCATTTTCGATACTGTTTTCAATTGTACTTACGAGGGCTGCTCTATATATTTCTGGCCTAATAGTGAAAATGCGAATATTTATAATCAATAATGGTTTTATTGTTTTTCAAAGTATTCTCCAGCATGATTTATACACTTTTTCATGCGCTCAAACCAGTTGTCGAAGCACTTTTTCCACTCCGATTGAGACACCTCTAAAACATGGTTTTTGAAAAC
The DNA here is from genome assembly GCA_916610165.2 of Gymnosoma rotundatum. Lineage (NCBI taxonomy): Eukaryota > Metazoa > Arthropoda > Insecta > Diptera > Tachinidae > Gymnosoma > Gymnosoma rotundatum. The sequence continues at coordinate 122,428,269 of OU744336.1, read as the reverse complement.
TTCAACAGCTTCTTCTGGCGAAGAAAATCGTTGACCACGCATTTTTTTCTTGATGTGCGGAAACAAGAAGAAGTCATTGGGTGCCAAGTCAGGGCTGTACGGCGGATGACCCATTAATTCGACGTTTTGGCCGGTCAAAAACGCTCTGGTTTGAGCCGATGTGTGAGAGCTCGCATTATCATGGTGAACAATGATTCGTCTTCTCTTGTTGGTTTTTCGAATTTCTCCGATGACTTCAGACAAGCAAATTGTAGTGCACCACTCAGAAGTGACCGTCCTACGTTGCTCAAGCGGAACAGTCGCCACATGACCAATTTTGCCGAAGAAACAGGCAACCATTTGCTTCGAAGTGCTTCTTCCACAAACAACTTTCGTTGGATTTTGCTCGTCTTTGAAGACCCACATGGTCGACTGTTGTTTCGTTTCGGGCTCATACGCATAGATCCATGATTCGTCACCTGTGACGATCTTATAAACGTCTTTTGAAGCACCGCAATCGTATTTTTGCAACATTTCTTTGCACCAATCGACACGAGCCTTTTCTTGAGCGACTTTCAAATTGTGTGGGATCCAACGAGAACAAACCTTTTTTACAGCCAGGTGTTCATGCAGTATCGAATGTATGCTGGTGGAAGAAATGTCCAAGGATGTCTCTATCTCTCGGTATGTCGCATGTCGATCTTGCATTATGAGTTCACGCACGGCATCAATGTTCTCTGGCACAACAGCCGTTTTGGACGACCTTCACGGAATTCGTCTTTGAGCGAGCTTCGGCCACGATTAAATTCATTATACCAATTTTTCACAGTGCTATAGGATGGTGCTTCATCGCCATACAAAGATTTAAGTTCAACAATGCACTCTTGTCGTGATAATCCACGTCGAAAGTTGTGAAAAGTGATGGCACGAAAATGTTCACGAGTTAATTCCATTTTTTTCTATATTAATTTTTTCAAGTCACTGTAAACAACACAAATAATGGTCGTACGTCAAAACGTTTCTGGCACACATGCCAGAAGACAAGTAGGAATTTATTTTTAGTTTGATTTTGCGCTGTCAAATCAAAGAAATAAAGCTATTATATATGTACAAATACATAAAAAAAAGTAAAAAATAGACAAAAAAATGTTTACGAATGAAAGAGGAGTAAAAATATTGTTTTTTCTTTTAAATTTTCGCTTAAAGTTCATGCAGAGTACGTTTATTCGTTTTTTTTTTAAATCTTCAAGTTTCCCTCCGGCGGTTGTTTTTGTTTTGTATCATTCTAACAAAATTGCATATTGTTATTCTGTTAAATTACCGTCACTATACTATACCTATTCTTCTTATTCTTCTTATCTTCTTAAATTGGGAGAAACTTCAGAATCTCGACTTATTCTATGTGTCACTTTTCATATCAACCAACAACAAGTTAAAGTTTTAAACAGAGCAACAAAACTTAAAAAAACCGTCTGATAATTATTTTAAAGTTTTATGGATAACGAACACTTAATTGTTTATTCGCCACAACAAGAATACTCAAATAACGTTACTTACCTTTGAACTTGAGCTCTAAATTTAGTGGGATCCAAACCTAAACATTCAGCAACACGACTGGCATCGGTGCCATCTAAAACCTCCACCATACGTGTAACCACCGGATGTATTTGATGGGCCAAATAATAATCATTATCCAATTTTAAGGACTCACTACCCTTCAGCTCGTCCAAATGATACGCCCGCTGTGTAGCAGGATTTGAGGTGCCATCTTGACAAATCACATAATCAACCATGTCGCCCTTCTTAAATCGTCTGTTTCGAGTTTTATTCATACGCAGGGCTACCTGAACATGAGGCTGAGAAGAGGTGCTACTGAAATCAGCTGGAGCTTTGGACAATTGTTTTGTAATCAAGAACATTGGCAAAGGTACTTCGCCTTTAATAATTTGATCTCTAACTTTTTCTAAATGGGAATGCACAGCATCTAACTTATCGTCAAGTTGTTTATCGGAAAGAATTTCATCTAAGACAACTTTGCCAACCATAATGGCGATTTGGGACCAATCACGGCGTACAATATCAAGACCTTTATGTTCCTGTTCCTTTTTAAGCTCACCTAAGTAAATATAATGGATTTAATTTTTTATATTCGGCTTGCTTTCAAAAATAATCCTCGATTAAGTTAGCTTACCTTTTGCTGTTTTGCTCACTTTAACCGCAGCGTATTTCTTTTTCTTTAGCAGCAGCAGACAGCTAAACACGCCGTCAATATCCAATTCCAATTGCTTATACAATTTGTTTACACTCTGCTTAATGTTGCTGCCAATTTTGAAAACCTGTTCATAATCGGTGATGTTCGTATTCACCATTATAGAATCAGTATCACCGTACACCACTTCGTAATTCATTTTTTGTACCAATGATTTGGTATTCAATAAAATTTCTCGTCCCTTATGTGTAACTAAAGCGGCTAAGTGCTGAGCGAAAAATCTGGAGTGAGCGAAACCCAAACAACCATACATTGAATTAGCTGTTAACTTCAATGCCATTTGACGAATATGATATTGCATTTGTAGTTCCGGTGATAAATCGGGAACAGCCATTAGCTTTTTGACTTCGCGTCTCGATTCCACCAAACGACGCAATTGTTGCGGTAGTATACCCTGTTCTACACTAGAGTCTGGCAGATTGGGCAAATCTTCCATGTTGTAGGGCTGTTGAACAGTCGTGAAACATATATTGTACTCCTGTATTATGCTGGGATATAGAGAATTGAAATCCATTAGAAGAATGTATTTGTCGTAAAGGCCTCGTATAGGATCCAAAACCAAACCACCTGAATAAGCGGCCTTCTTACGTCCACCGCCTGCAGCAGACGTCGTAATATTTGTAGTACCGTCCAGATCATTTCCCTCTGTTCCTGCAGCTGCACTAAATTCTCTCTTCTTCTTATCTGGGACAATATAATTTTTCTCTGTAAAAGCGTGCAACAACAAAAACTCATTTCTTTCGGATCGGCCGCTTTGCAGGGTTCGGGTCATAATGTTGCCACAGATGTTGGTTATTTGCAAGGCTAAGGGCATTATGTTTAATTCACACATGAGACGCAATATAAAGGAAGCATCTTGCATGGTTAAAGTACACAATTTCAAAATACCATCTCCTGTTTCGTACATTTCCTTGAGATCTTCCTCGTTAACATCCATACGTTCATTTTCCTTGATTTTTAAAACATTTTGACATAAAGTTTGTAAATCATAAGATCTCGATTTAATGCATTCTTCTGCCGAGCGTTTGACATCGCAAACCATGCGGCCAATAAAAAAGTCCAACATTTTCTTGCCGAATGCCTGAGTCATTCGCAAACGCCCCAAACGAGACCATTGTGGAATTTTCAAGGTAACAATACGATCCGCCAATACATCCAACTGGCAGTCCATGGCATCGTTGGTTACAATCAAGTCTGCATCCGTTTCCTGATATTGCGCAAGAAACCAAATAAGCAATGATCTTTCGGAATCATGTTTAAAGACTTTGGTGGCTTTGTATTTGTTAAGTTTGGCATTTAAATCAAAAGGCCACGAACACATGGCCGGTCTTGTAAAGCCACACATGTGTTTATTGAAAGCCGGCTGTGGAGCTGGTCTATCGATAAAAAAGCGATTGTGCGACAACATAGATATCATGCAGATTTCATTCTTTAACGTTTTCGGATTTAAAGCAGTGCGTACATTAAGTGTCAGCAACGCTAAACAAGGAGGCGGTTGGGGTTTTTGATTTTCGGCCAGAGCCAAAGACTTTGGCTCACTTACAGTTACATCCATCTTACACCAACTTATTTGAGCAGTATTTAGTTTGTATTGCTTTAAATTTAACCAACAAGGTCCTTTTATTTTTCGATCTAATAGAAAACGTTCTAGGGGTGTGGTGTTTGCTCCAAAAATATGTGCTATGGAATTGAATTTTTGCTTTGTATTTGGTGGTGGCTTCTTACCATCATAGTGTACTTCCATGTAGTCGCATTGTTGAGGCACATCTATACCAATCGAGTGATATGCGAAATTCTTGGTAACTTTGCGCGAGCGAAATTCTGTAAGTTTCAAATCAACCGATATGGTGTCGTTAAATTCTTTGTAAAGGTCAGCCAGAGTAACTTTTTGTTTTGTTGGTTCTTTCGAAATGGGATCTAAAAGCTAAAATATCAGAAAGTTGGATAAAAATAATTCAAGCAATTATATTTTATTTTTCTAATACTAAAAAAAGTACTAAACTTTCATTTATAGTTAACAATTTTAATAATATACTAGTAGCTCTAATTAACTAACCATGCTGAAGATTTTCCCTTTACTCAATCAACAAGCTCGATTTAACTTGAAATACTACAAATACAACGACTAATTTTTTAATGTTTCTTTCAAATTAAAATTAACATATGTTTATGGAATCGTTTGCCAACACATTTAACCTCTTCATACCGTGGGTACACATGTGTGTACCTTAACTTATTACAATTTTTAAACACCAGCGGGATCGTGTGATCTCTAGCAACAGTTTTTTTTACTAACTTTAAGCTGCTGAGCTTACAAAAAATGTCAGTAGCTGGTGCTGCCTAGAATTTACAGCAGCTGGCATTGCATTAAAATGTAACAGTTTTAAAAAATTTCTATTAGGCCTTGGCAAAGCTGTAAACAAATTAATAAAAATTTATTCCTTCAGTTAGGTTAGTACTTTTTGAAATTTTCTATAGTGAACTTGTTGAGTTAACGTAAATCAAGGTAAGTTTTTTATTTTTAGTTGTTTTTCACAATGAGATACCACTTTCTTTTCTTGGTACACATATGTGTACCTCCGGATTAAAAATTTGTTTTACATATACATTGAATATTTGTTAGCTTGGATATAGATGAACAGCAGATTGCGAATATGCACAACGATAGCGAATTTGATTTCTCGGGAGACAATAACGATGATGAGTACTTGCCTCCAGAAGTCATCCGAGCGCATCAGTCATCTGAAGAAGAGATGAAGAAGATTTGCAAAATTTGGGAAGATGCTGAAGATGAAGTTAAAAGTTCACCACGCATTTTTTGGAGGACAAAAGAAATGGCTAAATCTGGACCAGATATAAAGGATGATATCCTTATTTGCAAGGGTAGCTCTGATATAAACATCCCTTACTCTTTTTGGAATATTTGGGAGTAGACTTTTGGAAATTAGTGGCGGAACAACGTAATATATACTCGGCACAAAAGCAGGAGCTAAATTCAATCAAACTCGGCCAGCTGCTGTAAATACTTATATCTCCTGCATGGGTGGCATAGATTTATGCGATAAATTGGTAGGTTACTATTGAAGTTCAATGCGGACGAAAAAATGGCCCGTGAGAGTTTTCTGTCATTTCTTGGACCTAGTTGCTGTAAATTGCTGGGTAATGTACACGCCATAGATGAAAGACAATATTGTCTAATCTAACCTTCCTCAAAGACGAGGCGTGCGGTTGTGCCGCACCCACATCCAGAAATAAGGCTTGACAATGTTGGTCATCTACCGCACTTTGTAGAGAGCAAGTCTGCGTCAAAATGTCACTACCTAACTTGCTCTTCACGCTGTTGTACTATATGTATAAAATGCAATGTCGATTTATGTATTTTGAAAAATAACTGCTTTGAGCACTACCATAGCATTAAGTCTACTTTTACTCATTAGCTAATTATTTAAACCTGAAGTACACATATGTGCACCTCCTTTTCTGCCACTTTAAATAAAAAAATTAAAAAAATAATAAAAACAAATATTTTATTTACACCCCATAAGATAAAAGAAACAGTTGAAAAACCTTTTACTCAATCGGTTCACGTTCAGGTCTTAACAGGTTAAGATTGTTTTTAACCGACTTAAAAAAAGGAAGGAGGTTATACAATTCGGCTGAATGTTGCTTCTTTTTTATATTTGTGCTTCCAGAACTCAGTAATTTCTGATCCGATTTTGAAAATTTTTGGTAATATGATAGATTATGCTTACAGATTGGTCCCGTTTTAAAAACAGTTCATAATCTTAAAAATTAAAGGGTGTCCCCATACAACATACATATTCTGTAAAATTTAAAATGACTGCGTATTACTATAGCTCACAATAACAAAAATTTATACAAAAATAAATCTAAAAATTAAGGGGTGCCCCCATATTGATGAAAATTTGCTTATATTGGCATATCTTTTGAACCGTAATAGACAAACGCTTGCAAATTGAACAGAATGTCGATCGCTATGGCCGTTATAGTAACAAGTATTAATATTACAAATTATAAATTAAAGGGTGCGCCAAAAGTTCATTAAATTTGATGTATATGGTCATACTTTTGAACAGTTGTACCCAAACGCTTGAAATTTACAACGAACCTGTATTGCTAAGTACGCTATAACAACAGATATAAAATTTGGATTTGGAAGTTAAAGGGTGTTCCAATAGTTAATGTAATTTTGTGTATGTGAATAAACTTTTGAAACGTTATAAACAGAACGCTGAAACTTAAAAGGGACCTGTATTGCTAAATCCGCTATATCAACGAGTTTATAATTTGAATTTAGAAATTAAAGGGTGTCCCATAATTGATGAAGATTTACTTATATGAGCCTATCTTTTGAACCGTTATAGACAAACGCTTGCAAATTGGACAGAATGTCGATTGCTTTGGCCGTTATAATCACAAGTATTGATATTAAAAATCATATATTAAAGGGTGCGCCAATAGTTCATTTAATTTGATGTATATTGCCATACTTTTTAACAGTTATAGACAGACGCTTGAAATTTACAACGAACCTGTATTGGTAAGTCCGCTACAACAAGTATAAAATATGGATTTGGAAGTTAAAGGGTGTTCCAATAGTTGATGTAATTTCAAGTATGTGGCTGTACTTTTGAGTCGTTATTGGCAGAACGCTGAAACTTAAAAGGGACCTGTATTTCTAAGTCCGCTTTATCAATAAGTTTATAATTTGTATTTAGAAATTAAAGGGTGTCCCATAACTACTGTAGATTTACTTATATATAACCGTTAAAGACAGACGGTTGAAATTTACACAGAACTTGATTGCTAAATCTACTACAACAGCAAGTATATAATTAGAATTTGAAAGATAAAAGGGTGACCCTATAGTTGCTGTGATTTGATGTATATTGCCAAACTATTGAACAGTTGAACTAGTATAAAGTTTAAAGATATAAGTGTGTCCCAATAGTTAATGTAATCTAATTTATGTGGCCATATATTTGAACAGCAGCAGACATATGAAATCTGTTCTGAAATAGATTTTTTTTGCAAGAATTATTTTATTATTACTTTAACAGTTTAAAAATAAACTTACAGGTTCGTTGTAAACTTCGTAAGCATTTTCATTTCATTTTTGAGCATTTCCTTCACAAAGAGATTTATCCTTGACCTGACGTAGGGCCACTTTCCTTCGCCTCAAGAGAGGGATGAGAGTTGGAGTTTATATTGAGGAATTTTTTATAAAAATGAGTTTCAGACTCTCAAATGACTGTAGTGTCTAACAGGCAAAAGCATCTGCTATCAAAAGAGCGGCGTGCTGGTTAAGGTACCATAGCATATCTACTAGAGCTATATTTTCTGTGCCGTGGATCCCTGAACCCTGAACGGAATGCCAGAGGATTCAACAGCCACCCTTAAATTGGTGAGGGGACCAACCTCGACAATCATGTTGCTAACGAACTGGCGAAAAAGGGGATAATGCTTAAAGAAGGTACCGTTGGTACCTTCTGTAGCACACCCCCTCTCCTTGCGGACAGCAAGACGCTGCTATCTACACTCTAGCTTAGGTCAGATGGTTTAACGACTCGAAATGCTCCACTGCTAGAATAATCTGGCTTCCTTGGGATCGGGGCAAGGGGTCTATTGCACGACTTGATGGCTACGGTAACTAGGCAATGCCTGTTCGGTACCCATGGTAGGGGCTCCCGTTTAATTACTTTTGAAGAAGTTGTCTGGACAAGAAAAAGACGTTCAAATACTTTCTCTATCTGTACCCTGTGCTAGGATACATACTACTTAGGAACCTCGGTCAATGGTATTATCTTTCTTTTTATACCCTTAAGCACAAAAAGTGCAAAAAGGTTATGTATAAGTTTGTCATTCCGTGTGTAATTTCTAGAATATCCATTTCCGATCAAATAAAGTATATATATTCTGACTTCTTATGCATAGCGAAGTCGATTGAGTGATGTCCATCTGCCCGTCTGTGTTAAATAAATAAATATGTCAATCGATCAGATAGTGTCGAAAGAGGTGCTATTGGAAATCAGCATGATCGGTTCATGTCCTTCGACGCAGCAGGCAAAACACCACGCATACTTCTAATTTGTATAATGTCATTTGGAACAATAAAGTAAATCCAAACAAAAAAATAAATATATGGGGCGGTAGAGAAATAAATATTTTCCGAGTTACGGGGCTCTGAAAATTTCAAATTTTTTGAAATATCAATATGAGTATCGTTTTAAAGCTTTTGAAGAAATCTTTAAGAAAATACTATAATTTTTAAAAAAGGCTTAAGAGCCGATGTGATTAATATGAAAAATTATACATATATATGCAGTACCAAATTGTTTTTATACATATGTATTTGAATTCTCTGTCACTCAATATTTTTTTTTTAATAGAATTACTTCACTAAACTAGATTTACATAGATGGTGAAGGGTATATAAGATTCAGCATAGCCGAATATAACACTCTGTTTCTTCTAACGTAGGCGACACAAAGTGAGGAAAAAACGGACCAAGTGGAACCATTGCCCAATTTGGAAACGTTTGTCTATAACGTTTTAAAAGATAGGCCCATATAAGTAAAATTACACCAATTACGGGTTACCATTTCATTTCTAAATTCAAATTATAAACTCGTTGATATAGTGGGCTTAGCAACACAGGTCTATAACGGTTTAAAAGTTGGGCCACATACTTGAAATTACATTAACTATTGGGACACTTCCAAAACCAAACTTGTTGTTAGGCGGACTTAGCAATACAGGTTCGTTGTAAATTTCAAGCTTATGTCTATAACTGTTAAAAAGTATGGCCATATACATCAAATTTAAGGAATTATTGGCGCACCCTTTAATTTATTTATTTACAATATACTCCAAAAAATAAATTTAAAAAAGTATATAAAAAGGCACCGGGTAGCAAGAACAGGAAAAAAAAAACGTTAACAAAGCAAATTTGAAAAATACCTAATGATTTCAGAAAATAATTAATAAAATGTAAAATTAAAAAAACAAAATTATACATCTTCAATTCTGTGTTTCTGCAAACAATTTTTTATGGATACTAGATAATTGTTCGCAGTAAAATCAATAATTTTTTCCAAGGACTCGTATAGTTTGGATACTTCACACTCAGTTAAAATATGTGCAACTGAAAGAGTAACATCAAAGAAAGTGCACTTAGCCTGTTCCACGCCAGTATAGTAGTGTTTAGTACTAAACTTAGCTTTCCCAACTCGAAGACGACTTAGCATAACACAATCTCTTCTTGTCATATTGATATTATATTTAGGCCTTACAGGAAAAGAATGATGTCGTCTTTGCGATGCTCTGAATTTACTGTAAATTTCTTTTGGTATACTAGGGACTTCCGTAACATGTAAAATATTTTGTGCTTCCTTGGCTGCTGCATCAGCGCATTCATTTTCAGCTATACCAATGTGAGAAGGCACCGATAAAATGAGTACTTGTTTGGCAATGCCCGAATATAGCTTTATATTCTAAGGTGATTTTTAGTTAAATCCCTAATTGCACTAAGGCTATCAGTGCAAATAAGAGATTTGCAGTGCTTTGTAGTGGCAAGGGAAATTGCTGCCTTAATAGCAGCTAGCTCTGCTGGAAAAATACCAACGTCATTTGGTAAACGTGCTTTTAGAATTGTATCAAATTGGGTTAAACTTTTTTGTTCAAAAACTGCAACTGTAGTAACCCCGTTCTGAAAAGAACCATCCGTATAACATACAACTTCTGGACTAAAAGATGAAATTTTTTCTTGCAAACTTTTTTTTTGAAGACTAGAGGATTAATGTTATTTTTGAGGTACAAACATAAGCTGGAGTCTATTATTGCAAAGTTATTGCCTTAATCAAAAGGCTGACAATTTGCGGAATAGCAGATTGGGAGCAATTATTTTGATGGTCATAATGAGTCCAAAATTTATCATGAAGCCCATCACTTGAAATTGTAAAAGATCTTGATGCCCAACTAGCTGCGCTTGTTTTCAAAATATACTGAAAATTTCGATATCGTGCCTCAAATCGACGTAACTCCAAGGGCGTTGCTCTTAATAAACCTGATGCTGTTCGAAAACAATTGTTTATAGCACTTTCTAACTTATTCACGTTCCTTCTTGATGTCCAGCCGTAAATTTTGATACCATGTATCAGAACACCAATAACCAAAGATCGGCAGATTTCAAGGGCAGTATTAATATGAGGACCCTTCGAACGAGAGCAAATCAGCTTAAGAAGATTGTTTATTTTGCTTAATTTTGAGGAAAGGAATCTCACGTGTTCATTCTATAATAAATTCTTTGTAAACAAAATGCCTAGTATTCTCATTTGGTTGGTAATATAAATTTCGAAACTTCTAATGTTTATTGCGTTAGTACAGCAAACTCTTTTTCGACAAACATGTAGAACTTCCGCTTTGCTTGCCGGTATCACAGCTGTGTAAAGTTTGGTCTAAGTTGTTTAGAATATTACAAGCGTCTTCATGGTTTCCGGAAGCAATTACAAAAATATCAGCAAAAATGCCAGCATAGTCAATCCCAGAAATATTATTGATAGCCTTTGCTAAAGAATTAACATAAACCGTGAATAATAAAACAGATAGAGCACATCCCTGCGGGATACCATTGTCCAGGGAAGAACTAGAGGAAAAATAACCATCCACTTTGACTATAACTTTGAGATGAATAAGAAATTATCTTAATAGCTCTAATATGCATTTAGGAATTCCCCACTCATTTAATTCCAAAACTATGTAAGTAAGAACAACCCTGTCCAAAGCCTTTTCAATGTCTTCGGAAATTACTAAGCTATGAGTACGTCATTTAAGGTTTAACCTTAATGTGTCATCCAACTCATGACATATACTGTGCACACCATGCCTTGGAATAAAAGCATGTTGACTTTTTGAAAGTTTGTCAATTGTAAATTTCCAGAATGTTTTAGCCAAAATTTTTTCCAAAATTGTATAGAGAACAGGCAGTAATGATATAGGCCGGGTAACCTTCTAGCTGACTGTGGTCCTTTTCATGCTTAGGTATAGGTGTTAAAATTGCAATCTTCCCATCATGAGGATAAATTCCGTTGGCTAGTATATTGCTATATAGCTTGCAAAGGCGATATTTTAAATCAACTGGAGCCATTTTAACCATAGAATATGTTATTTTATCCCGAGCTGGAGTGGCACCGTTTAAATTTTTCATAACGTGATCATGCCATCGTATTAAACTGATCTTCTGGCTACGATAAATTTTTGATGTCAAGATTTCTCTTTGACAATAGAATTTGTGCATCAAGCGCAGAGTCCGAACTTATTGAAGTCCAAAACTCGGCAAATTTGTCAGCAATTTGCTTAGGATGCGATATATTACTATTGTTGATACAAAAGGTTGGGAAAGACGTTATCCTATCTGTTCTTAAGTTGTTTACCTTGTTCCATAAGTGCCGAACGTCCATCGTTGGATTTATAGAATTCACGCTTTTTATCAATTTTACATTCTCTTATTACCTTAGCACTAGACCTCCTGTATTTCAACAAGTTTGCTTGATTACGATATCTTTGAAAAATTTTCCAGGCCTGCTGTTTTCGACTTATCAACTTAGAAATGGTAGAATTAAACCACACCGGATTGTTTCTATTGTTTGGTGCCCTACTCTCATTTGCAGCTTTTCTTAAAAGCCGTTTTATTTGCGCTGCCTCCTTATTAATATTAGAAGAAATTGGAAATATATCATTAAATTTACATACATTCTTTTTATAAAGCAACCAATTGGCTTTTTTGTCATTAAAACGAGATATGAATTGTTTTTATATGCTTCAGCAATATTTGTAATCTTAATAGGAAAGTGGTCACTTACTTCTGGCAACGATAAGCAACACCATTTAAGCGACGGCGCAAGGTCCGTACTGGCCATTGTGACGTCAACCGCTGTAAGCGTATTTCGAGTATTAAGTAATGTTGGTGAACCGTCACACAGTGTCGCCCGTAGAGCAAACGAGGTTGCAAAAACCAAAATTTTTATGAGCGCCCACGAAGTTTTGAATAAACCCATGTTATAGAAAACTTTTCAACGATTTCAAATATACCACTCTTAATAATATCACATTTTTAGTTTAGAAGTTATAACCGTTCAAAAGTGAACGACTTTCGTTTTTCAAAAAAAAAAAACACAATTTTTAGTCAATTTGTTGCGATTTCAGGTATAATATCACGAAAAATAGGTAACGAATCGCCATATTTTTTGTTTGTATTGATTGATGTATTTATTAAATGTATAATGATAAAAAAAATTACCTGTTTGCTTTGTGTTTCTCCTGGTAAATCACTATTTAAAAACTATCCGTTTTTTCACTATTTTTCAACTTTGACGGAAAATAAAAAAATCTATACTTTTCTATATTTGCCATATTTGCAAAACCTGTTCTTTGATTATTTCTTTACATAATTCAAAAGGTTTTATCTGCCCGTACGTGCCCGTTTGGCTTCTAGAGGTAAAAAAGGTTAAAAAGACATGGTTGCAGAAATTGTATGGCGTTCATCCCTTATATGTTTTGATTGACAGTAATTTTTTTTTAGTAGTAAATTTTTGTTTAAATTTTTTTTTGTAGCAGTAAATTTTTAGGCATGGTAGCATAAACCTATATATTGCAAAATAAGCACAATGCCTGGATTAGTCTACGACTCAAAGTTGGCCCAACAATTACTGAAACCATTAAAGAATTTAAGTACTGAAAACATGGCGTTGAACAATTTAAAATTATTTGAATTGTGTAGAAAGTCAACCACACCAAAGTTTTTCACGGAAGCTGCTTTAGAAGAACTTGATAGCTTATACGGAAATATTGAGAGAAGCGAAATTATAAAAAATAATGTTTATCTGATATATGCAAATATTAAGGCAAAATGGGTTAAATCTAATCGAACCATTCAGAACTTCAACTCCAAATACGAGGACTGGCTTAATGAAGACAATATCCTGGCTATAATGGCAGTAGATAAGCCCATCACATCAACCAGAGGAGCAAAAGGAAGGCCAAAAAAAGTATTGAGGAGTGTTCAATTTTCACAAGAAAGAGGAAACTTGCCGATGCCACCAATGACTTGACCACGAAGCATTTATCGGACGCGCTAGCTATTAAATATACAAAGGATAGTGAAAGAGTTAGGTCTCAGATAACCAAATCTGTTGCTGATATAAGCCCACTGCGACTAAAAAGGATTAAGAAAAGCATGCCCACGCCCACAAACGCACACATTAAAAAGTATGGTTCCGAAGAAACCTTGGCCTTGTTTATGGACTTAGAACTTTCCAAAGAGAAATATGAGAAACTACGGGCATCTTTAACGCGACACGGCGCTGACGTTTTACCTGGATACAAGCATATTACGAAAGCCAAAATAAATTCTCGACCACTGCATACGGAGTTTACGGAAGTCTCTGCGAAAGCCAATCTGCAGGACCTCATGGGCCATACAGTGAAAAGGTTTGTTGGAGAGTCTTCCTGAAAATGAGGTGAAAATTCTTCCTGAGAAGTTGACATTGATCAGCAAATGGGGCTGCGATGGATCATCCGGACAAAGCGTTTATAAGCAAAGGATATCTTCTGATGACGCTACAATATCGGACGGAAATATGTTTATGGCATCTGTTGTTCCTTTGCGGCTAAAATCTGATGTTTCTCTACACTGGAAAAATCCACGTCCGTCATCAGTGCATTATTGCCGACCAATAATGTTTCAGTTTGCAAGGGAATCGGCAGAACTCATAAGGACCACGGTGAAGGACATTGAAGAACAAATAAGCAAGATTAAGCCTACAAAGCTGCAAATTGGAGAAGGAAAATATATTGAATGCAATTACGAGTTCCACCTGAACATTGTTGACGGAAAAGTCGTAAACGAACTGACAGGAACAAAATCAACAATGTCATGCCCGATTTGCAAAAAGAGTCAGAAGAACTTTGGTAATTTAAACGATTCTACAAATGAAGAGAATTACGAATATGGAATGTCACCATTGCACGCAAGGATTAGGAGGAAAACTTCGATGAAAATACATCAATAAAGGATAAGGAAAAGATCCGAAAGAAGAAAATACAGGATGCTTTTTTTAAACAAGTTGGAATAAAAGTAGACTGTCCCAAGCACGGATATGGTAACTTAAACGATGGAAACACTTCTAGGAGATTTTTTGAAAATGATGAGGCAGTAACTAAAATCACTAGAATTGATAATCAAATCGTGAAAAGATTGGGAACGATCTTGGATGTTTTAAACTGCAAAGAAAATGTCAATTCTACAAAAAATTGAGAATATGCGTCGAAAACTCCATCTCTTTTAGCAGAAATGTATCCACAGAAGAAGTTGACCCCAAAGATATAATTGAGTTCCAGTCTTTGCCAATTGGAGAGCTTTCTGAAGAAGCACAGGAGTCTCTTAACAAATTTTATAAAAAATATAGATTGCAGAACACATTCAAAACATCAAGGGAAAGGCAAAATGAGGACCTCTTCAACATGTTGGCAGCATTTTCCGATCCACTTATTTCTTCCCTGCGGCATGTGCCGCTAGAAAATAATTATAGTTTAGAAATGCTTAGTCTTTTAGATATACCTTCTCTTACGATTTGTGATGAATATTTTACAGAAAACTGAAAAAATTAATTTTAAAAAAATTATTTTTTTTTAATTTGTTGGGTAATAATTTAAAACATAAAACCCTAAAGAAAAAAAAATAAAATCTATTTAAAAATGTAAAAAAATTTTTTTTAGTTACCATAAAATTGATTTTTCTACTAATTTTAACTTTAATAACCCATAAGTAGGCCCCTACAAAGCGTAGCCCCCTTTCTAAACGCTCATTTCATAGGCTGAACAGTTTTCTATCATATGCTGTTTAAACTTTTTAATTATCTTATTCGGTTCAAAAGATATGATTTTTGCAACGGAAAAACTCAAATGGCGCCACTGTGCGTCATTTAAAACTATGAAGCCCTTATCATCAGCAAAATCCTCCAAAATTTTTCCACTTTTAGAGTTTGTGTTTGAACCCCATAAAGTATTTTGCGAATTAAGGTCCCCCAGCAAAAGATGATAAACACCATTGGCCAGAGAAATATTTTCAACCATAGAAGACGTTAATATTAAATCACATTCTTTATATATATTAGTTATATGCACTTCTGTGTTATGCTTAATAACTATAATTTGATAAAGTAGATCATCACTGGATTTTATATGATGTGTGACGTTTATGTTATTTTTAACAAATAGTGCAATACCAGATTTAGCCTATAAAAAGTCTTTGTTGTGATGAAATACCCTGTAACATGGCAAATGTAACAGGTGCTTGTTTTTGTTTATTAGGTGGGTATCCTGTTATTTATGAATTCTTGAATATTCCACTGAAAGAGAGAAATATTAAATCCATTATCCATGATTGACTGTGGTGTTTATTCTTTGTCACTAACTATTGATGACGGTGTTATCTCACCACTTAAACTTCTGGAAATAGGCCTTGGTGGTGTAGTCAAACCTAGACCTTCCTTTATGTCATGTTGAATCATCTCTTCCGATGAGCTTTCATTAAAATCCATTTTAGAGTTTTTCGAAATATTGTCATCACAGAAGAAAACATCATCTTCATCATTGGCCATTGTATTGAATATTGTTGTAGTGTTGAGTTGTTGCTCTGAAGGGACGATTGACAAGGACAAAGAAATTAAATTATCTTGAGAAGCTGTTATTTTTGTAGTCATTTGCTTAGTTGCTGGATTAAATTTATAGTCGTTGTTGAGGCTGGTTGATGGCTTTATATTTTTACTGTAGGAAGTTGGTGTTTTTGTGGAATTAATAGTAGGAACTACTTTAGTTTGTTCAGAATTAAAAACATGTTCTGTTGTTGCACAATCTTTGTTGTTATGATTAGAGATTGTTGTTAATAATTGATTACTATCCATTTGCTCTTGCTCGGTTAAAACTTGTGCATAGTACGAGGTTTTTGAGTTTTTTTAAGAGAAGGCTTAAGGGTGTTAAGTGTAGGATTACTATTATAAATTTCCCAAGCTTCACGAGTAGTACAACTTTTTGAAATTCTTAAATAATTAACCGACTTATGTTTCCAAAATGATGGAAAATTTGAATCATAAGATGAATGAGAGTCAAGTTGACAATTAACACAATATTTTCTAGTACAAGGGTTATGAGTATTATGACATTGCGTCGTTTTTTGGTATGGCCTAGCTTCTGACAATTTTGGCACTTAATAGGATTCGGTATATACTCATCGACAGGAACTCTCTCCTATCCAAGTTTAAGCGTGTCTGGACGATACAAGAGGTCAAATATTAAAATTGCTGCACCAGTTGGCTTGATTTCTTTTCCATCAGGTTTCATGATTTTACGAACTTCAACAACTTTTTGAGATCTGAGCGAGTCTAGTAATTCCTCTTCTGAGATATCTCGAAAATATACGTCCTTAGATGGTATTTAGGGTTTTGTGAAGGGTGAACTTTACTGGAATATAATCCACAAAGTATGCTTTTAGATATAATTGAGCAATTTTTTTGTTTAGAACTTTGATAAGGAGGTCCCACTTCTAATTTCCGTGACTTCCAAGCGATCTTTACTGATAAAATTAAGACATCTTTTAACTTGAAAAACGCTATATGATGCCAAGGAAAGAACTACAACATCAGGCTTTGTTAATGTAGCAGACGCAACTAAATATCGGGGTAGATGTTGTTCATTTAAAGAACTTCATATAAAGCATAAATTCATCAGGACGCGGACGTTAATTTCTTATTTTGCATTTGCCGGAATCAAGTTCCCTGAACCGGTTATAATTTAGGGGTTGAACCCCATTCATGTTGTTATATTCACAGTGGCTCACAGCTTATTTTATGCACTGCATAAGTCAATTTTTTAAGTCCTGTAACAATAAAACCAGTAGAAAATAAAAAAAAACAAATTGATATCATTTAATAGAGAAAAGGGCTTAACTTAACAAGAAAACTTCAATTATTTTAAAAGTTAACATTTAAATATCCTAAAAGTAAAAAAATAAAAATTCTATTAGGCCATTTTTGCTTGAAAACTCATGTTGCCTTATGTTTCTTCCAAAATGGACCATGGATTTTTAATGATATTGAGGCTTGGTGACTGAGGTGGCGAAATCATCAAGTGCGGGCAGTTATAAATTGACCAAGACTTTGCAATTTCCGATTTGTGTTTCGGATCGTTATCCTGATAAAATCGAAAGTTTGATCATATACCAAGATTCTCTGCATTCTGCAACAAATTGTCCTTTAAAATTTGAAGATGCTTATTTTTGTCGATGGTTGTTTCCATAAATTTTAAACTCCCAGTACCAGCAGTAGACATACAGGGCTAAATCATGACGCCACCACCACCATGCTTAACTGTTGCCTTCAAACATTCTTTATTAATCTCGGTGTTAGGTTTTCGCAATACGTAGGACTTACCATCCGAGCGGAATTTATTAAATTTCGATTCATTGGTTAAGATAACTGCATTCCAAATCGATACGTCCTTGGAATCGTGTTCTGTAGTGAAATTTAGCCTGCATATTTGGTTTTGGCGCTGATGAAAGGCTTCTTACGTGCAACACGACCATTAAATCATGGTAACGAAGAACACACCGAAAAGTTTTGTTGCAGCATTGTTTGCCCAAGTCATATTGAATATTATAGTCAGTTTGGGGAGCTGAGAGCCCTACATTTGCTTTAATTTTTCTCACAATATAACGCTCATCATGTTTATTAAAAATTTTATTTGGTGCTTCTCTACATTTGTTAATTAAACGGTTTTCACGAACGAAGCACTCGATAATTTTTTGCGACGTCTAAGTTTTTTTAATTATCATTTCAACTATTTTCCGCTGGGAGTGACCGTTTTTAAAATGATTTACTACCAATTCTCTCCGTAATAATGTTGTGCGTGAACCCATTTTAAATATTATAGAAATTAACAAAATTACTGACAAAAATATGACCATAAATTAAGTGCCAATCATATCGAAAAGTAAAATAAAGTAAAATAAAAAACAAATTTCCGCTGGACAACGCATTTTGAAAGTTTCGTTACCAAAAGAAGTAAATGCATAAAAAAGCTGTAAGATGAAAAAAGCTGTATATTTTACTTTTCTTGTTTTTAATCATGTTAATATTCATTTTTTAAATAAATAAAGTTTTCTTGTTAAACTAGACCCTTTCTCTATTTAATGATACCGATTTGTTTTTTTTTAATTTCTACTGGTATTATTGTCATAGGACTTAAAAGATAATATTGTGCAGTGCATAAAATAAGCTGTGGGCCACTGTATATTAATTTAAAAGCTTATTATATAACACTGACCAGAACACAAAACCAAGGAACATTATTAAAATAAAACAATAAATCAATTATTAAAAAAAAAACAAAAAAATTAACTAAAATTATTTTATTGACAATAAAACACAACACACTCGGAAAAAATTCAAAACAATCCCTTTAATTTATAATTTTTAATATTAATACTTGTAACTATAACGGCTATAGCAATCGACATTCTGTCTAATTAGCAAGCTGTTGTCTATGCCGGTTCAAAAGACAGGCCCCTATAATTTTTAAATTTATTTTTGTATTACTTTTTGCTATCGGGAGCTATAGTAATACGCAGTCACTTAAAGTTTAAAAGAAGTGCCCTTTTGAGTTTATAATACACTTAAAAAACATGTATCTTGTATGGAGACCCCCTTTTTTAAGATTATGAACTGTTTTTAAAACGGGACCAATATGTAAGCATAATCTATCAAATTATAAAAAATTTTCAAAATCGGATCAGAAATGACTAAGTTCTGGAGGCACAAACATAAAAAAGCAACATTCAGCCGAATTGTATAACCTCCTTCCTTTTTAGAAGTCGGTAAAAAAGGCGAACGATCGCTGAAAGATCAATCACAGTTCAGAAATGACAGAGTTTTGCAAGTTCTAACATAAAAAAGCAACATTCAGTCAAATTGATATCCTCCTTCTTTTTTGATATCGGTTTAAAAGAAGAGACAATTGCTCAACAGGATAAATTATTTACTTTCTATTACAAAACTTACATATTCTCTCGGCAATAAATAAACCACACGGTCAATTTTTTCTACTCTTACACATATCGATTTGCCGTCAGCTGTGCGACCGAATAGAAAAACTTCCCCAGGACGACGAACAGGATCTTCCCATGCTTCCCAATACCAGAACCGTAAGTTTTCTGTACCATCGGCCTCAGAAGTCACAGTAGTTGAGGTGTTTAGTTCTTCTTCAAAATTCTCCATTTGACAAATATTTTCCCAATTGCTTAGCAAATTTTGTATATCATCTTCCTGTTCAATGGGAGATGACTTTTTAGTTGAAGCTTTTGTAGCAGCATGTTTAACTGGAGATTTAGCTTTATTAGGTGCCGACGTAGAGGATAAACTTTTTTCCAATTCAAATTGATTTTCATCCTCTTGCAAACAACTGAAATCCAGATCATCATCAGGTATAGCCCATTTATCTAAAGAACTGGTTTCATTGACGTTTGTCGAATTATCCTTAGATGTATGTAAACAACTATTTGTTACAATACTTTCATTGCTTGCCGTTTCTTTTTTTATATCTGGCGGCTTAGCTTCAATAATCTTGGTTTTTACACTAGGTGTCGATTTTAATATATCATCCAATAACTCATCATCACTGTTTTGGTTTTCCTTGTCAGTTTCTTTCATTTTGATGTTATTCATAAAATTTTGCATATATTCTTTGGCTACAACAGTGTTTGATTTCTTCACAGAGTTGCTTATAATTCTAGCTGGTGCAATAACTTTGTCGAATTTTTCAACTTCAACGGTTGTAGACGAAGTATTACATTCTTTGGATTTATCCTGTAATTCACCCAATATATCAGCCAAAATATCATCATCTTTTATAGAAGTTGCTGGGGTTTTCTTAGGTACTGCATTGCTAAAAAGATTACGTATTGAACCTTTGCCTTTTACAGGTTTATCACTATCGCGGGGACGCTTTTTGGCCACCTTTTTGGAGTTTTTACTAGATGATTGGGCGTAATCGTCATCTGAATATTCATCTTCATCTTCAAAGAAATCACGACCATCTTCCGCATAACCAGTACCGTCTAAAAACAAAGCAAAAACAAACTTAAAATCTTGTTTCATTAATTGTAAGAAACTTACCATCTTCTATCCAATCATCACCATATAACTGTTTGGCTTTTTTTGCATACTCTCGTTCATCAACAATTTCATAAACACTATCAACTTCTTCGGTAATTTCATATTTGTGTTTACTTCCCTTTAATTGCTTAAGTTTTTCCAAAGCAGCAAAGCGTCCAGCTTTATCAACTCTTTGTCGTTTGACACGGGGCTCACCTATAGGATATAGAAAATTTATTTTAGCCTTATTTTCGTTAATAACGAGTTAAATTACTTGAATCTGTCATATTTGGACAGCTTTAGTAACTGATTAAAAGTTGTACAAGGAAAATTAAACAGTAAGACCGCTTGCAAAATATCAGTGAACAATACTTTTTAGAGTAAACTTGGCGGGAAGAATAAAATAATAGAAAAATAATGTGAAACAACTCTGTCATTACATATTGTACGTAAAGAACAAAGTGAAATGAAACATAGCCAGCTGTTAATATTCACAGCGGTGTATTCCAAGGCACATTGATTCAATTTTCCTTGCGTATGTGTAAAAAAGATATCGTTGTATTTGGAATTGCAGCCAAGTGAATAAGAGGCACTAAGAAGTATTCCCAAGGCACATTAATATTAAAGGTAATAGCAGTTCTAAAACAACTACAACAATAAGTGAAAACATGTATTCTGTTTTCGTAAAATATATTTTGTCAAGTCAACTGACACACAGTGGTTTGGAAACAATTTGTTTTAAACTATTTTAAAGACAAACTATAGCAAATACGAATAAAAGAAAAATTAGGTCAACAATTACAACGGTTTTCCCTGCAGCCCTTTCCAACATTGCCAATTATGGAACAAAATTTTAAAATTATTGTTAAATTCCTTGAGTTCAAAGCACCGATTAAAAAAGGTAAACGGTTCGTCTCTAAATTTTGGCTAAATACGCCAAAAAGGATTTGACTGCCCCGTAATTAAGTAAGGTAGGGTAGCCTATTTTGTACGCAAGAGAAGAAATCGAACTATGAGAAATTTCAAACTTTTTTGACAGAGTTGCAAAATCGGAGTATTTTTGTTGTTCATAACAAAAATGTAAACAAAATTTAAAAAAAAGCGTAAGTAAACGCGGTCACAATTCGTCAAATTTTAATGCATTGCAAAATAAAAATTTAATTAAGAAGCTTCAAGCAAAGACTATAAATATACTAACATGTTTCACTGCCGTACATTCTACACAGAGTTGCCACACAAGAAATTGACTTCCTACCAATAATTTTCAAAAATCCTACCAAAATCGTTCACAGCCTACCAAAAATTTAAAAATGCATTTCTTGCACATAAACTCTGTTATACTCATTTGGTTTTTTTCCGTAATTGTTGAGATGGAAGTTTATCTTTTTAGAATGAACACCCATCCCTTTCCTGAAGCCAATCAAATTCGCTCAACCATTCGGTTCTAAATTTTCTTTTGACTGTTTCTTTACAATGATCACTAAAAGTATTATATTATTTAAAAACGTTTTAAAACAAAAATTTTAAGAGTGGTTTTACCTGGTTGATGGTATGTCGTCTTCTGAAAATAAACCTTCACTCAAAAATATTGTTAATTTCAATTTCATAATATTGTTCGGATTTCTTAAGCCATGGTTATAGCTTTAATCATCTCTATGCAAAAAGCAGAGATGTTTTTTATTTCACCTAAGATAGTTTTTGAAAACAGTGGTAACACTATTCAAAGTTATTGTTTATTTAATTCAAAGTTACATTTTTTTTTTAATTATATGTACTGAATTTCTAAGGAGAAAAATTTACTATTACTATTTACTATTGCTACAGGAGGAAATCCTACCAAAAATTTAAAAAAAATGCAACAAACCAACCAAACTACCAAACCGTTTTTTAGAGTCGAAAAACTACCAAGTTTGGTCCGATTGGACCAGAGCGGCAACGCTGATTCTACATCCAGTGCATATTTTGTCGATGGACGTACTGCTACTGCCACTTTAAGAGTAAAATCACAAAGAGAGATTATTATTCTCAGCAAACTTGTTACTCTCATCTCACATTAATTCATTTGTATATACGTGCATACGAATGTGTATATATTTACATTATAAAATATTCAACGTAAACCAATGTTACCGATTATGTATTTGTATGGTAACAATATGTGTTTTGTTGTTGTATAAGAGAAATAACATCGATTTACACCGAATATTAAATTCATTTATTATCAATATTCAAATTTATTCTTCGGAACCTTTTCGATTTTAATTTACTTTACTTTTTTAGTTACTGAATGTTTGCTGTATTTTTGTATACTGTCTTTTTGTTTCTGTCTTTTTCTTTTATTGATTCAATAGAGTTCTTATTTAATCAATTTGGCTTTTGATATAAGACTTTTAAGTTTTCTATACAAAATTTGGGTAAAATCCACTAATGAGCTAAAATAGCAGTAGTGAAATGGCCATATGAATATACTTTCTACGCAGTAATATTTTTAATTTCTACTTTTAAATAAAAAATGTTTCATGAGAATATCATGAAATATTTATATTTGAAGCAATCAAGCACGAATAAAGTAAATTAAATTCATTTATTATCTAAATTTAATTACTACATACATATAAACTAAATACCACAATTATTAACATTAATGAATTTGTTTCAATAACATTTATTTTATTAACATTTATCACTATTCTAAGAAGAATACTAGTTTAGCGTCTCAGTTGTAGTGAACATAATGCTTCAATCTTATATATAAAAATGGTGTAAAAAATGTATAGTAATTCATAAAATGAGAACAGCTGTGCCGCTTACTGTAACATTTTTTTTTCAGTTGTTCGTATTTTCAAGTAGAAGGTTTTTACGGAAGAAAATATTTGAAAATCCCTCCAGAAAAGTCGGAAAATTGAAAAAATCAAAAAATTGGTGATTTTAATCATTTGCTCGGGATAATTAGCACAATATTTTTTAAAGATAATAAAAGTAATTTAAAATTCCCGTAATTTAATATTAATTATTAACTTGCAAGTGCCCATATGAAAGGCATAAATAAATTATCGTGGTGTGTTGTGATATTTCATTTGTTGTCTTAATTTTCTTTTTCATCATCTTTTAAATGGATAGAAGAGCCGAAAAAAAGTCAGCCTTATAGAGTATATAAAGAAAAATATAATCAGGTGGCAAATTACGACACTCGATATCGATCGATATTTCAATAGAGTTTAAATGTAAATTTCGATCGATATCGAATGCCGTAATTTGCCCCCAGTGTTGATAATTGTTGTTTTTGCTTAAACTTTGATTTTTGTATTTACTTTATTGTTTGAACAATAAATTTTAGTTTATTAAAAATGTTTGTGAGAAGTTTCCTGAAGAGCTAAGTAAACGGTAGCGAAATAGCCATCAAGAAGTGCTTTTACCTTCAATAATCAAAATCGGTGATTTTAATAATTTGTTTGGAATAATAATATTTTAAAGATTAAAATTAATTTTTTTTGTACGAAATTATTTCCCAATTGCTTTCCAAATGAAAAATAGAAAGTTCTTGGTGTAAAACATGGAAAATAGCGAAAATGCGATATTTCAACGATTTTCTTGCTATTAATGCAGAATAATAGATATAATTAAACCTTGACAAATTCTGACATATACATCGGAAATGTATATCCGTTCTAAGAACTCTAAAACACGCATAAAGGTCTTGTAAATACTATTTTGTTAAAACAGCAGCTAAAAACATAAAAAATATATTACGAAGCAATGAGTGTAAAGTAATAAGTACTGGGAAAGTCTAAATTTTAAGGCGCCAGTAATTTATTTTGTTTGGAAATTTTAATTTATAAATTTAGCTATTAAATTCATATTGAGGTTTATATATATTATACCTATATGCAGGTTAAATAAACTTAACAAAAAATTTAATAATAAATATACATAAATAAGTGCCTTATTTTATTACCATTGTTTGAAATTTCTTAAAGAACATATTAAGTATCCACAAGAATAAATGCTAAAAAAATTACTACGTAATTTAGGGCATGATTAGTTCGGTGCGATTATGCATATTTTTAAAAATACACAAATAAAAATATATAGTTACCCTACAATAACAAGAGCAGTCATATAGTTTCGTTTTTAAGATTATTTTACAAACAATTTTTAAATAAGTAACTGCCATCCCTAAATTAGCGCGTAAGACGCAAAGCAATGAAATTCATAGCTTTTGCGCTAGAATGTCATCCCTAAATAAAAGCGTCAACTTTGTGTCTTTAACAGTAATGTTAACTAATTTTATTTTATAAAACCCGCTGTATAAAAATAAAAACAGAGATAAAACCGCTAGATTGCCTTAAAAATAACTAAATTGTCACTACTTTTCAGCCATAACAAAACAAAACAAACCAACAAGCAGCCAACTTCACTTCCTAACGCACTGTCAAAATTGGATTTTCCAATTGCTAAGCGTTGACGCCGTGCTATTTAGGGATGCTTCATACATTTTGTATGAACATGAGAAATTTTGACAGTTATCTTGCGCTTTACGCGCTAATTTAGGGATGGCAGTAAGAAAAATAGAATTCAGAAATAAAATTTTATGAAGCACATTCTTCTTTATACGAGTATATAGATATGAAAGTATGTATGTACGTTTCTATATGTAAAATGTGTGTTTTTGTCTCTCAATACTTTACTTTAACAAAACATTTCTTATGAACATCCACACACATTTTTAAACGCATGTGTGTATGAATCTGTCTTTTATTGTCTAATATTGTGCTCTCTTGAGTTTTGGTTGCGCTCACAGAAATTTCTTCGCTCTTATCTCTTACCCCCGCTACCGTGAAACTGCTCACAATTTTTGATTTTTTAAATGTTCAAAGTGCAACATCTTTATAAATTTATTGTCTTTGCTTCAAGCTTGTAGAATCTGATATTTTGGTTGTCACTTTTGCCATTTGAGAAATAAATGAGCTACGCCTAAGACATTTAGTCATTAAATGGAATGGCTTTTTAGTTATAAAATTCAAACTAAGATCCGTACATCGAAACGAATAATGCCAATCGATAATGCCTAAAAATACGCATCAAACGCGGTCCCAATTTTTTTTCTAAAAAACTCTCTGGAAAAGGTTATAGGGAAAAAAAAGGTTTCAAAATTGGAAGAAAAAAATTGTAAAATGTTTAAAATTAGTTTTTCATTCATTTCTAGAAAACAATTTCGTGCGCACATATCCCCCTACCTGTAACCGATATAGAACAAAAATACGAATAAAACGTGGTCATGTGGTGTTTTCTAAAAAACTTTCTGAAAAAAGTTGTAGGGTAGCAAACTTTTGAAAATTATAAAAAAAACGTTAAAACATATTAAATTTGTATTTTGTTCATTACTCGAAAACGAATTCACGAATACTTATCGCGCTACCTGCAATCGATAGAAGACAAAAGTTCGAATCAAACGTGGTCTTGGTTGTTTTCGAAAAAACTTTCTGAAAAAAGTTGTATGGTAGCGAAGTTTGGAAAATTATATAAAAAACGTTAAACATATTAAATTAGTATTTTGTTCATTACTCCAAAACGAATTCACGCGCACAAACGTGGTGTTAGTTGTTTTCTAAAAAAACTTTCTGGAAAAAGTTATAGGGTAGCAAACTGAAAATAAGAAAAAATCAAAATATATTGAATTAGTTTTTTATATGTTTTATACATACATTAAAACGAAAAACTTAGTCCCCTTTTACACACATCAAGTTTGACTCGTCAAGTCTTGAGCTTTTGGGAGAAAGAGGAGAAGAGAATAGAAAGAGGTACAAACCTGACCGTACCATCAAGTTTAAGAAAATTGTTGTTGTTAAAGTTGGCTGCAGAATAGAAGTTGCTGAAGTTGAAAGCAAACTTGATGAAAAAACTTGACGGCGTGTGTGAACACGAATGCAGGTTCAAAAGAAAATTAATTAAAAACTGATCAAGTAAACTTGATGTGTGTAAAAGAGGACTTACCAAATTGTTAGTTGTTTAAATATGCTTATTAAAAAACTGTTAATGCCGTGAATGTGAAAAAATCAAAGTATATAAGAATTATTGCTTTCAATAGCCGAATACCGAAAGGTATTATTAATTTTAAATAGATTAAATGCCTTAAATCATATATTGTTTGTTTGATGTAATCATTGAATACAAGAAATTTAATATGTTATAATTATTTGTTTTTTCAGTGTATGGTGAGTTCTGTAGTTTCTATTCCATTCATTAATATTTTGGTCTGGCATCGCAAATTTATTTTTTCATTTTAAAGAGCAAGTCGTACGTACACACTCTTGAAAAAACGTGCTCCCACGTAAACGGAAAAAAAGAAAATGCATAAAAACATGCTTAAATAGATGTAAACGACTTTTGGCGAAAAAACAGTGTTTTTAAATCAATGTTTGTAAAAAAACAGTACACTAACATAGCGTACTGTTAGACCAACACAAACTATAAATTTTTTTTATTGTTTATGAATCTGTACGCAAACAAAATACCGTACACAACGATTGAAGGCTGATGATCACAAATACTACGATAACGTACTGAACTTTATTTAAGGGTTATTTTTTTGTTTGTGTACTGATCTTAAGGAGTTCACTACGTAAAATGTAGTGTATTTTAGAGTATTTTTTAGTGAACTTTAGCGTATTTTTTAGTGAACTTTAGTGTTTTCTATAGTGATCTTGCTTGTAAATTATTTTTGTGTTCTTTTGAGAATTTTTAGTAGATTTTAGCGTACTTTTTAGTTATCTTTGAAATTTTTCATAGTGGTTTTGGTTGTAAAATTACAATTGAAAATTTAATAAATACAATTTTTTATTTTGTATTAAAAGAAGTTCTAAAGTTTATTTAATTTATATAGTATTAAATTTCAACATTTATTATGATTTATCGATGAAATTTGTTATTTAAAATAAAGTATATGTTAATAAATTGAATTTATAAATACTTTTTTTTTATAAAACAAATATAGAAAAAAGTAAAAATAAAAGTTAAATTTGATAATTGAAAAAAAAAAATATATTATAAATTGGTTGACAGATATTATTTTCGGTAATTTAAAATTTTTTGCAATGTAAAAATCAGTAAAAAAAAAAAAATACTGAATGACAAAGGTTTGGAAAAACCAACTGTCAATTTATGGAGTTTAAAATATTTAAAATGCTTTTACTGCAGCATAAAGAGTGTTAATACAAATAATTTTAGAAGCAGGTAAACATATTTTTACATCTGCTTAAAAAAATGTCTAAATTGTAAGAATTATTTCTTCAACTTAATGGAGTAGGTAGAGAACAGACGAACTTGAATCAGCTTTGTAATAATTTATTTTTGTTTTCATAAGTTGTTGGTTTGTTCAAAAAATTTTTATTTGCACGATTACAATTTGTGTGTTATTACTTCAATATAAACATTGTAATACAATTTAAGTTTTTTTTCTATTTTTTTTTTTAACAGTATTTAGTGTTCTTTACAGTATAGAGTATGTTTTACGTACCTTTTTTTGCACTTTCCGTAACAAATGAAAATTTATTAATACAATTTTTAATTTTGTATTTATAAAATTTGTTAAGAAAATTATCTTTTAATTAATATAAAACCAAAACTTTAAGATTAAATATAATCCAATAAATAAATCAGTTATTTAGGATTAGGTATTTGATAATAAAATGAATTTATAAACATCTTTATCATATGAAATGTAGAAATTAGTATCAAAATAAGGCTTAAATTATATCATTTTTTTTGAAAAACTGATAACTGGTGGAGAAGCATCCTAAAATTACTTTAGGTAATTTTAAATTGGATAAATTTTAAAATTAGTAAAAGATATTTTTGAATAGAAAGGGTTTAGAAAAACCAATTGTCAATTTATGCAGTATAAAATATGCAAAATGCTTTTGTTACAGCATAAAGACTGTTAATATCAAATATTTGTATGAGCAGTTAAACATATTTTTACATCTGCTTAAACATTCCCCATAAATAACTATGAAAACAAGCTCTAGTTTATCTAAAATTAAATTTTTTGCAGGTACCTAATAACTACAAACCCCATTAAAAAAGACTTCATTGGTATCGTGCATTCTAGGTAGGAAAAAATTTGTTTTGAGAACTTATTGGTTAGTCTTCTTACTAGAAGCTTGTTAGATTTATGTTAGTATAATTTCACACTTAATGAGAAAACAGAGAAAATGCTGAGCAATTTTTGCACGATTTATTCGATGAAAATAGTGGAGGTATTATAATATGCCACAATGGAAGTTGCAAAAACAAAATATTATGTAAACATACGGGAAATTTGGATAGACGCCTTAAACAATTTCATCATAATTTGTATTCAGACTATGTTGCAAAGAAAACTGCTTTAAGAACCAAAAACAAACATCGTTAACACGAAAATAATATCAAATCGCTTAAATCGAGATGATGTCGAATTAGCGATTGTGGAACTTTTTACAAAAAATGGACGCCCACTCCATATGGTGGATGATCACGCCTTTAAAATATTAGCAAAACCTGTTTTTGAAGCCTTGGATATAACTGTAAATGAACGCAATGTGTCTGATAGAATAATAACATTTTTTTAAAAAATTAAGTCTAATACGAGTATCATAGAAGATTTAAAAGAAAAAAAAACTAGTGTCATTAAAAATCGATGCAGCGACAAGACAAGATTTGAGTGTTCTTGGTATAAATGTGCAGTATATTAAAAATAAGTGTATATAAATCAGAACTTTGGCCATTAAAGAACTCAAATTAAGCCATACAAGTGAATATTTAAAAGGTATTATATTAGAAGTACTTCGAGAGTATGATATTAACATAAACCAAATTTTTTCAATTACCACTGATAATGGAGCGAACATGCTTAAGACAGTAAAAACTCTAAACACAAGTTTGGACGAATCGCTGGTGGATGAAGAAATTAATTATTTGAAGAACAAATAAATTGGACTTCTAGAGAAAGTAATATCGAAAGAAATTTTTCATTCTTTAATATAACTGGAATTCGATGTGGTGCACATACCTTGCAACTTTGTGTACATGACGTAATAAAAATACCTCACATTAAAAAAAGCTGGACAATGTTAGATCTTTTGTAAAAAAACTAAGAACTTAAACCTATTTAAACATTTTAAAATCAAGTAACTATAAAAAACCATTAATAGATTGTCCAACTAGATGGAACACCACTTTTGATATGCTTTAACGGCTATTAGAAGTTAAAAGTATTATAGAACCTTTAAGTAATGAAAACGGAAGTTTGCAACTCAGCACTGACGAATGGAAATTCGTAAAGGAATTTACGGAAGTTTTTAAATCAATTTACAATGCTACACTAAAACTGCAATTGGAGCAGCTTTGTTTTAGTGAGCTATACATAATTATAATAGATTTACTGATCCAAACGTTAAATCATCGAAAAGGCAAATTACTTAAAATAAAAGGGTTAATTCAAAGAAAGGTAAATATCCAAATATATATTTTTGGCATAATCCATCAAGTAATTTGCCTTTTCGATGATTTAACGTTTAACGACTTAATTTTTTTTAAAAATGTTATTATTCTATCAGACACATTGCATTCATTTACAGTTTTATCCAAGGCTTCAAGAACAGGTTTTGCTAATATTTTAAAGGCGTGATCATTCACCATATGCAGTGGGCGTCCATTTTTTGTAAAAAGTTCCACAATCGCTAATTCGACATCATCTCGATTTAAGCGATTTGATATTATTTTCGTGTTAACGATGTTTGTTTTTGGTTCTTAAAGCAGTTTTCTTTGCAACATAGTCTGAATACAAATTATGATGAAATTGTTTAAGGCGTCTATCCAAGTTTCCCGTATGTTTACATAATATTTTGTTTTTGCAACTTCCATTGTGGCATATTATAATACCTCCACTATTTTCATCGAATAAATCGTGCAAAAATTGCTCAGCATTTTCTCTGTTTTCTCATTAAGTGTGAAATTATACTAACATAAATCTAACAAGCTTCTAGTAAGAAGACTAACCAATAAGTTCTCAAAACAAATTTTTTCCTACCTAGAATGCACGATAACAATGAAGTCTTTTTTAATGGGGTTTGTAGTTATTAGGTACCTGCAAAAAATTTAATTTTAGATAAACTAGAGCTTGTTTTCATAGTTATTTATGGGGAATGTTTAAGCAGATGTAAAAATATGTTTAACTGCTCATACAAATATTTGATATTAACAGTCTTTATGCTGTAACAAAAGCATTTTGCATATTTTATACTGCATAAATTGACAATTGGTTTTTCCAAACCCTTTCTATTCAAAAATATCTTTTACTAATTTTAAAATTTTTCCAATTTAAAATTACCTAAAGTAATTTTAGGATGCTTCTCCACCAGTTATCAGTTTTTCATAAAAAATGATATAATTTAAGCCTTATTTTGATACTAATTTCTACATTTCATATGATAAAGATGTTTATAAATTCATTTTATTATCAAATACCTAATCCTAAATAACTGATTTATTTATTGGATTATATTTAATCTTAAAGTTTTGGTTTTATATTAATTAAAAGATAATTTTCTTAACAAATTTTATAAATACAAAATTAAAAATTGTATTAATAAATTTTCATTTGTTACGGAAAGTGCAAAAAAAGGTACGTAAAACATACTCTATACTGTAAAGAACACTAAATACTGTTAAAAAAAAAAATAGAAAAAAAACTTAAATTGTATTACAATGTTTATATTGAAGTAATAACACACAAATTGTAATCGTGCAAATAAAAATTTTTTGAACAAACCAACAACTTATGAAAACAAAAATAAATTATTACAAAGCTGATTCAAGTTCGTCTGTTCTCTACCTACTCCATTAAGTTGAAGAAATAATTCTTACAATTTAGACATTTTTTAAAGCAGATGTAAAAATATGTTTACCTGCTTCTAAAATTATTTGTATTAACACTCTTTATGCTGCAGTAAAAGCATTTTAAATATTTTAAACTCCATATATTGACAGTTGGTTTTTCCAAACCTTTGTCATTCAGTATTTTTTTTTTTTTTTTACTGATTTTTACATTGCAAAAAATTTTAAATTACCGAAAATAATATCTGTCAACCAATTTATAACATATTTTTTTTCAATTATCAAATTTAACTTTTATTTTTACTTTTTTCTATATTTGTTTTATAAAAAAAAAGTATTTATAAATTCAATTTATTAACATATACTTTATTTTAAATAACAAATTTCATCGATAAATCATAATTATTGTTAAAATTTAATACTATATAAATTAAATAAACTTTAGAACTTCTTTTAATACAAAATAAAAAATTGTATTTATTAAATTTTCAATTGTAATTTTACAACCAAAACCACTATGAAAAATTTCAAAGGTAACTAAAAAGTACGCTAAAATCTACTAAAAATTCTCAAAAGAACACAAAAATAATTTACAAGCAAGATCACTATAGAAAACACTAAAGATCACTAAAAAGTACGCTAAAGTTCACTAAAAAATACGCTAAAGTTCACTAAAATAAACGCTAAAGTTCACTAAAAAATACTCTAAAATACACTACATTTTACGTAGTGAACTCCTTAAGATCAGTACACAAACAAAAAAATAACCCTTAAATAAAGTTCAGTACGTTATCGTAGTGTTTGTGATTATCAGCCTACAATCGTTGTGTACGGTATTTTGTTTGCGTACGCATACACAAACGCTAAGAAAATCTTTATGCATTTTGTATTTTTTTAACAGAATGAATTTGTGTACTGAACTTAATAAAATTTGGTACAGTACACTAACATAGTGTACTTTAGTGTTTTTTTTCAAACACTGTTTTAAATGCCATACAAATTCGTAAATTTTAAACGGATTTTTTTACAATAAACAGAATTAAAAAGCCACAAAGCTATAAGATTTAATTTTCCGGTTGTCACTTTCGACATTTTTGTAATAAGTGAGCTACACCTTAGTTATTTACTCTCTACGTAAAATGGTTTCTGTCTAACCAATTCTAATCTAAAAATCCTAAAGCACAGCGACTAACACCAATCGATAGAGGGGGAAAATACTTTATAAGTAACAAAAATATTTTTCTTAATTACTTGCATTCATAAGTTAAACTGTTACGAATAATATATTCTTACGATTTTTCGTAATTTTCGAAAGTTTGCTGTTTAATAACCTTTTTCAGATAGTTTTTCAGAAAATACGTTATACCACGTTTTGTTCGTATTTTTGTCCTCTATTGATTCCGGGTAGTGGGATATGTGCGCGAAACCGTTTCGGAGTAATGAACAAAATACTCGTTTAATATATTTTAAAGATTTTTTCTTATTTTAAAAAGTTTGCTGTTCATTAACTTTATTATTAAAGTTTTTCAGAAAATAATTTATACCATGTTTTATTCGTATTTTTGTCCTCTATTGATTCCGGGTGGTGGGATATGTGCGCGCGAAACCATTTTGAGGCTGCTGTAGTCTAGGTGGTAAACACGTTGACTACAAATCTGGCTGCCCTGGGTTCAACCCTTGCGGCAGCCAAAAAATAAAAATGTTTTTTTCTGTTTAATGGTATAAATACATAATCAGAATTAACATAAAAACACGCAGCCTCCTTCGGCTATATCTATCTCCTTTCACCACCTGTCTTCTCTATCATCTATCCCTTTCCTAAAGAATGTAGCACGGTTTAAAAAAAAAACTAAGTAGGTATTGATGCCTGAAGTGCTACTTCTCTTTAAAAAAAAAAAAAAAAAAAAAAAAGTAGTAATGAACAAAATACTATTTTTCGTAATTTTTGAAAGATTGCTGTTTAATAACTTTTTTTTAGAAAATAAGTTATACCATATTTTATTCGTACTTTTGTCCTCTATTGATACCGGGTAGTGAGATATGTGCGCGCGAAATAGTTTTGGAGTTATTAGCGAAAAAGTGTGTCAGGAGATTTTAAGTAAGTAATAATTTGTCTACCATAAAGCTTATATATAATTAAAATCAATTAAGTAACAACCGTTAAATTTGATTGTGCCACTAATTCAATTTTTTATTTTAAAAAATTAACAAATTACTGTGAAAATTAATGTTAAATACACCAATACCCCGGTTTGCGTCGCTAATTGGGTCTGAAAAAATGAGACGCAAACCGAAACGACGCAAACTGAAGCAGATTTTTCAATTGTTTACGTACATATGTATTTGATTTTCGCTTAGTCAATACAGCTTTTAAACATTTTAGCTTAGAAAAAGGTTTTTTAAATCAAAATATTTTCATATTATTTTTTGAATAACAGATTTTATTAAAATAAAAATATAACAATGGATTTAATTGTAGAAGGGGCTAGTCTAAAGTTATTTGCTTTCTTTTTTCGCTCATTTTTTGCAGACTGAACTTGACTCAACGACATATATGTAATTCGAAAGTAATAACTACGCTTAACATGTAAACAACGCACACCTGCAAATTTGCTTTGTAAAAACATTTTCATATCAACGACGCAAATCGAAGCATTTACGACGTAACTTTGAAGCCATGCGACGAAAACTGAAACAAAAACGATGCAACATTGAAATTCCAGAAACTTAAAAAAGACGCAACTTCGAAGCGACGTAAACTGAAGCGACGCAAATCGTGGTATTGGTGTAATGTACATTTTTGCTCATAATTTGTTTTAATAGAGCACGCTGTACCCATACACTCTCAGAAAAAAAGTGCTCACACGTATACGGAAAAAGTACGCTCCATGCAACTCGGAAAAAAGTTTGCCAAAACAAGGAAAAAGTTTGCCAGAAAGTTTGTTTTATTCCCGCCGATCTCTTTTTTTAAAGAAAAAACAATTTTTTATGATTATCATTTTGTGTCAATTTTAAGTCCATATATAATTTCTCAAAAAACACCCTAGCATAATTTTTTTAGTTTTTAAAAAAGTAGGGCGAAAAAAATATTTACAATATTATTAATCTAGATGTCATAAGCTTTCCTTTGATGCTACTTACATGTATATCGAGCATATATTTAAGCTAGAAGAGCTTTCTAAACCTCGCCTCCTCGTGATTTTGTTTGCTTATTTATTTATATGTAAAAACCAAAAATGTGTATAAACACATATTGTACCAAACTTTCTAAAATAGGAAAGCATGTATGTATGAACATATATCTGGGTAGATAAATTAATTAAGTAATTAATTTATTATAAAGCGTTTTGTTGTTGTTAGCAAAAACTTCCTGTTGACAAATGGGCATATTCCCATTGGCGTTCGTATTTTAAAACGAAATAAAAACTACAACTTAGAATCACCGTTGTCGTTATCGACAAAAATCGACATGTGCCGGTATTCATTTTTAGTAGCGACATTAAAACGAGAGGTTTAAAAATAGAAAATGAAAATTACAACGTTGCGGCAGATTGAAATTTTAGTTTCAGAAATGGTAAAAATCCTGAATATGCAAAGGGTTTTAAAAAGGCATAAGACTATTAAATTTTGATGGTTTCTGAAAAAAATAAATCCATTTGGACCTCCAGTCCGTGACGGAAGTAAAACTAAATAAACTGCAAGTTATTACTACAAAGTTTAAAATATATAACTTAATTTAAAGGTGGGGGAAAGATTTGAAATTTAAAGTGAAAAAGAAGCTGGTGACCAACAAATCTGTGGCCAGAGCAAGAGGAGGAGGGATTAGTAAGCAGATTTCACTGTCATCTTTAAAAGAAGCCTGATCAAACAATTAAAAATATGTATACTCTTTATGAAAAAGATTCTTACACTGAATCTAGAACGGCAAATTATTAACGTTCTACCGTAAAATTTTCCGATTCATAGTAATGTTGACCACTTCTTCATCTTCACTTGAATTTGAAAAATAAAATTCTGTACTACACATTTTGCTTTTAAATTAAAAAAAAAAAAAAAATTGTAAGCTTTAATAAATACCAACACAAGTAAAGGCCGGGGCACCCCAGTTAGCATTTGGAAGATTGTTTTTAAAAAAATCACTAAAGTGAGTCTTTAAAGACTACCCAAGATGACTTAAAACTGATTAATCAGTTGTGCAAAAGTACAAAAAGCAAATGCTTGAAATTCGACTGTTTTTAGATTTATTATAGAGACATATTTAGGGCAGTCTAGCGATAAAAAAATGATTCAAATATTTTATTTTTATTTCTCGTAAAAATGTCATTTAGTAAAGAAAATAGAGATTGAATTGTTTTTAAATATATTAAAACATATTTTACCAGAAACGTCGCAATTACAAAAAATTTATGACTGTTAGTTTTGCAAAACATAAAAATATTGAAGAAGAAGACTCGGAAAATGTCAAAATTAATGAAACCGAATTACGAAATTTTCTAGAAAGTGGTGAAGAATTGTATCATGTGTTCAATGATAATAAGAAAAAAAAAATGATAATAGCTTGGAAGAGCATGAAAACCATCACCCAATGCAATATGTTGCTAGTGAAGCAGATGAATAGATAGAGAATGATATTAAAGATTGAATAATGGTACACTTGGAGGAGAAAATATATGATAAAAAAATCAAGCTCAAGTCAGTTCAACCGTAGATACAAACGATGATGAGAGATTATATATGTAGGTAATATTCTTGATTTTTTGTTAATGCGCCATAATTAGTAAAATATGAATTATATTTATTTTGCAGTTTTTGCAAGTATTAACCTTGTTGAAAATCTTTAAGTTACCGCATAATTTAAAGACTCGTCAAAATACATCACTGCACAGATCTATGCTACGAATAGAAGATAATGAAAATTATGTTAATGAAATATTTTTGGCATTTTTCTCATTAAAAAAAATTAATTGGGCGTTCTAAGGAAAAATTGAGTTTTTTTTTTAAATAAAAAATAAGCAAAGAGTTATTTTCCGTGTTTGATTTTGAGAAAATACAATTAAAAATGTGCGTATAATATTATTCGAAGAAGACTCGCATATGGCTAGTAATATGATCAAAAAATGACTCGAAATTGATTATAATTACGATTGAAAACTGAATCGAAAACGAGTCAAAAACTCGAGTCATAAGGGATCGTTTAGAAGAGTCGCGGCTAGGGTACCATTTTCTCCCGAAATAACAATCATTTTAGACTCAAAAACGAGCGCATAAACGATTTTTTTAATCGTGTAGCAGAGTCAAAAAAGACTAGAATATGATCAATAATTCAAAAAAATGCTAACTGGGACATATTTAATCGGCTGTCAATCTTTTCATCAGTGTTGCCAGGGAAAGACAGGAAAAAAAATTAAATTTTTTCGAAATTTTACTTTATTTTCGGCTTTTTGGTTCTTTTTAATTAATTTTTAGAAAGAAAAATTATTTACAAATGTATGCGGACGTTTCCAAAGAAAACAAGAAAACTTAGACGCTAGCAGAATGAAATGCAGCATTTTCTGGACCGCCACATCCTTCGTCAGCATCTATCTACCTTATGTTATGTACATCGTAAACATCATCTATTTAACCAACTAAGCTTAATGTTAATTTGGTGAGACGAAGTTCACACACAACTTAAAGCTTTTTTTCTCTTTGTCGTTCTCTTTGTAACTCGTCTTGAACATTTGTTGTTGCTTTTTGTGCTAGCAATTTGATAGCCACAAATGCAACTTTTTATTTTTAATTATTCATACTTGTTTGCTCACAGCACTATAGACACTGTTTCGGTATCATATTGACTTTTTATGAGTTAAGTATGAATGTAAATACACGGTGCCTAGCGTTTGTTTTAATTTTTAATTTTTTTCCCTGACCAGGATTCGAACCATCGATTTTATAAATTAATCAAATTTTACTTTATTTTCGGCTTTATGGTTCTTTTTAATTAATTTTCTAAAAAAATTTTTTCATTAAAAGTTATATTTGAAATTTCCCTTAAATAAATAGAAATTTAATGTAATTTATATAAAATACATATAGGTAAATGTCAAGGCAGATTTATTTTACTAGGTAATAGCGGCTCTACAACAAATACAACATTGACAAAAACAACATGCCTTTTTATTGTTGTTTTGTGGGTTGGAAACGTCAAAAACACAAAGAAAAATAAAAGATAATTGCTCTCAATACACATGCTTGCTTTGTCTCGCAAACGCTTGTTGTTAGTGTTTTTTTGAAATTCGTAAACAAATAAAGGAAAATACAAAAACTTTTGACATTTCCAACTACAAACCAGCTGGGCGGACGACACTACCTAGTAAAATAAATCTGCCTTGGGTAAATGTTCTAATCCATATGTCAGCGAAAATAACAAAGCAACAAATTCATTTACTGAACAAAAACAAAACGAAAATAAAAAATAAAAAAAAAAAACAAAAACGTATAAAAAATTTCATACCGATTATACTCATGAGGACTTAAATTAGCACTCAATACTAATATTTCGGTTTGGAAAAATGCATGCTCTCGCCGTTCAATTAAAATTAGTTAAAGTAGGATTAAAAAAAAATCCGTTTTACATTTTTCTTTGAAAGATCGAGTTTCGATAGAATTTATTACAATAATCATTTTACAAATACCGCTCTTTAAAACAAATTTGAGATTTATTTGCTACCAAATTTTTTTGTTTTTTTTTGCTCTTCGTCCTATTTCAGGAATACCGTTTTAAAAACAAAGCGACATAAAAACTAAGACGACATAAAAACGACTTTTAAAACAATAACGCCGACGGGAATACGTCCGAATTTTTAATAATTTTTTTCTTATTATTTTATAAATAGTTAATTTAAAATTTTTTAATAACTTTCTTATATACAAACATTTAATAAATAGTTTAGTATTTACCTTAAAAAAGATTTTGTACCTACTATGCGCGCAATAGATGCCCTGTGCTTTTTCTCATCAATATTTTATAAATTAATTTTTAAAATATTTTTCTTAAATATATAAATAATTATATACTTTATGGGGTCGGAAATGGATATTGTAGCAATTACAAACGGTGTGACAAACTTAGACATACCCTTTTTACACCTGTGGTGCAAGTCTATTAGTATTCTAATTAAAAGAGGGGAAAAACTTGCATAATGTATATATGTATGTACATATGTAGTGAACAAATCAAGGGCAAAAGTGAAAAATTTTTGAGGGAAAATTCATTCACAGCATTTTGTACATAAAAATGTTCACGTGAATTATTCGCGATTGCAATTTGAGCAAAAGGGATATTATTTCGAGGGTTATTTATGATAGGGTTGAATGATTAAGTCACCTAAATTTTTATTTGCGAATGCTGCCACATTTATTTTTCTGTTTAAGTGTTCTTGCCTAGTAGGCCTTATAAAAATTTTAAATAAAAACATTTTGAGGGAAAAAATTATTATTCGCCCTTATTCAAGTTGTCGACGTCATTACATATCAATGTTGATATGTGTCGACGCATTTGATTTGTTATTCTACTTGTCGTTATTGACACTTATCGATTACTGCTCAAAGATTTTTTGTATTCTATAACAAATGTGACGACGATACTGTATTGACATGACTCTGTTTTTGGTTGACGCTTTTTTGAATAACGACTGGAAGTAAATGGAAATAAAAAAGTGAAGGTTACAAATGCAAATCAATTTAAAAAATTATATTAGCAGATGAATGGCAATTTATAAAAAAGTTTGTAAAAATTACTTTTAAGATATGGCGAAAATAAAAGTAAAAAAACAATTTTCACTCAGTCCGCTGAAAGCTGTAGCAAACCTTCTTAACTTCCAGAAGCACATGAATCCTGAAGGAGCAGTTCAAGGAGTTCAAATGGTTGACATTGAAAACGATTCTAATGACATGGAACTTGCTCAAGTCGAATTTGTCGTTAAAAGCATAGCTAGTAGCAAGCACAACATATGTACATACTTGCGATACGGCAAACTAAACATATTGCAATTATGCCTAAGAAGTTTTCTTTCCAAAACAACTTTTTGTTTTTTCGAGCTTTCATCATCAATTAAACAAAAATTTTCTTCACTTATAGAAAACATTTTACCAAAAAAGTATCAAACACAAATAAAATTTAACAAAAAACTTGGAAATGCGGATTTTCATTTTCATAAAAATCGATAAACCGTCGACGTCGTCACAGGAATGTCAAAGAATGCAAATTTTTATTAAATTGACATTGATAAGAAGTGATATTGATACTAAAACGACGACGACGACGCCGACGACTAGAATAAGGGGGATTGTTTAAAAACAAAAAGTTGTTCATAAGTTATCAGGCATCTCACAAATTCCGATCGGAATGGTTTTAATTCCGTATTCAAAAATTCCCATCGATTTTGTTTCCTTCTTCAGATTCCAATCAATTTAGCTTATTTAAAAAAATGCTTAATCTCCACCCTTTTATTTAAATGCGGCAATATTGCGCACACCAAAGTAAATAACAACGCTAACGTAAATAAGGACACATAATAACGGTAAATTTCAAAATCGAAAAAAAACAAATTTCAAAGAAACTAGATTCCATTTTGAAATTAAAAATAGTTTCATTCCGAAGAAATTTTTCGTTTTCTGAAGAACCAATTTGCGGAATTGAAAGTGTAAAAATTGAGAGAAAAATATATCTGCTAGTATATTTGAAAATGCTCTAATGTTTTCTCTCGATATTTTTCCTGTTAAATATATAATTGATATCTGGTACTACTTAAATGGTGAAATAAATAAATCATTACAAATAATTTTTATTTGCAAATCGGGTAAGTATAAACGTAGCAAATGTAAATTGGTTCCAAAGACATAAAATAAATTCGATCTCAGCTGCATTGTCGTTAAACGATAACTTACGTCAAATTTGTATTGAAACGGCGCTACCGTCGCGTTTTATCTTCCTACTAGAGATGAGCGCAAGCCATATACAAGTGTACAATATTCAGGCATGTCACAGATTTCAATTCCGATCGGAAGTGGTTTTAATTCCGCAAATTGCTACTTTAGAAAACGAAATACGAAAGATTTTTTCGGAATGAAACCACTTTTAAATTTCAAAGTGAAATTTAGTTTCTTTGAAATTCAAATTTACTTTTCTTATGTGTCCTTATTTAGATTAGCCTTGTTGTTTACTCTGGTGTGTGCAATATTGCCACATTTAAAGAAGAAGTTGGAGTTTATACATTTTTTTTTATAAATATTCAAAATCGATCGAAATCTAAAGAAGGTAGAACAAAATCGATCGGAATTGTTAATACGGAATTAAAACCATTCCGATCGGAATTTGTGACATTATATTATTTTCATTTAATTTTGGAGTTTTTGATAAAAATCTGGAAAAAATACATGCAATATTAGGAAATATTTATGTAAATAATAGATACATATTTAGAATTAATAAAGTTTAATTACTTTTCCATTTTGTCTATTAATTTTTTAATACATACACTTGAAAATAAACCTTCACTTAAAAATATTGTTAATTTCAATTTCATAAAATAGTTCGCGTTTCTTAAACCTGAGATGGTTATAGCAAAGACAATAAATTTATAAAGATGTTGCACTTTGAACATTTAAGAAATCAAAAATTATGAGCAGTTTCCTGGTAGCGGGGGTAAGAGATAAGAGGGAAAAAATTTCTGTGAGCGCAACCAAAACTCAAAAGAGCACAATATTAGTTTGTAAACAGTGCTGCCACAACCAAAAAATTTTTACAACCAAAAGTTGTAAAAGTTACCAAATGAGAAAAAAAAAAATAACCAAATTTCAATATGTAGTATTTTTTATTAAATAACATTTAAAATGGATACATATTTATAATGTAACATATGTGATTTAAATTCAGTTAATAATAATAACAAAAATAAAATTCTTTTACCTACATATGTATGTATGTAATAAGTAACGATTGTACACGTATGTTTAAAAAAATAAAAGTTTGTTTAAAACAAAGTAAACAAAACTTGCAGTTCACAGTATAATAGTTTGAGACCACAGATTTACTTATTAAAAGTTCATTGCATTTTGAAGTGAAATTTCACATTTAGCAAAATTAAAAGATGTTGACAGTGTTGTAAAAGAAAAGTATTATAAGCAAATGAATAGCAATAAAGGCGAATTCATAACAGGTGGCTGCACTAGCGATTTTAGTCACAGCTGTTTTATTTTCAGTTGTTTTGGTAGCAATTCGAAAAATTGAAGAATATAAAAGCTTAAAAAGTATAACATAAAAAATATGTACATGTGTTTTATTATTTTGTAGAAAAAATAACCAAAATGAGAAAAATATTCACATCTCCACATTAAAAAAAAAATAACCACTTTTGGTTAGAAATAACGAAAAACGGCAGCCCTGTTTGTAAACAAGACAGATTCATACACACATTCGTTTAAAAATGTGTGTGGATGTTCATAAGAAATGTTTTGTTAAAGGAAAGTATTGAGAGACAAAAACACACATTTAACATATAGAGACGTACATACATACCTTCATATCTACATTAAAGACGTGCACCAGTATATCCAACAGTATGGCAAAAACAGATATATCATATACATAACAAGTAAAACTGATACAAAAGAAGGCATGAGTGTAGTTGATATTGTATGCTTTTGCTTGTGCGTACTCACACTATGGATATAAACAAATACAGTTGTTTATGGTATTGCATAGAGTAACAAAATTATCAGTTTTTTACTCTCAAATATCTGTTGTGCCATGAGTATTTGGATATATCTGTTTATGAAAAAGATATTTAAGATGATTGTGTGCTGCTTATGATAAAGGCAAGAGCTAATAAGCAGGATTTTAATTTTGTACGTAATAATGTTATTATTATTATTTTTTAGTTTTAGTAATTAGTTATATGATTTTAAAGGTAGAATTAGAAATATTAGCAATATTTACTACATTATCAATAATTAAAAAAAAAAAACAAATGAAAAATTAATAAATTGTTGTCTAGAACATAAAAACCAAAAATTTCAATAACAAAAAAATGTAAGAAAAAAATATTTTTACCTTTAGATAAACATATAGATTTGATGTTATATAGTCAATAAAATAATATGTAATTAACGTATGTGAATATTAAAAAAAAAACATAATATGATATTTTGAGTCATAACTTAGGAAACATGCTTTTTTGTTAATTACTTGTGTTATTGGGAAACTGTAAAGTCTCTAACATGTAGAAACATTTACACTTTTTTCTATATTAAAAAAGTCCTACAGATTAAATAAATAAATAATGAAGGTTTTAATAAAATCATTTTTATTTGAACGAGTTTTGCAAATGAATTGGATTTTATCATTCAGCTTGTTATTAATTGTGAATAATTGTATAGAGGAAAGTAAAATTTAGTAGAGTGAAGCGGACCTTTTGGTTCGCTGTACTTGCTTGCTAAAAGTTACGTTCCTTAGCAAAATGAAAAATTAATATTAAATACTAGTAGAGTATAATTCTTGGTAAACCCTAAAAATTGAAACTGAATCCTATTGGAAATTTTAGCAACAACAACATAAAGCAAGAAGTACCTGTACATAAAAAGGAATAAGCAATGCTTGCTGTATACTTTTTGTTTGTGGTGGAATTTATGCATTTTCATAAGCATAAATACATTTTTTTAATGTATATATTTTCATGTGTCAATAAAAATAGGAAAATATTATGATGATTACAGGTATAAAAATTGTAAGAAAAATAACCAGTTAATGCAGTTTAGGTATTTTTGGCTACTGTATATATTTGGTTTTGTTACAAATGTTTTTGTTTTATGACTTTTAAAACGCACAATTTTTCAATGAAAAGTGTGCATATGTATTTTTGTCATATATTATTAGAAGCATATAAGGCACAGTGGGAATAAAACGGTTTGCATTGGCTTACCTGGGTTTAACCCATTATGTGTCAATACTGCAATTCAAATTATTCCTTATATATATTTTTTTCTTTAAGCAATACTTATTTTTTAACTTTGTGAAACGACCTTATAAATATATAAAAGGCCTTGATTAGTGAAACAGACATTTATATA
The DNA here is from genome assembly GCA_916610165.2 of Gymnosoma rotundatum. Taxonomy (NCBI): domain Eukaryota; kingdom Metazoa; phylum Arthropoda; class Insecta; order Diptera; family Tachinidae; genus Gymnosoma; species Gymnosoma rotundatum. Next base: position 122,384,814 of record OU744336.1, on the reverse strand, counting down.
AAGTCTTTGGTATAAGTCAAATGAGAATTTAGGAAAATAAACAATAAATTAGTGGGAAAATATGAATAATATTGAAATAAAAGAAAAAATGTTGTCTAATTTATATAAAATTAGTGAAAAAAGAGGGCGAAGCAAGATATGGGATTGCTTTGGTTTTATAAAAGATGAAAACGATGTGGAACTACCAAATTTGGTTGCATGCAAAATGTGTATAAATGTATATAAATACAATAAAAACGGGGTATCTAATTTAAATAAACACAAGTTCTATAAAGTTTTAAGAAGTGAAAATGAGAATATTTTAATTGAGCCAAATCAAGAAGCTAAAAAGGCTTGCACTGATATTCTGACCGAATGGGTTACTGGAGATATACGCCCATACTCTTTAGCAAAAGATTGTGGACTTAAAGAATATTCAAAATTGTTGTTATCACTTGGAAATAAATTCGGAGCCGGTCTTAACATAGATGCCCTAATACCACACCCAACAACAATTAACCGAAACGTTGAGAATAGCTATTCAATTCAATTTGAAAAGTTACAGTCAGAGATCTCATCAATACGGAAAATTGGTTATGCCCTAACTTGTGATCTGTGGACAGAAAATTTTAGTAAAATTTCCTTTCTTGTCATTACGGGTCATTTTGATATAGATGGGGAATGTAAAAGTAAGCTACTAGGAGTGAAGTCAATGAAAGGATTTTCGAATTCAAGTAAGTCATCACTGACTTTTGTTACAACCCAAAATATATATTTTAAATCTTTTTGCTTATAATTTTACATGTTTTAAAATTATCTACTAAACAGGCATCAATATAAAACGAAAACTGGATAATTTGCTCGCAGAATTCAACTGCTCCTTAGATGACCCGATAGTTATAGTCACAGACAGAGGAAGCAATATAAAGGCAGCATTAAAAGACTACGAAAATATTAACTGTATATGTCACCTACTTCACAATACAGTTCAAAATGCCGTTAAAACTTCCGAACAAGTGGATGAAATCATTGCAGCCTCATCAAAACTGGTCAAATTCATCAAGAAATCAGGTTTGAATTGTGAAGTAAAAACATCTATTAAAAGCTTTACACCCACAAGATGGAATACAGTTTATCTGACTTTATTATCTATAAAAGATAACTTTAGTACTATTCAAAAAATACTATGTGAGAAAAATTTAACAGACAAATATAGCATTATAAGAGAATATCATTTAGATCAATTAATAGAAATTCTAAAGCCTTTCATGGATGCTTCGAAAGAACTGGAAGGCAGCTCCTACATAACAATTCATTTAGTTCATCCGCACATAAGAAAACTTAAAACCATATGTAATAGCATCAATAATAATGAATCTAGTTTTATTTCAGAATTTAAAAAAAAATTGCCCGAAATTTTAGTTACGCTAGTAGATCCCAAGATCACAATTTTTCACAAATTAGCAATATTTTTATTTCCGCCAGCTAATCAATTAACCCAATTTAATATTGAAGAAAAAACTGAAGTAATATTAAAGTGCAAATCGTTGTTACAGTCTTATTGTAATGACACATACTCAACTACTTCGCTCATTGAAGCAAATTCTTCAAAAATTTATTCATTGTTTGAAAATTATGTGCAATCAATAGAAAAAGCTAATTCAAGCGAAAGCATAATTGAAAATGAAATAGCCAAGTATGAAAATACTATTGTGCCTCTAGATAACAAATTTAATACTCTTAAGTGGTGGCATGATAGAAAAAATTAATTCCCTATGTTGTACAAACTAATACCAGCATCTAGCGCTCCTTCAGAAAGGATATTTTCTATTGCTAGGGCTCTTATTACAGACAAGAGATCAAAGCTTGGTTATAATGAAAAATCTTTTAATAATATTTAATTTGTAAATATTAATTCAAAAGACTGATTTTAATTTTGACTAGAAATACTTACAGATACTTTATTTTTTAGTTTAATTGTTATTTTTTACAGCCTTATTCATAAAGAATATCTTAGATCTAATATGCATTTTCAGCAAACTTTTCACGTAATGCTATTTGATTTTAAATTAGAAATTTTTTTATAACTTCATTTAATATTTAAAATACTTTTACACTAAAGAAAAACATAAAAAAATTAGATTGTTTTTCTTTTCCTTATCGTAACGAAAGAAATCTTCCGAAATAAATAATGTACACCTGTAAAACTTATTAAATAATCATAATAATATTTTTAATTAATTCATACGCATTAAATCTTAAGACTCATTATTTGTTTTTGAAATACCTATTTATATATTTATTTATCTTGAATAAAGCATAATATAAAAATTTACAATATTGTTTTTTTTTAAAACAATAATGGTTTTTTTCATTTTAAATTAATACGTATTACTGAATATTACTTCGCAGCATACAATAAATACTTATGGTACAACCATCAATATCTGTTTATATCAGTTTGGTAAAAACATAGGAGAACAGATATGTTACTCTCATTCTCTCTTTAAGGCCGTGTCAGATAAAACTTTTGCTTTGCGTTGCGTTGCAAATTCGCTTTGACATCTAAGATAAAATGCACGAACTTATATGAAGTATGTCACATAAAGCACTTTTAACGCAAAGCAAAGCACAAAGTTGGGCAACACTCATCTTTTTGCGCGCTTTGACAATTAGCTGCTATACATTTGTATATTATTTTTGGCAAAATCAAACGTAAAAGAGTTAAGAATTTTAAAATATTATTTTTTTATTATATATTCTTCCTTTATGATTTTTTTTAGAAAATTATGGAAGACAAACTTATAAAAACAAACAATAATTAGGCGCTGTTAAAGTTTTTATTGTGACATACCTCTTGCGTTATACGCTTTTTTTTCAAAGTTTGAAACGTCACGCAAAGCGATAAAGTTTTATCTGACACGGCCTTTACTCATTCGCATCCATCCAAAGAGAAAAAGTAACAATATCAACTTATATCAGAAACATAAACGTACTCACCAATACGCACTCATAAGAGTAGACACACAAAAACTGATATAAACAGATATATCTGTGCACGTCTTTAATCTACATATAAAGAAGAATGTGCTTCATAAAATTTTATTTCTGAATTCTATTTTTCCTACTTATTTAAAAATTGTTTGTAAAATAAGCTTAAAAACGAAACTATATGACTGCTCTTGTTATTGTAGGGTAACTATATATTTTTATTTGTGTATTTTTAAAAATATGCATAATCGCACCGAACTAATCATACCCTAAATTACGAAGTAATTTTTTTAGCATTTATTCTTGTGGATACTTAATATGTTTTTTAAGAAATTTCAAACAATGGTAATAAAATAAGGCACTTATTTTTGTATATTTATTATTAAATTTTTTGTTAAGTTTATTTAACCTGCATATAGGTATAATATATATATAAACCTCACTATATAAACCTCAATATGAATTTAATAGCTAAATTTTAGACAATTCAATTCGTTCAATCGGTCAATTTGAACGAAAGGAGCCGGTTAAATATCTGGCTCATTTCGTTCAATTAAGTCATCCGTTATTGAAACAAATTCATTAATGTTAATAATTGTGGTATTTAGTTTATATGTATGTAGTAATTAAATTTAGATAATAAATGAATTTAATTTACTTTATTCGTGCTTGATTGCTTCAAATATAAATATTTCATGATATTCTCATGAAACATTTTTTATTTAAAAGTAGAAATTAAAAATATTACTGCGTAGAAAGTATATTCATATGGCCATTCCACTACTGCTATTTTAGCTCATTAGTGGATTTTACCCAAATTTTGTATAGAAAACTTAAAAGTCATTCAGTAACTAAAAAAGTAAAGTAAATTAAAATCGAAAAGGTTCCGAAGAATAAATTTGAATATTGATAATAAATGAATTTAATGTTCGGTGTAAATCGATGTTATTTCTCTTATACAACAACAAAACACATATTGTTACCATACAAATACATAATCGGTAACATTGGTTTAGGTTGAATATTTTATAATGTAAATATATACACATTCGTATGCACGTATATACAAATGAATTAATGTGAGATGAGAGTAACAAGTTTGCTGGGAATAATAATCTCTCTTTGTGATTTTACTCTTAAAGTGGCAGTAGCAGTACGTCCATCGACAAAATATGCACTGGATGTAGAATGTACGGCAGTGAAACATCTTAGTATATTTATAGTCTTTGGTTATAGCTTTAATCATCTCTATGCAAAAAAGCAGAGATGTTTTTTAGTACACCCAAAACAGTTTTTGAAAATAGTGGTAACACTATCAAACTTATTGTTTATTTTATTAAAAGTTAAATTTTTTTATTTTATGTTCTGAATTTTTAAGATGAAAAATTTACTATGCCAAAATTGCTACAGGAGGAAAACCTACCAAAAATTTAAAAAAATTCAACAAACCAACCAAACTGTTTTTTAAAAACGAAAAACTACCAAGTTTGGTCCGAATGGACCAAAGCGGCAACGCTGGCCAGCATCGCAAACATTTTACTTGAGTATGGTAGACACTTATACTCAAATGGAATGGGTATAGTAAATACTCGCACTTAAGAAATGCGGTGGCGATCACACCGCAACCGCATTTCAGATGAGTATACTTAGAGTATTAAAAACAGACACTCTTGCAGTTCTCTGTTACGTGTACAACGAAAATGTTATACAATACTCGGTGTTACACTTGTCAATTGCGTTGACATTTATTAAGAGAAGAAACTTTGATTTTTTAAAACGGGATTTTATTTTCATATGTATATTTTATTCAGCAACAAAGGTAAACAAACAAAAAAAAAAAAATGAGTCATAGATTTGGGAATGAGCAATTCCTGTGTACTCTGCAATTTTGTCATGCTATGACGAAAGTGTACAACAGAATAAAGGCCCCTATTATGAGTTGCATTCGATTTTCGATCTTTGTTGGCTAACGAACATCGAAAATTTCGTTGCACAACGAATTTTCAATCGAACACAATTTTGCTTTCGATGGTTTTCGTCAGTTTGTAAAACTTATTGAAAATGTAAGTATTTGTGAGTTTTTGTTTTTTATATAAATTATTTTTTTGTTTTTTATGTAAATTAATTTTATTTTTTATGAAAATTATTTTAATTTCATGCAGGTCTAAGGTTGTAAGTACAAAACAACAATTGGAAAAGCTTGTTTCTTTGATGGAACATAATCCACAGCTTGCAAAAGGAATTCTCACAAAAGTTCAAGCTGCAAAAAAATGGGAAGAAATTACACAGGAGCTAAATTGTATAGGGCCACCCGTTAGTTTATAGGGGTATTTCAAACATCTCACGCAGGAATACCACGGTTAGGGGTGGGTAAAGTGAGGGCCATTCCATCTGAGCCCAAGTGTCTACTTGTACTACATACACTGGCACAACCTTATTTGCACCTCGGAAGCCTACTCGGCAACTAGGCTTGCCAGATCCAATTTGCCAAAAAGCAACTCGATTTTGAAAAAAAAAACTTGACAAATAACAACACTCATACTATTGGTTTTTATATAATTTTTTTATTATTTTTTTTATAAAAATTATTAGAATAAAAACAAAAATAACAGAAACAATGTAAAAGAAACAAAAAACAATATAAGAATAAAAATTCAGTCGTTATATATTTTAGAGAAAACTATCTTAAGAAAAAAAATATAGGCTCTATTTATTTTGCCACATATATTTCGTATTCTTAGATACAGAATTAGTTAATTCTCTACCATCGGGTGTTGTTAAAAAATTTTGAAAGTTTTTGCAATGCTCATTAAAATTTATTCTTATTAATAGTTCGGCTCTTATTAGATCGAAGGACATTCTATTCCTATCTTTGGTATATAAAAAATATGTATCATATTAGTCCTTAGTTGTATTGATAGTAAAAATATGCTCTTTCGATGTGTTTTTTAGAAATATAAACTTACTTTTTTAAGTATTATTACATATGTAGCTAGAATAAATTGGAAAAAAAGTTAACTTACAAAAAACATTGAAAAATCACTTTTTCACTTGACACTTGACGCGCATTAAAAAACTTGACAATCAGGCCAAATCAGGCCCGTCTGGCAACCCTATCGGCAACGGACCACCGCCCATGCCCGCGAGCCTTAGTCGTGCCCAAATTAAAAAGTTGCCAGTGTGCCGAGTGGATTGAAGGGGTGGGTTTTGCTGGAAGGATAGGAGTTGACGCGTGCAGTGTTGTCGTCTCAGTCGATTTGCTTGCCGTCGTTTGATTGTTGTAGTCTTTCTTTTCTCCTATTTTTTTTCCATATATACAAAATTTCATATATTTCTGCTGATTAGTTATATATATATATATATATATATATATATATATATATATATATATATATATATATATATATATATATATATATATATAGATATATATATATATGTATGTATATATGAGTATATAGCAGAAATATATGACAGCCATTTTGTAATGTTTGTCATATATTTCTGCTATATACTCACCAGAAGTAGAATTTGGTTTAGATGTTACTGACAATGACGAATGCGTAGATTTGATACACACAGAAAAAAGATTGGTAACAATTCGCTTGATACGTTAAAAATTCAATTACTAATATAATAATTTGATTTTTATTATTAATAATTTATAGTCTTGATTTATTTTTTATATTAAGAGCTAACAAATGATAATTGCTTCTAAATGTTAGTTGTAACTCCTCTTAGAAAAGTTAACATGACCGATTTGTGTCTTTACTAAAATCTATTCTATTAAATGGAATATGCAACTAAACTTATTCAGTACATTACTACTGAAAACCAAATTTTGGAAGTAAGAATCATAAAACTCGATTGTATATTCTGAAATCGAAAAATGTTTGACACAATATAAATAAAATTTGTACAAATTACAAAAATCACAAATATCTTAGTTCAAAAATAAAAAGATTTATTAAAAGTGGTGAAAAGTTCTCCAATGTTGGTAAATGATAAGTTAAAAATTATCTCAGAAAGACATTTATATATAAAAATAATTTTATAATATTTAATTTATTTCGCAGTGCAAAACGTACGGTATGGGATAGCAAGTTGAAGAAACTATGTGGACAAGAATAAATCATGTTGTAAAGGAAGAAGAAAGCTGCATTCAATGGTTCAATCATGAAATTTATAATGTATAATCTTATTCCTAAAATTTATTATTAAAATAAAAGTAAATAAAAAAAAATTATTTTGTTTTGTTTAATTCACAATAATATTTTATAATCACCCAAGAATCATTTTTTAAAATGGTTGTGACTGCTATATTTATTTAGTTACTACAACGGAATTCAAGATAATACACACAACCGGCAAAATTCGATTGGCAACAAATTTGGTTCTTATAACGAATTTCTTTTCTCTGTGTAGGAAAAGACGCAGCAAAACCTAACCAGGCAACAACAGAAAGTACTGAAACTTATTAATAATTATTTAAATTTTTCGTTTATAAATTTGTTTTACTAATAATATTTATTTATGGTGTCAGCTGATAAAAATGTACTATTGTGAATAATCCAATTTAGTAAAATTCACAGTAGCACTGTTTTCATCGAATTTGCACCATAATACCAAATGACAATTCGTTCGATCAGCTCTTTCAACTACAGTCGAAGATCGAAAGTTGCTCATAATAGGCACTAAATTGTTTCAACTAGTGAAATTTGCATCGACATAACCGACATAAAAATAAACAGTTCCTATGCTAGACAAATAAATAAATGGTGTCGAATGCTTTTGTTGAATGAGAACAGTTATTTTAGTATACTCATATTTCAAAAGCAATAAACGAAGAGAGCAATTTAATAGTAAACAGTATAAACAGAAGCAATCAAGACGTTTAGCTCATCTCTAGTTCCTACTCTTAAGTATGAGCATTAAAATAGTCAAATGATAAAACTTTAATTAAAGACATGGGAATATTGTTAAAATTATTTAATTTTTATAAAAACTTCGCGCTGTTTTTTAAATTATCCCAATTAAATTAATTACCGATACTGGTTATTAAAGGCTGGTTCACCGGCAAAAATTTTGTTCCGAAACATTTTTTTTTTATATGTAGTTTGACGTTTTATTTTTTGAGAGAGAGAGAGAGAGAAAGAGAGTAAACTCACTTCGGAACAATTTCAGCTTGAATTGGTTTAATTTTAATTTTTGTTCCGAAACAATGAAACTGTGCTGCCAACTATTTTATATTTTCAAAGAAAATTTAACTGAGCTGCCACTTCATTAATTAATGTGATAAAAATCTTTCAAGCAAAAAAATATATTTTACATACTTTTTCGTTCTTTGTTTGCATTGATATTCAATAATTATTTTTAAAATTTGTTTTGTTCTTAAGATTACCTGCCTTAATTTGCCTGGTATATTTATAATAGAACACAAAATAAAAGAAAATAAGTTTAAAAAATTGTGTCATGGATCTCAACGAATGAATCCCTTACCTTGAAGCTTATTTCAGAAATGAAAAAGCCGGGTAGAGAATGCTTGTATGACTTTTTACCTTAATTTTTTTACCTCATTTTTTGATTTAATTATGAAAGTTGTTTTAATTTAGAATTTATTTATAACAAAACGGCATTCAGTGATTTTAATTTTCTGGCACAGTGCTGCCTGATTGTAAAGCATATGGTAGCTTTGTTTTTCCAGAAAAATTGTTCGAAGTGGGTGAATCGTTTCAGAACAAACTCTCAAAAAACTAAAATTCTCTCACAACAAAAATTTTGTTCCGAAACAATGGGTGAACCAGCCTTAAGGGTCAAAGAACGTCTCGATGGCCATTTCGTTACCGCTTACTTAACTCTTCAGAAAACTTCTGGCAAACATTTGAAATAAACTAAAGATTTTTGTCCAAACAATAAAGCAAAGGCAAAATCGGTAATTAATTTAATCGGGATAATTAAAAAAATAGCACCAAGTTTTTTATGAAAATTAAAAAATTAAAAAAAAATATTCTCATGTCTTTAATTGAATAATTTGCAGTGCCTGTGCATAGAAATGGATTATCGTAATGTTTTTTGATATTTTATTTTTCATCCTCTTTCAACTGTATAAAAGAGCCGATAAAAAGTCAGCCGTATACATTCGAGAAAGAAAAATAGAACTACTGTTGGCTATTGTTGTTTTTGCTTAAACTTTGATTTTTGTCTTTGCTTCATTGCTTGGACGAAAATCTTTGGTTTATTTAAAATGTTTGTCAGAAGTTTCCTGAAGAGTTAAGTAAGCGGTAACGAAATGGCCATCGAGACGTGCTTTGACCCTCAATAATTAATATGGGTAATTAATTTCATCGGAATAATTTAAAAAATAGCACGAAGTTTTTTATGAAAATTAAATAATTTAATAAAACTTTAAATTTAACAAAAAACAAAAATTTTACGCATTTAATCAGTTCGTTTTCATTTAATATTTTTTAAGATATTTTGTAAAGATAAGAAAAATTACAATAGAAATTTAATTACAAAGATAGGATTCGGATTTGCGTGATAGTTTAGCTGGCCCACAGTTTTTCTGTCTTTTGTTTAAATCTCAACATCATCAATTTCTGATCTCTTGATTTGCAAGCTTTTTGGTAGAAAATAATTTTCAAATAATATTTTGTCTTTTTGAATTCCTTCCCATTCTCTTGCCAATTTTAAATCCAATATTTCTAGGCGCCTCTGCTCGACTTGAATTTTTAAGTTATTCAGTTTTAGCTGACATTGTCTTAAAATGGGAGAAGTATTCCTTGGCATGTGCGATATTCTTTTACTATTTTTGGAATAAGTTGGATATTGAAAATGAGATTTGCTTTGTTTTGCTGGCTTGGGTGCAGATTCATTTATATTTGGCATTGTTTCTAATACATCAGCTTCAGGGGATACCAATTTGTTGTTGATATTTAGAGATTTAAATTTATCGCCTTTATTTAATTTAAGGTCTTCTATTTTTACATTCACGTTATTGTCGTTTGAAAGTTGATTTGAAGCTTGTTGTGGTGTCGGCATATTGTAAATTTTTATTTTTATATGAAAGTGCATCTCTTGCTTGTCTTGATTATTTTCCTCCTCAGCTTTTATGTCAATCTTGCCTAAATCATTTGTAGAAGTAGTGTTACTACAGGGTTTAAATATGGCACCTTGAATACTTTGCATCATATTTTTAGCGATATCGCTAATATTTTGGGTGAAATCTTTTTTGTCATTATCTTTAACAATTGTGTCCGCCTTGTCATCCAAATTTTGTGCAGTTTTCGATGCAAGGTTACCTTGTATATTTGATGTAATTTTTGTTTGGCTGTCGAATTGGTTTTCTGTTTCCTCGACCTGTGTTGATGATGTATTAAAAATTTTTAAATTAATACTGGGATACTTGAAATCATAAAATGGTTCATGGATTTTCGAAAAATTATTTTGGAAATGATTATCCGATTTGCTTTTTAATTTATTATTATTCAGGTAGCTTGCTGTTCTTGGCAAATTGTAAATTATTGTTCTTAAGCCATGGTTACTAACACCTTCAGAAGGCTTAAGTAGTTTTGGAGCATTCTGTCCCGTTTTAAAGTCCGTAATGGATTTCGAAGTTTCTTGACTAGCGGCACTCAAATGTTTAAATACTGTTTTCGAAAAAGAACTGTCAATTGAGTCTTGACTAATTATTGGAGCATGTCGCGGCTGAATATTAATTTCATCATCCTCATCATCGCTTATTTCAATAATCTCTGGTTCTTTGTGATTTATAATCCTAAAGTCGACCATCACTACACTATTAGACGATTTAGTTTTCAAAAGTTCTTCAGCTTTGGCTTCCTGGGCTGTGGGCAAAGTGAATATTTCAACTTTAATACTGTGATTACTAAGCGCAGAAGACGATGATGGTGGACCACATAATAATGAATCTGAACCAGAAGCATTACCAGATTTAATTGTATCTTGAGTACGTTCAACAATACTGGTACTTGGTGGTTGCTTCAAAACTGATGGATTATTTAATTTGGAAATTATTTGGTTTATGTCTTGCTGTTCAAACGCTTCATTTATCAATTGCAGATTGCTATTAGAATATTTAGCTTTTTCCAATTGTTCTGCGTTGTTATCAACTTGAGAAACCAGTGGCATATTATTAAATTCTAATTTTATAATCGGAAGATTTGAAGCAATTTTCGGGATGTGGTTTGGCGCTTCAAAAAGATTTTGTAAGTTGTATACACTTTCCTCTGTCTTTGGTTGCGATTGAGAGATTAATAAACTCTTCTTAATTTCTTGCAAATATTTTTTCCAGAGTCTTTGATTTTTATCCTTTCTGCAAATTTTACCATTTAAGACGCCACTTCCTTTTGCAGAGCATTGGGGCCTTGAGTTATTTGGAAGTTCTATAAAATGAAAAATAGCTATTTAAATTAAAATTCTTTATTAGAATTTTTCACTTACCTCGCAAATTTTTATTTGAATCCATGCCTTTAGAATTTTGAAAAGTAAAATGTTAAAAAAAATAAACGTTAAAAGATCTATATTTAATAAAAGAGGAAATAAAAAAATTTGAAATATTTTGAAAATATTTTATTTCATTTTCAAAAAAGCTTTTTGCCAAAGTTTACTCAGGTTAAAATTTCAAAACGTGATGCGACAAAGTAGCATTAAGTGCCATTAAATTTTATTTTACATAAATTTTTAGCAACAGCGAATCCATGGCGAAATAATACAGTTGTTCTCGATGGCAAATTCATTAATTTTTGCCGTAAACGCGAAATGTCAAACACCATATAAAAAAAAAATTATACATTTAACGTTTACGGCGAAATTAATGAATTCGCCATCGCGACCACTTGGTATTATTTCGCCAAGTGCGAATCTCTATTTACCTGTACATACATATATTCAACTGAACTTAATACGAATACAAAAATGTGTGTTTTTTTCGAAAACAATCAATCAGAGACTAGAATTTAAAACACTCATCTATTATTTGCTCTGAACATTACGTTTGCAATAATCAGTTGCCACTACAAAAAAAAAATTCTTTACGCTAAATTTCTGGACAAAATTATTAACTTAAAATTTTTTACATTTCAAAAGAAATGTGGTAATATCAATAATAATTAATAAATGAAAAAGAAAAAAATGGCAACAAAAAATAGGAAATAAATATTTGAATTCAATGTCGATATTTTTTTCTTCATGTTTTACCTAATAATATTTTGTCTCCGTCTATTTTGAAAACGAAATATTTGTATACAGATTATGCAATCGATCCTTAAATGGTCTATAGTTTAAACTTTTGTTAAAGATACTTTTTTTACACTGGCCAATTTGGGTTAAAAATATTTTAGAAAAAAATATGGTTGTCCCAACCCTGTACTCGAAAAGCTTACAAAAAATATTTATAATAAGTGTTACCATTTATTTTCAAAAGTGAAAGCTCAGTAAGCTCAAAAGTCAAGTCGAGCCTCGATTATCCGTGATCCGGTTAAACGGTAACCCCGATTAAACGTGATGGCCAAAGATTAGTCTATTGTTTTGGTTTACAATGTTTTCAAATTCATCGCTTCGATTAACCGTGATTACATCTATTATCCGTGATGGTAGAAATTTTTTATTAACTTCAAAGCGGGCAATTTTCTGTATGTACACCAAAGTTAACTTGTTAAATAATAAAAATATTATAAAACCGTATAATCAAAATTTTTATTCTATTAACCGTGAAAATCGATTATCCGTAATGCTTCTGGTCCCGACCATTACGGATAGTCAAGGCCCGACTGTATGTATATTGATCATGATTTTAAAATAAAAGACGATTATGTTAAAGATGACAGAAAGAGGATACATATTTTATAGATAGCACCGAGTTAAAATAGATGTTTGTGCTCCAAAAAATACAATTTATATGCAAATTAAGCAAACTAATTTGAAAGGATGATGTCGATTCCCAATTTTATCAGTCCAATTCAATTTCTAAACTTAAGTCTTAACCACTCCATTTAGGATGCCTTAATATAAATAAGAGTTCATTACTATGATACCACAACTTTTATTCCAGTAGTGCTCAGCAAGCATGGAATCTCATCCACAATCACAATAAGGGAGATACACCCCACCTCAAGGTGTGCCTTTTCTCGCCCTTACTCGCCTTTGCATGCGTTTTTTTATTTCCTAGTTCCGCTGCAATATCTCGTTGTTCAGGCTTTCAAAATAAACCGGACTGAAAGGTTTTTTAATTACAAATACAGAGGCGACAATTTATTTTATTTTCCTGTTTTCTCTTGTCTCGTGTTTCTCACTCTGTGGTTTTTGCAGCGATGCCAGAATGAAGATTTTACCTTAAACTTATAGATTTTTTAATTAAAATAAGATTTGAAGATTTTGAACATTTATGAAACATATTTATCTACATAAGAATGTGAAAAATCTTTATTTGTAAACTAATATTCTAAAACAATTTTTTTCTCTGCCGCTAAAGGCCAGGATTCAATATCATACTCAGTCGTACGATCTGTCAAAAATTGCATGTGTGTTCAAAATGTGTGATAGTGTTGATTAAAAGTGAATGTGTCTGTATGTAAATCTAGTTTAGTCAGGTAACTACAATGAAAAAAGGCAAATATTGGGGTGACAGTGAATTAAAAAATATGAAGAAAAATTAAGTAGTATACATAATTTTATATAAAAATTTCATTTGCTCTTAATGGGTTAAGCATTTTTTTAAATTTTTAATATTTCCTTAAAAATCTCGTCAAAACCTTATAATGATACACATACTGATATTTTAAAAAATTAAAAAATTCAGAGGCCCGTAATTCGGAAAATTTGGGCAAGCGCCAATTTTTTCACTTAATGTTTTATTCTTGTTTTTTAATTCCAAATAATATGGCCCGCTGTTTCTGGGGACCGATCTTGCTTATTTCCAATAGTACCTCTTTTGACACTATGTCTGATCGATGGGCGTATTTCCACACTAACACAGATCGACAGTGGCACCGACTACGCCATTTTGAAACGATTTTTAAAGTGATTAAATCGCACGATTGTGTATGATAATGAATATTGACCTTAATGAATAAAATTGTAAAAATTATGATTACTTGTAAAAACTAAAATTTCGGATACAAAGTCAATGCCACTGAACTAAATGAATTCATTGATAATTGTGTTGCCTTTTACATTTACAAATAACAAAATGATTTGACTCTAACGACGCAACCTTAGAATAGCTTTCTTATATTGACCCCCAAAACTTGTTAAAAAAAAGTTCTGCACTAGCAATTCTAAAAAACCTTATTTTAAATTTAACTGAAGACAATGAAATACAAAATTTAGATGACGAACTTAGGGAACTCATCCATATGACATATAAAAATATTTTGAAAATTTAGAAAATGTTATAGCGGAAGCGTTTAGTCACATAATAACAACAATATTATAGAGTGGATAATGATTTAATGTTTCCAGCTCTGTAGAAGTTTCCATTAAATTTTAAATGCCTTCCTTGTTCATCGGATATTCTAAAAAGTAAACTTAAATATAACATAGATTAGCCAACGCCACATTAGACGGTATTTCATACACTCAAGATTATTTGTTAGTTAACAATTTGACCCCTTCACAGTATTATAATTAGAAATGTGTAAAACATTTTCAATTATTAATAAAATTGTAGTTTCTTTCATAAAACAGTAATTTTTTTACTTTTTTTTTACTTACAGTAGCATACATATGGATTTAATTTCATAGGTAGAACATATATGTAGTTGTAACCAAGGCAGATTAATATACTAGGTAGTGGCAGTAGATCAGTTGACTTTCTTGTTTATGTTTTCAGATGTCAAATTTTTTTTACACTTATTAGGTCTGTTCCAGATGCATAACAAAATAGTCCGGACTTTTGAGAGTAAAAGAAATTTACACTCTGAACGTGAAAAAGTTGTCCGAAATTGCTGGAACGCAAAAAACCAAAATTAAACATCCTAAAATTCTAATGGTGCTGACTTACTTAAATAAATTTTATTTTAATGATTTTAGACGCTTAAAATTAAAAATATTTTAAGAACAAAGCATTTGCATCATTGCCAACAGCTGTAAAAAATTATTCAATATTATTATTTAAAATTTATTTATAATTTTTTGCAAAATGGAAAGCCAATTAACTATTGTATGTTCTCCTTTCTTTAAATATTTTCCATAAATTCAAATACAACTGTTTTAAAACTCGAAAATGTTTCCAAAATTCGTCCTCTGTGTATTGAGACACCACATCTTCTAAATATTTATTAATGCTGTGTCTTCGAAAGCAGCAAGAACATTAACAAAAATTTCTGCCTATTAAAATTTAAGCAAAAACTTTATTTTTTTATTTAAAAATTATTTGATACAACAACAAACAAAATAAAAGCAACTGATAATTTAATTCTATTCCGAACTTACCCAAAGAAAAAGCTCGTACAACTTTGTACAGGAAATGAAAAATTTTACTCTTTCTTACTTTCTCTCAAAATTGTACAAAAATTGTTATCTGGAACACTTTTGGACAAATTCGTACGAGTTCGGACTATTTTGTTATGCATCTGGAACAGACCTATTATTTTTTTCCCTACCAAAAATTTTTTTCTTACAGTGGTTTTGTGGAAATATATTTCAAATTTTCATAAAACAAAAAAGTTTCACACACTTTGAAACTGGATTTTATTTAAAAATTGTAGTTTCGCTCATTTTATATGTTAAAACCAAGAAGTTTGGTACAAAATGTATTTATACTCATTTTTGGTTTTTACATATAAAAAAATAAGCTAACATAATTCGAGAATGCGAGGTTTAGGACGCTCCTCTAGCTTAAATATGTGCATGTAAGTAGCATCAAAGGAGAAATTATGACATCTAGATTAATAATGTTGTAATTGTTTTTTTCGCGCTACATTTTCAAAAACTGAAAAAACCATGTTAAGGTGGTTTTTTTAGAAATTAAATATCATAACGCATCGGGATATTCCTACAAAATTTTGAAGTGATATAGGTCAAAGAGTTTTCAATCAAATGGTAAGATTAAATTAAATTTTTTTATTTTGACATATAAATTCCCGGAAAGGGGAAAAATGTCCCAATTTTTTTTTTATTAAACGGGGCTGTCAAATTCTTTTTGGAGTATGTAGCCAAAACTTGGAGACTTACCATCTGCCTTTTTTTAATCGGTGCTTTGCTCCTTTGCAAAAAAAAAGAATACCACCTTTTGCAGAAAATCCTTAAAAAATGATATTTTTACATTTTCTCAATTCAGAGGCTTGTAACTTTTTAACGAAAGCGCTCTTGTTTATTTTAAGTTTTATTAAGAATATAGCAAATGTCTTAAAGTAATAATCCGATAATTAATAAGGGTACAACGCCAAAAACACTAAGTTAAGATTGGCCAAAATTAAAAAAACAAAATAAAAAAGTTGTAAGCCAATTTTCTTCATGCATATTTAAACATGTTTTTATAGATATTTTCAAGGTCTGATTAAATTTATAAAATCTGACCATTTGAGTTGAAAATAAACTTTTTATGACTACTTAAAAAAATTATATGTCCGGGGTACCTAAATTTGGGGCCCTACCCAGAAGCCCTCATTCACCTTAGGGAGCCTGACCGTCCGTAGATTCACTGAGAAATACCTCTGCCCTGCCTCTGTAAAATTTCGTTGAGACATATTGAGTGGTTCATAAGATACCGAATTTTGTTAAAAAAACCGTTTTCAAATCACTGTGCGTAAGTTGATTTGACATCTGAAATTATATTACAAAAACAAAATACATGTTGTTTATTTCAAGGCGAATTAATACCAGGTGGCAGCGCCGCTACAACAATACAACAACAAAAAGAAAACTAGGCACTTAAATGTATGGGAAACTTCAAAACATAATTAATTATTCCACTTTTTTCTTACCCTTTTCACTAACGTTTTCAATAAGTTTTGCTTTTTAAATTGAGTTAAAACCATGGCGAAATAATACAGGTGAACGCACGGGCGAAAAAGCCCATCAGCTGTATACATTACAGTTGTCAAAAAAATTTGTCAAAAATAAATAATTTAAATTTTTTTTAATTTAATTTTTTTTGATTGCTTATAGAAAACAAACAATTGAAATTTCTAGAGAAAACTACCACAACATGGAAACGTGTTTGCAGTTCCTGATGTGTATAATCAAAATATGCGTAAAAAGATAGTGAGATTATAGTAAACACATTTATAATTTCTTGGGTTTTTTGTGGAAGATTATGTTAGTCTTCAAATGGTCAACGTGCAAGAATGGAACGATGCATGTGATTTGGGCAAACTAGTGGTAGAAAAGAATTTTCGTCACTTTTCCTATATTTTTAAGTAACTTAATTTTTATAATTTTCTTATTCTGATAATTACAACCACTTTTTTTCATCAAATATGTATGTATGTATTTATATTTTTTTATTTTTTTTTTTTATTTTTTTACAATACTTTTTTGACAACATACATAATTTTGTAGCAACAAATTGCCTGTTGTTTTTTGTGTTGTTGGATTGTTGTAGCCGTGCGGTCACCTGTATTAATTCGCCTTGGTTAAAACACTTTTTTTTTAATTCTATTTAAAAGAACATAGAAAAGAACTTTTGTAATATAAAATAATACACTTTTGACAGCTGCTTTACACAAAAGAAAATTAACAAAAAATAGTCAGCTGCCTCAACCATGCCACCTGATAAAATTAATTCGCCTTGGTTTATTCATTGTTTTAGTTGTTTTAGAACTGCTATTACCTGTAAAATTTATGTGCCTTGGTTGTAACTATTGTACTCGTAGTGTAAACAATTGTTTGGATACACTTTGTGTTTTTGATTTTTATGTTTACTTGTTAATCTTTATCTACATTTGCTTGCATATTTCCATAATTTTCTGTAACTCCGGCTAGACTCGACCTAGTAGACTACCATAACTATACCACAATTATTTTCCTTTTCTACTTCAGAATTATATTTTCTGGTTTTACCGACTACAGCTGCTACAAAGCAATTGCCTTTTCTGTTCGAGACACGGCAAGCTGAGGACTACTGTGTACCCATTTCTTTGCCTTGAAATAAAATATTGGTAGAGGCTACTCTACACAAATTATTTTTCTTTATATAGCGAACTAAGCAGAAGAGGTTCTCAGTAAATTTAAACCGTCTGTTTAAAATTATTAAACAGTTTGTCCATATACATCAGCTATTTTAAAACCCTTTTTTTATAATTTTAAACATTTATAATTCTTGTTATATCAGACAAAGTAATGGACACTCTCTCTAGTTGTTAAGTGCTTGCATATAACGGCTCAAAAGATAGGGATATATAGGTCAAATTAGAACACCCTTTAATTATTAATTCAAATTCCATACTTTTTCTTATAGCGGACATATAGTGTTCAACTGTCTGTCTATAACGGTTCAAAAGTAAGGTCGCATACATTAAATTACATCAACTATTGGAACACCCTTTAATTTCCAAATTCAAATCTTATTGTTATAGCCGACTAATCAATACAGGTTCTTTGTAAATTTCAAACGTCTGCCTTCAACTTTTAAAAAGTATGGCCAAATACATTATTGAGGCACCCTGTAATTTATAATTTTGAATATTTATACTTGTTACTTTTTGTTTAGGCGTTTGTCTATTACTGTTTAAAAGATAAGCCCATATAGGTAAATTTACGTCATCCATGAAGCCACCCTTTAAATTTTAGGTTTTTTTTTAAGTTTTTTTTTTTTAATTATTAAAGTGGCGCCCTTTACGGTTCATAATACACGTAAAAGACATGTATATTGTATGAAGACACCCTTTATTTTTTATATAATCAACTGTTTTTAAAACGGGACCAATCTATAATCATCACCTTATAAATAAAGAAATAATGTTTAAAATCGGTTCAGAAATAACTGAGTTTTGCGAGCAAAAATATACAAAAGGCAACATTCAGACGAATTGATAACCTCCTTATTTTTTGAAGGCTGTTAAAAAGAAGTAGTATTGAGCCCACAATGCATTCTGATTTTGATGTATAGTTAGAAAAACTTTTAAGAATACATGAAACTTTGAATTGTGTGTTAATGAAAAAGAATATTGTAAAGTTGTTATTTACAGTAATGATAGTGAGTAAAATATACATCTTTTATACCCACTTATGTATGTATTCTTTAAACTAAAACTGACATTTGAATCATTAAACCATAATGCTGTTATAAACTATAAAATAATCACCCATATTCTGTTTGGCGACGTCAACACAAAACGAAATGGTTTTCCTTCGTTTGTTGTAAATCGGTATTCCCGTAATAAAATAATTAATTAAACAAAACAATTTAATATTTTGTTATTTTATTATTTCTTTGTTTTTTTTTTAATTAAAATAATAGTTTCAAATATAAAATATTTTTATATGAAAATATAAATTAGGGTTTTTATCTTTTCAATATTTTTTAACAATAAAAACTAAGTTAAAAAAAATAACAATCCAAAAATAATTTATAACAGTAAATTCAAACTTATAAAAAGAAAATACAAATATATAAGGTATTTAAGGGATAGAGTATAAAAGAATATATATTTATATAACTCCCCCATCCTTTGAATACACATTACTCCTGGAATGTCGAATATACACAATCATAAAATAGATTTTTTTTATTTTACAAATATTATATTAAATACTACCAACATAATAAACAACATAGTAAATAGTAAAATAAAATTGTTAATATAATTTTTTTAACAGTTTAAAATAGATATATCTCTTAATATATATATATATATATATATATATTATATTAATGTGTATATTATCATATATACAATAAAACATTATTAGAAATTATAAATTTTTTAAGTTACTTCTACCAGTAATATTTCTTTCAAATCTAACATTTGGTATTTCATTTTGGTATTTGAAAATTCTTTTAACTACTTGCCTGTCTCTTCTACAATCTTTTTCATCAATAAAATTTGTTTTATTTTTTTCTTTAACCTTCTTAATAACATATTTCGGTTTTTGCTTTAAATTATAAAATCCAAGATTCTTTACTAATTCTCTTTCTTTGAATTCGTGACTTTCTTCTCTATCTTCATTAAGCTTGTTAATTCTATTAATTTTATTTTCATGTATTTTGTTATGTAATTTTTGCCACATAGAACTATCCACTTTATTGTGAAGTAAATCAATTGGTTTACATTTTGTTACACTGTGAATTGAATCATTATAAATCTGAACAGATTTATAGACAAGGCTTTTATCATCAAAATTCTCATCTTTTTTTTGCAATTTAAAAAGCCTTATATGCTCATTCAATGTAAGGTGAAAACGTTCTATGTCTGAATTTCCTGTATGTGTATTTGGTGAGGTAAAATGGTAATTAACTTCTTGAGAACGAAAAAAATTTTTTATATAGGCTGTATTGAATTCATTATCTGCTATAATTTTAGTTGGTTTTCCTAAAATTGCAAATCTTTCCTTAAGTTTTTCAACAATAGTAAGTGAGTTTTTATCACCTAAGTAATGTATAGACGCATGTTTTGAAAGTTTATCAATACATGTTAAAAAAAAATGTGTTTTTATTTAAAAACCACACATCAATATGAATTATTTCATTAGACTGCAAAGGTGTTTCTGTAATACAAAACTTTGGTTTTATAGGTCGTCTGTCAAATTTACACATATTACACGTAATGCAGTTATTAATAAATTTCTGTATTTCTTTTTTTAAATTAGGATAATATACCTCATCTTTCAATTCTAAGAATGTTTCTTATATTCCCCTATGATTTTTATCGTTGTGATATTTTTCAATTACTTCCAATAAATTTTCTTTATTATATACATCTTTTATAAATTTAGAACAATATACAAATTTCATTTCAGGAAGATTAGAAAAATAATGTACTACTGTTTGCTGAAATTTTTTGAATAATTCGAAATCGCAAAATATTGCTACAGTTCCTTTTATTGGAAATACATGCCGTAAATATTCTAAAACTTTTTCTTCAAAATACTCTTTTAATGTTATAATATGCCTAATTTTTTTATCATGTATAATTTGTTTTTCATACTGATATTTTTTTCCTAATTTAAGTAAAATCTGATATTTAAATATATTAATAGGTGATTCCGAAATATAAATATAATCATTTAAGTTTTCTTTTCCACTATGAATTGTTGCTTTATCTGAAAGAATTTGTTCCTCATTTTTCTCAAAATGATTTATTTCTACGCGACTAAGAAAATCTGCCACTAAATTCGTTTTCCCTTTTATATATTCAATGTCAAAATCATATTCATTCATTTGTAATTTCCATCTTTGTAATTTCATATTAGGTTCTTTAAGTGAATTAAGCCATAAAAGCGGTTTATGATCAGTTTGGATTTTAAACTTTCTGCCAAATAAATACGGTCTAAAGTATTTTAATGCCCAAACCATTGCTAATAATTCCTTTTCAATAGCACTGTAATTGCGTTCATGTTGGTTTAAAGTTCTTGATGAATAGGCAATTGGATGTCCATTTTGCGATAAAACAGCACCAAGAGCTCCATTGCTTGTATCCGTAGTCAAAACGAATTGTTTATCAAATTTAGGATACGCCAAAACTGGAGTAGTACACAATATTTGCTTAAGTTTGTTAAATGAATCAATATAATGTTGATTATTTATATCTATATAACAACCTTTTTTTAAATAAGAAATCATTGGTAATGCAATTCGACTATAATCCTTTATAAATTTCCTATAAAAACCAGTCAAGCCTAAAAAGGATTTTATTTCTTTAACAGTTTTGGGTAACGAGACTTTTTGTATAATATTTATTTTGTTAGGATTTGGTTTAATTCCTTCAGGAGTTATTATATGTCCTAAGTATTCTGACTCATGTCTAAAAAAATTACATTTATCTACTTGAACTTTTATGTTATATTCAGATAACCTTTGAAAAATCTTTTGTAACGATAAAACATGTTCCTGAAGAGATGTTGAGAATATTAGTATGTCATCCATGTACACAACGCAAATATTATTTATAAAACCTTGTAGAACTTCATTAATCATTCTCTGAAATGATGCTGGGGTATTTTTTAAACCAAAAGGCATTCTATTGAATTCATAATGCCCAGTCGAAGTAGAAAATGCTGTCTTATGTCTGTCTTCCGTTGAGATAAGAATCTGATGAAATCCCTTCGCTAAATCTAGAGTGCTGAAATACTGAGAATTTCCCAATTTTAAAAAAAGATCCTCTATATTAGGTATGGGAAATTTGTCTTCAATAGTAACGTCGTTAAGTTTCCTATAGTCAACTACTACTCTCCATTTCTGTTTTCCAGAATTGTCAAGTTTTTTAGGAACAACCCAAATCGGATTTAAGCATTTCATTAAATTGTTTTTCAACTTCCTCCTTGTGGATTTCTGGGAAGCGATATGTTCTAGAATATACAGGGATATCATTTATTGTAGGTATTTTATGTCGATATTTAACAACAGAAGATAAGTTTTCACCTTCTATATAAAATACATTTTTGAAAGTTTTAATTAACTTCATTAATTCTTTGATCTCTTCATTATTTAAATTTTTATTTTTTAATGACTCCTCCAAATATTCTAATTTAGGTTCATTAAAATGTAAATCTACTACTAAGGATTCGAAATATAATTTATCATTCTCATTGAATTCTGTTGAAGATGTATCATATACTATTGGAATTTTCGCATTTGTAGTAATTAACATATTCTCCTTTAAGTCAATTTTTGCTCCTAAAGGTTTAAGAATATTACAACCTAAAATTCCATCGAAGGTACTTAAAATTTCTGTCTCAAGCATTTCAATTTTTACGCCCGGTATATTAAAT
This sequence comes from Gymnosoma rotundatum, assembly GCA_916610165.2. Taxonomy (NCBI): domain Eukaryota; kingdom Metazoa; phylum Arthropoda; class Insecta; order Diptera; family Tachinidae; genus Gymnosoma; species Gymnosoma rotundatum. The sequence continues at coordinate 122,361,951 of OU744336.1, read as the reverse complement.
TCTTTAAAAAGAGGAATTGTTATTTTTGTTGATGTTGTAATTTTAGAACATATAGTATTTAAAACAATTGGGGTTTCAAGTTTTGTTTTAAAGGAACTATTAAATAAGCCTTTCCTAATAAGAGTAGTACCAGACCCCGTGTCAACCAATAATTTAATTGGAACTGTTCTCGTTTTTAAAACTATACAGGGTAAAGATCTTCGGCAAGCAATTGAAAATTTGAAGCCTGAATATTATCAACTTCCATTCTACTTGAACTATTAATGCTACTTTGTCGAGACTCTCCTGTATTAAGAATTACCGCATTACTTTTAGTGTTTCTATTTGAATTACTAAAACTTCTTTAAGAGTTTGAAGAAATTTTGTAACTATTCTTGTTAGTTGGTAAGTTTTCGAAATTGGATGTTCTGTATTGATTTTTATATCTTTGTGTGTAAGAGTTATTTTGAGATGGGTTATTTTGGTAACGATAATTTTGAACATTAGGAAAATGTTCAGAATTATTTTGCAATAAATTATTAGAATTAAAACTTGACGATTGCAAAGAATATTGAGAATTAGCAAATATTTTATTTTCTACATATTTTTTATAAAAATATTCTGTTTCTATTAACACTTCTTTTGCTTTAAGTAATGAAACCGGATTTCTTGAATTGAGCACTAATTTTGGCTCATTAGGCAACTTAGAAATAAAAATTTTTAACACCATTTTTTCATTATTTTTGCAACTATACCATTGCTCATTCTCTCTATCTAAACTAGTTTTTAAATTTAATTTAGTTAACAATTTAAGCATGTATTCGTAAAAATCATTAATATTACTTCTAATTTCCGCAGTTTTAATTTGATTAATAATAGATTCTACACTATCAGATACATTAAAATTAATTCTTAATATTACCTTAATGTTCTCCCATCGTATATGGTTATTGTTATTTATGAGGCATATATTTGCTTTTGATGTTATTTTGTTCCTTATTCTTAAATCAAATAATCCATGTAAGGGTTCATCAACAAGCTTACGAATTTCTTCTACATGTTTCGTGAACATTTCCAGCTCCTCAACCTTTCCATCAAATTCTGGTACACTTTCCAGTAGACTAAAGGGATTGAAGGACATTGCAAAATTAATATTTCTTCTCCTTTGTTGTTCTCTTTAGAAATCAGATTGCTTATTTCCTCTTTCTCCTCAACTGTAAATACTTTAATTTTTAACAGTTCTTGATGTTTTAAATATGCTTTTGCGGTTTTAAGTCTTCTCCTCAGTTAAAGTTAATTAGCTTGCCAGCCTTTATTTGTAAAAGCTATTGCTATTTCGCCCGCTCGCTTAAAGTTTTCACTTTCTTTTTATTGTTTGCTTTCTTTTATTGCCTTTTGTATTTTTTATTTAAAAAGTCACCACACTGAATCGTATACAATACAATACAATTCTTTTTTTTTTTTAATGTTTGTTTTGAATTTTTTGTTTGGTCCGTTTCACGACTGCGCCAATAAAATAATTAATTAAACAAAACAATTTAATATTTTGTTATTTTATTATTTCTTTGTTTTTTTTTTTTAATTAAAATAATAGTTTCAAATATAAAATATTTTCATATGAAAATATAAATTAGGGTTTTTATCTTTTCAATATTTTTTAACAATAAAAACTAAGTTAAAAAAAATAACAATCTAAAAATAATTTATAACAGTAAATTCAAACTTATAAAAAGAAAATACAAATATATAAGCTATTTAAGGGAAAGAGTATAAAAGAATATATATTTATATAACTCCGTTGTCAATATTGTCATTAATCGATGAATGTCGCCATGTGTTTGGTATTTTCTAAGAACGATTGATGTTGATGTTGCCATTTAGTTTGTCGTCGCCATTTTTGATGTTGTGTTGTGTTATGTGCAAAGAAAAATTTTAAAAACATGCAAAAGTATACAGCAATAATTAAAATAACAAAATAAATATACAAAATAACAAAAAAGAAATGGAAAAAACTAAAATTAAGAACTTCTGCCAATTTGAAAAATGAATGGACGAGTTAGAAGGAGCCCATCCCAATGAAAAAAAGGCAGTTAGTAAGGGCAGGATTTTGTCAGATCGATAAATTGATTTGCATTATAAAAACTTCACTTATTATTATTTTTTCATCCATTTAATATTGTTATTAATAATAATAATAATAGAAATAAAAATTAGAAGTTTTAATAATACAAACAAAATCCTACCTTTAACTAACGACAAGTTGTAATAATGGCCCTTAGACTATTTATTTTAATTGTTTGTAATAGCTTTGCTTATTTTATTGCTTATAGGTATTTTATTTTTTACAAAATTTGAATTTTCCACAACATTTACTTAACACAATAGAAAACAAATTGAATCAACTGATTTAAATATTAGATATGTGTGTTTTATTTTTTTATATTATCGATAAACCTTCAACATCGTCATTAGATTGTTAGGGAATACCAAATTAGTATTGATGTTGTGTTAAGTTGATGTTGTCTCAAAATTGACGACGATGTTGACGACGCCAAACAGAATAAGGGTGAATATTTCTGGTTGTGCAAGGGGAGTTTATTAATTGTAGAGGTGCTAAAGTCCTCTTAAGACAAGCCTGTATACCAGCAAGCTACTTCAAGAATATACAAATTTTTAGTTTATAATAGACAAAATCTGTAATTAATCTTGTTGCGTTCGGCAAATTGTTGAAAAATATACGATTTTCCCTTTCTTACTCTTAAAAAAGTGTTATATAGCAATTTTTACACATCGAAGAAAGCTACCTCTATTTTTGTCCAACTACTGTGCACTCTCGTAACTCGAACACTATTGAAATTGATTTGATACAGTCTGAACATAACCTAAATATAAGAGTTTGATTTTAAAATGTTTCATGTAAGAAAAACACGTCATTATAATTTATTTTATTTGAGAGTTTTATCTCAATTTAAATTTTTACAACTAAACTTAAATAACATTTTCTTGACAAATTCAATACGTTTTTAACTTATTTTATTCTGTTAACGTAAACATAATAAACAAAAATTATGAATTTACTTAATGTTATATATTTTTTTTAAATAATTTTATTACTTATATTTTATTTTTTATTTATATAATTTCTTTATTTACTTATATAATTTTACAATACTTAATTAAACATATTTTTTAAAATAATTGTTATCACAAAAATAAAAATTAATTAGTTTTATATAAACAAACCGAAATGGTTTTAATGTATTTGTATATTTTCGAAATGGTTTATATTTTTATTTAATTTAAAAGTATTTTTTTTTATATGTACATTTGTTTGAGTTTATTTTTGTTTATAATTAAAGGGATTTGGGCCATTATAAAAACTTGCCGTTAGTTATTTGTAGGATTTTGTCTGCGCTATTAATAGCTTTGCACTATTAAAACTTCCATTTTTTATTGTTATTATTCGATTAAAATAAGTTGTTAACGTTTTAGGGGCTAATAAATTGCGCGTCGCATGATGGCTAATTTAGTTTGATCGTACAGGAATACCTCGCATAGTATTGCTTCGATTAGTACCGTTTCTCTATAGTACACTTCTTGGAAAAATCGTTTTCAAACAAAATAAATTAAAACTAAATTTTCAAAATATTGTTTTTAAAAATATTATATCAGGGATGTAATAAATTCTGATCGGAAAAGTTTTAATTTCGTATTATTAATTTCGATCAATTTTGTTTAACCTCTTTATTTAAATGGGGCAATATGGCGCAGGCGCACACAGTAAATTTAAAATTCGCAAAAAATCTATCTCTGGAACCGTAATAGATAGACTCTTAAAATAGAATATGTATGTATTAATATAGTATCAGTAACAACAAATAGAAAAAATTGGGGTGTACCGATACTGACGTGAAATTCATAAAATATTTATATTTCTTGAACTCTGACAGCTAGACACGTCAAATTTGTAAAATGACAGTAAAACTGTGTGCGCATAGCAACACGTAGAAAAATAAAACTTTAATATAAAGGCTTTAACAAAAGTGACTTAAGATTTTCACGTATATTTAAGTATTTTTATGTCCACTATAAAAACAACTACAAAAAATTATAAATATAACTAAAATATAAAGAGTGTTCTTATAGAGGCGTGATTTGAGTTTTTAAACCGTCGTAGGCAAACAAAGTATGTAGAAATATGTCACTATTAGAATCATTTTGAACAATAAATTTTAAAATTCAAGGTTGGTTCCAAGCAGACCGTGTTTTTGACGAATACGGTTTTATCTTCTTATGAATTGCTATATCTGAAGTAAGGAAAAGTACAAAAAATGAAAATTAAATGAAATGATTCGTGACCCGAAAGCAATGTGATTTTCACATATAAAACCTTGCTTTTTTTAATCTAAGACCATAAATTTACGCAAAGTATGTATTGCTAGTTCGCTGTAAAAATAAGTATTAAATCTTAAAAGTGTCCCAATAGTAACATAATTTTCGCAGGGTCTTATTTTAAAATTACTCAAAGTAAGTATTAAAAAGTGACCCGAACATTGTACGAAACCCTTCACTTGTGAGTCCAACTCGCAATTGGCGGATTTATAGTAATTGCACTGATTTAATTACATATTATTATATGAGTTCCTAATTTGAATTCCGCTTAAGTTTTGCTGGTTTATAATCACGAAAATTCTCTTCAAGTAGTCCATCGCGAGGTTGTCCCTCGGTAAACTTTAAACATAATAATTCGTGAATAAGCCCAGCTTTATGTGAAATGGGGAAGAACTATTATGCTTTGGGAAATTAAGGAAGCTTTTTAACATTGTACTTTCCAGGCGTATGATTATTTCTCTCTGTCCAAATCCGTCAAGTAAAGTGATTTATGGGAGTTTTGCTGTAATATAAACATTTAAAGCAGGGGTATTTTTTATTGCCACCTTGCAGCAATGATATTATAAAAACTATTTTTAAATCGAAGCATTCTTCCAACCCATGTGGATGGTAACTAATGAGCTGCAGTTTTTCTTTAATGGATTCATATGATCCCTGCATACTTTTTCATAATCAATCGGTTTTGAAGACTTTTTGTTGAGTTTGAAAAGCAACGCAACTTTAAGGTTATCGTTACTTCCCTCTTCCCACTGTTAAGATTTTGATTTTTTTTAAATAGGGGTTGCAACACAAGTCAATGACATACCAATAGTATTTTCTTCTTTCTGGTTCGTCACCTACGCTTTTAATTAGCCCACTAATTCTAATTAAGCTCTTGCAATATTTTTAAAATTCGACTCAATCTTTGTAACTGGTAAAACATCTGGATAAATAGCAACATGACGGCCCTTTGCCTTTTTCAACAATCAATAAAAACAGTCGGAAACGTTATTACTACGGGTCTTTCCAAAGCAGGAGAAACTAACGACAATACCGTTGCACAACTTGCATATTTACTACCTGCCGTCAATTTCTTTATTAAGATCTGTCATTCATTCTTTTTAATTAGATTCCTATTTTTCTTTAGTCGTTCCTTCACAAGCAATCTACATAAATGTAGCAATGTACATAGATAGCAAGAACTTTCTGGTAAAAACAAACACATAAAACACAAAAAAAAACTCTTTTTTTTTAGTAAAGTTTAACAATATATTCTGAAAAATACGTTAATATTAATAATTTACAACAACTCTTTCATCAACAAAACTAATGTTTTTGCTATCGATTACTTCTATGTACTTAGTTTCATCCCTAATACATATATTTAATTTAAAAGGTTTTTAATACAAATTAAAAAACCGTTCCCTTTTTTTCTGAAGATTTTCATAGGTCCTTGTTACACAAAATATTATGTGCATAAACTTAATATATGCCATAAATTCTTTAAACATTGCACTTTCCATTTTTCCAAAAATGATTTCTTTAGATAAAAATATTTACACTACACAGCTAATCAAAACAAAAACTTGGCGCATAAAAAGCGTTGCATGTAACTTGACGTTTACGAAGTGTAGAAAGCATAAAAAGTATGAAAAGAGTAAAAACCATGTGCGCATAGACCGTGTTGTATGAACTTTCAGCTTAAAGGCTGGTTCACCCACAAAAATTTTGTTCGGAAACATTTTTTTTTTTATATGTAGTTTGACGTTTTATTTTTTGAGAGAGAGAGAGAGAGAGAGAAAAAGAGTAAACTCACTTCGGAACAATTTCAGCTTGAATTGGTTTAATTTTAATTTTTGTTCCGAAACAATGAAACTGTGCTGCTAACTTTTTTATATTTTTAAAGAAAATTTAACTGAGCTGCCACTTCATTAATTAATGTGATAAAAATCTTTCAAGCAAAAAAATATATTTTACATACTTTTTCGTTCTTTGTTTGCATTGATATTCAATAATTATTTTTAAAATTTGTTTTGTTCTTAAGATTACCTGCCTTAATTTGCCTGGTATATTTATAATAAAAACAAAATAAAAGAAAGTTAAAAAAATTGTGTCATGGATCTCAACGAATGAATCCCTTGCCTTGAAGCTTATTTCAGAAATGAAAAATCCGGGTAGAGAATGCTTGTATGACTTTTTACCTCAATTTTTTTTTACCTCATTTTTTGATTTAATTATAAAAGTTTTTTTAATTTAGAATTTTTTTTATAACAAAACGGCATTCAGTGATTTTAATTTTCTGTCACAGTGCTGCCTGCTTGTAAAGTAACACATCTCGCTTACACATATGTTTCATATGGTAGCTTTGTTTTTCCAGAAAAATTGTTCGAAGTGGGTGAATCGTTTCAGAACAAACTCTCAAAAAACTAAAAATCTCTCACAACAAAAATTTTGTTCCGAAACAATGGGTAAACCAGCCTTAAGGGTTTGATAACATTGTTCTGCAAAAAAAAAACTTTTCTCCCCTCCCTTGAACAATTTTGCCTGTTTCTCATCTTTTCAGTTGTGCTGAGTCCGAATCTGAACTCAGAAAAATTCTATCACCCTCTGATTTTGAGAGAAAAGAGGTAAAACTTGGAGCGAAAGCCTCGAGAGTACTGACTAGAGAGCGGCTGAGTGGGAGGGGGGGGGGAGTTGGGGTATTGAGGGTGAAAGGGGGGCAGCTAGGGATTTGAATGAAAGGGATACCACCATAAAAAAATAATAAAAAAATTGTAAGATTATACATACAGGAAAAAAACTTTTAGCCATGTTTCTTCAACCACTTGTAATATTCCTGTGGAGACCTGACAACGCTAGTTAGTTTGTTAGATCTGGCAACACAGAGATAGTTGTTTAGTCTCTCGTAAAAAAGGGTATTGGAAAAAATAAGTAAGCAACAGAGGAGGCCTAGACACAAAAGTAAAGCTAAATAAAAAAAGAGCAATTAAATTGAAAATCATTGTGTTTTATTAATTGTGTATCAGAAAGGGGTTATTACATTGGCGACTGAGGTAAATATTTAATTGCAGATACAGGAATATTAAATTGGCTGCATTAAATTGCAGAGAGAGAAAAATTAATTTCCTTTGCATTAAATTGCAGCGAAAGACATTAAATTGTCAACATTGAATTGTGATAATAACCTGAGGAAAAAGAAGAAGGAGGAAAAAGCGAAACCATGTGAGTGCGACATTTAATTGTAACAAATGGGAAGACATTAAATTGTTTTGCATTTAATTGCAGATAAGGAGATACAAAAGACATTAGATTGTCGGCCGGAAAGTATACAATTGCATTACATTTAATTGTAAGGACTGTGAACTAGTGGGAAACATTAATGAGATGAGTGCGGCAGGCATATCACCTTTCCTTTGTGATGCCATAGACAAGGCACTTCTGCGCACAGAATGGGAAAAATGGTACCGTTCGTTTTCCATATATCTGGACGCAGAAGAAATAAAGGACGCTGCGAAGAAAAGGAACAAGCTACTGTATTTGGGCGGTACACAACTCCAAGAGGTTGTGTACAGTATTCCCGGGGCACTTGTAGGGTCCGAAGATACAGATAAAGGTGTAGATGCATTCAAAACTCTGGTTGAAAAGCTCAACGAATATTTTTCACCAGAAAGAAACTCGACTTTTGAAAGACACCTTTTTCGTTCGCTAAAGCCTGAAGGAGGCGAGTGTTTCAACAAATTCCTTGTACGCCTACGAAACCAGGCCGCGAAATGCCAATTCGGCGAGACGAAAGATGAGACATTAGGAATAAATCTAAAAGACAAGCTTATTGATAATTGGGCACCAAATGATTTAAAGAAACGGCTCCTAGAAAAAGAATATACGCTCGCGGAAACCATCGAAATGTGTCACGTCCATGAGCAGATAAATAACCAGTCAGAGGCTATGAAATTGCCCAATGTATCCATCGATGTAAACAGAATTGAAGCAAAGAATCAACATATTGAGTGTGGCAGATGTGGTCGTCGAGATCATGAGGGTGCAAGTGCTGACTGTCCTGCTAAAAATTCAAAATGTAACAAATGTGGGTTTGTTGGCCATTTTGCCCGCAAATGCAAGACGAAAGGTTCAAAACGCAAGCAGCTAGGTTCTGGTTACACAGATGGAAAAAAGCGTAAATATTCAAATGTTCAATTTGTCTCAAGTGACGGAGTAACAGAAGCTGGATCTATGCGGAATAAGTGGAACGAACACAATTGTTTCCAGATAGCAGACAGGTTTAGCGAGCACATGGACGAAATGATAGAGTGCTATGTAGGGGGCCAGAAGATTACTATGCTGATTGACTCTGGGTCACATTATAACCTGTTGAGTGAGGACGATTGGGAATTCCTCCGTAGGGAAGATGCCACGATTTGGAACATACGAGCTAAGTCTGAAAATCAGTTTCGTGCGTATGCGGGAAACAATTTACTCAAGGTGAAAGCTGTTTTCGAAGCGGTAATAGGCCTTGATCTAGTTTCCAACGTGATTTCCTCGTTCTATGTAATTGAGAATGGGCGTAAATCACTGCTGGGCCGGGTGACTGCAATCAAATTGGGCGTTTTGAAACTAGGACGTGGAGTAAATCAAATCGAGAACTGCCATGTGTTTCCAAAAATTAGAGGTATTAAGGTTTCACTGACAATTGACACGTCTGTAAAACCTGTCCAACAGCTACTGCGGAGAGTTCCATCTGCCATAGAAGAAAAGGTCGAAAGGAAATTAGATGAAGCTCTGGAACAGGGTATCATAGAACCTGTGATAGGACCTAGCCCCTGGATATCTCCGGTAGTAATTGTATTTAAAGGTAACGGGGATATTCGATTATGCATCGACATGAGACGTGCGAATTTGGCCATATTAAGGGAAAATTATCCGCTACCAACATTCGATTCTTTCATGACCAAGCTACAGGGTGCTAAATACTTTTCTAGGTTGGATCTCAAAAATGCATACCACCAGTTGGAACTAGAGGAGGAGAGTCGTGAGATAACCACCTTCATCACGTCAAAAGGGTTATTTAGATATAAAAGGTTATTATTCGGCGTGAACTCTGCACCGGAAATCTTCCAAAGGATTATGGAAAGCATTTTGGCGCCTTGTAACTGCGCCATAAACTATTTGGACGATATAATCGTGTTTGGAAAGACAGAGTCTGAACACGACAAAAATCTTAAAGAGGTGTTGACAGTTTTTGAGAAGGCGAATGTTTTGCTGAACAGGGAGAAATGCATTTGGAAAACAGAGAAACTGCTATTCTTAGGCCACATTTTGTCTGATAAAGGCATAAATCCAGATCCCGGGAAAGTAGACACCATCATGAAATTTCGTGCACCAACTAGCAAGGAGGAGCTAAGGAGTTTCCTGGGATTAGTCACCTATCTAGGAAAATTTATACCGGATCTGGCTAACCTTACGGATGCGCTCAGGTATTTAACGAAAAAAGATGTGAAGTTCGACTGGGGTCAGCGCGAAGATGAAGCTTTTGTTAAACTGAAAAAGCAACTAGCCAGGATTCCAACATTATCATATTTCGACCCAAAAAGATGCACTCGCTTAATAGCTGACGCGAGTCCAGTGGCCCTCGGAGCGGTCCTGCTGCAATTTAGCGACAACATGCCACACGTAATATCGTTCGCGAGCAAAAGTTTGTCCGAGACTGAACGTAGATACTCACAAACAGAAAAGGAAAGTCTTGCATTGGTTTGGGGCGTCGAACGGTTCTACTTTTACTTGGCGGGCATCGAGTTTGAATTGGTAACGGATCACAAGCCTTTGGAAACAATTTTCAAACCTACATCAAAGCCTCCGGCTCGTATCGAGCGATGGGTGTTACGTCTTCAGTCATTCAGGTTTAAAATCATTTATCAGGCTGGTAAACATAACATCGCCGATTCATTATCCAGATTATGCAAAATCGAATACAATACGTCTTTCGATCAACAAGCTGAAAGCAGCATATGCTCTATAATCGAAGAAGCTGTCCCGCGAGCAGTTTCAATTCTTGAGATCGTGGAGAATAACCGGTCCGATCTTGAACTAATGGAAGCGGTGGAATGCATTAAAAATAATTCATGGCCGTTGACTACATCCAATAGATATTTCCCGTTTCGACTTGAACTTTGTACGTTGGGTAATATTCTTCTACGAGGTACCAAAATCGTAATACCCGGTCCGCTAAGAACAAGAGTTTTATCGTTGGCACATGAAGGTCATCCAGGTGAGACGGTGATGAAGCAGCGGGTACGATCAAAAGTATGGTGGCCACTAATAGATCGAGATGTTGAGAAACATGTAAAAGACTGCCGTGAATGTTTGTTGGTATCAAGGCCGTCCCAACCGGCACCGATGACTCGACGCGCTTTGCCAGAAGGACCATGGTTATGCCTAGCAATGGATCTATTAGGACCGTTACCGAACAATGATTTCATATTTGTGGTCATTGACTATTATTCGAGGTACCAAGAGGTAAAATTTCTAAAGAAAATTACATCAAGCGCAATAATTGATTTTCTGGATGAGGTGTTCTCTCGGCTGGGTTACCCTAGGTCAGTCACAACAGATAATGGTCGTCAGTTTGTCAGCGATGAATTTAGGAGGTATTGCGCGAATAAAAATATCGAAATTATGACGTCTCCACCGTACTGGCCGCAAGCGAATGGCGAAGTGGAGAACATGAATCGTTCAATCGTCAAGCGCCTGCGGATAGCTCATAGTAATGGAGCAGACTATAAGAAGGAAATCCAAAAGTTCCTGCTTATGTACAATGTCACCCCTCATGGAACGACTGGGAAAGCTCCAACGGAATTACTATTCAAACGCGTGATTCGAGACAAAATACCATCTATCTTTGATGTCGGTGAAAACGTTCTAGATGCCGAGGCTAGAGACTTGGATGCTATCAATAAAGAAAAAGGAAGAGAAAAGGCGGACAAAGATCGCGGAGCAAAACAAAGTGAGATTCAAGTTGGAGACAAAGTGTTGGTGCAAAATGTAATTTTCCCCAATAAGTTGACACCGACGTTTGGTCAAGAAACATGTGAAGTTGTTGAGCGACAGGGAAATGATGTCACGATCCGTAGGGATGATAAGCTATACAGGCGCAACGTTAGCCATCTGAAGAAATTGCCAACAACGTCGGAAGTAGGCGATAATAATTCTTGTGCAGATCGTGTGGAGAAACAAATGGACCAAGAGCAGCTAAACCCAAGACTAACGCTGAAGCTGAAAAACATTGGAGGGATGTGGAGACCTGACAACGCTAGTTAGTTTGTTAGATCTGGCAACACAGAGATAGTTGTTTAGTCTCTCGTAAAAAAGGGTATTGGAAAAAATAAGTAAGCAACAGAGGAGGCCTAGACACAAAAGTAAAGCTAAATAAAAAAAGAGCAATTAAATTGAAAATCATTGTGTTTTATTAATTGTGTATCAGAAAGGGGTTATTACAATTCCCATCATTTTTTTTTTTCAATTATACTTTATTGTGTTCAAAATCATCGGGCTTTTGAATTTTTTTCACTATGTTTTGATGCCAAAAAAAAATTCGTCATATTTACAAAAAACTCACATTTTGGATAAAAAACTAGAATTTCTCAAGAAACTGTGCGTGATAGACAGCTCGCCAAGAGTACCAAATATACAGCCAGAGACTACGATGGTATAAAGGCTTCTGGGACGAGCAAATGATGGCTAAATATGACGAAAAACAACGTAAAAGCTTAAGTAGCAATATGTTTTTAAATATTAACTACAATATTTATAAAAAATAAAATAATTTTGAAATGCGTTTTATGATAAATTTTTCATAGAATTTTGTCATAAAATACATGTCAAATCTATTTTAATATTTTATGAATACGGCAGAAAATAAATTTTGTTGTAGACAACCTTAATGCTAGAATTTTTTGTTTTTAATTACAGCATTTTTTTTTATCCGATATTATTTGTTGAAAAAAAATCTGAACTGACAACAACCAACGAAAATGTCTAAAAATTTCATAAAAAATTTAACTTTAATCCAACACACTCAGTCACTTTTTATTCGCTATAATTGGGCGTCCAACTTAGTAGCCTTTAAAACGAGATATAACTTCTTATAATTGAAAAAACCTTACCATTATCTGGGCAATGGCCGAAATTAAAAAAATAAATAATTTTTTTCATGATCGGAACGGCTAATTAATGTAGAAACAAAAATTAATACGCACACACACCTTTAACATTTTACCTGTAAAATATTGTAATTCAATAAATAATTAATAACAAAATATGTCCATGTATAGAATGGTATAATGGTATATAAAAAACTTATTATTTTTTAAACAGTCAAAATGTTGTCTTATAACACGATTATTTTGTTAAAGAAATAAATGGAAACTTTACAGTACCAGTAAAATGGCATTAAAAATATATTTTTACTTATTTATTTTCATTACCTGCAATTTTATTTTCATTACCTAAAAATTTGTACTGATTACTAAATATTTTTGCAATTCAATCAGTAAAATTTACTAAAATTTTATTTGCATTACCAGTTAAAAACTTTCAGTTTCTGATTGTAATAAACATGCCATTTATAACCCCCATTATTATTTTCGACATGTGCAAGTAAATCTTTTTTACTGCCCTCCTAAATTGGTAAAAATGCAGTAATCATTTATTTTTTAATGATACTGAAATTAAATTGGTATTAAATCTGACTACTGCAACAGTAATAATAATGAGTTTTAAATAACAGGCTTATTACTCATCGATTTATAAACGAAACGATAATATCAGTAAAATTAACCGGCAATGAATAATCAATTAAAGTATCAGTAAAAATTTGCTAGTTATTAAAGTTTTGAATTCAATTAAAATATAATTCAATGCTATCGTTGCAGATTATAATGATACCATGTAGTACGAAGAACAAAACATCGCAATTTTTAACTCTTAAAAATAATTCCAAGTCAAATTTAAAAATATGTATGATTTAATTCCATTGTAATCTCTCATGCTTGTTAACTAAATTTGTTATAGGTGTAAATTGTATTAACATAAGGTTTAGCCGTATTTACAAACCTAGTATAAGTCGACCCAGAATTCCCCAATCTAGACATCGATCCATAATAATCGAACCTGTTAGCTTTCAAAACTGGGCATTAATCAAGAATATCTAAACTTAATCTTACGTGAAACTGTGCATTGGTTGGGAATACCTAAACCTGCTAAAACCCAAATTTACACACCAATCCATAATAACACAACCTCTCCACAAACCTAAATATCCAAAGATGCTCCGAAAATTTTCAGACCCGAACCTAAGCATAGATCTAAAATATATGAATTTGTTATTACTCGAATCTGAGCATCGATCCAGAATATTCGAACCTGATATAGCCTTAATCTGCGAAAAATTGGTATGCCGATTCCGAACACCCGACCAGCCATTATAAAATATTGTATAATTCTATAAGTGTTTTCTAAAGAAACAGGGTTTAAATAAAATTCTTATTAACAACCCTCAGAAAGAGAAAAATCTCTGGGACTAAACTTTCTGAGGCGAGGATCAAATCATATAACAGCATTTAGCAAGTATAAGATAAAGTATTAAATATTTATTCTGCACAGATTTATAACTGAAGACGATTATTTTCATCTGATGCCAAAGTGTGTCCAAATGAATTTTTTATGATTGATGCCAAAGTATGTCCAAATGAATTTTTTATGATTGAATTCTAACATACTCTATATCAAACACGTTTTTTTTTTGTAACTTAGAAAATCTATGTTCAAAATTTAACTCGAATTTATTTTTTACAAAAAAAAAATGCGTTGAAAAATTTCAATTTCGTGTGGATTTCAGAACAGGCCTGATAGTCTTGAACAAGGCGAATTAATACAGGTGAATGCACGGCTACAACAATCCAACAACACAAAAAACAACAGGCAATTTGCTGCTACAAAATTTAGGTATGTTGTCAAAAAATATTGTTAAAAAACAAAATAAAAAATATACATATTTGATGAAAAAAGTGGTTTTAATTTTCAAAATAAAAAAATTATAAAAATTAAGTTACATAAAAATGAAAATCCAGGAAAAGTGTGACCAAAATTCTATTGTACCACTAGTTTGCCCAAATCACATGCATCATTCCATTCTTGCACGTTGACCATTTGATGACTAACATAATCTTCTACAATAATACCAAGAAATTATAAATGTGTTAACAATAATTTCACTATCTTTTTACGCATATTTTGATTATACACATCAGGAACTGCAAATAAGGTTCCATGTTGTGGTAGTTTTCTTTAGGATTTTCAATAGTTACTTTGTTTTCTATTAGCGATAAAAAAAAATGAAAATAAAAATAAAAAATTTAACAAATAATTTATTTTTGACAAATTTGTTTGACAACTCCAATGTATACAGCTGATAGGCTTTTTCGCCCGTGCGTTCACCTGTATTAATTCGCCTTGGTCTTGAACTAAATGCCTATTTTGCTTTTTTCCATTAAATTACTTTAAACTTTACTTCAAAAAAAAAAAATTGCGCCCATTTTTATAAAAAAATCTATAAAGATTCTCAGAGGTTGTTTTTAAACACTGGTGAACGAACAAGGTTTTAAGGCCGGCTGAGCAGTTTCAGGAAAACCTGAAACGTTACGTATTTTATCTGTTCGATTAAATTGAATTTGGCAAACATTTTTATTTCTCTTTTTCTTGAATAATCGCTTGAATTATTTTTAAAATTCAAATTGTAAATTTTAGCTATAAATCTGTTGTATCGCCTTGTTTTATTAAGACTGAAACCTTAAAGTACACTCGTATAAAACATTATATCGCTATTAGTTTATTATTTTAATTATTTTCTTTTGTTAATTTATCTTCTAATCGGTAGGTTTATTGAATACTTTTTTTTTATCAGATGCAGCCTTTGACTGACAATATTTTGAAATTTCAATATAATTTAAATCAATAAATTGATTAATAACTAATCTTCTCATTCGTTCGTTGTGCGTAGAGGAAACAGTGTGTTTTTCTGACCTTTAAATTTATTAAGTTCAACAAGTTTATAAACAGTTTTGATGTTTAAATAAGTTACACTATTTTTTTATTACAATGTTATAGTGTGTATTGTTTTTTTATGGTAAGTACTTTGCGCTAAATGCGCAATGATGCAAATTTGCATTAAGGGATTTTTCGCCTCCTGCGCCCTTATAAATGAAAATTATACAAACTGCTAGAACAAAAGTTTGCTTTTCAACCATTTCCTTTCGTTTAAGTAGTATTTTACTTAATTTGGTTTTCTTGCGCACTAGAGGGTTAAATTATTAATTTATTAAAAATTCTAAGAATTAGTTAAGGATCTATGGGTAAGTTCTTAAACTAAAGAAATTTCATTAAATAATTTTTCTAATTTTAACAATAATTCAAAGTAAGAGCTCTGAAGTCACTTCGGCTTTGCTACTTAGCAGAAAGTTCCCAGAGAATTCGAAATCTTTTTCTGTATATGAGTTCTAGGATTTGAGGTTTAAAAATTAGTTATTAAAATGTTTCTTGGGGGGAAAAATAAAAATTTTTTAAAAGTTTTTAATGCATTCATTTATTTAAAAGACACTGTGTTTTGTTTTTTTCTCCTTGTAAGTTAGTTACAAAATCTTAATCGTTTTATATTTTTATGTACATACATTTTTAAAATTAACAAATCTAAAAGTTCTGTTTTTTTATTTTATTTGTTTGGTTTTTATTTAGTGTGAAATTTAACGTGTAAGAACATCTCACATTTTTACAGAAAATTTGTTCTATAGTTTTGTTTTTTTTAACAAACTAAAAACAATTTTAATTACAATAAATTTAAATATAAATATTTATTTGTTGTCTTATATTGGTTCCAATTGATTTTGTATTGTTAACATTATAATTCTTTTTATTTTAGTATTTTTTTTTTATCAGTTTCACATAAATTTTTAGAGAAAATTTACATTTAATAAATTTTTTGTATAACAGATTCTTATTTTATTTTATGTTTATTTTGTAAATTTGCTACAATTTTCTAAATGTTTTTAAAATAACAGAGGGGTCCTTTTATACTTACATTTTGTGTATTTTAATAGGGTGTTAATCAAAATAATAAGGTCACTTCATTTTTGTTCTGTTTATGCAAATAAACAAAATAAAAAGTGTATTGCATTACTTTGCTATTCTAAATATTTGTTGTTTCAACTTTTGTTTAAATACAAATGTTCCTTACTAAAACATTATGCTAGGAACACAACGAATACGTCGTCAAAAATTCGTTCTATAAATTCGTCGTATGAAACACAATTGAGACGAAAAACACATCTGTTATAATTTTTGAAGTTGTTTACTTTTTGTATGCTGCTAAGGTGACAGTAAAAAAAATAATATTTAAAAAGTTAAACATTAGCAAAAACACAACTAAAAACTACTTTTATATTTAACTTATAACCTGTACGCTTATTATAAATGCTGCAAAATAAAAATTCATATTTTTTAAAGTAAAATAACTTTATTTACTAAAATACTTCGAATCTAAAGTCGATCATGGTCACTTTGTACTGATTTATTCGTCGTTCGCCGGCGTAAGAAATAGAAAAATAATTATATTGCATAGTTTGCGGCGTATGACGTATTTTATCCTACGTCATGATTGTGTGCAGTTTCATATACACAAATGTATTTTATTTTTGAGAACGAATATTCGTTCGTCTCAGTTGTGTTCCTAGCATTAATTTTATTTTAAACCATAACCTAGCTAAAGAAATTGATAAAACTACGGTTTCACTTGAGCAAGAAAAGGCAAGGCTTCCTATCAGAAAGCTCTGTGATGGTTTATGAAACCATCTCACTCACCATATTTTATGATAAATAATTTAAACCGTTTTTACGGCTAAAGGTCATTATTGGGTAATAATAATAAAACATGTAATTCAAGGCGTATCAATATCAGATGGTCGCGATGGCGAATTCATTAATTTTTGCCGAAATCGTAAATTTCAAACACCATATACAAAAAATACTTATGTATAATTGTTTTTTTTTTTTTTTTTTTTTTTTTTTTTGGTGTTTGACATTTAGCGTTTTTGGCGAAAGTTAATACATACGCCATTGCGACCATCTAGAATTTATTCGCCGCGATTTAATTATTATGGTTTTCCAATTCATCTTCAGGGAAAACTGTAAAATGTTGATTAAATATTTTTCTAGTAAAAGTATTGACAATCGCACTTGATGATGGTCTTGAGTCTACCACCAATTCCAAGTTTTGTATTTAATACTCTTTGCTTATTTAAATAAGAAAAACTTAAATAAAGTGACCTTTTAATTTTAATTTACAATCAATAATTTTTACTTTTATTTACGAGTTATGTTTTTTTATAAAGTTACATACACATTTTTATACGAGTTTATAATTCTTTTTAATTTTTTTTATTGTTTTCTCTTTTTGTTTCTTAAAATTTATTTTATTTATATTTATTTATTTGCTGTTTTATTTTTAGTCCTAATCATAAGTTACTGGACGACATAGTGAAAAAACGAAATATATGGCATAGAAAATTTCGGTGAGATATAGACCCAATTGTAAAGTACAAAGTACATATTCTAAACGTATTTTATATTTTTGTAAAAGTAATATGTAGATTACACCAAGAAAGCACGGTATAGTTAGAAAAACTGACATAATCGCAGACCAATCTGTAATGAAAGATTTAATGATATTAATTTATTAAATAAAATAAGCAAAGATATAATTATAATAAAAAGATGGAATTTGTATGGCTTAGGCCTTGTGTTTCAAAAAAGATTTCCTTCGAATCTCAATAAAGAGTAACCCCCTCGTTGTATTTGGTGGATAATTTTTATTTGTTGTATGGCTGTGAACAGTCCATATGTACCACTTGCTTATTTGTATTGGTAAACGTCAAAAATAAGTAACATAAATTTAAATCATCAAAGAAACTTTGAATTTTTTTTTTACAACTGATAAAATTTGCATTATGACCTGGTGACTAAAAATTTTTGTAACTAATGTTTAATTTTATCACAAGTTTAACCGAATTTAACATAAGAAAGAGGTTATCAATTTTTTCTTTATTTGAAAGGTGCTGTTTAGTTTTTATAATTAAAGGGAGTCCTCATACTACATGCATAATTTTTACGTATATTTTGAACCGTAACGGACACCAACCTAAAATTAAAAAAAAAAACTGCTCATTACTAAAGCTCCCAAAAGCAAAAAGTAATACAAAAATAAAACAAAAAATTAAAGGGTGTCCCCATAGGTGACTTTATCCTTAGAACCGTTATAGATAAACGATAGACAATTGGACAGCTTGTTGATTGCTATGATCATCCTAGTAACAATTTTACATATACAGATTCATAAATTAAAGGGTGTTCCATTAGTTCATTTTTTTATGTATATGACTACACTTTTGAACATTTTTGAAATTTACAAAGAACCTGTATGTATGTATTTATAATTAAAGGGTATCCCCATATTTGATTTGAATTTTGAATTATTATATTATATTTTGAATTATTATAGGCAAACACTTGAAAATTAGTCATAATGTCCGCCACTTTGTTTCGTATAATAAAGAGTGTAAATATTTTAAATTATAAATTAAAGGGTGTTACAATACTTGATGATTTTGATGTATATGTCAAATAAAACTATAATAATACAACCAATACAACAATACAAGGGAGCAGTGAATTGAACAATATTTATGTTTAAATTACTTTTTTAACAATTGAACCTGCACCCAAGTTTATAAGATGAAGAAAAACGTTTAAGCTGCTTGTGATCTCGATATAAAAACTACCTGCGCTACTGTAAGAGGCAAGTAAGATCACTAAAAAAGGATCTAACTTAAGATTTTATAAAAGACTTTTTATTGTTTATTGACAGAACACAACCATATTACATTACATTACATTACATTATTAATTTAATTAAAAATTAAATAATATATAATTGAATATTTAATAAATGCAAAAATGCTGTTAACAAACCAAAATATTAAAATCTTTTTCATACATTTCATATTTCTACGAAATTGATAAGTGTTGTCACCATAATGCGTATAAAGTATGCTCAATCCTTATAGTTATAAATGTCAGTGGTTTCATTGTTAATTTGTCTATTAATTTTTCTCTTGAAAATCCTTAAAACCGATCAACAAATGTCTGAACACAGGCAAAATTCCTAAGGGTGCGGTCAGATTAGTCAAATACTTGATCAAAAAAGCATAACCGCTCTTTTTAAAAATGTTTATTCAATCGTTTCTGACACTTATTATTTATATTCAGTAGGTCTTATATTTCTTAATAAAAATTTAAGAAGAAGAACAATTTTTTCCATAATTTGGTGGTTACGGCTTTTTGGTAAAATATTTGCCTAATCTGACTGTGCATTAATGCTTCTAATTGCAAGCATAGCTAGATTCCATAACTCACAACAAATCATTTTACTACCTGCTTTATATAAGACACTTGCTTCACGTTTTGCTTTTACTCCGACATTGTTTAAGCGATTATGGACGAATAGACTTTGACATTACTATTATCGAAAATTAGTTTAATAAAACGAAGTTCCGGCCACAAAAACACAAATCGTTAAAGACCAGAAATTTTTTACAACATTGAGTCGTTTTGATCAACATATTATGAAAAAATATTTCTCTAAAAATTTAAATTATATCAAAAAGTGAAATTTTATTACAATGTATAAAAGCGATAAAAAATAATAATAATCAAAGTTTTTAGCAAGTATTCGAAAAATGTAGAATTCTCAGAGGGATATTTGCCCAACTCAAATTTCGGATTTTCAAAAGTAACCATTGTTTATAATTGTTGATCATAAGGTGAAGAGTAAGGTTGTGGGTCCGACAATGAATATTTTGCTAACAATAACGACAACAACAACAACAATTAATAATTAACTTTTTTAGAAAAAAAATTCTTTTATAAAACATATAAGTTTAAACCTTTTCTAACATTCAAGCAAAGAAAAAACATGGTTGAGATAACCATAATCTAAGAGCAACATATTACGGTTGAATTATATGGTTGCTAACAAAACATAGTATTGTTACATTTGTAACCATATTGTTGTCTAGCAATTAAAAACATTCTGTAGTATAAACATAATTAGGTTAAAATATAAACATTACGAGTAAATGGTTAAATTAAAATATCATAATATGGCTGAAAATGTCATGTTATATAAAAGACTGAGTTATTGTTATTTTATCCGTTAAAGATTTGACATAAAAATTATTTAAAAACATAAATTTGTAATTATGTATAATAACGTGTATCTCATAGGCTACAAGAATCAGTTATATTAAAATATAGTTTATAAGGCCAAATAAATGATTTCACAATTGTGCTTCAAACACAAAAATAAAGATCTATTTGCTTACATACATACATCTTTATTTCACCTTTTTTTAAATATTTTGGTCCCCTTTTTTTCATTTTTTTATTTTTAATTATTTATTTTGTACATAAATTTTTATTTTTTTTTCACTTTCTCTAAAAATCAAAAACAATTTCAAATTTTAGCTACCAGAAAAATTACTAAACTGTCAAGAACTAGAACAAAATATTTTTTAGCGCAGACATTATTCTGTTGCTTTTAACCATACTTTGATTAATAATAATAATATATTATGGTTAAATATTTTATACTATTTTTAAAATTTATAAAATTTTGATTGTGGTTGAAATTTTTTCAAGTTAAAACCAACCATGTATAATCGTTAAAAGTTAACAAAAAATGTTTATCGTGAATAAAGTTTTGGTGAAAACAACAATAATTGGTTCTCTGTAATTATACATTGTTACAAAGAAAATAATATGGTTATTGTGACCATATCACAACCATGTTTTTTTTCTGCATGTTCAAATAAGGAATTCGATTCTTTGTCCTTAATTTTGACAGCCTTTTCGCAATATTAGAACAGATCAGTTCGGCAACGTCTTAAAATGAAGAATGAAAACGTTAACAGAAAGAATCAGTCCAACCATATAATAATATAATAATATTTATAATAGATAGAATATAGCCAAGCAAGTTAATTGTTAAAGAGAATTGGCGAGTAATAAGATTTTCTCTTACCAGTCGACTTACCAATTACTACGAAATAAAAATATTGAAAATAGAAACCACACAGCATCCCAATTAACCGAATGTATTTTTTCAGGGATTGTAACGATTATAAGTTTTATTTAAATGATTAAATTTTTATTTTTTTTTTCTGTTTGGAAAATAAATGTTTTTTTTGTTGTTGTGTTTTGAAAATATTTCATAGGTGCTTAAGGCCTACTTTTTCATTTTTAATTCTTGAATATTTTATTAATTTCTGATATTTATAGTCTCAAATAGTCTCATTCTACCACCTTACCTTATTAAAGGCTTATGAAACTCTTACGGTACATTTATGAATAAGACTGTAAATCTTCAGACTCAGAGTATTTTAACTTGGCGTGTGTATGCTGCACTTAGTTACATCTACCCTTTTACACTAATGATTTTATTATTTCGGATAATAATTTCTTACGTAAATAATTATAATTTTTCCTTTTTCAGTTGCCGTACTATAACACTGCAAACATGTCCGTAAACTCAATTTGCCTTTGGGCCTATGTATGAGGAATATTCCATACAAAAAACCACAACAAGTTCCGAAAGTTTTGCATGTAACAAATCTACTGAAATATATTTAAAAACAAGTAAGAGTGCTATGTTCGGCTATGATAAATCTGATATACCCCTCACCATCTACGTAAATCTAGTTTAGGGAAGTAGCTCCAATCAAAAAAGCAAATATTGGGGTGACAGGGACTTCACCTCTTTCGACACTATGTTTGATCGGCGGGCAGACGGACATTGTTCAGTCGACTTCGCTATGCACAAGAAGTCAGACTATATACTTTATGGGGTCGGAAATGGATATTGTAGAAATTACACAATTTTTGTGCTGAAGGGTATAAAAAAGCTTTGATCTATGCCAGGAAATCATCTTAATAGTATAGAAATTCTACATTTATTAACAGTTTTTGTATATCAATCAAGCCACTGTGCATCTTTGCAAACATGAAATTCAGTGAAATTAAAGATTTTTTATATCATTTTTACATTGTCTCTTCTTTATTACATTTAAAAATGAACATATGCACTCACACACATTTTGTTGACTAATTTTAAAATAAATTTTACCTCGTGCGGCTAATGTACCCTTGCGACCCAATATAATGCGTATCGTTTCCAACAGACAAAATCCAAATATTACACACATGTCTCTAATCAATATATCCATTGGATATGTTAGATTAATTGCCTTAAGGATGCTCATTGCCAGTTCACAGCCAGCAAACATTCCAAAATAGAAGGAATTTAAATAGATCAGCACCTCGTAGGTGAGACTGGGATTTGGTCTTTTTGGCACCTGCGTCGGTACAGGTACACGTTTTGGTGGCATTTTCTTCTTTTCAAATTATTGCAATTAATTCGTCATCGATAGAGGAAATTTATTAAGACTTTTCTTGTTACTTTTACATTTTCACTTAATTGACACAATTTTATAGTACTTTTTTTATTATTTTATCATTGAAGTATCAAGACTTAGTTCTGTTAGAATATTTTTTAAAAATAGCAGCACATGCAAAAAAAAAATCTAATTGCACGTAAAAATATTTTTTTTCTGACTTGTGTGTCGGAATAGTATTTTTAGACTGATCAATGGTACTTAAATTTTGTCTATGCAGTTCAGAGAAGTACTAGTTATCCTCTGTGTTTTTATTGTTTTTTTTTTTGCTGTAATATTTACTCAAGAAATGTGCGCGTGCTGTGAATCGTTTGTGTCACGCATGAAACACGTATGTATTGAAACTGAAAACATATTTCGTAAATTTTAATATATCGGGAAATATGTATTAAAACTGTACATCTATACGCACACAAGAATTAAATCAATTTCAGAAACGCCAAGACTTAAAGATTGGGATTTTAAAATCTCGAATATAAATTTTATGTTATAAAGAAAACTTAAAATATATACTTGGTGGCGAGGTTAGGCAGGTAGCTGTGTTGCCACAGCCCACTTGGGTCCATTCATTGGTCCCTTTGCGTTACCTGCTGAGAACGAAGAATAAACAGAACAGAGAAAAGAAATTTAGAACGTAGAAAAAGAGATGAAGATAAGAAATAAGAAACAGGAAAAGAGTAGAAAAAGAACTTTGGGCTTGAAAAATGCAGAGAAGACCCCGTCGAAAAAGATGGGCTCCCGTAGTACACCCAATCGCGGCGCACAGAAAGAGGAGGTGTTCCACCGTCTCCTCCTCGTCCTTAACACTTCTGTAGAAATCATTAAAGTGGTGACCCACTCTCCTAGCATGGGATTCAAACAAACAGTGCCCAGTAACCGCAGCTACCAGGTCGCGCAATATACTCCTCGGTTGCTGTAGTAGTGTAGCGGCTCTGCTCCGATCCAAAGAGGGCCAGATTGTTCTAGCGATCGAACAGTTGACTCGTTAGACCATCTGACCTGAGCCGGATCGTATAGAGCAGCGTCAATACGCTGTCCGCAAGCAGAGAGGTGTATTCCACAGAAGGTGTCAATGGCATCCTCTTGAAGCATTGTCCCCTTCATCAGCAACATGGTTGCCCAAGTCAGTCCCATATTCCCTTACTCATTTTAAAATGATTGTCGAAACCTCCGCCATCCCGTTCAGGGATGCCCGGCACTCAGATATAAGTTCAGATGTGGTACACACACTTTTAAGGGACATAATCGCGGTTTCACTATGTGTACTGTGGGATATGTTATAGTACATAAGCCAGCACGCCGCCCTTTTGATAGCAGATATTTCTGCCTGTAAAACACTACAGCCATTTGGGGGTCTAAAAATCATCCTTATCCAAAACTCATCAATGTAGATACCGCCTCCAACTCTCGTCCCTTTCTTGCAGCCATCCGGTTTAAAAATATTTTACTAATACTTGAATAACTGAAGTACTAAAATATCAGGATATTTTTAAAAAAAATAAATTGGCTCCTTAAGTTATGGATCCACGCAAAAATAAAAATTACCCAAACCAAAAATTTGTGGCGAACTCTCCATTTCAGATTAGAGTATTTTTCCTATTCAAGATTAAAGCAGTTTTAAAAATGCATTTAAAAATGTCCCCACTTTCTCGGAACTTTTAAGGTACACTATAAAAAATTACAAAAAATTTAAATATTTTTGAAATATAAAGTGATAAATTTTGTAAATACTATCAGAATATCAGTCGTTAATTTTTTTTTATTTGTTTACTGTAACTGAAGTAGCAGCAGGAAAATACACAGGTTTTCATTGACATAACAAGTTTAATAAGTATTTAGTAGATCACCCTGTAAATCCTGTGAAGTTTTTTCTAACCTATAATTTTTAAAATAGTAAATAATTCATTAAAAAAATGTCACATAACCTACTTTTTCTCAATATCTGTGAATGCTAAACCACGTGCAATATTTATTATAATAAATTTTAATAATAAAATTCTATACATATTCACCAACGCTCCTATTTCTATTTTTAAGAAGATTTTTACTTTGCTGGAAACCACAATTTTAGAACAGTACCAAACAAGACTTGTTTATCAGAAAAACCTTTAAAAAGAATATATAAATTAAACTGTCTTAAGACCAAGATTATTATTAATTTCGTATAACATTTTAAAGGACATGGAATCTAGACAGACATTACTTTTGTTCTTTGTTTATATTGGGTCTGAAAATTTATGGAACTCACCTAAAGCCTGGTACTCTGTTCAGTTTTTCATACGGAATGCTGTCAAATCACATACATAAAAAATTTGAATGAAAAAGTCATGAAAAAATGTTGCAGAAGTAGTACTCTGTTTTTACTGTGGAACAACATATGAAATGTTTCTGGCAACATTTTATCCAAGCTGTGAAATAAAGCAAGTAGGCATTATTTCATGCGGAATTTTTCAAACAGCCGATCGTATTTCTTTTACTTACATTTTTAAAACAATTATACCACACTTTAAATGTCAAATATTCCACATGAAATATTCAATGTTGCTCAACAATTTTCACAAATGTGAATAGAGTACCAGGCTTTAGTCAATAAAACTTGGCAGAAATATATTGTTACGAATAATAAAATCCGGCAACCCCTGTAGTTGTATCCGTATAAGCGTGGTGAATAAGCTAATTCAACTAATGGTGTTTGTATAGAATAAAAACCACAATTTAGCTAACAAAAGCTGAGCAACCTCAATGGCTGCGTTGGTAGAGGTGCGTACTGCAAAACAGGGGGTCCGAGTTCAATACCGCATTCGGACATGCGTGCGATGAAAAAAATAATAATTGTTATAATGCAATTAAAATTAATAAACAGCAATGCAAACCTCCCGAGAGGCAAAAGACAATTATTGTGTGAAGCCATGGCAGATAATTTAGTGGAGACGTCTAATTTAATAAAAGGAGTAACAGATAATTGTTAAGAAGCCCTTTATAATAAAAAGTAAGACGGTAGCGGTTGCGCAGGGAAGTGTAACAGTATAACAACAAAGTGTATGGCAGAAGTGTGTTGTGGCTATTGGATTAAAGGGGATGACTGGCTTGGAGAAAAAGGAGTAGTGGAGATGTCTGTGAATGGTTAAGGTTACTTAAAAAGACATCGAGTAGTTCATGTCTCGCCGGAGTAACACAGTAGTGTAGCGTGGATGGCTGCGTTTGTGGTGATAACGCATGTTTAGTAAATACGAGACCAAGTGTTCACAAGACCGGTAGGATCGAGAAGTATAGCCAGAGAAAGCCATAAAGTTCGAAGACATAATTTAGGCACAGTGGTATTTTGCAATCAAAAGAATCCGTACGTTTGTCTAAAAGGGTAAAACGTAACAATATCTTATGGTCATATGCTGGTAAAGCTTAAAAATTAAAAAATTGGAAGAACTAATCCTACCTCTGAAGTTTGTTATAGTTTTGTTAGCATATGCAACTTTTGAGGTCAGCAAAAGTTGAAAAACCTAAACTTGGATCAAGAAGACTCCAAGATTTAATTTTCGTCCAACGCCTTTTAGAGGCGGTGACATAGAATATTAATTAAAAAATAATGTAAGTATCAGAAAAATAGAATACACACGTCATAATACCATTAAAAATGAATTTTTTTAGTTTTTATGGCCCGAAATACCTCTCGAAAATCTTCACAGTACCAAGAATGTTAATAAAAATATATTATTTTTATTAAAGTTATTACTTTATAGAATTATTTCATTTAAAAAAAATTTATTTATTTATAATAATAACTGCTGAGGGTAAATTACAGCATTCTATATCTATCGAAATTTACATTTAAATTTAATTGAAATTTCAATCGATATCGAATGGCGTTGCCCCTAATTCGAAATAGTTACAGTTAAATTTATTTAAACAACTTCTCTTTTGCAATACGATGGTGAAAAGTGGCAAATCTGAGGCACTTTTGCAGTGTCTAAGCAATAACTGCAAGCTCCTAGAAGTGGTTACCACCTTACATTACTTCAATAATAACTTTGATTTAGTAGATGAAATCCAATACAGTTACTTTTTACGGCTAATTCAGGGTAAGAAAAAATTTTCGGCCATTGTGCTACCATCGTTTGTGTTTCCAAGACAAGTTTTCGGTACGTCAACTTTTAGCTCTAATTTCATAAAAAACATCTTTTAAACAATCAAAACATTTTATGACTGACAAAAAGGTTTTTACTTGTAAAGAAGGTAAAATTTGCAGCAAATCGCAAAAAATGGCACAAAAATGCGCAAACTTTTTTTCTACAGTATTAAAGTAGTAGTGAGATCGCGACTGCTTCGTTTTTGTATTTAAAGCACAAAATCAACTTTCGAAGATCACTTAAATAACAAAATATGAAATAGAAATATGCTATTTTTATGCGCTGCCATTTCTTAAAAAATATATATTTACTTCTTTGTCACATCATGGAATAAGGATTTATATCCATCTGACTATTAATATTGAAATTTCTTACGCCCGAGAAATCTTCGTAAAACCACTACACATGCATAGTTCGACGGATCGTAAAATAGATGTTTAAAATCGTAAGCCGTCTAAACTTTATTGGAAAAATTAAAAGAGCTTAACACCAAACATTTTTCTCTCACCATTTATTTGTTTCATCAGGTTTTGTTTTTACCTTATACAGCTCTGCAAATTAATGAATATTGCACTTTGCGCCACTTGAATAGCACACAATCTGTGCTTTTTACAAAGTATTTTTTTATTTATTTTTTATTCATTATTATGATTATTATTATTTATTTATTTATTTTTTGTCAAATTACTATAAGCGGTGTTTTTTTTTAAATAATAGTATTTTAACTCCACTAGAAGAGCACAAGTGACCAAGTTGGTTTAAGATGCCTGCAAAGTAAATTGAGTTTAACTTTGATTGGGAAATAATAAATGAGTTATCCTCGCTATATGAGTTTGTCAAGGCGCCTACAGGGTAAAACAGCAAATCGTATTCCACATTTGGTCTGTGTCTCATTTCTGTAACTTACGCGTAAATATTTTTTAAGGAAATATTATATACTTTGTACGAGTATTATAAACTTTATTATAAAATTTATACAACTCTGCTTAAAACACGAAAAGCATATTTTCATATGAAAGGGTTCTCACGTTGGTTACAGAATCAAGGCATTGCTAAACATGAGATCGTAAGTGAGAATAAAACAAATTAGTGTCTTTCTATTTGCATATCAATTGGTGGCAAATGCTGTAAAAAAATGTTGTAAAAAAACCATTCCATTGGCAACCGACAGAAAAACGTGCAGCTTGAACAATAATGGTACACTAAAAACTTGACAGCAGCAACTACAACTGTAAGCAGTTTAGTGAATGCAAATGTTACTAATTTTAATGAATGACAACTGGGGAAATATCAATAGTAAACAGTCCGCCAAAAAACTTTTTTCTGAATATTTTCTCAAATACCTTTTTTTACTAGAAATGACAATCCTTCCGGTTAATAATGGAAAATAATTTTATTAAATTGGCTGTCTCGGCTGGCCATGCAGTAGCCTACACGATCAGTCCAACGATGTCAAATCGCAGCTCCGAGCTGGCCAAACGACATCAGCTCTGCGGTTGATAATGCGATCTATAAAAACAGAGTGCAAAACATCGAGTGTAGCTTCGGTTGTGCGGCACGTAGCGCCGTCCTGTTGAAACCAAATGTTGCCAATATCCTCCTCTTCAATTTTTGTGAACAAATATTCGTTCAACTTTGTCCGATAACGATCGCCATTAACTGTAATGGCCACTCTTTGCTTATTTTCGAAGAAAATAGGCCCACTTAGCGAAGCGAAAACGCATTGGATGGTCTGTTGGCTTGAACTCCTGAACCATTTGGACTTTGTATGGCGTCGTACCAAGGTCTTTATGCAAAATTCATTCAATGATGTCTCCAAAACGTTCAATTGTTGAGAACGACGGTGAATTGATGTTGATGGCGCTTCACGCACACTTTCTGCCACAGCAGCAATATTCTTTGGTTTATCGATGGGGATGCCAGTTTCTTTCACTTTTTTTCACAAGATAATGAACATATGGAGCTGATGGTGCTTCTGACGGTGCAATATTTCCCAGCGTTGTTAACTAAATATCTGTCAAATCAGACATGAGCCAAGTGTTACCATTCTCGAAATAAGCTTTAGGTGAAAAAAAAAACATTAGATGGCGGACCCTGCATAACAACAACAATAATATCAGATGGGGTATTAGTTAGTGATAAACGCAAGGGGTAGGGAATAACAGTGACTGCTAAATCTTGGTTCACCTAAAGTCGTTACGAGGCCATGTGTATCCGAGGTTCACTGGCACAAAGTAAGATCATGTAACACTACCTCTCTGTCATGTAACATGACAATTCACCTCTGTTTTCTGCAAACAAACCCACTGTTTTTGCTCATTCATTGTCGTAAATCGCACATCCATTTTTAGCATCGGTTGTTAATAAAATTTTATGCATCGTAAACACAATTAAAAATTCAAATGTTCATGTAGCAATTTTTTTCATGTAAGCATTCAGCTGCAATAATTTTAGTTTTTAGAAGCTCGTAAAAATGTAATGTTACATTTCTACAAGCATAGACATGTATACCAGTACATGCATATGTACATACACATGCACGTAAGAATTAAAAGTATATAGTTTTTGTAAGTTTTTCATTAGTATTAAGTATTTAGAATTACTATAGGAGCAGCGTTTAGCGTTTTATATCCTTCACCACAGTTGGAAAGTAAGTTTGTCATTCCGTTTGTAGTTTCTACAATATCCATTTCCTACCCCCTAAAGTACTAAACTCTGTACTAACTCCGTCCGTGTTCGTGTTGATGGGCACTAGTTAAGGTAAAGAAAATTTATATACGATAATCGATAAGACATAGTTTCGAAAATTTTGCTATTAAAATGATTCGTCCATGTCTTTCGAGGTAGAGGGCAAAACACCACGCCTGCCTTTGCTTTTTCCATGTTTTTTTCAACTTTCTCTTGTATTTCTGTGGTTGTGTTTTCCACTTATTCACCTCTTATTATTTATTAACTGCAGTTATACTATGGCTGTGTTTTCTACTTATTCACCTCTTACTATTTATTCACCACGTTTTATAGTAGCTAGGACAACAACTCTAAGAAAAACTTGAAATTTTTGCCGCTTGTTTTAAACAGAAAAACTTAATGGTAGAAAATAATTTCTTATGACGTATACTAGATGGTCGCGATGGCGAATTCATTAATTTTTCCCGATCTGATATATTGTCGAAAGAGGTACTATTGGAAATCAGCATGATCAGCCCATGTCCTTCGAGGCAGCAGGCTAAACACCACGTCTACCTCTAATTTTTTCATGTCACTTGGTACAATAAAGTAACTCCAATCAAAAAAACAAATATATGGGGCGATAAAGAATTAAAAAATTAGGAAAAAACATCATGTGAAAAAAATTGGCGCTCGCTAAATTCAATTTTGTTTAAATATCATTTTAAATCTTTTGAAGAAATCTTTAAGGATATAATAAATATTTTTTTAAATGCTTAACCATAAAGAACCGATGCCATTTTAATATAAAATCATATATATGCAGTACCAAATTTGTTTTTTTTTTTATTTTTTTATTCTCTGTCACCCTAATATTTATTTTTTGATTGGAGTTACTTCACTAAACCAAATTTATATACTTAGATGGTGAAGGGTATATAAGATTCGGCATAGCCGAATATAACACTCTTACTTGTTTTAATTTTCTTTTAAAATTTTAGCGATTTTCATCGCGTCCATTAACGATAAAAGTTTTTATGGCATCGGAACTTAAAAACATGGCTTTTAATTTTATATTGATTATTATAATTGCTTGTATTATTTCAAATAAAACACAAACAAAAAAATGTACACAAAACAAGTGAAAAAAAGCTCGTGATGTTTTTTCAACAAACAAAAATACAAAAATGCCGTTGAGTTGGCTTTTCTTTTTTATCTTGAAGGAGTATGGTATAGGACAAAAACCGTAGGAATATTTAACAGTGTTTTAACTTTAAACTAATATTTTAGAATATTTATTGAGCTTTTGTATTATATATTTTATTGCATTGTAATATACAATTTATCATTCATATGATCAAATTTTGATTTGACTACAACTGTCTATTGCATCTTCTTTTATACCTTAAGATATAAAAAATCTAAAAATTTTCTTGACATGTTAATTTAAGAATTGCTATTTTTAAATAGAAGAATTTATAGCAAAACACCGTCGACGACTACGCCAGCGACCCCTACTGCGAGGATTTAAACTAATTACATGTATTACGACTACGTATTATATGCTAACAAAACAAAAAAAAAATAGAAAATTTAAATATACAGCAAATTAAAAACAAAAAAATGTTCCTCATACATAATATTGCATCAAATTTTGAATAAAATAGTATCAACGGATTTCAGTCTGTATTTTGTTGTTGATATAAAAACATGTCGCGAGATTTTAGATAATATGCAAAGAAAGAAAAATAAAATACATTGTTCGAATGCAACTGCGAACTCTGTTGCAAGTAGCAATAAAACTCTTAATGAATGTAGTTTAGGGTTGTGTGTTTAAAATGTAATGAATAATTTATGTTACTGTGGGCCAGCTAACTTTAAAAACCACATTTAAACGTTAAAAAAAATAAATATTAATTAAATTCGGTAAGCCAATACAATTTTTGAAATGAGTTAAATTGCAAGCTTTATCAATATACCTAAATTTCAAGTTTCAATAATTTCTAAGCGTTTCATAGCAAATTTATTATAATAATTCATTATAAAATGGTGAACTAAACTTATCATAAGGCAACGTTAATTAATAATAATTATACTAACACAAGCGCATTGCTTAACTATGTTAATTTTTTATATTTTCAAATGGTTTTAAAATTATTTGGTTTTTTATACTTATATGCAAATAAACAGAGGTCATATTAAAACTATTATACAAGTTCATAAAAAGCAAAGTCTGTTTTTATATGGAGTAATAAGAACTTTCTTTTATCTATCGGTTTTGATAATAAAGGTGATATCAGTAAATAAAAATATTTGTTCAATTCACAGTCTGTTGTATATGTGCTAAGTCGTCGGTTAGTAAAATAGTTATGTAAATGACACTTATTTATGGTAAACCAGGGTTCAGATTGGCTCGCTCTTTTGCTCTCCTGCTCTTTCCTTTTATGCGCACTCTTTTTTAAGTTATGCGCAAAAAAAATGAGCAGAAAAAAAAGACAATCGTTTATGCGCATTGCGTTTGCTCTTTGCTTGCTCGCTGCTCCTTGAGCCATGCGCATTCAAATTTATTTTTAGCGCTTTTGCTCTGCGCATTGAACCAAAAGAGCAGCTCTTTTGCTCGTGCTCCTTTTGATAGTAACAGTGGTTCGTTTGGCTTTTATTCAGTTTTACGAAAAATTT
The DNA here is from genome assembly GCA_916610165.2 of Gymnosoma rotundatum. Classification (NCBI taxonomy): domain Eukaryota; kingdom Metazoa; phylum Arthropoda; class Insecta; order Diptera; family Tachinidae; genus Gymnosoma; species Gymnosoma rotundatum. The sequence continues at coordinate 122,329,523 of OU744336.1, read as the reverse complement.
TCTTAACAGTATGTTGCTTAATATTACTGTGTTTATTTATATAAGGAAGGATTTATTTATTTATTTATTCTTATATATTTATTTTATTTAAAACAAAATGCAGTACATTTGCTGAATTGCCGAGAATTTTTTTTGTTTCAATAAAGAGTATGGATTTGATTCAAAAGCAAAAATTGTGTGCCGTTGTGGTTCTTTTGCGCATACCGCTCAAAAAAGGAGCAGCGCAAAAAAATATCCAAGCGCATTGCTCTTTTTAATGCGATGCTACTTCATGACGTAGAGCAAACATATTGGCGCAGAGCAATGCACAATAACAAGTTGGCTCTGCTCTTTACGCAAAAGAGCTGGTGCGCATTTACTTACTCTGGTGTAAATATTTGTTAGATGACATGCACAACGAATTTTAAAGTAAATAAAAATATAATTTGAGAATTTATGAGTTGAGCTGTTTGATATTATAACAAATGAATTAAAATTGATTTTAGATCAAGTTAATTTTTTAGTGTAACTTGTAAAGAATTTTTTTTTTCAATGATTAAAAATAGTAAAATTGCACAGATGTACAAGACGAATTACAAAGGACACAGCAAAAAAATACTTTGGGTTGTGTGTGGATCTCGCCTAACCAAATTAATATTGATATGAATACTCTTCGTATTCTTATTTACAAAGTTAATTGCTTAAAAAGATGATGTCTACAATGTATACAACCTAAGGCAGATAGATAAGAAGAATGCTGATGACGAATGTAGCGATCTAGAAAATGCTGCATTACATTCTGCGGGCGTCTAATTTTTCCTGTTTTCTTTTGAAAAACGTCCGCATACATTATTAGTAAATAATTTTTTTTTCCTAAAATTTTTAGAAACTAAATTAAATTAATAAATTAACTTAAGCCCAAATCAATTTTAATTCATTTGTAAAAATATTTATTTTAGTAAAAAAAAAAACATGCATTTAGGTAGAAATATAGGACCAAGAAAGACAGTATTCTGATTATTTATATCTATGCGGATGACAATTAAATTTCTTTGCGTAAGTACTTGGAGGAAAATCGTCCAAATGTAAACGCTAACAAGACAACTTTTATTTGCTTCGCATGTGGTGCTGGATAATTTTTTAACATTATTTTAACCTTTGTGGATCAAATGAAATGTTTAGGAGTTTTCTTCGAAGCAAATTTTCAATTCGCAAAATAAAAGTAGCATAGTCTGTTTATGAGCGGTCCATATAGGTGAGAGTTATTAGGATGTCGAACTTCCTTCCCACGGAATTAAATTATTTTTGTTTTTGAAAGGTACGTTCAAGGAATTTTCGCACAGCAGTTTGAACAAAACTCGGCTACTTACACAGGATAGAACAGAACAGAATGCGAATTTATTCTGCATACATAAAAAAAATACTTTAAGTGTTACAAAATTTGGGTCCGAAACTAAAGCCCTCGCAATTCAGTGGCAAAATAGTAGTATGTGGCTTGAGTTAGCAATAACTCTTAAACTGAAAAGTTTTCGCAATGAAGTTTCATTAATTTTTTATGGCAATAAAGAGACAAATATTTTGTTCATTTTTTTAGTGAATCTCTTCATAATGTTTCTCTAAAGTGAACTTTGCGTGTCTCTCGTATAATTTTGCAGTCTTGTAAATGCGTATACTCTTCATCATACGATATATAATCATGTGTTGATTTTGTGGCTCAGTGACCAAAAACCGATCCTAAAAAGTTTGCAATTCGATTATATGCGTAAACACTTACAAATGAATTCATTTTACACAAAAATCGATAAATTTAATTATCACAGTTTAAAAAGAGTTTAAGATAACAGCTCAATAAAAGCAAAGAAGTAAGGTTATGTATTCTGGTTGCTTCTGATATAAAAAGTTTGTATAGAAAATTTTTGAAAAGTTTTATGGAGGCAGATTTTTGTATTGGTGCTCCATTGCATGCATTATTTTTTGCTTTAGGTCCTCTTGGTATTATAATACCGAATTAAATCGCGTTATTAACACAATTTATATTTCCGCTTTATCACTGACCAATTACTCCTTTAACTAGATTTTGGTTTTAATAAAGTTTTTGTTTTCTTTTCAATTAAAAAATTCAGATAGAAAAAGAAATGTTACTAATTCCTGTTATTTTCTCTTTAAAAATATGTGTCCGTGTTCCCATATCCTTTTCTAGTCGAATGAGTGAATTAAAAGTTTTTCTCCACATAAATCTGTAGAAAAAGTTAATTTTGTACTCAATAATCCCATAAAGATAATACTTATTTAATTTATTCCATTAGAAATAATATTCCATATTTATATACATTTTTAACGACTTATGATTTTTTATATTTATAATGGTTGAATCAGTCCGTCGCAAAAACTTTTGACAAATCATCAACATCGGTCTATAAAAAAGTTTCACGCCATTTGCCACTCTACAAATTCTTGCATATTGTTTTTGTTTGCGTTTTAAAGTTCTGCGATGCAGTATATGCCACCACATGCATCTTTATAATTATGAAAGTTAGTTAACAATTCTTTACAAAACATTTCGAATTACAAAAAACGAAGAGCATATTTTTATAAAGAATCTTCGTGTTTTAATCAAACCCAGAACCTTAAAAACATAATAAATTATACGGCATTTACACTATGCAATTTTTTATGAAACTAGCATGAAATTTTTGTTTGTTTGTGAAGCAGGAGGAGTAAGAAATATTGTATTGCTTGCGTTTTGAGAAAAATTGCCTCAAAAAATTGCATAGCGTAAACCTGGGCTTAGATAGAAATCATCCCATAACTGAACGATTATGATGGCGGCCGCAAATCATAACTTTAAATGATAGAATAGTTAAACAGCTATCATCAAAGCGGTTGCGAGCATTATTTACAATTAAGTACGAATCAAATGGAATAAATAATTTATTAACATAATAATTTAGCTTTCTGCCCCAATCCTAACGCATTTCTCCGCAACAACTAATTGCTGATGAACTATAAATTTAATACAATATAGCAGAGATAAAATGGAGGCTTTTTGACCAAAAATAGTAAATAGAATAATATAAATTCATTACATCAAATTAATTAATATATTTTTGGAACTAGTTATTTCTAGAATTCAGAAAAATACACATACATGTTGTATGCAAAACTCGCACATAAATGTTATCAAACACAGCTCAAAGAAACATAACAATATTGTACCCTAAACCACAAGAGTGGAAAAATGTTATATCTAAGTTTGTCATTTCATTTGTAATTTCTACAAAATCCATTTTCGACCCCATAGCGAGCGTTGTCCGTATATCCATATGTTCTTCCGTGCTAGTATTGAAATCGATTAGATATAGTGTCGAAAGAGGTGATATATAAAATCAACAAGATCGGTGTATGTTCTTCTAGGCGGCGGTCCAAACACTAAGCTTGCCTCTAATTTTTCCATATCATTTGGATATATGAAGTTATTTTAGGCGAAAAAACAAATATAATTAAAATAATTAAAATCTAAGAAAAAAATTAAGTTAAAAAATTAGCGCTCGCCCATATTTACGGAGTAACGGGGCTTAAAACTTTTAAATTTTTTTAAAATATTATTTAAAAGTTTTTGAAGAGATCTTTGAGGAAATATCAAAATTTTTTAAAAATGCTTAACTCACAAGAGCCGATAACAGTTTTATGAAAAATTATATATAGAACTTTTTTTTCTTTTCTTATTTTTTTTAGTTATTTGCCATTCCAATATTAATCTTTTTTAATTAGAGTTACTTCACTAAACTAGATTTACATTAATGATGAAGGGTATAAAAGATTCGGCATAGCCGAATATAGCACTATTCCTTTTCTTTTTTTTTGCATATCATTTGTGTGTGTTTCTAAATTATATATGCATACATATACATATAAATATATGTTTGTGTTGGTTTTTGAAAACCATGGAAAAATAATACATTAAACATATATTTGAAGTTCGTGTTGGTGTATCGAACACACGATTGGTGTACGATACACACCATTGATTCTATATAAAATGAAAACTTTTGGCGTTACAACAACAAAAATATGACAGTATTATTATACAGACTGCACCAAATAACACTGTAATTTATTTAAAATAAAAATTAAAGTGCATTTTATTAGTTAACGTATTTTACCAGTAAAATATTGAAAATTAGCTATCGCCCCACATATTTGTTTTTATACCCTTCACCACAAAAAGTGGCAAAAGGGTATATCTAAGTTTGTCATTTTGTGTGTATTTTGCATTTCCGACCCCATAAAGTACATCTATTCTGACTACTTATGCATAGCGAAGTCGATTGAGCGATGTCTCTTTGTCGTCATTTTTATGTGAAATTATCTATATGCAGTCCAACAATTTTTTAATATTTTAATTCTCTGTCACCCCAATATTTCCTTTTTTGATTGGAGTTACTTCACTAAACTAGATTTACATAGATGGTGAAGGGTATATAAGATTCGGCATTGCCGAATATAGCACTCTTACTTGTTTTGATTGAAGTTACTTCATTGTTCATAATTCATATGTAAGAAAAAAATATATGTATGTTGCTTGCGAACAATACATGTTTTGTATGATCTGTGTATTTTCTGAATTCTGGTTATTTTTCATTGCTTGTAATATGCCAAACTCCACTTTAAGTTATATTTAAATTGACTATCATTCATGATTTTTAATTTCAATTTTTTTTAATGTTAAATTTATTTTAAACTATTTTCGAATACATACTTAACTTACCTTAAATATAAAATGTTACCCATATTCATTTAATATTTTGCGAGAGAGTGAAGTGTAGACATTGTTGCATTAATTAAACCACATCCACAATGAGAAGTTTAATTAAGTCTGTATGTGATTATTTTTCTTTTTATGACGAAATTATCCATCTTCTTTCGAAACTTATTTTTTTAATCACAATTTACATTTCTTTTATAAACTTCAACTTCCTGTGTTGTCTTCACTTCGTTTTAAATTGTTAAAAGTTTTTTTGTAGTCGTAGTTGTTTAAGTTTCTGTTTTTGTTGTTGTTGTTGTTGTTCATTTTAATATTTTCATAATTTGTGAACGGATTTATGTAATTATGGTTGCTTATATTTATACCGAATATTTTACAAATGTTAACGATGAACTTGTAGTAGTAGTAAAAGTACTTGTTGTAGTTGTTGTGACGATATTTACGCAGCAGTTTCGATTTTTGTTTGAAGATGTTGATGATAATAATGTTGGTGGAATCGACGTTATACTTTTGGTTTGTTAAAGTTATTGATAGAAGGATTACAATTGATGATAACGTCAATGTTTCTGTTAATAATGTTGGTGATGTTGAGTTTAACAACTGCTAGGTATATGTGACCGGACGACACATGGTACAAATAAATATGCAGGCAAACACTAGTTCAGCACCTTGTAGGGCTATCATTAAGGCACTCATAATTATTTCAAGTTTAAGAACATAGGTTTGAAAACAACATAAATAAATAACAATAGCAAGACTGGGCAGTGTTAATATTACAGATGCTATCGCCTGCCAAGCTGAAATATCAAAAAAAGTACAAATATATTAATGTAACCAAGAAAAAATTTATAGTTAGTTAAGCAACTAATATCTTGAACATTTTAAAACTATATGAAAATTTATTTTTTGAAATCTTTTATAAGTTAATCTACTTCAATTGTGCTTGATTCCTTTAAATCAGAGTACCGAAATGCTCTCTCACTTCTTATGCTATAAACACAACCAAAGGCTACCGACCATCGACTACCGACTACAAAAGTAGCTGGCTACAAAAATAGCCAAATCGCCAGCTACTTAATTCTTTTAACGACTATCGACCACTAACTACAAAAAATACACATCTGTTTTGGCATATGTATTTAAGTTAACCAAAACAAAACAAACTTGATTTTTTTAAGTGAATTTGTGTAAAAAAAAAAAATTTAAATGTCTCAAGAAAATTTAATTAACTTTATAAGTACTATTGCTAAAATAGTGAAAACAAAGACTTCAGTGTATGAAGTCTCTACGTCCATATTTGCATGTAAATTGAACTAAACATTTACATTAAACAATGTAATAAATACATATAAACAGTAAAAATGACTATTATATACTTATCAATTTCAATAAAAAACCCAAAAAATAAATATAAATGTAACAAATTAGAAATTGATGAAAAAAGAACTAAATGGAAAATTTCACAAACAAAAAGTATATAAAAAATGCGCCAAATAAATAGTAAATGAAAAATGTAAACAAATGAACAGATGATTATTATTTTTCAATGGTGCCACTATAAAAGTTTTTCGCGTTTTTAATAGCGATATTTAATGCATTGCGTTTTTAAAACCACCATTTCATGCATTTATTGTATTGGCAGCACTAATCTGTTTTTTGTAGCCAAGAAAAAAGAAATTAGCCTAAGTTGGCTACGGGCTACAAAAGTAGCCGTGTAGTCGATAGTCGCGTAGCAGCTAAAAGAATTATTCTCATAAGCACGCATGTATTCTATTTTTGATATCTTGTAGTCGGTGGTCGGTGGACATGATTATGTTTATTGCATTACACATGTGTGAGCAGTGAGAAATTTTAGTTTTTGTTGCTTCTCTTCATAAATTTGTGAGAGGCTAGAAAATATTTTGATTGTTTCATTTACTTATTTATTTATTAATCCATAGTAATATAAATAAAAAGGCCAATTAAACTATATTACAAAGTAAAATCCCTGAATATAAGATACTTATACTTATTAACTAGAATTGAAATTAAACTAATTTTCTAGTCTCATTGGTTCCCAACCAAAAATGAATTAAGAAAAGAAAATAAATGTATATACATATTTACATATATATGAGAAATATGTGTATACATGTAACGCAAAGTCAAGTGCAGTTATCCCAATATAATGCAAGTGGTGTAAAAGCAAGGAATAAAACATGAATAAAGCGATTAATATTAATCCAAACCGGCAAAAAAAATGAAAATCATAATAGAAATCCTAGCTACAAAGTAGAAAAAAATAAATACAGTTTAAGACGAAACGCATTATTAGAGTGAGAAAAGACTCGAAGTTCTATAGGTAAATAATTCCAACGACGCACAGTGGCGCCCGTAGAGCAAATGAGGTTGCAAAAATCAAAATTTTTATGAGCGCCCACGAAGTTTTGAATAAACCCATGTTATAGGAAACTTTTCAACGATTACAAATATGCCACTCTTAATAATACCACATTTTTAGTTTAGAAGATATAACCGTTCAAAGGTGACCGACTTTCGTTTTTCAAAAAAACACACAATTTCTAGTCAATTTGTTGCGATTTCAAGTATAATATCACGAAAAAGAGGTAACGAATCGCAATATTTTTTGTTGGTATTGATTGATGTATTTATTAAATGTATAATGATAAAAAAAATTACCTGTTTGCTTTGTGTTTCTCCTGGTAAATCACTATTTAAAAACTATCCGTTTTTTCACTATTTTTCAACTTTGACGGAAAATAATAAAAATCTATATTTTTCTATATTTGCCATATTTGCAAAACCTGTTCTTTGATTATTTCTTTACATAATTCAAAAGGTTTTATCTGCCTTTACATGCCCGTTTGGCTTCTAGAGGTAAAAAAGGTTAAAAAGACATGGTTGCAGAAATTGCATGGCGTCCATCCCTTATATGTTTTGACTGACAGTAGTTTTTTTTTTAATAGTAAATTTTTGTTTAAATTTTTTTTTAGTAGTAAATTTTTAGGCAAGGTAGCATAAGCCTATATATTGTAAAATAAGCACAATGCCTGGATTAGTCTACGACTGAAAGTTGGCGCAACAATTACTGAAACCTTTAAACAATTTAAGTACTGAAAACATGGCGTTGAACAATTTAAAATTATTTGAACTGTTTAGAAAGTCAATCACACCAAAGTTTTTCACGGAAGCTGCTTTAGAAGAACTTGATAGCTTATACGGAAATATTGAGAGAAGCGAAATTATAAAAAATAATTTTTATCTGATATATGCAAATATTAAGGCAAAATGGGTGAAATCTAATCGAACCATTCAGAACTTCAACTTCAAACACGAGGACTGGCTAAATGAAGACACCATCCTGGCTATATTGGCAGTAGATAAACCCACCACATCAACCAGAGGAGCAAAAGGAAGGCAAAAAAAAAGTATTGAGGAGTGTTCAATTTTCACAAGAAAGAGGAAACTTGCCTATGCCACCAATGACTTTACCACGAAGCATTTATCGGACGCGCTAGCTATTAAATATACAAAGGATAGTGAAAGAGTTAGGTCTCAGATAACCAAAGCTGTTGCTGATGCAAGCCAACTGCGACTAAAAAGGATTAAAGAAGGCATTCCAACGCCCACAAACGCACACATTAAAAAGTATGGTTCCGAAGAAGCCTTGGCCTTGTTTATGGACTTAGAACTTTCCAAAGAGAAATATGAGAAACTACGGGCATCTTTAACGCGACACGGCGCTGACGTTTTATCCAGATACAAGCATATTACGCAAGCTAAAATAAATTCTCGATCACGGAGTTTACGGAAAGCCAATCTGCAGGATCTCATGGGCCATACAGAAAAACGGTGGTTGGAGGGTCTTCCTGAAAATAAGGTGAAAATTCTTCCTGAGAAGTTGACATTGATTAGCAAATGCGGGTGGATAATCCGATGACGCTACAATATCGGACGGAAATATGTTTATGGCATCTGTTGTTCCTTTGCGGCTAAAATCTGATGTTTCCCTACACTGGAGAAATCCACGTCCGTCATCAGTGCATTATTGCCGACCAATAATGTTTCTGGAATTGACAATTAAATCGTGAAAAGATTGGATGTTTTAAACTGCAAAGAAAATGTCAATTCTACAAAATATATAGAATATGCGTCGAAAACTGCATCTCTTTTAGCAGAAATGTATCCACAGAAGAAGTTGACCCCGACCGTCCATAAAATATTGGCGCATGGCAAAGATAATTGAGTTCCAGTCTAGCCAATTGGAGAGCTTTCTGAAGAAGCACAGGAGTCTCTCAACAAATTTTATAAAAAATATAGATTGCAGAACACATTCAAAACATCAAGAGTATGGCAAAATGAGGACCTCTTCAACATGTTGGCACCATCTTCCGATCCACTTATTTCTTCCCTGCGGCATGTGATGTCACGAATAGAGTTAGAAAATAATTATAGTTTAGAAATGCTTAGTCTTTTAGATATACCTTCTCTTACGATTTGTGATGAATATTTTACAGAAAATTGAAAAAATTAATTTAAAAAAAAATATATTTTTTTTAATTTTTAATTTTTACCCTGACCAGGATTCGAACCATCGATTTTACAAATTAATGAAATTTTCGGCTTTTGGTTCTTTTTTTAATTAATTTTCTAAACATTTTTAGAAAGAAAAATTATTTACAAATGAATGCGGACGTTTTTCAAAGAAAACAAGAAAAATTAGACGCTAGCAGAATGAAATGCAGCATTTTCTGGACCGCCACATCCTTCATCAGCATTCTTTGCATTTATCTACCTTATGTTATGTACATCGTAAACATCATCTATTTAACCAACTAAGCTTAATGTTAATTTGGTGAGACGAAGTTCACACACAACTTAAAGCTTTTCTTTGTCATTCTCTTTGTAACTCGTCTTTCTAAAAATGTTTAGAAAATTAATTAAAAAAAGAACCAAAAGCCGAAAATTTCATTAATTTGTAAAATCGATGATTCGAATCCTGGTCAGGGTGAAAATTAAAAATTAAAAACAAACGCTAGGCACCGCGTATTTACATTCATACTTAACTCATAAAAGTCAATATGATACTGAAACAGTGTCTATAATGTTGTGAGCAAACAAGTATGAATAATTAAAAATAAAAAAGTTGCATTTGTGACTATCAAATTGCTAGTACAAAAAAGCAACAACAAATGTACAAGACGAGTTACAAAGAGAATGACAAAGAAAAGCTTTAAGTTGTGTGTGAACTTCGTCTCACCAAATTAACATTAAGCTTAGTTGGTTAAATAGATGATGTTTACGATGTACATAACATAAGGTAGATAGATGCAAAGAATGCTGATGAAGGATGTGGCGGTCCAGAAAATGCTGCATTTCATTCTGCTAGCGTCTAATTTTTCTTGTTTTCTTTGGAAAACGTCCGCATACATTTGTAAATAATTTTTCTTTCTAAAAATGTTTAGAAAATTAATTAAAAAAAGAACCAAAAGCCGAAAATTTCATTAATATATTTTTTTTAATTTGTTGGGTAATAATTTAAAACATAAAACCCTAAAGAAAAAAATAAAAACTATTTAAAAATTTAAAATTATTTTTTTTAGTTACCATAAAATTGATTTCTCTACTAATTTTAACTTTGATAACCCATAAGTAGGCCCCTACAAAGCGTAGCACCCTTTCCAAACGCTCATTTCATAGGCTGAACAGTTATCTATCATAAGCTGTTTAAACTGTTTAATTATCTAATTCGGTTCAAAAGATATGATTTTTGCAACGAAAAAACTCAAATGGAGCCACTGTGCGACGTGCAACTCTTACTAGAAAAGATTTTTCAAACAACGAATTATTAATTCTAGGAATCAAAATCTGCCAAGCGAATCTTAATGCGAAGTGGTAAAAATATATTCATAGAATATAGTCTACGTAATAGTACAGAAACTTTTCGACTAATATGATCAATGTGGCTATCAAAACACAACCGCCTATCCAAAAAATGCCAAGACATTTCAACGTATCAACAAATTCTACATTAGCTCCACCCACAGAAATATTAATGCAATGTTGAAGCTGGTCACTCATTCCAAAACTGAGCGCCTTAGTTTTCGAAAAATTGATAGTTAAATAATTTTCCGAAGACCAATTATGAAACCGCTGAAGGATATCATTTATATCAAATTGGAATGTATAGCCCCCAGATCGTCCGCCACTAAATACAAGAAAAACATCATCAGCAAATAAAAATGACTTGCATATGTTGTTATCAATACGATATGAAAGATCATTAACGTAGAGAAGAAACAGAATCGGACCCTACACAGAACCTTGGGGAACACCAGATGAAAGGCGAAGTAAAGCAGAATTTTAATTATTTACATCAACAAACTGAAAGCGACCAAAAATATATGAAAAAATTAATTTACATGCAGTAACAGAAAAATGAAATATTTCCTTCAACTTCCTTATCAATACTCTGTAGTTGACAGAATTAAATGCCTTAGACAGATCAAGTGACAAAAGAATCACAGATTTGTCATTATTCAAATGAGTTTCTGATATCATCAGTGAGGTTAAGCAGTAAAGATGTAGTGCTATACCCAAATCGAAAAGCATATTGTGAAGGCACAATATTGCTACGAACGAAAGAAAGCATTTGATCCTTCATAATCAGTTCCACCGCCTTGGATAATGCTGGTAAAATAGAAATAGGCCTTAATTCCACACCCCAGAACCATCAAGGCCAGAAAACACGATATCACTGTAAATGTAATGATTTTTTTGAAGTGTAAAAATCAGAAAATATTTTTTTTACTCAAGTGCTCATTTCTAAAAATTTTTAATTTTGATAATTTTTCATAAGTGAAAAGAACGTAGCAAAAATTTTTCATTAATCGTTCGCGTATGTGTATGTATATACGCATATTTTTTATGTTTTTCTGCCGGCGTAATAAGGATATGTTACAAATTGTTTTTTTATACACTTTACCACAAAGAGCGGAAAAAGGGTTATATCTAAGTTTGTTATTCCGTATTATTATATTAACGATCCCATAAAGTATATATATTCTGATTTATTATGCCTAACGAAGTCGATTGAGCGATGTCAGTCTGTCCGTCCGTGTTAGTGTTGTGTGCCTCAAATGCAAATTTGATTTCACAAAAAAAAAAAACAATCGATCAGATATAGTGTCTTAACAGGTGATATTGGAAATCAGCATAAGCGATCCATGAACTTCGAGGCAGCAATCAAAACACCACATTGGAAACAATAAAGTAACTCCAATCAAGAAAATAAATATATGAGGCGATAAAGAATTAAAAAATAAGAAAAGAAAAAGTTCAAGTGAAGGAATTGGCGCTCGCCTATATTTTCCGAATTACGGGGCTCTGAAATTTTCAAATGTCTTAAAATATCAATATGAGTGTTATTTTAAAGCTTTTAAAGGAATACTAAAATTTTTTGAAAATGCTTGACCCATAAGAGCCGATGTAAGATGAGATTTATGAAATTTCACATAAATGAGGAAAAAAATATTATTTCTACTTCACGGTCCTTAACGAACAACAAAAACTTATCAAGTAAGAATGCTATATTCGACTATACCGAATCTTATATACCCTTCATCGTCTATGTAAATTTAGTTAGGTGAAGTAACTCCAATCAAAATAGCGAATATTGGGGTGACAGAGAATAAAAAAATAGGAACTAAGTCTACATATATATAATTTTACATAAGAATGACGTCGGTTCTTAACGGGTTAAATGTTTTTTTAAAAATTTTATTATTTCCTTAAAGATATTTTAAAAAATTTGGAAATTGCAGAGACCCGTAAATCGGAATATATGGGCGAGAGCCAATTTTTTCACTTGATGTTTCTTATCTTATTATTTAGTTCTCTATCACCCCATATATTTATTTTTTTGATTGGAGTCACTTTACGGTTCCACATGACATGAAAAAATAGAGTTAGGAATGGTTTTTTGCCTACTGCCTCGAAGAACAGATCATGCTGATATCCAATACGTTTTTCTATTTTTTATTTTAGTTTTTGTTCAGTAAATGAGTTTGTCGCCTTGTTATTTTCCCTGAAATATGGAATAATAATTAAGTGAATATTTATTTAAGGAAAATTTCAAATGTAACTTTAAATGAATAAATGTTACTTTTTTGAAGGATAACTGTAATTTCTTCGTATCTTTTCCTAGTGACAGTGGTGTGGCCACATATTTCTAACGAGTTTTATTTAATTATGTTGACCACAAGCTTTTTATTCTCAATTTTTATCAATGGTATTTTAAAATCTAGTTAGAATGGAATTTTTTTAAATACAAGGGGAAGCTTTACCATGCGTTCCGCTTTCTGTTGACGTGGCCTTTCCAGGTTGGTCGCTTATTAAGCTGTATGCCGCAGCATTCTTTCGATTATTGTTTTGAGTAGAAGAGAATGTAAATAAAAAATGTTAATCTTTATGCACTGACTTTTATTTTTTCATTTTTTTTACACATTTTTCTAAGTAGAATAGGGAATTTATTGCATTGCCTTCGGAAATTTTATGCATACATACCTAGAAAGGCTATGCCATCAACAATTTTTGATTCATTAGTATAATTTTTTGTAAAATGACAGATGAAAGTTTTATGGCCTAATGAACACTGAATGCATTTATTAGAGTAATTTATTCCAGAAATAAGTAAAAAAAAGATAACGATAAAATGAAATGTATAGTCAATTGTAGTGCAGATATCATTATAATATTAATATTAGAGATATTTTAGCATTGACCAAACAAAAAGATGTTTTACCACCGTTACACATCAAACCTGATCTAATCGGAAGCTTTAGTGTTGAGCTGAATCATGTTGGATTAGCAATTAGGCATTAAAAAACAATGTTTTCTGCTGTAACTGATGTAATAAGAAATCATGTTTTTGATATTTTTCATTTTCTTTTTTGTCGTTATTCTAGACGTCTATTAAATCCAGATGAAAAACGTTACTGGGAGGATTTTAATGCTGTTGAAAGAAATTTTTTTGCAAATAAGATATTAGAAAAGATGCATTAAAAAGGAGTGTTACGAGTGTTTTTCGTTGGTTTTACAAAGTGGAGAATGGAGAGTGAATGATTTGAAGGTAATTCTAGTGAGGCTTTATAATCAGTAAGTTGTTGTCCACTCATAAATGCATTTTAATCTATTTTATAGTTTGCGTCAAGCAAATATGGTACTTATTTTTCACAAATTTTAGTAAATTTACTATTTTAGTGATCTCAGCTGCTATGTGGAAATTGCTAATTAAAATAGTGGCCAGAAGCAAAACAAATATGAAGTGTATCTCAGAATTTAGGCAAGGTTTTAATAAAACAAAAAATACCGTGTTTTTCTTTCAAAAATTAAATTTTATTGATAGTGTGGATAGTGTTCTATTTAGATTAGCAAATTACCTTTATGGTTTTCTAGAAAAATGCACCCTTTTCCTTAGCTATTTTGTTTCAATTTTTTAAAATTCGTTAAAGTTTCTTCTTTAATGTACGATTGGTTTTATGTTTTTAAGGAATAGACCTTTAACAACAGTAACCCTATACTATCTATGTACCCAATTCTAATCTCATTTAAATCCTTCGGTCCCGTTTTAAAAACAGTTCAAAATCTTAAAATTTTAAAGGGTGTCTCAATGCAACGTACATGTTTTTACATGTATTATGAACCGTAAAGGGCACCACTTTAAAAGTAAAAAAAACTGCATATCACTTTAGCTTCCAATGGCAAAAAGTAATACAAAAACAAATTTAAAAATTAGAGGGTGTCCCTATGGGTGACGTAAGTTGACCTATATGGGCCTTACTTTTGAACCGTTATAGACAAATGCTTGCAAATTGGACAGAATGTCAATTGCTATGACCGTTATAGAAACAAATTTATTATCAAAATTAAAAATTACAGGGTGCCCCAATAGTTCAATTAAAATTTCGTATATGGCCAAACTGTTAAACAGTTGTAGATAGGCTCTTGAAATTTCCAAAAAAAAAAAATATTTTCCTAAGTACGATATACAACAAGTTTAAAATATGAATTTAGAAATTAAAGGATGTTCCCAAAATTAATGTAATTTGACCTATATAGCCGTATATTTTGAACCATTGTATACAAATGCTTGAAAATGTCAAAAAAATTTATTGGATTCAAAACAAGGAAGAAATACAACAAAAACAAATCTTTACTTCATTTTACACTGTCAATAAACTCTTTGCACAAAAATGTTTTGTTTCGTTTTTCGTTAATTTTTGAAGCTAAACGGTGATTTACCGTTACACATTGTTCTTGACAGTGAATTTTTAAATTAGTTTGTGAAGGACTTTGACTTTGCACACGTCAAAAAATTACAACATTTGAAGTATTTAATACGCCTGGGAAGAGATTGTCGTATGATATCTTTCAATTGATTTATTATAATCGCCAACTGGGAAGGATTGCGGACGAGTTGTTTTCAGTATTACGGAGAACAGTTTACAATGTCATAAACCGAGCTAAAAAAGAGAATAGACTGGAATTAAAGCAAGGAGGTGGACGAAAAAATGAAATAAGTCGACGTGCTAAGCGGTTCATTTTAAGAAAACTGGTTCAAAACACAAAATTTTCACGCAACATCTAAAAACAGAGCTGGAGAAAGATCTTGGTGTTATTGTTTGCCACTATACAGTGCGTCAGACCATAATAAAAATTTAATACTTGTTAACAGCAGCAAGAAAAAAACGCTGCTGTCAGAAGCAAATATAGATAAGCGATTTTCTTTCACTATTCGGAAGGTTTCGCAGCCGAATTTATATTGAGACGACGTGATATTTGTGATGAAACGTAGATGATGTTATACTATAATGATAGACGTCAAGGGTGTAGCGTAATCCTTTAAAATCTCTGAAATTTCTATAATGTTGTGGGGCTTCATCTCAAGTCAATGAGTTAGTGAAATTGCTTTTTTAGACGGAACGATGGACCCGCGTCAATATTTGGACATTTTGAGAATCCATTTAATTAATAGTGCGCAGAAATTTGCTTTCATAAGGGACAACAAACCAAGTTTTAAATTCTATTAAGTCAATGCCCGTAAGCATAAGTCGCACATGGTATGAATGTGGCTGCTAAATAACTGCGGTCACGTCATCGATACACCCGCCTAAAGCCCCGATCTTAATTCTGTAGAGAATTTAAGGTTGTTTTTGAAAAAACTCCAGCCATCGCTTAAAAATGCAATTTTAGAAGAGGGGCAGAAAATACCAAAGAATTATGACCTTAAGAAATTAATAGGATCAATGAAAAACCGTTTACAATGTGTGGTAGATGCTATAGATTTTCATACTTAATATTAAAAATTTTTGAGTTGAATTTCAGACTTGTCTGCTGAAACCAAAAGTGCCAAATCATTACATAAATTTTATGTAATATGTACATATACCATTTTTTAGTATGAAAATGTTATGAAATTACAACAAACTTTAAATAAATCGTGCTTGCTTTCAGAGTGCAAACTCAATATTGACAGACTGTAAAGATATTAGTTTATAAATTACGGTTGAACAGTTGCTTTATTTTCCTATTGTTACAAGTTATAATAAGTTAAAGTGAGGCAAATAATGTGTTTTTTTATATACTTTAAGCCTAAATAGAACGACAAATCAATGCATTGATTACTCGGACTTTAGCTTTTGAGTGTCTTTTAGATGCTGATTATATGGTCTAGAAAATATTTGGCATTATATTTAGGAGAAATCAGAAAATCAGTCCACACTCTTTGCTGTGAAGGCGGTTTAAAAGTAGGTCCCTTTTTTTCTCGCATTTTTCTCGTTTCATCCAAATTATAATTATTTCATTACTACAAACAACAGTACGCTAATCATTAACAAAGTCTGCTACTTGAACGTTCCACGTTATATGCTCTCTAGAAAACTGTAATTTATTCTTTTGCGTACTTTATTAAACGGTGGCTTTTTCTTCAGGTGTTCACAGCTATTTTTACTGTTTTTAACTTTAAAGCAGCTGCCTGGTGGTCTGATAGAGAAGAACAGTTTGACGCAATTCTCACCATTTTCTGTTATCGGTTGGAATCCTTGCTTTGTAACTCTTTCTACAGTTTTCTATATAACTTCGCCTTATTGCTCTCGTAAATGCCCGATAGAAATATCCTTGCGAACCATTTAATTATTCTAGCACATCTATTATTACTTAGCTTCTTCTATTAATACTTACATCAGTATATAAATCAAATGGGAGTAAAAAAAATATGCAAAGTAGTTCTAATTACATACATGAACGAAAAATAAATACATATTTTTTATTTACCTTTTTATTGTTGTTGCAATATTTGTAATATTAAGAAAATAACCTTTCCAATAACAGTACAATTTTATCTGTCGACAAAAACTGCTACTAAAAACAAAAACTAAAGTAGTTCTAATCATCGAACGTCATTAAAGAAATAACATATAATTTTTAAAATGTTCATTCTCAAACAAATAATTAAGTAGTTAAAATTGCAAATAATAATACGTAAAATGTTTGTAATATTCTGTGTTAACAAAATTTAAAGTTTACTTACCACGATCACTTAAGCTACTCCGTCGTCCCAATATGATGCGCATCGTTTCCAAAATGCACATGGCTAATAAAATACTCGCCTCACGTGTTAAAACATTCTCTGCATATTGCAAGTAGATGGGCTTTAAAACACTGATGCACACCTTAAACGCAGCATACAGGCCGAAATAGAAGGAATTTAAATACATCAGAATCTCATACATTAGGCTGGCATTCATCTTTTACTTCTTCACTTGTCCACCGGAAGCAGGTAGCCAAAGCAGCTAAAAAAGTTGAGTATTGTCACCGTATAAAAGACTTTATTTTTGCTGTGTTTTTCTTTTCGTATTATGATACAGAATGACCTTCTGTTTGTTCGCTCTGTTTATTTTTTTATTGCAATTTAAATTCATTCAAGGCGTGTTTAAAGAATTAAGGTTGAACACATTGTATGAGTAGTTAAGAGGTCCATAGACAATAATTAATGTTGTGAATGACTGCTGTTTCTGTTGTTGATGTTCTGTTTGTTATTATTGGCCTCCTCGATTGAATTCTCAAGGGTATGTGTGTGTATATAGTTTTACAAACAAAAATTACGTACTTAAAATATCCTTAGGGATATGTGGCGCCCTTACAAGGCTATTGAAAGTTTAGGCGTAAAGTGTAGTTAGTGTTTACCTCACTGGGTGGCGCAAAACAAAAAGTGGCGCTTAAATCTTTTTCTTTTTTCTTTTTGTGTGCTCTTTTTTCTGATTGTTGTTATCGTCGTTTTCTAAGTTTCGGTAGACAACTTTCTCTATTTCATCAATATTAATTTAATTATTAATCACTGCTACAAGAAATCAAAGAAATATACATACTCGTATATGTATAAGTTTAATATATTTCTGTTTTAAGTTTTGTTTTGCGTTCTTTTTTGTTTTTTATTGTTATTATGTATAAAAATAACTCATTTTGTTAATACAGTTTTATAACTGAATAAATGTACATAAAAAGGGAGTCAAAATAATAGCAGTGTGAACATGAATTTAATCGAAGCGTGATCAATTGCAATAGGACATACCTCGAAATATTTTAATGTAAAAAATATGGAAGCATAACATCAAAAGAAGTTGGTAAAGCTATTATAGTTATATATGTACATATATGCTCAGTGTAAATTTTGGATCCCTGCCTATTACGATTCGAAGTATAAGGTTATATCGTAAAAATCATTTTGTGTGAGGGCATCCTATACTTTCTATATTTTTATTATTTGTTGTCGCAGCTGTTATAGTAATTCTCAATCTGTTTGAATTTTCCTTTATTTTTATGTAATTGTTGTTATTATTTATTTATTTATTCAAAACAGTAATGTAAAAGCCTTCACAGGCCAATTAGGAGACAAGGTGACATGCACTCTGTGTAAATTTCAAATTTCTGTTTAATACGGTTCAAGAGATGATGCGAAGGTATATTTATTTTACTAAATACTGTCGTCTCTAAAACAAATACAACATTGCAAAAGCAACAAGTGAGTAACTTCCTAATTAGCTGGCTTTAAGAACCAGCGTAATATCATATGAAATATCCTTCTAACAATTAATCTCAGTTAATTTGTTTTTATAACAAACTGGGGGAAATAATACACTAGAGAAGTTAAAACAACTAGAAAAGTTAAAAAGCTAAATTAATCAAGCTTCAAGGATGCTTAATTTTTTCTTTTTATCAAAGAAGTTAAAAAAAAGCGGGTTAGTAAAGGTACGGTCAGACTGGTCAAATATTTGATAAAAAAATGTAACCACTAATTGTGAAAAAATGTTTGTCCTTCTCAAATGCTTATTATGAAATATAAGATCCAACTCAATATAAAAGATAAGATATCACAGTTATTATATTATAAATCGTCATTCGTATCATCAAAGCATGCAGTTGTGGCGTTAAAAAGTTTTCAACCATATGACGACAATATTTTTTCATAATAAATTGGTCACGTGTCAACTTCACGACTGCTAAATATGAACTGTCAAGACTAATATTTACCACAATGGCGGCAAAACAAAGTAGTATACCTTCCGGCGGCCACCCTGTTGCTGCTGAAGACGAGTAATACACATTATGTTTTAATTTCAAACGGCTTTCTATAACTGTGCAAGGACAAGTCCTCATATAACAAAATAATGTAATTTTGAGTATATCCTTTAATTTCTAAGTTGTATAGAAATTTTTAGCTTTATTCATTTCTTGCAGTGAACCCGTAGGTGAGCAAAACTAACCTAACAGATAAAAAAAAACTTCAAAATCAGTCCAAAGGTCTCTTCTTTCCTAAAATGATATCCATATTAATATTTTAAAAAAATTTAAAATTTCCAAGCCCCGTAACTCGGAAAATATGGGTGAGCTCCAATTTTTTCACTTCATGTTTTTTTCTTATTTTTTAATTCTCTATCGCCACACATATAATTTTTTTTTTATTTCAATTACTTTATTGTTCCAAATAACATGAAAAAATTAAAGGTAGGCGTGGTGTTTTGCCTGCTGCCTTGAGCGACATGACCCATTATGCTGATTTCCAATAGCACATTTTTCTACACCATATCAAGTGATGAAATCAAGTTTCCCTCTGCAAACCCTTTTTCCACTTTTTGTGGTGCAGGGTATAATTAACCCTTATCGGACGCGACTTTTCACACGTTTGATTCTCACCAGGTTGTAGTTATTTTTAACAAATATGAAAAAAAAAACAATAGTATGTTATTATACATTTATATTCATTTCTTTTCAGTTTTGTTACAAATTATTTATTTTTTGTGCAACTACTACATGTCTGAGTTTCGACTTCAATCCAATCGTCATCTGAGTTATCAACTTCTGATTCTGTATCATTTTCTTCTTCACTTGAGTATTGTATAGGAACTATAACTATTCTTTTCTTAGAAAATAACGAAGCGTTATTGCTAAACTCATCACTAGAGCTAAAATCACTTTCAGAAATTTCTTTGATATTTATAATATTTTCTTTATTCATTTTATGGGCAAAAAATAAATTCAGACATTAAAAAAAAGAATTGAAAGTTTATTGCACAAGTTAAATGCTCTGCTGATAACGACAAACTGAAAAGATTCTTATGCTCAAACGGTAACGGTAAATACGTATTTTCAAATGGTAACGGTAAATTGAAGAAATGAATGCATTTTAAAAACAAATCTCATCAATAGACAGTATGTTTCGACATAATTCGCCTTGTCACTTCACACGTGCCATACGACCGTTGCAGAAAAGTACTGTTGTCACGTCAGAGGTGACTTACGACCGATAAGGGTTAATCAAGAAAGTTGATTTTCGGCGATACTCCAGTATTCACGATAATACATAAAAAGAAATTGCTGAAAAGTGCATACAATTTTCAAAGAGAAGTTCGCTGCTACAATAGTGATAGACGTATGACATTCTTGATATTTGACGAATATTTTTATTAAAAATACATACTCCAAAATTTCAGACTACACATATCTGTTAACATTTTATCTACTGAAGCTCACTGTATTTAATTTTGTGATCAAATTTAAGAGAAAAAAATTAAAAGGGTCTTTGTAAAATTATAAAAAGTTTCTTCAGGAAAAGCCATAACGACCATGGGTTCATATCTATAACCTTCTTATTGCAATAAAAAAGTTCGCTGTCTGAAATAAATAAAATCATATTGGCAGACAGACATTCTGTAATTGGATAAACTGTTCACACCACAAAACAACTTGCGTTAGCTAAAGGTAGCTTTTGTCTGAGCAGTAGGTACATAACTTTGCATTATTAAAACTTTCATTTCTATTATTATTTTGATTAATTATAATAATATTAAATGGTGAAGAAAATAATAAGTGAAAGTTTCATAATGCAGAGTCATTTATCGGTTTAACAAAGGCATGCCTTTAACTAACGGCAAGTTGTAATAATGGCCCTAAATCAAATTTTAATATCAAATAGTTTATCATTTTTATCCGATTGTATTTTAATTTAATATACATACATATGTATGTACATGTGTTGGCTTGTAGAAAGGGTAGGTGTTCTATAAACATACATATGTACACAATTCATACATTTAGGTACATATGTATTTAGATTCTTTATAAATGTTGCCTAGGGAATATTTATTTAATATTTGTTATGTCAATCAAGATTATTTTATTATATACACATACAAATTGTTATTTACTTTAAATTTTTTCTTGGACAAATTTAAAACTTTTTACAAAAATATTTTTTCTTTATTTCACTTGATGGATACGCACTCTTCACTCAGAATGTGTTTGGTATTTCTTAATCATGCATATTTTTCCTTATTTCACAATTTTCACATTTGTTTTACTTTATACGTTTTTTTATATATGTTTATTCATTTATTTAAACTTTTAAGGAAAATATGTATACAATATTTTCATATGTTGTACGTACACTTGCATTGCATTTATTCCATAACAATTCGTATATTCCATTATACTGTTTTAAAAATTACAAAATATGCATAATTAGTGATTGTTGGCGATTTCGTTTGTTAAAGTTCTTTTGCAATATTTTTGCAATTAGATTGGTATTTTAATTTATTAATGTTGTACACATTTGTTGACACTTTTTAATGATTTTTAAATTGTCGTTTTCAATTTCTGACAAAAAAATTACTTTTGCTTGTTTAGTACAAAAATAACTACACTCTACTTTATTTTATTTATTGAGCTCTTGTTGTTTCTGTTTTTATGTTGCCTCCTTAATGTATAGACTTGTTTTTCAGTATATTTTTCTTGGGTATTTTTCATTCTATTTTCTTTCTGTTTTTTGGTTAATCTGTTTTGTTAATCAGTTCCAAAATTTATTTTACAGCTACTCTCTACATAGGCACACAATTAATAATAAAATGTATACCGTTATAGATTCTCTCCAAAATGAAAACAAAACACATGTATACCAATACCACACCACCAGTTCCTAATTAACACATGTTCTTAATAGAATACGTTGTTTTATTTTGTTTTTGTTAGTTTTTTATGAATTTAATTTTTTACAAACGAAAGAATCTTTTGTTTATAAACTAATTAATAACTGCAGTTTAGTTTAATAGTACGAATGATTAATACGTATATGCAATTGAACCATAATTTTAACTTTCTATGTATATATGTACTAGAATATTTACATTGTACACTCCTGCAGAAACACTTACTGCTTTCTAATTCGTACACATTTCTTCTTGATTTCTCCCAAGTCATTTAGCTGTCCTGCATATACAAACAAGTCCTTAGTGACCCATCATAAGAGTTTGCAGTTGTGAAAACAACAAGATAACACTTTTAAATAAAACAACAACAAAAAACAATTAAGAAAATACATCTGCTTTTAAATATTTTGTATTTCAGCATTTCCCCCGCATTCTAATACAACAATTATATGTATTTTTTTTATTGTTTGCTCTATTTAACCTACATTAGTGCTTTTTTATCTTCTTTTTTTAAATCTTATTGTTTGTTTCTTTTAAGATATTTTGTTCGCCACCTACTACTTATTTGCTTCGCGTTTTTAATCTACTTTTTTGACATTTAGTTCTGAGTTTTATTTTTTCCAGGTACATGTGTTTTTATTTTTTCCTATATTGTTTTTGTCAATTTTTTAGTTACTGTTAATGCGCATCCGCCATAATGTATATCTTTGCTCTCACTATTTTTTGACAGTTCTAAAACTTCATATTCTAGATGTATGTAGGAATATTTTAAGAAAATAAATATGGCATCGTTTAATTGAACTGTTAAAACATAAAAAAAGAATAAAGCTGAAAATAAATAAAAACTGATGGGATAACTTTATAATCAAAATAGGGTTCAAATGCCGGAAATACCCTAATAGTGAAAGGCCAATTTAAGCGGCATGCGGACGCGGCGGCAATTAGCTGTTGTTTTTGCCGCTTGAAACGCTTGAAGAACGCGGCTTCTTAAAGTAGAAACTTGTTTAAAATACATAAAAAAAATTTGTAGTTTTTTGACGCAGAAATAAATAAATTTAATTACCAAAAATTTTAAAAGGAAAAATAAATAAAATGAACTACGATTTAGTGAAAAAAGAAACACAAAAAGAAGACTATGGATGATTTGACAAATTAAAGCGGAAAAACGAAAAGTTGAACTAAATTCAAATTTGCCGCTCGGCCACTTTTGACGGCATTGCCAAGTTAAATTAAATTCAATGTGTTAAACATTTTGTATGAGGATTTGTATTAACAAACTAATTTTTTTCAAATAGGTAATACTGTTGCCGCATGCCGCTTGCATTGTCCTTTCACCATAAAAGCTAAGAGCCAATTATATTAAAACGAGTTTCACCCAGCTTATTTCATTTTACATTGTCATATATTTTTGACAATGTATATACATATGTATGTATATCGTAACCAACTTGCTATTAGAATCCTTTTCATTTTATCTATGACAAAAGTGAACAAAATAAATTTATATATACGTCCTTTTTATTTATTTCTTTAATTCAATATTTTATTTTACTTAAACTATTCCTTTTTTTTCAAAAATTAAATGCAATGAGCAATCCGTATTCGGTTATTTGGTTATTTGTCAATAGATTCTTAAATGCACTGAGAATTAGGTATTGCTTAAAACCTTAATTAGCTATTTTGTAAAACAAAATTTATTTAATAAATATTGTATATTTAAAGGTTTGTTTGACATTATTTAAATAAATATAAACATCAACGAAGGATACGAATTACTGGTTACAGTGGCATTTGAAAATACTTTGTGTTTCTAGCAGTCATTTCGTTCGCAATAACACCTTGATATGATCCCACCACTGACAAACTTATGAAAGCAGCTAGTTCGAATATAAATTTGAAACCATTTAAAGTTAAAGTTTTTAAGGACACCCTTTATTGGCGCGGGATTTTAAAACTGTACGTAAGAAATGAAAGTATTTAAAATAAATAAAACGAAAATAGAAATACGAGGGCTGCTCTATATATTTCTGGCCTAATAGTGAAAATGCGAATATTTATAATCAAAAATGGTTTTATTGTTTTTCAAAGTATTCTCCAGCATGATTTATACACTTTTGTATGCGCTCAAACCAGTTGTCGAAGCACTTTTTCCACTTCGATTGAGACACCTCTAAAACATGGTTTTTGAACACTTCAACAGCTTCTTTTGGCGACGAAAATCGTTGACCACGCATTTTTTTCTTAATATGCGGAAACAAGAAGAAGTCATTAGGTGCCAAGTCAGGGCTGTACGGCGGATGACCCATTAATTCGACGTTTTGGCCGGTCAAAAACGCTCTGGTTTGAGCCGATGTGTGAGAGCTCGCATTGTCATGGTGAACAATGATTCGTCTTCTCTTGTTGGTTTTTCGAATTTTTCCGATGACTTCAGGCAAACAAATTGTAGTGTACCACTCAGAAGTGAACGTCCTACGTTGCTCAAGCGGAACAGTCGCCACATGACCAGTTTTGCCAAAGAAACAGGCGACCATTTGCTTCGAAGTCCTTCTTCCACGAACAACTTTCGTTGGATTTTGCTCGTCTTTGAAGACCCACACGGTCGATTGTTGTTTCGTTTCGGGCTCATACGCATAGATACATGATTCGTCACCTGTGACGATCTTATAAACGTCTTTTGAAGCACCGCAATCGTATTTTTGCAACATTTCTTTGCACCAATCGACACGAGCCTTTTTTTGAGCGACTTTCAAATTGTGCGGGATCCAACGAGAACAAACCTTTTTTACGGCCAGGTGTTCATGCAGTATCGAATGTATGCTGGTGGAAGAAATGTCCAAGGATGTCTCTATCTCTCGGTATGTCGCATGTCGATCTTGCATTATGAGTTCACGCTTGGCATCAATGTTCTCTGGCACAACAGCCGTTTTTGGATGCCCTTCACGGAATTCGTCTTTGAGCGAGCTTCGGCCACGATTAAATTCATTATACCAATTTTTCACAGTGCTATAGGATGGTGCTTCATCGCCATACAAAGATTTAAGTTCATCAATGCACTCTTGTCGTGATAATCCACGTCAAAAGTTGTGAAAAATGATGGCACGAAAATGTTCACGAATTAATTCCATTTTTTTCTATATTAATTTTTTCAAGTCACTCTAAACAACACATATAATGGTCGTACGTCAAAACGTTTTGAGTACAAATATGCTTAAAAATGACAAACTTTCCATTGGAAATGTCAGATTGCAGAAATATATACAGCAGCCTTCGTATTTTCTTTCTAAAGTGTGTTTTCCAACTGACTTTGGCTACAAGTAAATATTAGGCATTTTTAAAACACCTCAACGCTGTGCATATGCATCAATTTTTAATTAAAATTTAATTAAAATATAAATTAAGGATATACGGTTTAATTCTTTCTATCAAAAAATAATTTACTTTTTAATTATAAAAGCCGAAAAAAAGTCAGCCATATACTGTAGATAAGGAAAAATAAAATCAGTGTTGATTATTGTTGTTTTTGCTTAAACTTTGATTTTTGTCTTTGCTTTATTATTTGGACAAAAATCTTTAGTTTATTTAAAATTTTTGTGGGAAGTTTCCTGAAGAGCTAAGTAAGCGGTAGCGAAATTGCCATCGAGGCGTGCTTTTACCCTCAATAATAAAATTGGTGATTTTAAATTTTTTAGGGATAATTAGCGCATTTTTAAAGATAAATAAATTTAATTTAAAATTCCCATGATTTAATTTGAATAAGCTTTTTATTGGGAAAAAATAAAAGCAATACAAGTGAAAACGAAGTTGAATTTGAATTTGTCTGTAAATCGGTTTAACATAAAGTTCTATTATTTTCAAAAATATATGACGCGTATTTGCCATAATAGCCATATATAAATAAAAGCGGAACGTTTTTTTCCGCATAGCTTTAACGCTGAAATGCCATATCTAAACAAAAACGCCAACGCTATGTCACACTTAAATCCGCTCTACGGACGCTGCTCAAAAATGAAAAAATAGTTGTCTACCGGTTGTAAAATGCAATTTTAAGCAAAAAGTTTTTACTTTTCAATGATTCAAATATGGTCTTATTCCGCCAGAAAAATACTTGATATATACCATATTATATATACAATTTTTGGAGGTCCGTTGCTTCAAAACTAACGGTCAGCCCGTAGACAACCTTTTGTTATTTTTAAACTGCGTCCGTAAACTAGTTTTGTTTTAATATAAATAATTATAATTATTATTAAAACAATAATTTTAACAAGAATATCATTGCTGGTATTTGTATTGTGTTAATTAAAAATTTATAAGAATGTAAGAGTTCTGTTTTCATGTGTGTTAAAATCAGCGTTTTTAAAAGTTAAGTAAGAATAATGGTTGATGTATTTGATACATAAAAATAGAATTATGTAAAATTATTTACATAGAAAACGTTCTATGTAAATAATTTTACATCTGAAAAAACCCACATTGCTTTGAAAATGGTCAAGTCAAATACACGTGATGTAAATATCAAATAGTACACTAGCGGAATATTAAATTTATTATCTGTTATTGTACTCTACTCAATTCTTTTGTAAACGAACGCAATTCAGTAAAGAAAAAACAACAACAAACTATTTTAGTCAGTAGTTAGTTGGTCTTTTTAATTTTACTCTAACTTTTCAATATATTCTTTCAAAGTCTTAATATCGGCTCCTTTAAAACTCTTTAAATCGGCCAAAACCTTTTCCTGCTCTTCGATAATGGGCAGCCAATATTTCGAAGGTGGCTCAAAATCAAACGGTACAAGCTCCTTAACATTCTGTTTAAAGTCAAATATTTTTGCGATCGTAGGTTTAACGCGTTTTTCGAACATTTCATCGATTCGATCGGCTAAACGATTTGACTCTTGAATTAATTCATCAATGGCAATTAGCAACCCATTTAAATCTATAGCATAGTTTGTTCTAACTGACAACGGTATGAAACTGTTCCACGGCTTGTTGGCCGTTATGCTGTAGGGATGAAATTTATTTTCGTATGACAATTCGTTATCGTATTCAAAATACCAAGAAAGATGAGTGGGTTTTAGCAAACTAGGACGATAGGTTGTATAGGGCAATGCGTCATTCGAATCAAATGATACCTTTGAGCCCATTGATTTTATGGTATCGCTTGTATTGTCAGTATCCGTATCTGTAGGTGAATCATTTTCTTGTTGTAATTTTTCGTCAGCATCTTCACTAAACTTAGCTGTCAATGGTATTATAGTTTTTTGTATTTTCGCTAATTGCTTTAGTAATTTTCTTTCTGAGTCCGAGCACTGTTGTAATAGCTTAGGATCATATGTATCTGATGGTTTCATGCATGCTTCCAGAAAAGCAACCCCGGGTAGCCTAGGTATTAATGTTTGCGTTGCAACATTTACCGTTTCAATTCTGTCCGTCATAAGTGGTACTGAATAGGTTAAAATATCTGAAAAATAAAAAAGGTTTTAAAAGTTGAAGCTATTATATAATTATTATATTTACATTCCTCGCTACCATCTCTTCGTTTGGCATAAGAACCGTCTGTTAGAATACCAACGTCCTTGAGCAATATAAGATCCGTTTGAGCTCCGAGATTAACTTCTTTCATCAACTTTGTCGGCATTATATCAGTTTGTACTCCAACTGCAGTTTTAGTGGCCCTTAAGCGTCTGTAATTTAATAAAAAAAAAAAAAAAAAAAATATATATATATATATATATATATATATATATATATATATCATAGAGTTTAAAGTCAAGCTTCTTAAATCTCGCCTCCTTATGATTTTTTTCTCATGTTACATGTAAAAAATTTTTACTAAAAATTAAACACACTTCGTTAACTATTTGCGTTTTTCAGTTTGGCACAAAATGTGTTTATAGATATTTTTAATTTTTACATTAAAATGAGAAAAAAAATCATGAAGAGGCAAGGTTTAGGAAGCTCCTATATCTAAAATAAAAGTTCTATATACATGTAAGTGGTATTAAAGAAAAGCTTATGACTTTCAGATTGATCATATTATAATGATTTATTTCGTGCTCCATTTTTTAAATGAAACTTTACTTACGTTAAGGTGGTTTTTTGACCAATGAAATGTTGAATTTTAATTGCCATGAAATCAAAACCCAGTTAGAAATGGTTACAAAATTTTGAAATTGTACTGATAAAGAAAATTTAATATTTTTTAATTTTATCATTCTTCTTCTATCATTCTTGCTTTTATTAATCACCGGGCTGTTAAACCCATTTTGAAGAGCGTAGCCAAAAGTTAAGGCTTTTTAAATCCGTTTACGTTTTTTTTAATCGGTGCTTTGTACTCAGAAGAATTTTACAAATATAAATTTTGTTTTAAAATTAGCTATGTTAGGATAGGGCTAGAGGAAGATCTGAATTTTCTTTTCTTTGCATTTGCTATAAGTCGTCTACTAAAGTAAGTTAAAATTACAGAATGGAGAAAATTCTGAAATAAACAGTATTTTTTACATTTTCCCAATGCAGAGACGTGTAATATTTTAACGAAAAACTTAAGCTTATTTAATATAAATTTTATTAAGAATATAGCAAATGTCTTAAAGTAATGGTCTGCCTGTTAATAAGTAAACCACGCAAAAATACGAAGTTAAGGTTGGTTAATATTAAAAGAAAAAAATTGTAACCCAATTGTCACCGAAACTAAAAGAGATAACCTACACATATGTATAAGCACATTTAATAGATATTTTCAAGGTCTAATTAAATTTAAAATATTATAAAATTTAAAATATATTATAATTAAATTTAAAATATATTAATATTTATGGTAAAAATATTTTTTTTATGTCTTTTCCAAAAAATTATATGTCAATTTTGTTGGCCTACCCAGGGGGCCGACCGTTCGCTCTCCATTTAATTACAACTCTGCTTTGCCCCTGTGATATTTCATTAAGATATCTTCAGTGATTCATGAGATAACGAATTTTGTTCAAAATAAATCATTTTCAAACCACTGTACGATGCTGTAAAGTAATTCACTTCAAAAACTTAACATTTTTAGTGAATCTTAATTGAACATGTGTTTTGAATTTTGGCCAAACTTAATTACAGCTGCTTTGAGTGAAAGATGAAAATAACTTTTCCATTATGATTGCTGTTTGCATTAAATATTATTTAAAATATGTTCGTTATACTTCCTATATAAACATGTTTGCTTACTTAAAAAAAAGATCTGTAAAAGTTGATCACGGTAACTTTTTAAAAGAACGGTGATTTGAAAATTACCTTCACTGGTAACGACGTTCCTCAAAAATCACGGAATCACCCATCCTCCAAAGTTAAAAAATACGGGAAAATGAAAAGAACAGTGACCACAACTTGATCCATTACATGACAATCACTGATAATGAAAATATCCGTCATTGTTTAGAACAAAGTTTCTATTACATTCTTAATGCGAAAATGATAAAATGATGTAAACATTTATATATGTACGTGTGATGTCTATAGCAAACAGCGTTGCCAGTGACTTTTTTTACAACAAAAAAAATTAATAATCATAAAACGATCTTTGAAACAGATCAATTTAAAAAAGTTTTAATAAGCTAAATTTTGAAATATGCTAATTAAGTATGTATACACACTAGTTAAAACTTAGATTTAATAAACAAAAAAAAAAAATAGTTTCAATTTAATTCCAAAAGCAGATAAACGGCAATGATGCACTATGTCGCAGCTACAGTAGGGAGGTAAAATTTGGCATCAATGTTTTTCTGACGAAAAGAAAAATTTATGCGAAATTTCTAGAAAATCTAACAACAACTCCCATAAAACCATAGTTTAAAAAATGTCATAGTTTTGAAATTAGTTATCAGACAAGAGGTTCATTTTGCATGTGAACATATTTGGTAATATTATTTTCAATTTTCAATAATCTTAAACAAGCACCACGCCCACCTCCCATACAAACTAAATTATAAAATTGGTACAATCTGTAAATCAGTGATCAGATAAGCACAATTAAAGGCAAATAGTGCCAATTATTAGTGATCTGGGCTGAAAGTTCCACATTAGAAAAGAAGCTCTTTGCGGTACTGCCATAATTCGTTGTGCCGTACCCCATCTTAACCTTATCAACAACAAGACCCATTTCAGACTTAAATTTTGCTTGAATTTTTCTATTTTTTCCCCAACCTGATCTTTATTTCCTTTTCCTACCACCTTAGATTTCTTTATTTGCTGATTGTAAGAAATATGCAAAATGCATTTAAAACATATGAACCATGCATTTAATGTAGACAATCCATACTGATAGTACTGCTCTTTTAAAGGCTTTCGAAAAAAAAACTAGCTGTTAATTTCAGCACAGTTTGAACTACCACTTAATACATTAAAACTATCCAACTATCATCGTCAACTGTATTTTATAATGAACGTTAAGATTTTTGTATTTATACCCTTCACCTCAAAAAGTGGATTCCTGTGTAATTTATACAATATTCATTTCCGAACTCAAAAAGTATATATATATTCTGACTTCTTATTCATAGCGAAGTCGCTTGAGCTATGTCCATCTGTCCGTCCGTGTTAGTTTGACGAAGCAAACTTGATTTCACCAAAAAATTAACATGTCATGTTTTCGATCATGTATATTGTCGAAATAGGTAGTATTGGAAATCAGCATGATCGGTCCATGTCCTTCGAGGCAGCAGGCAACACACCACGTTTACCTTTAATTTTTTCATGTCATTTGGAACAATAAAGTAAATCCAATCAAAAATATAAAAATATGGGGCAATAGAGAATTAAAAAATCTAATAAAAAAAATTGGCGCTTACCCATATTTTCTGAGTTATTAAATTTTTTAAAATATCAATATGGGTACCATTTTTAATCTGTTGAAGAGATTTTTAAGGTAATACTAAAATTTAAAAAAAAAAATGCCTAACCCATTAAGAGCCAATGCCGTTTTTATGTAAAATTGTTTATATTCAGTAATTCTGTGTCACTCCAATATTTGCTTCTTTCTAGAGCGTTTTCAACAGAAACTTTACCATTGGTATTTGAACCTGTTACCCTTTATGCGGCATTTTAAGAGCTTTAGATGAAGCAGAAGCGACAAGTTCTTACATTCGTCTCCTTTTTGTTTTCATTGATCTCTCGTCATAAGAAACATTTATTCGTCCTAATATAGTATAACTCAATTTAGTTTTAATGCAAAACCAAAACTTTATACGTAAACTTACATTACAAATTCAAAAAAAAAAATTCACCAAACAATTCGCTACCTACCCAGTCACTCAACTCAGTTTCAAATCCATTTCTCATGCGAAGACATTTAGACCAATTATTAGACAGTTTTAAACGATTAAGCCTTATTTTCTGTTGTTCCCTTTCTAATAATACTCATTTAAACTAATTTCTAAAAAATCTTTAACATGATGCATAACATCGCAGAGTCTGTTTTGCCTTTTCATTAGCCACAATGAGGTTGACACTAAAAAACAATCACAAAAAGAATTGGGGCAATATCGGGAGCTGAACTTTAAATATATTAAAAAAAAAATGCTTGTAGCTACTAAATACAAAAAAACAGGAATAGTGTTATTTCTACTTTCTTTTAAATTCTTTAGGAAAGCTAACGTTTGCTGTAAAATCTTGACAATGCCTCACTACTATCTTTTATCTAACGTTATCTGACATATGATCAAAATTTGATATAATAACAAGAAGTATCACTTACAACTATGTTATGGTAGCCGTTACATTCAAATACTTAAATTCTTAGTATTATAAATGACGTAAAATTTTGGATTTTCCCATAAATTTCGTATGCTGTACACAAACCTTAACTTTGAACCATTTAACTTTTTAAAATTGTAAACATTTTAAGAAGATGTTTTTGATATCATCTAACCAGAGTTTAAAAAAAAAAATAAAAAGATACATTCAAATTCTAACATTGACTTCAACCATTTTAGGCCACCCTCGTAACGCAGTGCGCCGTATCAGTATAAAATTATTGCAAATAGGTTAGAAGAAAATTGTGGATGCATTAGGCGGCTATCAGACGGTCAAACTTGGCATGTGAAAACGGTTTGATGACATGTTATCATACTCGTGTAATAGGAAAAAAATTGATGTTTTTCAGCGGCGCTTGATGGATTTCAAATTTTTATTTTTCTCTATTATCAAGCCGTTTCATATGCAAAGTTAAACTATCTACTAACCGTCTAAGTTGTACTCAATCATTTCTTGCTGGATAGGGGCAGGCGTGGTGTTTTGCACGCTGTCTCGAAGGGCATGGACCGATCATGCTGACTTTCAATATCCAAATTTTTGAAACTATGTCTGATCAATTGGTGTATTGAAATTGTCTCTAGCTCCGCTAGTGCCTTGACAAACGGATAGACAGCGAGACGGACATCACTTAATCGACTTCGCTATGCATAAGAACTCATAAGAACTGGAAATGGATATTGTAGATATTACAAACCGAATGAAAAACTTAGATATAGCCTTTTACACATGTGATGAAGGGTATAAGAATAATATAATGTAGTATCAGTAGTAAACATGATCAAGTAAAGAAAACAATTAGGTGACAAGAAAAATATTTTATAGGTAGCGTTATTCAAGGTGCAGTATATAAGAAGAATGGTGAATAAGGACTTTGCACTTTTGTCCCTAAAATCCTTACCAAAGTTATATTAGGCTTTAAAATTTTAGCGAAAGGGGAAAAGTTTTATGCAGGTTCATTAAGAAATTGCCCTTTTATGGGAGAAGGAATGATGGTTTCTTTTTGACCAAGAAAAATTCTAAATATCAAATTTAAAAAAATGGATATTTTCTAATTCAGTAAAAATATTACTCTAAAGTTTCAAAAATTTGCTGAAAGTCAGGAAATGATTAAGGAAAATAATTGCAAATAGTGTTTTTTTTTTTAAACAACTAGACATGGATCTAAAAAATTCAGAAGTTATACTTTTCAACTGTACAAATCTCTTTAGGGGTTTTCCCCATTGTCTGTCGCACTTTAAAAATCGTTGCAAAATGGCATCGTAGGTGCAACACTATAACAAAGGGTGATTTTTAGCTATTATCTTTTTGGCAACACTGGTTTAAACAGCTGGCGCACGTTTCGAGTTTTGTTTCAATGTCAAGCATCTTCAATTTAGTCTATAATTTAACCAAGAATAGTTTTACAAACGAACAACACTTGTAAATTATTGAATTTTATTATCAAAATGCGTGCTCTGTTAAGAAATGTATCCAGAAAAAGTCACAGTTTTGTACGGTTTATGGGCTGGTGGCATGATTAGACCGTAGTTCTTCATAGATGATGCGAAGCGTAACGTAACTGTGAATGGTGAGCGCTACCGTGAGATGATATCCAACTGTTTTTGCCCAAAATGCAAGATCTTGACTTACATGACATGCGGCGAGTTCGATGAACATGTTATTTCACGTTCAGGACGGCTCAATTGGCCTCCTAGATCATGCGATTAAACGCCTTTATACTATTTTTTGTGGGGTTTTGTTAAGGCTCATATCATATACAGACAAGCCCTCTTCAATTGATGCATTGGAAGACAACACTGAAGCATTTATTCGTGTGATACCGGCCGAAATGTTGGAAAGAGTATGCCAAAATTGAACTAAGCGGATAGACCATTTGAGGCGCAGTCAAGGTCAACTTTTGCATGAATTAATCTTCAAACATTAAATTATATGGACTGTACTATCAAATAAAGATTTCATGCATTTTTCTGAACTTTGTGTTTTTTTTAACTTAGCTTTTAAAAATCACCCCTTACAAAAAATATACAAAATACATATGGTTTTAATTCTTTGTTGTTTTTTCCTTCTCGTCTTAAAAAATCAACTCTGATCGCTTAGAAAAACCATTTAATGAGTTATTTTAATCTATCAAAAAGTCTGTCACACACGTACTCTTTTAATCCACACTGTCATACTTTTTGAGCACACCTGCAATTTTTGACACATCGTACGACTGAGTGTGAGTCCTGGCCTTAATGAGCACTATTTTTTGTAGCTAACAGTGCAGTCACACGGCCAAGTTTTTGTTCAATTCTCTTTCAAGAAATTTACACATACTGCTTGTCAAAATTCACAAAAATTCACAAAAATTTAAAGCTGTGACGTAGGCTGCACGCAATTTCAAAGCAAGTTTTTAAGCAAGATGTCATAAAGAAACCAAAAAAAATTTATTTGAAGGAAAAAACTTCAATCAGCTGTTCTCTTGAATGAAATTTGAAAGACTCAATTAAACGAAAATTTGAAAGCAAATTCTCAGAAAGTTTTTAAAGTGAGAGTGTATTGGTAAAAAAAATGAGAGAAATTTTAAAAATTGAATGAAAACTTGATCGTCTGACACCCTAGTAAAACAATAATGCAAACACAATTTTTTTAACGTAACAAAGCTATCTACAATCTTTTTAAAATAATTAAAATAAAAAAATAATTAATTACCTTGAAGCATCTAAAAGCTTCGCTCTTAGGATAGCATTTTTGTCTGGCTTAGGTAGCGTTGAAATACTGACAGCCCTCCAAGGTGGGCGTTTGGATTCTGCATCCTTTTCCTGACCTGATTCTTTCATCCGTTTCCAACTTTTTGGAATCCTTAAAATGTTAGAAAATATGACATTCGTAAAATTCAATAATAAAGGAAACATGTTTTCTTCAAATTGAATTTTTTTATTACCTACTACCAATATTTTGTATGGGTGGTGTATTCGTGCCACTTAGTGTAACACTGTCGCTTTGTTGATTTTCTTCAACGCTTTGGGTTTCACTTGTCTCCGAAGACGTGCCACTGTTATACGATACATTCGATTTTAATTTGTTCATGATTATTTCTAACAAATCAAAACTTAATTTTTTACTTGTTTTTTTTTTTAAGTAGTAACGTAGTAGGTCGGAACGGAAAAGAGAGAAGCCAATAATACATGCAGACCTTGCAAAAGAAAAAATAATTGAATCAATTATTTTCAATTGTACTTTAATGTAAAGTAATCAAAGAAATAGACATAGCGACTGGCATTAACGTATTAAGCAATAAAGGCTGACAGACAGGTAAGGTAAATAGTGTCAGAGAAAAATAAACGACAATTGTTTCTTGTTTCCATGGTTTCTATGGCCGTTTTAAATAAACTTGGGTGTTAGGGTAAGATTGAATTAAAAAAGAAAAGCAAAATAACACTACTTGAGCCTATCCTTCTAATGAAGAACAACAGTTAAATGCAGCTATAACTCGAAATATATTTTTATTCCCTTTCCCTCGCCTATTTTTTTTTTGTGACTTTGTATATGGTATGAATTATGTAAAGAAGCTACGGTGATTTTTATTATTATTATAATTAGGCTCTATTTCCAGAAAATACATACATATATAATAATTGCCATTTAATTATTTGCATTGTGAGTATTAAAAATGTATAATTTAATGAGAAGTTCACTTTCAGCTTTCTGAACAATATATTTGTTAACAATATCCTTAACGTACAAAATATTAAAAAAATCTTCATATGTTTTCTATTTTTGAGTTATTTATATATTCTTTTTTTTTAATCTTTAAACAGTTCTAATAATATGTTTTTGGTGCAGGAAATATGATAAATATGATCTGAGAACACGCACTTTGACAATTTTTGTTTAAATTGTTCATGCCTTTAAGAATAAATGCCAAAAATTTTAAATAAGTTTTATTTATAGGAGATAAACCTTCTTGAATTATATGCAGTTTTTCTATATTGGGGTCATTTTTTTCTTCGAACTCTGCCCAAACAAAAGCAAAAAAAAAAGTACCATGTAAAGGGAAAAAATGGTAAAATATATCAAAAAGTGGCACATTTAGCTCATTTTAGAAAAGTGTCACTAAAAGGATTAAGAATTCGAAAAAGTATCAATTTGCTACCTTAGTAGCAATAACGCTCAAGCTGCTCTTCACCACAAAAAAGTGGAAAAGAGGTCCATTTTGGACACCATAAAGTACATACACCAAGCAGCATAAATCTGTGCACAAACAGCTAAATAACTTTTAATATCGAATTTTATTGTTAAATAGTAACGGTAATGATCTAAAAATATCTTAAGTTACAGAAAATTGTTCATATATTATGTTAGATTTTTTATGTTTTTCTTTTTTCATTTGCATATTATCTTACTAATCGGCAACTTATAGTCAATAGAATGGCAACTTTAGGCCTATGCAAAAGTCTGCGTATATGTATAATAATTAAAAGAAATTAAGCTAAAAGCGTTAAGAAATTGGGCATTGAACATGATTACCTATTCCAACAGTATTATGACCCAAAACATACTTCTCAAAATACAAAGCTTTGGTTGTTAAATAACATAAAAAGCAATTAAAAACTCCACCACAATCACCGAATCTAAACCCGATTGAACATTTATGGGAATTTATGGAACGACTTACATCCAAGGAGATGATTCTTAAAAAATAAGAAAAAAACTAACGCTTGCTCATATTTTCTGAGATACGGGCCTTTGAAATTTTAAAATTTTTTTAACATGAATGTGGGTATTATTTAAAAACTTTTAATGAGATCTTTAAGGAAATACTAAAAGTTTTTAAATATGCTTAACCTATTAAGAGCCGATGACATTTTTATGTAATATTATGTATATGCAGTATTAATTGCAATTTTAATTGGAGTTACTTCACTTCACTTTATTTATATAGATGGTGAAGGGTATATTATATATATTATTGAATTCTTATATCGACTTTTTTAACCATTTAATGGGAAATCTGCATAACCACATGTACCATATGCATTTCGGACTCTATTACAATTGAATGTTATAGATCAGTGATTCAGAACCCTTTTTTACGGCACACTCTTAACGATATTAAAATTAAGCTTCGCAAAAAAAGATAAATCTTAAAAAAATTCACGTATAAAAAATTGCGTAAAATAGTTTATGATCATAATTTTAAATGTGCGCAATAAAACAATGCGTAAAAATCAGAGTTCAGAAAATACACTCAAAGTAAACACAATGTTCTGTTTAAAACCAACCCCTACATATTTTTCTTTTCATAACGATTATGTGTGTTTCTAAATTTAGAAATTTTTCGTACACATTCACGAATGTATTTTATTAAAATATTTATTTGCCTACACGTACGTGAATGTACGACTATAGCTACTGTTTGTGTACGGAAAAAAGTACATGAAAAAATTAAAATAAATCCGTGTACGAAAAAACGTACATGAAAAAATAAAATAACTGCGTTTACGAAAAAAACATACATGGAAAAATAAAAGTAAGTGCGTGTACGGACGTCAAAAAAGTACATGTAGGATAGACAAAATATAAAACCATTTTTTATTTTTATTATTATTCGTTTTTTTAGTTAAAATTTGAGCCTACCATTGCAGTTTGTTTTTGATTATTGGTAAGTAGTGGATTGTATTCCTGGATCCTTGTAAGTTCAAGCGAGTAAGGATTAAGGGTAACATTTTGACTATCTTTAACATTGTTGCAATTATATCTAGGGAACGATTTTTGATGTTTTTTGTTTGTGTAATTGTTGTCGTCCTTTTTAAATTTGTATTTGTTATTTGTGTTTGTGGCTTTTTATAACAATAAATGTGCTTTGTTTATTTTTTTATCAATAAGTCTATTTTTAATATATAATTAACAAAAATTAAACTTTAACTTGCTCGACTGCTCAAACCTTAAAATAGAAAACAGTGAGTAAGCAGAGTTTAATTTTGTCCGAAAGAGAGAAATTCCTGTATGTACACATTTTGTTTATAAAATAAATAATTACATATAAATTCTTTAAACTAAATAAAACAAATGTTTTTATTTGTATTTAATAGGTAATGAAAATTTGCTTTATTATTTATATCCTTATATGTATTATTTGCTGTTCTGGTATATTAAACATTTACATTTATTTTACATATGTATGAGGAAAAGACAGAAACCACCTAAATTTTTTGTATTAATGTTAACAAAAATTTTTATTTTTACCACGAATTATATAGTTTTGTTCTGAGTACCAATAATTAGGTGTTTTGCCATCAATTAAGAAGTTATAAAACAATAACAAATGCACAAGTAAACATCCCCTACCTAAAACATAAGCAAAGCACATTTACTGTTCAACAACAACAAATAACACAAGCTATAATGAAGATAGTAACAAAACAATAACAAATGCACAAGTAAACATCCCATACCTAAAAAATGAACAAAGCACATTTACTGTTATGAAAAGCCATAAACGCAATAACACAAACACAAATAACACATGCACGAAAACAATTTGACAAACGAAAAACCCAATTGAAAATAATTATTTTATGACAACAGCAAACATCAAAAATTCTTTCCCTAGATATAATTGCAACAAGATTTAAGATAATAAAATTATTACCCTCAATCCTTACTCGGTTGAATTTACAAGGAACTCCACTACTTACCAATAATCAAAAACAAACTGCAATGGTAGGCTTAAATTTTAACTTAAAAAAACGAATAATAATAACAATAAAAAATGGTTTTATATTTTGTCTATCTTACATGTACTTTTTGCCGTCCGTTCACGCAGTTACTTTAATTTTTCCATGTACCTTTTTTCGTACATGAAGTTATTTTAATTTTTTCATGAACTTGTTTCCGTACACGTTCTGAAAATAGAGTACACGTACACAAACAATAGCTACAGTCGTACTTTCACGTACGTGTATGCAAATAAATATTTTAATAAAACATATTCGTGAATGTGTACGAAAGAAAATTTCTAAATTTAGAAACACACATAACTGTTATGATTTTAGTTGTGTGTTTTAAATTTATGTACGAGGATTTTGTACAGTGAGTGTACTTTTCTAAACTCTGATATAAATAACAATACGTTTTTAAGGGTTTAACTACAAGTAATAATAAAAATACTTTTAATGCAAAATGCATTTAATAATCTTCCTATTTTTTTACTTTTAATGTCGGTTAATACTGGAAATCCGAATTCACAAAAATAAGATGTGGAAAATTGTAACAATATGTTTGAAGCTTGAAAAGAAAAAGCAGTTTTTCATCTTTATTCAAAGTGAAGTCAAATACGGAAGAATCCATTATGAGAAATGGATTATGAATACAATCAAATTTTTTTTATATCTTATTTTGGAAAATATTGTTGACAGATGATCAATAATAATTATTTTAAAAGTTTAATAACATTATTTTAGTACAGACTCAATCTTTTTTAAATTGTTTTCTGAGCTTTATTGTTGCATTAAGTTGTTTGTCTTTGGAACTCGACTAGATTGTCGGTTAACTTTTATATATTTTCAATTTGAATAGTAATTAGCACACCAATATTTATCTTCCAACAAATTCGTAATTTTTATCTTGTTTAAACCACATTTTCATTTCATCTTTTAATTTCAGCAAACGAGATAAAACTCTTCCTCTGGACAACCACCTTTCTTCCGTATCCAGTAACAAGGATTCGTACTTTGCATCCATGGCTTGTTTTAAATTCTGATGGCAAATATTTTGTAACACGTGCTTCTCGGTTCAAAACACAATGGATAACTAACATAGCTCCATTCTTATATTTTGAAGATAAAGACTTTTACATTTTGTTGATAGCGAAGGATAATTAACCACCAAGTGATGTTGAAGTTTGATCGTACGGAGACAATAGGTCTGTTCAGTAACTGTACGGGTAAAAACTAGCAACGAGAGCGTGAAAGAGAACTTTTCATAATTATTTTCCTAAATTTAAAAAGGAAAATAACGCTTAACTAGCCATAATAGCAAAGAAAATTGCTGTGGCTTTGGAAATGATATATAAAAGCTGACGGTATAGCCAGTAGTATCATTTTTAAAGTAAATGTACAACATAGAGTGAAAAAATGTATAAAACAACAGACCACTACAAGCCACCAAACTGATATTAACCACAAATATAAATAAAAAAGGACACTCTAGTAACCATAAAGAAAATTATGTAAATAAAATGTTTTTAATTTTTAAATTATTATCTTAAATATCATTTTAATTTACATGAAAAAAATCTAAACTTAATAGATGTGTTAATTTACTTTAGTTATGCTTGATTCCTTAAAATATAAATATTTCGTGATATTCTCATGAAATATTTAACCAGAAAATTTATTAAATTAAACAACGGGAATTTTTTTATTATATTAATTAATTTCCACACACCCATTGGCAAATAGAAGTATAGAATTAAAACTTAAAGTACAATTTTAAATTTATGAGCATTTAAAAACTTGGCAACACTGACGCGTGAATAAAACGTGTTTGCAACACAGCTGTGTGTGTATAAACTAAAATAAACTAAAGTTTTAACTATTGTAAAAACGAAATTCGTCTTGAGAAATGTTTTAAACTTTTTGTTTTTCTTCATAAATCAAAAAATAAAGTGTAAACTATTTAATTTGGTTTAAAACGTTTTCGTGCTTATTCCTAACGGTAAACTGGTTTGTTGTTGCTGCTTTTGCTGTCTTTAATTATGCCTGCGCCCAAGTTTAAGTGCGGAGTATGTGATGAGGGTATTGGAAAATCACATAGAAGTATTCAGTGCAAAAAATGTCATTCCTGGCTGCATCTACAATGTGCTGAGATTTCTGAGAAAGAACTCACATTTTTGAAGGAGAAATCGAAATCATTTTTTTTTTATTTGTTCTGGCTGTTCTTATGGTTATCATGAGTGTTCGATCTATGATGAAATCAAAGATTTAAAATGTTCATTTGAAAATATTGCTAAGGAACTCAGAGATGATAGCAATGAATTCAGAAACACCATGATGAAAATGATTGCTGATTTTAAGAATGACACTTCTCTATGCATTAAAGAAATGAAATCTGACATTTTAAATTGTCGCAAATGTCGACTGTTTCAAAAATTTGTACTTAGGAAACTGAAAATAACGCCTTGCACCATCGATTAAATCGCTCTGACGTTGTTGTTAGTGGTTTACCCTCTGGCCTAAATAACCTTGCGTCTGCTGTTATCTCGATATGTAAACATTACAATATTAATATAATCGAACAGCAATTAAACCATGTTTGCTACATGAATAATATGAGACAAATTATTATTAAATTCAACAATATTGACGTTCGTGACCTGCTAATGAAAGTATACTTTAAAACGCGTTCTCTTAGAGTCTGTGATGTTTTGGGTGGTGAAATCCAGGGTCATGTATATCTAAATGACCACTTTCCCCCGATAGCAGCTAGATTAAATGCGCTTTGTAATAAAATGTCACGACAAAAACTAATTTCGAGATTTAAAGTGTTAAATAAGGATAACCTTAGAGCTGTTATAACAACGAAGGATGGTAAGAGCATCGAATGTCATCTGGCTGGATGTGTGAATCTTATGGCAAGTTATACAAACGCTGCGCTCTAATTTCTGTTTCTGCATTCTTTTCTCCTTCTCATAACTAAAATAACTACTGTAAATTTCTTCTTGCAATTTTTTATATTTGCTTCTTATATTTTAAAACCGAATTAACTGTTGAAATATGAATTTGTATATCTTAAACTTAGATAATTTTTTCCGGTACTTAGTAACTATAAAACGTTTTTAGTTTATAACACTGTGAGTAAAAATTTTTTTTTATATGGTGTATTTTTTTTTTTTTTTTGGCGTTTTAAATTAATGATTTTTCAATCCAATTGTATTTTTGTAAATATTATAATGAACCTAAAAAACTATGTAATTTATTATTGGTTTCCTGCTCTTTACCTAAACTTCTATGTCTCCTGATTATAACATCGAAGGTCATATTACAAGCAATGATTGGTCTACAAAACATAATTGGTCATCTTTCTCACAAAAACTGAAAGTTGGGCATATAAAATAAATTAAACCCTGCGTAAATAATACTAAATTTGATGATTTTTGTAGTATTGTTAAAGACAATCTTGATATAATTGCGGTTTCGGAAACATGGCTTAAGCCTTATGTTTCCGACTCTGTAATTGGTATTACAAACTACAGGCTGATTAGAAACGATACTAAGAAGAGGTGGTGGTGTGTGCATTTATCTGTCATTTGGAATTAAATTTCAAGAAGTTCTTAAAGTTTCTTCCTATGAATGTGAATCTATTTGTATTGAAATAACTTTTAATGATATCAACATTTTATTTGGTGTGGTATACTTGCCACATGGCAATTTAGAGAAATTTGAAGAACTTCACTGTGAGTTGTTACGAAATATTCCGATATTATAGTGATAGGTGATTGGAATTGCAACATGTTTAATGTGGTCAAGGCTAATCTTATGCGATCTATGTGTTCTCGTTGTGGTCTTTTTATTAATCAAAATTCTATTCCTACTTATGTTGATATTGCTCATTCCTCAACTTCCTTATTGGACCTATGGCTTTTAAGTGATCATTCAAAAATTCTTTATTCAAATCAACTTCAGTGTCCGTCTATATCTCACCATTCACTAATACTTGCAGCTTTCAGCTTTAACTGCCCTAAATTTTGTGAATTTATTGAATATCGTAACTTTAATGCTATTGATTGGAGTGGTCTATTGTCGTCTTTGTCTGAGTTTGACTCGTATGCATTTTTTAATTCCTATGATGTAGATACTCGAAAGAGGTTAATTCAAAATGACTGTAATTGGATGAGATCTGTTGCTCGCATCAATGAAAATGAATTGTTTGAGGCCATTTCCAAAACTAAATCCAAATCATTGGGTGTTGATAAAATTCCCATCCGTTTTGTAAAATTAATTTATCCCTATGTATCTATTATCCTTACTCATCACGTCAACACTATTTTGCATTCTTCAACTTTTCCATCTTCCTGGAAGATTGCACGTGTGGTACCTATACCTAAATCGCAATGTATTAGAAGTGTCGATGACCTGAGGCCAATTTCAATTCTCCCGGCTCTTTCGAAAGCTATTGAGGGTATAATAAAAGATCATATTATTTCTTTTGTCCACAATTCAATAAACCCATCGCAATATGCTTTTCGTCGTGGTCATAATACTTCAGCCTTATTGCTGGACTTGACTGATGATATTAGGTCTCTTTTGAATAGGGACAGGGCTGCGGTATTAATTTCGCTTGATCTGACAAAAGCTTTCAACTCGGTGAATTTTTGGGTTTTTGTAATAAGAAAGTTGAGGGAGAATTTAAATTGTTCAACAACCGCGTGTAAATTAATTTATTCTTACTTATGTGATCGTCAGCAATTTGTTGATGTGCATAACAACTTTTCGAACTTAGTTAGCCTTAACACAGGGGTTCCTCAGGGATCAGTTTTAGGTCCACTTCTTTTTGTTCTCTACGTCAATGATTTTTCACTTCATATAGAAAATAGTTATTGTAAGTCATACATTTTTGCTGACGATATATTTCTTCTTTTTACCGGTATGCGATATAATATAAATGCCCTACAGTTAAATATTAATGAAAACCTGCAACAAGTTTACTATTGGTTAAATGAAAACTCACTTTCCATAAATGCTTCGAATACAAAAATGCTGATTCTTGGAAACAC
The DNA here is from genome assembly GCA_916610165.2 of Gymnosoma rotundatum. Taxonomy (NCBI): domain Eukaryota; kingdom Metazoa; phylum Arthropoda; class Insecta; order Diptera; family Tachinidae; genus Gymnosoma; species Gymnosoma rotundatum. The sequence goes on along the minus strand of OU744336.1, from coordinate 122,285,690 downwards.
TACTCTGCTTTCGCCTTCTCTAAACATATTTTTGGGTCAATCTTGTGTTGAAGTTTTGGATAAACTCAAGTGTCTTGGGGTTTTCCTTGATAACAGGTTATCTTTTGAGGACCATATGGACTATCTCTGCACTAAGGTGTCAGGGCTCTTGCGACGACTTTATTCTACTAATATATACGTCCCTTTTCGTGTCAAGTTAACCTTGGCTCATGCTATTCTGATGCCGCAGATTCTATATGGTATCCAAGTTTTCTCCGGAGCTGGCATACTTGTTTTAACAAGGTTAAAACGCATAATGAACATGATAGTTAGGTATGTTTATGGCGTTGCTAGAAGGGATCATATATCGGATTATGTAAAACGGTTTCTGGGATGCTCATTTCATAATTTTCTTGCATTGCGCAATTTACTTTTTTTCTACAGGGTCATAAAAAGTGGTATTCCTGCTCAACTTTGTTCTAAATTTCTCTTTTCGCATTCTACTAGAAACCCTCAGCTTTTCATTCCAAGAATCTATAACTCCCAGTTTGAGAAGTCTTTTATAGTGAGAATAGCTCGTCATTGGAATTCTTTACCTAAACAACTCTTTCTATCTAAACAACTTATAGTTTAAAGACCGTCTTATTTATGAATTAATTTTAATAGATTTTTAACACTTCATCACTTGCGATGTGTTTTTGGGATTTTTTTTTTTTTTTTACATGTGCTTCTTTAAAATCTTGTTTTTAGGCGGGAACCAATTATATTCATGATATTTGTATGATTTAAATTCTATGTTATAAATATATAAATACAGTTCAAAACAATGTTCATTCTAAGTCAAGTTTATTTGGAAATTAAAATTTAAAAATTGTGTTTTCATACATATGTAAGTAGTTCTTAAGGCTTTAATTTTACTGTGTAATATAAATTAATTGGCCCAGTAGGGCTTTTATATTACATTTTGAATAAATAAATAATATTCCGTGGTTAACAAGTAAATGCTCGCGCCATATCATAAAATTAGTTAAGGAGAAATTGTAAGTTGTTATTGTTGACATTTTAAAGCAAATAACACTCAGATTTGTCTTTACTATCTTTTTTTTTAAAGCATTAAAATAGTAAATTCAGTCGAAGCTCAATCTTTCAAAGAAGGAGATTTAACCGATTTATTAAAATTTTCTTACTTTAGATATTTTTTTCTTCCGGCACTTCTTTTAAATTCAAATGTAACGTTTTACGAAATTGTAAAAACAGTGTACAATATTAGGTCTGTCTGCGTACACACATTTTGCATCATTTTCTGCAAAATCTTGCAAAATGTTGTCTGCGTACTCCAAATTTGTTTCAGCGAGAGAGCCAAAAAGAGAATTTTTTGACAGTTGGCAGTTAGAGAACTTGCAAAATGTTACTGGAGAAATTTCTTCTTGCAAGATTTTGCAACTAGTTTGAACAGCTGTTTTTATTTACTTTTTGAATGAAATAATTTTTGTGAAAAAATAAAAATTGAAATTTAACAATGGCATAGGTAAGTAGTTAGAATTGTGTTGATTTTTAATGTTTATAATAAATTATAATAAACAAAACAATTTTAAGTATACTACAAAGTAGATGCATAGGCAATGATATATTTTCCAGTCTAAAGCCTTTTCTTATGAAGCCAAAAGAAAGAAGTTGTGTAAAGCTGTATGTGGAAGAAATAGTGCCCAATTACTGCAAAGAGGAATTTCGAAGACATTTCCGGATATCGAGGTTACTGTTTAAAATCCTATGCGATCGGTTTTCAATTTAATTTTGCGTAAATCTTTTGCTTTGTTATTTCAATTGTTTACACACCGATCAGCTGTTTTCTTGCAAAATTTTACTGGATGCTGTCTGCGTACTTTTTGATATATTTTCAGCCGACAGAGTAAAATTGGTCTTACTCTCCCAAAAAAATTTACTGAGTATTAGCTACTGGAAAAGTACCCAGACAGACCTATTGCATATTTCAAATCAATAAAACGAAAGCTCTCTTCTAAACCGGAGTACTGGCACCACTAGCGAGTTGTCGAATTTTTCAAGCGGAATAAGTAAAGTTGCTAACAATTTTCAGAATTTCAAATAGAGCAATTGGAAAAAATTGTTGCCAGAAACATTTTGCTGTTATTAATTAGAAGAAAAAAATGTCGTAATTTTTCACAAATTGAACAGAGTACAACAACAGAAACATTACTTTTTTGTTTATTTTAAACTTTTATTTTTTAAATAGAATTGTGGCATCATGTGTAACCTTTGCTTGTAAAACCGATTTGTTATGTTACATTACATCTTGATGACTAATTGATTTGTTCGCACGTGAACAAAACGCTGGCAGAATAGGTAACAAATATTTGTTCAACTCAGATTTTTTCCAACTATCTCAAGGTTTTCTCCTCTTCTTTGTCATCCAAATCCAAATACCTTTTTTGCGAATTCCTAGCTTTCCAATAGAATAATGTTCCTTTATATGCCACTCTTTTTTATGATTTAATGCTTTATTTTTTATCTCCTTTTTACATCAATATACATATTTTAATTTTGATTGTAATTTAATACCCTGTTCAGACATACGTTTTAATTTATACAATTAAAATTTTAAATGAGTAATTAATTTTGGTGTTCACACATATCCAATTTAATTTACTTAATTAAAATTTGACAGTAGAATATAGTTCTGTTCAATAACAAGAAGTTGTTACTAATTGTTATTGGGAAGTGTTTACTTCAGTACCTCAAAAGAAGCAGCGAAAGAGTAAAAAAGAGTATAAGATGTGAATGTTAATAAATTTGGTACTAGTTTTGTTACTGGCAAGAACAGAACAGCTGATTCTTGTTTTGTTTTACAAAATAAGTTAATAAATATTAAATACTTTGAACTGAAAGTGTTTATTAGCACTTTCCACGAAAATATTTACATCACATCGTTGTGGCTTTTTTGCCATAATTTGTATGGCGATTTCAAAACCGAATATCTACAGCTGAAATTTTTTACAACCACACAGCAAGAAATATACAAACATTTATAGTTTTCGGTTTTAAATACAAAATATTTTGAATTGAAGCTAATGTTTGTATAATAGTTAGAAGAAAGCTGAGGAAACTATGTACAAGTGAACGCCAGGTTAATAAAACAATAAACGAAAGAAATAGAATAAAATAAACGAAAAGTTTTACAAAAAAGAAAGAAAATTTTTGGCAATTTGCACACAATCGATGACAAAGTTCAGTTCAGTTCGCTTTGCTTTGCTATTTTTTTTTTTTTTCAAAAATGCGTTATTCCTTTTTTTTTTTGGAATAGTAATGTTGTAAATTTTTATTTTACTCTATCGTTGCTAGTTTCTGCCGGAAATTTATTGAACAGATCTAATTTATACATTAGAAATTTGTTTTGTAAATTTGGAAGAATGAAGAAAAGTTCGGCTTGTTTTTGGCACAAATCTAGTTTACGGGCACCGCTCCAAAATAAAAAAAAAGTTGCCTACGGGGTGCAAAATGCAATTTTAAGGCAAAAATGTAAGTGAAAAAATTGGCGGCAACCCTTAGTTTCGCAGTTACGGACTTCCGAAGTTTTTGTATCTAATAAGGTATTTATCGAGTATTCGATGGTAGAATGGGACAATATGGGTATCATTGGAAAGGGAATTTAAGGACCTATTCAATTAAATAGGAAAATAGTAAAAATAAATTAAAATATCAGGTAAGGCTCCAACAAAACTATTTTTTCCATATAAACATAACTTTACTCAAAAACTAAAGAATTTTCTCCTCTATGGTATAACCAACAGCGGCTTTGCTTTCTAAAGTTTTCTTGCGTAGCCGGCCTTCGGCCGGACGAAAGGATTTTCTCCTATATGGTATAACCAATAGCGGCTTCGCTTTCTAAAGGTTTCCGAATAACTTAATTTATTTTGTAACAAAATATTTTTCCTCACCAGATTTTTTTATTTATATCGCACATTTTTCCTTTTTTTAAATACTTTTAACCATATATGGCCCTATGAAGGGCTCGGTGAGATAACTAAATAAATAAATGAAAAAATTAAAAAACTCTCAACTTTACCGGTATAATTGTATTTAAGCAGTTGTTAGTCAGCATATTTAATTTTTGTAGATAGAAAATTTGTAACACTTTTTACATACTTTTCAATAATTACTTAAACAAATTTTTTCAAATTTAAATTTTAAGAAAATTACAATGCTACACTAACGAAGTCGTAGGCACTGGTAGTATGTCATAAAAGTATTTTTTTTGAATTCAAAATACTACAATTGTCATTGCGAAAGTATACGAAGAAAAACTACAATTCCTTTTTGTGTGGACAAGTTTAGTTAAAAAATTTACTTCTGTTCTTAATACTTGCTGGTTAAAGTACTTATACAGATTGACCTCTATAAAAATTTTAATTGTCTTTTTAAGTAAAAAGTTTCTTGTATGGGACATCTATAAATATTTAACACGATTGGTTTTAAAAGATATTATAGAACTGTAAGGCTTTCAATAGTTTGTTGTTTGTAGTATTTTTTATTTTAGTGGACAAGCAACTACGTGTTATTTACACTGATGCACATTACTTTACTTTGCTTTTGAGAAATACTTCAATGCATTTTCAATTTTAAAGACAATCCAAACTCAGAATCGAAGTATTCATTTACTCTTCTAATAGCCTTTTACATAATAGTTAAAATATTTTTTAATTAAAAATCAGAGCTGCCTTTTTAAAAATCGCTAAAATAACACCACTGAAATACAATAAAATCATATTTTTATTACATAGTTGCTGCCTTCAAAATAATTTCGTTGCTGCGTATAAGGCGACAAATGTTGCTAGCGTGATTTGCTGTCGTGTGTTCGAGTATCCTGTACATCGTTTCTGTATTTCTCGCATCGCAAAAGTTTTCACATCAAGTAAGAAACAAAAAATTTCATCGTTTCGCGATTTGCGAGTAAAAAGTGTTTCTGGTTCTTAATGCGAAAACAGACAACACTGATTCTGTTTTTACTGGAATAATTCCAGTACTAGTGTCAAATAAAACAAAACGTCAAAGTAAAGAAATAAATTATCAAACAATATAGAAAAATAGTGAAAGTGTAGAAAAAAGTTAATAAATAAAATAAGTTTTAAATAATAAAGCGAAAAAATGTATAGTGCGGCCTTAATAACAGCTGAACAGAATGATCGGCGAAATGTTCACCCTTATTCTGCGTTTCGATTACGTTCCCGCATTCAGTTACGCTCGAATCGAAAATAGGTATTCTACAAAAAAACCTAATCGAAAGAAAAAGAAGAAGAGAAGAGTATTTTCAAACCAGCTGCTTTGTTATGAAACGTATGAAACAGAAACATAAAAAATAAAAAAAAAATTGTAAACATTGTAATTGTTAAACTATAAATACAATTTTATCAATAAACAGTGATAAATACATGTATTAGAACTAAATATTGTGGAAGCTATAATTAAATAAACTCATAATTTAAGTGCGGAAAAAAAGAAAATAGCCAACAGCCTAAAAGCAAACGGTATTTGTGGCCAAACTATTCCAGCGTGAGGAATGCTGAAGCGCCGGAGCGAAATTTTTATTTTCTACACATCATTTAAATTATTATTATTAAAATATCATACTTTCTTTCCAGTTTTTTTTTTGTGGCCCTACTGCGTTAAGTGCATTTGGAACTTCTTCCCAGTACCTCGTTTCTGTATTTCACGCATCGTAAAAGTTTTCACATCAAGAGTGAAACAAAAAATTTCATCGTTTCTCGATTTGCGAGTAAAAAGTGTTTCTGGTTCTTAATGCGAAAACAGACAACACTGATTCTGTTTTTACTGGAATAATTCCAGTACTAGTGTCAAATAAAAACAAAACGTCAAAACAAAGAAATAAATTATCAACCAATATAGAAAAATAGTGAAAGTGTAGAAAAGAGTTAATAAATAAAATAAGTTTTAAATAATATAGCGAAAAAAATGTATAATACAGTGTGGAGGACATGTAATCAATTAGCTTTTGCTGTTTGGAAATTCTTTCTATTTTCTAAATAAAAAGATATAAAACATAAATAAATGCATAAATACTTATTGATAATACTTTTTTATTATTAAGTAAAATTGCTTTTTACCTTTTCGGCTGATTTAGACTCCATGTTTACACAAATTTAAAAATATTATTTAAATCTTACTTGTTCTCGCGCAGTTTTGAAATGTGAGTTATTTTGACAGTTCTTGCGTAAAACTTTTCACAAAACATTGGTACAGAAACACTTTTTCTCGCATACTTTCAATAACTGTTGGAAAATAACTTAAATGACATATAGTTCTGGCATTTTAAAGATACAGAAAAACTTGTGTGAGAAACCCCATTTTTTGTTTCAATTTACATCGTTTTTCTAAAAATTCACTTGTTTCATGCGAAAACTTTTACGATGCGAGAAATACAGAAACGAAGTACAGAATGCCTATACTTCTTCCTTGGGACGCTTATAATATCCAGACGCAATACATATCAGCCTTCGTTGCCATTATACTAACCTGCAATAAATTAAATAAAGCTTTAAAATTACAAAAAAATATTACAAAATTGTTTTCTTTGGAAAACGTCCGCATACATTTGTAAATAATTTTTCTTTCTAAAAATGTTTAATTAAAAAGAACCAAAAAGCCGAAAATAAAGTAAAATTTCATTAATTTATAAAATAAAGTTATAGCATTTTATACTCATATTTTATTAAATTTTAGACTTTTTTAACTACAAAAACAAAAAACTTTCCGCTAGTAAGAAAACAACTTGAAAAAACGTAACTACGATCGTAACGCAGAATACATACAATCGAAAAAGAAATCGAATTAATACGGGGAACGGAACGCAGAATACCAAAGTTGACAAACTGAGTAATTTTCGATCCGAATCGAAACGCAGAATAAGGGTGATTAATTTTTCTATTTTCTAAATGAAAAGATGTAAAACATAAATAAATGCATGAATACTTATTGATAATACTTTTTTATTATTTAGTTAAATTGCTTTTTACCTTTTCGGCAGATTTAGACTCCATGTTTACACAAATTTAAAAATATATTTTTAATCTTACTTGTTTTCGCGCTGCTTTGAAATGTGAGTTGTTTTGACAGTTCTTGCGTAAAACTTTTCACAAAACATTGGTACAGAAACACTTTTTCTCGCATACTTCCAATAACTGATGGGAAATAACTTGAATGACATATAGATCTCGCATTTTAAAGGTACAGAAACACTTGTGTGAGAAAACCCAGTTTTTGTTTCAATTTACATCGTTTTTCTAAAAATTCACTTGTTCAATGCGAAAACTTTTACGATGCGAGAAATACAGAAATGAGGTACTAGTGCGGCGAATGTGATTAATGCTTTTGTAAGAGTATAAACATTTTTATGTATCGAAAATTTGGCAGCACACTTAAAATTTCGTACCGTGGCAAAGTGGTTGAGAACCACTGGTATAGAAGATAATGAAATTGTGAAATTCCTTTATTTATATATATATATATATATACATATAATAACTATAACGGGGTCATTTCTGTACATGAAATATTTTTTGAAAATTTTGATGTTGGTGCTGATAGTAACCGATATGGAATACAAAACACCTTTTTTGGAATTTTTCTCTGTCTGTCTGTGTTCGTATCACGTAAAAACTGCTGGTAGATTTTAATAAAATTTTCCCTTAGATATAGATTTTTTTTCGTAAATATAAGTCATTTCGCAGAAAAATAGAATATAATGGTACTAAAACATTTGTCAGCACATTTCTGTAAACCCAGTTTTTTTTAAATTTGAATTTTAAGAATATTAGAAATGACACGCGAACGAAGTCGTGAGCACGGCTAGTTTCAAAATAAACTCGGTGCAGAATGAAAAATATGTATTTATGGTTTAAATTGGATTTAGGCTGCCTAGAATGGTTTCTTTAATGAGAGTTAACACAAAGTTATTTAATAAACATACTGAGGCTGTGTCTCAACAGGAATATTTTCTTGCCTCCTTAAGGTCCCTCCATGAAAATTTTTTTTCTGTCACCAGAGATATGTGGGATAAACTTGTACATTAATTCTACCCGCAACAAGGTAACTGTTTACACATACACATGTGTAAAGCAAAGCTTTCAATATTATTGACAAGGTAGACATTAATATGTATGTACATATGTATATATATTTAAGAGAAATTTATATACTCGTATAAGCTAAAGACAGAGTCAAGGCGAATTAATTATCAGGTGGCAGCGTTAGAAAATTTATTATTTTTTGCTGGTGAAACGAATGTCAAACTTCATATAAAAAAATGGTAAACAGATTTTTTATATATGGAGTTTGACAGTAGTGTACACGGCGAAAATTAATGAATTCGCCGACGCTGCCACCTGGTAATTGATTCGCCTTGGACAGAGTACTAGTTTTGAAAACTTCGAGGGTAAACAGGATCAAGGCGAATAAATAATAGGAGATTATAACTTTTGTTATTCGAAGAAGAAAAATAACAAGTGCAAAAAATAGTCACCTGAGCTGTCAAGGCCACCTGTTGTTAATTCGCCTTGAGCAGGAATATTTTAAGAATGACTGAAAAATGAAAAAAATACGTACATATATTAAGATCAATGAAAATTAATAGGGCTAATCTTTAACTGCACAAAAGGTATTCGCATACTTCAAAAGTAAGTATGGATTTATAATCTCAGGTTCAATTCCTATGTAATATTATTATTTTGGCCGTGTTTAGTTTTATATTACAGAATAAAGTAATAAAAGCGGTTCTGAAAAATAAAGTTCTTTTTCTTGTCCTCGTTTTGTTTGTTTGCTTTCATTTTCACGAACTTTACCCAAAAAGTAAAAAAACAGACATAATTATTCACTCATAAAAGCAGTACGAACACAACCAGATAGAATACGAAAGGCAATAATAAAAAATATATGTACATATCCTAAAGGCCTCATTAGTTTGCACTTTCTGATGCCGTTTTGTATCTCTGCTCTGGTATTGATTTTTTAAAAGCTGGTTCACCCATTGTTTCGGAACAAAATTTTTGTTGTGGGAGAATTTTAGTTTTTTGAGAATTTGTTCTGAAACGATTCACCTACTTCGAACAATTTTTCTGGAAAAACAAAGCTACCATATGAAACATATGTGTAAGCGAGATGTGTTACTTTACAAGCAGGCAGCACTGTGACAGAAAATTAAAATCACTGGATGCCGTTTTGTTATAAATAAATTCTAAATTAAAAAACTTTCATAATTAAATCAAAAAATGAGGTAAAAAAATTGAGGTAAAAAGACATACAAGATTTCTCTATCCGGCTTTTTTATTTTTTGAAATAAGCTTCAAGGCAAGGGATTCATTCGTTGAGATCCATGACACAATTTTTTAAACTTATTTTGTTTTATTTTGTGTTTTATTATAAATATACCAGGCAAATTAAGGCAGGTAATCTTAAGAACAAAACAAATTTTAAAAATAATTATTGAATATCAATGCAAACAAAGAACGAAAAGGTATGTAAAATATATTTTTTTGCTTGAAAGATTTTTATCACATTAATTAATGAAGTGGCAGCTCAGTTAAATTTTCTTTGAAAATATAAAATAGTTGGCAGCACAGTTTCATTGTTTCGGAACAAAAATTAAAATTAAACCAATGCAAGCTGAAATTGTTCTGAAGTGAGTTTACTCTTTTTCTCTCTCTCTCTCTCTCTCTCAAAAAATAAAACGTCAAACTACATATAAAAAAAAATGTCTCGGAACAAAATTTTTGTGGGTGAGCCAGCATTAAACTCACTTCGGAACAATTTCAGCTTGAATTGGTTTAATTTAATCAAAAAAGCAAATGTTGGGGTGACAGAGAAATAAAAAAAAGAAGATACTGCATATATATTATTTTACATAAAAACGCAATTGGCTCTTAATGGGTTAAGCATTTTAAAAATATATTTTCTTAAAGATCTTTTCAAAAGCTTAAAAAGATACAAATATTTTGAGTTTTTGCTTACTTTTTAATACTCTATCGCCCCATATATTCATTTTTTATTGAAATTACTCGAAGGACATAGACCGATCATGCTGATTTCTAATGGCACCTCGTTCGACACTATTTCTTATTGATGGACAAATTTATTTTTGTGAAATCAAGTTTGCCGAGGCATTAACACGGACAGACGGACATCGCTCAATCGACTTCGCTATTCATAAGAACTCAGAATATATACACTTTATGAGGTCGGAAATGTTATTGTAGAAATTACGGAATGACAAACTTTGATATACCAAGTTTGTACAAAACGAATAAAATAGAAAACTCTTTACACAAGATAAAGTACAAACAGGTTAACGGGTTAAAGACATTGTTCACCACAGGGAGTATTAAATCACTGTGAATAGCAGAGAAAACAAAAAAAGAAGCAATTTGTGTGTGGATCAGTCTAATTTGTGAGTAAATAAATTGTCACAACAAACAAGGTAAAACTCCATTTAAAATTGACGTTAACAACAAAGAGTTGTCCATAATTATCAACTAAAATGCCAGCCGATCAAATTCAATATTCCGAAAAATATTTTGATGCCATTTACGAATACAGGTAACAAAATTTTAATACATATGTTTATCAAAACAACAAGTGACTACTTTTTAATTTGAATGCGTAATTTTCATATATTTTAGACATGTTATCTTACCGCCCGACTTGACAAAGTTGGTACCTAAATCGCATTTAATGACTGAAACAGAATGGCGTAATTTAGGAGTTCAGCAAAGCCCAGGATGGGTACACTACATGATGCACGCCCCAGAGCCACATGTCATACTATTTCGACGCCCTCGCACTGATTTGCCCGACCCTTCCACAGTTACTACAACATCAGCTCAAGCTCCTGCTACTTCTGCAAACGGTGATGGTCCTCAAACTAATACGACAAACAATGTATCGGTTCAAGGGTAATACAACGTTAGATTGTTTTGTGCCATACAGTTTATCTACAAATATGGATAAATACTTACCATACCATTACCGACGACAGTTTCATCCACCAAAGGAATATATTTTTAACAAGAAATAAACAAACTCATGGATATTTAAAAAATAATTTGAAGCTGATAATTTTTAACTTGTCTTTGAGATTAATACACTCTTTCCAAAGAGCTAGAATAAGAGATTTTTTGGCTAATTCAAAGAAGACAATGCCTATAATACTTGTATAATTTATGTACATTTGTTTTATCCTATTCATTTCTATTTTTTTTTTTTTTTAGTTTTTCTAAACAATGGAGAAAATTCCATTAAAAATAATGTTTAAAACATGAAAACAACGATTAAAAACTTGAATTTTGTACAAAAATTGCATAAAAATGCAAATTATAAATTTATTTATCATTTTCTCGTATCATTTTAACGAATAAAGATATTTTAACTTCTTTTTAAATTGCGTACGTTTTTTCTATTATTTTCGAATTAAAGCTTAAGATAAAACGTGTTTAGTGTTCCGTACACAAGGTTTAAAAACGTAACCCTATTGTTTTCGTTACAATGTCACAGCACTCTTTTTCTGGAACCGTAACAGATAACTTCTTAAAATTTTCACAGACCTATTACTATAATCGATATAACAACAAATACTAAAAATTAAAGGGTGTTTTGAAAATGACATGATATTAATATATTTTTTTAACCTGTGATAGGGACTCGTCAAATTTGTAGTGTCAGTAAAATTATGTGCGCTTTAGCAACAAACAGAAGAAATAAAAATATAATTAAGGGGTGTCCAAATATTGACGTGATTTTCACTTATATATTTAATTTGACGAATATCGCCCGATAACCCGTTACAGGCAGACGCTTAATAGTAAAGTCATTTTCATTTGCACAAATAAAGAAGAAAATAAAATTATTCATTAATTTTTTTTTCACCAAAAAAGTTCTTGAAAACTTCAAAAATTGTTTCTTTATTTTTTTTATTAAATAAGTAAGAAATATTTTTAGCAATTTTTTATCGCATAATAAAGTGATGATTATTTAAATACTGGTTAATGATTTAGATTCAAAAATTTGCTTGATCAAACGACAATTAGGAGAATAGAAATTAAGGACCTTCAATATCAAATACTATCTGTTGTGCATGACTTAAAAAGATATTTGTTATTTGTATACTTATAAAAATATATATAAATGCATAATGATCCATCAATGCATGTATGTTAAGCACTTTCTTCATTAGCACCATCAGCGGCTTGTTCTAGTTCGTTTAGCATAATAACTCCATCGGCAGCTTCATCAACAGCAACGGCAGCGGCGGCAGCAGCCCCACCACCACCGCCGTCACCATTTGGCGCATTATTAATATCAGCTAGATCAGGAGCGTTAGCTTCTACATCGGCCCGGAAGGGAACATGGTTATCGGCTCTGTTTTCCGGTGGTGGTATGGGATTTCCACTTGCGTCTAACTCTAATGGTGGGTCAGCGGTTGCTTCAGCCAAATTTGTAACCGATTTCGATTTGACACATTGAAAGTCGACATGGCGACTTTTGGCTTCCTCTTTTTCCCAAGACATGTGTATGAAAGGTCTCTGGACATAACTATAAATGACTTCCGCTCGGCCTCCAGGACGTCTTCTTATCTTTTCTTTATGTGTAGGGTAGCCTTCAATGCCACAGCGTATCTTTTTCAGGCCACGATCTTTCATTACTTGCTTGGCTACATCTCGGTTTTCAATGTACTTGAAGAATCGATGCATCGTAGTGCTGTGTATAGTCTGACAATATTCTTCTCCCATTTGGGGCGGGAATTCCTCGTCCCAATCAACAACATCATCGTCTAAAAGTACAACAACATGACATTCACGGTCCCCTCTTTGAGCAGCAGTTACCATAACAGGTAAAATAAATTCCTCTAGAAATATTTCAAATTGTTGACGAGCTCCTTCGTTGCTTAGCTCATGTAAAAGTCCTCTTAAATTTTGACATCTTACCGTGGTAGCGTCGAAGGGTATCAATAAATAGTCGCAGGCCTCTTTAAGTTCTGGAACTGAAATTGTGGGTGGGCATTTAATAAGGCCTGTTTTATAGTAGTCCAATATTGCACGAAACAATGTATGAGAAATACCCTCAGCAACCTCATACTCGCCCCGTTCGTTCGGATGCACAAATTGGAAACCAGTACTGAACATGGTGCCCAACATTGTATTGGGATGGGCTGTCACCAACTCCTTTTCTATCATAAAACGAACATTGTCTACCAGTAAAGTAATGCGTTCACCTAGAGCTTGACGACTTGATGAAGCATTCATGTTAGACAGACTGCTAGTTCCAGCTCCACTACCACCATTGGAATTGTTCTTATTTTCCTTAGGTATGGCCCCACTAGATGTGTAACTCATTTTATTGCTTCTTACATAAAATTTTAGGCAGTATTATTTTCAATTTATTTAGGTTGCAAAAAAAAAAGCTTTAATTCGTTTTTCAGTTCGTTGTTAATTTCTTCGTAATAATAAGAATATTATAAACGGTAAACTATTTTATTTTATCTTCTTACGTTTTATTTTGATAATTTTTTAACTTAAATTTGCCGTGAATTTTTATTTTAGTACGGGCTTATCGGGTTTTTTTCCGTTATTGGTGATGCCAGCTAAATGAAAAAAATTGTTTGCGGTAGTAATAAGGCAAATTGATACTAAGTGAACTCAATGGCGAATTCGATGTCAGTTGGCTAAATTCGTTTGTCGAATTTTCACCCACTATTTTTGTTTTGTTTTTTATTTAGTGTTTCTGAAAAAGTGAGAGGAACATTTTTTTGAGAACATATTTTAAATTTTTAATCCGGAAAAGTGAAAAAAAATGAAAAGTTGTGTATAAAAACTAAAAACATAATACAAATTAAACATTAAATTTTTACCGGAAAGGTGCTACAAAATCTAAAGTTGTGTATGAAAAGTATTTACACAAATATATGTCATAGGTTTTAGTTGTTGTGCTAACGGTTCTACGTTATATAAATATAATAATTCATCAGGCAATTTTGTAGTTAGACATGTCAAAAGTTGTTTGTATTTTAGTTTGTTTGTTTACGAATTTCCTAAACACTAACAACAAGCATTTGCAAAACAAAGCAAGCATTCGCATTTAGAGCAAGAAAGCATTTGTAGTAAGAGCAATTATCTTTTATTTCTCTTTATGCTTTTTCATACTCACAAACAAAAATAACCAGGCTTAAGCCTGATACTCTGTACCAATTTGGAAAAATTGTTTGTGGGTGTGAGAGGAAAGGTCGGTTTGAAGGGATAAGAATTGCCGCGATGTGAGTACAGACTTGCTTGTACTTGGCAAGTCTGTTTTTGCTGTCGTTCTTGTCTTGGGATATTTATTTTTTTTTGACATTGTCTTTTATTTCTTCTGCGGTGCTCAACTAAGTTGCTGAATGTGAACATAAAAAGTTCAAAAGAAAATAAATAAAAATGAAAATTATACCTGCGCAAGTAAACTTGCCTAATCTGAAAGCAAAAGACATATATTCAGCTGCTGTTTGAAAAATTCCGCATGAAATAATGCCAACTTGCTTAATTTTACAGCTTTGAAAAAATGTTGCCAAAAACATTTCATATGTTTTTCCACAGTAAAAACAGAGTACAACTTCTGCAACAGTTTTTCGTGACTTTTTCATACAATTTTTTTATGTATGTAGTTCGACAGCATTCCGTATGAATAACTAAACAGAGTACCAGGCTTTAGGACAGAATTCTGTCAGATTTTTTTGCGATATTATCTTACGATGTGAACGGCATAAAAGATTACAGGAATTACTAATATCTATCAAAGTGTTTAATCTGGCATCTTGGTTCTTTTAAATCATTGCTACCAACAGCAGAACTACAAAATGTCAAAGTCGAGGAATCTTCCATGTCACAATTCTTGTTGAATTTGTGTTGAGAACTTTTCTTTTTGTCCTCTTTTTAATTAAAAAACAGAAAAAACTGATTCAATCTGCAGAGGCATCCGGGTAAGTTTTCCTAAATCGTTCATACTTAGCTCAAGAACTAGCAATATGTTGGTGAAAAGTATAGAAAGTGTTGGTAAATGTGGGTTACAAAGTTTCAGCAGTTTTAATGGATATTGGGTAGTAAAAAACATTTTCGATTTATTCCATATTTTAATGTTTTTGGAATTAATAAGGAATCATGGTTGTAAAATCCCAGGATAAATGTTGAATTAAGTTCATGGTAATTAGGGACTCCGAAATGTACAATAGTCCAGAAAATTCTCATAGATTTTTACAAGATCATTTCACCATGATGTCAAGAGACCAGAGCCGAGGGGTTTTGGTCGGCGGCGGCTGTTAGCCAATGTTTTATTAGCTAGACTTTTTTGTACAACTATTACCACTCTTTTTCTTTTATGAATCTCCAAAATATATTTAAACAAGTAAGAGTGCTATATTCGGCCGAATCTTATATACCCTATGTAAGGTGCATGCATAGATATATATAATCGGGGTTGTCATGAAATCCAAGTCGGATTTGATAATTATCGCTTTTGAAATCCGATATTGGATTCATTTGGTGTCATGAAAACATGTCGGTTTTATTATTTTCGATTGGAAATAAAACCAATATTCGAATTAGGTGTTTTCTGTTTTTGATCTTTTGTTTGCAATTTTGAGTGTATTTTTTTTACAAAATTTTTCCAAATTGTACTAAAATATTGCCACAAGTTGTGTTTTATAACCGACTTCAATAAAAGAAGGAGTTTATACAATTCGGCTGAATGTTGCTTTTTTTCAGTCATTTCTGATCCGATTTTGAAAATTTTTGGTAATATGATAGATTATGCTTACAGATTGGTCTCGTTTTAAAAACAGTTCATAACATTATAAATTAAAGGGTGCACCAATAGTTCATTTATTTTGGTATATGGCCATACTTTTAAACAGTTGTAGACAGACAATTGAAATTTGCAAAGAACCTGTATTACTAACTTCTCTATACCAACAAGTATAAAATTTGGATTTGGATATAAACGGGTGTCCCATTAGTTGATATAATATGGTGGATGTGGCCGGACTTTTGAAATATTATAGACAGACAGCTGAAGTTTACAAGGGACATGTTTTGCTAAGTCCGCTATAACAAGAAGCTTTGGGTGTTCCCAAAATTAATGTAATTTGTTCTATATGGCCGTATTTTTTGAACCGTTGTATACAAACACCTTAATTTTAGACATAATGTCCACTACTTTATTTGGTATAATTATATTATAAATTAAATAGTTGATATAATTTGATGTATACGGGCAAACTGTTGAATTGTTACAGACATATACATATCTATATATATACCACACAGTTGGTATATTTGAACGTTGCAAATGTCCTTCAAAACTTCTCGAAATGCTTCTTTGTTTAAACGATAAGAGGCTAGGACTTGAAGGACTTTTGCAACGTTCAAATATACCACCTGTGTTGCAGTTAGCAGCCACGTTACGCTTTTTAGCTGAAGGATCTTATCAGAGGTCTGTTGGCAAGGAATCCAGTATATGTTTTGGTAGAAGCACTGTATCAACAGTGTTGCACGATGTGCTTGTGGCTATCGAGCGTTACGTTTGCCCGCAGTGTGTAAAAAGTAAAATTAACACTCGTATGTTACTTTTAACTTTTTTATTTACTTACTTTTTTGCAAATTATTTAACTGTAATAAATAAAAACAATTAATTAATTAATTCCGTCAGCTATTAACCTCTTGTTTTACTTCCAATAAAAAAAAGATAATATTGGATTCTATGACACCTAAAACCGATAAAATTTCAAGTTCGAACATAAAACCGATAACTTGGATTTCATGACACCAACTCGATTTTTTTGTTGGTTTTAAATCCAATTCCAATAAAATTGGATTCCATGACAACCCCGAATTTTACATAAAAATGACATCGTCTGTTAATGGGTTATGCAAATTTTAGTATTTCCGTCAAAAGCTTTAAAATGATACCCATATTGATATTTAAAAAAAATTAAAAATTTCAGAGCCCCGTAATTCGTAAAATCTGGACGAGTGCATATTTTTTCACTTGCTGTTTTTACTAATTTTTTAATTCTCTTTCACCGCATATATGTATATTTATTTGGAACAAATCTAGTTTAGGGACGCAGCTACGTGGTGTAAAATTAAATTTTAAACAAAAAATGTAAAGTGCAAATTTGGGGCTGATTCTTGGTTTCCGAGTTACGGGCCTCCAAAGTTTGTATGTACAATATGAAATATATCGAGTATTTTTTTTTGTAATAAGAATATATATGGGTATCATTGGAAAGGTTATTTCAATATCTACTAACTTTAAAAGGAAAATAGTAAAAAAAAATTTTTTGGGCAGCTCTTAGTTTTAGCTTCGCTTACTAAAGATTTTCTGCGTAGACAGCCTTCGGCCGGACGCAAGGATTTTCTCCTCTATGGTATGACCAACACCGGCTTCGCTTGCTAAAGATTTTCTGCGTAGCCGGCCTTTGGCCGGGCGCAAGACTTTTCTCCTCTATGGTATAAACAACACCGGCTTCGCTTGCTAAAGATTTTTTTATATTTTTTTCGTATAGTATTGTCACTAAACTTAATTTATTTGATATACATAGGTACTTATGTTTATATGAAAAAATATTTTTTTTTGGTAGTTACCTATTTTTATTGTATTTTTTTTTTACTATTTTCATTTCATATTGCCCCATTCCACCACAAAATACTCGATATATTCCATATTGTACATACAAACATTGTAGGCCCGTAACTCGGAAACTAAGGTTCAGCCCCAAATTTGTCACATAACATTCTTTGCTTAAAATTAAATTTTTAGATTTAAGCCATTTAGTTTTTGAATGAAGTTACTTTATTGTTCCAAATAACACAAAAAAGTTATAGGTAAGCGTGGTGCTTTACCTGCTGCCTCGAAGGACATGAACCGATCTGGCTGATTTCCAATAGCAGCTCTTTTGACATTTTTTTTTGTGAAATCAAGTTTGCCTGGGCAACTTCACACAGAAGTAACACTAACACAGACGGACAGACCAACATCGCACAATCGACTTAGCTATGCATAAGAAGTCAAAATATATACACTTTATGGGGTCGGAAATGGATATGGTATAAATAACACACGGAATGACGAAACTTATATATACCCTTTTTCCAATTTTTGTGGTGGTGGGTATAATAAACAGTAATGCAAAAAATATTCATAAAAATTAAAAAAAATTTTTTTTTTTGGTCGTGTTTGTGAATTAGGCAGAAGTGTTTAAATATACTAAAAAAAATAAATTTTTATTATTAAAAAACTACATTTTTATCAAGACTACGAGATCAATTTATATATTATCAAGTTGAAAGAGAAATTTAAATTCTCTAGGTCTGCATGTAGGCTAATAATTTATTTCACATATTGTATACTGGTCAGTTTGGCCCTATGGGCTTGCGACATTGAATGAAATAAATAAATAAATATTTATTTGGTAGAACGCAGTTTGTGCATTAATGTGGTAAAGTTTCTGGTATTCTTCCTCTTAGATGCGTTTTAGGTCCCTTACTTTTTTGCTTTACGTTAATGTTCTTCCTGAAGCTGTCGGTTCTACCATGTGTAAGCCTTTCTTGTTTGCTGATGACATCTTGTTATTGTTTAGCACTGATCATGACCTTGTAAATATATTAGCCTTAAACATAAATTACTGCCCAGATAACATTGCTGCTTGGTCGAAGGCTATTTCGTTTGGATTGCTGGATTATCCCTTATCATATATATATATATATATATATATATATATATATATATATATATATATATATATTGACAAATCTCGAGTTGAATTTGTTATGCAGCACAGACGTTATCTTTTGAATTAATTCAACGCAAGTACGGGTATTTTGCGCAGAATATATTCCATTAATATTTTCCTAACCTTTAGAGCAAAGTGTATATTAGCTTATGCTCTGTTGATCCCTCAAATTTTATATGGTTTGGAAATTTCTTCGGGCACAGTTGCTGTGAATTTGAAAATGTTAGAACCAATTATAAACTCAGTAGTTCGATTTGTTTTTAATGTTTGGAGGCGAGGACATATATCCGGTTTCGTTAAATTATTCTTATGGCCAGTTTTTGACTTCACATTTAAATACGCATTTAGTTAATTTTCATTTAAATTTAAGTTGTATTTAAATGCAGTTTCATTTTTTCAGTCCTAATTTAAGTTCTCATTTAAATATCACAAAAATATGGCAGCATTACGAAATATCAACATAAATCTGCGTTGTTTATGAAAAACAGCTGCTAACAAACACAATGAATTGCAAATTTTGTGAAAAATATTTTAAATATATTAAAAAATGTCAACGATACTCATGTATTAATCACCTAAAGTTATTTTATTTTTTAATTAATATTTTCATTAAGAAATGTGCAAAATATAAAATATTGTTCTATCAATGGCTAAAATGTTTGTTTACTTTTGTTTAGTTTTGCGAAACAACAACAAAAAATGCCATAACCATATGGTAAAACTGTATTATTTAAATGGACTTTAAATGCGCAAGATTGGTCATTTAAGTTTCATTTAAGTGTGCATTGAAAAACTGAATTTTGTACTTAAATAGAACTTAAATATAAATGACATTTAAATATGAAGCCAAAAACTGGTCCTTAGGGTGCTATTTTAAAGGTTTTATAAGATTTCGTACTTTGCTGTTCTTTCTTGTTATTATAAAAAGCGATACACCATTCTCCTTTCGTAATAAATTTTTTCACGTTCTGGCAGAAATAAACAAATACTGATTCCAAAAATTAAATGCTCTTTGTTTGAGAGATCTTTCGTTGTAAGGGTTTTTTTTCCCATACCAATAATGGTTTTCGTCTTAAACTAATGAACCATTTTTCGGGTCATCGTAACTAGGGGCATTGTCTTATTATTGTTATTAGAGTTTGCCTTGAGATTTATTATTCAACAAAATCTGTTAGTATTCGTTCTTAATCTTGTTTTAGAGATGGGCAACTGGGTAAAATATATCGATATATATTTTATCGATACATTTTACGAGTACCAAAATATATCGACCCAAAACTATCGATATATCGAACACAAAAAATTTTTGTTCCCATGAAATTTTAATTCGCCATAAAGGGAAAATTGCCATCGTGAGTTTCATGTAAACGTTTGTTTCCGCTATCAATTCGTACTGAATACAAATTAGAAAGAAGAAAATATAAATAGGGAAAAAATATTCCAAATTTTTTAAAGTTATAAAAAACTTAGAAATGTTAATGATTGGTGCTATTGTGTTCTTGCAAAAGGAGTAGATACTACAACAGAGAACAATTTTATTTTATTTTTAAAAACCTTTGAAGTTACCCTAGACACAAAAGGTCCAATCAATGGACCCAAGTGGGCTGTGGCAACACGTCTGCCTGCCTAACCTGCCCTAGACATTGCTACTGACCCATTTCAATAAAATAAATTTTTGTATCTGATTAAAAAAAAATAAAAAATCTTCATAAATTTATAACCAAGAGAGAGATCTCTTTGTTTTGTATCTTGACGAGCATAATGTCAGTCTGCACTGCAGTAACTGATATTAAAATAAAAAAAATGTGTTATTGATGTAAATATTCTAATTAAAACATATAAAAACTGGCATAATGTATGCAGTTTCACAGCAAAATTTAAATGAACAAATCTAAGGGAAAAGTGAAAAACTTTCGCGGGAAAAAATCAATCCCGATAAGGAGAATTTTTGTCTACGTTAAAAATTGCTTACGTGAATTATTCACGATTGCAATTTGGGGAAAAGGGAAAAAATATCGAGTGAAAATACATTCATGATAGCGGTGAATATTAATATCAATTACACTCAGTTTCACTGTAAGTTTTTATTAGGTTTTTATATGTATTAACGAACATAAGTCACGAAAATAACGCCCTACGTCTGAAGTCTAAACTGCACTAAAAATTTCTTTAACTTTCAAGCCTGGATCTTATTCCCGTCAAAAGAATAAAAATGTTACATTTTTCAATTTTAAAAATTTGAATCCTTTACAGTGTTTTTATAGGTATAATATTATTGGATTTTTATTTGTAAATTTTATTGAATAAAATTCTCATTTGTTCAATAAAGTTTATGAAATATGAATCTAAGTTTTACAATTGCAAATTTAGAAAAAAAAACTTGCTATTTAAGCAATAGTGAAATTGTCATATGAATATGCTTGTCCCGACAGTAATACATATACATTTTTTTATGGTAATAAGCACGAAAAAAGTACATAATTTTAATTTTTTTTTGAGTTAAAGCTTGTCTAAAAAGGAAACTTTTTAACAGAAATATCAGCGCTGGAAGCGTATATAGAATAAAGACGAATATGCGATTATAATTTATAAAGTGGCATTAACCAGGCAACCAATTAATGCTTCTTCTTGCTTCACGAAATCAGGCTGCCAATGTGAACAATATACATAACCAAAAGTCAATTTGCAAAAAATAAAATTCTTTTAAAAAATATCGAAATTGATATTCATAAATAAATATCGATGCATTAATATATCGATATTTAAAATATCGGCGATATATATCGAAAATTAAACAGTATATTTCGATATTTTATGCCCATGCCTATCTTGTTTACTAGTATAATCACCTACAAAGCGGATAAATTAATACAATCGTAAGATACGTGAAAATAACATTGTAATGCACATTAGATTTTTTACATTACAATTACATGTTGTTTTGAGCAAATAGTGGTATTTTGTACATACATGGGACTTACTAATTGGGTAAAATAATTAATTATTGATGTCATTAGGAATGAATAATGCTTCTTAATAAAAAGGTTTCATTGATTATAAATTAAAAAACAAAATGATATTTATTATTGTTGTTATTTTTGGCCACCAAATTTCTATTTATGTATAATCTTCTCATTAGCTTAAAATATAAGATTATACATAAAAAAAAATGATATTTATTAACTAATGACTAAATGGTTTCAAATCATTACAACTAATGAAGACAGTTACTTCTTTTCTAAACTAAATAAACTCACTAAAGCATACCTAGGAACATTTATTAATAGAACATCATAAATCAAAAAAAAAAAAAAATCATTTTGAGATAATCGCAGTTGAAGTTTTTGACTCGTTTTCACCACCTATAAAAATATCAGTTTGCTTAAGTTTCCACTACAATTAGTAAAGGGAATTAAAAATAAAAAATCCGTTTAAGAAAACGTTCATCAATTATATATTAAAGGGGATGTCCTGAACAAACAATATAGAATATTTGAATTATTGCTGTAAAAAAATGTCGTTATTTATGGAAACAAGTTTTAATATGAAAATTTATTACTACTCGGAATCTTTTTGATTTTAATTTACTTTAATCGTGCTTGATTTCTTCAAATATAAATATTTCTGATGAGCTATATGAGGAGTAGTGAAATGGCCATATGGATATGCTTTCTTCGCAGTAATACATTTCAGTTTGTAGTTTTAAATAAAAATATTTCATAAGAATATCATCAAATACTTATATTTGAAGGAATCAAGAACGATTAAAGTAAATTAAGAAAGAAGTTTTACTTAATAAAATTTTTCATCATAATTTAAAATAATCCATTATTATATACAAAAAGCCGATAAATTAAAAAAGATCACATTTTTATACATACAGTCACAAAACGAAATGTGACGATATCTTAGAAAGCGATATGATCTTCACGTTAGCTTAAAAAACGTTCTTTTTGACAAAGTTCAGATTAAGTCCACACTTAGAACAATTTTTTATTTATTAAATAAAAGGGTAGTACAAAAATAGTAACAGAAAAAAACCGCAGAAACTTACAAGTAAGAGTGCTATATTTGGCTATGCCGAATTTTATATACCCTTCACCATCTATGTAAATCTAGTTTAGTGAAGTAACTCCAATCAAAAAAACAGATGTTGGTGTAACAGAGAATTCAAAAATAAAAAAAAATTTGTACTGCGTATATACTATATAATTATAAATTAATTACAAAAATGCCATCGACTCTTAATGGGTTAAGTATTAAAAAAAAATTGTAGTATTTTCTGCAAGATCGCTTCAAAAGCTTTAAAATGATACCCATATTGATATTTAAAAATAATTAATAAGTTCAGAGCCCCGTAATTCGGAAAATATGGGCGAGCGCCAATTTTTTCACTTGACTTTTTTTTACAACATTGCTGCCCTCGACACTTAAGCAAAAAAATTGGTAAAAAAAAAACTTGTTTTTTTTTAACGGTTAAAAAAATAAAGTTTCAATTATAACCGCGATAACGTAGTTATTAACATACATTTTGAGCTGGGCTCTACAGTTTTATACACATTTTGCTCAAAATCACAAATAGAAAGACTTCAGAAATTACAGAGCAAGGCAATGTGCACAATTCTGAAATGCAATAGATTTACATCTATACAGTTAATGCTTAACGAATTAAAGTGGCTAAATATACAACAGACTAGAAGTAAATACACTGAAGCTTATACAGAAAATAAAGATTGGAAACGCACCTCAGTATTTATGCGAACAGCTTGAATACGTTGGACAATCGCACCTACACAATTTAAGAAATGCACAGGAGTTTAGACTGCAACGGGCAACTAAAACAGCAATGCAAGGGCCTTAACCTATACAACTTGCTACCTAGCTATACAAAAAATGAAAGAAATTTTATTACGTTCAATAGAATGAATATGTGTTCAATTTTTAAAAAATAATAATTCACAGAGCTTGTAACAAATGAAACATATTTTAATTGATAATAGAATAAGTAAAGTATTTGTAATGCTAATTTAAACTATAAAAAAATGTAATATGAATTTAAACTTAACTAAAAATATTGATTTGTATTTCATGCACATCTAACATAAAATGTATATGTATATCAAAGACCTATGTTCATAATTTTCCTCGCGTCTGTATATTTACACAACCATTCCAACATACATACGATTGTGTTTCTGTTTAAATATTCATATGCTCGTAAACAAAACAATCCGTTTTGATAGTTCCACCATACTATTGTACGAAAAACATTAAAAGGAACAGTTTAGAAACTGAACACACTTTTGTTTACATATAATAATAACGGGAAGCCATATTTGTTTCTTGCCATTTTGTAATAACATTTTAAAATGAGAGCAAACTTACAGGCAATCCTAAATTAGCGCGTAAAACGCTACGTAGTTTGACCCATAGATTTTGCGCTGACGCTTGATGTTTGACACTTCTTTTGTGTATGTTCGCTGGATATGGAATGTTGTTTGTGTATTATTGAAATAACACAAACAACTACAGTAACGAATATGAAATTAAAAGCGAAACGTACAAATTCTGATGTCTTGGAAAATTTCATAGTACAAGGACGCGATGAAATTCGCTGAAATTTTTAAACACAATTTGAAAAATTGGCATGACAAAACGGTATCTTATAAATCTGAACTACGATTTCACTTTTTGATTAGTCAAGTAAACAACACACTCACAGCTGTTATACTATAACTATGTGTATGCAGCACTAAATGTTTTGTTTCGTTCCTACCTTCATGGTCAAATTATATATATGATGGAGAAGTACAAGAGAGAATAAAAATACACAAAATTATAGGCTTTATGCCTGTGTGTGTGAAACACAAAATTAAATTTTTGCAGTGAACTGGAGCTACAGTTTAGTTTTAGTTAAACAACATTTGTGAAATAGACGTCTATTTGAAAACTTATTTTATATTTAAACATAAGAAAAAAAATAAATAAATTACTTGTATTAAATAAGATATGTTTTTGTTTTGTGTGTGATATTTGTCTGTGACTAAAATGACTTGCTAAAGCCAAACAGAAACCTTTTCTGTTCTCCACAAAAAGATATATAAACTCTAAACAAATGTTTTAATTAATCAAAGTTTAAAAATCGATTTTACTTTACCAACGAAGAACATACAAAGCCAAAATCATGAATATTTGAAACAAATTTTTTTCTAAAAATTTTGTTTCAATCTAAATCGTGTGATTAGTTGAAAAACAAAACAAAGGAAAAAGTAATCGTTGCATTTTTGTAACTTTTTGTGATAATAATTTAATTAAAATAATTTTTAATTAAATAAATTGTTTACAAACAAATAAATCTAAAAAGTACAAATTAGTTAAAAAACCAATTAGACAAATAAGACTTTGTACTAATATGAACAATAAATAATCATCTCACAACTCGTCCTCAATAAGCAACGGCACAGTTTTTTTTTTTTGTCAAAAGCAAATTAAGCTAAAATACCTTCTTAGTGCAATATTTAATTTTACAACAACAAGAAAACATTCCTGCCCATTAAAAATGGCTGTCAAAATGTAAGATTTTTCTTAAACGTGATACCAATTTTATATCTTGAAAAAAGTTTTCTTTCCAAGCCTGAATTTTATTTTTATTAATTCAAAAATTTCAAACAAAGAAATTGATTTTGTGTATTTGTTAAAGAAGTGGGTGTTTGTATTGGTGACTTTAAAACATTTTTGGAGAGAATTAAAATATTAGTTTAATTTCCAAGTTGTTTCTGTTTTTATTTTAATAGCAACCAGGGGTAGAAATTTCATAACTGAAGAATTTTCAGTACCTTTTGCTTAAAAACAACCGGAACATCCGTAAAACATATATATATTTTTTTATTTAAATGTAATTGTTATTACTTGAATTGAAGAAGTACTTTGAATTTGATTTAATTTCTACATATGTACATACCTACATTTCTATTGGTTATATGACCGAGCAAGTGGCAGGGATCTACTCAATTGGCTTGTTAAAAATTATCGAATTTAAAAAGGGTAATAATATTAATTTTGTAAATTATGACCATAACACTCATTCTTTTGGGATTAATTGCAAATAACTTAAATTTAATGCTTCAGTCACCTTTATTCTACCTTTGTACTTTTGAACAGTGTTGCCAGACCTGAGATTTGATATTATTTTAGTAATTAATTATTTAAAGAATATTGAAACAACTAAATTTGATTTTTATTTGTAAATACCTTATTAACTATAAATAGGGTTCGCTTTTTTTATTTGTATATTTCGCAAATCTTAGAAAGTCAAATATTGATTTTTTACGTTTGTTGGTGTTACTAGTTTATTCTCATTCTTATTAAAAGGGATAAAGTAAATGTTATTTGTTCCCTTTTAATGTTATAATCTGAAATCAACGTAGTACAATTAAAAAAGAATTTGATTTTAAATATTTTTTTAAATAGATACAAATAAAATTAAATTTATTATATGTACATAAATGTGAAAAATTTGCGTTGAATTTTTATTTGTTTTTGGTTTTAAAATGAGTGAAACCAATTTTACGTTTTGTCATAAAGAGAGCAACTGGCTCTCTTTGGCTATTGCACCACTACCAAAACGTTTTACTACAGGTTTTCTAAAATTGCGTCAGAAAATTTGTATACCTACATAGTTGTAAATTGTTTTCTAAAAGAAAACAAATATTAATCTTCAATGTAGATATTTTAATAGTCTTTTTTTTCTTAAGTTATGCGATAAAAAAGAAATTTTTTTAAAATGTCGTTAAATTACCATATACTTCCATATGTACCTACGTTATGTACACTTATTGGGTATTTCATAATTAGTTTGTGTTCATAACAAATTGTTGTTATATTTTGTTGTATAATCGAACTAAGCTCAGTAACAATTGCATACATATGTATGTAAGAACATTTATAAACTTTTAAAAACATTATATTCATTGAACTTAATTTTGTGCCTACAGCTACAAAATGGAGATATTCAAATGTATAAAAGCGTTTGTTTTTGATTATTTTATTACCTTTTATTCTTCTTTTGGTTTTCTCTGAATCTTTACCTTTTGCAAATGGTTTGCAAACAATTACATATTTTTCTATTTGCCCTGAGCAGAGTTGCCAGTTATGGCAATTTGCAACGGCGATGAAGTGAGATACTTGGCGATATTTTTTTGGATATGCTCATTATGATATAAAAAAGTAAAAACTTCTTGTAGCTTCATTTTATATTTTTAAAATATAATATATGCAATACATCGGCGAATTATAAACATGTTCGCTGGACAAATTGGATTCAATTTTTTGATAATAAATTGCCAAGAAGCCTACATGAGTTCTGCACTTACCACTTAAATGAGTTGTCAATGACCGTTCTTTCGTAATAAGTTCTATCAAAACTAAATTGAGATATAAAATGCAATACTTACAAACTTCTCAACAATAATTAATGTGTTCTTAAGTAATTTTTATAATTTTAATTTAACAAAATATTTCAATGCATGCGCCAAAAATTTTTCAAATAATTTACAAAAAAATTTTTTTAAAATATAAAACCAACTTTTACAAATGATAATTTTTCTGATGAAAAATTTTTACACTGTTTTTATGTTTTATGATACAATATTTGTATTGTTAAAATAAAGACGATTTTTTCATTTAAAGAGTAAGCTAAAACAGCTACCAACACTGGCCCTTAGTTTGCCGTTTGTTAACATTTAACTTTAATTTTCGCAGTCAGTAACATTCTATCCATTACTACTATGTTTATTGGAAGGATTGTGGCTAGTTTTCTTGAAAAACAAAAAAATTGGTTTTCATTAAAATCGTACTCCAAATATTAATCTGTCAACTGCTCAATCACATCTTTTATTATTTTATTCCTTTTTATTTTGTTTTCAAAATGATGCAATACAGTACGGTAAACTGACGGTAATAAGAAAACTTTTTTAAAAGAGAAAAAAGTCACAAAGTTTTTACCTTCTGTTTTATTATTTTAGAATTAAAAAAAAAAAAAATGAGTGTCTCATTTCTCATAAATTTTTAGATAGTTCTGAAGTAAATTGTAAATAAGTTGATTTTAAGTTGGCTTACGATATACCGATAGGGTCATTTTGTACGCACAAATTCAAGAGGTACAAAATAACATATGAAAAGGGGTGCCATATTATTTTGATAAGAACGCATCATATCTGTAAAATAATTGGCTTTATCGGCAATTTAATTTAAAAAAAATCAGCAAATAAAAAACACCCATTTAAAATAATCGTTTTACAAATAAATTGCTTCGGTTATTGTTCGTATATATTCAATATTTCCATTTATTTTTTGTCGTTAGAGGCGCTTAAAACAGTTTTATAAAACATCCAATAGTACTTATTTTCTTTTGGAATTCCTTCCATTGGATTTGGATCCAAGACATAGATTCGCTAGTATTTTTCACTTTTGTTATTAAATATTTTGTTGGAATAAATTTCTGCTGCGACATTCGTTGTACGAAAAAATATGTCTTTCGCTGCTCTGCTTAATTAATTCAAAATAATTGTCAAGGTTACCTTAGTAATTCTACTTTTTCATTTTAATTTCTATTAATTAAAAATCACGGTCATTTGTTAGAATAGAATGAATAGATACCAAAAATTTGTGGTCCATCAATGTTATTTAACGATTTTTCTTGTGTGGAGGAATTGATCAGCTAATTTTTTATTTTGACTTACATCACTTTCATTATTAAAGATAAAACTTTCCAGGGAACAACGAACTTACTTTTTCTTTTAATGTAACAAATATTTTAGTGATGGCCAAAAGCTATATTTTGTACTAAAGCAAAGTTGCCATATTTTAACAGTTTATCTTTCGTAGTTTGTTGAAACTGCTAGTATGCAAATATTTGATCACTTTATTTAATTGTTTGATCTATTATAAGGAGCTTGTAGTACTTTTGCAGATGTAGACTATAAAATACATATTGTAATACAATAGTATCTAGTCGTTTCTTAATGACGAGTACACCTAATTCTGTTTTTACACGGTTTAGAAAATTGAGATTTTTAATTTTTTTACACGATTTTTTTCCATTTAGCACGATTCAAAATTTTTAGGCTAAGCTGTTTTGACCAAATTAAAATTCTTTTTTGTATACAAGCAAATTGAATTGTCAGAAAAATCGAAATTTTTTTAATATTTTGTGAACTATCAATGCAATCAGATGTATTTAGTGAAGGCAGTTTTGAATTTTTTCTTTAAAAAAACAAACATAGCTATTTAATTTGTTTTTTAGTTCCTGAACGTGTCATATTATTATTATTTTTTGAGCTTTGTTTTGAGACTTGCAACACCACTGTGTTACTTTTAAATCTACTTTTTTTTTAAATTCTGTTGCACCCTTCTTTGGAGTTTTTATTTTTTATTCATATGAAATTGTTTGTCACCATCCAGCTAACACCTTTTTACCCAGCTTCTATAAATTTTTAACCCTTATTTTGTTGGTTTTGTTTCAGTTTATTAAAGAGAAAAGAAAACAAATTCAAAAAGTTAAACGATTGAAACTAAAATCTTATTGAATTCTCTGAATGCAATCACTCGTGCCATAAAATCTAAATACAAAGGAATCACTGATAACAACGTAATATTTTTGTTGAATTAGTGTAAATACCAGGTGCATTATCTAACCTAGTCTCGCAGTGTGTTCAAGTGTTGAAAGGTTTGCAATATAACAGCTGGCGTTTTTAATTATTTAACAGATGACTCCGACAATAATGAAAATATCACTTAACTAATTGTAATTCAAAACCCCTTTTGTTTGGGTGTTCTGATAAATATTTTATAAAATGTGTTCAATGTCTTTTTGTTTCCCAGGCGTTAAACAATATTAAAATGATCAATGTTTTTTTTGTTTTTAGAAAATTTCTTTTGTTAAGATCGATTTCTTGCTATACAATCGTATTTAATTATTTGCGTTAAAAAATCAAGTCATATCTTTTTATCTGATATAAAACAGCTGTTTTGGTTAACATTTGCCAGTTATTTTTTTGTGCTTTTCTATTACATTACAATAATAAAATTGTGTGTAATAAATTTTGATAGATGCTTATTTGTTTGATTACTCGTGCTCCTTTTAGCACTTGTTTTTAATTTGTTTGCACTTGACTTTAGTTTTTAAATAAGACAAGAAGGTGATCTATTGTATTTAATTAAAATAATAAAACAGTGTATTGTAGCTTACCAGTTTTTATTAAATGTGAATGAGCCAATCAAGTAGTAATAAAATAGTTGAAATATATTAATTGGTTTAAATTAACTTTGATGTTTACGTAAAGTTTTTTATTTTTACAAATAAGCCACATACAGATGTGAATTATACATTGAGTTACTTTAAAGATACTTATTCTTTGAGAAGTGTTAGGATTAGGTTTACACGACAGAAGATAAAATTTACTGGATATACATTTACGGACAAATAATAGCATTTTTTTTTTCAAACTATATATACATATTGCTTTTAAGAAGGGATAAAAAGCAGGTTTCAATGGTAAATTACATTACCTTGTAGTTAATTAGTACAACAATTGTTGAACAATAAATTATTTTTTTATATTAAATATTTAATACCAAAAAATGTGTCGTGCAACACACTTTTTAAATTGAATAAATAAAACCAGTACTGCTTTTTAGTAAGAGAAAACATGATACAAACATGTATTATAAGATATAGAGCTGCATCGAAAAACTTTTGTTTGATGGATTAAGTTTTTTTTTTTTTTTTTGATATTTTAACCTCTCATCAAGCCGTTCTTACATGCCAAGTTCGACCGTCTAAAAAAACACACTTTAGTTTTTACTTTTACAGAGAAGCAATGGCTTTTGTACGTTACGCCTGAGCTCTTTACAGTTTTTTTGGTTGTATTTTTAGGGTGGCTTTTTGTTATCAAATTTCTTACACACTATTTAAGACCACCTCATTTCCTCTTAAACATGTATGTACTTACTTATATTATGGTTCGAGTAAAATGTTTTACATTAAGCAACCTTATAAGTGAATTACTGCAGTTTTAGGTTCAATGACAAGTTCAAATTTTTGAGATTTCCAAAATTAATTAAAAAAGTTTAAACTGATGAAGTAATGTCTTTGTTTAAAAGGTATTTAATACGATTTGCACTTCCTTTATTATAAATGTGACGTGTTATTTTTTGTTATAATAAAATGAAAGGATTTTTACGTTCATTAAATTTAAGCGTGCTGAATTTCCTATTAAATAATTTATTGTTTATTGAAGGTGAAAGAAAGCACGTCTCGATAGCCATTTTTTACTTACCTCTTTAAAAAACAACAATAACAAACGATTGATTTTTGTGTTTTAAAGTTCTTAATTAGAACAAATCTTTTACATCACTTTAATAAATGGAGAACAATTTATCGAAATTAAAACAATAAAAATAAAATTTTTAGTCAGATTTAGAATAATGTTATATAAATGCCGCCTTTGCTGTTACTTGGCTGTTCGTAAATGCATCAGAGCGCTGCATCAGTAAATTTAACTTTTCTATTTTTTATTTTATATTTTTGTATTTTATAACAAAAATATTTTTTTTGTCTACGACCACTCGATTCTAATTTCAATCACAAATATTATTCCATGTCAGCGTTACTCTCACCAAAACTTTTTTTTATCAACCTTTCGCTCTATAAAGTCAAGATTCCTTGCGTTTTTTTTAATTCAAAAGTAATTTTATTAATATTTCTAGTTTTTTTTAATTAACTTTTTTAAGTTATACATATGTACGTAGAATATCATTCCAGCAGATCCCTTAAAAATCAAATAATAGGGATTGACTGCATGTTTTGCTTTTTAGTAAAAACATTGTTAATAGTAATATTTCACTTTGAATTGCTAAGTAGCTTCTGCAACATAACCTAACTTAAATTTTTGTTACGTACGTTACGTTTTTTATTAAGGGCCACTTAGCCAAAAGGATATATGACATTGAAATTGTTGTTGGTAGCGGTCTTATAAAAGTCTAAGCCAATAACTGTGTTAAAAATACATTGACTCATATTTTTTACTTGGCATTGATAAATACAGCAAAGACAGCAAAAGAAACTCAAACATGAATAATTAAGTATTGCTAGCGATACACTTTGTTTTTTCTTAATTTTTTAAACATTTTTCAATAAAGTATAAAATTCAAACACTTGTCTTTTTGATGCGTAAAAACTTAAATTTTTATTTAACAAAAAGACATTGTGTATTTCCCGTTTTAAATGTGAAACCAACTTCAGTTATTGTTTTTTTCTTTCTTGACTACGTTTATACAATATTTGTATAAGTTAAAAAAAGTTCATTTAATATTTTTATAGTTATCAGATTTTACAAAAAATTTACGTATTCTGCTGTTTGTTTTACAATTATGGCTAAAAGAGAAACTTGTTGATTAAAGTTATTAGACATAGTTTGCAGCGTAAAGCACGCATACTTCCAAAACAACGCAAAAAAGAAATAAATGAAAAACAATAATGTAGATTTGAAATTTCATGCAAAAACTTCTTTGACAATTAAATTTAAATATATATGTAAAATTTTCTCTTGTGTCTTCTAATTAAGGCCGAAATTTTTAACTCTATTTAAATTAGAAAAAACTTAAAGACTGCTTGGAGTGGTTTTACAATAAGGACAATGTAGCTGACTGTTTTATTGTTTTCTATTTTGGAGCATCTCCGTAAGTCATCAAGCGTTTACATTATGACTCTTTTGTAGCAAGTGAGAGAATTTTATGATGTTTTATCAATCAATTTTTCAAGTGTTGCCATATACTAAATGCATAAATTTTTCAACAATTTTTGAACAATATAGAAAAAAAAACAGCCCTTTGGTAACACCGCTCCAGCATAGAACTGCAAAAAAAAGAAAGAGAGAAAAATGAGAAAAAAAACTGAAAAGAATCATGAATATTCATTTCGTGCTACTTTTGCTACCCCGTAAGCTTCTCTACACCTATTGCCCACAAACTTCTGCATCATGACTTTTGTAACTGATACAATGCCCTTAATGTAAACTCCATCTTACAGGTATAAGATTATTAGTTTTTTAATTATTTCGCTCGTAACTAAAATTTGTTATGAATATGCTAAAGATAAAAAATATATTAATAAAACAAATCAATCGAGTTGGACTCGCACATAATGGGTTTTGTATCATCTTTAATTGTTAATTGGACTTATCTGTTTGCCTATAACAGTTCAAAGGTGAAACATAATATAAAATCAGGTCCTCTGAAGGAATACTCTTTTATATTTTTTTGTTTTGTTTTTACAGAGTCACACCTTGTATGTTACAGCCTTTAACAGCTTAAGATATATTATATATTTTATAATTTGTTTCAAGTTTTCCTTCTAAATTTCAAGTGTCTGCCTGTCACAGTTTAAAAGTTAGGGCCATATTCGTGACAATGAATTAATTTCATTTTAGCATTAGCTATTATAGCGCCCATAATAAAACTTCTGTGAAAAGTTTTTCTAGTTGCTATCGTTCCAGAAACACAAGGCCTCTAATAGACGGACAAACAGGCAGACTTATAGACACTGCATAAGGTTATGTTTTACCCTTTGTTTATGAAATATGAGCATCATTTTTTAGCTTTAATTCAAAACTGAAGAGCCTAAAAATTCAAAAATAAAAAAAATAAATAAATAAAAAAAAAAAATAAATAAAAAAAATAAATAAATAAAAAAATCTAGACACACTGCTAATAATCTATGCATATGTGTTAATTTAGATATTTATTTTTTTGTCTTGGTTTTTATTAAAATAATTTAATGTACTGTTAAGATTAAAAAAAAGTTAAAGAGTAAATATTATTAAAATTAAGTCATTTAATATAGGAAATCGCGAGAGAAAATAAAAAAAATATTTGATCAGTTGTTAAGTCCTCCCAGCAAGTAATGAGTGAGCGAAACTAATACATTCAACACATTTAATACAATTTTATACTGAATGGCGTTACCGTTGTACTGCTTTTGATATTAAATTGGTAAATAAGTAGATTAAATTTAAGCGTTGACTTGTGTTTATACAAACTTATTTAGCAAAGTTCAAAATAATGCTTATATAAAGATTTGTAATGAAATCAATAATCAGGCAAAATTTGCAAAATTTGCCTTTGAAACTATAGATAGGAATATCCTTCTCAGGAAACTATTTAAATATGGAATACAAGGCACAGAACTAAAATGGTTTAATTCTTACCTAACGAACCGAAAACAATTTACAAAGGTTAATAACACGGTATCAAATGCAATAGATAATGATTTTGGAGTACCACAAGGCTCAGTTTTAGGAGCGCTCCTTTTTATTGTCTACATAAATGATGTGGAGAATGTATTAAACAAATGTGAGATTGTATTATATGCAGATGATACCCTTATATTTACAGAAGCAGCCACCGAAGAATTATGTTATGAAAATCTAGATAATGACATCAGTAATATAAATAAATGGTTGAAAATGAACAAACTAAAATTTAATGAGAACAAGACTAAATTAATGGAAATAAGTATGAAAACTGACAGAATATTCAAGATAAATAATGTGACTATAGAAAAAGTAAATACAATTAAATACCTTGGTTTCTTAATAGATGAATGCTTAAATTTTAAGGAACACATCGAATATATATGTAAGAAAATTGGTAAGAAAATTGGATTTTTTAAACGATTAAGAAACAAAGTTTCAATACTAACGGCTATAAACATATATAACACAACAATAAAACCACATTTTGAGTATGGTTCAACTATACTGTTTACTTGCTGCTCAGACCATCAAATAAATAGACTGCAAAAACTGCAAAACAAAGCTATGCGCTCAATTTTGAAATGTCACCGCTTCACAGCAATAAAATATATGCTAGATACACTAAAATGGTTAAATGTACATCAGAGACTGCAACTTAATACAATATACTTTATTCAGAAAATGAAAATGAGAAAATCACCAGAATATCTAATTGAACAAATAAGATACGTTGGCGAAGTTCAGCCCTACAACCTTAGGAATGCCTTGGACTTT
The DNA here is from genome assembly GCA_916610165.2 of Gymnosoma rotundatum. NCBI lineage: Eukaryota > Metazoa > Arthropoda > Insecta > Diptera > Tachinidae > Gymnosoma > Gymnosoma rotundatum. Next base: position 122,250,785 of record OU744336.1, on the reverse strand, counting down.
AGACCCCAGAGGGCAGACACAAACGCAAAGAAGAGAACTTTATTTAACAAAGGACTGAACCTTTATAACAGTATGCCGAGTTATATCAAAGATGAAGTTAATATAAATCTTTTTAGAAGGAAGACTGTCAATTTTATAAGAAATATTGATCTGTGATTTAATTTATTTTTATTCAGAATTTATTCAAATTTTTCAATTTGTTAAATGAAATTAAAATGAAATGTATTTTGAAAGTATTATAAATACTACTAATAAAGATAATAATAATAATAATTTTAGGTAATAAAAGTCACTGGCAACGCTGTTTGCTGCAGACATAACATGTAAAAAAAAGTTTCAAAATTTTTTCTTCATTTTGTCATTAGGAATGTGATAGAAACTTTGTTCTACGCAATGATGAGTATTTCTATTATTGATGATTGTTAAATGATCGATCAAATGACTGTCACTGTCACACTTTTTAAAAAGGTCCCTGGTATATTGAAGTTTTAGCAATAACGTAAAAGAAAAATGTTTCTGAATTACTGAAATGTTTTTTTTTATTATTCCAAATTGTATTATTTTACTATTTCATAAGTGTGTTATCAACAAAAATCCAGCCATTCTAAATAAATGAATGTGTGTGTAGATACATATATACATAAATAAGTTGATGAGAGGGTTGAGAGGAAGGTTTCATGTTTTATTTTGCTTAGTAGAGGGAAACAGAAGAAGAGCGTCTATTCAATTAATACTTGATCACTTTTTTTGGTTTAGATCACCATTGTTTTAAAATTTTTTGTGTGAGAATTTAATATAAGAACCACATAAGTATCACATGTAAATATTTACATACACACAAATATATATATTTACGTACAATACATTTATGCTCAAACGCAATTTCTATTTACTTTAAAACTCTTTGTTTTTCTTTCTGACTTTCTGTTTGTTTTATAGGCCGTTGTTTTTCGTTTTGTTTCTATTGTTTTTGATTTTTTTTTGTTTTTGAATGAGCTTCACTTTAGAAAAAAAATCATAGTTTTTATGTACAGTTTTACTATATTTACGAACAATAGAAATTTAAATGACTTTTTTTTTTACAAATTTTGAATAAGCATATGAGAAGGACAAAAGTTTCTTTCCATAATTTAGTGGTTACTTTTTTTTTGGTCTAATATTTGACACATCTGACTGTAAAAATTTATTTAAAGAAAACCATGATTTAATCAATTTTAACATTTGTTGCTTTCTTATGAATATTGCTTGATATTACTTTTGATATTATTATTAAAATATTTTACATTACAAAAAGACATTTTACTACTCTTCTTGTCTTTACCGTTGGTTGGTGAATGTCCTTAGTGAGAGAAAAACGCTTTTCTATAGGTAGTACTTACTGTAGAAAGTAGTTTTTCTTAATTGCCGCTTTTTTAATAATAAAATTATAGAAAAGCTACATTCGCTTCAAAATAAAAACAGTATACATATGCACACAAAACAGTAATAGTTAAACCGAAGTTCTATGAACAGGTTTCCACATTAAACAAAATTTTTAAATGTTATTTTTGTTTAGGAATAGGTACTACCAACAAAGTCTTTACATACCTACACAAACGGACAAAAGTCATCGTCACACACCTTGTTCACCCTTTAAAGAGCTGCCATGACCACAAAAATACCACAGGAAAAAAATTATAAATAGGTATAGTTATTACAATGTATTTATTAAGTTTTAGTCAAAAATCAAACTAAGCCTAATTGGCTTACTTGCTAATAAATAATTAAAATAAAAAATAATTCAAAATTTATGTGGACAAAAGTGTTCGTCACTACAGTTTTTGATTAAGTTCAAAACGTATTTCTACACAAGGCTGATAATATTTATTTAACAATTATTCTACTACCTTTTAATCATCGCTGTATATAAAATGTTCCGTTATAAAAATTTAATAATAAAGTGCATAATTTCGTGAAATTGCAAAAAATGGACCAAAAAAGAAAAGAAACCTCAATAGAAGAAAGAAAAATTATTATAAACGCGTATAAACAAAACAAAACTATTAGAGAAATTTGTGAACTAGTGCAACGGCCCCGAACTACTATTTCTAGCATCATTAATCGTCACAAAAATGATCCGGATTGTGAGAATCGTCCGCGAAGCGGTCGGCCTTCAGTGCTATCTGTTCGGGAAAAACGAGAAATAGTTAAAATTATAAAAAAGAACCGAAAACTCCATCTACGGAAATTGCTGCAGTACTGAAGGAGGCCTCTGGAACCACCGTTCACCCTCGTACTATCCGTAGAGTGCTAAATTCCGAAGGTTACAAAGCCCGAGTATGTAGAAAAAAACCATTGATAAGCAAGGCGAATCAGATGAAGCGGCTATCTTTTGCTAAAGAGTATTTAAATAAGACGAATGATTTTTGGGATAAGGTAATATTCTCCGATGAGAGCAAATTTTGTGTTTACCACTCGGATGGGCGTGCTTTGGTTTGGCGACAAGACGGTACTGCACTTGTTGACAAACACATTCAATCAACCGTTAAGCATGGTGGTTCTGGAGTAATAGTGTGGGGATGTATGTCGGCTGCTGGTGTCGGGGAACTAGTTTTTATAGATAACTAGAAGAACCCGGTGTGCTTCGCTACCCCCCCTTGTCCACGCCCCTTTGTCCACTCCCAACGTTATATAGTCAAGAATATCCTATTGCGAAAATTTAATGACGATTGGTCCAGTAGTTAATACTATATTACGATTTTTAATTTTTCTAAAAAGGGGCGGGGTCAAACCCACTTTTCTCCTGGTACGTATTCCTAATTATGCCAATACCATATGTACCAAATATCGTCGACGTAAGTAAAAAAATGGCCAAAATATGGCGATTTAAATTTTTGGGTTATATGGGCGGTGCCACGCCCCGTTGTCCAATTAAAACTTCATATAGCCTATTATTCCTTCCAGAGTCACAGTAATATGCTGTGAAAATTTCAGGAAGATCGGTTCAAGGGTTTGGCCTCCTATAAAGCACAAACATACAGACAGACATTCATTTTTATATATATAGATATAATGGATAAACATGTGTACTTAAATATTTTAAAAGAGAATCTACCAAAAAGTGCATGTAAGCTGGGTATTGAGTCGAATTACTACTTTCAGCAAGACAATGATCCTAAACATACGGCAGAAATCGTTCGTTTGTGGATCTTATATAACACACCCCACACGTTAAAAACGCCTCCTCAATCACCGGATCTAAATCCAATTGAACATTTGTGGGATCATTTGGATAAAAAAATAAGGCAGCATCACATCACTTCAAAAAAAGTTCTTAAAGAAGTTTTATTGGAAGAATGGCTAAAAATGGGCGGGATGTGAAGGAAAAATAAGTCCACTCAATGAAAAATCGTTTGCAGGAAGTACTTAAATCAAAAGGGAAACATGCTAAATATTAGCCGTCGTTATTTTATTGTTTTCGTAACATTTAACTATAAATGACGATCACTTTTGTCCACATAAATTTTGAATTATTTTTTATTTTAATTATTTATTTATTAGCAAGTAAGCCTAATTAAGTTTGATTTTTGACTAAAACTCAATAAATACATTGTATTAACTATACCTATTTATAATTTTTTCCCTGTGGTATTTTTGTGGTCATGGCAGCTCTTCAAAGGGTGAACAAGGTGTGTGACGATGACTTTTGTCCGTTTGTGTATGTATATATTTTTTGCTGCATACATTCGGTAACTGTACTTGTTTACGACTATAAGACGCTAATAAGTTTAAATTAGGTAATCAAATTACAGCAACAACAACAAAAACAGATGTTATCTCAATATTATAGCGTCAAAAAAATCTGCGTTAATTTTCCGGGAATTTTGGCTATCTAGGTTTTTTTATAACTGTCATTGCATATGAAAAGGGTTGCAATGCGTTAATTTATAAAATAACTGTCTTACGTGCAACAAGTGACCCCTTATTTAAGTAAATAAAACATGAGTGCTATATTCGGGTAGGCCGAATCTTACATACCCTTCACTATCTATGTAAATATAGTTTAGTGAAGTAAGTCCAATCAAAAAAACCAAATATTAGAGTGGGACAGAGTTTTAAAATAAAAAAATAAAAAATACCCATTTCTACAATATCCATTTCCGACTCCATAAAGTATTTATATTCTGACTTCTTATGCGTAGCGAAGTCGATTAAGCGATGTCCGTCTGTCCGTCCATGTTAGTGTTAATATCAAGTTTGCCTCGGCACAAAAATAATAAGTATGTCATGATCGGTTCATATCCTTCGAGGAAGCAGGCAAAACCTACCTCTAATTTTTTAATGTCTTTTGGAAAGTAGCTCCAATCAAAAAATTAAAAAACTAAATATATATAGAGAACTAAAAAATAAGAAAAAAAAAACATCAAGTAAAAAAATTGGCGCCGCCCATATTTTTCGAGTTACGGGATTCTGAAATTTTCAAATTTTTTTATAATATTAATATGAGTATCGTTTTAAAGGTTTTGAAGAGATCTATAAGGAAATACTAAAATTTTTTTAAAATGCTTAACCCATTAAAAGCCGATGACATTTTTATGTAAAATATATGCAAGTATGTACTACTTAAGTTTTTTTTCTTATTTTTTAATTCTCTGTATAAGATTTGACATAGACGAATATAGCAATTTTACTTGTTTGCTTTCTTAAGTTTTTCTTCAAAAATATTTATTTTATCCACAACATCCTCTTTAACAGTTATACTTTGCTAGACAACAATTAATTTTTCATAGTTGATGTTAATATTTTTTAAAAATCCTTTTATAAATTTTATTTTTGTTTCTTGATAAAATGTATATATTTTTGAAGGAATACATATATTGAAAATATTTACTAATTTTCATTGTGTTAAATCTTTTTTTAAACCGCTATATGTCTTAACCTTTTTGATATCTTTCTTGATTGCTTAATCATAATCGAAATACTGGTGACTTGTGTATATCAGTGCTGTTTTATTATGTTTTTTTTTTCAACGGCTCGAAGATTTTATTTAAATATGTATTGGTTTTTTATTTAAATAATTTAGTCAGCGTTTGTTAATTGCACTCAACTTGTAAGTGTCAATAACATTGAATTTGTTTGTTATTGAACTCTATGTTTAATTTATTATTTTTTAATATTCATCGTTCACTTCACGTTTGTTTCTGTTAAAAACCTTGATTTTTTAGATGGTCATAAACAAGAAAACGCAACCAAAAATATTTTTTTAATCCATTAAATTCAGGGTTTAATTTTGGGGCTTAAATAAAATTTATATTTCTATATTATAAACGCTTTCGAAACAATTTTTTTAATGTGTGTAAAAATTAAAAAAAAATTGTGCAGTAAACTCTGAATAATGTATTTCATGTTAGTATTTTATTAGGGGTTTGCCCTAATAAGCGCACAGAACTCTTATTTCTGAACCGATTTTGAAATACCTTTTTTTTAATCAAAGATGACGGTAACAGATTTGTCTCATTTCCAAAAAAAAAAATTATTGAAGTTAAATATTAAAGGGTGCACCCATATAACACACTTGAATTTTACATTTCTATGGAACAGTAACTGACATACATTATATAAAAAAGAAAGATTGATATTCACTATAGCACCCAATAACAGAAAGAAATAAAAAAATAAACGTAATTTGTAAAATTATTTTGGGAATTTTTATAATATTTTTGATTATAGTATTATGCTCATATCCCATACGTATTTCACCGGTTGCTTAAGGCAACCTTTATCCAAATTTTTAGAAAAGCAAAACAACATGAGAGTTATTTTTGAAGCGCATACAAAAATGGTAAGCCTTCAACAAAAATTACCAACAAACAAACCACGTTTTTATTTTTTCTTACATTCGCCTTACGTCGGCATTAAGAGCCGGCTTATAACCAACCTTACAACCATCCATACCTAAATAAAAACGGAAAGCGAACGATTTCTTCCGCAAATCTTTTACGCTGAAATGCCATACCTAAACAAAAGCGCCAATGCTACGTCAAAACGATAAATACAGGGTTATTAAAAAAATAAACATAACTTTTCTGTTAATTTACTTTATTCATGCTTGATTCCTTTAAATATAAATATTTCATGATATTCTCATGAAATATTTGTGCAAATTAAAATGAATAAAAAACAAAAATTATACCCATATTACGATTTACACTCAACTCAGTTTGGTCATCTAAAAGACAACTCAACTTTTTTGGTTGTAATTGTTACAACTGCTACCGATGACTTGAAATTGTTTGAAACTTTTGTCAACCGTATTAACACATAGTTTTAAACGGTTATGCCACAACAAAGTAAAACACAATGTAATTTCAACTTAAAAATTTTTTGGCAAGTTGAGTTGAATTGATAATAAATAAATTTCAAAATTTCAACTAAGGTTTGAGTTGTTAACCGTAATTTTTAATCATTATTATTATTAAACGCCTTGTAAAAATTAGATTTTCCAATTGCAAAGCGTTGCCGCCGCGTTATTTCGATATGCTACATAAAAAATGTACGGGCAAAATAAAAATAAAACGTTTTCCGCTCTTGTTTAGGTATAGGTTCACGCTGAAGGGAACTGTAATTGAAATTAAAACAAAAAAAGAGTTGATTACAAATTTTATTTCATATTCGATTACTCACTGCCTGTATGTCTGTTTTAACTTACTTCATTGCAAATAACATACATTTTATAGGCCACGGTCGGTAGCATGCTGTTACTTACAATTTATAATTAATAAATTGTATTTTATTTGAATTTATAGGTCTTTTATGTACAACAACAGAACTTCAGTTGCGCTGCCAGTTGCCGAAATTACATTACAGATGGCAACTAACAGCCAATAAATAAACTTTTATTTTTTCGTTTAGAAAAGTTTAAAGTAGATTACGAAATGGTAAAAATCATTACCAAAAACTAAACAAGAAATGTTAATTGAAAATTATTTTATATAAATTTTTGTATTAAAAAATAATTACGAACCTCTTGGTCATCAAAAAATATCTCTAGGGGGCATAATAATTCGAATAAATTATGTTTTTTGCTTAATTTTTTTTAATTTTTTTTTAACGATCTGTGTTCTTACCACTTTGTTTTTATTGTGCTGATATGTCTCGGCAACTGAGAAACGTTGCCACAAAAATTCGGTTGCCATCCAAAGTCGACTTATTAAATTATTGATAAGAAAAATTTTAAGGACAAATAAGCTATTTATGTTTGCTTTAGTAGTTACTTTCTCTGTTTCAAGCCAAAGGCCAATAATCTTTTAAAAATTGTTTTTGTAGGCAGGATAACTTCAATTTACGAGGGCTGCTCTATATATTTCTGGCGTAATAGTGAAAATGCGAATATTTATAATCAAAAATGGTTTTATTGTTTTTCAAAGTATTCTCCAGCATGATTTATACACTTTTGCATGCGTTCAAACCAGTTGGCGACCATTTGCTTCGAAGTGCTTCTTCCACGAACAACTTTCGTTGGATTTTGCTCGTCTTTGAAGACCCACACGGTCGATTGTTGTTTCGTTTCGGGCTCATACGCATAGATCCATGATTCGTCACCTGTGACGATCTTATAAACATCTTTTGAAGCACCGCAATCGTATTTTTGCAACATTTCTTTGCACCAATCGACACGAGCCTTTTTTTGAGCGACTTTTAAATTGTGCGGGATCCAACGAGATCAAACCTTTTTTACGGCCAGGTGATCATGCAGTATCGAATGTATGCTGGTGGAAGAAATGTCCAAGGATGTCTCTATCTCTCGGTATGTCGCATGTCGATCTTGCATTATGAGTTCACGCACGGCATCAATGTTTCTCTGGCACAACAGCCGTTTTTGGACGACCTTTACGGGATTCGTCTTTGAGCGAGCTTCGGCCACGATTAAATTCATTATACCAATCTTTCACAGTGCTATAGGATGGTGCTTCATCGCCATACAAAGATTTAAGTTCATCAATGCACTCTTGTCGTGATAATCCACGTCGAAAGTTGTGAAAAATGATGGCACGAATATGTTCACGAGTTAATTCCATTTTTTTCTATATTAATTTTTTCAAGTCACTGTAAACAACAAAAATAATGGTCGTACGTCAAAACGTTTTGAGTACGATTATGCTTAAAAATGACAAACTTTCCAATGGAAATGTAAGATTGCACTTGGCAGCACTCAGTGTTGCCAGGCCAGAAATATATATAGCAGCCCTCGTAACAAACATACATTTTTGTCATTTTATCAAGTATATAAAAGAACAATAATTTTTGTATTTTTATTTAGAAACACCATCTTAATTATTTATTAATATGTATATTTTTTTTAATAAGAACGGATTTATGAAATATATAGGAATGCTCTAAACTCTACACGAAATTTTTACTTTCGTATTTTTTTAAGGCATTGTTTTTGTAAAAAAAAAATTTATAGCAACTTTGCTTTGAATAATATAAAGTTATAATTTCATAAATTAATTTATTTATTGAACGAAAAATCAAGTTATTTATTTATTTGTAATTAAAACTCTCAAGGAAATAAGGTGTGGTATAGGTCGTTTTTTTACATATCTTATGTATGTATATAAAATTAAATACATATATATATATATATAATCTAGGTTTCAATTGAGATATTTGTCTCAATATCTACTACAATTTTGGTGGCATGTTATAGTGTTCATGGACTTTATGTCCACCCCAGGGACATTATGTTGCTTTGAAAAACGTCGTAATGTCCATGGACATTGTGCCGTTTTTAGTATGCATATAGTGTCACTTATGAAAGTGTCTTAATGTCCACACTTAAAACAGCAACGGCTTATCTTACCAAATGATTTTTTCCTCTATGGTATAATCAACAAAGGCTCCGCTTATCAAAGTCAGTTTATAAAAACATTACATCTTGTTTACATGTCACTTTCTAGTGCGGCAATGGAACGTTACCATGGGTTTTAAAAAGTATATCAATTTTTTATTCTATTTGCCTGCCGCATTCATAACTTGTGGATTGAGTATTCTTAATTAAATACCAAAAAGTCTGTTTTTGGTAGCATATTTTTAAATTTTAATTCTGTATCTTTCTGTCTCGTTTCATTGCCTGCTGAAAGTAATTTATATGTTAAGTCCTAAATTCTATTATTACATAGATAAATAAAATTAAATAAATGGGAACTTCTCGAAGTTTTGAATACATTACTCTATATTTATATATGTACATATGTATGAAGATATGTGCATTAAAACACTTAAATATTTTATCAACATCAGTTCTGTTTTACATAAAAAAAACACACACACACAAATACGAAGTTTTTCGATGAGAAATAATAAACAAAAAACATTTTCTTGCTTTTGATTTCTTGTAATTCACCTCCAATTGAAATCAAAGTAAAAAGTTTTTTTTTAATTTAGAAGCAACTTGTTTAGAGATGCTGCTTCCAACGTTCATGGCAAACCATTTATTTGTATATAAATTATTTTCTTTGTGTTTATTGTGTGTAATTGTTTCTCGTTTATTGTTTTGCTTTCCATTACACTTTTTGGTTTAAAAAACAACAGCAACATCTTCAGATTTGTGATGAGTGTATTACGTTTCATCTTTTTTTCTTTTATATTTTTAAAATAGTTTTGTTTTGTTTCAATTCCTTCATCCCATTGCTGTGTACGTGCCAAATATCGCGAGATTTTTTTAAGTTGTTGTTTGTGGATGCATATTTCTATTTTCGCTGGGCGTTGAGTTTAATGAATTTCCGTTTTGTTTTAATTTAATAAAATTTTCTTTTTGTTCGTTTATTATACCCTTCACTACAAAAAGTGAAAAAAGGGTATATCTAAGTTTGTCATTCCGTTTGTAATTTCTACAATATCCATTTCCGACCCCATAAAGCGTATATATTCTGACTTCTTATGCGTAGCAAAGTCGGTTGAGTGATGTCCGTCCGTCCGTGTTAGTGTTGAAATCAAGTTTGCAGAGGCGCAAAAACAAAATAAATTATCAATCGATCAGATACAGTGTCGAAAGAGATGCTATTGGAAAACAGCATGATCGGTCCATGTCATTCGAAGCAACAGGCGAAACACCAAGCCTGCCTCTAATTTTTTCATTTCATTTGGAACAATAAAGATACTCCAATCAAAATAATAAATATATGGGGCTATAGAGAATTAAAAATAAGAAAAAACTTTCGGTTAAAAAATGGGCGCTTGCCCATATTTTCCAAGTTACGGGGCTCTGAAATTTTCAAAATTTTTAAAATAGTTTATGACGACATCTTTAAGGAAATACTTAAATTTTTTAAAAATGTTTAACCCATTAAGAGCCGATATCATTTTTATGTAAAATTATATATATATGCAGTACTAAATTTTTTTTTATTTTTTAAATTTCTGTCATATTTGCCTTTTTGATTAGAGTTACTTCATTAACTAGATAAACATAGATAGTGAAGGGTATATAAGATTTGGCACAGCCGAATATAGCACTCTTACTTGTTTTTATTGTTATTGTTTGTTTTTAACTTTGTCAAATTGTGAATTTTTGCTTTAGAGTGAATGTTACAATCCTTATGGACTGTTTTGTAAACCGATTTAAAAACCAATCAATTTTCTTTGTGTTATATCCATGTTTGTTTCCTTTTGGCTCGTTCGCAAAAATTGTAATATTAAATTTCCGGGTCGTCAACATTTAGATTTCTATAAGAAAAGCAAATATTTCATAATATAGAAATATTGAATTTACCTCGTTTATTCGTATGGTTCGTATGGCCTTTGCAAAAAAAAATCCTTGGGAACTAGTTTGCTTCTTTTGTGGCTCTTCGCATGAAAAATGCTGATTAAAAAAAAATTTTGTTTTAATAACTTTTATTAAAAGTTGAAAAGTTTTTCCTTTTATTGTGTAACAGTTATAGGAGCGCAAGTCGAAATTATACTAAAATTTTTTTATTTAAATTTTACAAACATTTAACACTTTTTTAATAAATTTTATTATATTCCAGGAAATACCATACCACGATTTATTTTGTATTTGTATTTAAATTTAAAGCTAATTATTTTCTTATTTTATTCTAATTCTTTCTAACAGAGTGTAAGTTTTAAGAAGGGAGATAAATTTATTTCATTTACAAAACCAAACAACATTTCTGCCAGTTTTCTAAAAAAAAACATACTTTTAGAACAAATCATACGGAAATAAAGCTTCTTCAAAGAAGTTATAGAAAAGCACAAGTGTTTATTATCGTTTAAACGTGATCAAGCAACAAATAATTTATTTAAAAAAAAACATAATAAACCACAAATTGCGCTTTTCTTGAAAAATAATTATATAATTAAGCCAGCGTACTTAATTCACCTAAATATAAAATTGGGACATAAAGCTATTAACGCGCTTTAAAGTTTGCATAGAAAGCGAAAATTATAAAGTAATCGTTACAAACATTATATACAAACACAGTGAGGGTTAATATTGTTTGTTGTTTGCAAATTGTTATAAATATTGGCTGAGAGAAAAATCGTAAAACTTCCTCGTAAAGCCAATTAAAGAATAGTACTAAGGTTATTGAAGCTAAACGTACAAAAGCTAAAAAAAACTTTTGTTTTTCAATTAACCAGTGTGTACAAAACAAGTAGCAAACAATTATTTTTATTTTCGGTTAATTTGTTTTAAAGAATAACTAAATTGGGCACCTTTTAGTTTTTTTCATCGTTGCAAATATCATAAACAAACTAAGGTAACTTGTTTACAATTTTAAGAATAAAACCAAACAGAAAATCAAAGTTTTAAAGCCTAATTTAGTTTCTTTAAAAAAAATTGCATCCATTAAAACATAAAGATTGAGAGTTTAGTTTCGAGTTATTGATTGACATACTAACTAAACTCACTGATATCGTAACATTAAGCTGAAAATAAAATCAAACAATTTTTATTTAAAAAAAACAACATTATTAAAAACGGCCTAGAAAACTTTTTTCAAAGTATAAGAATCTTTGAAAAAAAACGTAGATTTTTGTTTATTTAGAAGAAAAAACATAAAATTTTTTCATCAAAACTAAACATAGGTACTAGGCCAGCCCTCACAATGTCTGTCCCTGTACGCTACTCTGCTGCCGCCAATTACGCCGTCGCTGATAGTGGTTTAACAAATACTCTTAGCAACAACGAACAAGATTTATATCAACACTTCGCCCCCGAGCAGTTGTATAGCAGTCATTTGTATGACCACCACCAACAACAACAACAACAATTGAATAATAGCATCTACGGCTTTAACAGCATTTTGGAGGAGCAGCAGCAGTTGATGCAGCAGAGCACATCGATGTCTGTGTCGGCACAGCCACAAGAAGACCTGGTAGGAGCAGGCAATTTAGCAGCAGCTAACGCATATCGTCACCATATGGATCAAGACCAGGCTACAACCTCTGCAAAGGCCCGAGAAATGATGATCGAGCAATTGAATGAGATGCCTACAACATCGGCGATGGCGGCGGCAGCAGCTGAATCTGCAAATACTGTGGCTACTAATGGCAGCAGCCACACCGCAGAGATGCGAACTGAGTGGATGAGGATGTCTGACGAGGGCCGGTATGGAACACCGGGTGCTGCTGGCTTGGATTATCAGAAATTTGAGCTGGAACAACAACAAAAAACACCTAACCTATTGGACCAAACCATGGAGCCTTCGTTAACGGACAATGAGAAGAATAATTGTAGTGGTAGCAATAATAATTTAGAAGATGAACTGACATCGATGTCATCTGAGGAGCTTTACAACACTCTTAAGGAATATGATGCATTGCAGGATAAATATCACACAGTGTTATTGTTGCCGAAAGAATCAAGGGTAAGTTTTCTGCATAGCTTTACGCGATATATTTTTGCACCCTTTACTAAAGAATTTTACAATTAAAAATCACTTAAATCGGCCGAGTCCATTTTATTATATTCTCTCTCAAGCTACTGAAGCACAAGAAAGTTAGCACAGTATGCAAAAACACCATCAGATATTGAAAGGAAGATTTACACAAAGCAATTTCTTCAAGATTTCTTTTAAAATTGCCCTGCAATCGCCTTGCAATTTTAAAATATTTCTCTAATTAAAGTCCGTTTGTTAGTTGTACGTTATTTGAAATCCAATGTTAAAACACATCCCTGAACAAAAGATTTACAAAAAGTAAGTGTTCAAAAGTTCGTCTGAAAACTCTACTACATCTCTTCTCAGCAAAAGAAAATTGCATTGAATTATGTACATGAAAACTTGCATCGTGTAAATTATTTCTTAATTATTATTTTTTTTTAATTTTTTAAAAACACTGTTTGCTTTGAAGTTGCCACTCGCACTATTCTACATAAATAAAAATTCCACAGATCTGTGGCATTAAAGCATTTCTTCACTCCTTATTCTATTCGATAATTTTATAAATATTAACAAAAAAAAAAAAAAAAAACATTTTAGCGTGAAGTTACAGCCGGTGGTCGTGATGGCTCCGCTTATGTTTTACGTTGCCTTAAAATTTGGTATGAGCTTCCTTCCGATGTTTTATTCTCAGCCATGAGCTTAGTAGATCGTTTTCTAGATCGTATGGCTGTTAAACCAAAACATATGGCCTGTATGAGTGTCGCCTCTTTCCATTTGGCCATAAAGCAATTGAATTTGAAGTCTATACCTGCCGAAGACTTGGTAACAATATCACAGGTACGTAATAATCAAAAAATCTATTATGCACATTTTTTCCTATTATTTTTAAACCACGAAAAAGATTCGCTAATTTTTTTTTTTAATTTACATTTTTAGTGTGGTTGCACTGCTGGCGATTTGGAGCGTATGGCTGGTGTAATTGGCAATAAATTGGGGGTTCAAATGGGTCATGCACCTATTACCTCTGTTAGTTATTTGCGCATTTACTTTGCTTTGTTTCGCAATTTGGCTAAGGAAATTGGCGGTCAATTTTTTGAATTCTTTAAACAACTTATCAAATTGGAGGAATTAGAAAATCGTTTGGAAATATTGCTGTGTGATGTCAAAACTACTGTTATTACACCATCAACTTTAGCTTTGGTCTTGATATGTTTGCATTTAGATTTTCACATTAAAGAATCATATACACGTGGTAGTCCCGAACTAAAACATGTCTTTGAATACATTCTCTTTTTGCAACAATACATGAGGGTAAGTTGAAAGGTTCACATCTAAAATGTTCCGAAGTTTAGTATTTTAATGTTGTTTTTTTACTTTTGTTTCTCAGATTCCCGATCGTGTTTTCACCTGCGGTTTTAGTATAGTTTCGGGTATCTTGTCCCATTATAATGGACAAAATAAACAACCATATAAGCAACGTTTGGTATGGAAATTGTCTAGCCGCACTTTACGTGTATTACGTCCTACCAATCGCTTTTCAACAGACCTGCCCACCATTGATGAAGGCATTGTAAATGCTATGGATGAAGGTTTACGATCAAGGTAAGTTTGTTTTTTTTTTCTTTTTGTGAATTAAAAAGAAAAATTCTTTTGTTCTGAAAAATGTAGAACTAATTACAATTATAACTTAAAGACGAAATTTACAAAATATACAAAAATGTGCCTTGTAAACAGTTCGTATTTAATTATTGACTCTCGTTCATTAGTGTTAAAAAAAAACTTGAAACTATACAAGCCACCCAACTTTCATGATGAAAAGACAACGCTATCTAGCCTCACTTGCCAGTTTATGTACATATATATTACACGGACTTTGGTAAAACCAGAACTTAATATATTTGCTGGTTGACTTGGCCCTCCCTATACAGCCACATTTACGAAGGTGTAATTTCAGCTGACTGATCTTAAAAAAAATTAAAAACCGGTTTCTGTGCGATCAGAGTTGCATTTTAAGTGTTTTTTTCTTCGTAGAACAGAATTTAAGCAGATTTTTAGAAATGTACAATTGTGTAGATTCACATTCGCCATTGTTATTTGCTATAGGGCTTTGTTTTGTACATGTTTTTTAACTGCAACATCGTAAATTCTTCAAATCGCTAAATTCTGAATTTTTTGACGGTAGTGTTATTTAACAAACTACACAAAAAAGACCTGTAGGCCGCATTGTCGGCTACTGTTGGATGAAAGGAGCATGTGTCACACGATTTTCACTGTCCCTAGCAGATGGACCAGCTAAACTGGTACATTTTCAAGTCTTCATTTGAAATGCGCTGCAGAAACAAGCGAATGACATTTGTTTCGTACTTTGTCTTCTTGTTTGGCTTTCGGCCACGGAAGAACGTTTTTATTGACAGAAGCGCGGTTGGAGTTCCTTTGCCGTTCAGTGAATCTGTTGTTGATATATTATTTTTATGGCAAGAGGCTAAACGCAGGAGAAGATGGATGGACAGGATAGCAATGACAACATTTATGATGTGCCTAAATTACAAATGAATTTCAAACAAATACAAAAGTTTTACACCTTCACACAAGTTTTTAATTTTTCTTTATAAATCTGGTAAACAAATTGCTATTCAATGTCATCTTTCATCAGGGTCATTTATTTTAGGCCACCTTGTATTTTACACACATGTACATACATTTGATAATGTTTAACAAAAATTATTTTTTGAACTTTTCTTATTTAAAACCACTTTGACATACTACATTCATACGAATATGTATATCTATGTATTTGTGTGTATATATGTGTGCATGTATGTACAATACAAACGTAACAGTTTAGAGAAATGTTGTTTATTTACTTCTTAATTTTTTAATGCTAATAAATTTTTATTGTTTTTAATTTTCTATCTAATTTTGTTTGTTCTAGAACTTTTGTTTATATTTTTATTTTTATTTTAAAGAATAGTAAAGTTCAATGCACTTTTATGTTTGCAAATTTAATTTTAATGAATAACAAATACACCTACGTATGCTTTAGCTTTTTTGTTTTTTCTTTTTCTACTAATTGATATTGTCTAATTGTTGTTATTTTTTTTTTTGTGACTTAAAGAAATGTGTAGGTCTAAGACTTTGTAAAAGTCAGAGTCTTTTTTATTATTTAAAAAGCAAGTAAAAATAATTTGCAATTCACAACAGAATTTGACAGTTTTAAATATTTATTTTTTAAAATCTTTCAAAAATTTATTTGCCTTTAGGGTAGGTAATCTTGAACCAACAGAAAATATATTAATAACTTTTTATTTGGGTATTTTATTCGACCTTTGATGATGTAAATTTGTAAATTTTTATTTTTAACTTTGGGCTCTACGTCACTATTTTTTATTTAAATAAAACTTTTTCTAAGTTTTATTAAATAACAATTAAAAATATTTTTTAATCAATATTTCGGACACCTTCGGTGTTCTTCAGGGACTAAGTTGTTTTTTTTTCACCTGGCGCATTTTTGTCAAACAAAGGATTATTTAAAAATCTTCACAATTGTTTTCTTGTCCTTTTTTTCACTATTTATTACTATTGTAAGTCTTTGTAATCATATATGGCCTATGGCTCGATTATAACAAATAAATGAAATGAAATGAAAAATGAATTTGAGTAAAGCCGTCAAAAAAAATAAAAATTTATTATTAACTTTCGAATCGTCAGTTCACCAGCGTTAACAATACGAGGGCTGCTCTATATATTTATGGCCTAATAGTGAAAATGCGAATATTTATAATATAAAATGGTTTTATTCTTTTCAAAGTATTCTCCAGCATGATTTATACACTTTTGCATGCGCTCAAACCAGTTGTCGAAGTACTTTTTCCACTCCGATTGAGAAACCTATAAAACATGGTTTTTGAACACTTCAACATCTTCTGGCGACGAAAAACGTTGACCACGCATTTTTTTCTTGATGTGCGGAAACAAGAATAAGTCATTAGGTGCAAAGTCAGGGATGTACGGCGGATGACCCATTAATTCGACGTTTTGGTCGGTCAAAAACGCTCTGGTTTTAGCCGATGTGTGAGAGCTCGCATTGTCATGGTGAACAATGATTCGTCTTCTCTTGTTGGTTTTTCGAATTTCTCCGATGACTTCAGGCAAACAAATTGTAGTGTACCACTCAAAAGTGACCGTTCTACGTTGCTCAAGCGGAACAGTCGCCACATGACCAGTTTTGCCGAAGAAACAGGCGACCATTTGCTTCGAAGTGCTTCTTCCACGAACAACTTTCGTTGGATTTTGCTCGTCTTTGAAGACCCACACGGTCGATTGTTTCGTTTCGGGCTCATACGCATATATCCATGATTCGTCTTAAAAACGTCTTTTGAAGCACCGCAATTGTATTTTTGCAACATTTCTTTGCACCAATCGACACGAGCCTTTTTTTGAGCGACTTTTAAATTGTGCGGGATTCAACGAGAACAAACCTTTTTTACGGCCAGGTGCTCATGCAGTATCGAATGTATGCTGGTGGATGAAATGTCCAAGGATGTCTATCTCTCGGTATGTCGCATGTCGATCTTGCATTATGAGTTAACGCACGGCGTCAATGTTCTCTGGCACAACAGCTATAGGATGGTGTTTCATCGCCATACAAAGATTTTATAACGATGTTTTCCAGGACAGTTCAGCCAGGCCAGGAATTTTATTCAAAACCCAATTTTATGTTCAATTAAATTTAATTTATTACAAATTATTTACAAAATAGCTAATTTACTTTTAAAACGAAAGTATAGGGCGAGAATCAGCAACGTGTCACCAAAAGCCGGGTGACGTCCGTTCGC
This sequence comes from Gymnosoma rotundatum, assembly GCA_916610165.2. Classification (NCBI taxonomy): domain Eukaryota; kingdom Metazoa; phylum Arthropoda; class Insecta; order Diptera; family Tachinidae; genus Gymnosoma; species Gymnosoma rotundatum. Next base: position 122,233,084 of record OU744336.1, on the reverse strand, counting down.
GTTGAAAATCAAAAACCAACTTTTTTTAAAGTTCTAGCTTTTTAAGTCTAAAATATGCAAAAGTGCTGGGTAGGTATCTTGGAAAATGTTAGTGTTTTAGTACATGTCAATGTGTCTGGGACCTATGGCTGTTGCAGACCAGTAGATGCCCTGTACTCTAATACTACTACGACTGAGATCTATGGCGGTTTCATACCAATAGATGCCCTATTCACTACTACTACTGTGCCTGGGATCTATGGCAGTTATTACCAGTAGAAGCCCTGTGCACAACTACTAATGAGCTGAACAATGATTGCATGGGTACGGCTGCTACCGAAGCTATTACATACTTGCAATAGCGGTCCGTATACCATGACAACTAAAGCCCAACTAAACTTGTAGTAGTAGTACACTTTGCTAATAAACTTATCACGACCTTAAAACCAATGATCATCAGTGTGAGTGTATGTCTAGAGTCGGTTGCTGCATTCTCTTCCATATACCATAACTGTTATACTGATAAGTATAACAAATATACAAATGAGTAACTATTTTTAAGAGAATTCTAAATACTAATATAAATGAGTAATTAAGAGATAAATGATTTCATTAATAAAAGCTAATAATATTATATAATATTACATTACATTAAAGGGTATAATAATAGTAAGAAAATTATAACATAATATACATTCATTATTCCATTAAAAAAATAAGTGTAATATTTACAACCATTATAATTAAATTCAAATATATATAAATAATTTATGTCATGGATTTACTCCGTTACAATTTAAGTTTATCAATGCACTCTTGTCGTGATAATCCACGTCGAAAGTTGTGAAAAATGATGGCACGAAAATTTTCACGAGTTGATTCCATTTTTTTCTGTATTAATTTTTTCAAGTCACTGTTAACAACACAAATAATGGTCGTACGTCAAAACGTTTTGAGTACGATTATGCTTAAAAATGACAAACTTTCCAATGGAAATGTCAGATTGCACTTGGCAGCACTCAGTGTTGCTAGGCCAGAAGTATATATAGCAGCCCTCGTAATAGTGGATTTATATCAATCGTTTAACATAATACTATTAATAACGACAATAAAAAGTAAATAATGTGATGTGGACTTCTTTTAACCAAAATAATATTGATATGAATGCTCCTCGTATTGTTATTAACAAATTTCGTTGGTTCAATATATGATGTTTACATGTATACAACCTTAAGGTAAACAGATGCGAAGAATGCTGATGAAGGATGTAACGACGCAGAAAATGCAGCAGCTTGTGTCTAATTTTTTTTGTCTTCTTTGGATTTGAAAATAATTTTTCTTTTTAAAAGAAATAAAAATGCACGTAAGCCAAAGCATTCTGGCGTATTGCTCGATATATAGACAAATGCTTGAAGTGCTTTGCATTATATTATCTTTTGATTTTATGCTTTTAAATAAAAATGAACCACGCCCATAGTTAATACGTGTTTCAATTGAAAATATACAATATAATTAAAATCGCACAAATTTAACTAGAAATAAAGTTATATGTGTCCTCTTCAAAGCAGTAGGCATTTCGGTAAGAAAAATAATTTCGGAAGAGATTACCTTTGAGCGTTTTCACTGTTACTGCCACATTTTAGGCGATTTTTTCAGAGTGTATTGCTAAACATTGAACTTTAAGTGGCTACTTTTACTTTGTCAGTATAACAGTAACAAAAATTTTAGAAATTCTGGAAAGAGCCAAAGTAAGACCGATGAGGTCACATTAGGTAAAACTAAAGTTTGATATTGCATGGTATTTAGGATTACCTATAGTTAAAATCTATATAATTGGTAACGCGTCGAGTAACTAAAAATGTTTGTAAATTTTAATTATAAATTTGTATACATAAATAATATTAATATATTAATTAAAAATAATAATAATTAATAATTAATATGTATAAAAAGAAAGCACTTAAACATAGTTCTGAACATTATTTTCACGATAAGTCATACTGAGTTGGAACCCTTTGTTAGAATACTCTGTTTTCCGCCAGTGGACTGCGAATCACAAATCTGACTATATTATGGTCTTCTTCATACAGAGCCCTTTAAATGTGTCACATTTTATACGGATGATATAAAGGTTTCCTTAAAAAAATCATTCAGAAAGCTCTGGAAAGAGAATTGGACATACATCCGGACATACCATTAAATTATATATATATATATATATATATATATATATATATATAGATATTTAATTTAAAATCTTTCTTTAATTGTAAATAACTTGTATTTTCTATTTTTATTTTAGAACCGAAAGTGTTAGTTCTGAAGAAGAAGAGGATTGGCCAACTTCACCCATTATTCCAATTTTCGAACAATGTTAGTACGAGTTCAAACTACAACAAAAAAGAACACAACAAAAATAGCATAAATCAGAATGGAAAGTGCTAACAAAAAAAAAAATAATTTGTTTTTATTTTTGTCATATAAATAAAAATTTGCACCCTCAAGCCATGTATTTTTAAAGTGTAGGCAAACGGATCAGAAATCAAGCCAAACACCAACAGCAAGAGAGAGTTTTAGAACAACACTGCAACAAAAACTAAACACAAAAATACATGAGACAGAAAACAAGCAAACAAACAAAAAATATTTAAACTAAACTACAAACTAACATATCCTGCAAGATTTTTAAAGTTTAATATATTTCACTCTTTCTTTATGACTCGTACTAAATTTTAAGAAGAAAAAATGGATACATTTACAATAATCACATTGGATATGCCTGTCAAATATTTGTAAACAACAGGACAAATTGGTAAAAAGAAGTGCATCATTATATTCTTTGATTGATTTTAAAACAAAAAACAAAAAAAAAAAAGCTAAAAGTGTTGGGAGCAGAAAAAAGCTATAGTAATATCTAAACATACGTTTATGTTAAAACAAGACAACATGATATTTTAAGCTGAATACAATTATGTTTAATAACTACATTTTATTAAAACCATAGCAAAAGAAACAACTACAAAAAAAAAAAATAATCTAAAAAAAGTTATAAAAAAAAATAAATAAATAAAAATCGAATAGGACCATCATATACCAGGATTGATGTTGATCCGAACCTACGAAACAAACAATTTTTGTTGTTACAAGCGACAGCTGGTACAGTCCCAAATAAGTTATTGGAGAGGAGCTTGAAGCAGAAAAACTACTGAAAGATTTCTAAATTCAAGGCGATAATAGTACAACTTTATCTATGCCAAGCAACTGTTGGGAATGCCAAGATTATTGTCTGAGCGTTTTATTGTTCGGAAAAGTTCGTGTTTCTTTTTTGAAAACACTTTTCTCTTGAATATATTGGGTTCGCTCAACATAAAATAATGAAATAAATAATATACAACTAGAAACTACAATTTAAGTGGAAAAATATTTAGAAAACAAAGAAATTAAATTAAAAAAAAATAATAAAAACCCAAGTAAAATATAAAAAAAAACTAATAAAAAATTCATTAAAGTTTATGTTGTATAAAAAAGTCGAAAAAAAAATTAAAATAATTAGTGTTTCAATGTTTGTTTTCCCTTTAATTTAATAGTTTTATTAAAAAATAATTAATTTGTCCTTTTAAAAATAGTATAGAAAAAATCCGTAATATTTGTTTAATTTGACATTATAATAAATTTGTTTTGTAACTAAAAAAATATAAAAACAAACACCCCTCAAAACTAATTTATGTTTTTCTTTGCCCAAAACCAAATACACAAGTTCTCTTTTCAATGTGAATATGAAATTAGAAAGTTTTTTTTTTATTAAAAGTACAAATTAAAAGGGATTATTTCAATGCAAAAATCTCACTACAATATTGTAAATTATTGTTTAATTACTCTGTATTATTTAAAGTTTTTAAATAATTTATTAACGAAAATTAAGTAAAACAAAAGGCAAATTTGAAAACTATTTTTTAGTAAAAGAAAACTTAAAGAATTTAATTTGAAAACTATTTAATACCTTTTTTAAACTTTTTTATTATTTTAAATATAAAATAATAAATTTGAAAATTTTATTAAATTTTACTTTTAAAGTGTTGTTTGCAAATTTATAACTGCCAAATGAAAAATCGATATTTTACTAGAAAGTAACTTTCGTTTTTCATGAATTAACGTAAACTATTAAATAGTTTTTCAAATTTGTTTTTTTTTTTGGTTCAATAATTTATTTAAAAACTTTTTTCTAACTAAAAGTATTTTTTAATTTATACTTAAACAAAATCCAAATAAATAAACTATAAAACTTTTTGTCAATTTATCAAAAAAAAGTATTGTCAAATACACGAAAACAAACATTATTAATACCTAAAATATATTTTAACGATATAAAACCAAACATTTTGTTTAATTATAATTTGATGAAACGAGAATATATTAAAACTTAAAACTTTAAAATTGCATTCAACGTATTAAAAAAATTAAAAATTATATTGTTATAATATTTTTCTTCAACAGTTTACTTTTTCGTAATAATTGTACATAAATCAATTCGGTAGAAAAAAATTACTTTTTTAAATAAATAAATGGAAAAACCTTTATTAAGATTTTATTTACCAAAAGTAAAATAATAATATTTAAAATCTGCACAAAATTTTAAAATACTTTTAAAACCAAAAGCGTCTAGATATAAACTGATGTATGTGATTCTGTTAACAAATTTTGCGAGTAAGTGCAGACGTTTAAAAGTTTAACAGAAAAATAAAGCGTTTTGTTAAATATTAAAAATATTAATAAAAACAAAAAAAAAAAGTTTTAAAAGAGCTGCTGTAAACCATAGATCTCATAATGAAAAGAAAATGTTACATTTTCATCTGCAATCTTTTTTTTTTTTTAATATATTCTTTGTTTTTCAATTCGTAAAAAACTCTTCTTTATTTAAATATTAGATGTACAAATTTGCTTCCGTCGTTTTAAGATTTTTCGCAATCAAAATTGTTTATATTTTTAACAGTTTTTTTTTTTTTGCATTAAATTATGTTTTGTACTAAATATGCAGTAATCGAAAAAACAGACACTTGTATGCGGTTTTTGTTTCACAAGCGAGCGACTAGTCTAAACAAAATCTATGAAAAGCACTCAAAGAAGTTACAGTTCGGAAAATGTCTTTTTTTCGCATCAAAACCTTTTCTGGTACACTGTAAACTAAACCTGCTATATTTTATTCGAAAGTGTAATATTCCGACTTTATTGACTATTAGGGTAGTCATCTTTCAATTTTTTTTAACTCTTTTGCAGTAAAACATTTTTCATTTTGATAAAAAAAAAACTCAATATGTGGAAAGCAGAATATCAAAATCTTTGATTTCGAATACTTTCGAATGTTCTTATTCCAAGTGGAATATATAAGAGCAGGATCTTGTGTGCGGAATCGTCTTCAATGTTTCAGCTAACAAAAAAAAGAACATTTTTCATTAAACCGTTTTTTTAAAGCATCATCGAAAAGTTCATTAACACATTTGAATTTAATATAGAGTTGAAAGGTGAGTCCAAAACACATTTGCTCTGAAAGAGAAAAATAAATGAATGAAATATATTTATCTAAAGCGTTCAATGTTCTTAATCGCTAACCTGTCTTGAATGAACAAGGGCGTCTATAACTATACGATTCGTGGTTCATTCTCATTAATTGTTTTCTTTAATAAAGATCTCAATTAATCGTATTGCTTTTACATTACCTTTCGTCTAGAATACCACCTCCGTTTTCTTAGTTTTAGAAAAATTTTAAACTAAAATTTAAAGGGAATATATTATATATTTGTAATGCGACTAAAGCTTTGTATTAGACTGTGATAATGATACCCAATTTATTGCTTGGCATTTATGGCCTATTTATTTCAAATGGCAGTCAGTTATTGCTTAAGCCATTAAAAAAAAAAAATAATAAAATAAAAACTGCGAAAACAAATTCGTACACCTGATATATTAATAAACAAACTTATTTATTAAATCATCAATTAATAAATTTAATTGTTGAACTACTATTCCAGCCTTATTTAAGGCCTATATTTTTCTTAAAAACTCTTCGAAAATTTTAATATGTTCGAATTTTGTTAGCAGCTAGCTTACTTGCAAGGTTTGTTAGTTGGTTATCAATAAATAAAAATTAAGCAAAACAATTGCAATTTAATTTAAGGATTTTGTTTTTCTTATTTACACATATCTTACCCACCTTTTTCTCACCTCAATCTGACCTCTTTCCTTAAATGTATGTTTTCTTTACTATTTTTTTTTTTAATTTTTGAAGGGGTATTTTTCTATATTTTAATTTGCTTTTTTGTTATATATTTATTTTTTATTTTTATAAATTAAGTTTATAATAAATTTTCTCATATACATATAAAAACGAAAAGAACAAAAAACTTGAATGTGTTTTATTTTCTTCTATTGGATTAATTTTTATTTTTGTAAACCAAGGAATAATTTTTAAGTTTAATTTTCATTTTTTTTTTCTTTTCTTAATGACCCCCATTGAAACACTGTTTTTCGAAACTTAATTAAATAAAATAAGTTTAAAAAAAGAAGCAAATTATGATGCAATAATCTTTGTTCAAAAAATATATTGTTGGCATGAGCTCTGAACAAAAAAACAAGTCTTGTACATGATTATAATGATCTATATTTGAAAAGCAAATTTTTATTATATTTTTAAAGAACCACCATCTCTTCTTTAAAATAAAATTTTAAAAAGTTATTTTATATTTTCAGTTTTTTGAATTATTAAAATGAACAAAAAAAAAAGTTTTGTAAAATTTGGAAAATGATAAAATTGAATGTGAAAATAAAACAACCAAGAGGAATTTATTTAAAAATTCCTTATGAAAAGAATATATTAATGTTGTGTGAAACTGCTTGGTTCTTTCTTTTACTTAAAATAAAACAAATTTGAAATAGGTAAGTTAACACATTTTAGAGGCCTGGGGGCTTATTCTGAATTGCGATGCGAATGTCAATGCGATGCGAAAATACATAAATGCGAACAATTGCTATTCTGTATTGCGATATTCGCAAAGTTCTATTTTAATCGCATTTCAAATGCGAAAAGGTGGTAAATCGGTATTCTAAATTGCGAAAACAAATGTCAAATTCGCAAAATTTATTCGACAACAAAGTAGCATTCGCAAAGTACGAACATCTAATTGAAAAACAATATTTTATTTATGTATTGATTATATATTTATTATTTAATTCAGGGAAGTAAGCAATAAGACCAACAAACCGCGTCAACTTTAAATAAAGATAGAATTAATGTACATATAAGCACAGCCATTTGGCAAGAGGCCATTTAAAAACACCAAATGCGCGTCAGTCTGCAAATACTTTGTGGCAAACGTTAACTGAAGAACTAAATATTAATATTAAATGAAGTATGAAACATATAAACCAGTTTAAAAATATTTGTCTTAAATTTTAATAGGTTTGGACCTATTAAATAAATTTTAGAAACAATTTTCACAGCGAAGCACAAAAAATTTATTTATTTTTAATTTGATGTTTGTTGATACTGATGTTTATTTGAGCAGCGTTGCCACGATTTAAAATAAATTGCGAATGCTATTGCGAAAGTCTAACAGAATACCAATTTTCTTTCGCATCGCATTTCATTTGCGCATCGCATTGATTTTCACATCGCAATTCAGAATAAGCCCCCTGGGTGGGAAACGTTATCTAAAAAACGTTGCTAAATTTTTTTTCCTTGATATATTATAAATTAACAAAATTATGCAAAAAGTTGGCTCATTTGTGAGCGATCAAGAGGTTACTCTTCAAACGAATCTGAATTTTGTTGGTCGAGCATACACGCCGTCTTTCTTTCTCTCTCTTGGACTATACCTGAGTGAAAGTTGGAAATTTACGAATGTCGCACAAATATCTGCTGCTCCAAGATAAGTACGCAAAAGTTTACATATATAAAATATGGTTTTATTATTCTACATTAAATTATTATTAGATTAAGGATTTGGAAGCTCTAAAATTCGTATTAGTTTTAAACCCAGTTTTTTCAAAAGACTAATCATATTTATGAATTAGAAAATATTTTAATGATGGTAAAAAATACTTTTTCTTGCTTTTCAAGATATTTTTAAAAAATTGAAAGTGGTAAAATTATTTGGTTTATTCATAATTTTATTTACTCATAATAATTATAATTTAATAATAATATTATGTTGTTATTAATTTTTGTTTAATCACCCTTATTCCAGTTGTTGACGTCGTCGTCGTTTTAGTATCCATATCACTTCGTATCAATGTCGGCGTCAATTCAATAAAAATTTTGCATTCCACATTTTTATGACGACGTCGACGGTTTATCGATTTTTATGATATGAAAATCACATCCCCAAGTTTTTTGTTAAATTTTATTTGTGTTCGATACTTTTATGGTAAATTGTTTTTTATAAGTAAAGAAAATTTTCTTTTAATTGATGATGAAAGCTCGAAAAAACAAAAACTTGTGTTGGAAAGAAAACTTCTTAGGCAGAATTACAATATTTTTAATTTGCCGTATCGCAAGTATGTACATATGTTTTGCCATTTCCTGGCTGTGCTTTCAACGACAAATTCGACTTCAGCAAGTTCCATGTCATTAGAATCGTTTTCCATGTCAACCATGGAACTGCTCGTTCAGGATTCAAATGCTTCTGGAAGTTGAGAAGGTTTGCCACAGCTTCTTCCAGCGGACTGAGTGAAAATTGTTTAAACATTCCGCTGCCAGTGGCTTTACATTTCTCTTTATTAGCAACCATCTTTTTTTCTCTTTTATTTTTTAATTTCGCCATACCTTGAAAGTAATTTTTACAAACTTTTTTATAAATACCTATTCAATACTTTATTTTGTTACCTTTTGCCATTCATCTGCTAATCTTCTGGGCGTACCAAGAAAATTTAGAATTTTTTCAATTTCTTTACGTTTTTCTTACAAATTGCATGAAGCAGTGCCTCTGGCGAAATTTTTCAAATTGATTTGCAATTATAACCTTCACCTATTTTACATTTTAAATGTTATATTTGGTTTAAATTACTTCCAGTCGTTATTCAAAAAGGTGTCGACAAAAAACAGAGTCACGTCAATACAATATCGTCGTCACATTTGTTATAGAATACAAAAAATCTTTGAGCAGTAATCGATAAGTGTCAATAACTACAAGTAGAATAACAAATCGAATGCGTCGACACGTATCAACATTGATATGTGACGACGTCGACAACTAAAATAAGGGCGAATATTTAGGAACTTAGAAATTGATATTATGCTAGGAACACAACTGGGAATTTAGTTTCTTTGAAATTTTGTTATTTGCGGTTTTCAAATTTACTTTTATTATGTGTCTCTAATTCGATTAGCTTTGTTATTTACTTTGGTGTGCGCAATATTGCCACATTTAAATAAAAAGGTGAAGATTAAGCATTTTTTAGAAATAAGCAAAATCGATCGGGATCTGAAGAAGGTAAAACAAAATCGATCGGAATTGTTAATATGGAATACAAACCAGCCCGATCGTAATTTGTATTATTATTTATAAAATATAAAATTTATTCTAATTTATTTTATATTCTAAACTTATTAAGAAAAAAATTTTGTACAAATTCTTTTGTTAATTTTTAAAACTTGAGAAGTTTTTTGTGGCTTTTGCTTTGAGTTCCTTATAAAACAAGCCTTATCGAAAGCTTAAATAATGTCGATGAAAAAATCTGAACGGTTTTTTTTTCGTAAGGTAGTACTTAAGGACCAGGCACTCTCTTAGAGCATCTTATTACTGTTTTTGTCAATACCAGGGGCTTTCTTAGTGGTTAAATCATAAGTTCCTTTTTTTATTTCTCGAAGGTTAAGCATAAGCGGCACTGCTTCTTTTACAGATAAAAATAAATAAATATTTTGCACTCGAGGTTCGTAGAGGAGCCCTAAATACAGGTTTTATCAAATTTATGCTTGCACGCCATAGCGAAAAAGGTATGCAGTTTTCCAGATTCTAATAATGCTCTTAAGCTTCGTTATTTATTTGAGAGTATTTTTAAGTAGTGAAAATCTTTGTATTTGCCACTTCGAACTCTTCTCTTTCACTTAACAGAATAAATTTTGCTACACCTGCAAAGTCGTCGAGTTTGAGTTGCCTGTTGACAGCAGAGAGTGCTTAAGTATTTGTTGTCTTCCATGGGTTACAAATCAGGGTGAATGGTCTGAATCTTAAAATATACCCTTTCAAATAGCCAAGAGCTTATTCTTAATTGCGATGCGCAAATGACATGCGATGCGAAAAATTGGTATTCTGTTAGACTTTCGCAATATCTTCGCTTTTTATTTCAAATCGTGGCAACGCTGCTCAAATAAACATTAGTATCAACAAACGTCAATAAAGATAAAAAAATTTTTTGTGTTTGGCTGTGAAAATTGTTTATAAAATTTATTTAATAGGCCCAAACCTATTAAAATTTAAGTCAAATATTTTAGAACTGGTTTATATGTTTCAGGTCTAGTAGGTGGTCCATTAATATTTAGTTCTTCAGTTAACGTTTGCCACAAAGTATTTGCAGACTGACGTGCATTTTGGTGTTTTCAAAAGGCCTCTTGCCAAATGCCTGTGCTTATTCATAAATTCTATCTTTATTTAAAGTTGACGCGGTTTGTTGCTTGCTTCCCTGAATTAAATAATAAATATATGATGAATACATAATTAAAATATTGTTTTTCAATTAGATGTTTGTACTTTGCGAATGCTATTTTGTTATCAAATAAATTTTGCGAATTTGAAATTTGTTTTCGCAATTTAGAATACCGATTTACCACCTTTTCGCATTTGAAATGCGATTAAAATAGAACTTTGCGAATATCGCAATATAGAATAGCAATTGTTCGCATTTATGTATTTTTGCATCGCAATTCAGAATAAGCCTCCAAGACAATAACATTCGAAATTTCTTGTTGATCGGCAGGCCAATAAGTTGGTTCTCCGCTTTAGATCGGATCAAAACCATTTCACAAAAAACCACCTTTCGGAGTAATAAGATGTGATCCCCAGATTGTATGTTTTGTATTGTAGTCGCCAGTGCTTACTCTCAGATCTTTGCAGGTTGAAGAATCTGCACAAAATCGATCAAAAAATAGAGCTTGGTTTGAGCCCTTTTTAGGTTGTTGAGCTGCCGCATACCCTACCTTTTCGTGTCAAACTAGTCTCAGAAATCAGCATTAAATCCTCTTGCAAGTTAAATTTTATGTTAGGGTATGCCTTTCGCGTTCTAGAAACATATTTTAATGTACTTCAAGGTGTATAAAGTATCGTCTTTATTGTTGTTTTTATACCCTTAGCCACAGGTGAATTTCTACATTATGTATTTCAGACCCCATAAAATGTATTCTGAGTTCTTATGCATAGCGAAGCCGATTGAGCGATGTCCTTCCGTGAGTGTTCGGATTGAAATCAACTTTGCGAAGGCACTAAATACACCAAACGAAAAGATATAATTCCGAAAGAGTTGAAAATCGGTCCATATCTTTTGAGGCAGCGGAAATTTTTCCATATCATTTGAAATAATAAAGTAACTCCAATCAACAGAAACAAATATGTGGTGCGATAGAGAATTAAAAACAAAAAAAAAAAACATCAAGTGAAAATATTGGCGCTCGCCTATATTTTTATGGGCATCATTTAAAAGCTTTTGAAGAGATCTTTTAGGAAATACTAACATTTTTTTTAAATGCTTCGCCCATTAAGAGCCGATGTAATTTTGTAATGTTTATGGTGAAGGGTATATAAGATTCGACATAGCCGAATTTTTGAACCAATTTTGAATTTTTTTTTTTCGTTATGTGAAAGGTTGCTTACAGATTGTTCTCGTTTTAAAAACAGTTGATTAGTTCAAAATTAAAGGGGGTGTAACCATACAACATACATGTTTTTACCGTAAAGGGCAACACTTTAAAATTTTAAAAAATATATCACTATAGCTTGTAATAGCAAAAAAGTAACACAAAACTACGTTTAAAAATTAAAGGATGTCCCAATAGGTGTCATAATTTGTTTGATATACATATGTGACCAAACCTTTGAACCATTATAGTAACACATCTTAAATTTACTTAAATTGTTAGGTCCGCTATAAGAAGTATACAATTTGCATTTAGGAACTAAAGGGTGTTTCTGTAATAAGAAGTATAAAAATTTTATATTTTAAATTAAGGTGTGTTCCACTAGTTGACGTAACTTAACGTATATATGTATATGGCCAAACTATTGAACCGTTATAGAAAGACTGTTGAAATTTACATAGAACCTATATTGATAAGTCCGCTACAGCAGAAAGTATAAAAAAATTGATTTTATAAATTAACGGGAGTTCCTATTATTGCTGTAGTTAATTTATGCTATCTTGTGAACCGTTATATATAAACACTTTAGAATTCGACAGAATGACCCTTACTTTGTCTAATATAGAAGTGTAAATATTTTAAATTATAAATTAAAGGGTGTTTCAATAGTTGATGCAATTTGATGTATATGTATAGACAGGCGGTTGATATTAACGAACAACAACAGCAAGTATAACATTTGAATTTGGAAATAAAGGGTTCCCCCAAAATTTGTGTAATTTTATGTATATGGCCAACTTTTGAATGGAAGGAAGGTTGACAAAAAAAATGGTAAAAAATATAAAATTTCGATTTAAAAACTAAAGTTAATGTTATTTGATGTATACTGCCAAACTGTTGGACAGCTTTAGACAGACGGTTGAAATTTACAAGAAGCTGTAGTGCTAAGCCCACTATAACAACAAGCATACCATTTTGATTAGAAATTAAAAGGTGTCCCAATATTTACTATAATTTAATTTTACCAAACAGGAATAAAAACGAAAGTTGATGGGAAAACGACGCTTTTTTTTAGCAGGAAAAATTAATGGTAGGAAGGAATTTCTTATGCCGATTTATATGTACATGTGGTTATATGGTGATGGGTATATAAGATTCGGTATAGCCAAATATAGCACTCTTACTTGTAATACCCTTTACCAAAAAAAAGTGGAATAAGGTTATAATTAGGTTTGTCATTCGGTTTGTAATTTCTACAATATCCATTTTTAATCCCATAAAGTATATATATTCTGACTTCTTACGCATAGCGAAGTCGATTAAGCGATGTCCGTCTGTCCTTCCGTGTTAGTGTTGAAATCAAGTTTGTCGAGGCAGTAGGTCAGAAGAGAAAAATTTAATACGCCATCAGGCATAATATCGAAAAAGGTGCTATTTGAAATCAGCATGATCTGATTTTTTCATATCATTTGGAGCAATGAAGTGTGTAACTCCAATAAAAAAGATAAATATATGGGGCGATAGAGAATAGAAAAATAAGAAAAAAAAAACATCAAGTGAAAAAATTGGCGCAGGTCCATATTTTCCGAGTTACGGTGCTCTTAAATTTTCAATTTTTTTAAAATATCAATATGGGTATCATTTTAAAGCTTTTGAAGTGATCTTTAAGAAAATACTAAAATTTTTAAATATTCTTAACCCATTAAGAGCCGATGTCATTTTTATGTCAAATTGTTTATATGCAGTACCAATTTGTTTTTTATTTTTTAATTCTCTGTCACCACAATATTTGCTTTTTTGATTGGAGTTACTTTACTGAACTAGATTTACATAGATGGTGAAGGGTATACAAGATTCGGCATAGCCGAATATAGACTTTTACTTGTTTTTTATTTCAAACTGATTTTTTATGAGGGATTTTGGTAGCAATGGAAAGTGTGTAACCTTCGTTATTAAAATCAAATTGATATGTTACGAAAAACGATTATCAGAGACGTTTTTGCCTCAAACAATGACACATATACTTTTTGGGTGATATAACTTTATTTTGCATCTGTACCAAAAGTAGCGAAAATTTGGTTAAATATAAAAAATGAAACCAAAGGGCATCACTGGTGTAGACATCAAATTATAAAAACGAAACATTTTTATATCAATATACTTTTTGGTTTTGGTGAGCTTATCACAAAATTTAAAAAAAGCTGATCAATACAACTACGGGGGATTTTTTTTTTTTTTAATTTACTAAATTATTAGATGCCTCTTTACAGCAACATATATATGTCTTACACAATAATTAACATTATACAGGCATCGTACCTTAAACTCTCACATCATTTCTATGGCGGATAATTCTGCTTAGAGAATTCTACAATCAACCAGGAGTGTAAAAGCCATCTCTGTGTAAAATTCGTCTTCGACTCTTCCTCCTCTTTGAATCGCCCGTGTTTAAAGAGAGAAATCTCAGTCCAAGATGTTAAGAATCCCTATTTATCACGAAGCTGAATTTCTTAAAGAAAAAGGTTCTTAGAGAGCAGTTTTTAATAAGATCTATGATTTTTTTAGATATTGATCTAATGACTCCTACAACCTATTGCATTTTGTTCGTCTAATATCCCTCTTTCAGAACATGTAAGCTTTATGTAGAAATATTATTAAGTTTCCAAGTAAAAGCCAGTCGCATGCCATTTTCATTCCATTTTAAGCAAAACGCCGATATCTCTGGAACCACTGTATGGATTCTCTTACAACCTACTGCAATTCGCTCGTCTAATATCCCTCTTTCAAAATGTGGAAGCTTTATTTAGAAATATTTTTAAGTTTGCAAGCAAGAGTAAGTCGCATGCCACTTTCATGCAATTTTTACCGAAATCAGTTTCATATTAACTTTTCAACACAACCGCAGATATGTCTGGAACCACTGCTTAGATCTTTCTACAACCTACTGCATTTTGTTCGTCTAATATCCCTCTTTCAAAATGTGTAAGCTTTATTTAGAAATATTTTTAAGTTTCCAAGTAAGAGTAAGTCGCATGCCACTTCAATGCCTTTTTTAACCGACATCAAAAAAGAAGGAGGTTAAAAAATTCGGCTGAATGTTGCTTTTTTATATTTGTGCCTCCAGAACTCAGTCATTTCTGATCCGATTTTGAAAATTTTTGGTAATATTATAAATTATGTTTACAGATTGGTCCCGTTTTAAAAACAGTTCATAATCTTAAAAATTAAAGGGTGTCCCCATACAACATACATATTTTTTACTTGTATTATGAATTGTAAAGGGCATTTCTGTAAAATTTAAAATGACTGCGCATTACTATAGCTCCCAAAAACAAAAAAATTATACAAAAATAAATCTAAAAATTAAATGGTGCCCCATAATTGATGTAAATTTACTTATATGGGCCTATCTTTTGAACCGTTATAGACAAGCGCTTGCAAATTGGACAGAATGTCGATTGCTATGGCCGTTATAGCAACAAGTATTAATATTACAAATTATAAATTAAAGGGTTCGCCAATAGTTCATTAAATTTGATGTTTATGGCCATAATTTTAAACAGTTG
The DNA here is from genome assembly GCA_916610165.2 of Gymnosoma rotundatum. Taxonomy (NCBI): domain Eukaryota; kingdom Metazoa; phylum Arthropoda; class Insecta; order Diptera; family Tachinidae; genus Gymnosoma; species Gymnosoma rotundatum. Next base: position 122,217,697 of record OU744336.1, on the reverse strand, counting down.
TAGACAGACGCTTGAAATTAACAACGAACCTGTATTGCTAAGTCCGCTATAACAACAAGTATACAATTTGGATTTGAAAGTTAAAGGGTGTCCCAATAATTGATGTATGTGACCAAACTTTTGAACCGTTATAGAAAGAACGCTGAAACTTAAAAGGGACCTGTATTGCTAAGACCGCTATATCAACGAGTTAATAATTTGAAATTAAGAAATTAAAGGGTGTCCCATAATTGATGTAGATTTACTTATATGGGCCCATCTCTTGAACTGTTATGTACAAATGCTTGCAAATTCGACAGAATGTTGAATGCTATGGCCGCTATAGTAACAAATATTAAAAATTATAAATTAAAGGGTGCGCCAATAGTTCCTTTAATTTGATGTATATGGCCATAATTCTAAACAGTTGTAGACAGACGAATAAAATTTACAAAGAACCTGTATTACTAACTCCGCTACAACAACAAGTATAAAATTTGGATTTGGAAATAATCGTGTGTCCCAATAGTTGATGTAATTTGGTGTATGTGGCCGACCTTTCGAACACTTATAGACATACAACTAAAATTTACAAGGGACCTGTTTTGCTAAGTCCGCTATAACAAGAAGCTTAGAATTTGTATTTAGAAATTAAAGGGTGTTCCAAAAATTAATGTAGTTTGTTCTGTATGGCCGTATTTTTTGACCCGTTATATACAAACACCTGAATTTTAGACAGAATGTCCACTACTTTGTGTCGTATAATAAGAATTATAAAAAGTTTAATTTATAAATTAAAGGGTTTTACAATATTTGATATAATCTTATGTATATTTCCAAACCGTTGAACCGTTATAGACAGAACCTGATTGCTAAGTCTACTACAACAGCAAGTATATAATTTGAATTTTAAAAATAAAGGGTGACCCAATAGTTGCTGTAATTTGATGTATATTGCCAAACTATTGAACACTTGAACAAGAATAAAGCTTGGAGATATAAGGGTGTCCTAATAGTTAATGTACTCTTGAACTGGTATAGGCAGACAGATGAAATCTGTTTTGAAGTCGGTTTTTTTTTGCAAAAATTATGATCATTTTTTTATTTGGCGAAATTATGGCAATACTGTCACAAATATATTTTTCTACATGAAATTCTACCATTGTTTAATGTTAGTTATTTTTTTTACATTTTTCGTTTTATTATTGTTGTTCATCGATGATTGAAAACCTGCATTCTTCATAATTCTGCATTTTTCTTAACCCTTTGACACGGAAATTAACTTCGGCCGTTGAAAAATTCTATATATGGTTTTTTTAGCTTAAAAAGACTTCAAAGAACGTACGTAAAATTTTATTTTTAAATTGGGTTTTAAAGATGTCCATTTTAATGTAAAATCTGCTTCAATCTAAAAACTTTCTTGGATATACGTGTCATTGGCTTAAAGACAATTTCGAACCCAAATCGGCAGCATGTGAAAATGAATTCAATGTTAATTTTTTGTAGACATTCGATAAATGCTACAACTTGTGGGAGAAGTGCAAGTGGCCAAAGTCTTTGAAAATAATTGATCATTTTTGCTTTTGCCCGTTGTTACACGTTGGAACTCATTGCAGGCCCTGGACTTTCTCCAAGGAGAAAGCAACATTAATTATGGTATTTTTACATTTTGCTTCTTTAAAATATAAATTTATATTAATAATATTAGAGGATTCATAATACCAACTCTTATGACACTAAGCAATAGGCTACATAACCCAAGCAGTCCCAGGAGCTGCAACAATTATCTTGCATCAAAATAAAATAGTGTTGCAGAAATTAAGTCCAGAATTGCCGGAATTAATTGTCGAGAGTATAACCAGCAGAGTTTTAGAAACACTTTACAGTTTTTACGCGAAAAATTGAAAAACATTTAATTTTGAAACGAAAATTAATAATGTATATATTATGCCCGATTTTTTTGATTTTACTAACGATTTATTTGGCTTTTTACTTTAAAGATTTGACTTTGCAAATGATGAAATTGAAGTAAGCCCTTCTCCACAAGAACAGATTAAAGTTGACCAACGAACCGCAATAAAACATCAGTTCTTTCGTTATTTAAATGATAATGCCGGTGCTGACGAGATTTGGCAAAAACATGATATACTAAGGAATGCATTTTTTAAGACGATTTTAACGTCTTCAGCTCCAGTTGAACGACTGTTTTTTTTTTTTTGCAGGGATCGTTAATAGTCCAAGGCGGCAATCATTGTCTGATTTTTTTTTTTTTAAATTAGTTGTAATTAAGGCCAATTTAAATATATGTAAATTATAAAACTTTATCTTTGGGAATTGAATGTGATCTGAATGTATTTTTTTCTTGTTATTCAGGTATGTGATGAAAAACAATTTAGACATAAAAACGATTTGAAAACGCTAAAAGGTGTGATGCATTTGGCAACATCGTTTTGTCTTATTGATTTCAAATTCAATTTTGTTTTAATTAAAAAGCAACAGTTTTGATATTTGATGAAAAATAATAAAATCAGTTTGAAATTGTTTTTAAATGGTTTGATATTTGATGAAAAATAATAAAATCAGTTTGAAATTGTTTTTAAATGGGGATTGTGGCAATAGTCCGTTTTTTTTTCAAACTTATAAAATCTAAGGTATTTTTTTTGCTTATATCTGGAACGAAAGATGACGATGCAGTATTAAAAACATTTAATAAATTATAAATTTTTGAACGTATTTAAGGAGAATGCACTAAAACTCAAAGCAAGAAGACGCATTAATAGAATTCAAGTCATTTGGATTTGGCCAGGGGTTCACATGAAATGATAAAATAGATGTGGAGAATATGTGGAAAGATTTTGTTAAGGAACTAAATAGTTTAGGTCCGCCAATACATGATTTAATTGGATGGAAAAAGGTAACTTAAATATATATTTTTTTATAAATATGTATAAATAAACTAAATTTAATGCGTTGAAGATATGGACATGTTGGAAAGCAGCTGTAAAAAATAAAATTTCAATAAACAAGAAAGAAGTTGTGGCAACAGGTGGTGGTCCGTATAACCAAATTTATAAATCAAAAAAGGAGGAAACAGTGAGGCCAATGTGGCTTGTATGCATTTGTTGAAGGAATTGCAAATGCAAAATCTGCAGGAGGTGATAGCGAAGAAAGTGCTCAACAAACTTGTACAAGACCGACTCCTATTGAAAAAGAAGCAGAGAAGAATCCTAAGGTATAGATGGAAATCCTGGTACGTCTAAACGGTATAAACCGAAGTTTAAAAACACGTCAGATAAAATAAAAGATCAATTGAAGCAGTATATTAAAAATGATATGAAGAGAGGGGAAGAATTCTCCGAATCACTAAAAAAGATTTCCGAAATTTTAGAGAACAAATGAATTAAATTTAATAGGAAGCAACGTAAGACGTGTCTACAAATCCGTAGAAAGTTTGTCCACGAACCTCATCACGGAGTTTACGCGTCACCGCATACAAATGGAAAACGCAGCTATAGAGAAAAACAAACTCAAAAAATTACAAGTTGAAATTAGACAAAAGTAATTAGAACTAGAGCAATTAAAAGACATGTTTTAAAACTGGTTATACAAATAAAAAATTGTAAATTTATTTTATTTTACCTTTTTTACATTACTATAAATGAATTAATTTTTTGTTAGTATTATGCCATTAATAAAAGTGAATTGATTTGTTTTTAAAATTTTGTTTGATATTTTTATTATATATAGATAAACTGTTCGCAATATTATTTCTTACTACAACCATATTTGCTTGAATAGCTTCATAGCCCTGTTCTTAATTTTCCTCATGTGCTGCGGTGTTATCATCATCTATTTCTTGTACAATTTCAGCCATATTTGTAAGTTTTAGGAAGATACACAGATTATGTAAGGCACAACAAATATTAATAATTTGAACAACCTTTGATGGTGAATACCAAAGAGTGCGAGACAAGCATCTAAACCTACTCTTTAATATTCCAATGGTCCTTTCCATAACATTTCTTGCTGAGGCATGTTTTCTGTTAAAAGTTTGCTTGTTAATTGTATTTGGAGACCTGTAAGGGGTCATTTCAAATGCTTCGAGGGCATATACGGAATCAGCTAATAACCACGATCCAATTTCGCCATTTTCACATCTGGATTCAAAGTAGTTTCGAGCCTTGCTCATATTCCATACAAATGAATCGTGGCTTGATCCAGGCCTTGTGGCATCGACACTCTTAATATTTGTTTTATAATCACATATCTAAATATAAAAATCTTAATCGAAATGGCATACACTTAATAAAATCAAATACTTTCAATCATGGCATTAATGCTGTAATAGCCCTTTCTATTAAAGTAAAGGTATTCCTCATTGGTTGGTCTTTTAATTGGAATATGTGTTTCGTCTATACATCTAACAATACCTGGTATACCATGCTTTTCATAAACAAACATTTTTAGTTTTCTTTCTAAGCAAGGTAGGAGTGTTGTCAGTAGTTTTGAAACTGTTGTTCGATGCATTGAAATATGCGCATCATTTCCAACAGATCTCTAGAAGGAGCCTTCAGCAAAAAATCTTAAAACAGCCGCCAATTGTAGTCCAACTGGTATTGATGTCTTCACATAGTTCTGCCCAATTAAATTCAAAATCATCATAAAGCCGGTAGCATTGAATAAATCTGTATAAAAATAGTATAAGAAAATATGTATTTAAAAAAACAAAAACTTTACTTACATATCTTCAGAAAGATCCAAAGGGCTCGATTTATCCTGCAGTTGTTTTCTTCGTATGTTTTTGATTATGTGTTCTTCATTCATTTTAACTAAAGCTGCTGCTACAACAAACGCCATTTATATTGTTTTTATTTTAAACACTTTTAATAAAAATATTTATAAAATGTAAATTTTTATATATTTTTCAATTTATCGTAAACAAATGCAGAGTTGTATTTCTTAGGTATTGTTGTAGCATTAAAAAGAATGGATTGAAACAAAACTTGGAAAATGAAACCAATCAAAATTCATCACATCTATATCGTTTTCAGAATTGATTTGCTTTTTCAAAACGATAGTTTTTCATCACATACCTGATTATTTTTTTACGTATTTTTACCTTTTTTGTTGATTCAGGAAGAACTAAAATTGTTATTTGTTTGTTTTGTTTTTTGTTTTATTTCTTCAGAACTTGTAAATGCAAATTTTTTTTAAATAAAATATGTACAATTTAACATGTGTAAATTCAAAAGTTTTAAAAAATAATCAAAAATAATTTTAAAAAATAAATTATTTTTTTGATTACTTTTAATTATTTTTGATTATTTTCTTGTAGTCTTAAATAATGTTGATTTGGATTATTTTTAATCATAATCAATTAACAATCAGGAATTGTTTAAAAGAGAATTATGTACTCAATTCCATTGCTTTTAAAATATAATCTAATTGATTACTAATCGTAATCTAAATTTAAAAACTATGGTACAAACTTTAAAACCTCCTTAATTGAATATATTTTAAAAATTTAATTTTATCGACACATTGTTTTTTTTTTAATAATAAAAATTATAATTCACTATTAGTAATTTGGAACTTCCAACTCCTACTTGCTCGCAAATAAGATAAGTTGTCTCTAATTAGTTATTAATTTGAATAAATAATCAATGATTGTTAAGCAGAAAAACTATGTTTTAAATTATTTTAAATGTCTCTTGATACGAGTACAAATAAAATTTCCGATTGGAAAAACCGCAAGGACACTAAATAAAATTTTTTTGAAAACAACACACTCGTTATTGAAGGTCGAGTTTTATGTGATATTTTTTTTTTTACAAAACACTTATTTGAATATGGGTGAGAGTATTATAAATAAAATAAATAAACGTATTTGTTTTGTTTATTGATTTTTGCTAGAAGTAATTGGTGTTATTGTTGTTTTAAATTTCGTTCATATTGTGATTTTATGTAGGTCATCAAGTTTGTATTAAAGTTGCGCGAAACCACTATGCGTCATGATCCCAATTGGAATTTAATAACTTTTTAATTGCAAAAACTTAAAAGAGTTTCATTCAAGAAGATAAAAATAAACTCAACACAATAGTTTAATTGTGAATAGAACTACAATTAGTATTTTTCAGTCGAGAGGCTCTCAGTATTAGGTGACAGCTTTGCTTAATGAAAATTATACAAAATAACTGAATTCAGTCGTACAAAATCGCGATTTGTGTCTAAAAAGACTACCTTAGTTAATTGAACAATGTTGATAGCGTATTGCCACGATTAATCGAAAAGTGAGTAATAATTAACAATTTGTTGCAATTAACGATTTAATTTTTAGAAAATTTGATTATACGAGATATAGATCTATTGATTTCATTCTGCTTGAATTATTCCTAATATAGTTAAGTGTGAACGTCGTATAAAATAAATATAAATTATTCCGACGGTTTTTTTTTGCATTAGATTAATTGCATACATCAGCCAAGTTTCAAAAACTTTATATTAAGACTTTTCGAAGCAACGATTACTCACTCAACTTAAAGGAGAAAAATATGACGCACTAGCTTATTGTTCCCGGCGTGACCTAGGTGGAATTTAAGGGCCTTACAGGCACTGTAAAATATATAATAGCTTTGTTTGTTTGTAATCGGAAGAATCCGAAGAGGCATCACCTATCAGATCGAATTTATCAATTCTGTTACCAATTTGATTAGATTTTCACGTTCAAAAATAGTATGACTCTTTCTTTTAATTTTTTTTGTGAAATTATTAGTTGAATTTTTAATTATATTTTGTTCTGTAATTAAATCTGTTTTGTTTTCTTTATCAAATGTTGTTTACCTTGGTATTTGTTTTACTCGGTTCTTTGCTTTTAACCCATTTTAAAGGAGTTTTATTCTGCAACTCCGCATACCTTATTATATTGTTACGTTTTTACCTTTTTAGAACAAACGTACGGATTCTTTTGATTGCAAATACTACTGTGGCTTATTAAAAATTCTGTATTTAAACTTTGTGACTTTCTCTCGCTGTACTTCTTGATCCTACCGGTCTTGCGCGATAAGTAGCCAGAAGCAAATATTTGTATTACGTAGCTCCAAGCATGAAGTATTCATATAAAGTAGCCAGAAAGTATGTTTATTCTCAACACATAGTAGCCAGAAGTAATGTTTTCGTTTTTGGCTACTTTTTAAATTGCAGCAAAAAATGGAGTAGAATATTTTTGATATTTTCTATGCCTACCAATACTTTGGCTGAAGTAGCAAAGAGGCTACTTCTACTTGTCGCTTTAGTTTTTGAAAAGTAGCTATAGCTTAAAAATTTTAATGCTTCGAAATAATGCAGCATCTACCGCTGTATGTTCTGGTGTGCTCTTTAAATGTGAATGTAGTAGTAAAAGCAGATGGATATTGGCTACTATTTTTTTTAACAAATTTGTATCTTAAAAAGTATACTTTTTTGTCGCTACGGTTACTTTAAGTGTAGCCGTATACACGCTGGTAAAAAGTAAAGCATCGCCGATAATCATATATCGGCAACCACAAAGTATCGCCGATATATTGGTAACTTGTTCATCTAAATTTATTGTTTTGACACAAAGTTATTAAAGCCACAGCTGGGTCTTACTCATTTATTTTACTAACTTCAAAGCTTATAATGAAAACCAGTTAAATGTGTAGTAATCAATATAAGAATTCTACTGTATTTTTATCTTCCGTGTGATTGTTTTACAAAATTACCCAATTTTAAGTCAAATAATATGTTGTCTGAAAATCACTTATCAGTTAAAAGTTCCCTCGCCTGATACATATGTTTATATTATATTTTGACAGCGGATAAAATAAAATTGACTGTTCTCAACAATATATTAGGTCAGTAACTAACTATTCAGTAACTAAAAATTGTTATTAATTGTTACTAGAACGTGTTCAAGTACTCGAAAAACTTGCAAGTAGAGAATGAAAATAGAACGTAAAAATGTGAGAGAGAAAAAATTAGTTGCAAGATTTGGCTAGTAAAATTTTTACTAGCAAGAATTAGTCAACCAGCTGTTATTTACTTTTGTTTACAAAAGCATTTCATCAAAAAATGTCTAAAAAAACAAAATTTTTGAAAGATTAAAGAAAATGAAAGCTTTTGCGCTGGACTGTCATCCCTAAAGAAGAGCGTCAACTTTGTGTCTTTTATACTGATATTATTTTATAAAATTCGCTATATAAGGATTAAGAAGAGATAACAAAACAAATTAACAAGCAGCCAACTTCACTTTTTAACGAACTGCCAAAATTGGATTTTTCAATTGCTAAGTTTGGACGCTAATATGGTTTGCTTCATACATTTTGTATGTACATGAGAATTTTTGACAGATAGATTTTGCGATTTGGCTGTAAAATTTTTATGTACAATAAAAAATAAGTTATACACAAGTAGGTAAGAAGCTTAGATTATTTTTAATGTAAATATTTTTCCATCTAAACACAACAACAATGTTTATTAGAATTAACTGGTTCCTTACTGCCATAATCATAAAAAATTAAATAACTTTAAAATGTGTTTTATGACAATTTTTTTATACAAATTTGTCCTACAATATATTTCAAATCTATTTAAAATTTTTAAAAATACGGCAGTTAGAGTATAATTTTCAATACTTTCTTTTGGTTAACATTAGTTTGCTGGGTTATAATGGTCTATTGTTTTATATATTTTTCCCTCTAGTACATTTACTTTAAAAATGGTACTAATTAATGGTACAGTTACGTACAGTTTTTAAGTCCTACATATAATACCCAAAGCCCAAACAAATTATTTTGCTAATATTTGCTAGTAAAGCGTTCATAAGTTATTTACATTTGGGAGAATAATTTTGTAAATTTCTGTTTTACTCTCTTGTTGTTAGTTTTTGCTAGTAAAGTTACTGAACAGACCTATTCTAGAAGAACTTTATTTTAATTGACGATATACGATAACATTTACGACACATGTTTGTAACACTCTGATTAGTTTATGTTTCTTATAAAAAAATGTCGTCCTCTCTGCAATTAATAGATTAATTAAAAATAATTCAATTATTTATATGATTCGTTAAACGATTAAGACATTTTTTGGCATCTCTAGCGTAGGGTTAGTGTAGCGTTTTCAGCGTTGTCAACTTTTAAATTTCAAAACGCACCAAAGTGGAGAAAAAAACGCACCATTTAAGAGAAAACGCACCAAGTTTTAGAATTTCTTTTTTTTTAAATCTTTAATGATTTAGTTTTTCAAATAAAGTGTAATTTTTTTGTATTAAAAATATGACAATAAAGCAGTCTTAAAGTTCAAGGTTTTTACAAACAAACAAAATTAAAAAATAAAACTTAACAAAAATAAAAAAATAAACAAATATGTTTGTGTTAATTTGTACTAGATAATACATTTTTTCATATATTGCATACACAACTTTTGAAATAAAAAACAGCGATCATTCATAAAAAAATATTTCTGTATAATTACATACATACAGTTACAGGAAATTAAGTGAACTATAGGCGCACCCTTTAGTTTATAATTTTTGGTATTAATACTTGTTACTTTATCGGCCATAGCAACCGACATTCTGTCCAATTTACAAGCGTTTGTCTATAACGGTTCAAAACATATGCCCATATAAGTAAATTTATATCAATTATGGGGGCACCCTTTAATTATTAGATTTATTTTTGTATAACTTTTTGTTATTGGGAGCCATAATAATACACAGTCATTTTATATTTTACAGAATCGTCCTTTACAGTTCATAATACACGTAAAAAATATGTATGGGGACACCCTTTAGTTTTTAAGATTATGAACTGTTTATTAAATGAGACCAATCTGTAAGCATAATCTATCATATTACCAACAATTTTCAAAATTGGTTCAGAAATGACTGAGTTCTGCAGGCACAAACATAAAAAAGCAAAATTCAGCCGAATTGTATAACCTCCTTCTTTTTTTGAAGTCGGTTAACTGATCACGACAAAACTCTGCTTTTGCTAAGCTGTTTAACATATACGACAGCAGCCTTTACTACAAAAGCAATGACCATGAAAATCTAAAAGGGATAGTATATTCCATACAGTGAAATGTTTCTTTCTTAACATAACATAAATTAATACAACAACAATACCGTTTCATTTTGTGCTTATGATTTGGTACGACTTAAACGAAATGATATTAAAACAGGTGTATTTAAGGTACAAAAATTTTTTTCTCACACTAAAAAAAAGTGGTGTTAAATTTGCTTTAGTGCCACCACAAATTAAAAAAAGCACCCAGATTTAAAAAAAATGCACCACGCACCAACACGTGAAATTTTCGCACAAAAAATTCGAAAAAGCAACGCTGACCGTTTTGTTTCTTATAAGATTTTCGTGTTTTTTGTGTTGTTCGTAAATAGTTCAGTGCAGTGCAAATAGAAGGATTGTTTTCAATTGAAAATTTCTAAACGTATATTAATAAAGTAAGTTTTTTTGAAAACGTGCCAAAACCTGAATTAAAATTGTTTCAGACACATGTATATAAAATGTTTTTCCAATTCACAACCTACTGTAAGTGTTCTAAGTCAATTTCTATGTAAATGTTTGCTACAATAGTTACAGGGTTTTTTTATGTCTACTGAATATCGTTTGATGAAAATGAACATATTTATTTAAACACATAATTCCATCTATTTGCAAATATTTTTTTTTAATTTTGTTGAAATTTTTTTATTTCTAATTTAAAGTTTTGACGTTTTTAGAAGTAAAATAGTAGTAACTACAACAGTATGTTTATAACTACTCTGGTTTTATTTGATACAATATACAAGAGGTTATGAATTGAATAATTGTTTTATACTTTAAGCACAGCTAGAGTAGATTTAGGCAGAAAAGGTAATTCAACATCCACCCTCGCGTATATTGCATTGGCATTTCTGAAAAGCCAATAAAATTTGCAACACAATTCATTGCTCCATAAAATTCCATAAATCCATAAATTGTTTTCCTTTATTTTTCTCACATTCTTTATGTCGTTATTATCTTTTATGTTAAAAAATTTTATGTCAAATAACTTCCAATGATTCTCAGCCTTTAAATGGTTGTTTATGTATAAATCTGAAGACCAATAGTTATTCGAATATGATCGTGTTGGCAATTTAATTAAAGAAAAAAATCATTTAAAATCATATTAAAATTGGAATGGCGCTACATGTGAATTCTAAATAACAGGCGATGTTGCAGACTTCTTTCGAAATTGACAATTGAGAAACCCTGCATGTTCTAACGTTGAAAGCGTTATGTTTCTCAGAATATGTATTTGGCTTTGTAGTCGCCGGATGCTGTAAGTCGGTAAGTACTGATTACCAAATATTAAGGGGTACACTGAAGAAATAATCAAGATGATAGTCGTCGATGTAGATATTTGTTAATAAAATTCACACAATAAATCGTGATTAAGTCATTCTGTTATTAGTGTTTCTGAGGCCCCACATGCCCCACCACGGCCATCCTTAATATCAACTTAAATGTAACCATTTATCTTAAATAAGTTTTTTGCGTTAAAAGTGTTTTAGCGATCGGCATAACAAAAATTTGTTAATTCCAAATACATATTTTTTGTTTTTAATTGCAGCCTGCATTAAAATTGATAAGATATTTTGCATATTTTCTGAATAATGAAGTTAGTAAACTTCTTCTTAAATATCTTAATTGCGGCTAGGCGACGAGGGTAAATTAATTCTATAGTTCCAAGTTTTTGAGTTGGAGTTATTGGCAAAAGGCGTATTTCGGAAGTTGCTTAAGCCAGCTAATCAGGAAACCTATAGCGAATTGTGCGACAAATATTTATTTTCCAAAAAGTTTTATAAAAAAATGCAACCTTAAAAATATTATTTGCATACAAAAGTACTCTTCAAAGACTTTCCACAAAAAACTTTAACAAAAAAATTGTACATTTGTAGCAATCATCTCTAATATAAAATCTTAAGGATTTAACAATAATTTCCCAAAAAAGGTATAAACAAATGAGACTTCTACTCTCGGCTATGACGAATCTTATATACCCTTCACCATATACATATGTAGATCTAGTTTAGTGATCTACGGGTGACGGAGAATGAAAAAAATAGAAAAAAACTAAGTACTAAATATATATAATTTTAGATAAAAATGTCATAGGCTCTTAATGGGTTAAGCATTTTTAAGAAATTTTAGTTTTTTCTTTAAAGATCTCTTCAAAAGCTTTAAAATGATACCAACATTGATCATTTTAAAATTTAAGACGCCCGTAACTCGAAAAATATGGGCGAGCGTTAATGTTTTCACTTATCTATCGCCCCATATAGTTGTTTTTTTAATTGAAGTTCCTAATGATATGAAAACATAGCCTACCTCAATTTTTTCATATCATTTTATATAATTTCATTTGTAAGGACAGACAGACATCCCTTTATTGAGTCATTCCCCTAAGTTTGTTATTCCGTTTTTACAATATACATTTCCAACCCCATAAAGCGATTGAGCGATGTCCGTTTGTACGTCAGTGTTTATGCTGAAATTAAGTTTTCCAAGGCACTTAATCAAGTAGAGAAAATTTCAATCCGCCAATCCATCAGACATAGTGTCGAAAGACGTGCTATTTAAAATCAGCAAGATCGGTCCGAGTCCTTCGAGGCAACGGCCCAAACACACGGGGCGATAGAGAATAAAAAATAAGAAAAAAAAAACATCAAGTGTTGGCAAGCGCCCATTTCTTCGAGTTATGAGCTTCTGAAAAGTACGATTGTGCACCATATTTTTTAAGATATCAATATGTATAGTAATTTGAAGCTTTTGAAGTGATCTTTAAGGAAATACTAAACTTTTTAAAAATGCTTAACCAATTAAGAGCCGATGACATTTTTATGCAAAATTATGTATATGTTGTACTTAATTTTTTTATTTTTTTTAATCTCCGTCAACCCAATATATGTTATTTTTTTATTGGAGTAACTTCACTAAACTAGATCTACATATGCATATGGTGAAGGGTATATAAGATTCGGTATAGCTTACTTGTTGTATGTTAAAATTTAAGGGCACTATTAATTAAAAAATTAAAAAAAAAAAACGGATTTTGTTAAAGCAAGTTGAAATATTCAGTGGAAAATTTTAATATGCACAAACATGTACAAGTTACTGAATTTAAAAATGAAAAATGCATTTATGTAAATTTATACATATTTATGAATGTATGTAGGTGTGTATATTTAAATAGAAAACACAAAAAATGCGTCACTGACGACCGTGAATGAACACGGAGAAAACAAACACAAAAGTATGTGTTGAGTGTTACCAACATAATTACTTGTAATCACAAAAACTAATTTACATTGTTGTTGCATTTATTGCATTTAAGTTAACAAGAAATTTCTACCTTAAAACAAACAGGCAATTTTTTAATGTCAGTTTTATTTGAAACTAGAAAAAATTATAACATATAATGTTGTTGATAATAATAAGCTGATAATGGTTAACCGAAAAAGAGTTAACACTGAATAAAAAAAGTTACTGAAGTTTAAAGTTAAAACACAAGAAAATGGAATGTGATGAAGTAAAACAATGAAATGCAATTTTTTCAAATTTTTTTCATGGTTTGTTATCTTTTATCGAAAAATTTTATTTTACTCTCACTTTAATTGTTGAAAAGAAAAAAGCTGAGAGTTGCTCAGTAATTATAATTTTACAGTGGAGTTTCATTTGAAAAACACAAAAAATCGTTGGCATTCAAGTGGAGGATATATTATGTGCAAGAAACAATAATTCGAGTTTCCATTCGTGTGGTCTTGATATTGTAACTGTGTATTATCTGATGAGGGAAAATTTATTTTTGTTTAAATTGTAGCTTTTTGTTTTTGTGCCTCCTTAGCCAAGAAAAGACTTGTTGCATTGACAGCTACATATGTATATCATTTTTACCAATGTGTTCATTTCCGATTATATTTGTATATCTTAAAATAATTTTTATTATCAAAAAAATTTTTTCATTAAGGAAGAAGTTTACCTTCGATTATATAAAAAGAAATATTTTCTTATTTTTCCTAACGTAAACTATTCCTGAAGTTCAAAACGAATTACTTAAAAATTGTGTAATTTTATATTAAATTCAGCTCTCTCATAAAAAAGATTCGACTTTAGAAACTCTACTTCTTCATTTACTGTTTTAAAAGAAAATTAAACTGTTCATAAAAAATAAAATAAGGAATTAATGTTTTCAAGGCTTTGCAATTATATTTGCAATTTCAATGTAATCTGGAAAAAAATATACCGGAAATCCGTTAATTTATTAAACAAAATAATATAAAAAACAAGTAAGAGTCTATATTCGGCTATGCCGAATCTTGTATATCCTTCACCATCTATGTAATTCTAGGTTAGTTAAGTAGCATTTATTTGGAGTGACAGAACCTAAAAATGACATCGGCTCCTAATGAGTTAAGCATTAAAAAAAAAATTGGTATTTTCGTAAAAATCTCTTCAAAAGCTTCAAAATGATATTCATGTTGATATTTTTTAAATATTTAAAAATTTCTGAGCCCTGTAACTCGGAAAATGCGAGCGAGTGCCAATTTTTTCACGTGATGTTTTTTCTTATTTTTTAATTCTTTATCGCCCCATATATTTATTTTTTCGGTTGAAATAACTTTATTGTTCCAGGTGACATGAAGAAATAAGAGGTAGGTCTGGTGTTTTGTCTGCTGCCTCGAAGGACATGGACCGATCATGCTGGTTTCCAATAGCGCCTCTTTAAACACTATATCTGATCGGTTGATATATTTATTTTTTTTTGTGAGAAACAGGCAGACGGACATCGCTCAATCGACTTCGCTATGTATAAAAAGTCAGAATATATACATTCTATATGGAGTTTGAAATGGATATTGTAGAAATTACACACGGAATGACAAACTTTTAACTTTTTGTGGTGAAAAATATAAAAAAAAAATTTTCCTTTCTTATTAACGAAAATATTTTTTATTTATCTTTAAATATGTTGTGCTAATAATCCCGAACAAATTATTGAAATCACTGATTTGAGAGACTAACCGAAAAACAGCCGTATACAATGGACAAAACAAAATTACCAGTGTTGATTATTGTTGTTTTTACTTAAACTTTGATTTTTGTCTTTATTGCTTGGACAAAATTTTTAGTTTATTTAAAATGTTTGTGAGAAGTCTCATGAAGAGCTGAGTAAGTGGTAACGAAATCTATCGACACGTGCTTTCACCCTCAATAAGCAAATCGGTGATTTTTAGAGATAAATAAATTTAATTTAAAATTCCCGTGACTTTATCTTAAATTAAATTCGGTAATTTTTTAAATAGCAATTAAAAAAAAATGTTAAAATTTATTTTTAAGATAATTTTTCCGGGCTTAACACTAGTTACGTTTAAAACAAATAAAGAGGTTTGTTTTATTAAAATGATTGTACGGAAAATAACAGGGTAGATTTCAATTACTACTTATTTTTAAAAGAAACTTACAAATATAAAAAGTTTAATGGAAAAATAAAGAAATATATATAATACTCGTATAGGCTTATATTTTTGCTTATTAGGAAAAAAAATTAAACAATTTTTCTTAGAACTTAAGAAATATTACTTTCTTTTAAGTAAAAAAAAAATCATATTTTTTATTATTAATTTCAGTTATTAGATTTCAAAGTATATCAATATCAAGTACATGCAGGACCTCAGCTTCGTTCTTTTACTTTTATATGTATACAAATGTCAAAATTTGTATGTTTCCTATAGCGCCACTTTCTTTGACAAAAAAAAGTCTTTATGTGTGCTGGCGAGCAAAATGTACTGTGGAAATACTGTATTGAAAATTGATTTAATAAGTAAGAAAATTTGTTATCAGTTGTAATAAAGTTTTAGTTGCTATTTTCTCATTATTTTCTTGAATTTTTTTTATAAATGTTTAAATATTTCTTTTAGTTTTCTGTGTATGTATGTTTGTTTTAAATTTTCGTTTTGTTGTATCAGAGATGGTAAAGGAAATTTTCAAAAGAAATATTTTGGTCTTAAATTGCACTTAACGTATTTTCTGTGAATTTTTGAGTAGTTCTTTTAATTTTCATTTTTAATATTTGATTTAAAATTTTTGTTAACTAGAAAGTAAACATCTTTGGATTGTAGTCAGCTGCTTTTTGGCATAATTCATTATTTTTACACAAACAAATTGACTGTTGTTCTTTTATTGTTTTATATGTTGTAGACTTGTGTGTACTTGATATACATAGATATACTTTGTTAGATTTTTTGTATAGAAAAATATATATAGAAATAACTTAAAAAAAAACAACATTCTTGTATTTCAAAAGTATGTGAACTCTTTAAAAAACATTTGTTAATTGATCTCCCACTGGATAAAAACTCTACTACCAATTTTGATATATTTCCATATACTTATGTAAAATCGTATGCTTTTACTTATTTACTAAAATTTTATTAATTTAAAATTTTTATTATTTTTTTTTAAATAATACACTGTGCAATTTTTCATTAAACTAGCATGAAATTTTTGTTTGTTTGTAAAGCAGGAGGAGTAAGCAACATGGTATTGCTCGAGTTTTGAGGGGATGTTACTTTTGCTAACGTTAACTTTTAAATAACGCATAACGCTGAAACTTAAATAGAAAATTTAGAAAAAAAATGTCCCAAAAAATTATATAGTGTAAATCTGGACAATGTTATACCAAGAAATTATATTAAATTTTTTTTTAACTTTATTTTATAGAAATTTATATCTAATGTAATATAATCCTGTCATCTGGTAACTACTGTATTTTAAAAATTTGCAGTCTATCTGTTATTATTTAACCATGTAAATAATGCAAGAAGATAAATAATGTTGGTCTTTGGTTGTCATGTGGAAAAGTGAATAGTAAAAATTAAAACCATGAGATTTCCCATAGAAAACGAAATCTATGTACGTCCTCACTAGATGTAGACAAAATCCCCCCAAATCCCCAAAAAATACAAAAATAAAAGGAACAAGTAAGAGTGCTATATTCGGCTATGCCAAATCTTATACACCCTTTACCATCTATGTAAATCTAGCTTAGTGAAGTTACTCCAAATAAAAAAGCAAATAATTAAGTAAAATTCCCTCAAAATTTAACCAATACCATGTTGCTTACTCCTCCTGCTTCGAAAAAAAAAACAAAAATTTTATGCTAGTTTCCAGAAAAATTGCATAGTGTAAATGCCGTCAAGCTTAGTTTTACACTTTTTTCACTTTTTGTGGTGAAGGGTAAATGAAAATGCAAAAAATTAAGTTGACTTCGAAAAGTACTCAAAAAGGTTGAGTTGGGTATTTTTTTTTTGTTTTGCAGACAATGTTAGTCCAATAAAACTAATGAAAATTTAGGAAAAAGTTTATTATTAGCATATTTAGGAACCAAGCAAAAGTAAGTCATGTGTAAATCAACTGCTGCTTAAAAAAATAAATAATAGAATAACCAATAAAAAAGCAAGAAAAGGCCAGCCATTATGGTTATTATAGACGACGTATTTATACTTTGAAGTGACAGAAGAAAAAAGATAAATAAAAAAAAATTTGATTGATTATCAGATTGTTAAAATAAATAAAGAGATTGTAAAATTTAATAAGGAAATAAATTACGGATTTAAACAAACTGAATCCAGAACTTCCCGCATTTTGATTATTAAATTAAAATTTGGTCCCTGGGACTTTTGAAAATAATAAAAGGCAAAAATGGTATTTTAAAACCGGTTTAATTATGGTCAGTTTTGAAACATACAGCCTAAAATTTAAATTTTGATCAAAATAGGTCAATTTGAGGAGTTCCTGGGAAAAATGCAGACAAGGCGCCCTTAAGTTTACTGTCCGGGTTGGCCTATTTTGGCCGCTATTATGCCGCTTCTTAAAGGCCTGGAAAGCTGAAGCTTGAATGCTTTTTTGCTACAAGTCTTTTGTGATGGATTCAGCAGTTAAGAAATTGCTAATTTATTTCCATTATATACCGTTTCTGCCCCACTGTGAACTTTGCATATTTGCGATGGTAAATTTGAAAATATATACAAACAATTAAGATATAATATGAGCACTATGAAATAAATATAACAAAAAAAAAAAAACTTTTAAAAATAAAATAAAAACACTATCGTTTGTTACGCTGGCACCGCTCACAACTTTTCAAACGCTCCATTCGTTCATTCATCAATACTAAATTTTTTATAATATTAACTTACAACAAATATTGAGAGTTCATGAGAGCAATATGATGTAGTGTATTTTGATGTTGAGACTCTTTGCAGAAATACTTAAAAAAACGAAAAGCTACAATCGTCAAGATGTTAAAAAAATCATTTATTTTTTTCTGTCTATTTTAACTCTTTTTTTGAAAATTGAATTAAAGTTAAAATACACAAAAGCATATTTGTGAACAAAAACGCAGCTGATGCCAAAACTAAATTGTTTTACATGAAACAGTCAAAGACGTGCCATGCACGATTACGGAACGCATAGCGGATTATTTAAAGAAAATAAATAATAAAAATAATTAGCATAAATTTTAATAAATTTTTATTTGATTAAAAAAACATTCATAATAAAAAAAAAACAAAATGAAAAGGGAAATTAATACAAAGTAAATTGAATTCTTTGTCACAAACCATCTCAAAAAAAAGGAACAATTTTACGGTTTTTACGAAAGCAATAATTTCTTGTGTTACAAAACTTCTCCATAAAAATCTCTCAGTTATTAAAAATAAAAATTAAAAAAATACATATATATATAATTTTACGAAGAAATAGTTATTTAAGTAAAAAAGTTATTTCAAAATAATTGTAAGTGTTGATATGAAAAAGCAATGTTAAAATAAAAAACAACAACAACAAAAAGTAAATTTAACACTTTCATTTTCATTTTAACTATTGAATGGCTATAACGCAAGAATAAAATATAATAACAAAAACAACAACAATAACAAAAAACCTCACATCTTGTTGTTCATAGTTTTTATATCGTCTTTCTTTGGTATTTTGATTAAATAACTAAATCCGCTAACAAACAACGACAGCAGTACAAAACTAAAAATCAAACTTTATTCAATTTAAAAAATTTTTTTAAATAAATTTACACGTTTTTATATTTATAAAAGCAATCTACAAGGAGGCCAACTAAAAAGTGTGTAAAAAATTGTTAAATAAAAAAAAAAACTAATTTATTTTATCGTGCGTTTTTTTCTTCTTCCGTTAGCACTTCAACTTACAATAAAAATAAAAAATAACAGTACAAAAGTTCCAGTTCACAGAAACAACGTTTGTGGGTTTCAACGGTTAAAAAAGCCAACGTAACAACAACATTATTCAAAATGCGTTTAACAGTGTTTCTCATAAGTTTTGGTAAGTTGTGTTGCTAAATAGAAATTTTTTTTACAAAGCGTTAAATGTGGATTGTATTGTCAACAGAAAGTAATCCAACTTTATTTATGCACTAAAACTTAACTGCTTATTTAATAGATTGAATAGCACATTGCATGCATGTGAACTAAATTTTCTGCATACTTCCTACAAGTAGGAAAAGTGATGTGAAACAAAATAAATTACAGGTTTATAAAAAAATTCAGCAGTTTTGTTTAGTTTTAATATTAGATAAAAATCTGTAAAAAATTTATTACATCCATGAGTCCAAAGTTAGAATACAGAGCACAGTGGCACATTTGCCGAGAAGGCGATCAAAAATCCATAACGTTTGATTGGATCGGAATTTTAATATGAGTTTTTTCTATTTGGTAGGTGGTAATTTGTATATAAGTTAACCGTAAAAAAAAGTTACGAATGGTTTAATACTCGTTACCATTATTAATTGAATTTGAGGATTAAAGAAGAGTGTTGAAACATTAAAAAAATTGTTTTTCATATGTCCTATTCCTATTGTTAGAAATTATAATTAAATATTGTCTGGAAACGCAAAATTTTGGCCACCATTATATTTTCAAGCTTAAAAGGAACAAGGGCCAAAGGTTGGTTTTTTTAAACAGCCTTTTGAAATAAGAAATTTTAAATATTTAAAAAGTTTTTTAACGAAAAGTTTTTATGAAAAAATTCTATTTTAGTTAAAGTTTTCGTTTATTTTTAAATATTTCTATAACAATTTATAAAATAAATATTGATTAATTTACATACATACGTATTATTTCAAAGATCCACTAAAAAGCATTGATTTCCATCTTCTAATAACTAGTTGTTTAGCCCCCTTTTCTAATTCGACTGGAGTTGTTTTACATTGTTGTTGAAGTACAAAACATAATGTTGATAAGGTCTTCATAAGTACAACATCTAGACATTTTTCTTGTGCTATTTTCGCAAAAGAAACTGTAGTCTTCGTTCCTTTTTTCTTGCGCTTCTTCAGACAAATTTCCTATTGATAGCATATTATGTTGAATGATCCCGGCCACATGATACAAAATTTTATGAACCGTTCAAAACATATATCCTGAAGAGTATTTTGCATTGTAAAGTGCAGCTGCTTTATTGGGATAATTTCCAAATTTTTTGCATTTATCTTTCTGCTGCAGGCTAAGACTTGCAATATGATTTTGAATCATCTTATTTACTCATAATCTACACCTGTGATAGATGCTGCAGTTTCTGGATCGGAAAAAAATTTTCTTGCAGTATTTCCATCATTCAAATCTCCTTCTTCTTGTTTAAGTTGGTGGTTTATAAGGCCTAGTTGAAGATATCTTTCTTTAATTTGTTTTTTTCTTTTGTTTTTCTGCATTTTCTTTACTGTTTCTTATGGTTTCACATGAAGGACCAAATTCCAAATCATAACCCAATTCAAGAATATGCTCCATAAAACGAATCCTAGTATGAAGAGGCAACAATTCAAATTCGTAAGCTTTCTTGAAGATATCATCTTGTCTAGAGGTTGATTTTATTGGCTTGATGTATTTTGGCATATAATGCAGCTTGACGATGACTTTGTTTCCGTTAAAGTTTATGCAACTTTTTCATCAATCATTGTTAGACACCTTCAAAATTTACTTCGATGTCTTGATCATTAAATTTAAATATTACGGTTTGAAGGTCCTTAATTTGATCTTTCATCTTTTGAACTTCTTTAGTTATGACATCTTTTGTTTCCTTTTTGTATGCAACATTTTATGGGCCTACAATACTTTGTTGATGAGGAAATTTCATTTTTCCACATATTAATTTCTGTTGCTCTTCTAGTTGAGGATGGCATGGATAGCAGATGGAAAGATACCATAAATAAATAAGCATCTGAAGAATTTTCAGTATTAAATTGCGTATATTGTTTTTGACCCGACGCACAATCACATCCCCACTTAGAAATTAAAGTAATACTGCTGTTTCCAAAATTTTTTAAATGTTCACCCTCAAGTGTATTTAGCAATCTCTCTGCTATATGTTAAAGAAGACCCTGCAATTTTTTTATTTTATTTCTACTGAAATTGAAGTAGCGCTAATTGAAGTTTGTGGAGGCAAACATTCTTTCTTGAGAGAAACTAAATCGCGCAGTTCCATATACTGAATTTTAGTAAATTTTAATCGAAAAAGAGTGAGAATGCTTCTTTTGGAGAAATTTTTTCTCTTCAATTGGTGTAGGAATGCTTTTTAAAATCCCCTTCGTTCGCGTTGGTGTCGCTTGAACTATTTTTAAAATTTTTTCCATTTTATTTTTCTTATTTCTCGTTGTTTGAATTTGGTGTAAAAATGAGTCCTAGATTTTGCAAATGCGATAGGTGCAATATAGTACATTTATAAAATTTTTTGATTTCATCGCAAAAGTTATAAACGCCATCTTTCAAGGAGATTTGATAAAATTGGGTTTACCTTTGTGTAAAAAAGTTAAAATAAAAAAAAAAATAAATAAAAATAAAAAAAATAATAGAATAAAAATAAAATAAAAATAAAATAAATAAAAATAAATAAAATAAAATTAAATAAAAAAATAAAAATAGCTCTGCAGAAAAAAAAATTCATAAATTTCGTATTTACATAATTTTTGTACAGAATACCTGACCTTTGAGCAGAAAAATTGCTCCCACGGGCGCAACCTGGCGCACATATAATGGGTTATAGGTGTGTAGGGGAGGTTTTGGGCTGTAACACAGAGAAATATCTTTTTGACGAAGTTTGACGGGAGGGAGTTAAGCCCTATTAAGCACGAGATTTTTGAAGAATTTTGTCCTTTTTTAAAACAAAAAATCTAAAAACTTTAAAAAAACGTAACGGCTTTATTTTGCTATCACAGATAACTAACAAAGTGCATAATTAAAAAAAATATTTTTAATTTGATAACTTAAAAAAAGTTATGCTCGTAGTAATTTGAAAATTAGAATTTACAAAAAAAAATCCATTTTAACAAAATATTCAGAGAGTCTATTTGGGATCACTCTGTTCAGTGTATTATAGTTGAAACAGAGTTCTAAATTTTTGCCTCTCGATGTTTACTGGTATTTACTTTCAAATGAATAAGAAAACACTAAGATCGGTAACCACAAAAAAATTTTTTTGCCGCCTTGTCAAAATATGTGCCATTGTGCAACGGATGGATAGAAAGCAGAGTTTAGAAAAATACACAACATGTATGCAAAACTCGTACATTAATGTAAACAAACCCAGCTCAAAGAAACATGCACATATTTATTTTACATATCAATTATGCGTGTTTCTAAATTTTGTATGTTGACGAACACACATACATTTCTGTTTGTGTTGGTTTTTAATATTTGGTTGTTACACGATCACGTGTTTGGTAAGAAAGAACATATTTGAAGTTCGGGTAGGTGTATCGAACACACATTTGGCGTACGATACACACGATTGATTGTATGTAAAATTAAAACTTTTGACGCTACAACAACAAAAACATGATAGTATTATTATTCAGACTACACTAAATAACACTGTAATTTATAAAAAATAAAAATTGATGAGTAATCTATCAGTTAATGTAGTTTTAACTATAAAATACTGAAAACTAGTGAAAAACTCTTGAAATTTTTTATGTAATGCAGTATTTTAAAGGTCACAGTAGCTAGTGCTAAAAAACCATTAAAAATTTAAAGGGCATTCTATCAGTTAATGTATAAAATTTTGACGATTTGCTGTATTTTAGGAACCGTGAGAGGCAAACTCTTGAAATTGTCTAAAATCATCATTTACTTTGTAACAATAAGAAATTATTTGATATTCCCACAAAATATCCGTCATCAGATAATAAACAGTTAAATACTGCAGAGGTTTTTATTTCAGTTTCATTTATGAACGAACTGTAGATGCTTATTGCTATATACAATCAAGGGAACATGAGCATTATAAACTTTATGTGGAACATGTTCCCGCAGTGTTTCTTGTTGAAATTCATATTCCCTTTATGTTGCCTGAAATATAAAAATTTGTTGACAGTTCATATTTCCCGAAACGACGTTCCCCCGTCAGATTTATTGTTTACAGTTTTTCCTGTCAGTAGTGGTGTGGTAAGTATGAAAAATTAAACAAATTTTATTATTGAGTATAAAATTTTCCAAACGTTTTTTCATCTTTACTCGTATAACTTCGGTAGTCTTTCGGCCCATTTTCTTTAAATTCTTTCTATAGCCTTTCATTTCAAAATCCTTCTTTATTTAAACAAAATTTTCCTTTTGATTTCAATTTCTTATTCTTCTTGATGCAATATTTCGTTACTAACAATAATTGCAGGTATAATTCTTTGTGCGTTCCGAGTATTTTAATTGATATTTCTTTAAATGTTTTTTGTGGGATTGTCTCGTGTATTTATTAATGGAATTAACTTTGGGATAATATGTGACACAACGCCAGCAGAATAACGGAACGACCGAAATAGGTTCTCATGAAATTTTTATCCAATAATATTTAATTTCTTTAATCACGAACAATTAAACTTTTCTTAATATATTTGTTAAATTAATCAAATATTTTATACCTGAGAAATTAAAATAAAATAAAATATCAGATGCCACTTAATTGTAATTGTGTGCGTTTATTTGAGAGCTCTTTTAAAAAAATTGTTTCGATGATATCATCACAAACAGTTATGACACTGCAATGAGACTAGTTTCAGACTTATGGGTAAGACATATATATCTAGGATAGAATTTTACGTTTGTTGAGATAAATAGTTCAGATCTGTAAGCCATGCTCTATTTGTTTGTGCCTCGTGTGTATTTAATATAACGTTATGAGTTATTGATTGCAAATTGATCAATTAAAAGATTTGCCGAAAATGTTTCATTTTTTTATACAGGGTATTAGTCTTATTGAAACACTAGTTTATATTTGATATCAAAATTTAATTCTTACGAAATTACCATCTTTTGTTCAATTTGGATAAAAATGATCTTGAAAAAGTTACTGTGTTCCTATGTAACTTATTTACACATGATCTTTCTAATTTCACTTCAAGACAAGCAGACTGATTCCCAAACAATATAAAAAGAAACTGCATTTATATGCAAACCCCCGCAAAAAATGGTCGAAGGTTTTGAAATTATGGAGGCTGGTAGGTATCGAGTAAAACGTCCTTTATTCTCCATACTGAAGATCGTTATTACTAAACTGTTATACTACCATCTAACAAAATGAAAATTTAACATATATTAATTATTTTTAAACAAAATTAGGCGAAAAACTTATGGGCAGGTTAGCTCAGAAGATAATCGGATATTTTATTGTTATTACCAATTTATTTATATCGAAATGTTTCGATTAATCGAGATCAATTATTTAAGAAATAAAAATTTGCCGATGAAACTACTTCGTTTTCTCATTTTCTAACGGTTTTCTCCGAATAAAAACATTAGTTGAAGATACTGTGTAAATTGCACATAAAAAATCCAAAACACGGAGGAACGTATAGTACATGCTTTAGATTTAGATTCATTAAGCTAAAATATATTTGATATACTTTGTTAGAACATTTGAAAGCAATGACTACGCAAATTAGAGGAAAACATATGCAACTTTAAGCAAAGCTCATTGAAATTAAACGTTTTTAATCAGTTTAATAGTTAGATTTGGAATATTGAATATTATTTCGACTGCCACTATTAATACTATACGTGAGATCTAAGAAAATCTATATTAGAGATTCCTCAGCTTTGACTGAAATTTTGAAAACCGTAAAAAAAAAATAGTTGAAATTATTTGTTCTCTGGGAGTGAAAGCCAGGTTGAAACTGACTTCGGGCTTAACACAAGTCTATGTCTGGCAAATGAGAAAGAAAAGAAAATGACTCTGTAAATACTTAAGATAAGCCAAGCGCTAGAGATTTAGAATTGAAACGAAATATGGTGATGAAGTGAAGAAGGTATATTCGAACTTTGCCCTCTGCGAAAAACCGTGGTTCATCAATTGAAACTTCTGTTTCATAGAAAAGTAAATGCAATTAAAGTTTTTTAATATTAAAAATTTTATCAAACTACAGTTTTCCATTTTTCGAATGGTAGTTGCAATGACAGGTCATGGAATGATATATAACTGTAACTGACAATAAACTGCGATCGTTAAACGCAGTAGCTAAGCAAGAGCACTCTGATATTCTGATGTTTGATAGCTTATTAAATAAACTAATTATTGTAATAAACAATAATTTAAAATGCTTAAATGGATTGAAAAGAATTTATAATCTGTTAAAAAGTAGAGCTCTTGATGCCACGATAATGTTTTTTTACGAGTATTAAATATATTTTGTTGACGTAAAATCTGCTATAATTTGTTTCTGTGATAAGTGAAAGGCTGACTTATTACAGAGACACTGAAAATATTAAGTATATTATAAATAATATAAGAGGATTTTTTTATTATTCGAATAAATGTTATGAACATAAGAGCAAGCAAAAAAGACTTTCGCTCTTAATATACAAACTTTTCCAAAATGTCATTTTTATAGTAAGATTCACCCCTATATTCTTTAACAATAATGTTTTTTTTTTGTGTTGAAACTGTTAAAATTTTTGTTTAATTTTTCGTAACACTTTGTGACTTGCGCAATTTGCATATTGTGTTTTGTTTTTGTTGATCAGTTTCAATTTGGTTTAGTGTCTGTGGCTACGCTCTTACCTTGTTATTTTTGTTTTCTTTGTAATATTCATTTTATTTGTGAATGCCTGTCTGTATGAATGTATGTATGTATGTATATACTTTTCGTATAAAAATTATTGTTGTTATTGCTTTAAGTGGAACATCACCTTAAAGTATATGAGTTGTGACCTTAATACGCTTACTAAAGGCTTCTTCCATTTGCGGTTAAATGTTTGTCTTCGTATTTATGTGCGATATTTTTTTTTATGTTACAGAGTAAAGATAATATTGTGTAATATAAAGTTTATTTTTTAATAATAATCTTTTTATGATTTTAAGTTGTCATTAAAGTGTTGTTCACTTAAATTGTAATGTTTATCTGCATGTAAGTGCTCGCTTGCAATTTCTTTGACAGATGTTTTGCAACAATCGAAAGACTTAAGACACAAACGAGTTTAGTTAAATTGTCATTAAATGAAATTTCAAAATTAAGTACAAATTTACGATTGAGACAGATAAACAAAACTTGAGTTTGTAAAATTAATATACATACATACATATTTATTTAAAGCAGTGAAATCTGTAACGTTAAAAAAAATAAATTGTTATCTGAATTTTGACTTTTTTTCATCTACACAGAGAAAAACAGTTTATTATACGAAGCGAATTTGTTGCCAATTAATTTTTTTCGGTTGCGCATATTATTTGAAATTCGATTATAATAACTTTACAAATATGTTATTCGTAACTATTTCCAAAACTGATTTGAGAGTCGCATTAACTTATATTTAAAAAAAAAAATCCTGATAATAATAAATATCACGATTGGAACCACTAGTCTATTCCTTTCATTTGGAAATACCACATATCATCTCTTGTTAAATAAAAGCAAACATTTAACAAATAACTCAACTTGAAAAAATATTTTTCTTTGTTTTTGTTACGTGTATGTATGTAAAAATTTTATTTTAATAAGAACATAAATACCAATTTTTCCTTCTTGTAATTACCAAATTTATAATTCTAACTTCTAGTATTTGGATTTTAGTACTAATGAGCTGAATAAGTTTTTTTTCCATTTGCCAATTAAGAGAATAGATTTTAATAAAATCAGAAATTGGTCGGGTAAACTTTCGTAAGTGTTGTAGCAACTAACCTTTGGTAACAAATATAGTTTGCTAGTTATTATCTTATTATTAATAAAAGTTAAATTATGGTATTAATTAAATGTTATTGTTTTTTTACCTTTACAATTAATTTTCTTTTCAAATTTGTTTTTTTTTTGCTGACCTACTGCTTGAAAAAATTATAAAAGAAAATTATTCTATTAATGTTAAGTTTTTAACATTACAATTGATTGTGTCTACTTGTGTACTTGTATTTTTTGTTGTAAATTCAAGAAAATTTCTAGGCTCATCGAAAAACGCAGTACTCTGTTCAGCATTTCGTGCAAAACGCTGTTAAAATACCATTTATTTATTATGAAATAAATAACAAATATTATGATGTTTCTGGCAACATTTTTTTTCAACTGTGAAAAAATAAGGTCTACGTATTATGAACAGCAACCATCAACTGGTTGAAAAGTGAAAAAAATTTTTCAACAAAGGTTGAAATATTTATTTCGAAAATCCGTTGATAAATTTTTGAATGAGTAAGTAAGTAGTCGCTATTGTGAATATGCATTTAAAGGGGAAAAAAGTAAGAGTGTTGTATTCGGCTATGCCGAATCTTATATACGCTACACCATACATGTGTAACCACACTACACACACTATTTCCATTGAATAGTTTAAATAAAAATCGGCATTTATATTATTTCCTACTACAAAGTTTTTCTGCTAAAAAAAGGTTTTTTTTTTAAAAAAATTTTAAGTTTTGCTTAGGGTTGTTATCCCAACTTAGTAAATGAAACTGTTGCTGTATCAGATGAAAGCTCACAACATAAACAATAAGCACCTGCACGAACACAAACGAAAGTTGAAAAAATGATAGGCTTAAATCTTCATTGCAAAACGAACAAATCAGTTTCAGTCAAGCCTTAATAAGTGCGTAAAGCGCAACACAATCTGGCCTGTAATTTTTGCGCTGAAATGTCATACCTAAATAGCAGCGTCAACTTTGAGTCTTGATTAGCAATGTTTACTCATATTATTTTATAAAATCCACTATATAAATCTAAAAAGTGTTAAAATCGCTAGATTGCCTTGAAACTCACTAAATCGTTTTTACTTTTCAAAAATAAATAAACAAAACGCACTCTCAAAACCGGATTATTAAATTGGTAAGCGTTGACGCCTCGCTGTTATGGTTTGCATCATATATTTTACATACAAATGAGAATTTTTGACAGATAGATTGCGCCTTAAGCGATAATTTAGGTCTAGCTGTTTTGTGGTTGAGCTCCTTACCGAGGAAGTTGGGCGGTGAACTTTCAGAAATTGCTATCATTCTTTTAATGAATCCTTATTAGGATCAGTGTGTTATATAATTTAGGTAGAAGAAGCTGAGTGTTAGCAGGATAAACAAAGGACATGCATATGGGTGTCCGCCGGAAAGGTATACTACTCGCAGCAATTCCATTGTCTTGTTGATACCACGTGTTAATCAAGCCCAAAGCATGCAGTTGGGGCGTTAAAAAGTTTTTAATCATATGACGATATTGCTCCTTATTCACAGTTATCATTATTCACAGTCATCATTATCAAAGAAGTAAAGTCCAATGATTCCTCCTGAACAAATTATATACCAGACCAGATGAATAATTTGAATGTTTTCTATTGCTTAGAACCTACACTTCACATGGGCGAGCTGTAACATCCTATTGGCATATTAAGAGTGGCATAAATGGTCTAGTGGAAGAAGCTCTTATGCCAACTGAATCTTAAATGAAACAAATTTAAATCCTAGCGCAAAATTGTGGCCAAAGCTGTTCTTTGACGACCAAGCTCCTGAGCGCGGCGTCTAATTCAGGTTAATGGATTGTCTTGAATATTTTATTGAGCAGCATTAAAATTTTCAGCCGATCTTGCAGTACGTTGTGGTTAATGCTTAAGCCTTTCACCGTTAGACCCTTTTTCTTCGAAATCATTCACTACACGATAAATAGTGCGTTTTGTTGGCACGTTGTTTCTCCCAAAAATTTCACGTGGCCTTGTCATCGTCACAGTAAGCGATGATTGATTTTGATAAAATGTTTTAACGATTTAAGCACTATAATAAAATCACATTGGCAATATTTTACGACTGCCTAATATGAACTGTCTAAACTAATGTTTACCAAAATGGCGGCAAAACAAAATAGAGTACCTTCCTGGCGGATACCCTGTAGATATCACTTTCTACATTGGAAAGCACAACTCGCTCGAATTTAGTGAACAGACTTATGACTAGTAGTTGTTAGACTTAATGGACTTTAAATGTTGGGCGAGAACAGGTACTTGTGGACAAGCTCTTGTCTATGGACGTAAAGAAAAGTCAATCAAGTCATCAGCAAAATAACTATGCTGATATAAGTACATGGCTGCTTTAAATATCCATGGTGAATTTATGCCAAAATCAAGTCTTACGAGAGCTCAATTTAAAAAAACAACTTCCACAAGAACCACTCCAAAGGTTGGAATAATTAAAGCCATAGTCGAAAACAATTTATCAAGAAACATAAATCACTAAAAAATTTGTACACAATGCTGACTGATTAAGCAATTAAAGATTAAAGACACACTTTTTATTACTAGCGAGCTTATACTTATATTTTTTCGTATTAAGTTACTATATCTCAATGGCAAGAATTTAGTTCTTTGTTTTCGGTTCGAATTCGGAAATAAATTATAACTTAGCAGCCAAGATTTATCTTGAAGATTATGTTAACACTGTAATTTACCGCTTAAATCGTAAGATGTAAATTTAATAAATTAAAATACTAATACTCGCGTAAAAAGCAAACAAGAAATAAAAACAGATTCCAAATCAAGTAAGAAAAAGTGAAACTGAAAAAGTGAAATATCACAATGCAGTCCAACGAATAAGACAACAGCCATTTGTATGAAAATAAAGAAAAGAAATCCATAATAAAATTAAAAACAATAAAAAACGAAATAATATAAAAAACAAAACAAAAAATGCATAAAAAAATGCAACAAGAAATTTTTGCACTTTTAAAAAATAATAAAAACCAGGCCACCGATTAAATAAATAAAATTTAATGAATTTACATACATATATAGAGTCGAAAAAAAAAACTAAACTTTCTGATAAACACTAAATAATTAAAATGGCGTGAAATAGACAAAAAAAAAATGAAATAAATGTCTGGAACTTTTAAAGTAGTTACCCGATTTTCATAAAACGAATTGAGATTCATAATCGAGACCTAAACTTTTTGTCCATTGTATTTGTAGTTTTTAGTATCGCAACCTACTGTGCGATGTTACATAATACAGAAGAGAAGGTTTTGCCAAAACGATAGCAAACAATTATCAATTATAAGCACATATTTATCAGTGACAAGTAAACATTTTAAGGTATGACTACCAATGCCATTAAGCATTTGATTTAATTAGTTTAAAAGTTTTTGAAATATTGATTTCTTAGAAATAACGTGAGGTAATAATTTAATTGCTAAATGATGTATTTTTCAATACAAAAAAAAAAAAACATTTATAAAAAAAATATTTGGGCCGTTCTCTAAATTTTTGTACGATTGTATGTTTTACCATTTAACTTTAAATTAATGATACGACATCATTTAAGAGATATTATCTAAAAAATGTATGATTTAATAAAAGTTTTTTTTAAATATTATTTTACACTTAAATCAGCTCTTGACTAATAATCAAGTAAATGTTTTCCTTTATTTGGTAATTTATTTTAAGGATCGCAAAAAAATCATAATGAAAAATAAATGCTACAAAATTAAGAATTATAAAATAACATAATGTTTTTATCCGAACTTCTTTTGCCTGCATTAAATTTTATTTATTTGAGTTTTATTAAAATATTTTTTAAAAATTGCAACAAAAGTTAATGATGAAAGAGCGTTTTCTACCTTAGAACGATTATTGACTGATTTACGGTCAAAATTACCTCCATATCTCGTACATAAAATCTTATTTGTTAACATTAATTAAAATTATTTGTATTAATTTAAAAATAAAACTTGAAAAATAACTGTTATTTTTTAACCGGAAAATAAGAATTAAGTTTTATTTTTGAAACCAAAAACAACCTAGAAAAATAACTGTTTTTTCCAAACAAAAAAAAAAAAAAAAACGTGCAATGTTGCATTTTTATGTCAAACAATTTAAATGCAAGTGGAAATTTAAAATAATAATAGTTTAAAAGGATGTTCAGTTGAAGCCTAAAATTATTATACATCCTAGAATTGTTTACTTTAAAATTTTGCATATAATAATAGCTCTAGTTATCACATTTAAAAGTAATTAAAATTTTGTGTAATTTTTTGCTTCAAATCGTGTGACACAGAACGAATTCGATCAGCCGCCGCCAACTTTCATTGGGAGCAGTTCAACCGCCGCCGTACGTCTTTAGTAATATTAGCTGTGCTGCTTGTGTATTTTTTTACAACAGATTATCCTAAAAGCATATACAAAGAGCAAGGTTTCCAGTTTTATAGAAATCCAAGTTTCTTGCATAAAAGTGTATCATTGATTGTGATATAGTATACATTTAATAACGCAAAAAAGTTTTAAAAGATTGGTTGGGTCATATTTTTCTTAGCAGCCGCCACTGAAAAATTTTTATTTATAGTCGACTCTTAGCCGTCGCCGAAAATATTCTCGTTTAGCCACCGCCGGTAGTCATTTATCATTGAAATCACGCTCTAGCTTGGACTATTTATAAAACAGATACAGTGTTGCCTTTTGCAAATTAAAAAACTTCCCAAAAAGTATTTATTAAGATATTTTTAATTTGGGTTTTGTTGATGTAATTCGTCGTTTTTCTTTCGCTATTAATTTTTAATCTAAAGGCTTGAAACAATAATATTATTATTATTAGTTGTAAATAATAACTGGGCCAAATAACTTTAGCTCGGCATGACTGAGCCGGACTAAGATTTAATTGTCAACGCCAAGATTTAATTGAATCTTCCCTCCAATGTGACATGTATTGTTTAATTCATTTTATGTATTCAACTCAATTTCATTATATTAAAAATTTTTATATTTTAGTAATAATTCTTTTAGCAGTTTAATTTTAAGGCACCGGCCACCGCCGCCGTAAAACTTCGTAAAAAGCCGCTTTTTTTCGTTTCAAAATTATTAATTGTATCTTTAAAATTATTGAACTAACAATAATTATTAATCAAATCTTTAATCTAATAATCATACAATATTAATAACAGCCAATGATACACAAAATAGTTTTCGTCAGTCTGTCGGAAACAATGTCTCTTCTTGTAAGTTAAACGTAACCACGATCGCTTAATATGTTGCTATCTATGCAGTTGGTGTCGTTCTAAGCTTTCTAATAAGCGTTCTTCGATATTTATGTGTACCAGGGGCTGCAGTGATCATTCCAAAATCTTTATTTTTGTGCCTTTAAAGCAGTTCCCTATAACTATATTCCATAGGACCATTGTATATTTCTTATAAACTATAAGTTTATAATGTAGTGTGGAGTAGAGCTTCTACCAATAAGCCATATTGTATTCCTTTTAACTTCATTTGCATCAGCTGCTTATAATTCTTGCTAATTTTAAATATTTGCTTATAAATTTGAACTATGAATTCGTGGGGTGCATGCTTTACCAATCAGATTAAATATTCAGCGAAGTAAGATAAAAAATGCGCCTTTTTAACACCATAAGATTTCGACCCGAGCAGGTAAATTAAACTATCAATGGTCAAATGGCCCACTGTCTTTTAGGCAAAAAGCCTTTGTTTGGGCCCTATCAGTTGACTGGTGAAAACAAGACAACTCTCATGTCTTTTATTGGGCAGCAGGAGGTATACCAAGATAGACATATTCTAGGTTGGTGTCATTTAAAAACTTTTCGACACTTCGGTTTGACCCAAAATTATGCTGAAGACATCGGCCATCATTAGACAAAGGAGCTTCGGGAGATCTGAGTTCACAGGAATGCTATGGAGATAAGGAAGGCGTCTCCATCATCTGTATAGTAGGCATTACTGTCGGTTGTGAAGTAAAGAGATACATGGCACAAAAATCTTTAGGTGCCGAAGTGCCTCTTGTTGGGCCCGATCTATACGAGTATGTGTACCTCTATAGCACCAGCTACTCTGAAAAACTGTTCTAAAATAACAACCTATAGATCCATGGTAATAAAATCGCAGTGTCGATGTGGAGATTACGGTCGTTGAAAGTCACATTGTTTCTACCCAGTAAAGATACAACATACAATTTAGAGACCACGGGGCAGGTAATGACTTCAGTTTTCGTATTTGCTATCAAGCAAACTCCTTAAAAAAATGTACTTGTATTTAAGTCTCCAGCATAAATGATGTATTTGCTTTTATGACATGTGGAGTGTAAGGACCTTCTGGTTCTGACTAATGGTCAGTTAATAAATAATAATAGGCCAAAGGGCCCGGGGTCTACGTTCTCATTATTGGCGAGGCTCTGCGAGGAATATCTTGGTAACATGTGGCATGGACACAAGCCGTGTAGAAGATGTTTTTCGACCGATGCACAGAGTAGTATTTTGCATATCTATGCGATTTTTTGCTAATTTCAACATTTTTCTGTTATCGCTCATCTTCCATAAGTAGATACGAGTAAAAAACCTTTCTATCAGTCATAAAATATTTTGGTTTTTAATAATTGTACAAAAATTTTTGCTTATTCATACCGAAAGTAAATGCCGTTATCGCTGTAAAAATATATCCGATACTGTATTGTTAAACATCGGGTATCATTTTTAAGCTTTTGAAGATATTTTTAAGGATATACTAAAATTTTTTAAATTGCTTAAACCATTAAGAGCCGATGTCATTTTTATGTAAAATTATATATATGCAGTACCAATATTTTTTTTTTTTTTTATTCTCTGTCGCCCCCATATTTGCTTTTTTGATTGGAGATACTTTACTAAACTAGATTTACATAGATGGTGAAGTGTATATACGATTCGGCATAGCTGAAGATAACACTCTTATTTATTTTTAATTAATATTTTATTTAACTGAAGTTTAGGGTTTTGAACTTTCGCTGACCTTAAAAGTTGCATTTGCTAAACAAAAGTATCGAAAATTTCATAGGTAGGATTAGTTCTTCTAAGGGGAACTTTGTTTCCTCAGTCCGTTTTTTATTATTTTCACATGACCATAAGACATACTTCAGCCAAGTTTCATTGAAAAAGGTCAGTTCAATAATTAAAAAAAAAAAAAAACAAAGTAATATGCGGCTACAATGCCAAAATATCCCTATGTGCGATGTGCCGCTGTATCGCAATAAATGCCGTAATACTATTGATCTGCAAAAATTCAATAAGTATGAACATGGTTTTGGTAACCGTTAAGCTGTTGGAGGTATTGGATGTCGTATTTTTTTAAAGTTCACGAGCGCAAATCTCTGTAACATCTTTCCTCAAGCGCTTTGAAATGAAAGGAAAAGTTTTGGAAAATTCAGGAATAACTTAAGGTTTAAGATTATTTTCATTTGTGCTAATAAATTTAAATACTTACACTGAATTCAAGAACAAAAAACCTGTTTTGGTGAATTTAGATACTACAAATTTTAGGAATTTATAAAATTATAAAACTTGTCATTCACAATTAAAACTGCTAAATAATAGCAATTGAATATTTTGTTAACAATTTTTCTAATGTCCTCAAGTGGTTTATTTAGGTTTTGCCAAAGAAACCTGTACTTACAATTTTTACGATAATTACGTCAAAACGAGAAAAAAATATCAAACGGTTTTAATTGCAGAAATAAATTTTCAAACACATATTTACAGTTACAAAATGTTGGCAATTATAAAAATAAACCAAAACAATCACATGGAAATAATCACAAAGTCACTTAAACTAATTTTAATATTTTAAAAGCAAAAATTTTTTTTTTGGAAATTCAAGTTTTTCAACTGTTGGCCATTACAACATCATTCATATTACAGAGTGCTGCTGCATGCAACGGGAAATCCAATCCGTGCTACTGGTTTTGTTTGATGGTGCTTTTGAAAAGAAAAAATAATAAACGAGTTAGTTGCTCAAGCATTCATTTTATTTGTGGGATAATCTCCAGTTATGCAATAAAATTCCTAAGACCAGTAGCTTTATCATCATTTGCAGCGCTAACGTCGCATAGTTGCTGGTTATGCCATACAACAAACTTTTTGTTTGCTATAAAATCTTGCAAGTTGCTCTTTCAGGCACAACGACTATTGCATCTTGTTTGTGGATTACCATCGTTAACTTTTGGTTTTTATGGAGGTTGTGTTCAGGAAGTAAATCATGTTCACTTTCGTTTGTTTAATTTGCTAAAAATATTATTTCCTCTTTGTTTTCTTGGAAGTTTTAAGTTATCTTTTACACTCAAGAAACATTGTTAGTATTTATTTGAGAAAGTAACTGTCGGCTTTCCTAAAGATACACTTAACAATCAGCAACACGTCGAAAAGTCAGTATTTTTTTAAATTCTTCGCAATAGCAAATTAAATTTCAAAATTAATGCTTCATCAGGTTTAATATACATATATTTCCGTAGTTACGGAAAACTTTTGATTATAAATCACAATTAAAACTTTATAATTTTGCAGAACTTTGATACTCTTATTACATCTTAAATGTAATAATTACATAAAAAAGAATAAAACCAAAGGAATTGTATAATTAACCGTAAAAAGTCAAAATCATTGTAAAGTTTGGTGGTTGGCGTAAGTGTTTCCATGAAGAGAAAGTTAAAAAAAAGTATGTCAAAAGTTAATGTTAAGAAAAATTATAAAAAATCTGAAATAAATTTTTAATAGGGAAGCGTTTTAACTCCTTACCTTTTAACTTAAATTATTTCTTTAGGAGAAGCAGCACTTTAGGCAATAATACCTATTTAGTTATTTTTTGTAACCGTTCTACATTATTTTAGGAAAGGGATTGATGAGAGATAAGACAAGTGGTAAAAGGAGAAAGATATAGTCACTTAATTCAGGGGTGCCAGAAAATTTTGACCAGAAATCGGCATTTTTCCACAAAAAAATCGGCTTTATCGACACTTTAATTTGAAAAAATCGGCAAGTTAAAAAAAACACATATTGAATACAATAAAAGAGATTTTTATTAACAAAAAGTGTCAATCAATTTATAATTTTTAAAGATTTACAAGATTTATGATCAAAATTAAAAAAGTTTTAATATATGAGTTGCAATTTCTACATAAAAAATGATTCAGTTATTTACAATTTTGTATATTTCGTTTTTGTTATGTTTTGATTTTTATATTAACTCTTTAGCCAATGATCCCAAATACACCTCATCAAATTAAAAAAATGCTTTCTATTCATAAACTCCATTAAATAAAGTTAATCGATTTTTATAAAATAACTTAGTACAGTTCTTAGAAGATTTCAGTTGACTCACTCTAAAATATTCTTTTTATACTATAAACAATTTCAAAAATATATTTAAAGAGGATAAATAGGTATGTGCATTTGATTTGGTCCGTTTAAATTTTTTATAATTGCTTTTGCTGTATCGATTTGATCAACAGTAGCAGCAATGAAAAATATATTTTTAAGGCCTCATTCAAATCTACAGCCATCTGTAATTTTTTGATACGCTATTTGAAATATCTCTATGTAGAGTTTTTAATTCGGAAGGTAATTAAAGACAAGCATATAATGCACGTGAGTGTCAAATACACTTTATAAATATAATAAATAACTCTGGAAATCGTTTGATTTTAAGTTTTGCAACTGAATTATTTGTGTATGTTATAACGGCAGCACCAAATCCTAACAAATTGGACTTGTAGTTTTCTTAATATTGTGTAAAATTATCTAAAATTAACATATACAAACCTTTGGCATAACATTGATCTACAGTTCACCAATCGGAAGAACTAGTCCTGTATTTTAAATTTTACACATTCGTACAACCAAACACAATGACTTGGTGTTGCATATATTGATTGATTCATTCTGTCAGCGAAAACTTTTTATTTTTTAGCAGCTCATATACAGTAAGAACCGTTTCTTCAAACGACGTTTTTATAACAGTTGTCTCTTTGTTATATTACAAAATTTCTAGTGTTGCCCCAATTAATAAATTATTCTAAAACAAACAAAATTACCTTGTTACAGTGTTTATAAAAAAAAATCGGCATTTTTGGACCTAAAATCGGCAAATCGGCACTTTGATAAATTTGAGATAAAAAATCGGCAAATATGGCAGGCCTGACTTTATTAGTTGTTTTACTTCGCCACACAGTGGTTCCTTTTGTCTTTTTTCGTTGCAAAAATCATAACTTTTGAAGTAATTAAGATATTTTTAAGATTTAAAAAGATATTGATAGAGGACACTTTAGGCTTCAAAATAATGTTTACAAAATACTACTAGAGGTACAGGGTGCTCCAAAAATTGCGATTAAAATAGGATAAATTTTCCACTGTAATATTTACATGTTTTTTTAAATATAAGTTTTTTTATTTGTATCGCAAATACACACTTTTATATACGAGGGCTGCTATATATATTTCTGGCCTGGCAACACTGAGTGCTGCCAAGTGCAATCTGACATTTCCATTGGAAAGTTTGTCATTTTTAAGCATTATCGTACTCAAAACGTTTTGACGTACGACCATTATTTGTGTTGTTTACAGTGACTTGAAAAAATTAATATAGAAAAAAATGGAATTAACTCGTGAACATTTTCGTGCCATCATTTTTCACAACTTTCGACGTGGATTATCACGACAAGAGCGCATTGATGAACTTAAATCTTTGTATGGCGATGAAGCACCATCCTAAAGCACTGTGAAAAATTGGTATAATGAATGTAATCGTGGCCGAAGCTCGCTCAAAGAAGAATTCCGTGAAGGTCGTCGAAAAACGACTGTTGTGCCAGAGAACATTGATGCCGTGCGTGAACTCATAATGCAAGATCGACATGCGACATACCGAGAGATAGAGACATCCTTGGACATTTCTTCCACTAGCATACATTCGATACTGCATGAACACCTGGCCGTAAAAAAGGTTTGTTCTCGTTGGATCTCGCACAATTTGCAAGTCGCTCAAAAAAAGGCTCGTGTCGATTGGTGCAAAGAAATGAGGCAAAAATACGATTGCGGTGCTTCAAAAGACGTTTATAAGATCCTCACAGGTGACGAATCATGGATCTATGCGTATGAGCCCGAAAAGAAACAACAATCGACCGTGTGGGTCTTCAAAGACGAGCAAAATCCAACGAAAGTTGTTCGTAGAAGAAGCACTTCGAAGCAAATGGTCGCCTGTTTCTTCGGCAAAACTGATCATGTGGCGACTGTTCCGCTTGAGCAACGTAGGACGGTCACTTCTGAGTGGTACACTACAATTTGCCTGAAGTCATCGGAGAAATTCGAAAAACCAACAAGAGAAGGCGAATCAATGTTCACCATGACAATGCGAGCTCTCACACATCGGCTCAAACCAGAGCGTTTTTGACCGGCCAAAATGTCGAATTAATGGGTCATCCGCCGTACAGCCCTGACTTGGCACCTAATGACTTCTTCTTGTTTCCGCACATCAAGAAAAAAATGCGTGGTCGACGTTTTTCGTCGCCAGAAGAAGATGTTGAAGTGTTCAAAAACCATGTTTTATAGGTGTCTCAATCGGAGTGGAAAAAGTGCTTCGACAACTGGTTTGAGCGCATGCAAAAGTGTATAAATCATGCTGGAGAATACTTTGAAAAACAATAAAACCATTTTTGATTATAAATATTCGCATTTTCACTATTAGGCCAGAAATATATAGAGTAGCCCTCGTACATTTAATATTGAAATCTAAGTAAATTTTTATGAAGTAACTAGTTTAAACCGGTGCGCTTTGCAATACATATTGTTCAAATCCGAAAGTTTAGAAAAAAACTACTCTGATATAACAGTTAAACCAACATGTTACAGAAACACATTTTTAAATTATTTTTAATATTAATATATTTATGCTACAGATATGATGTTATTTAGTATATATTTTATTTAGCTAGAATAATTGGTTTTCATTAGTTAGTTCTCTTTGAAATTGTCATTAACATTGGGAGCGTTATCTAATAGACTTAACATATTGGAGCTATAATTGTTTTCTTCCAAATCCTTTCGAGATCTTACATTCTTAGTGGGTATGACGAGGTCACCAACATATTGAAAAGGTCCGCATTCTGTCTAAATTGGAAGTATGGATTGGAAGTATTCGTGTATATAAATTTTTTGTAGTCTCTGTTTCTGCATTCCTAGGCTTCTTCTGACAATTCTCCAATCGGTAAGCATTGATATTCAATTAAACTTTTACCATGTGCCAAAATCTTATGAACCGTAGGAGTAAGTTTCTTCTCAAAGTACATTTGAGCTAAAAGTTGGGAAGTTTTTGATGCATAATCATCAAACTTTGGGCCATTTACCATTTCTCTAGAGTTTATAACATTTAGGATAACTGCCAACCCTTTTTATAATGCTATTATCGACCCCAGTAATTCGGGCTGTTACCTCATCATTTTCAAAAATTGCTCATGACATATTACCATCGTTAGTATTTCCATACCCCTGCTTTGGGCAATCTACTTCTTAAGAAATTCATTTTGAATAATTTTTTTTTCAAGCAGATAGTTTTTACTGTTGCGTTCGTATTAAAACATTGACCTTCACGCGGAATTTTTAACGCTAGTTTCAAAATAAACTCCATGCACCTAATTCCGGCATGTAATGGAGAAATTACATATTAATAATTTTGCTCATCACTTGAGTCATAAACATTTTTAAATTCTTTCTGTGACTTTTCGCAAATTGCACAATTTAAAGTTGACGAGGTATCTGTTATTACATTTAAGACTTTGCCATCTTTTATTGTAAAAAAAATGTATAATCAATTGAAACACTTTTTCCATTCTTTATTTCAATAACA
Organism: Gymnosoma rotundatum; assembly: GCA_916610165.2. NCBI lineage: Eukaryota > Metazoa > Arthropoda > Insecta > Diptera > Tachinidae > Gymnosoma > Gymnosoma rotundatum. The sequence goes on along the minus strand of OU744336.1, from coordinate 122,177,559 downwards.
GAAGGCTTTAGTTCCGAAATTTGCTTTTTTATATCGTTCACTGTAGATTTAATTATTTCTGAAGACTACTTTGTTGCATACTTTAAAAATATAGCGGCAACTGGCGGCAGCCAAACTTAGTTAAATTATTTAAAGTATTATGTAGCAAATATGCTCAGAATATAGGGGCGAGACCATTTTTGACCATATTTTGATATGGTCTGTTTAATTTGTAAAAATGACCTAAAAATAGGGTGTCTTAAAAACAGCTACTACCGAAAAAGTAGGGCATCTGCTAAACATTTTACTATTTCTGTTAATAAAAAAGGAACATACCTTAAACAAAATACCAAAAAAGTAGTAATCAAACAACAATGTTTTTGACACTTTAACTCTAAATTGCATTTATTTTTTCAAGATCACCCTTCTTTTTCCTTTTTAAAAAATTATCGACTTTGAGCAGCTCCACAAACTATAATTTTTTTGCAATTAAGGAAAACGTTTTTGAATTGTGATCAGTAAGTAGTTTTTATAATGATGTTTTCATTCATTTCACAAAACTTTGTCACGAAATATTGCATTTTTGCCACCGCATAAGGTATACAAATTCTGAGTTCTTATGCATAGCGAAGTCGATTGAATGATGTCCGTCCGTGTTAGTGTTGAAATTAAGTTTGCCTCTGCAAAATGTAAATACGCCAATCGATAATCGATCGTAATGACGAAAGAGGTGCTATTGGAAATCAGCAAGATCGGTCCATGTACTTCGACGTAGCGGGCAAAACACCACGCCTACCTCTAATTTTTCCATATTATTTGAAACAATGAAGTACATCCAATAAAAAAAAAATAGAGCAATATTTTATATGCGTAAATTTTTATTGCAATATTTTTCGCTTTTTAACAATAATTCTTTTAGTCTCAATTTTACTTTTTAAAATTTGTATCTTATTTGTATATGAGAATAAGACGTGCGTATAAACTTATATTATAGATAGCCCTTGAAATGTGAGTGAAACTCATACTTGGTCTATACAGGCTAACGAAATCTGTTTTGAAGTCGGTTTTTCACAAGAATTATTTATCATTGGTTTAAAGAAAAAATTTTGATTGCAGTTAGTTGACTTATATCTGCCGCCATTTACCATCGCTCCGCTATCTTGTCGTAGCTGTTCTTTATAAACTCAATCACTGTCGTGACTAGCCATTTTACAATCGCAGCTATTAATTTACTGTTATAAAAATATCGCTCATCTCTAGCTGCCATTAGAAGATTAAATTTCAAAATAAAAATAGCAAAAATTTTTATAAAAAGTTTTTGTTTTTTTTTTGTTTTTTATTTTGTTGATTAAGTACAATTCTCATTAAATCAATTTATTCAGAGATATACGATTTTTGAATTTCGAAATGACTCTGTGGATATGTTTTCCCGCGTAAGTGCATTAATATTAAAGAGTTTTACAAAATTAGAATCAGCAAAAATGTTCATTCAGTTAACAAAATAGATTTTTTTAATTATTTTGTTTGAAAATGCATTCGTACTTGAAAATATTTAATGCCGTTAGAATTTTATTAATTTCTGTAAACGAAAATAGTGCACAATATATTTTTTTGATATGTAAAGTCTAAAGCAAAAATATTTGAAACCAAAATAATGAAGGATAACATTTTTTTTCTTTTTTAAGGTTTGATATCAGGCGTATTGTTGCAAACATTGGCGGCCGCAAACAATAATGACGATGACTATGAGCCGCGTCACCTAATGAACGATCAATGTAAGTATGAAACTATTCAAAATACACACAAATAACACATACATAACAATTGAGTTTGGATTCATAACTATTTTTAAGGCAGCGTCTTTTTTCCAGTCACACTCGGACTCGCCCTTTTCCAAGCAACAAGCTGGCTTAAGCACGAAGCGAGTGGGACGTTATAAGGTCTTGAAACAAAATCTATATTCAAAATCTGCATCAGATTCGGTGCCTGATTCGCTAGCCGAAGATTATTCCGATGATTATGAGGGTTCTACGGAATACTATGATGAAGAAAGTGATGAAAGTAGTAGTAGTTATAGTAACAGTGACAGTGGTAGCAATGAATCATTTCCACGCTTACTGTCCCAATCAGCATTTCATCGAATCTCAGAAACATTGGTGGCCTTAAATACTGTAGGTCATTTGCTGGTTGATACAGTGCGAGGACATGATGTAAAATCTGATTCGGGTACAGCTACAACTACTACTGTAAAAACTACAGAACCAACATCTCAAGAAACTTTGGAAATATTAACATTGCCTCCCGTTGAAAATTTCATAACACCGGAAAAAAGCTCTGAAGATGTTCAAGTAGCCAACAAAAGAATTGGACAAGAAGAGCACATTAATAAGCCAGCGCTTGTGGAAAATAAGGAAATTAAAAAGAGGAAGAAAAAGAAGAAGAAGACCCACAAGAACAATATAAAGAAACCTTTACAAGATTTACAAAACAATTCCACCAGCTTAAGCGGATCCGCTAGCAATTTAAGGCCGCCAGTTGCCGTGAGCACAACCTTAACAACGGCTAGACCTTTCTCAGACTCTCTTCCTCAAGCTTCCGATGAATCTAGCGCCAAAGATGTAGAAAATCGTTGTAAAACCCCCAGTGGTAGACCGGGGCGTTGTGAAGACTTGAGCAGCTGCCCAGCTTTACTATTAAATCTCAGCAGTTTGCGAGAATCTTTATGCTTCAAAAGCCTATTTGTACCTGGAGTATGCTGTCCACTGCTCGAATCTTCCACAGTATTAACAACACAAAGACCTCTTAGGCTAACTACACGAGCACCAGCCACTATAGCAACTACTACCAGAAGACCCACAAACCGCCCCTCTTCACCCAGCTTGGTTTTAAGGCCTCATGGTAAACCCTCTACCACTACAACAACAACTACTACAGAAGTACCTTTAGACCCTTCCGGTTTAGAGCCAATGGAAATTAACGGTATTGTTGATCCTGAAGAATGTGGCCAGCAGGAATACTCAACAGGCCGTATCGTTGGTGGTGTTGAGTCGCCCAATGGTCAATGGCCTTGGATGGCAGCAATTTTCCTACACGGTCCTAAGCGTACAGAGTTTTGGTGTGGTGGTTCTCTGATTGGTTCCAAATACATTCTGACAGCAGCTCATTGTACAAGAGATTCAAGACAAAAACCGTTAGTAGCTTTTCTGTTGTTTTTTTAATTCAATTTCATATTAATTTTAATTAATAGTTTTGCTGCCCGTCAATTTACTGTGCGTTTGGGTGACATTGATCTCTCCACCGATGCCGAACCTTCTGCACCCGTTACATTTGCCGTCAAAGAGGTGCGTGCTCATGAAAGATTTTCACGAATTGGTTTTTACAACGATATTGCTATTTTGGTATTGGACAAACCGGTTCGTAAATCCAAATATGTTATACCGGTGTGCCTGCCCAAGGCAGGACGTATGCCACCAAAAGAACGTCTGCCTGGTAGAAGAGCCACTGTAGTAGGTTGGGGTACTACATTTTATGGTGGCAAGGAGTCGACATCGCAAAGACAAGCGGAATTACCAATTTGGCGTAATGATGATTGTGATCGTTCCTATTTTCAACCCATAAATGAAAATTTTATATGTGCGGGTTATTCGGACGGCGGTGTAGATGCATGTCAGGTTAGTTTCTACAAATGGTTGATGTTTAAAGAAATTTTAACTAATTGCAATATTAATGCAGGGCGATTCTGGCGGCCCATTAATGATGCGCTACGATTCACATTGGCTTCAATTAGGCGTGGTGTCGTTTGGCAATAAATGTGGCGAGCCTGGTTACCCTGGAGTTTATACTCGAGTGAGTGAATATTTAGATTGGATACGTGACCATACAAACGACTAAAGCTGATTTGTATTGCCAATATGCTCAAGATATGTGTTCTTAGTGTATTTATTGTTGTAGCAATAATAACTAGTCTTATGTGTTTAATTTTAATGCTTAATTTTAGTATCTTGTTGTATTTTATTTTATTTGTTAACAAATATGAAAACGTATGTATCACTATTTTACCTTTGTCTTATTGAACTTAATTAATGTAAAAATATAATTTATTTTAATTCGCTTAAGCAAAAAGTGAAACGAACACAATGGTGTTTTCAGATATTTTTATTTTTAAACCTCCAAAAGTGTACTCTTTTTAACAATTTGTGCAAAGAAAACTTTAGGAGGTGCTTAAATGTAGATTCGGCTATCAGAATAGACGTTGCACAGAGGAGTATTTGACCAAAAAAGCTGGCCAAAATTATTAAGCGTGGTTTTTGTTTTAAAAGTTTAACTTTTTTGATAGTTTTAGCTTTAGTTTGATATAAAAAAAGGTAGTGGCAGATTATTATTGTGTTAGTGTTATTCTTGACACCCCCACCCACCAACCACCCACCCAACCTCTATTTAGAACTTTGTTTTTTTCATTTTGAAGAGAATTTATTTTTATATATTTGTTGTGTATTTTTAGAAAAATTATTTATTATTACGAGTGCGTATGCCGCTCTCGCCCTAGCATTCCGCCTAAATTTGATTTGCAACTGTACTTTATTCTAAGAGCAAGTCAAATTAAATTTAGATAGTCGAACTATTGTAGTTGTGTAGACACAGGGAAATAAAACATAGCTTTTTATGGATGTTACAACGTCTCCATTCTCAAAATTATAATTTATCCAATATTAAATATTTATAAAAATTGGTCTCGTAGCTTGGCTTTCTATAAGAAATAAACAACCAAATAAGCAAAACATGTTCACTTCTAATGTTTATTTTATATTATTAAATACAATCGATATACATTTTTGTTGGCATTGTATAAAATTTCATATTGGTTTTTCGTGAGCTCAGCATTTATAAACAATGCTAAAGCACCCTCCGCTGAAAACTTATTTACTGTGTTGACTTCGGAAGTTGTTAACGATCACTTGTAAATTTTTGCTTTTCTTGGAGATCTTGTTATATCCATTATTAATTTTGCCGCATCTGGCTCATTAATGCAGTAAATGTAATCTCCTCTGTTGTTAATTGCTGACGAATTTCTTCGTTTTCTCTTTCACTTGCTTCATTAAATAATTTTTTTGGTCGCCCTGAAGATGAACTGCCAAATACTGGTATTGTCACAGTTCCTTCCAGCCATTTAGCATACATGCTTAAAAATCGGCCCTCTTTTCGTTTTGCTAAACCCCAATATCTTTTGAAACAATTTTTGAAATTTATAACACACTGCATTACTGCTTGTATATCCCCATCTCCTTGGCATTCTGAAATCACACACAATTTACTAGCTAAAAACTGCAACTTCTTGTCAATGATTCTAGCATTAGATTCCTGTACTATTTGGAATAACTCAAATCTTGTGTAAATTTTTTTCCATGTTATTTCTAAAAGTTGCAAAACTCTTATTATAAGAATTTTGGGCAATAAGCCATATACGTATATTTTTCAAAGTGCATTTTTCCGTTACTTAGTTAATAACCTGATACTTGTGTGCATTTTTTATATACCTGCACCGTTTTTAAATGTAATTTTGTTTTGTTGCCCTTTTAAATTAGGTATGTTTATATCTAACTATATTTTCAGAAGAAATAAAGTGTCCTGAAGACGATGAAGTGTTACATAGACCGCTGGTAAACAAAAACAGTTTAATAGGTGTGTATGCGTGGGTTAACTTACAGTTAATAAATTTGAATTTATAAAGTAAGAACTGAATTCTAAGAAATTCATCTTTAACGGCAGGTAATCCATCATGTTGGTAGTTGTTAAAAGTGATTAAATAATATTTCACATCAATAATTCGAAAAACACAAAAGTTTATGACGACAATAAAGTAGAAGAAAAAGTGCCTTTTGAGCAAAAATAGAAAAAAAGGTAAAATTTTGAAAAAATCACCAAAAATAATGGCGCAAACTTGCGCAAACTTTTTTTCTTTTTTCTTAAATAAGAGATTTCATATTTTATTGTGGTATATAACATTATTTGAACAACAGTTACCTTCACTTTCAAAAAGCTTTTCCTCTTTTGTTTTTGGTAAGAACTTATATATTTAAATACATTGTTTTTTTATAATTAAAAGTTTAAAAATAAATATTTAAGATAATTTTTTCTTTTTAAATATTGAAAATAGCCTCTGATGAAATCTTTCAGCCAAAAAAAAAAAAATCAATGTAATACCTCTATTTGTTTAGTCACAAAAAAATATCATATAAAGATCTTGAAATCGAAAAAATTCAATAAAAACGCATGCAATTTTCATCACTTTCCTGACTTTAACAATGTCCCACAACTACAAATCTTAGCTTACACCCTTTAAAATGCACGATATGATGTAGAATTTTGTTCTCTATCGATCTGCGTAATTTGTTCTTAGGATTTCATCAAATTAATTTTTGCCTTTTTGGCCAGCTTTTTGAGTCAAATACTCCTCTGTGCGTTGTCTAAATTGCAACTTATTAAATAACTTCAATGATAGAAAGTCCTTCGTTTATGATGCATCTCGGTATTCTATTGAAGATATCTTCAAAAGCTTTAAAATGATACCCGTATTGATATTTTAAAAATTTGAAAATTTCAGAGCCCCGTAATTCGGAAAATATGGTCGCGTGCCAATTTTTCACATGATTTTTTTTTCTTATATTTTAACTCTCTATCGACGCATATAATTATTTTTTTTAATTGGAATTACTTTATTTTTCCAAATGATATGAAAAAATTAGAGGTAGGCGTGGTGTTTTGCTTTCTGCCTCAAAGGACATGCACCCATCTTGCAGATTTCCAATAGTACTTCTTTCGACACTATATCTGATTGATCGACATATTCGTTTTTTTGACATATTTATTTTCGGCAAACTAGATTTCGACACTAACACGGACGGACAGACGGACATCGCTCAATCGACTTCGATATGCATTAGAAGTCAGAATATATATACTTTATGGGGTCGGAAATGGATATTGTCGTAATTACACACGGAATGACAAACTTATAAATACCCTTCTTTCTTTTTTGTTGTGAACGGCATAAAGATTTCTAAGAAAAGTTTAGAGCCCCTTAACTCGTAAAATATGGGCGAGTGCCAATTTTTTCACGTGATTTTTTTTCTTATATTTTAATTCTCTATCGACGAGTATAATTATATTTTTTAATTGGAGTTACTTTATTTTTCCAAATGATATGAAAAAATTAAATGTAGACGTGGTGTTTTGCCGGCTGTCTCAAAGGACATGGACCGAACTTGCTGATTTTTAATAGTAAATCTTTCGACACTATGTCTGATCGATTATCGTACTTAAATTTTCTCTAGCTGACGTTGTGCTTTGGGAAACTTGATTTTAACACTAACACGCGCAGACGTACATCGCTCAATTGACTACGCCCCAGTAAAAAATTTTTGAAAATGTAATCGAGTGTGGAATTAACTATTTTTGGCGGAAGTACTTCGCAAATAGATTGCCAACTTAATTATTTTAACAAGGCATGAGACTTTTATAATCAATTACTTAAAATCGATTACAATAACTATTGTAGGAAATAATGAGAACCATTAGTACGTATTTTAAGGTATTCTAAGAACAACTTCAATTACTACTTCCTTTTTTGGGAACTAATGTAATGTGGTTTGTAATCATGTAACAAAATATGGCAATCACAAAAGTAAGTCATTATGTGGCAAGTACGGTAATGTCTAATTTTTGCTGGGATGTATTACAAAAAAATATGCTTATATGAAAAAAATATATATTTGGCGTAAGCAATTTAAAATTACATGCTTTAAAATTATTTGCTATTATTAATTGCCTGCTTGCATAAATAAAATGATAAAGTAAAAATAAACTGGTAATTGTTATCAATAAATTAGAAAGACAAAAAGATTATCTAATAAACAACCTGCATTCGTTATTTCATTGATAATAATTTTATGTGAGTTAATAAAAAAATTTATTTATGCAAATATATACTGTGTATGACTATAAAAATATAAAGCTACTGTTTCAGTTAAAAATATATAACAGGTGGAAAGAAGTTATAATGAAAACAAGATTCATTAAAATTAACAAAATGAAAAAGCTTAAAGCAGCGTTCAGCTGGTGACACCACCCGCGTTCCGGGAATCACAAGTCCAGAATGCTGCAGCGGCTATAAGTACAAGTTATGTGCTTATTTATGTATGCTGGTGCTTAATAAAAGTAAAGAAAAATAATCATTCAATTTAGAATGAAATATAATTTTTTATTTATTTTTCGTATTATTATTGTAAAGTTACAATAAACTAAAAAATAAAAGCAGCGTCTATCAGCTTAGCATAATTTATTCATTTTATAATTATTTTATTTAAATCACTTCAGTATTTAAGAAATACGTGACCTCATAAATTACTGCCGCTGCACATGCGAGAAATACTCATTTATTTAAAGTATGAGTGGGTACAGGATCACGGACAGGATTTACTTCCAAGTCGAAGATTTTATTTTTAAAATGGGGATGAAAACTTCGGTTTGAAGATTAAGGAATTCTAAAGCAATATAATTTGCATTTTGACTTGATGCACAGTGACGTGAAATAAAAAAAAATTGAATAAACTTCTGGAACTTCTAAACTACTTTCCCGATTTTTATAAAACAAACTTCGATTTATAGAGGAGGTTATAAGCTTTTCGCCTATTGCATTTGGTAGTACAGGGTAGTACATTAGGGCTTCGAAATAGTAACCTCGAATTTGAAAAATGTTTCGAAGCTTATAACTTTATCAAAAAGAACTGATTTCAAAAACTTTGAATTTTTAGTAATTTACATAGATAGATAAAGGAAAAACGAGCTTGGAATTTGCATGGTATCTTTAATACTTTTAGAATAATACGACGTTCAAATTTAAAATACAAAATGGGCTGATGGCATTGGCAGCTAATGCCCTAGCTTATTAACCTTTAGTCTAGGAATTTATTTCTACATTATCTCCAAACTTTATACTAGTTCAACTGTTCAATAGTTTGACAATATACATTAAATAACAGTAACTATAGGGTTACCCTTTAATTTCCAAATTCTAATTACATACTTGCTGTTGTAGTAGATTTAGCAATCAGGTTCTGTGTAAATTTCAACCATCTGTCTGTAACGGTTCAACAGTTTGCCCTCATACATCAGATTATATCAACTATTTAATTTAGAATATAACATTTTTATACTTTTTATTACACCAAATAAAGTAATGGACACTCTAAAATTAAGGTGTTTGTATACAACGGTTCAAAAAATACGGCCATATAGAACAAATTACATTAATTTTGGGAACACCCTTTAATTTCTAAATTCAAATTATAAGCTTCTTGTTATGGCGCACTTAGAAAAACATTTCCCTTGTTAATTTAAGCTGTCCGTCTATAAAGGTTCAAAAGTACGGCCACACACTTGAAATTACATCAACTATTGGAACACCCTTTAACTTCCAAATCCAAATTTTATACTTGCTGTTATAGCGGACTTAGCAATACAGGTTCGATGCAAATTTCAAGCGTCTGTCTACAACTGTTCAAAAGTAAGGCCATATACATCAAATTTAATGAACTATTGGCGCACCCTTTAATTTATAATATGTAATATTAATACTTGTTACTATAACGGCCATAGCATTTAAGTAAATTTACATCAATTATGGGGGCACCCTTTAATTTTTAGATTTATTTTTGTATAACTTTTTGTTATTGGGAGCTATAGTAATACGCAGTCATTTTAAATTTTACAGAAGTGCCCTTTACAATTCCTAGTACACGTAAAAAATATGTATGTTGTATGGGGGCACCCTGTAAGCATAATATGTTAAAAATAAAAAAAAGATTTGTTACTGCATATATATAATTTTTCATAAAATTTCCATCGGCTCTTAATGGGTAACGTATTTAAAAATTTTAGTATTTCCTTAAAGATCTCTTCAAAAGCTTTAATCATAATAATAATATTAATATATTTTTAGTTGTTTTTTTCTTACTTTTTAATTTCCTATCGCCCCTTGTATTAATTTTATTAACTGGTGTTACTCTATTGTTCCTAATGACATAAAAAATTAGAGGTAGGCTTGGTGTTTTTTTTCCGCTGCCTCGAAGGACATGGACCGATTATGCTGATTTCCAATAGTACCTCTTTCGACACTACATCTGATCGATTAACATTTTTTTGGAAATCACTAACATGGACGGACAGACGGACATTGCTTAACCGACTTTGCTATGCATAAGAAGTCAGAATATACTTTATGGGAAATGGATATTGTAGAAATTACACTTGGAATGATGAACTTAGTTATACCCTTTTATCACTTTTTGTGCTCAGGGGTATAAAAACACATCGAAAATAACGTTTGTTGACAAACAGACACTTTAATTTTCAAAAAGTTAATATGGAAACTAATACACAGGATTTTTGTTATAAATTCCGCCATTTTTTGTGCTTTTATCGTTGAACTTAAAGCGGCCATCAGACGGTCAAACTTGGTATGTGAGAACGGCTTTATGAGATGCCATCATACTCGTGTAATAGCGTTAAATTTGTGTTTGTCAGCCGCGGTGGATGGATTTCAAAATAAATATTTTGATATTTAAGCTCTATCTATTAACAAACTATTCTCACAAGCAAAGTCTAATTAATCCATATATTTTACGTAAAAAGTTATTCTAGAAATATTATGAATTAATTATTTTTCCAAAAATACATGCACAGCTTAATTAAAAATCTTATTTTGCTTTTTTGTCGTAACGTGAACGAACTTCAATATTTTTCGCCGTCCTAAAAAGGAAATTAAAAATAGTTTCATCAATCAACGCTACGGGTTCAAACTAACGACATCATAGTCTGTAAAAAATTAACAAAACTGAAAAACCTGCACTACAAAACGAATTATAAATAAAATCTGTCTGCACAGTGGATAGCAGTCGTCGCCAAAAATTTAAAAATTATTTGAAAATTAAATTTTTTTCTGAAAAGAATCACTTATTCAATGAAAGGAGGGGCAAAACACCTTCACCCGTATTTAACACAACCTTCAGTTGGCTGATCAATTCCAATCTAAAGTTATTGCCATCCCTAAATTAGCGCAAAGCAATGTTATTCATAGCTTTTGTGCTGGAATTTCATCGCTAAATAAAGGCCGGGGCACATAGAATCCGTCATACGTTGAACTTTGACATATTCGCCTGAAGTGAAAGTAACGACGGATGAGGTTGGCACAATGAGTACTTTGCCGACGGATTTTAAATCAGCTGTGAATCTTTTCATTAGTGTTGCCAGGGAAAGGCAGGAAAAAAGATGAATTTCTTCAATAAAAGTTACATTTTGAAATTTTCCTTAAAAAAAATAGTAATTTAATGTAATTGGTGTAAAATCAACGCGAATTAAATATGAGGTGGCCGCACGGCTACAAAAACAAAAACCCAATGTAATTTTGTTGTTGCACAGCACCATGTTAATGCCAAAAGTAGCTGGCTGAACAGAAGGAAGCCGAATTTAATTTATCCTTTTATCATCAATTGATACTTTAAATAAAGTTGTACCAGTTGTTTTGTTTCCCCTGCATATGCAGCAATATTTCATTTTATATTTCACTTTTGGTTTTGAAATTTAGTTTTATAAAATTTTTAAAATTATTTGAAAAATTTTATATTCTAAAAACGTCGAACATAAACAAAAATTACTTGGGCTATTAGGACCACCTGTAAATTGATGCGCCTTGGTATAAAATAACAAGGAAACAAATTCATTTACTAAACAAAAACAAAACGAAAACAAAAAAAGAATAACGTATGAAATAAAATTTCATACCGATGCTACTCATGAGAATTTAAATTAGGACCCAATACTAATACTTCGGTAGTGAAAAGTGCATGCACTCACCGTTTAATAAAATTATTTAAAGTACATTTTTCTTTAAAAGATTGAGCTTCCATGAAATTTACTACACTAAGTATGTTAAAAATGCCGTTATTAAAAATAAATTTGATACTTATTTTCTTAAAATTTCAACACAAAATTACTGACAATTTTTCTGTAATATAATCCGGCACTTCCTGAAGGAATCTAAATGCCAATTTTTTTCTAAATCGAGATATTGCTATGATTGTCAAATCTTTCAAGCAGAATAACTGAAGTTGCTACCAATTTTCGCTGTTAGTGATTTTTCACTAACAGAAGAGATTTAAACTTAAGCAATGTTATTTTTTGTTTATTTCAAACTAATTCTTTATATGGGATTTTGATTGCATTTGCAGGTAACCTTTGTAATTAAAACCGAATTGAAATGTTAAGAAAGTGGGAGTTTTACATCAAATAATGAAACAAGTAATCTTTCAGTGATATTACTTTATTTCGTGTTTGTATCAAAAGTTAGAAAAATTTTACTTAATATAACAAAATTTTACAATAAATAAAAAACAAATTTTCAAAAGTTACAAGAATGTTAAAATTGTAACCAAATGGCAATACTGCGTTTAATGTATGTGCAAAGAGAGAGTAAAGAGCACAGCAAGACAACAAAGAAGAAGAAGAAGCAATTGATAGCTGTCAAAGTATTCAATATACGTGAAAAGTTAAAAGTTGCTCAACTTTCATACTTTGGGTTGACGGAGACGTACTGATTGTGACAACACTAATAAGAAAACATGTATTTCAACTGAGTTGTCGTTGAATAAGTTGAAGTTTAACGTATGATGGATTCTATGTGTCCCGGCCTTAAGAGCGTCAACTTTGTGTCTTTAACAGTAATGTTTACTTATTTTATTTTATAAAACCCGCTGTATAAGAATAAAGAGGAGATAAAACCGCTAGATTTCCTTCAAAATAATTAAATTGTCGTTACTTTTCAACCATAACAAAACAAAACAAACAAACAAGCAGCCAACTTCACTTCCTAACGCACTGTTAAAATTGGATTTTCCAATTGACGTTGACGCCGTGCTATTTAAGGCCGGGGCACATAGAATCCGTCATACGTTTTACTTTGACATATTCGCCTGAAGTCAAAGTAACGACGGATGAGGTTGGCACAATGAGTACTTTGCTGACGGATTTTAAATCAGCTGTTAGTCTTTTCATTAGTGTTGCCAGGGAAAGACAGTAAAAAAGATGAATTTTTTCAATAAAAGTTACATTTTGATTTTTCTTTTAAAAATTGTAATTTAATGTAGTTTGTGTAAAATCAAGGCGAATAAAATATAAGGTGGCTGCACGGCTACAAAAACCCAATGTAATTTTGTTGTTGCACAGCCCCATGTTGATCTCAAAAGTAGCTGGCTGAACAGAAGGAAGCCAAATTTAATTTATCCTTTTCGATATTTTAAATAAAGTTGTACCAGTTGGTTTCTTTCTCCTGCATATGCTGCAATATTTTATTTCATATTTCACTTTTTGGTTTTGAAATTAAGTTTTATACAATTTTTAAAATTATTTGAAAATTTTTTAATTTCTAAATTATTTTAAAATTTTGAAAACGTCGAACATAAACAAAAATTATTAAGACCACCTGTAAATTAATGCGCCTTGGTATAAAATATAGTAAAAAGTTTTATTCCATATGTCAGGGAAAATAACAAGGCAACAAATTCATTTACTGAACAAAAACAAAACGAACACAAAGAAAGAATAAAGTATGAAATAAAATTTCATACCGATAATACTCACGTATGGAAAAGTGCATGCTCTCACCGTTTAATAAAATTATTTAAAGTACATTTTTCTCTAAAAGATTGAGCCTCAATGAAATTTACTACACTAATTATGTTAAAAATGCCGTTATTAATAATAAATTTGGGACTTATTTGCTTAAAACTTCAACACAAAATTACTGAAAATTTTTCTGTAATATAATCCGGCACTTCCTGAAGGAATCTAAAGGCCAATTTTTTTCTAAATCGAGATATTGCTACGATTGTCAAATTTTTCAAGCGGATTAACTGAAGTTGCTACCAATTTTTGCAGGTTTGAACAGAACGCATGAAATGGAGCTTGAAACAAAAAACATTTCGTGATTTCTCACTAACAGAAGAGATTTAAACTTAAGCAATGTTATTTTTTGTTTATTTCAAACTAATTTTTTATATAGGATTTTGATTGCATTTGCAGGTAACCTTTGTAATTAAAACCGAATTGATATGTTAAGAAAGGTAGGTATGTTAAGTGAGATTTTTACATCAAATAATAAAACAAGTAATCTTTCAGTGATATTACTTTATTTCGTGTTTGTATCAAAAGTTAGAAAATTTGACCTAATATAACAAAATTTTACAATAAATAAATAAACAAATTTTCAAAAGTTACAAAAATGTTAAAACTGTAACCAAACGGCAATGCTGTTTTTAATGTATGTGCAAAAAAAATATGTGCAAAGAGAGAGTAAAGAGCACAGCAAGACAACAAAGAAGAAGAAGAAGCAATTAATAGCTGTCAAAGTTAAACAAAAGTCAACTTTCATACTTTGCGTTGACGCAGACGTACTGATTTTGACAACACTCATAACAAAACATGTATTTTAACTGAGTTGTCAGTTGAATAAGTTAAAGTTTAACGTATGACGGATTCTATGTGCCCCGGCCTTTACGGATGCTTCACACATTTTGTATGTACATGAGAAATTTTGACGGATATTTTGCTCTTTACGCGCTAATTTTGTAATAGCAGTTAAGGTTAAAGATTCTCAACTATTTTCAGCCATAGTTGCCTAAGTTTAATCATATCTTATGACTGAAAATATTGGCCCAAATTCATAGTTATAGAATAAAGTCGACTCTTGCTAAAGTATACTCTAAAATAAAAAGCTCTTATTATCTTTTTTGCTTTCATAGTCAAGAATAAAGTATACTTTAAGTTTAGACGCCCTCCACTGGGTGTCAACTGTAATTTGATAAATGTTTTCATACAATTTCTAAACAAACATTTGAAAAAAGTAACCTTGTTGTTATTTTGTTCACTTTGGTATAAAAATCAGATAAAGAGTATTGTGTTCTTAAACCAAATAAAATAATTTTGGAAAAATGAGTTAAAAACAGCTTCAGGTAGTGTTAAATTTAGAGTTGACTTTCTCGCCAAACGTATATTTTAAATTGTCTATGAATGAATTAGAGTCGACTCTTAAATAAATCCGACTTTAGTTCCCTTAAAGTATACTTTATTTTAACTATGAATATGGGCCATTATTTCTAAATAAAAACATTTTAATTTAGGGATCTCCATAAAACTATTTTTACCTGTGTCAAGTTTTTTCAATTTTTTTTTTTTACAATCAAACCGACTGTAGTTAAAAAAACAATTTTGTAATGTAAAGACCAAGGCGAATTAATATACTAGGTAGTGGCAGTAGATCAGTTGGCTTTCTTGTTTATGTTTTCATTTTGTTTACACTTATTATTTTTTTTCTACAAAAATTTTTTTCATACAGTGGTGTTGTGAAATTATATTTAAAATTTTCATAAAACAAAAAAATTTCACACACTTTTTGAAACTGGATTTTATTTAAAAATTGTAGGCCTCGCCTCCTTATGATTTAGTTTGCTCATTTAATATGTTAAAACAAAGAAGTTTGGTACAAAATATGTTTATACATATAATGTTTTTATATATAAAAAATAAGCTAACACAATCACGAGGATGCGAGGTTTAGGAAGCTCCTCTAGCCTAAATATACGCATGTAAGTAGCATCAAAGGAAAGCATATGACATCTAGATTAATAATATTGTAATTATTTTTTTGCCCTACATTTTCAAAAACTGAAAAATGAATGTTAAGGTTGTTTTTTGAGAAATTAAATATCATACCGCATCGGTCTTCCTACAAAATTTTGAAGTAATATAGCTAAGAGTTTTTTCTCCATTAGTGAATTAAAACTTATTTTTTTTTGTTTTAACACATAAATTCCCGGAAAGGGGAAAAATGTCATAAAAATTGTTCTTTTTAATTAATCACGGGGCTGTCAAATTCTTTTTGGAGTATGTAGCTAAAATTTAGAGACTTACCGTTAACCTTTTTTAATTGGTGCTTTGCACTCCGAGAAATTTTACAATAATTTTAAAATTTGGTTCAAAAATTGGCAATGTTAGAAAGGGCTGGAGGGGGGACCGTTATAATTGTTGACCTTATTTTGCTTTTATTCGCATTTGCTATAGTTTGTCTTTAAAATTGTTTAAACAAATTCGCTAGTACTGAAGTAAATTTAAATTACACAAGCAAAAAAAAGATTGGCCAAAACTAACAAAACAAAAAAATTGTAAGCCAATTTTCTCCCTGCACATTTAAACATATTTCTATAGATATTTTCAAGATCTGATTAAATTTAGAAAATCTTAACATTTGAGTTAAAAATAAACTTTTTATGACATTTTAAAAAAATTATATGTATGAGGTACCTAAATTTGGGGCCCTACCCAGAAGCCCTACTTTAACGTAGAATTACTGAGAAACACCTGTGCCCTGCCTCTGTAAAATTTCGTTGAGATATATTGAGTGGTTCATAAGATACCGAATTTTGTAAAAAAAATCGTTTTCAAACCACTGTGCGTCAGTTGGTTTGATGTCTGAAAATATATTTTACAAAAACAAAATACATGTTGTTTACTTATTGTTGTAGTTGTTTTAGAACTGCTATTACCTGTAAAATTAATGTGCCTTGGTAAAGACAAATACCTATGTACTAATACAACCAACAATTGCAAACAGTGTTGCCAAGAGAATAAAAACTAAAACAGTTTAAGGTTTTAAAAAAAGAGCAAAAACATAACAAAGACCTAGATATCTCATAAAACGTTTATTAAAAAGAAAAAGATTATTTGAAGCGCTATGACCGCACATTTGTTTTTTTAGTTTGCTTATCGCAACAACTAATTCATTCCATACAACTTTCTCAAAGTTTTTCTAAAAAAGAAAGACCGTGTTATTTGTTGGTCGCATTGTTTTTTATAAACCTGATTTAATAATAATATAAACAGTCTCTCCACAACTGCACATCGACCTATACCTCGTATAGGAAGTGGTAAATCTTGAACAGAATATTGTAGTATTAATGTTTATTTATGTATATTCTTTTAAAAAAACGTGCGCGTTGTGTCTTAAAATATAACCTCACTTTTTTTGAAAAGGGAAAAACTGCTTGCACACAGATGTTCCCCCTTCAAGAAAAAGTATTGTATCCTTTTTGTTTGAAAATTATATTGTTTTTCTAAACGTGCCCTCAAAAATTCAAGAAATGCCACTTTGCTTACCCCGCACCACTTCTTGCGAGAACACATCATTCTACAGTTGCATGATTTCTTACCCGATTTCTTGAAATACAATTAGCGTAAAAAATGAAATATAGATTAACTTAAAGGAGTTAATTTCTTGTTGCATTTATATTTTCGTACGCAAAGCATAAAAACCTGTTTCAAGATAAAGTATGTATACTTTACGATTTCTACATTACACTTTTATTGAAAATGTACTTTTTGAGTTCTACAGGCGCGTAATTTAATATCAGGGGGCTAATTCTCGCAGTCGATACCTTGCGAAATTTACTGGAAGTAGGATTTTTTTTTAATTTTGGGATTCTCGCACTCGCTATCGAGTAAGTTGTATCGAAATTTCTTATGATGGCACTCGATAGCGACTGTACGATCGAATGTAACCGTGCGAGTTTTTTTCGATACCAAATTTGGTGTCGAAATTTAATTTTTTAATAGTTCGTTGGATAAAAAGTGTTTATTTAAGATTTTAATTGTTATATTAATTAATTATTCGTATAGATTTTCGTACTTTTTTGTATTTTACCCTTTTTTGCACCTTTTTAAAGAGTTTTTACACAAACTCTAAAGAGTAACTTAACGGTTTATTGCTTTTGTTAAAAAGTAAAAAATAATTATTCTTGTTTGAACGCTTTACAAGTGCCACTGTTGTGAAATTAACCACATTTTATTTATTTACGCAAACAACAAGAAAATGTAAGTTAAATCTTAAATACGTTTAATGCAAATTAAGTAATTAATATTAATTATTAGGTCGAATATAACAAAAATAAATTTCAGACAAAAAACAAATTCTTGCTGAGTTTATATCTGAGTACAGCAATTTAGCCAAAGGCGTTTTACCAAATACATGCCAAGGAAAATGCCTCCGGTCCACCGCTAAAAGATGTAAAAACTTGGCACAAGGTAAATTATTAATTGTTTTCCACATTAAGATGCTGCAGATACAGACTTTTGTAATTTTCGTCCATGACTGCGATTAAAAAAGGACAACTTTCAAAATTATAAAACAAATTCCCAATTCTTTTGATAAATTATTTAATTTTCTTGGTAAGTATATGTTTTTTGTTTACATATTTGTAGTGTTGGTTAAGGTTTTTTTTTAAGGTTTTAAGGTTTTCTTTTACAACACTTTATTAAAAAATCGATTCGCAAGGTAACGAGTGCCATCATCAGAAAAACTCGCACGATCGAAATTAATTTCGATCACGAGTCCCAGAATTAGCTCCCAGCTTTTGCATAAAATTACGTTTCAAGTTTTTCTGTCGAAATTATTTTTGTATTTTCTTCTTAACAATTTCATTAAACTAAATTAATATCAAATTTTCTGTTGTTTATCGAAATCAAAAGCACATTGATCATGGTGATATACTTACGTTGGTTTCTTCTAGAAAGAACTTTGATTTTAAAACCTTTTATGATTTTATGGTTATAAAGAAGCTATATTGATATATCTTAAAGCCAGTGTTGTCAGTTATGTCGATTTCTTGCAAAATGTGGTGATGAAGAATCAATTTTGGCGATAAAAGCTTTAAAATGGCGATATTCAAAATACTTGGCTTATTTATTCTTTTTGCTTATTTTTTTATAATTTTTATTCGATAACATTGCATCAAAAATGATAAGGTTGTTAACCTGCCTTGTATATGCAAATAAATGTTAATTTGCGAGTTAAAAGAGAAAATACATTTTTTTAAATGGCTTTCATTTATTTTGCGTTTATATGTTGACTTAAAAAAAAGTTGCTTTGTGTATTAAAAAAGTTACGGAAAGAAATGAAGAAAACAAGTCTGTCTTTTTAAAATTATTTCTCAATTTTAAAACGCCATTACCCTGTATCTAAAATTAAATCTTGTGAAGTTCAAAAAATTTTCAAAAGATTTAGGGAGCATATGGGTGAATTTGATATTTATGCAACACAGTGGGGTAGACTTCCTTTCATGAATTCAATATTTTGATTAGGAATCGTTATACAAGATCAATGTACACTTCAAAAATTACCTCCATTTTTTAATAAGAAATTTCTTTGAATTGTTATAAACAATGTAATTTTTATGTTTTACTATAAGAGAAGTCAACTACCTAAACTCTTTGGCTCACTATTTACATTATTATCATTAATAATAATAATAACAATTGGCAGTTTTAATAATGCAAAGCTATTATTCAGACAAAAAACTCCTACCTTTAGCAGAGGTAAAGTTGCTATAATGGCGCTTAATCTTACAATATTTGTATTGATATAATAAAAGTTCGCATTTATTAATTTTAAATGCGTTATTCGACAAACTATTTGGCGAGATAGCTAAGAAAAACTGGAAACATTCAAATCAAGGAAATACGGCGCACAAGCAGGGTTAGCGTTAGAAATTTTCAAAAAATTTAACAAAAGGTCGTTTTAAAAAATAAAAGCAGATAATGCAAAAATATGACTTTGTCTCCTCCACTTGAAGCCATTTGAACTTAAACTTGTGCTGACAAATGCTTTAATACAATTATACTGGTTAATTTGGGTGCTTTCACATTTGTATCTTTACTATTGATACGAATAAAAGTATTCTTTATCGGAACGAAGGTTCTAAGAGACCTCACAAAATTTTGTTTAAATCCATTCAGTAGTTTTTACGTAATGCGAATAGACAGACAAAAATTCCAAAAATTGGTAGCTGTTTTGTATTCCATATCGATTATTACTTACACCAACATCAAAATTTTCTAAAAATATTACATGTACAGAAATGACCCCGTTACAGTTTTATTATACGTATCGATTTTAGTTTTAGCTTTTCTTTATGTTGATGAATTATTAAGAAAATACTACCGAATTCAAACATTAATTGCTTAAATTTTGTAACACTTTTTAATTACTTTTTGAAGAAACATATTTTCATATCAATATTGAAACAAAAGTGTAAAGAAGTCACCAAGTGAAAAAAAAGTTGAAAAGCGCAAAGAACTTTTTTAAGTTTTCAGTTCAAAGACAATTTTAGCTCAAAAAAGCTAAAGTGGTAACACCTTCGTCCAAATATTTCAGTTTGTATTTATTTACTTGCCTCACAGTGTAGACTTGGAAACATTCGCTGCTACTACGACTACTGCTGCTAACGCACCATTCAAATGTGCCATCCAGATTCTTAACACACACACGCAAATTAATTCCATTCCTAAATCAGTTTTGCTGCTTTTGTGTTTTTGCCATTTAAAAGTTTACTTTAGTTTTTTTTAAACCTTTTCATCTTCATTACGTTGTTCTGTCGCAAGAATATAAGAAGTGGCAGCATTTAAAACGTCTCTGTTCGCATCGTGAAATAAATGCGCCAAATACACTCAATTTGGAACAACTGGAAATAATACATCAAAAATATTTATTTATAGTTTGTGAGTTATTTATTAGATTCCTATCAAATCGTTGAGAATTGTTTGCCTTAAATAATTGCTTAGATTTGTTGCACTGTGCTATTTAAACACTTTTCTTATCGCGTAAGTACGTACATAATTCTTGAAAGTAATTTAGTAACGAAATGATTAAATCGATTTTAAATAAATAATTTACGTAAAATACTGTTTCCAAATATTATGAAACTTGCATTTTTCTTTCGTTTCTATAACTTTTTTTTCAAGTGCCTGAATTTGTGTACATGTGTTTTGTTGTTTCAGTTGTTGTTGCTGCCGTTTGTTTTTGTTTTGTGGGATTTCACATGTTGGCCGTTCAATTACGTATGATGTTTTCTTGGCATTATTGTACTCTGGGTAAGCTATAGAATGTGTAATAATTTTACCGTGAATCAATGAGTGTTGTGTTTATAGTTGCCAGATAAAGTTAATACAAAGTCGTCAAAATTCATTTCAAAAGTTTTTTCTTAAATAACTACAATCCATACATGTACAGTTTGTGCCTGCAGTTCAAATTACTTTTGAGTATTTTAATACAATCAGTAGCAATACAACGCATGTGGTGAAACACCACTTGCTTTTAATTCCATGTTTTTGGAGACCATAATTCGGCTCTATTAAAAAATACGGGTTCCCATTGTTTAATGGTTTTCTAGTAAATTACAAAGGAAAATAAAATATTAGTTTGTAATTAAAGATTTATTTAATCATAAAGTTTAAATAAATTTAATATCATATTATTCTTAGATAAAAATTTTTCATTTATTTTAAACTGCAAGAAAAATAACAAATTTAGATATAAAAATGCATTATTATTAAATTAAAAAATGCTCTCTAAATGGAATCGATTAAAGCTGCAAAACAAATATATAAATTAATTATTCTTCAGCTAGGCTCAAGATTATTATTTCGGCATATCTTTTGAAAAATCGCTGAGTTTTAAAATAAAATATCTAAATATTAAAGAAAATTTAAATTTCTAAGGCTTTCCTGCTCCTAGCAGGATTACTCTTTGATTCTAAGTTACGAGCTGTAACAGCTGTTTGATGGTGTTGCATTTCAATATGAGTAAACTTTAAGCAGGTAAAAACAGTCAAATCGCTAATTAAAAGTTGCCCATGTGGCCATGAAGTCTGGCAGCAGTGCTTACTGCTGTTTTGTTGAATAACAATTGGTAAAATGTTATGCTTTTCAATCTCTAGGCTTTTTTTTAAGGGAAGATTTAAAATCGCCAAAAATGCCCAATATTTTTTATTACTCTTGTTATATTTAATTAATAAATAAATAAGTAAATAATCATATATTGAGGCATATTTAAAGCATAATATATAAGAAATGGATTTTCTAAAAGCTTCTGTTGTAATCTATTCGTTCATCGAAAGTACAATGATTTTAAGGTTTCGTATCAAAAGGCTAAAAATGTCTTTCTGTTCGCTACAATATCTGTCCGCCTTTCACAACTCTCTAGCTCTTGAAAACTAAAAATTAAAGGGTGTCCCAATATTGAATGGATTTTCTCGTACGTATGTGGCCTTGTTTTTGAACCGGAATTGTCAGATTAATATAGTATATTTATGTCAGCTGTGAGAACAAGAAAGAAAATTTAAAAATAAAACTAAAATATTAAAAAGTGCTCGTACAGCGTCGTTATTTTAACGTTATAGGTATATAGCTCTTGTTTGTTAGGTTTATTTATATATACATATATAAATATAATTAAATATTAATATTCAGAACTTCAATTAAAGATTATTTTTAAGTTAGAAAACATACTGAAAAGAATATGTTACATGACTAAGGATTATATCAACCTATTCAGCTTTACAGGGAATATCCATAGCTGCATTAACATTTATTTTTAGAATTTTTATAATTAAACTCAAAAATAAAAATTATTTTTCAAGTTTTTTTGACTTTTTATTTTTTTTTTAATATTAGTTTAATTGCTGAATATTATAACAACGTAATTTATTAAGTCAGCTTACGTTCATTTTTATATTAAAATTTAAAAATTTTTATTAAGAAAAACAAATTATTTACAAATGCTTGCGGAAGTTTTTCGAAGAAAAAAGAAAAATTAAACATCAGCATTTTTAGAACACTAAATTCTGTCAGCAGCATCTATCTACCTTAAGTTGTGTATATTATACACATCATTAATTTAACAAACTAATTAAATAAATAAAAATAGAAGAAGTATTCATAATCAATATTTAATTTTTCTTTTAATTATATACATATGCACCTATAAATATCACTCGTAAAATAACTTCCTAAAACAATTTAATATAACACGTTAAAAACTTGTGTGTTGTTTGATTTGAAAAAAAGGTAAATTAAAAAAGAAATCTATTAAAATTAACCAGGCTTATACAATATTTGCCACCAGGATCAAGGGATTTTATTTTAATACGACTGCGTGTAAAATTTTTATCATTGATATTATTTTTTGATTTATTAATTTTAGTATACTCTGAAAAATTAAAGTGAGCCTTAAGAAGGAACCTCATGTGAATAGTGATACTTAGCCTATCGTAAACTGAGAAACTAAGAACTAAGTTTGAACATAAGAAATTTCTCCAAGGTTAAGACGATGTGCACACATTGTTAAATTAGTAAAAAAATTAAAGCAATAAACAAATGTATACGAATTTAAGTCTGCATTCTACAGAAATTTATAAATAAAATAGAATGCCATTCTGATAAGTGAATCTAATAAATTATTTCTTATCAAACCATTTATGTGTGTCAGATTTATGCCAGGCAAAAAGCATGAATTTTAATGAGCATTATTCTAATCTTAGTTTACTGTAGGTACATAAATATATTTGATGCATTTATTTGCTGAAATACTTAAGCAATTTTTTTAAATAAATTTTAATTGGTTGCTAAAATCACTATTTGCATATGTACTGCAGATATTTCTTTGTCAATAACAATATAAATTAAAAATAAATTTTCGGAAAAATCACAATTTTAATATTCCTTCAACTTTATTATGGTAGAGGTAATAGAATCGGAACATTATTTTCATCAAATATTATAAATTTCAGAATTGTTCATTTTCTTAGTTCTTCAGTTCTCAAACTCCTGTTATCATGTTTGTTTATTATTATGCAATATTTTTGTTTTCTTGTTGGTAATTTACATTGAAAATCTTGTTTTAAATATACAATTTCATTTTATGTGTTTTGAAAGTATTACATCGCACCATGACTGGAAGGAATCACTTATCTGACTAACTTAAAAGCATAATACGTAAAAAGTTAAATTTGTGATTTTGTATTATTTTCGTCTCATTATTCTAAGAAATTTACCAGTTTAAAGTAAAATTTTACGTTTTTAAAACTATTTTTGCATTATTTTCGGTCAAAAGTTTTCATTCGTGATGCAATTGCATACTACTATTTGACGCGAACAGTTTGTTTTAATAGTCAAAACACAATACACCGAAAGCTTGTGTTTATTCCTAATAATTAGCTACATATAATGTCTTGGCAACACTGTTTTGTTATATTCTCTTTTTAACAGCGAAAAATCTCTTGTCGCGTTCTGCTTCGCAGTCATGCGCAGTAGTTATTTCCTAATGAAGTTCAGGGTCAATATCTTGCACAAAGCGTTGCCAGAATTCGAAATCACAATAATTGTATAATCACAATTTTTTGCATAATTTAGCGTCTTTAAAAAAAAAACAAATTAGTTATTTATTATATTTTGTTTAAATAATAATACAGGCAATATGAATCAATTACTAGTTGATAGCGTTGGTGAATACATTAATTTTCTCCGGTGCCCAAAACAACAAACTGCATAAAAAATACATAGCTTTTACGCAAGTAGTTTGAAATTTTGGGGATAGGCGATACAAGATTGCTATCGATTTGCCTTAGGTAAAGTAGTAGCACATTCAAGGCGAATAAATACAGGTGAGTGCACAACTAAAAAGTACGATAGAGACTGGACAATCTTAAAAAAAGATAAATATCTATTGCAACAAAAATCAGAAAGAAGTGATTTTTATAAGATAGGTAGTGTGTACATATAAATAAAAAAATCTTTTTTAAAATTTGGCTTAGATTTTAAAAAGCTATCAGAATTACCAATAAAAAAAAATAATTTTTGGTCAATACAAAAGTAAAACTTTAAGAATATTCGATTTTTGCAAAATTCATGCCCGTTGATTAAAATATCATTAAACTATCATTGCTTGGTTTATTCAATTATTCTTATGTTTAATTTTTTGAATTTGTGCAATTATCTCGTATTTCTCTTTCTGTTTTTGACATTTCCAATGGACAAAGCAACAGTAAAAAGCCATGCTGTTGCAATGTTGTATTTCTTGTAGTGCTGCTATTTAAATATACCTTGGTTAGACCAAAAGAAAATAAATTGCTGGACCATGGCGGAATTCTAACAGGTGTAACTATTTAATTTTTTTTTGGGTCTAAAAACATAAAAATCTAGTTAAAAAGTGTTTTAAATATATTAAAAAGTTAATTTTTTCCCCTAAAAGAAATTTCAAATAATCAAAAAAATGTCCAATATGAAAAATTAATTTAAATTATTTCTATAATTAAAATTTTTCTTAACATTTCTATAGTTATTTTATTATTAAAATTTTGTATTTTTACTCTTTTAATAACATTTTTAACAAATCATTTGTCTTTTGAGGCTAATAAGGGTTGCTTTGTTATGAAAAAATGCCCAAAAAAAGTAATTTAAAGCAATTGCCAATTGAAGGTAGAATGTAGAAAATAGGCACAAAGACTATATATATCCTTTTAATTTTTATACAAAAATAAATCGTTAAAAAAAAAAAAAACAAAAAAATTCATGATAAAGACATTATATAAAAACCGTCTAAAATGGATAAAATTTTCGTTCTGGCAACATTGCTCGCACATTAAAACACCGGTGCATGGATACTAAACCAAATAAATTAAAAATATATTTTGTTAAAAAGTGAATATTTAATAAACTGAATTTTAAATTATATAAAACTTTTGGTTTGCATAGTGACAAAAACATTAGATAAAAACTTGTCTTTACTGAAAATGAACGTTAGAAAAATAGTTTAAAAACAACCTGTTATATAAACAGTGTGGTGTTTCAAAAAGATTTATTATTAAGGGTACTACTGAACACTAGATGGTGGAAATTGCATAAACTATATTTCAAATTTAAAAGACTGGTTAAAATGTTTTCAAATTTGCTTGTCTAAAAATTTAACAGAAATGTTAAGATAAAATGGTAAAGCTTTAAGGTACCGTTAAGTAGCAGTTTCCCCTGAAAATTTCGGCAATACTGATTAATCATACATACTTATATTGGTTTAAAATGTGTGTGCATTTCTTTTCTTTTTTTGTTATATATGAATGTGTGAAGTATGGAAAAAACAGCTGTTGTTAATAAGAAGAAGAAAAAAAAGCTGTACAACAATGAAGCCTCTTTGACTTATGAATGATTAAAAGGGTGAAGCATGCTAATAGCTCTGCACAAAGCACAGTGGGGTGAATGAGAAAGAAAGTGGCGATTAATTCACAGAAGTCGTATTATTAAAATGTTGTAATTTTTTATTGATGAATATTAATAAATACATAAAAAACAGCATGTTGAAAAAAAACATTGTTAACCTTTTTTGGATTTTTTTTTTGTATTTTAGCGAAAATGGACTTATTTGAATATTATTGCTGTAACTTTGGAATGAAGAACGATAAAGTAGTAAATCAAATTGTAAATTAGAGCCTTTAGTAAATAATATTTTTTTTGTTTAAGTAAAAAAAAACATACATAAAACAAATTTCAAATTTATTTTTTTTATAGATATGGCAGTTAGTATGTATTTAAGATAGCAAAGTTTAACATAAAATTCGTTTTTTTCCAAAAATCCTTAACCCCAGAGATTTTACTCAAAAAACACATTAGAAATTTTTATTAATTTATAAATATTTATAAACAAACATTTCAGAAAAAAAAGAAACATAAAAAACTTATAAGACTTTTTTATTTACTTTATTTTATTAACTTCAAAAGCAACTTCATAACTATCATGATTTTCATAATCATCATAAACAATAAGTAACTTCAATCCAGACTTTGGCATATGCTCCATTTTCTTTTAACAATAACATATGAACATACTTCTCATGCTTGAAGTGAATGGATCAGAAGCGTAGTATTTTTTCTACTACATTAAAGCGAAAAGTGCTCCCTATTTCTAGTCTCTTGAGATTCTTCAGTTAGTAAGGCCGTAGACAATAGCGAAAGCGGTATAATATCTGGCCCGTGAATAAAATATTTATGTAGAGAAGGAGGCATATAATACCATGGATAATTTGTAACAAATATCCTGTCAGTATCATTAGCGAAATTAGAAAATCTTTTGATATTGACCTCATGGCCACTGGAAAAAACTATTAATATTGTATGCCTATTTTTTTTATCAACTGCAAATCTATTTTTGTAATTTCTGCAGATACTTTAGCAATCTTAAAAAAACGCCTTGAAGTATTCCCATCGTTTGAGTTTCCAAAGCCTGCTTTGTGTGGTCTACAATCAATCCAGTTTTCTCTCTAAATTCCATTTGAATGCGTCAATTTTTTTTCATCATCACATCTAGTTTGCCATTTTGTTTTATCGGGAGTTTATATGATAAGTGAATAAGATACCCAAAAAATCTTATCCAGCCATGAAGGACACATAAAACAAACTGCATGATATCTATTTTAACACCTTTTAAAATCATTTGATTAATATTGTTGAACTCTTTACCTTTGGCGCCACATATAGCATTTTTCGGTATGTTTTTGCTCTTGTAGGAGATAATATTATTTCTTAAACTATTTTCGACGCCTCAAGTTTATTTGAGTGGCGTAAACTAATAAATGCAATGGAGTGTTGTCTCTTATATTTTTACATTTCTTCACCATAGTTTTTTCTTTACACTCATTGAACGAGAGATCATGCTGACCTCTTTTTTAATTGGTGCTGGTGGTGGAATAAAGGGATCGAAGCACCAAGCCAATTCTTCTTATTAACAAAAAATCAGTCTTTCTTTGACTGTTTATCCAGCGATGATTATATTCTTTGTGAAAGAATAAAATCTGTTGATAAAATCAATCATATCAGATTGATTTCTTTAAATTTTAAAAGTTGGAATTTATCTTAAAGTAATTTAATATAATATAATTCTTCATGAAGTTATGTAACCCAAGACGAGAAATCAAAATTGTTTTGGGACTTGTTTCTAAAATTAGTTAAATTTTTAATGATTTTAAATTTTGCAAAATAAAATAACAAAAATAATTGAACTTTAAACACACTGTAAACAAGAACTACCAAGAACTTTTACTTTTGCAGTTGGGGATGTAGAATTTTATTTACTTTCATATGGTAGAAAATACGGTAGCTAATGTTAAAATTCATCTCTTGAATTAGTCGCCACTTGTGAAGGTTTTTACCCCACAGTGCTGCCTGTGTAAATATAAAAATAAGTTCTTACACAGAAGCCTGCTTCGGCGCTTAAAAAGAAACAGCTGAGTTTAATAAACAAAACAAAATTATCAAACAATGAAGTAAACATTTTTATCTGCAAAAGAAAAATTTGTGAAAATAAAAAAAGTTTAAACACACCCAGAGAAAAAATGATACAATACGTATACAAAATGACCACAAACGGTGTCAAAAGTGTATCAACCACGTTTGTGATCAATTTGTACATGGACGGTGTCAACGATAGTGTTGCTGCATTGACAACATATGTGTACAATGTAAAACCGCATCGGTGTCTAAAGAGGACCTTAGCGGTGTCGAACTGATAACATGCCGGTGTCAAATTGACACCATACCGGTGTCGATTAAACACTACTTCCTACTGTCCTCTTTCCCAATTGACCACAATAATAAAAAAATACAATAAGTTTTTCGCTTATAAACGTTTTTTATTCAAAAAATATTTTTTTTTAATAAATAAGAAGGTACAAAATATAAATCAAGTTAAATATACTTAAATCTAAAATAAATGTTCCTACTATTCATAGGTTATACACGAAATGGAACTGTTACAAAATCAAGAATTGTATAAGTTGTATGGAAGACTATCTTAAGAAAAATAAAAATAAAGTGAAGCTTTTTTGTTGTTTAATAATTACCTTCATTTCGTTTTCCAAAGGGAAAAGTAAAATATCATGAAGTCTCTATGGTCACTCGTTATTTTAATATTTTGATCGGCACTTTCAAGCATTGACTTCTGACGTCTCGCTCAATAATGTCTTGTGATCCTAAGTATAAAGTTAAAATACGCGATGTAATAAGTATTTATTGGACCTATTTTATTAAATCTTACTTTTAATAAAACACCTCCCATTTTAAAGCAATTTGTCACCTGCGTGCTTGTAAGATTTTCATTGCGCCTCCACCACCTTTCGACTTAGCATATCCTGACGTTGTATCATCATCGATTCCAAGCTCCAGAATTTAATAAAATATGCAAAAACATAGAGAACATACATGCACAATTTATTACCTCCATTTTTTTTTCCAAGAAAATAGCTTTTCTCGGAACTCTACACGCAATTTTAGTGGTGGCACAGCTTCTTAAATCTTCCTTGTTAAAATAACGCAAACTTCTAAATGTTAATTGCTCTTCTTAATTGAAAATGCATGTAAAAGGTTTCTGCTTTAGGCACTGAATTACTTACAAACATTTAAAATTATTATAAATTTATTTCATATTTATGCCTTCCAAGAATTTCTTAAACTTCTTGTCGTCTTCAATATCTTCAAAATTTTTTAGTTAGAAAAGCATGAATTGCTAAATACTAAGATATCACCATCCAGCTCTATCATATCACCAATAACGATTTGAACCTCAAGCATTTCTATTCTTTATTTTGTTTTATTTTATTCAAGTTTTTGAAAAACATGCCGAACACAATAAATTTTGTTTTTATGTAATTTGACAACCTGTTGTTAATTCAACCACTTTTGTTAACATATTGTAAACACGCGTTGTTAAAATCTTTAGATTTCGGTGTGTTCGTATAATTCGACAACCATGCGTTGTCAATTCAACCACGTTCACTTCCAAAATTTAAACGAAAGCTGTCAATTTTTTTCCCTCAGTGCAATAGTTATAAAAATAAACAATAATTTTTAAATGTATGTATAATTCTAATAGATGTTTTTATAAGTGAAAGTGTTATGATGGGCAGTTGCCCAACAATATTATCTCCTGATGAATGATTTTTTTTCTTCGCTCATTTTCGACGTGTCTAACACTACAATGTTCGATACATAAACCAGAAACAATTGCATTTGTTTCGTTTTTTACAGAACACAATCTGCCGTTTAGACGCAAAAAAACCTTAGCGTTTTCCACCTTTGGGTTCTTAACGCGAATGCCATTTTGTTACATCCTGTTTATAGAACACGTCAAGAGCGAAACGAAACCGGATGGCATATGGACGAATACGTAATAATTAGCGTCCGTGTAACAAGTTCCAAATCGAAACTTTGACCTTAAAAAAAGTTTATTTTAAATCAACCTAGACTGACTAGAATTCGATACAAATCAAAGTCTTAAAAATCTCCAAAATGGTCTACTACTTATATAGCATTCGTGCTATATTACAGAAGAAAACGAGTTATACCTTGTTCAGACATACGCTTTAATTGCGCAATTAAGGAATTTACATAATTAAGGCCTTAATTGAGCTCAATTTACCATATAAGAATTTCAATAATAAATTGAGCAATTACTACTTAATTGCATCACTAATTGAATAAGATGCGAAATACAACCCCTGCCAACAAGTATGTTTGCTCTGGGAACAATGTTCAGTGAGAAGAAAAAAGAAAATTCATAAAATTGACAAGCCGCAAGTAAAAATATAAACAAAAAAATAAAAAGAAAATGGCGGGTGATACGAAAATGGCGTTTTTTTTTTTTTTAATTTATTGAATGGTTGGTAGCTTCTACAACAAAACTTAAGTTTTTAAATAGTAGAAGTGTAATATTGTAATATGGTAATTAAATTTTAAAGACAATAATTTAACATTTTAAAAACAAAAATAATTAATAAATTGTAACAACTTAATAATAAAAGGGAATTAATTATCCTGTTACAAATATAATTAAATTTACATTAAGACTCAATATCAGGAATAAAATTTAAACATTCTTTTTTTAAATAGTAAAGCGTTGCTCGTTTTTCTAATATATGGATCAATATTATTCCAAAGACGTATTGCGGATACAAAGAACTGCCAACGTGATATTAATGTGTTATATCTTAGTTGTATCAAGGTCTTGTTTCGACCAAAGCGACTGAATCTAAGTCGCATATAAAGATGATCAGGTTCACGAGTAGTTACTATTTTGTGTAAAAATATCAAGGTTCTTATTTTCAAATAATCATCAAAAGAGACTCCGAAAATTTTCTTAGAGTAAGTGCTTATGTGTTCGTTATTGCCATAAGGTTTTAGCTTACATTAAGTCTCGATTGCTTTTAGCATCACAATTTGAAAAAATTTCGCAGGCGTAAGTCAAAGTTGGAATGAGGTATGTTTTAGCAAGGAGGAGCCTTATTTTGAGTGGTGTGCAATATTGTGTGGGCCAAAAGGTTCGCAGAATAGAAACAGTTTTTCCACAGGCGCTTGCAACATGATCTGCCCATGTTAGTGTGCTATTAAAGATTACTCCTAAATTTCTTGCTTTGTTTACAATTTCTATTTTCTTATTGTTAACGTAGACTTCTGGTATTTCGTCAATCTTCTGTGATCTTTTACGTAGCAAAATGCATTTTGATTTTTTTGGATTAAGGCTAAGACCATTTATAGAAGCCCATAATGAAACTCTTTGCAAGTCATCGTTTAAATTTTCTTCAATGTTTCCGCGTTTGTTGCTGATGTACAATTGACCGTCATCTGCATACATTCTGATTTAGCAGTGTTTTAACTGATCTGGCAAATCGTTAGCATAAATTGAAAAGAGTAGAGGACCGAGAATTGAACCCTGTGGTACACCTCTAGTAACAGAGAGAAAAGTTGATGTTAGAGATGGATTAATCGCCACATACTGCTCCCGACAACTAAGGTATGACTTCATTAATTTAGAAGAAGTTGAGGAGAAGTGCATCATTTTTTCTAGTTTTTGAATTAAGATGGTATGGTCCACCGTATCGAAGGCCTTTGAATGGTCTAATAGAACCAGCATTGCAGTATTGCCATCGTCCAACTCTTTTCGAAGATCTTCAGCTACATCTGTGAGAGCTGTAATACAACTATGCTTAGCACGAAATCCAGATTGCTTGGTTGTAATAAGGTTATAGTTGTTGAGATAATTGGTAATTTGACTATGGGCTAGCTTTTCAAAAGCCTTTGATAGGTACGGTAGTATTGCTATTGGACGATATTCAGAAGATGATTTCGGAACAGGAAATATTTTGGCTTGTTTCCATTTTGTAGGAAAGGTGCTAGTTATAATAATGTGATTAAAGATATGGGTTATTATTGGCAACAAATAGTTAAGAATCATTTTTAAAAAAGCCGGATGAATTCCATCAACTCCTGTAGCATTTGATTTGATAGATAAACAGCTTCTCATGACGTCAAACTTACTAACACATTCAAAACTAAATAATTTTTCAGGTAACTGATTGCTCTGAAAGCTTTTATAATATAAATGATCAGCATGTTCCATCGGTATGTTGATAAAGTTTTCATTTATTAAATTCGGATTTAAAGACGGTTTTTCATCAATGGATTTTTGAGTCACTATTCCAATTTCTTTAATAGTTTTCCATGTTTTACGTGAATTAACCGAATTAGCAAACTTTTCAGCATAATGCGACGACTTTGCATGTCTAACAGCATTAGTTACTTTTTTCCTAGCTGCACGAAAGTAGTTATGCAAATCGTTTAATTTGTACCTCTTCCAACGAGAATAAGCAATATCACGTTCTTCAATGAGACGCTTTATGCGCATAGTAAACCATGGATTTTGTTTATTTCTTATAGTCTTTGTTTGTAAAGGTACATTTAAGTTGAAAAGCTCTTGAACGTGATACTCTAAAAAGGCAAGTTTTTCATCTACTGTTAACAATTGATATATGTAACTCCAATTTATTTTGAAGATATCTTCTTCTAAACCATTTCGATTTACACGTTTGAAATCACGAAAAACAATGACTTTCCTAGGTGAATGTAATAAAATATTGTATGTTAGAAAGATAAGATCATGTTTGGAGAAACACGAAGCTGATAGCTGATCATACATCAAAATTTTTGATTCATTAGATACAAAGAACAGGTCAAGTAATGTCCAAGAAGTCGTTGAAAAATGAGTTGGCATACATGTGTTTGCTGGATAAAGACCATAGGATTTCATATTATCAGTAAGATATGTATCGGACAACAAATTGGAGTTAAAATCACCTGCTATAATGACATCACTATAAATTGGCGTTACTTCCTCTACAACCTTGTAAAAGTGGCAGAGATCAATTCGCCTATTAGGTCTATATACACTGCCAATCAGAAACTTTTCACCCTCACAACATACTTCAAGTAAAATATGTTCAACTTTATCGTTTTGATCATTCTTGCTTTTTATTTTGCAAACTAGTTCGTTTTTTATATATATTGCAACACCGCCATACCCATCCTCTCTGCCGTTTCTAAATAATTTATATCCGCTCATTGAGACCATAGTATCTGTTATAGCTTCGTAAAACCATGTTTCTGATACACATATTATATGTAAGCCTGAGCTTTCAAAAACATATTTAAATTCATCAATTTTACTGTAAAGGCTTTGTGCATTTATGTGGCAAATTTTTAGCTCATTTCTCTGCTTACAAAGAATTTTAACCATATATGCAGTAACGTCTTTGGGAATTAACATATCATTATCCATAGAATTCATTTTTTATATTGAGAAAAGTAATAGCAACGCGTTGATAATGTGCAACAGTTAATGTCTTTATATAAGTTAAGAAATAATTTTTAAAATTTAAATAATAAGTTTTAACATTATAAAAGCATACAAAAACCAAATAAATACTTAAGTTAAAAGATTTTTTAGATATCAAAGTTACTATGAATATGAGACGAAGAATAAATATGTAATTAACGAAAAAGCTGTTGCAATTGGTCGAAAAATTCAATATGTATTGGCTCCTAAGAGTCAAGCAGTTTTATATAAACTAACCCTCGCAAAGTGTACACTGATTTTACAGAGTTATTTTTTTCAGTTTAAGCGCTTCTTGAAAGATTTTATAGTTATGGGGCGTGAGATTTTCATTCACATAAATAGGTTGAACACTATCAAAACCAGCGTGTTTAAGACATAACGTTGTTTTATTTTCCCGCCTGTATTTGGCAATAGTTCTTAAGAGAAAATTTTTTTCGTAGGGCGAATGCATTTTCACAACTATAACATCATCATTTGGTGAGAGTATTTTACTATTTTTGTGTATTTTATTAAGTCGATGAATCTTGTCAACTTGAGGAGTTGCAACGTTTAAATTATCACATAGTCTTTTAAATATATCACATAAGTTCTCATTGTCATAGTACGGTACACCACGTATTCGAATACTACCAGCTACAATTGAGTTATCTTGTTTATTTAGTTTTCTCTTAAGATCAATTATTTCTGTTTTTATATTTTTTAACTCAGACGTTTCTAACTCTAACTGGTTAATACTGTCTTTGATTGTATTACTAGTAGCAGTTTCTAATAAAGTTACTCTTTCATTTAAGGTACATAAATCTTTTTGTATTAAGTTTAGTCTCTTATCTAATTCACTTAAGAGTTCTTCTTTGTATTCTTTAAATTTATTTTCCATTATATTGTATATTTGCTCAGTAAGTTTATCAAAGCGTTTATCTAGTATTGTTATTAATTTAAATGGTGATTCGGGGATCGATAGATGTGAAGATTTATTAACATTTTCTAAGAGTGAGTTTTGTAAAACTTCTCTTAAACTTTTATTCGCTGAAGGTGATGTTGTCTCATGAATTTTGTCCGACTCATGCATATTTTCGTTTGTTTTGACATTCCAATTTCAAAGCAACAACAAAAAGCCATGTTGTTTTTGTAATAAAAAGAGAAATCAGCTGGGCGGACGACTCTACCTAGTAAAATAAATATGCCTTGTGCTAATTGAATAAGCTTAATTCAGCATGTATGAACATCAAATTAAATTGCGTACTTAAAATTAAATTAACTCAATTAAACAACACGTCTGAACAGGGAGAGAACTGTGAAAAAATCTTTGGTTTGTCTGTGGACTTCGTCTTAACAAATTAATACTCCTCGTATACTTATTTACAAAGTTAGTTGTCAAATAGATGGTGTTTATAATGTACGCAACCTCAGAAAAACGTTTTTCTTTCTAAAGGTTTTCAGAAATTAAGAAGTGAATTCAAGCCCAAATCAATTTCTAATTAATTCATGGACAAAAATATCATTAGAATTTCAAATTTTAAAATAAAAACTTGTCTTCCTGGTAATTATGTAGACATCGGTTTTATTAAAAAAAAAATTCTAAGGCAGAAATTTGCTACAAAAGTTTTGGTATCGTAATATCGTAAGTTATTATTATTATTAACGGTAGTTGACATTACAAAACTGCATCTAAAAGTAAGTGATTATAAAATAAAACAAATAAGGCAGGACACCTATATTATTAAAACAGAACCTATCGTTTGAAATGAAGAGAAATTTTTGGAACTAAATTATTATTTTCCAAATGTATAGAAATTATTTTGGCTTTAGTTCATTTATTTTTAATTTCTAAAAATCTTTAGAAATAAAAATAAAATTATAAGCACGCATTCATGCTTACCTCATAACAATTAATATGATACTGAAACAGCATCTATAATGCTATAAACACAATCAAAGTCTACCGACCATCGACTACCGACTACAAAAGTAGCTGGCTACAAAAATAGCCAAGTCGCCAGCTACTTAATTCTTTTAACGACTATCGACCACTAACTACAAAAAATAAACATCTGTTTTGACATATGTATTAGAATTAACCAAAACAAAACAAACTTGATTTTTATAAGTGAATTTGTATGAAAAAAAAAATTCAAATGTCTCAAGAAAACTTAGTTAACTTTATAAGTACTATTGCTAAAATAGTGGAAACAACGACTTCAGTGTATGAAGTGTCCACGTCCATACTTGCATGTAAATTGAACTAAACATTTACATTAAACAATATAATAAATACATATAAACAGTAAAAATGACTATTATATACTTATCAATTTCAATAAGAAAAACCCAATAAATGAAAGAAATTAGAAATTGATGAAAAAAGAACTAAATGGAAAATTTTACAAATAAAAAGTAAATGAAAAATGCGCCAAATAAAAAGTAAATGAAAAATGTAAAGAAATGAACAGATGATTATTATTTTTCAATGGTGCCACTATAAAAGTTTTTCGCGTTTTTAATAGCGATATTTAATGTATTGCATTTTTTAAACCATCATTTCATGCATTTATTGTATTGGCAGCACTAATCTGTTTTTTGTAGCCAAGAAAAATAGAAATTAGCCTAAGTTGGCTACGGGCTACAAAAGTAGCCGTGTAGTCGGTGGTCGTGTAGGTGCTAAAAGAATTATTCTCATAAGCACGCATGTATTTTATTTTTGACATTTTGTAGTCGATGGTCGGTGGACATGATTGTGTTTATAGCATAATGTTGTGAGTAAACAAGTAAGAAAGACTAAAAACAAAATAAATTTGCATTCGTGTTTAATCGATGATTGGAACAAAAGCAAAAACAAACGTACGAGTACAAGACGAAATACAGAGAGAAAAAAGTGAAGAAATAAGTTGGTTTGCGTGTAAATTTCGTGTAACCAAATTAATATTGATATTAACGTATCTCGTATTCTTATTTACAAAGTTAGTTGGTTAAATATGTGATGTTTATAATTACACAATTAATGTAGATAGATGCGAAGAATGCTGTTGAAGGACGTAGCGGTCCAGAAATTACAGCATTACATTCTGCTAGCGTCTAATTTTCTTGTTTTCTTTGGAAAGCGTCCGCATACATTTGTAAAATAAATTTTCTTTCTAAAAGAAGATTTTTAAAAATTAAAAATAAAATGAACTTAAGCCAAAATAATTTCAATACATTTATAATATTCACAGTTCAAATACCAACTTAGTAAAAATAAAATTATTATTTTCCTTCTGTCAGAAAGCTTAACTCCAACAAGTGATACTGAAAAAAATTATAATTAGTTGTTTTTCCTAATTTGTTGTCAGTAAAAGTCAGCAAGATTTGTTTTTGACGATTTTCCATTGTATCGAATATTTATTTTATCTGATACTGCACGGTTCTTGAGTAATGTCGTTTTTATTGGCCAAGCCCCTTTAAATAATCTGCACGTGATTGAAAAAAATGAATGTTTAAAAAAAGCCACTGTTATTTCCTGTAGTGTTTTGTTTTTTAACAGAAATTAATGCAAGAAAATTATTATCTTACTTTAAAATTAAAAAAGTGGACTTTATTAAATTTAAGAAGCCCTATCATGCGGTTTTTTGCTGCCGTATTACCATTTGACAAAACCTCAAAAACAGTCTTCCAATGGGTATAAATTGGCTTTTGTTACCAATTGATAAATAAATACGCACTGTTACATTCAATTTTTCTATTTTAAATTTAACTCTGGTTTTGTCAATAAAAAATTAATCACTCTCTTTACACATGCAGGTGATGTGTGAGTTAAACACCTTCTGTATCCTTACATTTCCTGTTTATTGTTTAACCATAAAGTTGGTTATGCAAACTATTTAATACAGTTTTTAATTTCTTATTTTGTTGACAAATAATTGAAAAAATTAATGGAAATTTAAGTAATTTTGTAAATCAAACAGCATTGAATTTTTATTGTGTTTGACAATAAACATTTTTTAATACTTAATAAATGATTCGTTTATTTTGAAAGTGACATAAGTCACTTTGCTTTTAAGCTGAGAAACATATTTAAATAATTGTCTTTCAAAGGTTTTAAAAATATTGAGGCTAAATCTCAAGAAAACTTACTTGCACTTCTATCTTAATATTAAAAAAAAAATTTTTTTTGGAAAAAGCGACTTATGCCACTTTCAAAATAAACGGTTCAAATAAAAATTTAAAAATATACATACATATGTAATCGTGTGCACATATATCGTAATATTGTATTTTTCCGAAATTGTACATAAATATATTAAACAAATAATAACTGTCGTATTCATAAAAAAAAAATAGTTTTAATCTAAGGGCTCAGCCCACAAGATGTATAGTTACGTTAAAAAGTTCTCTTATAATAGCGGAAACAATTCTTATGCAATTTATAATTTGTAAAAATTTATGATAATATTACATGACGAAATTTAATTCAGAAATAGAAACACAATGTGAAATTTGATGTGTTTTATTTAAATTTGAAAATATTGAATACAAATTTGAAAAAAGGCATGTTGCCTTAACCTGTTTTCAAAGTGTTTGTAAAATTCGTTTTATACTCTAATTATTTTAAAATTAAATCGTTTTATTTTGTTACAAGTACTCAGGCGTACAGATGTGTATAAACATAAGAAACCCATAAAAGCCACCGTCACGTATTTTATGTGAAATTCACACGCACTCATCGCGTATGTTAAAAAAAAATCAAAATTGCATATAAAAGAAAAATTTATAACATTAAAAACCATTTAAACTTTTTTAGAACAAACATTAAGCGATGTAAAAAGGCTTTGTGTGATGCACTGAAGGCAACAGCTTTGTTACGGACTGTAAGAAAGGAAATATGGTGGAAGTCACACCTAGCGGAAGTTACCATTACGAATAATGTGCACATAGTCTATTCAAAATATCCATGATTGCATTTATGCGCTCTTTTTTTATTTAAATTTTTACATGGTACTCACACGCTGTACAGTAGTTTGAAAACGATTTATTTTAGACATAATTCGGTATCTTATGAATCGCTGAAGATATTTTAATGAAATTTAGCAGAGGTAAAGCTGCCAAACTAATAAACACAAACACAACAGCTGCCAAAATGTGTTCATACACATTTTTCCGATTAAGTAACTTTTTAACGAAAAGTGCTATTATTATTCTGAATTTTATTAAGAATGTAGCAAATGTCTCAAGGTAATAATCCGATCATTTATAAGTATACGAGGGCTGCTATATATATTTCTGGCCTGGCAACACTGAGTGCTGCCAAGTGCAATCTGACATTTCCATTGGAAAGTTTGTCATTTTTAAGCATAATCGTACTCAAAACGTTTTGACGTACGACCATTATTTGTGTTGTTAACAGTGACTTGAAAAAATTTATATAGAAAAAAATGGAATTAACTCGCGAACATTTTAGTGCCATCATTTTTCACAACTTTCAACGTGGATTATCACGACAAGAGTGCATTGATGAACTTAAATCTTTGTATGGCGATAAAACACCATCCTATAGCACTGTGAAAAATTGGCATAATGAATTTAATCGTGGCCGAAGCTCGCTCAAACGCGAATTCCGTGAAGGTCGTCCAAAAACGGCTGTTGTGCCAGAGAACATTGATGCCGTGCGTGAACTCATAATGCAAGATCGACATGCGACATACCGAGAGATAGAGACATCCTTGGACATTTCTTCCACCAGCATACATTCGATACTGCATGAACACCTGGACGTAAAAAAGGTTTGTTCTCGTTGGATCCCGCACAATTTGAAAGTCGCTCAAAAAAAGGCTCGTGTCGATTGGTGCAAAGAAATGTTGCAAAAATACGATTGCGGTGCTTCAAAAGACGCTTATAAGATCGTCACAGGTGACGAATCATGGATTTATGCGTATGAGCCCGAAACGAAACAACAATCGGTCTTCAAAGACGAGTAAAATCTAAAGAAAGTTGTTCGTGGAAGAAGCACTTCGAAGCAAATGGTCGCCTGTTTCTTCGGCAAAACTGGTCATGTGGCAACTGTTCCGCTTGAGCAACGTAGGACGGTCACTTCTGAGTGGTACACTACAATTTGTTTGCCTGAAGTCATCGGAGAAATTCGAAAAACCAACAAGAGAAGACGAATCATTGTTCGCCATGACAATGCGAGCTCTCACACATCGGCTCAAACCAGAGCGTTTTTGACCGGCCAAAACGTCGAATTAATGGGTCATCCGCCGTACAGCCCTGACTTGGCACCTAATGACTTCTTCTTGTTTCCGCACATCAAGAAAAAAATGCGTGGTCGAAGATTTTCGTCGCCAGAAGAAGCTGTTGAAGTATTCAAAAAACAATGTTTTAGAGGTGTCTTAATCGGAGTGGAAAAAGTGCTTCGACAACTGGTTTGAGCGCATTCAAAAGTGTATAAATCATGCTGGAGAATACTTTGAAAATCAATAAAACCATTTTTGATTATAAATATTCGCATTTTCATTATTAGGCCAGAAATATATAGAGCAGCCCTCGTACCACACCAAAAATACTAAGTTAAGGTCAGCCAATGTTAAAAAAAATACCACAATTTTCTCCCAAACTATCAGAGGTAACCAACACATGACATTTTATACAAATATTTTCAAAGTCGATATAAATTAAAAAAATCTGAACATTAAAAATATGACCGAGATACCCAAATTTGTTGGCCTACCCAGAACCCCACCCTTACCCAAAGGAGCCGACGCTTCGTAGCTCTGCTAAGAAACACATGTGATTTACCTCTGATTAATTTCATTAAGATATTTTCAGTGGTTCATGAAATAACGAATTATGTCAAAAATAAATCGTTTTCAAACAACTGTGCGCTGCACAGTAGAGTAGCCTCTGGGTTTATTGTTCCAGTTTAACTTTAATTGAAAAAATATCCCAGACCACGCAGGGGAATTGTTGTGAATTCACAAAGACGAGCTAATTAAATTTGTAAAAAAGAAAAATGATACAGTAAAATACAATAGACAGGAAAGAAAAGTTAAAGTTATATAATCGAAATCATTCCATGTCGGTTTTTGTATTGATCTGAATTTAAATTACATGAACATTACTAATCCTTTATGAGCAATTAAAAAGTCATTTCCCTAAGTAAAATTTTTGCTGATTAGAGAAATGCACGAATTTTATGTTATTATATTCTAAAATCTGCATGACTGTTTCTTCTATAGCTTCTAGAAGTTTTTCAAAGCAAACAAAATTTCTTAAATTGAATAGTTTACGTTATAAGAATGGCGCTAATTCAATCTGTTGTCAGCATCCTAAAAATATGGCAATGGATTCTGATAGGGGTTCACATTGGGATTTTGCAAAAGTTTTCTCCCTTTGGCCTGTCCCTGAAACTATGTGATGTAATTCCCTATCGCCCCATTACTTCACTTAACTATATTTGCTTTCAAATGATATGGAAAAATAAGAGGCAGGCGCGGTATCTTGCCCGCTGCCTCGAAGGACATGGACCGATCTAGCTGATTTTTAGTAGCAAAATTTTCGAAACGATGTCAGAGCGATTGACGTATTTAAATTTTTCATAGCTCATCTAGTGCCTGGGCAAAGTTGATTTTATCCTCAACACGGACTGACAGACGTACATCGCTCAATCGGTTTTGCTATGCTCGCAGGGAAAAAACATGGTTGTGATATGATCTCAATAACCATATTACGTTCTTTGTAACATTGTATAGTTGCTGAGAAAAAATCATAACTTTAGTCACCATAAACATTTTTCTGTTAACATTTGACCATTATATGAATACTCTGCACAAAAAATACAACTTGGTTGGTTTAACTTAAAAAATTTGACCTACAACCAAAGTTTTATAACTTATTGAAAATAATATAATATATTTAACCATTATATATTTTTATTAATAAGAGTATGATTAAAAGCCAACAAAATATTGTTTGCGTTTAAAAATATATTGTTCTAGGTCTTGACCAAATGCTTTTCTATCAGTTAGCTTAAAGTTGAAATTGTTTTTATGTTAGAGAAATTAAAAAAAATAATTTATGTAAAAATAAGCAATAAATAATAATATACCTAATATGAAAAGAAATAAAAAGGTAAGCAAAACATTTCAAAACTAGTTGAAATACATACGAGGGCTGCTCTATATATTTCTGGCCTAATAGTGAAAA
Organism: Gymnosoma rotundatum; assembly: GCA_916610165.2. Classification (NCBI taxonomy): domain Eukaryota; kingdom Metazoa; phylum Arthropoda; class Insecta; order Diptera; family Tachinidae; genus Gymnosoma; species Gymnosoma rotundatum. Next base: position 122,135,762 of record OU744336.1, on the reverse strand, counting down.
TGGGAATATTTATAATCAAAAATGGTTTTATTGATTTTCAAAGTATTCTCCAGCATGATTTATTTACTTTTGCATGCGCTCAAACCAGTTGTCGAAGTACTTTTTCCACTCCGATTGAGACACCTCTAAAACATGGTTTTAAAACACTTCAACAGCTTCTTCTGGCGACGAAAATCGTTGACCACGCATTTTTTTCTTGATGTGCGGCAACAAGAAGAAGCCATTTGGTGTCAAGTCAGGGCTGTACGGCGGATGACCCATTAATTCGACGTTTTGGCCGGTCAAAAACGCCGATGTGTGAGAGTTCGCATTGTCATGGTGAACAATGATTCGTCTTCTCTTGTTGGTTTTTCGAATTTCTCAGATGACTTCAGGCAAACAAATTGTAGTGTACCACTCAGAAGTGACCGTCCTACGTTGCTCAAGCGGAACAGTCGCCACATGACCAGTTTTGCCGGAGAAACAGGCGACCGTTTGCTTCGAAGTAATTCTTCCACGAACAACTTTCGTTGGATTTTGCTCGTCTTTGAAGACACACACGGTCGATTGTTGTTTCGTTTCGGGCTCATACGCATAGATCCATGATTCGTCACCTGTGGCGGTCTTATAAACGTCGCAATCGTTTTGCGACATTTCTTTGCATCAATCGACACGAGCCTTTTTTTGAGCGACTTTCAAATTGTGCGGGATCCAACGAGAACAAACCTTTTTTACGGCCAGGTGTTCATGCAGTATCGAATGTATGCTAGTGGAAGAAATGTCCAAGGATGTCTCTATCTCTCGGTATGTCGCATGTCGATCTTGCATTATGAGTTCACGTACGGCATCAATGTTCTCTGGCACAACAGCCGTTTTTGGACGGCCTTCACGGAATTCGTCTTTGAGCGAGCTTCGGCCACGATTGAATTCATTATACCAATTTTTCACAGTGTTATAGGATGGTGCTTCACCGCCATACAAAGATTTAAGTTCATCAATGCACTCTTGTCGTGATAATCCACGTCGAAAGCTGTGAAAAATGATGGCACGAAAATGTTCACGAGTTAATTCCATTTTTTTCTTTATTAATTTTTTCAAGTCACTGTAAACAACACAAATAATGGTCGTACGTCAAAACGTTTTGAGTACGATTATGCTTAAAAATGACAAACTTTTCAATGGAAATATCAGATTGCACTTGGCAGCACTCAGTGTTGCCAGGCCAGAAATATATATAGCAGCCCTCGTATATGTAAAAAACATAATCTTTATTATTTTGTAAAAACATAATCTTTATTATTTTGCTTAAAGCCCAATTGTGAAACCGTTTTTTATTTAAAGCTATAATTACTGTTATAACAAAATATGTTAAGGCAGATGCCAAAGAAACGTGTTTGAAGTTTTGGATAAATGTGAAGTCAGTTCCGAGTTTCTATTACGTATCGTATGATGTCTTCAATAAGTCTTTTATGTCAGGAAATAATGCGATTACTTAACATGACATTTTCAGCTATATTATGATATTTTAGTTTAAACATTTACTGCCGTATTCATAGAAAATCAAAATAGATTTGAAATATATTTTAGGACAAATTTGTATGAAAAATTTGTCATAAAACACATTTCAAAGTTATATTATTTTCTATGAATACGGCAGTTAATGTTTATATTTGAACATAGTTTTTTTAGATTTAACTATGTTATTGTTATGCTAGACAACAATGTTGTTAAAAGACCAGCTATAGTATTATTAAATGTAACAATGCTACGTTTTTTTAACAAGCATACCATGTTTTTTCTTTGAGTTGGCACAAGAACTCAAAATATATATCCTTTATGGGGTCGAACAAACTTAGATATCCTCTTTTTCAACTTTTTGTAGTGAATGATGCAAAAGTTTAAAAAAATATTTTGCACTATTTTTAAAATTTATCATTTTCAATTTTCAAACGGAAATAACTTGTTATCTATAGATTACAACACATTTCATACTTGATAATTGATAATGTTATTTTATTTCTCAATCTAAGTTAAAATAAATGCACGAGATGCCCTTCCTTAGGACTATATTCCAGCGATGCTGAAAGGTCTTGAGCTCGAATGCTTCTTTACTAATAGCATGTGCAAATTAGTTTATATCGGTCCAGCCGTTTAGAAATTGCTGGTGTATCTCCAAATTATTATATTACTGACCCACTGTGCACTATACGAAAAAGAAGCCACTAGTTGTAAATTGTTTTTTCTACGCGTATTTGTCACTACTGCAGTAAAAATGATAATTTATCATCAAAACGTGGACGTTTGTTCGCATTTTCCGCGTGCCATATTGCTATTCAAAAGTTAAATAAAAAGTTTTTCAGGTTTCTTTGTTTGCCAAAATTTGAATAAAAACATGAACAATAATAGTGAGGAAAACAAGAACTGAATATATTGAACTCAACTGAGGCTTAAACGCACAAAAAACAAATATTTTTGCCATTATTTTGATTTCGGTTGAATGATAAGAGAACGAACAAAAAGAACAAATTCGCACTCGCATTCAATCATATTTACTTTTGCAAAGAAGTCAAAGGATTATTTTCATATATATTTTATAGTTACATTAGTAACTCATGCATTATGCACTTCTGAGCGTTTGTCGGAAAGTATTGTAAAAAGAGCAAAGGACTCAGTATTTTAAGAACTAAAGTTGTTTGCGAACAAATAAGTTTTTTTTTTCTTCTTAAAAGGTAAAATAATCTTGCATGCCAAAAATACATACCTTTTTTTAATACAAGAAGCTTTACAGAGTTCCTTAAGGCAAAAAGTTAGAAGAATAATTTATGTCTTTTAGTCGATTCATTTATTAGAAATAATGCTTCAGAAATTTAATTGGAAAGAACACATTTTCACTATTTTAATATTTCGTAAGACCAAATTAAATTTCTGTCATCAAATAATGTTAAATGCAAATTTTGTTAAAAAAAACGAAATTTTGATTCTGCTGATACGTTTTTGCTTGCGACCATTCAAGTCAAATTTTCGACTCATGAAGAGATTGTTCTACATATTTTACTTAAACTACAGAATGATTTGCCAAAGTTTATACATTTCAAAATATAACTTTTACTTAGCAGCAGTATTTGCTTGGTGTAAGGATTTAATTCCATCCAACTAAACCATGCCCTCCGAGCGTTCTTGCTTTTAACCTATCCCATGCATTCTAGTCAATATAATACATTTAACACCGCATGGTGCACGTCTTAAGATATGTCAAATTGAATACAAGATAGACATGAGCTGGCTATTTTCCAAGTGATATAAGTCCACTTAAAAAAAACTTAGTTAACTTTAATTGTAATGAGTTACAGACACCCTCTCCCCATAATTCACACAATCACAATTACAATAGAGTTCTATCTTGTCATAAAATAAACAAAAATAGTTTTCTTTTGAAACTGAATTAAGTCCATTCAAAACACAATAAAGAACTAATTCTATTATAATTAAAAAGAGAACAGAGAAATATGACGATATGATAAGTTTATTACCTTATATACCGCCATATCGCCATAAATACGTCAATATGCTAACTGTCAAAGCAAACTAAGTTTAAAGTATCTATTTTTGATTTAAAGATCCTAATGATGTTATTTTTATATTTAAATAAATTTTGTTATTCGTGTATTTGAATGTCTTAATTTTAACTGTTGATTTTTCTTTAAAAGTTCATTTCAAAAAATGTTAATGATGTATAGTGTAAAACACATCACTCTAATTGATCAAAGTTGGCCAATATTTTCAAATTACGGAAAAATATGGAAAAAGGTACTTATATCACTTTCAAAAAAACCAGCTCATATATTCCTAGTTTACAATGTAAAAGAGCTATAAAAATGAGGTGATTGATGTATCTTTGTGATAGTAAAAATACGAAAGCTTAAAAGCTTAGCTGAAATATTAAGTTTAAAATGTTAATTTTATATTTAAAAGCTCGGTTCAGTACTTAAACTTAGTACTTTTCACAAAGTAATTATTGTGATAAAAACCGACTTTGAAACAGATTTCAACCTTCTGTCTATAACGGTTCAAAGTATGGACACATACATCAAATTAAGTGACTTTTAGGGCACTCTTTACTTAATTTTAATTTTAAATATTAATACTTGTTACTATAACTTGTTACTATAAAGGTCAAAATAACAAATCTAACGATCAACCAGATCTAGTGTCGAAAAAGGTACTATTAAAAATCAGCATGATCGGTCCATGTCCTTCGAGGCAGCAGGCTAAACACCATGCCTACCTCTAATTTTTTTATGTCATTTGGAACAATAAAGTAACTCCAATCAAAAAAACATGTGGGGCGATAGAGAATTTTAAAATAAGAAAAAAAAAACATCAAGTAAAAAAACTGGCGCTTGCCCATATTTTTCGAGTTACGGGGCTTAGAAATTTTAAAATTTTTTAAAATATAAATATAGATATAATTTTAAAGATATTAAAGAGATCTTTAAGAAATTCTTGACCCATTAAGAGCCGATGTCATTTTTATGTAAAAATATGTATCTGCAGTATCAAAATTTTTTATAATTTTTAATTCTCTGTCACCCCGATATTTGCTTTTTTGATTGGAGTTACTTCACTAAACTAAATTTGCCTAGATTTGGCCATAGCGAAATATAGCACTCTTACTTGTTTTTGTATTACTTTTTGCTATTGGGAACAGTTTTTTTTTTTAATTTTAAAGTAGTGCAGTTTACGGTTCATATTACACGTAAAAAAAATCTATGTTGTTGTAATTTTTTATACGAGTAACAGGGCTAATCAAAATCGATCCGGAAATGACTGAGTTATGGAGGTACAAATATTAAAAGCAGCAACATTCAGTCGAATCGTGAACCTCCTTTTTTTATGAATTCGGTTAAGAAAAGAACTATCACGACTACTATAATTGGGTTTGTCGTACTTTGTACACTCTACTGCGTAGTGATCTAATATATATTATAAATCTCTTTAGAAGTATTCTTTGTTTGTTTGTGCGTGCGGCCATCACGGCTAAACGACCGAAACGATTTTAATGAAATTTGAAACAGGTGTAGTAGATATTTGCCCTCATGGTAAAATAAGGTATTTATATACATACATTTACAAATATACGGTGACTTGGTAATACTGGCATGAAATTACTAAAATCTAAAAAAGCTATTTTTGTTGCAAAATTTTTTATCGTAAAAATGCAAACGGTGCGTGGTACCTAATCAAGTGCTATTTATTAATAAAATATCGACATATATCGTTGGCTTAGTCGGCAAACCTGTCAAGTCCAATTATTATGCAAATTTGGTTTTTGATGTAGTATGCTAGTATAACTTAAAACACATCATTTACAAAAAACAAAATGCCGTTATGTTGTTTTTTTTTGTTGTTATGCAGTGGTAAGAAATTCCAAAAAAAAAACATCAAAATCCACGTGCTAAGTTCAGCTGAAAACAATAAATTTGTTTTGATTCTATAGATTTAAATTCATAGATTTAAATTAAATAAGTTGAACTAAAGAATAAAACTGCGTTTACAGATTTAAAAAAAGTTAAACCAAAAAAAAGTTAGACAGTTTTTTGTCTCTCCTGAAAAATTAAAAAAATGGACTTGACAGGTTTGCCGACTAAGCCAACGATATATGTATAAGAAATATAATATAAATTAATAGAAAGAGCGCTAGCTGTTAGCGTAGTCAAGTAACAGCATTACAACAACGTACGGGAGATGTATGTATGTTGTGACTATTGAATAAAAGGGGATGACGGGTTTGGATGTACACCGTAAATGGTCTTACTAAACAAGGCATCGAGTAGTTAATTTCTCGCCGTAGTTACACAGTAGTGTAGCGTAAATGGCTGCGTTTAAAATAACGCATGTTTAGTAATCAATAAATAGACCATGGGATTCAAGTATAGCCAGATTACACAGGTTAGCCTGAATGTAGACTGGAGGACGGCTGGTATCACAAATCCGCATTTGTATGCTCTCCTCTTCTGAGTGGAATAAATTGTAAGTAGTTTACTTTTCTTGCTCTGATGTTTAAGTCTGTGGTTAGTCGCCATCACGAGTGTAAGTTAATGCCAGCTGACTTCCATAATTTGCTTTAATTTCGAAGACAAATCGAAATAAGTAAAGTAGAATGATGACCTTTAAAGTTGACATTTAATCGCATGATAACATAAACTCTGAAAGGCCATTAGTAGGCAATATCAACATAAAAAAGATAAAGTCAATATTGCCGAATAGAAGTCGATTAAGTATTTTAGATAGAATTAAATTTAAATAAAAAATGGCCTAGATAACGGCCAAATAAAAAAAATACTTCTCCATTTATATATGTATGTATGTATGTACATATATTTTTGTAAAATATTTGGATGTAGTCCTCTTAACCTGTTTACAGTTAGAGAATCACTGCCTTAAGTTGGTGTAAATAATGTTTTTGTTATTCAAAGAAAATACAAGTTTTCTATTTTACATTGGTGCGCTGTTTATTTCGACACTCATTCTGGTCTTTCATAAGCAAGTAGTTTCAAAGCAGAAATGCTTTTGTTAAAATTCCTTTTTGAAGCTTTTTTAGGTTGAACTTTAGAGAAATTTCAACATTTATTCTACTTGACATTCTATATTTCTTTTTTATACCCTTCACCACAAAAAGTGGAAAAATGGTACAACTAAGTTTGTCATTCCGTGTGTAATTTCTACAATATCCATTTCCGACCCCATAAAGTAGATATATTCCGACGTCTATCCGTCCGTGTTTGTGTTGAAATCAAGTTTGCTTTCGACAAAAAAATATATGTCAATCAGATCAGATCAGATATAGTGTGGAAATCAGCATGATCGGTCCATGTAATTCGAGGCAGCAGGCTAAGCACCACGCCTACCTCTAATTTGTCCATGTCATTTGGAACAATAAAGTAACTCCAATCAAAAAATAAATATGTGGGGCGATAGAGAATTAAAAAATAAGAAAAAACATCAAGTAAAAACTGGCGCTCGCCCATATTTTCCGAGGATTTAAATTAGGACTCAAAAATAATATTTCAGTATGGAAAAATAGATACTCTCGCCATTCAATAAAATTAGTTAAAGGAGGATTTTTTTCAAATAAATCCGTTTTACCGTTTTCTTTGAAATATTCAGCTTCGATAGAATTTACTACATTAATTATTTAAAAATACCGTAATTCAAGACAAAAAATTTTTTTTTGCTTAAAAGTTACTTATTACTGAGTATTATTAGTTATTATTATAAGTTATTACTGACAATTTGTCTGTAATGTAATCCGGAATTTCCCAAGGAAATTAAAAGAAAACTTTCCTCTAAATCGAGGTATTTGTACGGTTGCCAAAATTTTTCAAGCGGAATTACGAAATGCAGCAGAATTGATATGTTAAGAGAGATTCTTACCTGAAATAACGAAACAAGTACTCTTTTAGTCATGTTACTTTATAATGTGTCTTTACCAAAACTTACGAAAATTTCTCCTAATAGAACAAAACTATAGATGCTACGTCGAGCCTTCAAAAGTTACACAAATTTGTGTTAGAAAGTAATATTTTTCTTATACTAATAATTCAATGTATAAATCAAATGCGAAAAATTGCAAAAAAAAAAAATAAAAAAGCAAAGTGGTTCTAATCACACTTGTATGAACGAAAAAATTCTGTCAAATTTTTGTCTATTTTGTAGAAGTTACATGAAAATATGGACTACTTACAACAGAAATTTAAGAGTTTCTAGACATCCGATTTAGAGTGATAATTATATATAATTTTAGATTCAGTATGAGTTTAGAAAATATAAATTTATTTAATCTAATAAAAAATAATAACATGTGCTGTCCTGTGTTTGGAATTTTGAACTAATAATGAAATCATTGCCATCTTAACTAACTATTCATTTGAAAATTTTCCGCAAGTTGTCTCTGATTGTGAAAAGAAAAGCATCGTGTTATCCTTCGAACTTTGACATTTTTGAATAAGTGCAAGTTTAAACGTACATATCCTTCTTTAATGTGTTTACTTTTTATTGACAAGCCCACAAAAAAAAAACTTTTTGTCAATGAAATAGTGGCACATATTTAATATGAATATTAAGAAAAAAGTTTATTTATAAGTGAGGTTAAGTTGTTTGAAGTAAAAAATTCTACAGCCAAAAAAGCAAAGACTATTTGAAAATGAAAAAATATTTCAATTTTTACCATAAAAAGAAAATTAGACTTTCTTATTCTACATAAACTTCTAGTATTATTTTAAAATACATTTTTTTAGTTGGAAACATTTTGTAAGAGTTAAACAAATGTCTTCGTAAGAATAAATTGATTATACCACTAAAAATGGTATTATGTTTGCAGCAAAGGTTACGTTTAAATTTATACTACAAAGAATTGTACAACAGAGCACTGTTGGCAAAAACAAAGTAAAAAAGAAATAAATCCGCGACTTTTAAACAATTGACTTAAGGTCTTGTATTGCTGGTTAAAATTTGAAATTAATTTAAGTTTCCGGTCGTATTAAATCATTTGAATACAAAAAGAAGTACTTTTTGCGCTCTAAATAAATTTTTTGGTTCAAATAATATTTTTATTCGAATAAATTTTGTATTCGAAATATTTAATTTAATATTACGTTAACTGTACCTGATTTTTTTAAATATAATTATTTTATGATATTCTCGTAAAATATTTATTATTAGAAAAAAAATGTGTAATGTATTACTACGGGAGAAGCTTATCCATATGGCCTTTTCGCTATTGCTCATACAGATCATTAATAGATTTTACTAAAATTTTGTAAAGAATCCACTGATGAGCTGTTTCGTGAGAATATTATGATATGTTTATATTTGAAGGAATCAAGAACAGATAATGTAGATTAAAACTACCTTATGCCGGACTCTTGTAGATGATAGTATCGTGTCTTAGTATCGTGGAGACACACTCTATAAAAATCGTCTACTTAAAGTTTCGTGCCCTGCCAGCAACGTGCTGATTATGTCACTTCATTTGCTTTTATGGTCGTTTTCCTACCCAATGAATCGTTTATATTTTTAACCGGCTTCAAGAAAATAAGAAGGTTATCAATTTATCTGAATAATGCTTTTTTATGTTTGTTCCTGCAGAATTCAGTCATTTTTGAACCGATTTTATCATAATTTTTGTAATATGATAAATTATGCTTACACATTGATCCCGTTTTGAAAACAGTTCACAATGTTAAAAATTAAAGGGTGTCCCCATACAGCATACATATTTTTACGTGTATTATAAAGGGCACTTCTGTAAAATTTAAAGTGACTGCGAATTACTACAGCTTCAAATAACAAAAAGGTATACAAAAATAAATCTTAAAACTAAAGGGTGCCCCATAATTGATGTAAATTCACTTTTATGAGCCTATCTTTTGCAATGTTATAAACAAACGCTTGCAAATTGGACAAAATGTCGATTGCTATGGCCGTTATAGTAACAAGTATTAATATTACAAATTATAAATTAAAGGGTGACCCAACATTTCCTTTAATTTAATATATATGGCCATACTGTTTAACAGTATTTAGTAATACTTCGCAATAACAACAAGTATAAAATTTGGATTTGGAAATGAACGGGTGCCCCAATAGTTGATGTAATTTGGTGTATATGGTCGAACTTTTGAATCTTTATGGACAGACAGCTAAAACTTACAAGCGACATTTATTGCTAAGTACGCTATAACAAGAAGCTTTAATTTGAATTTAGAAATTAAAGGGTGTTCCCAAAGTTAATGTTATTTAACCTATATGGCCGTATATTTTAACCCGTAATGTAAAAATACTTGAAAATTGGACAGAATATCCACTACTTTGTTTTGTAAAATAAGAAGTATAAAAATTTCAAATAATAATTTAAAGGCTTTACAATAGTTGATATAACCTTATGTATATGGCCAAACTGTTGAACCGTTATAGGCAGACGGTTATAATTTACACAGAACCTGATTTCTAAATCTACTACAACTGCAAGTATATAATTTGAATTTGCCAAATTATTGAATAGTTGAACAACAATAAAGTTTGGATATATGAGGGTGTCCCAATAGTTAATGTAAACTAATTTAAGTGGCCATACTATTGAACCGTTATAGGCAGACATGAAATCTGTTTTGAAGTTGTTTTTTTTTTGCAAGAATTATTCCTCATAAGAATATCTTTCACTATGAGTGGATTATCCAATTTGAAGTGTCTATACCTAAAGTCTGCTTTTGCAGTCTTTTCAGGAAGGTTTTTCTCTTAACCTCTATAGCACGTTGCTTAACGTTGCTTAGTCATTCTGACTCCTGATTCTAAAAAGGAAAATAGTATCTTCCATCATACCTAATCTCGACAATTTTGGAGATTCGATGATAACATGCTTTTAGATATAAATTGTTGTTCTTTTTCTCTTGATTTGATTTTGTTAAATATCAATGTGGGTATCATTTTAAAGCTTTTGAAGAGCTCTTTACAATATCTGATCGATTTATTTTTTTTGATTTATTTTTTGATTTTATTTTTTTAATTTCAACACTAACACAGTTGGACAGACGGACATCGCTTAATCGACTTCGCTATGCATAAGAAGTCAGAATATATATGGATATTGTAGAAATTAAACACGAAATGACAAACTTATACGAGGGCTGCTATATATATTTCTGGCCTGGCAGCACTCGGTGCAATCTGACATTTCCATTGAAAAGTTTGTCATTTTTAAGCATAATCGTACTCAAAACGTTTTGACATACGACCATTATTTGTGTTGTTTACAGACGAATTCCGTGAAGGTCGTCCAAAAACGGCTGTTGTGCCAGAGAACATTGAAGCCGTGCGTGAACTCATAATGCAAGATCGACATGCGACATACCAAGAGATAGAGACATCCTTGGACATTTCTTCCACCAGCATACATTCAATACTATATGAACACCTGGCCGTAAAAAAGGTTTGTTCTCGTTGGATCCCGCACAATTTGAAAGTCGCTCAACAAAAGGCTCGTGTCGATTTGTGCAAAGAAATGTTGCAAAAATACGATTGCGGTGCTTCAAAAGACGTTTATAAGACCGTCACAGGTGACGAATCCGTGTGACCCACCGTGTGGGTCTTCAAAGACGAGCAAAATCCAACGAAAGTTGTTCGTAAAAGAAGCACTTCGAAGCAAGTGGTCGCCTGTTTCTTCGGCAAAACTGATCATGTGGCGACTGTTCCGCTTGAGCAACGTAGGACGGTCACTTCTGAGTGGTACACTACAATTTGTTTGCCTGAAGTCATCGGAGAAATTCGAAAAACCAACAAGAAAAGACGAATCATTGTTCACCATGACAATGCGAGCTCTCACACATCGGCTCAAACCAGAGCGTTTTTGACCGGCCAAAACGTCGAATTAATGGGTCATCCGCCGTACAGCCCTGACTTGGCACCTAATGATTTCTTCTTGTTTCCGCACATCAAGAAAAAAGTCGTGGTCAACGATTTTCGTCGCCAGAAGAAGCTGTTGAAGTGTTCAAAAACCATGTTTTAGAGGTGCCTCAATCGGAGTGGAAAAAGTGCTTCGACAACTGGTTTGAGCGAATGCAAAATTGTATAAATCATGCTGAAGAATACTTTGAAAAACATAAAACCATTTTTGATTATAAATATTCGCATTTTCACTATTAGGCCAGAAATATATAGAGCAGCCCTCGTATATATCCTTTTTCCACTTTTTGTGGCGAAGGGTATAAAAATGTACATCTTTATTTTTTAAATACATATTGATCATTTACTAATAGAACGTGGTAAATCAAATAATTAATTTCAAAATAATAGCAGTTAAAAATTTTGACTCGTTCTCACCATCTAAAAAAATATCAGACTGCTTAAGTTTCACTACAATTATACAGCATTTACACTATGCAATTTTTCATGAAACTGGCATAAAATTTTTGTTTGTTTGTGAAGCAGGAGGAGTAAGTATTATGGTAATGGTAGAGTTTTGAGGGAATGTTACTCTTGCTAATGTTTACTTTTGGATAACACATAACGCTGTAACTTAAATAGAAAATTTAGAAAAAATGCCTCAAAAATTGCATAGTGTAATTGCGGACTTAGTAAAATGATTAAAAAATTCATTTAAAAAAACTTTAATCAATTATATATTAAAGGGCAAGTCTGCGAGAAACAATGTGAAATATTTGAATTATGACGTTGTTGCTGTAAAAATATATTCGCTACTCTGTCATAAACTAAAATGTGTTGTTATTTATGAAAAGGAAAACGGAGTTTTACTTAGTAAAATTTTTCTTCAACAGAGCCATAAATCAAAAAAATACACTTAATATATATTAAGAGTGGAAACATTTTAAAAATCTAAATTTTTTAGAAAGCGATTGATCTTCACGTTATGAAGTTTAATCCACAACTTAAAGGTGTCGTTCTTATTGACCAACAAAGTTTCCAAACATGAAATGAAACAACGACGTGTTCTCTTAAAATGTGGAAAGTATTAAAGACATAAAAATCACACGTATACACAACATAAAATATGAAATGGCGAAGAACTCTCAATAATTAACTCCAATATTTAAAATTTTAAGTTATGATATTGTTTAAGTAAATAAGCGATATGTAAAATGTTTTCGTCATAAATTAGTTTATCGGTGCAAAATTAATGCATCCAATTGTTTACCGCGGTTGTTGTGAACTTATTCTGACAACAACGTCACCATAATCACGTGTATATGTGTGTTTAAAGCCATTTTTACAATCTGTCAGCCAAATGACGCGGTTGTAACTATGACAACTGATTTACAGTTCGAATGTTAATTTAAAACAGTGGGGTTTGTTATTTCAATAATTTATTAAAGAGCAAATCCCTGGCAACACACACGCACACACACACATAGATGAATTAATGTGTGTATTTTAAATTGTGTATGTGTATACATTTACAAAGTATATTGCATGTACATATGGAACACTTGGGCATCGGTGCACAGTTCCAAATATCCATTGGCATAGATACGTAATGAAACTATTACTACTAATTATTTGTATTTGTATTGGTATGTACAGATAAAAACTTATTAGTTTACACCTTTTTTTTGGATTTTATTATTGTTAGTTAATAGAATAGCAGATGAGCGTAAAATGTGAGCAGTTAATAAATAGAAATCTAATTTTTTGTATCCACCTAAACGACATTCGGAAAAATGTTCAGAAAAAATCGTCATGATATTAAGAGTTGTTCAAACTTATTGTTTTATTAAGTGTTTAAAATTACCGTGTAATTGGCAATTATGTATTTCAATACACGATATTTTTTAAGGTTGTTTAAATCATAAAGTACAAAGGAAACGGTTATTTGTGGAATAACAAATAGGAAAAGTGGCCTCCTCATGGAAGTTTTCTATGATGTAAAACATGTTTTATGTTTAATTAAAAGATGAAAGCGGTTAAATTTATTACAAAAGTCCGAAATAAAATGAAAGCATCAAAAATTTGCCGCAAATCAATTCAAAATAAAGAAAATTAGATTTTGTTTTGTGATGTTTTGATACCGAAATCAGTTAAGCGTATCTATGACAATCGGGGACCGATTACAATTAGGATTACAAAACTTATATCTTGTTTAAGAAGTAGAGAACTCAATTAAGGACAAAAGGACTCTCAACAAAATATTTAATAGGATCTTTTAAAAGAGAACAGATTGATATTTTTATTTTTTTTAATTTTTTTTTGTTAGACCAGCACTCAGGGGTTGGCTCCTACTTAGGCAATGCATTGTGCCAGAACTAGGAAATTAGACTATGGGAACGGGGATAGAGGGAGATGCGGCCTGAAAAACTGCTTGTTCCACCAAACATCACACTGAATCTTCATGCCAAGAACATCGAGAGTTTCTGATTCCTTAATATCTATATCACTCATAATTACAGATGAGGTAGCATATAGCTCATCAGTAAATTCTGTCCAAATTTTGTAAAGAAAACCTCAGAGCCTAATATACCAAAAGCCAAATTGATTAAATGAGAATTCCACTGAAACAATAAGGCAAACAGTCCATAAAAAACGAAAAAAAAATTATACAAAAACACAGTTACCATTGAGTAACTATTTTTATTTTTTCTTTAATTTTTTTTATAAGGGTTGCCATCGGATACTATATATATATGTTCTTGCTATACAAATACTTTAACAATAAAATTTATTATAAAAAACATTTCAGATAATAAATTTTCTTGCTAAAGTACTGCATATATATTAACATAAAAATGACATCGGCTCTTAATGAATTAAGCATTTTTTTTTAATAACTTTTACTATTTCCTTAAAGATGTCTTCAAAAGCCTTAAAATGATACCCATATTTTAAAAATTATTTCACTTGAGATTTCTTTTTCTTATTTTTTAATTCTCTATCGCTCCATATATTTAATTTTTGTTTGGAGTTACTTCATTATTCTAAATGACATGGGGCGTGGTGTTTTGCCTGCTCCCTCGAAGGACATGGACCAATCATTCTGATTTTCAATAGCACTTCTTTTGATACTGTATCTGATCGACTGACATATTTGTTTTTTGTGAAGTGATTTTAACACTAGCACCGACGGACAGACGGACATAATATATGTATGCTTTATGGGGTCGGAAATGCATGATCAATTCCTACAGATTATGGAATGACAAGCTGAGATATACCATTTTTCCACTTATTATAGTGAAGGGTATAAAAAGGAAATAGGAGAAGGGAGTCGACGATAGGACAAAGGCGCAATATCATAAATTGTAACCTATATTAAAAAATCGGATTCTAAAGAATATATAGGTATCACCTGATCTTTAAGATCCGAATTGATTAAGTTGATTTTTCATGTGTTTGGTCCAATAGCAGAAAAGACAATCTACCTGTATAATACCATCTAAATATTTTATTCTGAATGTTCTCGTCTTTTGTTTATCCAAATCATATAAACCGTTCCTGAGTTATGGCGAAATATACTGATGAGACCGCCATGACCCTTAAGCACGTTAAACCCATAATATTTCTACTCATCTTGCTCAAAAGAGCACTTATCTGCAAAATAACATTATTCAGTTTTTTTGCTTATAACTAAATTAAAAAGCAATTGAATAAAAATTTTCTTAAACTGTTTTGTGATTTATTTGTATGTTTGTATGAATTTGAATATTTTTAATCGCTTACTATTTTTAGCAGCAGAACTGTTTGTTGTTAACTTTTGTTACAATATCTGTGCAAATTGGTGAAGCATGAATATTATAGAATAGGAACCTAATCGCGGAACTTTTCAGATTTGTTATTTTTTTATGTTTCAGTCACATTTGTAGTCAATGAGTAGTTTGTTTTTAAAACTGACAATCAGTTATTTTGAATAAGCCCATTAAAACACATTGCTGTTGTTTTTTGTTTTGTTTTTAATTTTTTTTTAACAGAAGTTAAGATCTGATATAAATTGGTGGGATACAAACAGTTTTATGCAGCAGAGTGGTAATTTTTATTTTGCTGCACTTTAAACATTGTGTTATTGACATTATTTTCAGTTTTGTTGAAAGGTTTTGCAAATACAAAAGGGTCGCCAAAAAAAAAAAATAAAAAGAAATAACAAAAAAACTTGAAAATCACCCACCCACTAAGTATAGTAAGGACTTTTTTTGTGTATGTGTAAGAAACAGTCGGAGAGAGGAACAGGGCTTGTTTTTTTTTGCAAAAAAAAAAAAAAAAATCCTACAGTGTTTTTGACAGGTGTTGCACGAGTAATGTTTGAGCATTAAAATTGATTTCAAATCCTAAACACATTTTCAATATAGGAAGTCACTAAGAGGTGAAAATATTTACAATAAAAATAGTGGCGAAACAGGATCTTTTAAATCGATATGTACGTGAACACGAAATGTGAACAACCCATGTTAGTCACTTTAAATATTAAATTCTTGGTGTTTTAATGTAATGGCATGAAGGTATGAAGTCTTAAAAAGTACACAAATCGATTAGAACCGACTTTTAAATATTAATGGACATATTCATAAAATAATACTTACAAAAAAAAAAAACCGACTTCAAAACAGATTTCTTCTGTCTGCCTATAACGGTTCAAGATTACATTAACTATCGACACACTCTTAATAAAATTTATACTTGTTCAACTGTTCAAAAGTTTGGCAATATACATCAAATTACGGAAAATATAGGGGTATCCTTTAATTTTCAAATTCAAATTGTGTACTTGCTGTTGTAGCAGATTTAGCAATCAATTTCAACTGTCTATCTATAACGGTTCAACAGTGTGGCCATATGCATCAGATTATATCAACTATTGTAAAAACCTTTAATTTATAATTGTTATATATCTTATTATACCAAACAAAGTGGTGAAAATTCTGCCAAATTTTCAGATTTTTATAAAACGGTTCTAAAAGTACGGCCATATCGGTTAAATTACATTGATTTTGGGAACACCCTTTAACTTCTAAATTCAAGTTAAACGCTTTTTGTTGTAATCTATCAAACCAATACAGGTGGTCCCTTGTAAGTTTAAGCTGTCTGTCCGTAACGATTAAAAAGTTCGGCCGCATACACAATAAATATTGGGACAAACTTTAGTTTCCAAATCCAAATTTTATATTTGTTGTTATAGCGAAGCAATACATTTTTTCTGTGTGAATTTTAACCGACGGTCTAAAAATTTTTAAAAAGTATGGCCATGTACATCAAACTGATTAACTATTGGCGCACCCTTTAAGTTATAATAGCCATAGGAATCGACATTCTGTCCAATTTGCAAGCGTTTGTCTATAACGGTTCAAAAGATGGGCCAATAAAAATTAAATTTACGTTACCTATGGGGACACCCTTTAATTTTTGGGTTTATTTTTTTTTATTACTTTTTGTTATTGGGGGCTATAGTAATACGCAGTCATTTCAAATTTTAAGAAATGCCCTTTCCAGTTCATAATACACGTAAAAAATATGTATGTTGGATGGGTACACCCTTTATTTTTTAAGATTATGAACTGTTTTTAAAACGCGACCAATCTGTAAGCGTAATCTATCAAGCTACAAAAAATTTTAAAATCAGTTCAGAAATGAGTTGTGCAAGTTTTAACGTTAAAAAAGCAACATTCAGTCGAATTGAAAATGCTTTTATTTTAGAACGATTTTCGTATGAAAATTTGTTTTTATGAGTTCGGCAGTAGGAATAAGATGAGACGACAGCGATGCCTTTTGTTTTTACAAAAGAAGGACACTTTTTTTTCTAACTTCTAGAAGAGTCTAAGACGCCACGTGGTTAATAAATAATTTACCAAATGTTAACAGGAAAACTTTTATAAAAAATTATATATTGAATATTTCTGTGTAAAGTTTTTTTAGTAATGTGTATTTTCATTTCGTTTTTACCTTAAGTTAAGCTAAACTTTATTTTTAGCTCTTTGCAAAATGTAAACAAATTAAAAACCAACCCACTTCATCTCCCTACCTTTGAGAATTTGTTTTTGTATTTTATTTTCATTGCTGTATTTTTTTTATTTTAAAATAAGGCATGGAATCACCAACACCGCCAATTGTTATTGAGGATCCAAACAGTTCAGCAATGGATGCCTGTTTCACCGCATTCGATAAAGATGGGTAAGTGCAACTGCATTACACTGTTGTTTGTTAAAAAAAATATTTTATTTTTATTGCTGTCATAATAAACAATTTCACAAATGTTTAGTAATTAAAAAATATTAAAATGTTTTATTACACGATGTTATCTAGAGATAATTTTTTGTTTTTATTTATGACTTTGTAGTTTTCGTGGTATTTTTTGTAAATTTACTTTAAATTTTATATTATTTGTTATTAAATTTGATATTGGAAATTTGTTAAATAATTGTTTATTATACTTCAGTTTGTAATAAACTTGATTTATTTCGTTTTAATTTACGAAAAAATAAATTGAATTTTTAATAAATTGTAATACCCCGCCCAGTATTATTTATCGTCCAAAACTTGTAGTTAAAATATTTTAAATTTTGTGGGAAATTGTTAAAAGGTTTCACAATATCAATATAAAAAATAATATTTAAAGCTTAAATTGAACATTCTTACCATATTCTTCCGGGTTGGTCTCAATGTGTGCATTTTTGTGGCATTTTGAAATGTATCAGTGACATAAATAATATTGTGGAAAATAAACCATTAATGAAATAAACAAATAAATGCAGTTTTAAATCGTTAAACTTAAAATGAATGAATGAAATTATAACTAAGTTTGAAAAACGAAGTGGTTTAAAAGAAAAGAATTGTAGAATGATTGTGCAAAATGAAAAACATTATTTAAATTGAGATCATAAAATATTGCTTTTGTAAAAATAAGAGTTTTCCCATCGGTGACGTATATATATGGGCTATATGGGCCTATATTTTGAACCGATTGAAAATTGAAATTTTGAACGATTGCAAATTGTACAAAATATCGATTGTTATGATCGTTATAGTAACAAGTATTAATTAAATGAATTTTGCGGCGCCCTTTAATTTCTACATCCAAATTTTATACCTGTTGTTATAGCGGAGTTAGCAATACAATTTCTATGAAAATTTTAATCGTCTATAACAGCAGACTAAGTAATACAAGTTCTACAAAAATTTCAAAGATATATCTTCAACTGTTCAAAAGTTTAGCCATATACATCAAATTTATTGAACTTTTGGGGCACCCTTTAAATTATAATTTTAAAAATTAATACTTGTTGCTACAACGTTCATAGAAATCGACATTTTGTCCAATTTTTAATCTATAACACTTTAAAAGATATGCCCGTATAGATTTGTGTTTGTATTACTTTTTGCTATTGGAAGCAATAGTCCGGTTCAGAACACACATAAAAACATATATATTGTAGGGAGACGCCATTTAATTTTTAAAATTATGAATTGCTTGTGAAATAACCTTTCAAATGAAGAAAACACTTTTCAAAATCGGTTCTAAAATGACTGAGTTCTGCGGGCACAAACATAATAGACATTTAGACGAAGTGATAGCCTCCTTCTTTGTTTTTAAGTCGGCTAATAAAAAGATGGTGACTGGATCTACTTTGGAAATCTTATCTGCTGGAATCAACAGTAAAAATCCAAATGCTGTCGTAAAAGTGATTTATCTCGCTTTTTAAACATAATTTAAAAATTTATACGAATTAAATTAAAAGGCAACCTTAGAGCTCTATGTAGAACATTTCCTTATTGCAATAACCGTAATGAAAAATGGAAATTATTTTAAAAGCAGATACTCAATAATTGATTGACCGAAAATAAATTTAATCACCAAACTTAAATTTAGACTCTTTTGTTTTTGGAATTCTAAGGAAAATACAGTTAATTTGAGGTTCAATTGACAATAGTTCCACTGAAATACAACTCTGTTTACTTTGCTCATGGAATTTCACAGCAATATTAAATTTATTTCGTAACATTTCTAGTTGAAGTCCAAAACATTTCGACAGTTTCTTTTGCCATTATCCAAGTTTTTGAATTAATTAAGAACAAAAGAAACCATCACAGAATTATAATTCGCTATAAAACAAAATTTGCACTTGTTATGCTTCGCGTGTATGTCTCGCATTTATTTATATTTTCCCTGTGCCCCTGCACTGAAACAACTGCTTTTGTCTAATGAATCACCAGTTGTAGATGTATTAAAATCACATGTGGATCCTTTTAACTTTAAGTGCAACCATTTTAACGATTTACACCGAAATCCAAAAAGAAGTTAGCTAAGCGACATAGATTTGTATGAAAGGCTTCATAGCTTTACCCTACATTCTCAAAAGGCTTTATACAGTTGCTTTGTTAACTATTTTTAAGCCTTTAGAAGCAGATTTTTTTTAAGATTTTGTCCATATTTTATTTACCAAAACAATTACTTAAATGACTACGAAAAAACAAATCAAAAATTTCGATCTTAATTTTTATCTTGACAAAAATATGCTGTACACGTATTAAGTAAATTTTCAATAAACCTTTTATTTTTATCTTTTTACATTTTCAGTGATGATCGCCTTAATTTATCCGAGTTTTCGCTAATATGTCGGGCTTTATTTCGCAATGACAGGGGTCATATTTATGATATGCCAGAGGATCGCTTACAGCAAATTTTCTCAGTATTTGACACAAATGAAGATGGATACATTGATCGAGAGGAATTTAAATTCTGCTGGAATCAATGGATCAAAACGGTAAGTTATACATCTACTATAGATAAGTTATGAATGGTTAAGCAAACAGATACTCAAAATAAGAATTTTTATCTTAACAATTTAAAAAGGCAACTGCGAAAAGAAACAAAATTTTTGTAAACGCAAAAAACAAAAAGTTTTTTTTTGATACTTTGGGTTTTATATATTTTATAAATTATTTTTTTGCAGTAATTAGTCGAGCTTGAGAAAATTAAAAGTTTGTATTATTGAAGTTTATATAATAAAAAACTGTTTTTTTTTGCATAGGAACGAAGAGATTTCCTTCTTTGAGATCAGGCAGGAATCCTCTTAATTACTTTTGAAGTTGAAGTAGCAGCAGATGTTGGTCCTCTTTATGATATCAGTCAACCAAAACCGCTGTGGAAAACAATCAGCCGGAGCCGCTGTGGAAAATAGTCAGTATAAGCGATTTTAAAAATGTTTGGATTCTGCCTCATTGTGCAATAGGTGCTGCTTAAGCAAAATATATTTTGGGGGAATATTTCGTAATAGGCTTATTTTTTTTAACCTGAACTTAAACTTTAGTAAAGTACTAAGGTAGGTTTAGATATTTATGGTTTTTACTTTGAAATTTATGACTTTGAATTTTACAATTTTAAATTTATGGCAACTCCGATTACTTTTTGCAAATAGTTATTGATCACAGTGGTAACCAGGGTATAAAATTCAGCACCACCAATAATTTTTTTGACTGGCGACTGAACTGAAAATAGTACAGTTTGTATTTTCAGCAATTTGACTGCTTAAAAAAGTTAAACTGAACCAACTGAATTTAGTTTACTATTTTCAGCAGCAAAACGAACACACAGCGGCTGAGTTTTGAGTTTGCAAATAAACAATACGCAACTTAAAAGTTCGTATGCGTTTAGCAGACGTAGTTATGTGTTTTAGTAACGCAACATCTGAAAATGTGACTGAATAGTTTTCAACAAAAAAATATACTCGTATTTGTCATTGTTGTGCAGTAGGTATAAATAGAAAATACTTTCATTTCATATGTTACCACTGGTAACATTAGAAAGGAACCAGAAAAAGTCTCAACTATATAAAAAGAAAAAATGTTAACATATTTTAAAAAGTAGACAATTTCTTGCAACTGACAAAAACTCTTCACATGGAAAATAAATTCCATTTCGAAATTTAAAAGTAGTTTTATTCCGAATAATTTTTTTATTTTCTCTAGTATCACTTTACGGAATGGAAATAATTTTCAGTTCTATGCCTGTTTATTTTCCTTTTTTAACAGAGAAAATATGGCAACCTTAAATAAAGTCTCTGTAGAAAAATATGAAATGCAGAATTATCTATTCCCTGGTTATTAGACACTTTGAACATTTGAACTTATGTTATGAAAATGAACCTAAGAAAACTTCAACCAAATTAAGTGTTACAATTTAATAACACTGTGGTATTCCAAATATAAAGAGCAGTTGAAAATATAAATCTCTGAATGTAAACTGTTAACTCTGCATCAACTTTATACATGACAAACTACAATTCAAGTGTTGGAAAATCGATTTAAACGTTTAATCCTCTAGAAGTTTTTTAATTTAATCTTCATTTTAATTGGAGGACCATCAAACGTCATATGTATATAAGGATATATTTTTCTATTTGTTTTTTTTTTGCACGCACACACTCGTCTTTAACATTTTTTACTAACTGGATATTATGAGTTGCAAAATAACACAATTTATGTGGATGAATATGTGTGATTCAACTTGTTCAAAGTGGTAGAAAGATACTTGTACCAAATTATATTATTCCTACCCCCCTTAAGCTTTTAATATGGAAAAGTGTTGATGAAATTATCTGTGACATTAACAAGCGAATGTTGCTGTTGATGCAGTTGCTTTTTATTAGATCGGCTACAGACGAACTATAAGTTTATCGTACTGTTTGCAAATCCAAATATAAAATCAACATTAATATTACACATTAGTTTTTATCTTCCGATTTTTATACTCTTCACTACAATGAGTGAAAAAAAGATATATCTCAGTTTTTCATTCCGTTTCTTATTTCTACAACATCCATTTCCGACCCCATAAAGTATATATATTCTGAGTTCTTATGCATAGCGAAGTCGATTAAGCGATATCCGTCTGTTCGTGTGTATGTCTGTGTAGGTGTTGAAATCAACTTTGCCAAGGCACTAGATTACCTAGAGAAATTTTTAATATGTTAATCGATTAGACATAGTTTCGAAAGATTTGCTATTGAAAATCAGCAAGATCGGTCCATATTCTTCGAGACAGGAAGCAAAACAACACGTTTGCCTCTAGTTTTTCCATATCATTTGGAACATATTTAGTTTAGTCAAGTAACTCCAATCAAATCAAGCGACTTAAAAAAACCAGAAAAAAATATCAAATAAAAAATTATGCATTGTGTGATTCACTGGCCAATCGACCACAATTGGATAGGCTCATAATGAAAAGCGTGTTGTTTGTAAAAACGTGCGTATATCGGGAACGAGTTTCCTTATCTCAAAAGAGCACATTCCAAGTATCGACAAAACAGTGAAACAAAATTTCCATTGCGTCGATGTTTAAAGGAGCCGAAGTTGAATACCCTGCTATCAACTATGAGCTCCTTCACCATCTTCTGCACTCGTTCGAGTAACTCCAAAACAGACATTGGAGCATCGGCTCATACATGAGTGTTCTTTTCCATTTTTGGCCGGATGTAGCTGGTAAAAGGGTAAGGAGATTAGATGGAGTGAAAATTTTTTTCTCTACATCTTCAAATGTTGGAGAATCATCGATCAGAAGCCCAGCACTATTTTTTCTCTTCTTTAAAGTCTATCTTTACTACACTTACTAATCTCATTCAGAATCAGGTTCTGCTTTTTTTTAAACTTCTCTAATAGTTTTGACAAGTTGTGTAGAACGGTAATAGGTGTTGCTATCTTTGGTTTCTTCATTGTGATAACTACTGACTCCTTTCGCAAATGTCAGTGTGTAATGGTGGATACACTTTATGTATTGGAGCAGGATTTCATAAAAATCAACATAAAGATTTAAATCCACTGATAAATAAGCCAGTTTAGTTTATTTTTGTCCAGAAAAGAAATCACTGGCAAACCTGAACTTTAAATAATCGCATTTTTTAACTTTAATTAACTTTAAAACTTCCCTAAAACGTGCGGCATTGATATTTCTTTTACTCAATATGGCATAGATTTCTAAGACTAGCTTTCTATTTTTTAAATAAATCTCAACCAATTAACTGTTAAAGAAGAATGTAGTGAAAGATTTTCCTAAGGTAAACTTCTAAATATTACATGTGTAAAGGGGTTATTCGTTAAGTTTCTGTGAAGATGGTGATCAAAGTTGCAATTAGAATCTTCATATCGATTCTCAAAATTTACTTCAGTCGGAATAGAATTTTGGATTTGCAATTAAAAACCACCATGACGAAGAGCAGTCTGGACGTCAGATTTTAATCTACTTTTTCAGCACTGCTCATTGATTGCCACTAATAACACGAAGAACGTTGGCCTCGAAGAAGTCAATCAATCAATGAATAATCAAACAAAAATATTTTATCATGGCTAAATTTTGCAATAAAATGCGATGCACCAAACTCTACATTTTCTGGAAGTAATGGAGTCTGTAGGGTCTGTTGTAAATTGGTTTCACTCCATTTGTGGAAAATTTATTTATTAATACACTAAATCTCATCACTGAGGACAGTCCAACGGATGGCTGGCGTAGATAGGTATTTGTGTGCGCCATGAAACTAACAAAGTCTCTAAAACATGCGTGAATTGATAACTGATTTTCAACGTAAATGTGTTTAATTTGGTTTCATTATTTAAAAGTTAATCTATGTATTCATTATGATATGTCATTAGTATACTGGGGGCTTATTCTGAATTGCGATGCGAAAATCAATGCGATGCGCAAATGAAATGCGATGCGAAAGAAAATTGGTATTCTGTTAGACTTTCGCAATTGCATTCGCAATTTATTTCAAATCGTTGGCAACGCTGCTCAAATAAACATCAGTATCAACAAACGTCAAATTGAAAATAAATAAATTTTTTGTGCTTCGCTGTGAAAATTGTTTCTAAAATTTATTTAATAGGTCCAAACCTATTAAAATTTAACGAATATTTTTGAATTTCTCTAATAGGTGGTCCATTAATATTTAGTTCTTCAGTTAACGTTTGCCACAAAGTATTTGCAGACTAACGTGCATTTGGTGTTTTTAAATGGCCTCTTGCCAAATGGCTGTGCTTATTCATAAATTCTATTTTTATTTAAAGTTGACGCGATTTGTTGGTCTTATTGTTTACTTCGCTAAATTAAATAATAAATATATGATGAATACATAAATAAAATATTGTATTTTACTTACATGTTTGTACTTTGCGAATGCTACTTTGTTGTCGAATAAATTTTGCGAATTTGACATGTGTTTTCGCAATTTAGAATACCGATTTACCACCTTTTCGCATTTGAAATGCGATTAAAATAGAACTTTGCGAATATCGCAATACAGAATAGCAATTGTTCGCATTTATGTATTTTCGCATCGCATTGACTTTCGCATCGCAATTCAGAATAAGCCTCCTGATCTTAAATGTCAAAAAGTGAGCGCAGTATGGCAGTTCGTATGACAGTTAACCGTTTTGTACATAGATGATACAGCTTCGTAAGTTCTATCGGGCTTAAAAAATATCCATTACAATTTTTTCGTTGAGGCTGTTTATTCACTTAACAGGACAACTCAAGTCGACTGGATCTCTTTTGAATACGACTCGCATTATTGTAGTGATAGAACATTTATATTGATGATGTTTAATAAATATTCTAATAGTGCATCCATATTACAAAGAAATCTACGAGATTTGATTTGAAATCATTTTCAAAACTTAGTTCTCTTCACACTAGAAGGTTTTCAAATTTACAATAAACAAAAAGCGACAGTTAAAGAATTGCATTACATTTTAAAAATAAAACTTACACTTCATTGATATTTTCAGTTTTACTTACATATTTCTGTATTATATTAATATTTTATCGAAAGTTTTCGATGTGTGTCGAGGCGAATTTATAATAGGTGGCCGCACTCAAGGCGAATCAATTATAAGGTGGTAGCGATGGTGAATTCGTTAATTTTTACCGTTAGTCCGGATGTCAAACCTCATATAAAAAATTGTGCACAGATTTTTTATATACGGAGTTTGACAGTTAGTATTGTAAATAAAGTTGTACCAGTTGGCTTTTTCCTGCTTATGCAGCAATAACTCATATTATATTTACTGCTTTTTTGCTTTTTTGAATTATTTTAAAATTTTTTCTTTTTAAAAGTAAACAAAAATCAGCTGGGCTATTACCACCACCTGTAACTGAATTCGTCTTGTTTTGCATTTAAATTCAAATGTGTTTTGCTCTTGGCCACCGTGCTATTTTTTGGTACAATTTGTAAAATACCACAGTTGCAGCACTAAGTAACTAGACTTTGTTCGAAATATCGTAATAGTTATTTAAATTATACCGAATTTAATAGATTTCCGATATTAAAGAAAATCTAATTCGCCGCTAGATTTTGACAAAAACTACTTAAAATCTGGTTGTAGTTAGTAATGTAACTATGCATTTTTTTCTTCATACTGCACCAAAATATTCTACGCTGCACAAGAAAAAATTACAGTTTTATTAACAGTGCAGTCACACGGCCAAGTTTTTGTTCAATTCTCTTTCAAGAAATTTACGCATACTGCTTGTCAAAATTCGCAAAAATTGAAAGCTGTGACGTAGGCTGCACGCAATTTCAAAGCAAGTTTTTAAGCAAGATGTCCTAAAGAAAACAAAAAAAATTAATTTGAAGGAAAAAACTTCAATCAGCTGTTCTCTTGAATGAAAATTTGAAAGACTCAATTGAACGAAAATTTGAAAGCAAATTCTCAGCAAGTTTTTAAAGTGAGAGTGTATTGGTAAAAAAATGAGAGAAATTTTAAAAATTGAATGAAAACTTGATCGTCTGACACCCTAGTAATACAAAAAAGCAAACAACAAAACAAAAGTACAGGGTAGGATTTTCAGTCGTCTCAGTGTGCGATTTGTCAAAAATGCATGTGTGCTCAAAAAGTACGAAAGTGTGGATTAAAAGATTATGTGTGTGACAGACTTTTTGACAGATCTGTAGGGTTTTATAATCTTTTGAGATAATGCATAAAATAGTTTTCTCTATGCGATCAGAGTTGATTTTTTAAGTTGAGGAGAAAAAAACAACAAAATATTAACACCATGTTTTTTTGCATCTGTTTTTGTATAATAGTGTGGTACCTACGACGCCATTTTTGGAACGATTCCTAAAGTAGGACACAATTCTACCAGATTTTTGAGTGATTAAATCGTACGATTGTGTATGATAGTAAATCCTGGCCTTAAAGAATAAATGATGCCTAAATTATAAATATAGTGCAATACAATTTTTTTAAATACTATTTTTTTTTTCGAATTTTTGTTATATGAAATCTTGCTAATGTCAATGTCAAAAATACAGAGTAAACGAACTAAATTATAATAAAAGATATTTCAGATCAAATCTAGTAGATTTCGGTGTAATGTAAATGCACTATAGCGTTTTCAATATTTCTGAAGAAAAATGTTTTGAGTCAAAAGAGTTCTTTTAAGGAAGCAACACAAACGAATACTTCTTTCATATTTATTGAAATTGGCAGTAAATCTTAAACAGAGGAATTCAAATTTAACTCGGAATAGTAATTTACATTAACAAGAGAATTTAAATTAAAAAGAAACGAATAATTAAACGATTGCCATTAGTGTTGAAAATACCAGTGTAGATAACTTGTCTATATTTGAATTTTTTTTTGCCGAAGAAGGAAGAATAAAATTTCAATAAATTGAAATTTTATTTCCTTTTATTATTCTATGCAAAAAGTTAAAAAACGAAAACTACGTACCAGGTGTATTAATAATCTGCAATCACATGCTATTTTGTTTATACATTTTTCTATTTTATTTTGTATTTATCACAATTGAACGCCAAAATGGTAAACAACTGACAAAAATGTATTAAAAAAAACATGAATTTTTTTAAATAAACATTGCAAACAATTTTCACTATAATGTGTCACTCCAATAAACAGTTTGTAATAAAAAAAAGCACGAGCAAATATTTGAACAAAAAATACATGAAATTAAAACCAGCTGAAATACTGAAAATGCTGACGTTTCACCGTTTATTTACAAATTGTATCAAATGACGGATATGCAAATTGGAAAAATGTTTAAAACGTTCTTTTTATAAATTGTCTATAAAAAACTAAACGAATTGTGCAAACAAACAGAAACTCTATACAAAGTCGCTTAAATGATTTTGAAATGCAAAATGTAAAGTTAAATGAAGCGAAACAAAAGGCAGACGATGATAAAATCTGTTATTGAAAACACTGAATATATAAAAAACAATAGTTTAATTAAAACACTCCTTTATGACAACTTTAGCTAAAAATTTAATTATTTTTTGTGTATAAAGCGGCGATATGTGATCTACTAAACTCGATGTAATTCAAGAACTTTAAAGTAACAGCAATAAACTCGGTAAATAAAGCAAAAGCACATAACACGGTGTTATATAGTACTTCATCCTCTAACAATCTAACTGCGCTACAACAAAATGTATGGCGAATTTTACCAATTTAATTATTAAGTTTTTGCCGTACAGAAACTCAGTTAATGTAAAAAATAATTGATTTGAGATTATTGTAAATATTATTACAGCAACATTATTTTTTATTTGTAAAATTTACATTTTTTAGTCAAACGTCGTACAGTGCATTTATATTGCATCAAATTCTAATAGATTTGATTTGAAATCAAAAAATCTCAAAATCTAGTTCATTTACATTGATATCATACACATTCACAACAATTAGAAAAATTGGAGCTTTAAATTTTTTTTACAATTTTTTTTATAATTTTGTTTTGTAGTTGAATAAATTTGCCAAATAAAACTGACTTCAAAATACATTTCTTCTGTCTGTCTATAACGGTTTAGAACTTTAGCCACATGTATCAAATTACATTGAGTATAAAGACACCCCTATATTCCATCTCCAAACTTTATACTTGTTATAGCACGGTCTTAGCGCTACAGCTCTCTATTAATTTCAACCGTCTGTATACAACTGTTCAACCGTTTGGCAATATGCAGCAAACTAAATCAACTATAGGCGCACCCTTTAATTTTAAGCAAAATAGTGGATATTCTGTCTAACTTTAAAGTGTTTCTTTAAAAAGATTCACCAAATACAGCCATATAGGTAAAATTACATTAATTTTGTGTATACCCTTTAATTTCTAAATTCAAATTATAAACTTGTTATAGAGGACTGTATAAAAGAGCCGAAAAAATCTCAGCTGTATACAGTGGAGAAAGAAAAATAGAATTACTGTTGGTTATTGTAGTTTTTGCTCAAACTTTCATTTTTGTCTTTGCTTTATTGTTTGAACAAAAAAATCTTTAGTTTATTTAAAATGTTTGTCAGAAGTTTCCTGAAGAGTTAATTAAGCGTTAACGAAATGGCCATCGAGAGGTGCTTTGACCCTTAATAATCAATATCGGTAATTAAAAAAAAAATAGCACGAAGATTTTTTTTATGAAAATTTTATTTTTTGTCATTGTTTATTTTTTTTTGGAAAAATTTTAATTGTTCCTTTGAAACCTTACAGTCTTATTCACAAAAATTTTTTATTGTAAGCTTAATGCATACTTTAGTTATTAAACACTTTTTATTTTATTAACCATTAATAACAATTTTTATTCACAAACGTTTAATAACGCAAAATTAACTATTAAACGATTTTAATAGTATTGTAGTTTTATGTTGGCAACATCATGTCATATTATATGTAAATTTACGTTTAGTGATGCATTTTTTATAATTAAAAAAAGAATAATTAAATCAGCAATAATATTATTTAGCATAACTTAAATTATTATTACTTTATTATTATTTATTGTTTTATATCAGAAAAAATGTTAAAGTAATAACAAAATGGTGTTTAACCCTTTTTTATAAAATGATTCACTGAACGAGTACAAAAAAGTATCCAAATACCGAGCTTGGCATTACTGTTTGTACATCACTATATTATTTTGTTTATTTATGATACAAATTTGTGAATTTCTTATTTATTATTTTTATTTTCAAGTCAATAAAATACAATGCTTTAATTATGAAAGAACAATTAATGAAATTATGATATATTCTCTATTCTAAACACATTTTCCACAAATATTAATAGTTTATTTGGTATTTATTACCCGGAAACGTATCGTTTTCTTTAATTGCAGAACAGATAAAGTGATAACAAAATTTTTTCCATTTGAAAAACCAATTGTAAGTCCATATAATAAACTACGAAAACGCTGCTTCAAAACCCCAAAATAATTTGCGCGTTATTGTGTTTGATTTCATTTGCATTTTGTGGTCTTAAATGGTATAAATAAATACATATATGTAGTTATAATTTATATTTAAGTATGTTTTAAACACTTACCTATTGTAGAAATTAAATTTATTATATTCGTTATATTTTTTATTAATAGTTTTTCACACTTTTACAGTAAAAATTTTTACCGGAAAAATGCTTTTCAAAACTTATTAAAGGTTTAAAGAAGGGTAACTGCTACATTTTTTGAAATTTATTAATGATTAATAACAGCGTAATAGTGCTATTAAGCGTTTGTGAATACTACTTTAGCGATTTTTTCTTATTAACCTCTTATTAAGCAGTTTAAAATTTTTGTGAATAAGACTGTTAATATTTAGTAAAATCACGTTTTTTGGATGATATTTAAATTGTTTTTTGTTTTTTAAAGGAACATGTAACTTCGCGTTTGTTTAGAAAGTTTTGATTTGTGTTGAAATATTGCTTTTAGGTTTTTTTGCATAATTTTAATTATTATCACAAGTTTTTCAAAATCACAAAAATTTATAGTAAATTTTTTTTGATCTTTGATGAACTCGCAGTTTAAATAAACACGATTTCTTATATAATATTAAGTTTGGATTTTTTGAAAAAAAAAAAAAACAAAAAAAGCAATAAATTTGCGATTGTTTTTTGCACTTACAGCTGTGTCATTCATAAACGAACGGGTACAATTAAACGAATTACACAACTGAACGAAGGAACGAAAGGATTTAATATTCTGAGCTCTTTTGTCTTCCACCATTCCATTTAAGAAAATCGCTTTTTTGTTCCAGGTTTATTAAGGTGATTTTATTATCAAAAGAATTTAAAGACAGAGTTTATGGAGACTTGTTTTTTATCATCTAGAAAATCAGTGAAATTTTGATTTCCTGTATTTTTTTAAGAAGTTTTCTTGAAAAATTTTCACTAAACTTTTCTAATGCCGCATATGAAAGGCGATTTATTGCAATTTATCTCTTCTTCTTCTTCTCTTCTTTTTGATAAATAGGAATTAAATAATTTAAATTGTTGTTAATTGAGTACAATAAAATCCCTTTATTTTACACTTCTAATGTAATTGAAAGCCAAATATGTTTATATTTTCTCAAACAAGTAAACATTTTGCATCCTTTTCCTTTAAAATATCTTTGCATACTTTTGAACATTTTTGCGACCATTTTGTTCCCAGAGTACTATATTTGCGTTTGTTTAACGAGAACGAACAAAGAAATTGAACAAATGAGATAACTTTTGATACTTGATTGAAAATATTCGCTCACTGAAATTAACGATTTGTTACAGTCTACTGATGTTTTAAGAAATTTCGTTTTTTTTGTGATGAAATCAGAATTGAAATTTAATTTTTTTTGGTTGAAATATTGTAATTTGAACAAAATGTCAATTTTTTAAACTTATTTTTTAGCTGCAGATAATTTACAAATCTCGGATTTTTTCTGAAATCGCATTTAGAAGATGAAGTTACGAGTCAATTAGTGACGTTTTATTTATTTTTATAATTTCAATTATTCGGTGGAATTTTAATAGTAACGATTCAATACGGCTCAGAACACTTATGTATCGATAGATAGGCCCTCTTGAATGACTTTATATTGATGCAAGATTTTTTTTTAACAGATTCAATTTTTTGTCCAGTAGATCGATTTTTAATTTACAATTTTCCAAAAAGATTGATAACATAATTCATTTTTAATTTTCATTTAAATGACGATTATAAATGAACGTCAAATCAGTTTCCAACAAGTTCGAAAATTACGACATTGTTTTACAAATATATTTCCCTTTTATTTATTGAAATATTGTTTTGTTGCCCAGAGCAGTGTTTGATTTCAAAATAATTAAATTTGATGGGAAATTGTGAAATTTGTCTTTTCTGGCTCCAGTTATTACGAGTAAACGAACCATATTCTAAATTTACACGAAATATAATAAAAGGGAAGAACACGATTGCTTTTAACACCTTTAGGCGTTGTTCAAAGGAAATGAGGTTCACAAATACATATTTATCTGTGTATTTAATAATGTTTCAACTACTACAGTTCAGTGGCATCTCCTTAAGTTTAGATATCACAATGTCTGTCAGTCATATCGTTTCAAATTTACAAACTAATCTTAAATTGTTTTGTCTTGTCATGTGTGCAGACAAGACGTTTACTTACATTCAGACACACACATCACAACATTTTTATAATAAACCTAAATTATAGACGAGTCCTACAGTATTTTATTAAATAAATACAGATGTATGTTTGGATGTACTACGCATATGGACATAACAACATTTGAGGGTAAACATTTAAGAAAAATAAATATGAGTAGAATTCTCTAGCGGCAAAACACAAAACAAACTTACCCTAAATTTTCTTGTTCTAAGAGCAAACTGAGTTGACATTTAGGATATAAAAAAGAACTCATATAAATTTTTTGCATAAAGAAAATAACATAATGACAGGTAAGCAGCAGAAAAAAAACATCAACAAACCAACAAGTCAATTACAGTTGAAGCTATAACTATCGTCGCACTGTGTCGCGATTTCATAGAAAGGGTGGCCAAAAATAGAAGCAGCTAGAGTTAGAAGGTAAAATTTAGCATGAATGTTTTTCTTAAGAAAGTTAGTATTTATACGAAATTTCGGGAAAATCTAACAAGAGACACGCCCACCTCCCATACAGCTTAAATTAAAAATTTTTAATAATTTAGAAATTAGCTATCCGATAGCGTTAAAATTTTTACGTTGTATTTTTAGTAATATTGTTACACATTGCCAATTTAAAACATAGATCAAACGCCACTCCCACCTCCCTTACAACTAAAATTTAAAAATTGTCATAAAATTAGTAATCAGATAACAGCGTCGGCTTGCATGTAAATATATTTGAAAATACTATAACATATATCCAATATTTAAAAATATCGGAAAAACGCCACGTCCAGCTCCCATACAGCCAAAATTTAAAAATTGCCACAACTTTTGCGCGTGAATATGTTTGCTAATATTATAACATATTGCCAATTTAAGAAAATGGTTCAAACGCCACGCCTACCTCCCATACAGCAAGTGACAAGTTCTTTTACTCAACTCCTTTTTGTTCTCATTGATCGCTCCTCATAAGAAATATTCGGTCGGCCTCTACCACTTGTATATGGAACTTTTATTGCAAAACTACAACTTTACGAACACTTACATTACAAATGAATTCACCCGATAATTCGCTATCTAGTTAGCCACCCAACTCAGTTTCAAATCTGTTTTTTACGCGATAATATTTAGACCAATTGTAAGATAATATTTAAAGAGCAAGCCTTATTTTTTGTTGTTCCCTTTTTAATAATACTTATTTAAAATGACAAAAACATCGAAGGATCTGTTTTGCTTTATCTCTAGCCACAGTTGAAAAATAGTACAAATCCGCAACGAGGTTGAGACTAAAAAACAATTACAAAAAGATTTCGCACAATATCGGGCAGCTGAACTTTGAATATATTAACCCTTTGACACGGGAATTAATTTCGGCCGATGAAAAATTCTATAGATGGTTTTTATAGCTTAAGAAGGCTTCAAAAACAAATTTGTATTATAAAGTGGGTTTTGAAATGTACATTTTAATGTAAGATTAAGGTAGATTAATCTAAAAACTTTATCACTTTATTTTATTTTTTTATTGGTTTTAAATTTCTTTACATACGAGGGCTGCTATATATATTTCTGGCCTAGCAACACTGAGTGCTGCCAAGTGCAATGTGACATTTCCATTGGAAAGTTTGTCATTTTTAAGCATAATCGTACTCAAAACGTGTTGACGTACGACGATTATTTGTGTTGTTTACAGTGACTTGAAAAAATTAATATGGAAAAAAACGGAATTAGCTCGTGAACATTTTCGTGCCATAATTTTTCACAACTTTCGACGTGGATTAACACTACAAGAGTGCATTGATGAACTCAAATCTTTGTATGGCGATGAAGCACCATCCTATAGCACTGTGAAAAATTGGTATAATGAATTTAATCGTGGCGAAGCTCGCTCAAAGACGAATTCCGTCCAAAAACGGCTGTTGTGCAAGATCGACATGCGACATACCGAGAGATAGAGACATCCTTGGGCATTTCTTCCACCAGGATACATTCGATACTGCATGAACACCTGGCCGTAAAAAAGGTTTGTTCTCGTTGGATCCCGCACAATTTGAGAGTCGCTCAAAAAAAGGCTCGTGTCGATTGGTGCAAAGAAATGTTGCAAAAATACGATTGCGGTGCTTCAAAAGACGTTTATAAGATCGTCACAGGTGACGAATCATGGATCTATGCGTATGAGCCCGAAACGAAACAACAATCGACCGTGTGGGTCTTCAAAGACGAGCAAAATCCAACGAAAGTTGTTCGCGGAAGAAGCACTTCCAAGCAAATGGTCGCCTGTTTCTTTGGCAAAATTGGTCATGTGGCGACTGTTCCGCATGAGCAACGTAGGACGTTCACTTCTGAGTGGTACACTACAATTTGTTTGCCTGAAGTCATCGGAGAAATTCGAAAAACCAACAAGAGAAGACGAATCATTGTTCACCATGACAATGCGAGCTCTCACACATCGGCTCAAACCAGAGCGTTTTTGACCGGCCAAAACGTCGAATTAATGGGTCATCCGCCGTACAGCCCTGACTTGGCACCTAATGACTTCTTCTTGTTTCCGCACATCAAGAAAAAAATGCGTGGTCAACGATTTTTGTCGCCAGAAGAAGCAGTTGAAGTGTTCAAAAATCATGTTTTAGAGGTGTCTCAATCGGAGTGGAAAAAGTGCTTCGACAACTGGTTTGAGCGCATGCAAAAGTGTATAAATCATGCTGGAGAATACTTTGGAAAACAATAAGACCATTTTTGATTATAAATATTCGCATTTTCACTATTAGGCCAGAAATATATAGAGCAGCCCTCGTACATATGTACATAAATAAAAGAAACATTTGAAAATTCCTTAAAAAAGTAAGCAAAAAATCCATTTTTTTTAATTTGAAAATAAAATTTCACATATAAGGGGCTGCGTAGATGATGACTACACAAAATATATAAAACTGATCCCATGTTGTCTTGAAATTTTACAGCCCCTTTAGAATTAAAAAAAAACAACATCATAACGAACCAGTAACTGCAAATTAATTGCATGTATGCTAAAATTTCAATCAGTGACGGGTTGATAAAATCGACGTATATTATAATGTAAGCCACGCATCAAAGGGTTAAAATACATACTTGAAGCTACAAAATACAAAAAAGCAGGAAAAGTGTTATTTCCACTTTCTTTCGCGTTTGCTGACAAATCTTGACAATGCCTCACTACTCTCTTTATTAACGGTATCTGACATATGATTCATAATTATAAACAAAAACAGTGTTGTTATTATAACTAGAAGTATCACTTACAACTAGGCTTGCCAGATCCCAAAAGCCTGAAAACTGAAAAACGTAAAATTTGCGCCTGGATTTTAGAAAAAAAACTGAACCTGTTTAAAATGCACTTGTTGTTCCAAAAAGTGAAATTTTATTAAAAATTAAAAACAAAACACGTTAACATAACAATTTATTTCAATCTTACGTTATATTAAGTACATATTTTTACAAAGGTACTTAGTATATGTCTTTTGCCACATATATTTTGAATTTTTATTTACAGAATTTACTAACTCTTTTGCTTTATTGGTATGCAAAAAAGTTTGAAAATTTTTGCAACTTTCATCAAAGTTTAATCTTATTACGAGTATAATTTCATTCTATGTGTCTCCTGAGAGTATAAATTATTTAAAATACAAAAGATCCCTTCGCAAAAAGCATCGCTTATTGGAATGGAAAGAACGAATGAGACCAATTTATACAGATTTTGTACTTTATTTTAATCACATTTTTGAAAAAAGACGTATCATGTCTTATCGATTGGAATATTTTTTGGAAAATTATTAAATTTCCCTCGCAGGCAGCAGAAGTAAAATGGTAATAATCGGAATTAGAAAAAGATAAAATCTAAACATTTGCAAATATAGTTGTAATTTCATTGTATTTAGAACGCAATTTTTCTGTACAAAATATTAATCTCATTATAAAAGAATATAAAATATGAAAAAACTGGACTGATTGCATTTTTCCTGGAAACTGGACCAGACATAAAAAACTGGAAAATTCAGGCGAATCCAGGCCATCTGGCAAGCCTACTTACAACCCTGTTACAACTTTTGGTAGCCGTTACATTTAAACACTTAAATTCTTAGTATCGTAAATGAACATAAAATTTGGGACTTTCCCATAAATTTCATATGCTGTACACAAACCTTAACTTTAAACCACTATAACTTAAAAGCTTTTAAACATTTTAAGAAGACATTTAAGATATCATCTGCCCAGAGTGTTTTTAAAGAATAAAATTAAAAAAACGTACAAATTCTAAGATTGACTTTAACCATTTTTGCCCACTTTCGTGACACAGTGCGTCGGCTTTAGTCACATACGTTGAGGAATCATTTTGACTTGTTGTGATAAAAAATGTGCTCTGCTCAAAACAATTATTTTGTTAATTGAATTTTATATCCTTTACAAAAGATAGGATAATGAACAAAACATATATACTTTAATTTAGTAGTTTTGCACAACTGTCAAAGTTATAAAAGTTTGGCCTTACTAAAAGCAACACCTCCAGACAACTTGGAAGCACATTTTTACGTAGGGGTTTTTTTATTAAAGTAATTGATAACCTGCCTATTAGAGTAACTAAAGAATTTTTCTGAAGGGGGTTATAACTTTTAAACAAATAGGAAAGTTGTTACATGTATTCTGTGGGGACTTAATTTTTCCTGGGATATTTTAGTGCTCTTTTAGCGTAAAATTTATTTTTGTGATTTTGATTTTTGAAATCAACCAGTTTCATTAATATTTTAAGGAAGTTTTACCTTCAAAATTGGGAAAAGAATTTGTTACTGCGTTTGTGGTAAGCAACATCACAGTACGTTCAAGAACGCCAACATGTGGAAGAATGTAAACAGCAGCATAATATCTGTAACAGCTGATCGTGCGTAACCTACAACTCTTGTTAGAATTGCTACAGAAATGCACGAATTTACTGCGTTTACAAATGTACCTCTTTATAATTTAGATAATATAGCAGTGGAAGTAGAGTTTAAATAAACGAAAGTTCGAATAAGTTACCACCTTTTTTTTGAAAATTTTCAACTGGCAGGATATAGAGCGCGTCATATTAATTACGTGTTTATTTCTACAAGTGTCAAATCAAAACTTAAATTTTGTTGTTCTGTTTTTATCCCGTAGAATTATTTATTACTTATTGATTCTCTCATAAAATTAACTAAAATCTCATTATACATACATATATAAAAAATCGCTGCAAATGTGTTGTAATTTTATAACTCAAGAACGGTCAAACCGAATTTGATTAAATTTTTAGGGTTTGTTTGTATGGTCGTAAAAACGGTTTATATAAAGTTTGTACGAAATCGGTCGACGCATCCTATACCTATAAGGAACAACAAGCCCGCCCTGAATATTTGTACTAGAAACTTCCTTATTAATATGCATTGCTTAGAGAAATACTCTATCGATTGGGAGAGTGGGCGTGGTACCTCCCATACAAAGTTAAAAGCTTTTGTCGTTTACCTATTGAACTGTAAAGGGAAGGGCTTTAAAATTTCGAACAAGTTACTTTCACATTAGCGATTCTTTATGTTGCTTTTAGTATTTTTGTTTTAATGTTGTTATGAAAATAACAACTACCAACCCCTGCTGTTGTTGTCAGAGGTGAATAAATTACTTCTCACCAGTGGTGTAGGTATAGAATAATACGACAATTAGCTAACACGAGTTGATCAACCTCAATGGCTGCGTTGGTATGGTAGAGATGCATCCTCTGAAAGAGAAGATCATAATTTCGAGCCCACCATCGGACGCGCGTGAGTGCACAGGAAAAATAATAATTGTAATAGATAAATGTAATCAAAAATAAGAAACTAGCAGCAGAACAAACCTCCCGGAAGAAAAAGACAATTATTTAATTTAAATTTTCGCATTTGGGTTTCGTAAAGTATCTAGAACATGCCCCTCTTCACTGACGCAGTGACTGTTGTTGCTCCTTCATATCTTCACGTAAAGTTAAACAGACTTTAGGTAGCCATAATCTATGGTTGTATTATATTGTTGTTAGAATTCGGTCAAGTCCTAGTACAAAATATTTTTAAATGCAATTATTGTTTGTTTGTTTGCTTGTAATAATTCTTTAATTAATTATAATATATTATAATTAAATATAATGGCCCATTATCATAGTCAATTACTAAAGTCGGTTTCTCCTAGAAACAACTTTAATTTTAAAACTTATTATTAACTTTTTTAATACTATAGTCAAAAATAAAGTTTATTTTAAGTTGAATCGGCTTCAACTGAGTCAACCCTCAAACAAATAAAATGTTTGTACAAAATGTGTAACAAAATACAATATAATAGATTATCCATGTCTGATCGGCTGCTAGAATTTTTTATTGAAAACAAAAACCTTGTGTCGTTTTGTTGTTGCAGAACACCACGTTGATGTCAAGAATAGCTGACTAAACAAGAGGAAGCCAAATTTAATTTATCCTCTTATCAATATTAGGTGCCCTTAATGAAGTTGTAACAGTTGGTTTCTTTCTCCCACTTGTGCAGCAATACCTCATAATTTTTTTTACTTTTTCCTATTATTTAACAATTTTTTTAATTATAATTTATATATAATAATTTTATTAAAATTTAATTATAATTTATAATCTAAGAAAAATGTTGTGATTTCTATTCACCTAAAGTGTGTTTAAAAAGAAACCGCTGTGCAAACAGTGCAGGAACCTAGAGGAATTTTTGACTTAAATCAAATTGATTAATAAAGCAAAAACATGACTTGGCAGAAGTGAATAAGGAACGCACTTAAAATAAAAGTTGTATTAGACTTAAGAAGTTGCATTGCACAAACCAAAAAGACATCAATAATTCAATTTTTTATGAAATTTTTATTAAAATAAGTAAAATAGTTATACTAATAATAAAAAGAATTTCCAATGGCAAATGGAGACGTTTTTAAAACTATTGTTGAAGAGTTGGTGGAGAGTTCAAGTGATTCTAGTGGGTCATGATGATAACATCCTAGAACTTATTAAACAAGAGTCCGATTTCGAGGAAATATTAATTTTGGATACTTTTGAAGGAAAAAAAAGAAAAAGAATTTCAAACCACATACATATTTGAATGAAATTGATCCTTCGTATTTAAGCAAAGACTCAGACTTTCGCATATTGAGAAGTTCAGGTTAAAATATTATTTAAATTTATTCTCAAACTTTAAAGATAATTTCGCATATGCTTCCTTGCAAGCTGTTAAAGCTTTACCACTAAACACTTATATGACTTTTGTTGTGGCTCTTACAGCTTTATAGGTTTCTGGAAAACAGCAACAAATTCGTAACGACTGTTCCAATATTGCTTTTTGCCTATTTATTGAAATTGATTTTCTTTTTTAAAGCAGTCAAAACACTTAGAATTTTTATTTTGTGGTTAAAATTTTGATTTTGTGTTAAATTTTTCTGTTTAAGAGAGAAAATTATGCTTGATCTTATTTTCAGAATCTTTACCCAAAAGTAAATAAACAGACCTAATAATATTTGTAAAGCCCATCAATAAGAATTATATTTTTACATTTAACAATACATTTTCAATGTTTCTCAATATGGGAAAGTAATCATGATGTATTGGAGAAATACAAGGATGTAGTGGTCTTACACTACTTTTACCGTAATTTCATTTCAATTTATACTGACAAAACTATGAAATGTGGAAATATGTGGACTTACTCCACTTTTAAAGAAAACGGCTCGATTGTTACATAATTAACATTTTAAGAATTGCTCTTCAGATATTCTATTTTTGTTTTATAAAATTTTATTTAAAAAATAAATGAGCATAAGATTATAAATGTTTGAAACACAGTTCATGTACCCAGAATTTCCTGATCAATCAATTTTTAAATAAAAAAGTTGATAAATGTTTCTTTCTTTTTTTTTTTGCTTGCTTGTCCTTTTTTCATGACTAAATCATGAGATTGATCGTGAAGCGTATTTATTACACTCACGAGAGCATACATGAATATTAGCATGAGTAAAGTTTTTTCCTAATCGTGTGTGAAATTTCACTGAGAGGAACACATTTAGTTGACGTGAATCCAATATAATTTAGCGTACAAATTGGAACCTTAGGTGACTCACCGAAAGCAGTATATAGTATACTTTCCTATTTCCCACCCTTAACAAAGACGAAACTATTGGGAATCAAGAAAATATTTTATTTAATTAAAATTTTTTTGCCACTTGAAGAAATTAGCTTTCTGCTTCTTTTTTATATTAGAATAAAAGCGCCACAAGTAACACGCTCGTCAACCTTCAAACACACATATTAACAGCCAAACAATTCAGATTTAAATCCGAGCATACTTCAGGCAGGTGTTAAGACAATTTCCGTTCTATAAATTGTTTCTAAAGTTTGTGCCATTCATTTACTTGGCTGAACGTTAAAATGTTTACTCACACCCTTGAACTATTTTGACAGTTTATTATTTCACTTTAAAAATATTGATATTCAGATTTTCGTTTCAGGTTAAAAAATGTAAGAATCTTGATATTAAATAAAATAATTTGAAACAAATTGTTACGTGCAGTTAGTTGGTTTTTATTTCTAATTGAAAAATAAAACACTTTTGCCAGATACCAGAAGTTGAATAACTGGATAATGGAAAAAATTCTCCTGATTTAATGATCAAATACCTTAATAATTTAGAAATGCTTTTATAGTTAAAAAGCTAAATTTTAAACAAATATTTCAAAACAAAAAATTAAAAAAATAATAACACGAAAACCTTATGCCATATTACATACATATGTATGTATGTATGTATGTATATAAGTACCTACATATAAACTAATTTCAATCTCAAAAAATGTATAATCTATTTTTATAAAAAATTACTTTTATTAAAATTTGGTCAAAAAATATTCTATTTCTTTCTCGTAAGCGTGGATTATCTCACAAGTGAGATCAATCTTTCGGCAAATTATGTACAAAATAAAATTACTAGTCATTTGCACAATTGTACTAGTAAACAACATATTTTGTTTTCTTTCTATGTAGAATAAATTATTTTACTTTCGAAAATACTAATTAAATTACTTAAAATTATATTTTACAAAAAAATTATTTTTCAAAATTTAAGAAACTGTGTTTTAACTGGACAAACTGGGTTTTTAACTGCTAACTGGCAACTCTAACCAGAACTGGAAAATCCAGGCCATTCCAGGCTATCTGGCAACCCTGACTACATACAATACAAGCTTTACTACTCCGCACTCGCAACTGCGATTTCTATTTGTAGGCGAGTTAAAATGTCTACTCTCTTTAAAATATTAAACGATCTAGGCAGAAATATGAAAGTTGTAAAGACGCACCACACCAGACCTTGCTTAGTCTGACGACAGCTTAGAAAATTCACAAACGGTTGTAGATGCATTTGTCGTCCTAAATGCCACAGCTATAGGTGAGTAAAAATGTTATAAAGGAAAAAATGAGCTCATTGCTTGGAAAGGTTTTGCTCAAAAAATCAAAATTTTCTACTCCACTAATTCGCTTTGTAAAGTTTGGTTATTGCCACTTATGTAAACTGATCTTTAACGGCATATAAATGAATCTCTTGGGTGGCTAAACGATGCATAGTTGATGGGTTTGGTTGTTTTGTAATTCAAAAGCGAACAACACTTGTCTATTTAATTTTTATCAAATATCTGAGGTGCGAGTGAGTTCTAGCTGCTGGGGTGAAAATGAAAAACATCATCAGAAATATACCTCTTCTTTAGTCATTTGAAAAGTTATGGTGCCTTTTTGGCTGTTTCGCATTTGTTTCATCATACGATCTGGAGTTGTACTCCCCAATTTTTCGATCTGGGGTTGTACTCCCCAATCACCCTTCATCATAGGTATTCTAGAAAAAAACCTAATCAAAAGAAAAAGGAGAAGAGAATATTATGTTTAAACCACCTGCTTTGTTATGAAACATATGAAATAAAACCATAAAAAATTTGTAAACATTGTAATTGTTAAACTATAAGAAGTAAAATTTTATGAATAAAAATTTATAAATACATACATATATTAGAACTTAATATTGTGGTAACTATAATTAATTTAACTCATCAGTTAAGTGCGGAAAGAAGGAAAAAAATTAAAAGCAAACGGTTTTTGTGGCCAAATTATTGCAGTGTGAGGAATCCTGAAGCGCCGGAGCGAAATTTTTATTTTCTACAGATCATTAAAACTATTATTATTATTAAAATATCATACTTTCTTCCATGCAGCGTTTATAATATCCAGACGCAAGATCATCCTATGTTGGCATTAAACTCGCCAGCTGTTCATACTGCTCAGGTGTTGTGTTTTTTAATCTGCAATAAACTAAATAAAACTTGAAAGTTACAAAAAAAAAACAAAAATAAAATTTATTACAAAATAAATTTTTAGCATTTTATACTCACATTTTATTTAATTATACACTTTTTTAACTACAAAAAGAAAAATCGAAAAACTTTCCGCTGGTAAATAAAGAATTTGAAAAAACGTAGGTACTATCGTAACGCAGAATACATACAATCACAAAACAAATCGAAATGCGGGGAACGGAACGCAGAATACCAAAGTTGCCAAACTGAGAAATTTACGATCCGAATCGAAACGCAGAATAAGGGTGAATATTACGATATTATCTTTTGAACGATTTGTAATTCGAAGG
Organism: Gymnosoma rotundatum; assembly: GCA_916610165.2. Taxonomy (NCBI): domain Eukaryota; kingdom Metazoa; phylum Arthropoda; class Insecta; order Diptera; family Tachinidae; genus Gymnosoma; species Gymnosoma rotundatum. Next base: position 122,093,189 of record OU744336.1, on the reverse strand, counting down.
CAAGCAGTTTTCTGACACTTTAAACAGTCGACGAATTAAATCAATGTTTTTAAATTTTTTTTACGAAAATAAGATTTTTCAACTGTTAAATATTTGTAAAAACAAAAAAAAAAATGTTTTTAATTTTTTCCCAATCAGGATTTGAACCATCGATCTTATAAATGAATGAAAGTTGACATATTGGCGGCTTTTAGTTTATTTTTAATTAATTTACAAAGTTACAAAGAGAACGACAAAGAAATGCTTTAAATTGTGTCTGTGTCACCAAATTAACATTAAGATTAGTTAGTTAAAAAGATGATTTTTACGACGTACATAACATAAGGTAAGATATATGCGAAGAATGCTGATGAAGGATGTGGCGGTCCAGAAAATGCTGCAATGCTGCAGGATATAGTGATTAAAACCTCAACGGACCCTTAATCAGAGAAAAAAGTAACAACATAACAGTGGCATTTGTAGCTGAGTTGGTTAAAAAGGGTTTGGTGAGTGAAGCAAAAAATAGTGAGTTCGAGTTTTGGCGAATTGATTGCAGTTGTTACAGTCTTGGTGGCTGCATAAGTTCATACACGTGCGTGTTAAGTAAACAAAGGCCACAGCCATAGACTTACAAACACAAGGCAGAGGAATAAAGAAATGGAAGTGGAAAATAAATTCGAAACCCTATGTTTGGAAAACGTTCATATATTGCTCTATTTTGACTGTTCTTAAGCTATAAGTTATCACATTTTCTACAATTATTTGTTGACAACATTTTACCGCAAAAATGGCGGCAAATCAAACATCTTGTGAACTTTTACAAATATCTCATTCAGTTTGACGAAATTAAAAAACCCAACCTTCTTCTTTCCAAAAAGTCTTGAAAATCTCTTTACAATTTAAACTTAATAAATTATTCATATGTTCATATGTACATACTTATATGTAGACACATGCATACAAACAGACATAAAATTATAGGTGTGTTTAAATATGTAAGACCTTAACAAATTACTTGTACGTTCATACATCCTTCAAATTACTTTTTTTAGCATTCAAATTTTGTTGTTGTTACGTTCTTCTACGTTAAACCAACAGTAAAGGGCGGGTGCATAAATAACAACCCTGAATTAAATGTTCTACCTGACGCTGAAACTACAATATAAAGTTTTTCTTTTAAAGAACATTTTTCCAAATACAAATAACTCACTGAAATCAACACAATGTAGACATTGCAATGTCATATTAAAATGATTACAATACCATTGTTCTCTTTGTTGTTGCCGCTTTTGTTGTCGTCTACCTATCAACATTATAATTTTTTCCTTTATATTTTTTCTTGTTTTTCTGACATCTTTTACTTAATTTTGGTTGTATCTTATCTATATTCACGCTTATAAGTTATTTCCGTCTTAAGAAAGGAAAATAAGAAGCACAGAGAATAAGAAAACTCAAGTAAGAAGTTGTAAAACTTAATATAATTTTTCATATGATTATTTTCCTTTTACCTAGAAGAATAAAAAAAAGTTTAAGAAACTTACGTGGTTGTTACTTTTTCTTCTCGTTACAGATTGTACGCCCTGTGAACGCGTTTCTTATTGTTGATGTACAAAATGACTTTATAAGTGGTTCCTTAGATATAAGTAATTGCAGTGCACAACAAAAAGGACATGAGGTAAGTTTTTTTTTACAATTTAGTAGATTATGTACCATCTTAGTTTGTCTTTTGAGATGAACTTAAGATTTATTTGAAAGATTTCACTGTTCAAATAGTAGAAACGATGATTTTATTAACAGCAGAGTGGGAACGTTTAAAATACAAGTTATTTACTGTATTTTCTTTGACATATCTGCAAGTGTGTATTTATTATTATTAACTCCCAAAAATAATTTTATCATTCTTTTTGTCAGTGATGGAAGCTGGGAGTTTATAAAGATTAAAAGCTCTTTTTCTAAAATTGCTTAAATATGGAATTTAAATTAAAATGGTTGGTCAAAATGTTTGATTTTCATAATTACACTGTTCTGCACAAAAAAAAAACTTTTCTCCCCTCCCTTGAACAATTTTGTCTGTATCTCATGTTTTTAGGTGTGCTAAGTCCGAATCTGAACTCAGAAAAATTCTATCACCCTCTGATTTTGAGAGAAAAGAGGAGAAACTTGGAGCGAAAGCCTCGAGAGTACTGATCAAATCCTAGAAGATAATAGTGACGAGCTGGGTGGGAGGGGGGAGTTGGGGTATTGAGGGTGAAAGGGGGGGGGGCAGTTAGGGATTAAGATTATACATACAGGAAAAAAACTTAGCCATATTTCTTCAACCACTTGTAATATTCCCATAAAATTTTTTTTGTTCAAATATACTTTATTGCGCTCAAAATCGTAGGACTTTTGAATTTCCAAAGAAAACAAGAAAACTTAGACGCTAGCAGAATGAAATGCAGCATTTTCTGGACCGCCACATCCTTCATCAGCATTCTTTACATCTATCTCTCATATGTTATGTACGTCGTTAATTATTAAACATTTTGAAAGTTTTGCACGAGAATAATATTATTGAAAAGTGCTGTTACATTTTTAGTTTGGGATATTGGGATAGAATAGTTAATTTCACTTTTGACGGTTGTATCGACAAGTTTAGTTAGTTTTTTTTTGAAGAAAATTAGTAGCAGTAAACCCTGGAGGTCGCCAAGGAAGCTTTCATTTAAGAAGTTATCGAGATTGTGAAAGATTGTAACGGGAATGTTAATATAAGATTCCTCACGAAGCTACTGTTTAGATAGAACTTGACGCAGATGTTTGAAAAGTATGATGTATATTTACCCTACGTCTGTCCCCACTAGCCATCAAATATGATTTGAATTAGGCTAATGTACACTCTCAGTGTTTATGTTCATCGTCCATGTGCAACTATCGTTGGCGGACATTTACCTGAGCACTGACTTTTAATATGATTCCTCCATTTCGAATTAAAGCTATTTATAGATCAGCAGCGCAAACACTCTTTTCCTTGGTAAAAACATTGAAACAAACCTTAATACAAACAGAAAATCATGCTCAGACATAACGTTAATATCAACAAGTTTTCGCCACATACAAAAACTTGGACAAATTAATACCGTTCTTCATTCTGTGCATTTGTCGTTCAATTCAATGGCTCTTGAAAGCGAAGTGAAAAACAACATAAATTAATGGTTCTTTGAAGCAAAAGAAGCATGATTTAACTGAGAGTAATATTAAAGCGCGATTTAAATTTTACAAAAAACCAAATAATTAAAAAAAAAGAATGGTCGAGAGCGAGTAAAGTTAATCGATATGAATCAAACAAAACATAAAAGACATAATTTCATCTTAATTATTTGACTTTGTACAAAACACTAAATTTCCACCATGTTTAGCTTTTTGTTCCAATCGTCTACACTAAAGGCTGGGCACATAAAATCCGTCATGCTTTGCCTTTTTCAACTGACAAGTTACTGCCGATTTTAATTAATGCGAACGAACGATTCTTTCGCTTATTGAAAACAAAAACAACATATAAAAATTTGGTTTTGTTTTCAATGTAACTATGCGAAAGAAATGTTCGTTCGCATTTAGAGAAACTGGCAGTTAGTTAAAATACATGTTTTGTAATGAGTTTTGTCGCAATCAGTACGTTTCCGTCAATGGAAAGTACGAAAGTTGGGAAACTTTTAACTTTTGAAGTATGTAGAATACTTTGACTGTTATCATTTGCTGCTTCTTCTTGATTTGTTTTTGGTCTTGCTGTGTTTTAAAGTATTCATTGTAGGCAGATTTATTTTTTACTTTCCGTTCCGTGACGAAACAGCTGATCAGTTTCTGTTAATTGGAAAATATGTATTTGTGATTTGTTATTACTTTGAAGTTCTGTTCGAATCAGTAGAAAATAGAATTCAACGTTAAGTCACATGAAAGTTGTTTGGTAGTATGAGGGCAAAATTTTAAATAAACCAATTTTTGTTATTGTAATTATAGTTTTTTTTTGCTGGGTTGTGTATTGTGTTCTCTTTGTTTATTATAAACAGCTGATATGTTGTTATAGAAAAACTAATCAAAATAATTTAAAAAGCAGAACGGCACAAAACAGAACAGCAACAGAAAGTAAAAACTAATGAAGCCTTCTTCTGTATACATCATCAATCGTTACTTTGTTTTCAGTTGAATACATTAAAGTATAACGTATGACGGATTCTCTGTGCCGCAACCTTTAGCGTAGACGAGTGGGACAAAAAGCTAAACATGGTGGAAATTTTGTGCCTTGTATAAAGCCAAATAACTAAGAAGAAATTATCCTTGATTTTGTAGATGAAAAATCAGTTTTATAACTATAAATTTTATAACCTGTTCAGACATAAGCTTTAATTGCGCAATTAAGGCCTTAATTGAGCTCTATGTACCACATAAGAAGTCGATTAATAAATTAAGCAATTAGTACTTAATTGCATCACTAATTGAATAACATGCGAAACGCAACTCTTGCCAACAAGTATGTTTACTCTGGAACTATGTTCATAAATTTTTTCTTCTCACTGACAACCCGCAAGTAAAAAACATAAACAAACAAATAAAAAGAAAATGGCGGGCCATACGAAAATGGCTTTCGACACTTCCAACTTTAAAGCAACAAAAAAAAAGCCATGTTGATTTTGTAATAAAAAAAAAAAATCAGCTGGGTGGACGACACTATCTAGTTAAATAAATATGACTTGTGCTAATTGAATAAGCTTATTTAAGCATGTGTGAACACCAAATTAATTTGCGCAATTAAAACTAAATTGACCCACTTAAGAAAACATTTGTGAACAGGGTATTGCCTTGGATGGGAATGGATTAATTATGGCAACGGGTATAGACGATTGGATGGACATACTACGTCCAGGTGTTGAAAAGTTGGTGGAAAATATTCCGAGATGTGCAAAAGTGTAATAAAGAAAAAAGAAAGTACTAAGATCAGCTTTAAGTAAAACTATCAAAAAGAAATTTAGGTAGTTGTATGTTTATAATTTTTTTATGCACTAAAATAATTTGGTTTTGGAGTAGAAATGTTTTCAATATTGTTGGAAGACGAAGGACATAAGAATATTGTAGTAACATCCGGAAACACTGTATATATTCTACAAGAATTGTGGTTCCACTGTTTTATATTAAAAGTACAGTAGGAAACAAAATTGAATAATATGTTTTGTTCTGGCAATATTGTGCGTTGACGAAGCCTGGAAAAGTTTTATTGAAATGAAATTAAATTTACCAGTTAAATATGGCAGTTATTTTTTCAAATTAATATATCTACAAGATGTAGTGATTATAAAATTGACGTCATAATGAACTTGCCTAACTGTTTCCTAAAATAATAATTGGGTTTTCGTAACTCTTGATAACATATTTTTTAAAATATCTTTAGGCAGAAAATGGTTTCTTAAATTAAAGAAAGTACTTCACTCAAAAATAAATAAAATTTATCTTGGATAGGGTAAACGTTCCTAAGGTCGGCATGCACCAGTAGTCGGCATGTTTTTATTTAAAATCTAAATAATTAAAAAACACGGTGATTATATGCATAAATATGATTTAGCTTTAATAAAAAATACACTCAGTTTCCTCTATTTAATATTTAAATTAGACTGAGATGAGTATTTCTATCTATTGTTGACCTCTTTCAGTGACCATGGCAGTTTTTAGTGGAAGAAATATATTTAAACTTTGATTGTAAAGTGCTATTTTTCAAAAAAAAAAATTGTTTTTGTGGTAATTTTATTGGCTGCCGACATTAGGAACAAAACCTGATTTGTTTTTCTGTAGTCGGTATGGGGGTGTCGACTTGTAAAAAAAGTGGTTTCTCATATTAAACTCAAATTCTACAATATTATTTGTTGCTCACCTGTCTTGTTTAAGTTTAAAATGTGTTTACCAGTACTCGGCATACGTTTAATTGAGTATTTTAGGACCTGCCGACTATGAAATAAAGTGTTCTGAAATCGGCAGGAAGTTGTGTTTAAATGAAAATGAGATGTAGCAACAAATATTCTTAATGACATTTCTGGATCAAAAAATATTAGCATTGAAAAATCCTTTAAGCCTTCCATTTGCTCAAGTTCCATACCAGCTATGTACCTACTCATGTAGATCTAAACCAAACGACTATTGTCTTATCAATTAACAGCATGTTAATTAAAAATTACTTCTTTAAATTTTTTCTATTCATTTTTTTACACGGATGAATTTAAACAGCTTTTATTTTAAATAAAAAGTAAAATTTTTGAACGGGTTATTTTCTTTCTCTTATAAAAAATACCATGCCGACAATAGGGACATCAAATGCCGGATTTAGGGAAATGTATGCCGACAACACTGAAAATAATTTAAACTTCATACAAATATATTTAAAAACTGTTAATTGAGCATAAAACCAAGTAATTTTTGGACAGTAATAAATAGTTGATACACCAATACACGGTTTACACTCATAACAGCACCTGTTCAAACACAAAAAAAAGTTTAACTGCCGACTAATGTTACATTTACCCTGTAATAAAAACATTCAAAGTATAATAAGGGAAGGCAGTAAGCAACACTCGAATAGAAGGGGCTTAAGAAATTTTTTTAAATATAAAGTTTTACAAGATCTGAGTTTTAAGCGGTTTAAACAAATTTAACAAACATATGCTTTTTTGGTATTTTTTCGCTTACGACTTGTTTATTTTACTATTTTATTCCATAATTTACTTGTTTATTTGCATGTTGTACAAAAACTTGTGATGTGAACTTTAAAATGTAAACGGAAATATTTTGACTTTAATGACTTCTAGCAGACTGCTTATCGCTGCTGTAAGAGCGTCTGCTGCATAAGTTGAACCCATGTGTAGACAAAACTATTAATGTAAATGTAATGTCGGATGTGTTTTACACTATTTGTTTTATATTTCGCACTTTCTTCCGAATTTAAATGATATTCATAGCTGTCAAAGTTTTTACTTAACTTTATTTTTTTTGAGGGTTTCTTAAATTGCTTTAAACAAATTCTAAACGCATTTTTATAGAAAATTCAATTCTTAGTGCAAATGTGTTTTGTTTTTATTTGTTTTATTTGAAAACTACTGAACATAAAAGAAAAGACTTTCGTCCTTGCGTTTATAAAATTCTAATTTTATTGAGTTCCTTAAAAAAAGATGTTTTAAAATGTTTTATTCAGCAGTTCAGGCTTGTATTTTTTTTGTTTAACTTCAAGAATTAAATTAAAAATTGCATTAACGAATTTCACATTTATTTTAGTGTAGCTTATTGTACCCTGCATTGCGTTGGCCATGCTAGGCACCGAACACATGAAAATTCTATCCAATCGGTTTGAATCTTATAAGTCCTTTAGTTAATGTTCGCGTTTTCGCTTTCTCATACAGATAAAGATGAGGACCTATGTATCTATGTTGCGAATTTCATTAAATTCGATTAGCCGAGACTTTATTAAAATTAATTTAGATGCATAAATACCCCTGCTTCTGGTTTTTCTTTTTTGAACTTTTGATTCAATAGGGAATATAAAAACTCCTAATCAAAAACTTATGACAGATTTTATATAAAGCTAGAAATGGTAGAATCGGTGTTTAATACAATGTCTCAATTTATAAACCGTTGTGTTCTAAATTGTCATATTTTATAATAGTTGAAGATATCTTGGACAATACCGTCAATATATACAAAAACACAGCAAAAATTCAGTAACTAATTTTATTTTTTTTTCTTTCATTTTTCTACATAAGGGATCCCATCGGGAACCATTCATATGTATTTTAAAGATTCAATGAAATGGCCATATGTATATGCTTTCCTCGCAGTAATACATTTCAATTTGTAGTTTTAAATAAAAAATATTTCATAAGAATATTAGGAAATATTTATATTTGAAGGAATCACGAAATGAACGAATAAAGTAAATTAAAATCAATAATTCTTGCGAAAAAACCGACTTCAAAACAAATTTCATCTGTCTTCCTATAACAGTTCAAGTGTATGGCCACATAAATTAGGTTGCAGCAACTATAGGGTCACTCTTTAATTTCCAAATTCAAATTATATACTTGCTGTTGTAGTAGATTTAGCAATCAGGTTCTGTGTATATTTCAACCGTCTGTCTGTAACGGTTCAACAGTTTGCCCATATACATCCGATTATATCAACTATTTAATTTATAATATAACATTTTTATACTTCTTATTATACCAAATAAATTACTAGACATTCTGTCTAAAAATTAAGGTGTTTGTATACAACGGTTCAAAAAATACGGCCATATAGAGCAAATTACATAAATTTTGGGAACACCATATAATTTCTAAATTCAAATTATAAGCTTCTTGTTATAGCTGACTTAGCAAAAGATGTCCCTTGTAAATTTCAGCTGTCTGTCTATAACGATTCAAAAGTCCGGCCGCATGCACCATATTATATCAACTATTGGGACACCCGTTTATTTCCAAATCGAAATTTTGATACTTGTTGTTATAGAGGAGTTAGTAATACCGATTCTTTGTAAATTTCAACCAAATTAAGTGAACTATTGGCGCACCCTTTAATTTATAATTTTAAATATTATCAGCTGTTACTACAACGGCCATATCAATCGACATTGCGACAAATTTGTCTATAACGGTTCAAAAGATAGGCCTCTATAAGTAAATCTACAGTAATTATGGGACATCCTTTAATTTCTAAATTCAAATTATTAACTGGTTAATATAGCGGACTTAGAAATACAGGTCCCTTTTAAGTTTCAGCGTTTTGTCTATAACGGTTCAAAAGGACGGCCACACACTTTAAATTACATCAACTATTGGAACACCCTTTAACTTCCAAATCCATGTTTTATACTTTTTGTTGTAGCGGACTAAGCAATACAGGTTCGTTGCAAATTTCAAGCGTCTGTCTACAACTGTTCAAAAGTATGGCCATATACATCAAATTTAATGAACTCCTGGCGCACTCTTTAATTTATAATTTGTAATATTAATACTTGTTACCATAACGGCCATATCAATCGACAATCTGTCTAATTTGCAAGCGCTTGTCCAAACGGTTCAAAAGATAGGCCAATATAAGTAAATTTACATCAATTATGGGTGCACCCTTTATTTTTTATTTTTTTTTATATATTATTTTTTGTTATTGGGGGCTATAGTAAGACGCAGTCATTTTAAATTTTACAGAATCGACCTTTATAGTTCATAATACACGTAAAAAATATGTATGGGGACACCCTTTAATTTTTGAGATTATGAACTGTTTTTAAAACGGGACCAATCTGTAAGCATAATCTATCATATTACCAAAAATTTTCAAAATCGGATCAGAAATGTCTGAGTTCTGCAGGCACAAATATTAAAAAGCAACATTCAGCCGAATTGTATAACCTCCTTCCTTTTTTTGACGTCGGTTAAAAAAGATAACGAATAATAAATTTTCATGTTATTATTATTATTTATATTATTATTATTATTATTATTATTATCATAATTTGTTAAATGTATTAATATAGTTTTTATTTGATCTTTTAATTAGTTTTATTTTATTTAAGCATTATCACAAGTCACATTTAAAAAGTCAAATAAAAACTATATTAATATATTTAACAAATAATAATAATAATAATTTATTTTATAATAATTTAGGTTACTTTTTTTCATTTGGGAGAATAATGTTGAAAATCTCAATTTTACTCTTTCGTTAATATTTGCTAGTAAAGTTACTGAACAGACCTACAACCCAACCAAAGAAAAAGCCTGAACTGTTTCGTACAGCAAGAAAAAAAAGTTCGTTTTCTCAAAAGATCTCTCTTTTACCCAAACTTGTTGTACTTGAACAGCTTTTGGTAGCACTTGGATTCCGAGGGATGCCAAATATGTGTACGGGAACGCACCTATTATATTCACACGATTTCATCTTTACTTTCCGTTTTCGTCCTGGGTTTGATATTTTTTACATGGTTCCTTTATTCGCTTTTTGAAAAGTCAAAACAAATTAAACGCCTGAAAAAAAAACTCAGAGAAGATTATACTATAACTTTATCTTATTTTCCTATATTTCCCATTTTAAAGATATGAATCGCCAAAAAGTATTTCTGAACATCTTTGTATTCATTTAAGCGGCATATATATATTTTTGACAATTTATGTTTTTGTAAATTCATTTGTTTAAATATATATTTTTTTGTAGATACTAGAACCCATTAACAACCTTTTGGATACCGTTGATTTTGATGCAGTTTTCTATTCGTTGGACTGGCATCCAAGTGATCATGTGTCGTTCATTGACAATGTTAAATTGAGACCATTGGATGAAAATTCACCTGTAAGAACGAAAAAATATCTTGATTTGTTTCTTTTTTAATGGAAAATATTTTTTTTTGCAGGTTGATGCGGATTCAGCACAAGTTTTTGACACAGTTATATTTGCTGGTCCACCACCTATGAAGCAACGTCTTTGGCCACGACATTGCGTGCAAGACTCATGGGGTGCTGAACTGCACAAGGATTTAAAAGTGGTAGAAAATGGCGTTAAGGTGTATAAGGGTACGAATCCCGAAGTGGATTCCTATTCAGTTTTTTGGGACAACAAAAAACTCTCTGATACAACACTCAATGTCCAGTTAAAAATGAAAGGAACCACAGATATTTATGTCTGTGGTCTTGCTTATGATGTGTGTGTGGGAGCTACAGCGGTAGACGCTTTGTCGGTAGGTTACCGCACCATTTTGATTGATGATTGTTGTCGGGGCACAGATTTTCATGATATTGAACATACTAAGGATAAAGTGATAAGTAATCATGGCGTTGTGGTGCACTCCGATGAGGTAATAATAATTGCTTGAAATTTATAAAATAATTCTCTCAACTAAAATAAAAAATTTTATTTTAGATCAAGGCCATGGTTGAGGGCAGAGATCGTCGGCCAGAATTGGGCTACAAATTAGCAATGGAATTAAAAAATCCTGATTCTGTTTTATCTCAACGCAATAATGGCATTCGCTCGTTAGATTAAATTAAATGAATTGCTTTCAGCAAAACACATTTTGCGTTACTTAAAACAATCTATCTCAAATATTTTGATGCTTGCCTTTCAATCTCACTTTTAGGCCCTATTAATTTATTGATTTAATTAACTTATTGTACTTATTGTTAGTTACTTAATTTTCTTAGCAATTCAAATCATGGAGAATCTTGCATAAAAACATTTAGTTTAATTTCGTCATCATTCCACTTGATCATTTCTTCAATTTAAATCATCTAAATAAACAATCAATCACTTTAAAAAAAACCATTTAAATCACATATCTGCAACTTCACTATAGCAAAAATATTTAGATCAAATTGCAAATTGTTGTATTTGCTGGCTTAAAGGGCATTTCATATGCACAAGACTAATGTTTAGTTTTAAGTTTAGTAACAAATTATGTTTAAATAAATTTAAAATTGGAATAAAAGACACTCGTACAAACTAATTTGAAGTTATTTTTTGTTTGAATTGTATCCCTTTTTAATGGCAAAGTGAAAAGCGGTAAAATATTTTTTATAACTTAACGTCCTTTCTTGATTTTAAAGACGTGTTATTGATTGTTTGAACCAAAAGAATATTACTTGCCTTAACTTAAAGCTTAAATAAAAAAATTATTGTTGTTATTTTTGGCCACCAAATTTCTATTCCTGTATGTATAATCTTACGTTTTAAGCTAATAAGATTATACATACAGGAATAAAAAAATTATGTTGTCATCTTCTGTTGGGTTAAAATCGTAATACGAGCACATTTTCCTCAAAAATAATTCAAATCAAAAAGCTTGAGCACCTCTGGAGATTATTTGAACTTAATTCTGATTGAGTACAGTGATAAATTTGAAATCTCTTGTTTTTGCAAGGCATATTTAACTGAAGTTTTGATTTTTCTCAACAAGAAAAAGTAGTGTGAAGGTTAGGTTTGATAAGAAAGCGTTGTGCTGCTAGAGTGCATCCAATTAAAGAATTAAGGGGTAAGTTGTCCGTCCGTGTTAGTGTTGAAATCAAGTTTGCCACGGCACTAGATCAACTAGAGAAAATTTAAATACGCCAATCGATCAGAAATAGTGTCGAAAGTGGTGCTATTGGAAATCAGCAAGATCATTCCATGTCCTTCGAGGCAGCGGGCAAAACACCAAGCTGCCCCTAATTTTTGCATATCATTTGGAACAATGAAGTAACACCGTAAAAAAATGGGGCGATGGGGAATTGAAAAACATCAAGTGAAAAAATTAGCGCTCGCCCGTGTTTTCCGAGTTACGGGGATCTGAAATTTAAAATTTTTTAAAATATCAATATGGGTATCATTTTAAAGCTTTTGCAAAGATCTTTAAGGAAATACTAATTTTTTTTAAATTGCTTAACCCACTAAGAGCCGATGATATTTTTATGTAAAATTATATTTATGCAGTACCAAAATTTTATTATTTAAGTCTCGGTCACCCCAATATTTGCTTTTTTGATTGGAGTTACTTCACTAAACTAGATTTACATGGATGGTGAAGGGTATATAAGTTTCGAAATAGCCAAATACAGCACTCTTACTTATTTAATTCTCTATCACTGAATACATTTATTTTTTTATTGGATTTACTTTATTGTTCCAAATGACATGAACAAATTAGAGGTAGGCGTGGTGTTTCCTGTTGCCTCGAAGGATATGTACCGATCATGCTGGTTTCCAATAGCACCTTTTTCGATAACATATCTGATCGATTAACATATTTGGCCATATGCGATAAGAATAAGCTGTTTGTTAAGAGTCTGCAATATTTTTTACAGACAATAATTCCAAATTGAAATCGAACGAAAATAATTTGTTTTAAAAATGATCCTTTTATTTTGTAATACATTCAACAACTGATCTGTATTAATTTGTTCAATTTGTTAAAGCAAAATTACAAAAATCTTAAGAATTTATTACAGTTATTCCTTTTTTCAATATTGAGTAATTTAAAAGCTTAAAACAAGAAATTGTTTGTGTATACAAAAATCTGTATGCAAGTAACTAGCAATAATATGTATGCAAGTAGTTACATACCAAAAATATGTATGCAAGTAATTAACATACAATACAAAGCACAAAGTAATAGAGAACAATTTAGTTCTTTACTAGTGCAGGGACGGACTGCGGTGAACATCCTCCCCCCGTTGGAAGGCTCTGGCTTTCAACCAAGTCCCTTTCGATTGGCAGCACGACCATCTTAGTAACAGCTCGCTTTATTGTTTTACTGCTGGTTCGAATAACTGCAACACGTGCGACTCCATCAGCTCCACATATTATGTCAGTGACACGACCCAACTGCCATTTAAGAGGTGGGAGGCTTTCATCCTTCAGTAAGACCATATCCCCTTCTGCAATATTGGGAGTTGATTTGCGCCACTTAGAACGTTCCTGCAAGCGGGTAAGATATGCTGCGCTCCACTTTTTCCAAAATATTTGCTGCATGAACGAAATTTTTTGCCATCTGCTTAAATGAGATATATTGATATCAGTAACTTCGGGTTCTGCGATGGCAGCTAATGGTGCACCAACCAGGAAATGACCTGGAGTGAGGACGTCGAGATCACTGGGGTCATCAGAGATAGCACATAATGGACGAGAATTTAAAATTGCTGATATTTGGTAAACCAACGTACGCAGCTCTTCGAAGGTAACTAATGTAAGGCCTACTGCGCGTCGAAAATGATATTTCGCTGCCTTTACCGCGGCCTCCGAAATGTGGAGATCTTGGCGGTATAAATTTCCAGTCAATTCCCTGGGAAAGGCATTCCTGATGCAGAATGTCCAAATGTTGCTGACTCATAAACAGTTTTTTCAAATCCTCTAACTCGTTTTTAGCGCCAACGAAGTTTGTGGCATTATCTGACCAAATAGTTTGTGGCTTTCCTCTAATAGAAACGAATCGTTTTAAAGCAAACAAAAACGATGTTGTTGATAATTCCGAAACAAGTTCCAAATGTGTGGCCTTTGTGGCAAAGCAAATAAAAATACAAATGTAGCATTTTACCGGCGGCCGATTTCTTACGTCGGATTTATAGAAAAATGGGCCACAAAAATCAGCACCAGTGGTATGAAATGGTCTACATGGCTGCACGCGATCACGAGGCAAATTGCCCATAATGTGTTGTATGTATTTAGGCTTTAAACGAAAGCACTTTATGCATTTCGATATTATTGCACTTATAGCCTTTCGCTCACCAAGCGGCCAATACTGTAATCGAATCGTAGCCAGTAAACACTGCGGCGCAGCGTGTAGTAACTTCTGATGAAAACTCATTACCAAAGCCTTTGTAAAAGGGTGAAGCTTTGGCAAAATGATGGGATGTTTTGCTTCAAAATTTAAACTGGAATTTTCGAGTCTTCCTCCAACTCGGATTAAGTTTGTAGAGTCAATAAATGGAGCTAGTGAATACAATTTACTTGACGATGAAATTAATTTATTACCTTTTAAAGCCTTATATTCAGCTGCAAAATATAGTTGTTGTATGTGACGTATTAACAGGTGCGTACCCATCTTTAAATCAAGTATTGTTAATGGGCCCCTTTTAGTTTGTTGTTTCAATGAAAATTTTAAAGCGACAAATTTGTAGACGTAACCAAAAATGCGCTGCATCCGTGTGAACGAATTATGATATTTACAATTGACAGACCAATCATTTACAGGAGTGGCAACTAATGCACATCGCTTTCTTTCTGGCAAGTTTGTTAAAAAGTTAATAATTTTTGGCCAGGTGGCACAATCTTTGCTTAAAAAATCTGGACCATTTTTCCAAAGCTTTGATAACAAAAGCTCCTCAGGCAAAGCCCCTCTGGATAAAATGTCCGCCGGATTTAAATCGGTAGGAATATGATGCCATGTCATTTTATTTGTAAGTGATTGGATTCGACTTATTCTATTGGATACAAATATATTAAAGTGTGATGATTCTTCTCGTAACCACGATAACACTACCATCGAGTCAGACCAGCAATGAACTTCATATGTTGATGGAAACGAATTTTTGACGACATTGAGGAGCTCTGCTAACAACAAGGCTGCTGATAGCTCTAATTTTGGTATGGTGATGGTTTTTAAAGGTGACACGCGAGATTTCGAACATAACAGGGTAGTTTTAATAATTCCATTAAGTTCTGAGCGCACATACACACAAGCGCCATATGCAGATAAACTTGCATCACAAAATGCATGAATCTGCACAACTGCGTTTGGTATTACCACAAAGCGAGGGAAAACTAGACTATCCACCATTGAAAAATTAGAAATGAATTCACACCATGCTGAATGTAACGTCTGAGGCAAACTTTCATCCCAATGTAAATTGTGTTTCCATAATATTTGCATAAACACCTTTGCCCTTGTAATAATAGGACCAATGAGTCCCAAAGGATCATAGATGCGGGCGATAGTAGATAATATGGAGCGTTTTGACACTGCATCATTTTTCAGCGTTGGTAAAAATGAAAAGATAAAATTATCGGTTTTTGGACTCCATGCTAGACCTAAGGTCTTAGTAATATCAGTTCCATCATGAAATTTTAAAAATTGCTCACAATTTGCTGTCGCAATACCATCTAACACTGCGGGTTCATTGGAGCACCACTTACGAATAATAAAATTACCTCTTTTGAGTAGACCTGTAACTTGTTGTCGAATTTTATTAACATCATCGATTGAGTCGCCGCCAGAGATCATGTCATCGACATAAAAGTCTCGCTTTAATATTTTTGCACCAATTGGAAAATTATTTTCTTCGTCAACAGCAAGCTGATGCATAGCACGAATTGCTAAAAACGCAGCCGGTTTTGTGCCATAGGTAACAGTGTTCAATTTATAAACCCTAACGTCCTCATTTGGTTTTTCGCGCCAAACTATACACTGTAGATAATCGTCTGGGTGAGAAACTTTGACACATCGGTACATTTTACAAATATCTCCACTAAGGGCGACTTTAAAGAAACGAAAGCGCAACAGAGTGGTAAAAATCTTTGGCTGTATTGTGGGTCCAGCATAAAGAATGTCATTCAATGAAACTCCTGTTGACGATTTGGCTGATCCATCGAAAACCACTCGTAATTTTGTTGTTGTACTATCTTCCTTGCGTACACAATGATGAGGTAGATAATATGTGTTTTCCGTAGGGGATGATGAGAGTAATGACATGTGATTCAAATTTTCGTACTCTTTTATAAATGCCACATATTGTTCTTTGGTTTCTGGCGATTTGTTTAACCTTTTTTCTAAGCATTTAAAACGTTGTAAAGCTCGTTCGAATGAATCACCAAGTAAACTACTAGGTTTACCTTTTGGAAGGCTTACGGAATATTCACCAGAACTAAGCCTAATTGTTGTTTTCTTGAAGAAGTTTTCACAGTAATGGTCTTCATTTGTAAGGGTACACGGGCTATCAAAATTATTTTCTATCTCCCAAAAACTCCTAATGAGCGCTTCAATATTATGTTCGCCTTCATTATCGACTTTCTTACAAGTTGCGGTCAATGACGAAGAGTTAGATGTGCTAAACCCACCACCAGCCACTACCCATCCGAATAAGGTTTTTTGTAAAATTGGTAGATTTCTGTTAAAACGAATCTGGCCAACACACATTAATTCGAAAAAAAGGCCTGCGCCAATCAATATATCAACTCGGCCATGTTTATTAAAGAAAGGGTCCGCTAATTGTATGTTTTGCGGAACATCCCATCCAGTAACACTAACACTGACGTTAGGTTTGTAGTCCGTTATAGAGGGCACTATAACCGCTGAAAACGAAGTTGAGAAATTTTCATTTCGAGATTTTATAAGAATATCAACTGATCTATCAGCAACAAATGTACCGTCGCCTATACCAGAAATTGTTATGCTCGATTTGTTTGTTTTCAATTGAAGCTGATTTGCAATACGATTTGTTACAAAGTTTAATTGAGATGCTGAGTCCAAAATAGCACGACAAGGAATAAATGACCCGGAGTTATTTTTTACCAATACAATTGCCGTGGCCAACAACACGCTAAAATTCGAAGGTCTGTGAGATTGGGAAAAAAAGCATGGTATGGATGAAACAAGTGCGGACTGAACTGCAGATTCTGGCAATGTTTCTGATAATGATTCATCGTGAACATTATCAATATGCAAAAGCGAATGATGTTTTGATGTACAATGACGGCAGTGTCCAGATCTACAATTTTTTAGCATATGCCCTTTTTTTAAGCAATTTAAACATAATTGTAACCTTTTGGCTTCTTTAAATCGAGAAATTGGCGAAAGTTTTTCAAAACGTGGACATTTTGTGATAAAATGTTCTTTGGTGTTACAAAACGTACATGAAAACTCTAGCGATGCTGAGGCTACAAGAACACTTCGACCTTGCACTGCCTTTTTTGTATTTTGATTTGAAGGTCTTGTCGGCATAGAACTTTCTATTTTCTCCAAAAACCGGCATCTTTTGTCTAGAAAGGATTCCAAGGACAACCAAGTAGGAAACGTATCGATAGGCAAGTTTTCTTCCCATTTTGTTTTCGACTTAAGATCAAGTTTCGACGTAACTAAATGCACCAGAAAACCATCAGCTATTTGTTCTTTAGTACACATAGTTTGTAGAGCACGCATATGAGCATTAAGCTTATCACTTAGTTGACGCAAACCTACAGCAGAGCCCCTTTCAGCACCCGTCAAATTGAAAATTTCTTTTATGTGAGCCTGAAAATTAACTAACTTATTATCAAAACGTCTTTTTAATAATTCAATGGCCTTATCATAATTGGCGTCCGTTGCTTCCAATGATGAAATGGTATCCAAGGCAGCATCGGTTAAGCAAGCGCGTAAATGCTGCAATTTTTCAATTTTTGTTATGTCGTCCTTGTCAACAACGGTGCAAAACATAGCAAAAAAGTCTGGCCAATCAATATAGGATCCACTAAATGAAGGTATTTTTAACTCCGGCAATCTTGATTTACGACTAGACGAAGTGTATGGTGGAGCTTCATCTACAGAATATTGACGAAATGTCGAAGAGCGATGTTGCGGGTCTGCATGCTTAACAAAGTTTAATTGACGCGTAAGTTTAGCTTTTACCTCAAAGTATATTCCTAAAAAGGTATGCCGAGTATTGCTTTCTATAGCACTCGTATCCATTTCCTCTAAAATACTTTGAGCTTTGTCGAAGTTGCTGCTCAGGCTCTCGACGAATTCAAGACGAACCAGCAGCTCTGTAGCATCATACTGACTTAATAGCGCATCGTTCAGTGCCATGTTGAGGTTACTAATCTGTTTGGTGATGGCATTGACTTTCGTTTGACATGACACTAGTTCCGAATTATAACCAGCATCACTTTCATCTTTATTACTCATTTCGAAATTTAATAAAATGTTTAATAGATATCAAAATTTCTATTCAATAATGTCACTACAAAACAAATGCTTATCACGTCGGGGTCACCAATGTTAAGAGTCTGCAATATTTTTTACAGACAATAATTCCAAATTGAAATCGAACGAAAATAATTTGTTTTAAAAATGATCCTTTTATTTTGTAATACATTCAACAACTGATCTGTATTAATTTGTTCAATTTGTTAAAGCAAAATTACAAAAATCTTAAGAATTTATTACAGTTATTCCTTTTTTCAATATTGAGTAATTTAAAAGCTTAAAACAAGAAATTGTTTGTGTATACAAAAATCTGTATGCAAGTAACTAGCAATAATATGTATGCAAGTAGTTACATACCAAAAATATGTATGCAAGTAATTAACATACAATACAAAGCACAAAGTAATAGAGAACAATTTAGTTCTTTACTAATGCAGGGACGGACTGCGGTGAACACTGTTCTTCAACAAAGATTTGGCTTTCGCTATGTAGTTTTTTCGAAGTGAACGTGAGGAAAATGTCAGATCTATGTAGATGATGCTTTGTCAGTCTACTAGCGGTATTCATATGTATTTCTATTATCAAATCTTATAAAACGACTTCTGGCACAAATACGTCACAGATTAATTATTAAAAAAGACATGTATGTAGACAAAATAATAGTTTGTGACTGCAGCTAATAAATGAATTCCTACATAGACAACAAATTCTGACATAATAATTACTTTTAACCCTGGAGTTAATGTCGACGTCGTTGACGGCGTCAAATGTCAAAAAAAAAGTTGAACCGTATAAATTTGTATGAGAGCAGTTAATCTCAACGCGTTGCAACGCCGTAAAAGTTCAATCTGTTTCAACTTTTTCGGCGTTGAAACGCCGTCAACGACGTCGACATTAACTCCAGGGTAATACGCGACGAGGTTTTGCTGTGTTTTCTTCTTGCTCACATTAATCTGTTTTCTAATAGTTTCTCGAATTATTAAATCACAGCTCTCTTCAAAAATCGATAACTTAAATAAGCGTATAATGTTACACATTTTCTGGGTGTTTATTTTCAAAATACATTCACAGGAAATGACCACAAAGAGAAGTGATTATCTTCGATATGGCAACATTTGCAGTGCTATTTTTACAGGATGTACTGGGTGTATGCATATATTACAACCAGTTTTTGTTCTTTTTTGTAAGCTGGAAAACTATTGCACTGACGTAGTTTTTTTTTTACAATTTATTATAACTAGAGTTTGCCTTGTGGTCAAAATTAGACCAACTTCAATCTTTATACTTGCCTTTGTAGCGGTCTTAGAAATTCAAATTCTTTTTAAATTTCAAGCGACTGCCTGCAACTGTTCAAAATTATATTAAATATACTATTGGAGCAGCCTTTAATTTATAATTTTAACTATTTACACTTCTGTCCAATTTTCAAGCGTTTGTCTATAACGGCTTAGAAGATAGGCCTAAATAAACCTATAATTAAGGTCTCTTATGGGAACACCCTTTAATTTTTAGACTTATTGTATTACTTTTTGCTATTTGGAGCTATAGTGATACTCTACTTTTTCTAAGTTCTAAAGTGTTGCCCTTTACAGGTTTTAGTTCAGGTAAAAAATAAGTATGTTTTGTAAGGACACCCATTAATTTTTTAAAAATATGAACAGATTTTTAAATCTGTAATTGATACCTTTCAAATTAAGAGAACATGTCGAAATCGGTTTAAAAATGACTGAGTTCTGCGGTTACAAACATAAACAAAGCAACATTCAGTCGAAATAATAGCTTTCTTCTTTTTCGAAGTCGGTTAATAATACAAAAATCTCTGATTCTATAACAGACTTAAAGTACTCTTTTAGAGCATAAATAAAATGAAACTCAAATTCCTTCGTGATCCAAAATCCTTTTATACCTTCGCCAATTCGAAAAGAAAATCCACTGGTTATCCGACAATAATGAAATTTTATAATAAAGAATTTTATAATAAAGAATTTTATAATAAAGAATACAGTGTTGGAAATGTTATTTGCACTATTTTTTGGCTGATTTTGTCTCCAGTACTTACTTTAATAGCCCATATGATGAAACTAATGAATATCCCTATCCTCTAGGGATATTTCATTAAATGAGGGCACTTAAAGTGTCACTAAACAATGGGCCTGATGGTGTGCCAAGTTTCAGTTTAAATCGTTAATTGATTCTTTAACATTATTATTTCGATTAGAGATTCAATATAATGGAGCTCAACTTGAAAAAATGCGATTTTATAAGTTTAATAACTGTTAATTATTCACTGGGAGGACCATATCAGCTGGATTTGGTCAACGCTTTTGTGGATCGTGGAATCTCAGTTAAGTCTGAATTAAAGATTTCGTGGTACGCATTACTATGACTGTTAACACGGCTAGAGGTGTTCTTGCATTTATTAAGATGTAGTCAAAGGAGTTATCTGATCCATATATTACTAAGCAAATTTCGCGTCTCTGGTTAAAACCCGAATCAGTTATGTGGGATTCTTTTTACAAAGTACATTGCCAATATACTAATGGAAAAGCAATTTTTGCTTTTCTGCTTACGTGATTTTCATTGGAGTCCTGGAATAAATCTGCCTTCATTTACAAGCAGACTTCCGTTAATAAAAATACCCAGGCTAAAATGGCAAAATGCCAAAAAATAAGTAACTCCAATCAAAAACATAAATATATGGGGCGATAGAGAATTAACACGTAAGAAAAAAAACATCAAGTGAAAAAAATTGGCGCTCGTCCATATTTTACGAGTTACGGGGCTCTGAAATTTTTAAATTTTAATAAATATAAATATGGATATCATTTTGAAGTTTTTGGAGAGATCTTTAAGAAAATACTAAAACTTTTTAAAAATGCTTAACTTATTAGAAGCCGATGTTATTTTATGTAAACTTATATACATTTAAGCGGGACCAAAATTTTTCCACAAAGCGACTAACGTGCAGGACCACATCTATACTTTTAATAAGCCTAAAATGCTTAAATAAATTAATTGATTTTTTTTTTTGTAATACAAAAGATACATGTTTTAAGTTACGTAATAAATAAGACTTAAAGCTTTAGAAGTAAAATAATTGAAAATATTAAAATTGCGCTATAGTACCATTTATAAATTGGTAACAAAAATGTGTGATTATGCATTTTTGGATCATCCATAACTGCATTTTAGTAAATGCATTAAAACTGGAAATATATTAAAGACCAAATATAAATCACCAAATAAATGGCATTATTATTATAAAATTGTAGGTTATCAGCATAATACTTTTCAATGTTAAATTAATCATGTTTGTAATTAGTTCTCTGCGATTATATAACATTAATTAATTGCTGTATTTGAGTATGGATTAAATGAAATATTTTCATCTTTTTTATAAAATCAACAGAAATATTAACACAAATGTAAATTTTTTATTAGTTACTTTTCATTTACAAGTGTATTTACAATTTGACATTATTTTGTTTCCTTTCACTGAAACAAATTTAGAAACCCTGAAGTAAAACAAAATTTATTGAAATGAAATTTTTGTGAAAAGGGAAAACAAACATTAATTAGTGTATGCCAAAATTTCAGAAAGTTTATAACATAAATCCATATGTAAACAAAATGTTCCTTCAACATGATAAAATAAAGTTAAGGAACGAACCCCTTTTTAATGACGAGAATAATAAAACACTAATTTTGTTTTGCAGAGTTTTGCTGCCCTAGTGTGCAATGAAAATGAAATAGATATTAGTTCGTTTCTATTCCTTTACACTATGACCAGTAAATAGATGGTTCTGAGATGTCAGAGAAGCTAGAAAATTATTTGGTAGAATGTAAATTCTTGACTTTAATATTTTAATTTAGACAGCTCCTCTATGTAATTAGACATGTTTCATATACACTCATTAACAGTTGACATCAGTTTTGCCATTTGATTACATATTTTAACTTTTAAAGACTTAATTTTGTTGTATTTGGCAAAATTTTCGTAACTTTTAGTAATAGAAATAGATTAATTTGACTAAAAAACTAATTTTGCTAAAAATAAGAACGTCTCTGACAGCTGATTTTCCTTAACATATCAATTCGATTTGGATAACAAAGTTACTTTCCAGGTTTAGCTGCCGTATATAAGAAGGGGAGTTAAATCACTTGTTTTTGTCGTCAAAGAGATTTGTGTTGACCGTCATATTTTGTGCTATCGGCAAAATCTGAGCTCACTTTGTTTAGTCTATTTCCTATGTCGTTTTTAGCTCCTCCGTCTGACAATGTCATACAATCTAAATATTTTCTGTCTTTTCCATATTTATCTTCAAAACCACAGTGTACCGACTTCCTGCATTTTAGTGAACTCATGAAGCATGAGGCAGATATCAGGCTTTCTAAAGCAGCTGCGATTGAAAGCAGTAATACCGGTGAAATTTTGTGTTGTTGTATATGAGGAGTTAACGAATACCAAGTGCAGGGGATATTGCAACTATACTATCTGTTCTATTGTAATTCGTATGATGTACACAGTTACAATGTGGTAATTCTTGACAACAAACTTGTTTGTCACAACAAATAATATCTGTCTAGTAGAATTTCACATATTATGTGTCACGTTTTTTGCGAATGTCAGTTTTTGTAACTGATATGTCAGGATTGTCAAAAAAAATTTCTTCCATTTTATACAGATCCAAAATAATTTATATAATTATTAAAAAAAACTAAATGATTATTAAGGTTCAATTAGACGTGCCATAACCATAGAAAGCAGCTGTTGAGACCAACCTTATGTATTTGATTTTTAGTGACATGCCATAATGCTTTAGCCATAACCGTAATTTTGATTTTTACCATAACCATATACAGTTGGCTTTAGGTATTAACTGCCTGTTTTTTTAATTTTGTTCTTATTTGTCGCGCTCGCTGCATTGTATTGGCGAGTTTTAATTTAAATTTTTCATTGAGGTGCTTTCTTAACAAATGGGAAAACAAATATGAGTTGATTATCGCTATGGCACTACTATTCGCTGGCAGTAAGTATAATTATGTTTATGGCCATGGTTACGGCTATGGCGTTATGGTATGGCACGTCTTACTTAACCTTTATGTACAATAATATCGGTTTCTGTAGTAGATATTAACTTTGGCAAAAAATTATCGTTTTTAAGTCGATAAATGTATAAGCGAATTTATATATTCTTTACTACATATTTATGTATAACCATATGTAAATATAAATCGGCATAAAAAATTTTATCCTACCATTAAGTTGTTTTTTTTGTTCAAAAAAAAGCTAGTATAAGTGTGATGTATAAATTGTAACATTCCAATAAGTAGTAAACAAAATTACCGGTACCGTGAAATAACTCCCAAAAAAATAATGAAAAAACACCGAACAAAAAATTCAAAAATTCCATACTTTATTTTGAAGTTACTTAATTCAATATAATCTTCGAATTTTTTAGAGTTGTTTTAGTTGTTGTGGTATATTGAGCATCGGTTTCGCTTACAAACTTTTCCTGTATAGCGGAGCCGGTATTTGTTATACTATAGAGGTTAAACCCTTCCATCTGGCCGAGGCCGTCTATACAGGCGGGGATGGCTCAATGATTTCTCTATGGTATGTGGAACAGCGGCTTCGCTAACAAAATATTGTCTATATAGCCGGCCTTTGGTTAAGTTGAGGACTTCTTTTATCGGAAGGTACTTGTTATACCGTAGAGCTTAAAACAGTTAAACAGTGCCCGGGTGCAAATATAATTTGTATTTGGAGTTACTTCATTTTTATTGGGACTTATTTCATTTGGAAGTTATTTAATTTGTTTTTTTAATATTTTTATTTTGAATTAATATTTTTATTTAGAATTAAGTATTTTTTATTTCATTTTGGCGTAGGGAGGTATTTCGTTTTTTTTTTTTTAATTTGGGAGTTTTTTCATTTTTGTTGCGACTTACTTCCTTGGGGGTTATTGCATTGGGAGTTATTTCACGGTACCTACAGAAATACAAGAGAAAGTTGTACAAAATATATATAAAAATTAGAGGTGTTTTCTCGATGCCTCGAAGGACAGGAACCGATATTGCTGATTATCAATAGCAAATTTTTAAAACTATGCCTGATCGAGTTGCGTATTTTAATTTTCTCTAGCTAAGCTAGTGTCTAAGGGGTCGAAAATCGATATTGTAGAAATTCCAAACGGAATGATAAACTTAGATAAGCCCTTTTCAATCTGTTGTTATAGGTGTAAAAACAGTTGCATCTATAAAAGATACTTTAATGGCTTGTCCTTGTAGTGTGCAATTAATTAACTGTGAATTATACATACACATGGTGCAAGTTAGCACAGTTTTTAATTTTGTCTCTTTATTAATTGTTGTGCCTTTTACGGTTTAAAAACCATAAAAAGTCAATATCAGGTCTTCTAAAGTAACATCCTTTTCTTCTAATTTTACTGTTTATAGTTGTTGATGCAGCGGGTTTACTATTTAGGTTCCAAAGGTTCATAAGACAGTTTTTATCCGTAACCCTTTTTTTTTTGTTGATTTAAATCAATATAATTTAAATATAAACTGCAATATAAATAGCGAAATAAATACATATAAATAATAATTCCTAGTATTCCACTTTACTTATAAGTTGCTAAAATTGAAAAAAAAAAACTTTGACTAATAACTATAAATATTATAAAGGGATTTTGTGATTCAGATTAAACCTTTATTAAAATAATAATTTATTTATAATTAAAAACAAGTAAGAGTGCTATATTTGGATATGCCGAATCTTATACTATACCATTCACCATATATGTAAATCTAGTTTAGTGAAGTAACTCCAATCAAAAAAGCAAATATTGGGGTGACAAAGAATTCAAAAATAAACAAAGTTTTGGTACTGTATATATATAATTTCACTTAAAAGTGACAGCGGCTCTTAATGGGTTAAGCATTTTTAAAAAATTTTAGTATTTTCTTAAAGATCTCTTCAGCAGCCTTAAAATGATACCCATATTGATATTTAAAAAAAATTTAAAATTTTAGAGACCCGTAACTCGGAAAACATGGGCGAGCGCTAATTTTTTCACTTGATGGTTTTTTCTTATTTTTCAATTCTCTATCACCACATATATTTATTTTTTTTTGATTGGAGTTATTTTACTGTTCCAAATGACATGAACAAATTAGAGGTAGGCGTGGTGTTTTGCCTGCTGCCTCGAAGGACATGGATCGATCATGCTGATTTTCAATAGCAGCTTTTTCGACACTATATCTGATCGATTGACATATTTATTTTTTTTGTGACGAGGCAAACTTGATTTCAACACTAACACGGACAGAGAGATGGACATCGCTCAATCAACTTCGCTACGCATAAGTCAGAATATATATACTTTATGGGGTCGAAATTTTAGAAATTAAACATGGAACGACAAACTTATAAATACTCTTTCTACTTTTTGTGGTGAAGGGTATAACAATTCGAATAATAATTTAAATAATATTTTATAAAAATAGGCAATAGGTCTTTTATTTTTTATATATATTTTCGATATTTCACGACTCCATTGTGTAGATTAAAAATTAAATAAAATATAATTGATGAAAAATTTAAAATAAATTTTTTTTTCGAATTACAAATGGTTCTACTCCAAATATAAGACAGACTGCACAATTGAACAGTAATCCCGTTGTATTTCGTATTCTATGTTGAATTGCTCTATTTATCAACTGAATCCTGAACACCCAGTAGATACGTGTTGAGTCTACATAAATGTATTGCCATTGTTGCATAACTTTTTTTTAACCAAATTAAAAAAAAAATATATTTATTCAATTACATTTTAATTTTTTCATCAATTATAAAACATAACTGGTGACTGGGAGAAAATATTTTTTACTTGTATTAATAATATAAAATTGTATACAACATTTATAAAATATATAAAATAAAATGTATGACGTGTTTTGATGAAAACTATCAACATCTAGTTTATATTCTTGTCTTGCAGTACAACAGTGCAAACGATACGGCAATCGAAGAGGATTCTGTGCTACACAAATACGAGTATCTTTGTGTATAAAAAATGGTTGGTAAATTGTTGTTTTTTCAGATTTATTCAAAAGGACTCACTAACTGACATTTTGATAGATGAATTGCTGTCATTTTTCATATTTACACTCATCTAACAAACTGCTTGTCACGGACATACACTTGCAGTTTAAAAAATATACAATCGGACTTAAATGGAAAAAAACTAACAAAGTTTATTATTTTAATAAAAAACTTTGCATTTTGATATTGCCAAACAACAAGAAATTTCCTCTTATTATTCTACGGAAAGTGTGTGAATTCAGACTTACATTATTTAGCTATTGGTATTGTCATTATTTATGTCATTCACCCACTATTATTTTTATCACTGAAACCTATTTTGCGAATTTAAAAAGTATTCTTTTGGTCTACTTGAATCAAAAACAAAGTATCTTAAATTTAAGAGGAACTATAGATGCTTTTATCCAGGGTTTAAATTGTTTGCTTAAAAATGGCAACAGCACTAATATATATGCTTTGCTTACATGTTTTTCAACTAATAAAAACAAAACATTTAATTTTAAGCGAAGCAACAGCAAAAAGCAAATGCAAAAAAAAAAAAAAGAGAAAGAAACGCATATGCTTAATCTGACTATGTGTTTCTTTCTTCAGCAAAGCATTTATTTTGCTGTTGCTTAAACAATAAGTTGATGTTTGTTTCTTTTTTGCTGTTGCTTTTTGAGAAAAAAAAAACCACAATTTAATGGTGTAATAAAAACAACGTTTTTAAAATGTATTTTCTTACGTATTGTAAGTAATAAATACATAAATAAGTTCCCAATGTTAGAAGGGATGAAAAGCAGCGAGTTACTGCAAGTAACAGCAAGAAAAAGCAATCGTAGTCAGCCACAACTGCAAAGTAAAGAATTAAGCAAAAGCAAATTTAAGAATAAAGAAGAACTGATTGCTTAAGCAACAGAAAACGTTTTTGAAGTAATTGCTTTGCTGCAGAAAGAAAAACTTTTTCAGCCAAAGCAAATGCGTTTTTTTTGCATTTGCTTTTTGCCTTTGCTGCACATTTTTCCACAGAAACAAGTAAGCAAGTACATATGCATTGAAAATAGTCAAGTATTTTTAATTACTGCGTTTAACTACGTCAGCACTTTACATCAAAATAAATTTTCTGCCGATTTCACTAAATGCGAACGAATCATTAAGATTTCCAAAGAAAATCATCCTTTGCAGTGTACTTTTTGTTTATTTTAGACAAGTCAATATGTACTTTAAACGTAAGGTCTTTGGATGTTTTGTTTTTATTTTAAACCAGCTTAAGTTGTTTTTAATTAGCTTAAAACAATGCTCTGAAATAAACTTCTGAGCTTAAGTTTAAAGGTGGGTACCGTCCACTTTCCAGGGACGCCTGGACTTGGGTACCTCCTACTTAAAATTTTTCTAATGCTTTATTGTTTTTATTTTTTGGTTGATTTTTGCTTGGACAAAAATATTTATTTACTTTACAAATACTTGGTTAAAATTTCCTGAAGAGCCTAAGTAAACGGCTCTTTGAATTTAATAATTTTGATCGGGATAATAGCGCGATTTAATTAAAGTTTAATATTTCATTATTAAAATATTTCTAGAAACACGAAATAACTTTTATAACATGGCCAGCACATTAAAATGAAAGCGTTTACACTTGTATACGAATAATTTGTTATGAAAACAATCTGCATAAGAGAGTAACTAGTCAATTTCGAATGGATGGCGAAATGTAAGGTTAGGAATGATTAGAATTTTGTCAAGTTATTTTTGCTATCGTATTTTTAAAACAATCAGTCTTATAGCGAATATCAAGGGAATAAATTCTAAGGAATAATTTTGTTATTCCCATGAACAATAAATTGGCATCGCCAATTGTTAGGAAACAATATAAACTTCTGTTGCAAATCGAACACTCTATTGTGAATTGATGTAATTTTATTTATTACAAATATTTTTGTGATTTTTTTTAATAAATTGATATTTTATTGCAAAATGAATAGTATTTCGATGAGATACAGGTTGTTAGAAGAAAAAAGAAATTATTTGAAAAAATAATGAGAAGAAATGTAAGTAAAACAGGAAGTAAAACAGGAAGAATTGTTGGTATTATGTTCATTTGTATATAAATAAATTCTTTGCAGGTTCCAACAACATTATACAGTAACAAAGTAGCTTTAAAATATCTTTTAGGTATATTGGTGCAGAACTGCTTACCTGATAGAAAGTCGTCAGCGATTTTTTCTGTAGTGAAGCATGCAGCATGTCTACGCTTTTTGAAAAAGGAAGCTATCAAAAGAGTGTTGGGCGGCATATAGACGTTTCGTGAGGTGTTAGTAGAAATTTTCACGATTTTTAAAAATAAACTTTGTCCGAGGTGGATTTATTGGCCAAAAATAGAAGAACCAAAAAGCTATTGCCAGACAATTTTTGAAAAATAACGCTTCTCAGGCATTAAAATAAAATCAAACAATTAACAACTCTTCTTATTTCCAAGCAAAATGTTCGTAAAAAAATTGACATTATTTTTGGGGAAAACCCCACGGGAATAAAAATCAGTGATACCATATTTTTTCGAACATGCAAGTTTTTTCACGTGGAAATAATTCACGATTGCAACTTTAGAGAAAAGGCAAATATTTCGAGAGAAAAATTATTTACGATAGGGGTGAATAATTTGTAATGGCAAATGAATAAATGTACAGCCTTAAACGCAAATGATACTGCAATAATTACCTTTAGAAAAGTTTCACATTTAATTGTTAAAAATATGGGAAAAAACTCCTACACGCTGATAAAATTCAAAAAAAAGGAAAGTAAATTTTATCGAAGAAAAAACAAAAGGGTATATTTTACCTTTTAATAAATCGCCACACATTAAAAATACAAGGCTCCACAATTGCAATCTCAGATAACATAAAATATCTTGGATTTGTATTTTTATATATTTTTTAATGTTTAAACAGCATATTTTTAATCTTGTAATAAAATACTCATAAATAGCAGAGCCCTTTACCCATTAACTTAAATAATCCAAAATAAATATCTTAAAGCCATTTTGAATTTACATAGAAGATACCCCACTGTTCTATCGCATAAAAATTCCAACCAAGAATTTTTTTTAATCTGTTATTGATAAATTAACGAAAAGATTTGAAGTAAAATACGGGTCTTCTGATGTCATAATCACATTAAGAAATTTTTAAAACTGTGTGGTTTTTCAGCCACTTCGGTAAAGAAGATACATGTAATAGAAAACAGGACAAAAAATTCTTAAAACATTAACAGGTTATTCCCTATATTTTCTTCACAATAATATATATTATATTAATGTAAATAGTGTAACTAAAATATGAATAAATTAAATGATCCATTTAAATACTTTTGAATAAACAGAACAAAATATAGTGGCCTCATCATTTTTGCTTACGGTTTATTGACATTCGCTTGTAAAACGTAACTTAAAGTTAAGAATATTAATATTTGTATTTAATTTATTTTTAAACTAAAGTTAAATTATACAAAAAAGTGCACGAACTAAAACAAATTTTCATACAAATTATTTTTAGAATGAACTTTCGACAAAGAAATATCTTCAATTGTAAACGAATTTATTAAAAATAATTTAATTAAAACCTCAATTGAAATTCCAAATAAATGAACACAAAAAAACAAAAAATTACGCTACTTATGAATGATTTCCAAAGAGAATTGCAAAAGCTGAATGAACCTATATGATTTTTTTAACGAAAAAAATAAAAATTTCAAGTATGAAGAAAATGAAAGTAAGTTATTTAAACCAGCTTTTGCGATAATTTTTATTTAATTTTACACAAAAGATGTCAGTTTTATTTTATTTTTATATATATTTTTTTCAATTAATAAAAATTCAAGGTCAAGTGTTTGACAGAATGTTATTCTACAATAATAAATTTCATAAAAGTTAATAGCATTTTGAAAAATAGTGAGATTGATCCACAACTCTTTCATCTTAAATTTAGAATTTAAAAGCTTCAGACTTTTTTCGATTTTGATTCATAATCATAGTGAAACACTAAAGTCGGTTTCTCTTAAAAGTAGTTTAATTTTAAAACTAGTAATTAATTTTTTTGATATTATAGTCAAAAATAAAGTATATGTTTGTATACAATGTGTAACAAGATACAATTAAATAGATCATCCATCTCTGGATCAGCTGCTAGAATTTTTTGTTGAAAATAAAAAAAAAAAAAAATGTAAGAAGTAAAATTTTTTGATTTAAGAAAAAAAAACTGCAGTTGAAGTAAATTTGGGCAAATTTAAAAAACAAAGTAAAAGGAATTAGTTTCAACAAAAAAAAACTTTAAATGTTTCAATAAAGTCAGTGCTAAGTCATTTAAAAACAACTTTAGCTGGTTTTCAATTTACCTTTAAAATAAAGTTTTACGTGTCTATAGTACACAAAAAGCTTACTTTAATGAAAAGTGTACTTTAGAACATACTTTATTTATGACTATGATTATGGGCCATTATTTTTAATTTATTTAAATATTTAAAAAATGTTAAGCTTAGAACAAAATTGAAACAATTTTAAAATTATTAATTTAATTAACCTCTTTCAGCTTAAAAGATCATTAAAGGATGACAATAAAATAGAACGTCATTTACTAATAGAACGTCATAACTCAAAAAAATTCATTTCGAAATCGTCGCAGTTTAAGTTTTTGACTCGTCCTCACCATTGAGAAGAATATCAGACCGTTTAAGTTCCCATTACAATGAGTAAAATGATTCATAAATAAACTTCGCTATTACTGTGACATAAACTGAAACTAACTATTTATGAAAAGAAGAATGGAGTTTTACTTAATACAATTTATCATCATCACAGCCATAACTCCAAGAAATACATTATATGTAAAAAATTGATACATTTTAAAAAGATCACCATTTCATAAATAAAGTCGCAAAACGAAATGTGACGATGTTTTAAAAAGGGATATGATCTTTACGTTATGAAGTTAACTAAACAACTCATATGTGTCATCCTTATTGACAAGGTTTCCAAACATAAATTGAAATAACGGCTTGTTCCCTTAAAACGTATAAAGTACCAAAAGACATAAAGCTGAAACCTATACACAGTATTAAGCATACTGTATTCTCCAAAATTCCTTCATCAGCATTCTTTACATCTAGTAATCATTATTGATTATTATTCTTAAGTTTTAATATAATTTTACTATGTAGCATAGTTACCACTAAAAAGAGTAAGTGAATATAAAATTATACGAATTTTCGTAGCACTACAAACCCACTTCGTCCAAATAATTTCTTCATGTTACTAATCTTTCTAATCCTTTGCTGTTTCGGCTTTCGGACAGCTTTACTAGTTCAGAGTAAGAAAAATGGCTGCTTAATTATTGTTAATTTTTTTTTTGCAAAAATACATATATCAGTACCATTTAAAGCTCACATGACTTCCTAAATAATAAAATGATATTAAT
Source organism: Gymnosoma rotundatum (assembly GCA_916610165.2). Lineage (NCBI taxonomy): Eukaryota > Metazoa > Arthropoda > Insecta > Diptera > Tachinidae > Gymnosoma > Gymnosoma rotundatum. The sequence goes on along the minus strand of OU744336.1, from coordinate 122,061,229 downwards.
AAGACCGGATGTTTACATTGTAAATATATTTTTTAAATCGGCTGTACTCTGTGAGCATTAAATGGGTAACAAAATTGGCCTTTCGTATCAAAATTTATTTTTCCGTGACATAGACTGATTAATCTAAGCTTTTATCGGGCAAAATTCAACTTATTTAGATAACGATTTAAGGATAGAAAAAATTGGTTCGAAATAAAGATAAAAAAGGTAATAATTTATTTAAAGCCTTTAAAGCTTAAGGAAAACTGAGGCGATTGTCAAAGCAAAAGAAATTATAAAACTTATATTTTTTGTTATTTCAGTTTATTGATATCTACTCGTATTACCTTTTTATAGAATTCTCTTTATTGAATTTTTCTATTTCACCTCTTAGGGAAAACTGCATATGTTTGAAAAGTAACGGTAATTAATTTTTTTTAGTTGTACAGGTGAATATATAAATCAAATGATATTGCAGAATGTGTGAATATAATGCAACAAACACCTTATTTTGTGTGGTTCATCACAATAATGATGAAATTCCTGAGGTGGGATGGGAACAAGAAGCTTGTCATGGGGTTCAAATGTGAAGTGCCAAAAATTCACAAAAAGCGTCACAGATACCTCGGACTCACCTCTGGAGAGGAGATTTGTAACAAATTTTCGCTTTAAATATACCTACCCCATCCTCACTTCTTATGGGTGCTCCCAAACAAAAATGGAATTTCTTCAGAACTGACTCTAACTGTCCCAATAGTGCCCATAGAAGGGTGAATGTTTTACCGACCCCTAATGTTTTATTTTTTATTAAAAACAATCAAGAGTGCTATGTTTGGCTTTGCCGAATCTTATATACCCTTTACCATCCATGTAAATCTACTTTAGTAAAGTAACTCCAATCAAAAAAGCAAATATTGGGGTGACAGAGAATTAAAAAATAAAAAAAAAAATGGTACTGCATAAAAATGCCATCGGCTCTTAATGGATTAAGCATCTTAAAAAATGTTTAGTATTTTCTTAGAGATCTCTTCAAAACCTTTAAAATGATACCCATATTGGTATTTCAGATAATTTAAAATTTCGGTGCCCCGTAACTCGGAAAATATGGGTGGGCGCCAATTTTTTCAATTCATGTTTGACATGAACAAGTTAGAGATAGGGGTGGTGTTTTACCTGCTGCTTCGAAGGACATGGACCGATCATGCTGATTTCCAATAGTACCTCTTTCGACACTATATCTTATCGATTGCCGTTTTTTTTTGTGAAATTAAGTTTGCCGAGGCAATACTAACACGGACGGACTGACGGACATCGCTGAATCGTCTTCGCTATGCATAAGAAGTCAGAATATATACTTTATGGGGTCGGAAATGGATATTGTAGAAATTAAACACGGAATGACAAACTTATAAATACCCTTTTTCCACTTTTTGTGGTATAAAATATTAATTTTTAGTTTTTGAAAAAACATGTAAAAGTTTCGGCCAGTTTTTATCCACTGAATCCGTTAATTCTGGAAAGATTTTTACTTTTGTGCTTGTCTTCTTTAAAAATAAATTTGAAGATGTAATAGACAGTTGGACATTAGGTTTTAGAAATGAAAAAGCTATGCGTTTTTAAGTGCAACTTACGATTAAATGTTTCTTTCTCTCTGCTACTTAAATTTGATTTTTTCTTTTATTTTATTAAGAGTTAAAAAGAATGTTCCTTAAATTTGAGTTAATTAATTATCTATATGATGGTTTATGGCGGGCGCCAATTTTTTCACTTTATGTTTATATTTTATTTTTTAAGTCTCTATCGTCCCATACATTCGTTTTTTGTTTGGAGCTACTTTACTAAACTAGATTTGTAAAGACAGAAATCTTTATGGTAGGAAAAACAAATTACTTATGCTGATTTTAATTTAGTTAGACATATATGGTGAAGGGTATATAAGATTCGGCATAGCCAAATATATTACTCTTACTTGTTTTTTTTTTTCTTTACTAGCAGTGGCCGACTTGTTCAGCGTGCCATTTCTAAATTTCTTAAAATTTTTATTTCGAGAAATTTGTTTTTGAATATTTATTGTACAGTTCCATCTAGAACCAGTATACCGTTAAAATTGGGTGCTTTCTTATTTGCATCTCTATTTTCTGTACGAAATGACAAATTAAAACAAAAGTATTCTATATTTAAACCAAGGTTCTAAAGGGACCTTCTCACCAAATTTTATTAAAATCCATCCAGCAGGTTTTTCTTGTTGCGAAAATAATTGAAGTTCTATTACATGTATAGATTTACGTAATTCATTTCATATTGTTGATCGTTGCTCGATTCATCGTGCAGTTCTTATACACGCTAAGTAAATAAGAAACATCTTATTTGTTAAAAAATTTGATTTCTTTTAGAATATAAGTTAATTACCGAAATGGTTGGTATTGAGTATGAAGCTGCCACTTTTTCCATTTTCAAATATTTGTGGACAGATGTACAATGCCGCGGACGACAAGTCTGCAGTTTCTAATGTATGTTTACAATTGACATGAAACATTATGGATCGTCAGATCGACAAATTTCAATTTATCTACGCCCGAAGTGTTATATTATCTATTATACTTTCTAAGTAATTTTAGAGTTAAAACTGGAGCTTAATATTTAGTCTTGATTGAATAATATATATTTTTTTAAATATTCTTTATTCTCTAATATTTTTATTAGCGTACAAAAACTTTTATTTAAATGGTTTAATTGTTTGTAATTCTTCTAATTTGAAAATCTAGAATCAATTATTGACATTCAAGCATGGCCCACGTATGTATGTTTGTGTGTATGTATTTATTTTGTCATATAATATGCAATTATTTGTCCATATTAGTTGTATATAGCCAGCTTTAAAATTGAAGAGGATTTATAAATTGTTCCTACTTTAAAGTGGTTAAACAAAACTTTACGTATAAAAAAAAGGAAAAAAAAACAATAATCACTATCAGATCATCAGTTGGCACTCAGCCAATGCCAGCAAAATGTGTGACAATAATCTTCTTTTCAACCATCAAAAGTAGAGAGTAGAGCAAAAAAATTTTTGTACGTTATTATACAGATTGTTTTTTCAACAGAGTTTAGCAGTGTTATGACCACAGTGGTATATTGATAATAAAATGGATTTTTTTTCTAATAATTTACCATGCAACAATTAATGTTTATTGGTAGTTAAAATTACAGTTACTATAGTTTAAATTCAATGTTTCGCGCATAACAAAGATTAATTACTTAAATTTAATATCATCTTTATAAAACTAAATTTAAGACACATTTCGAAAGTCCAAAAAATTATATGTGTATTTTCTTCATTTGTAAAAACCATAAAAAGTTAAGACAGCAATTTATTTCTAGAATTTTTAGTTATTATAAATGAATTTAAATTAATTTTGGCTTAAGTTCTTTTTTTTAATTTCCAAAAACCTTTTATAGGAAAAAAATATTATTTTACAAATTTATGCGGATATTTTCCAAAGAAAACAAAAAATATAAAATACCAGGAGGATGTTATGCTGCATTTTCTGTACCGGTACACCCTTTATCAGCTTTCTTTCATATCAACATTAATTTGGTTCGGCGAAGTCCAATCACAAACCAAAGTATTTCTTTACTGTTCTTCTCTCTGTAACTTGTCTTGTACATTTGTTTTTGCTTCGTCACCTGAGTTTTACTTAATATTAATAATTTTAAGGATATAACATTTAATTAGTTGCCTTTAACATATTTAATTAGTCACGTTATAAACCTGGCTTTGAGCAGATTTCAAGTAATGTGCGTTGTATTGGGACACCCTTTAAATTTTTATAATATCAGATTTTCTTAAATCAGACCAATCTGCAAGCTTCACCATGCAACAAATGAAAAATTAAAAAAAAATTCCCTGAGTTCTGTGATTACAATTATAAAAACATTCAAGTGAATTAATAATCTTCTTCTTTTTTGAAGTCTGAGTTTCATAAGGATGTATCTTAGAACCCAGCTCATAGCTGTTGGATACACTGGGTTGCCAACTAACGATATGCTTTTCTAAATTTTTAATCTGGGGGGGGGGGGGGGGGGGTAGGATCCCAATATTAATAGGAACAGTATATCTCATTTAAAAATTTGGTTGAAGAAATCAATAATAAACGCTAATGAGCAAAAATTTATTCATATAACATTCATTTTGGACAGAGTGTCATGCCGTCCAAATACTATCCCAACTTTCGGTAGTTAAATGTCCTGTTACTTATACATCTTCAGCAGCACTTAACTTTTAAGAGCTAAACAAAAGCGATGAAATTACTGATTACGAACTGATTTCTCTGTCATAAAATTATAAATTGAATTTCAGCTTTCAAGTAGATGGAACATCACTGTACGTGCCATTAGTTTGGTATGTTTGCAAGTTAGAGTATAAGACTATGAGTATGTTTTAGTAGAATGCCACTTGTTCAAATAAAAATTTCCCAAACAAAATAAAAAAAAAGAATAACACAAGGGACACAAAAGAAATAAATAAAATCTAAAGCTGACGTTAAAACGTTGTTTTCGTAACTTCTGAAAACATACCAAGACTGTGTTTGTTCAAATATGTTCTACGTTCGTTGGACCAAAATTTGCTGACGTACTTCAATATTTAACAAGTCGTGTATTTTTTGTTTTGGTCTTTTGTATAATTTTCGATTATTTTTATGTCGACAGCACTTGTTTCGGTATTAAGAATAACACAAATATACAGTCCTGATGTCCTTTAACTAAAAAAACTTATAATTGAAAAAATAATTTTTTACTTTTATGCTTTATTTTGTTAACAGTTTTTTATTAAGGAAAGTACGTAGTACTTTTTGTTGAAATAAGGTCATTATGCCATGACATATTTTATAACATGACTTTGGTTATTTTTTTTTTTTTTTTGACAAAAATCATATGTATAATGATCTGCGACAGTTAGGAATCTAGGTCTTATTTTACACGAGCAATTCCATCCCGTTTTATTTGTGTTTCGTGTAACAAACAGTCTTTATTAAATTAAGAGATAAGTTATTTATGAGTAAGAGACTTAAAGCTGAAGACATCTTGTTTGAATTCTTAATAAGTATTGCAATTTTCTACAAATTTTCATAACTTTTACCTTTTCTATCTACATTTTTGTTTTAAGTTGGGTTAAAAATTAAAGACTTTTAATACATGTCTTAAACAGAAGGTTAAAATTACCCCAAACAGTTTTATTAATATTTTAAGTCTTGAATAAAAAAACTAGCGCACACATTTACCTATTAATGTTTACACAAAAACCTTTTTTTTTTCTTTAGTTCTTAGTGAAAAGTTTTTTTAAATTTAGAAAATTAAAACTTTTTTTCATTTCCCATTTTTATGTGTACATTCATCTCTGACATACATAAACACTTAAATTTGTGGTTCGCATATATTTAAAGTGGAAAAAAGGTAGAGAAAACAAAAGAATTTATGAAATATGTAATTTAAAGTTTAAAAAAGTGTACAATACACAAACAACGTAGTAGAAGGGTTAAAATCAAGGTGTTGTCAAATTTGTGTTTCAGGCAGAGATATTTTAGTGTTTTTTATAGCATTTTAAATAGGAGGAAAAAGGGTATATCAAAGTTTGTCATTCCGTATCTAATTTCTACAATATTTATTTCCAAGCCCACAAAGTTTAAATATAACCCCAATAATTGTTTTTTTTTTGTTTTTATTGGAGTTACTTCTCTAAAAAGGATTTACATAAATGGTGAAGGGTATATAAGATTCGTCATAGCTAAAGATAGCAATCTAACTTTTTAAATTATTAAAACAATATTTTTGAAACAGTCGTCAGTTCCTTGACGCGAGAGCAATGGGTTGCTATCTTTTACATATCGTCGTGTATCACAAAATGAAAAAAATCCATACGCCATTTTTTTAGTAATATTTTTTCAGATCTATCAATCTGTTAAATAACCAGGTACTTATTGTTCAAAAGATATTGCGCAGTAGTTTTACTTTATATAAACTTTTGCTTAAAATTCTACCCGTTATGGTTCCTTTCGAACCATTTTTTTTAGTTATAACGTATGTGAACGGACATTTTGACAGGGTTAAAAAATTTTCTTATTGTTACATACTACACATTAATTTTTTATTCTATTTGTATTTTTATAGAATTAAAAAAATTAGATATTACAAGATAGGATTGTTTGGTTTGCATTTACATAATTGAGCCGTTTATTTTGAAAGTTGTATATGTCACTTATTTAAAAAAAAGAAAGAAATTTTAATGTTAAGAGCAGCTACGATTTTATGTTGACCGAAGTTTTTATTGGTAATAAGCATCCTGAGATAGAAGTGTAAGTAATTCTTCTCTAGACTTAGCCTGAATTCTTTAAATACCTTTGAAACATAGTGCTTAAAATATGTGTATCAGCTTAAAAGAAATGTGACTTATTCTACTTTTAAAATGTATTAAGATTTGATATGTTGAACATAAAGTTTCTTTATTTGTTACACGTTAAACAGTACCGAAGATGAGGCTGACTTAAAATTAATTAATTTAGATTTACAGTTTTTGCTTTCAAATTTAGAAGAAGAAATACATATTATTTGATCACAGTATAATTTGTGCACACGAAAAATGTTATGATTGAAATACTTCGCGCGAAATAATTATATTATTCTTATGAAAAATTGACAAGTTGGATATTAAATACATATCATGTGAAATTAGCATTAGTGGGTGCTCTTTCTAACCACAAGCAGTTACGGGGGCAACTAAAGACTTTCTACCAACGCTTTAATTATATTAGCTATCCAACTAAAAATTTGAAAATAAATTTAACTTGGTAAATATTGGACATTATGAATGAAGATACATACAAATATAAACCTATAGGCGTCTGCTTGTTGATCCAATTCAATGATAAGACGCTACAGTGTTTAAGTCGCTTAAAAGAAACGAATAAATTGAAAATAACAATTTAAAATAATTCTTGCGAAAAAAAATCTTCTTAAAAAGAGATTTCATCTATCTGCCTACAGCAGCTCAAGTGTATGGCCACATAAATTAGGTTACATTAACTATTGGGACACACTTATATCTCCAAACTTTATACCTTTTCAACTGTTCAATACTTTGGAAATAAACATCAAATTGCAGCAACTATAGGGTCACTCTTTAATTTCCTATTTGAATTTGCACTTGCAAATTCAAATAGGAATGTATGTAACGGTTCAACAGTTTGCCCACGTACATCCGATTATATCAACTATTTATTTTATAATTTAACATTTGTATACTTCTTGTTATACCAAACAAAGTAGTGGATATTCTGTCTAAAATTAAGGTGTTTGTATACAACGGTTCAAAAAATACGGCCATATAGAACAAATTATAAGCTTCTTGTTATAGCGGACTTAGGAAAACACGTCCCTTGTAAATTACAGCTGTCTGTCTATAACGGTTCAAAAGTCCGCCCACATATACCATATTATATCAACTATTGGGACACCCATTTATTTCCAAATCCAAATTTTATACTTGTTGTTATAGAGGAGTTAGTATTACAGATTCTTTGTAAATTTCAATCGTTTATGTACAACTGTTTAAAAGTCTGGTCATATACAAAATTAAATGAACTATTTGTGCACCCTTTAGTTTATAATTTTAAATATTACCAGCTGTTACTCTAACGGCCATCGCAATCGACATTGCGTCAAATTTACAAGCGTTTGTCTATAACGGTTCAAAAGATAGGCCTATATAAGTAAATCTACAGTAATTATGGGAAACCCCTTAATTTCTAAATTCAAATTATAAACTCGTTTATATAGTGGGCTTTTTAATATAGGTCCCTTTTAAGTTTCAAGATTCTGTCTATAACGGATCAAATATTCGTCCACATACTTGTAATTACATCAACTATTGGGACACACTTTAACTTCCAAATCCGAATTTTAAACTTTTTATAGCGAACTTAGCAATTCAGGTTCGTTGTAAATTTCAAGCGTCTGCCTACAAGTGTTCAAATGTATGGCCATATACATCAAATTTACTGAACTATTGGCGCACCCTGTAATTTATAATTTGTAATATTAATACTTGTTACTATAACGGCTATAGCAATCGACATTATGTCCAATTTGCTAGCGTTTGTCTATAACGGTTCAAGAGATAGGCCCATATAAATAAACTTACATCAATTATGGGGTCACCCTTTAATTTTTAGATTTATTTTTGTGTAATTTTTTGTTTTTGGGAGCTATAGTAATACGCAGTCATTTTAAATTTTACAGAAGTGCCCTTTACAATTCATAATACACGTAAAAAATATGTATGTTGTATGGGGACACCCTTTAATTTTTAAGATTATGATCTGTTTTTAAAACGAGACCAATCTGCAAGCATAATCTATGATATTCAAAATCGGATCAGAAATGACTGAGTTCTGGAGGCACAAGTATAAAAAAGCAACAATTAGCCGAATTGTATAACCTCCTTATTTTTTTTAAGTCGGTTAAAAAGGAAAGACAATTGCTATCGTTGTATGTTTATTTTATGTTAGTATAGGAGGGATATAGAAGTAGGCCGCATTCTAAATGAGTGGGTCCCTTTTCGACCCCATTCTGATTTCAATGATTGAGTCATATGCTACCATTAATTAGCCTTAACTATTGACTTTAGTGATTCCAGACTATGGACTGGTATCTGTCGGTCTTCTTTTTTACAACTGAGTCCCTTGTAACAGTTATACAGTTTTATTATATCTGTGCAGTTGATCACTGGCCTTGTAGCCAAGGGGCATGTTAAGATGTTTAGTGCTTAGAATTGATTAAAAAGAAAGCTAACAAGATATTCAGCCCAATTATGAATATTCTCACGGAATTTCTTTTCCACGGAAAAAACTTTTCTCGAGAAAAGATTCCTCCAATTATGAATTCCGTGGGAATAAAAATATGAAAATGTGGCATCATCGTAATTTGAAGGGAGTTTTTTTTGTTTATTTTCATATAATTTTTATTTTATTATTCATAATACCTACTTTGTTCCCCCGAATTTTTTTCCCTTTCCGCAGTCAATCGAAAGGGGAAAAAAATTATAATTGGAGAAAAGGGAAAAGTGAAAAAACTCGCACGGAATTTTTGTTTATAATTGGGCTGATTGTGTAGACGTAGTTGTGTTAGTTAAGAGGGTTCGGTTTGTAAAACACAAGATTGTGAGTTGCGTTTTCACCAGAGACACAGAATTTTGTCGTCCGAATGTTTGCTAAATAAGTTCGAGACTTGTCGGAGCAACACAGACTGAGATTTCTTAAACTAAAAGAAGAATTCTATAAATTTAAGCGATTTTTTAATATTTAAATTTACATCTCCGAAAATTTATTTATTTATGTTCCTAAATAAAAAAATAGTGTAAGTTGTGTGTATGTATGTGGTACAATAAAGCAAATGAGCCAGTCTAGGGAGGAGAATTTAGCATTCTTCAGAATAAATTTAACACAAGAGAGTTATTTCTTTCTTTGGAATTTTTAATACATGACATTATTTTTCTTGTCGTTAAAGGGTTTCAGACCCCAAGCGAAAAGATTTTTTGCCACGCTATTAATGTGGGAGCAAGTTTTTCCGTGTTAATGAACATTTACAAAAGCTTGAAAATATAAACATTTTACCTTTATGTGTCTGACAAGGAAATAGTTACGGTACACTATTTATTTATTGTATACTTTAACGTAAATCCAAAAAAACTGACAACAATAATAAAATAATAAATTATTATGATTTTTTTCTGGCCAGAAAAAAGGTTGTCAACAAATATAAGAAGGAAAATAATAAATAAGTAAATATTTCAGTAAAACTTAATTTCTATAACAAGACCTGGAAACAGAGGGCCGATAAGAGACAAAAACCAGGAATTATATCCTTGTTGATTCTTATAAAGAGGGAGCATCAGGCTATATATATATATATATATATATATATATATATATATATATATATATATATATATATATATATATATATATATATATATATATATATATATGCACAGCGCATAGTTTGACGACAGTTTTTCAATCTACCGCATACTTTGACGACAATTGCATACTTTGACGACAGTCGCCAAAGTTTTCATATGCCTTGCGCATAGTTTGGCGACATGATAGTTTGGCGACATTTTTATATAATTTTTTTTTATTGTATTTATAGGTTCGACTATTTAAATATAACTATATTTTAATGCGTTTTTATCGATATATGCTCAATAATTGTGCCTTATATCGATTTGAAAATATTTTAATTAATTATTGTGCTGCCATACTTTTGAAAAAAAATGAAGTCTTTGAAGGCGTCAAAAAATTTGAATTGGCCGGCGGCGATTAATTACTAATAGCTTATTATGACAAAATGATCTTTATGCAGCGCATACTATGACGACAGTTTTTTTATAAACTTTCTAGTTTACTGTGCGCATATTTTGACGACAGCGCGCCTTTTTGATATTTTAAGGCATCTTCTAAAACAGTGATGTCAACTTTGACTTCTGTGGAATAAACAATTTAGCAATTTTGACTATACCTTGTTTAAAATTAGTAATATTTTATAACCAGGCAAAAATATTGCAAAATAACTAAAAAATGGATAACACAAAACAACGTATTTTTTATTCCATTAAAAAATAATACATATTGTGCATATGGAAAAGAAGTTTAATTACTTTTAAAAACATTGTTTTTTGTGTGCACAGAAATGATAAATTTTAAATTTGTGCAAGGCTAACAAGTATGTTAAAAATATGCCATTCGAAATTATGATACGATTATTTGTATTTTGAATTAAAAAAAAAACTTATTAAAAGACTATTGTTTCTGAATTACAAAAAAAAAAAAAATAAATTTTTTATTTACTTATTTTATATGTTTAGTAAGGAAATTATATATTAAGGGAAATATGTTTTTTGCAAATTGGTGTACTTTGATGCATTTCTATATTAGCGTTTTTTTTCCTTATTCTTAAAATGTGTAGCGTATAAGTTGTTCATTATATCGATGGCTTAATATAAAAATTTTTTGTTACTTTACAGAAGGAAAAAACTTAGTAAAATTTTAAAAATTTTAGATATACCAAAAGAGTGAATGCAATTTTTAGAAAATTGTTTTGCTTTTATTAATTGAAAATTGCATTATAATTTTTGTTGTATCGAAAAATTTTAGGGATGTTGTTAGTTTTTTCCTTCTCCTGTAAAGTAACAAAAAATTTAGTTAAGCCTTTTTTTATATTAAGCCAACGGTATATATGTATACATTATATATATATATATATAAATGGTGTAAAAAATCTATAGTAATTTTGTGTGAAATTATTCCTTAATGTCTTTCCAAATGAATTGTGTTGTATTATTACTCTAAAATTTGTCTGAAGGTTTATAATTGGAGGAAGCCGGGTCCGCTAGTATATGTTTTTATACGTTGTAAGGAGGCAGTCTATTTTTTGACTAAAAATAAAATAATTATTTAATTAGTATAACAATAATTGTTAGTTAATAAAAAAAAATCCAAAGTTATGTTTTAAAAAAGTACTTTTTGCATATGAAAGTGCTTTTTATTGAAAATACTTTTTTTACCTAAGAGCCCATAGCTTTCTCTTTTATAAAAAATTCTTTCTGTAAAATGATCCTTCATGTAAAATACTTATAAGGGATATTTTCTTTAAAAAAAGATAATTAAGAAAACAAAGAAAATAAAAAACAAACAGATTATAAAAAGATACTTTTGTAAAAAGTTTTTTTTATTTGTAAGAAGGTGCTTTTGTAAAAATGTGAATCACTATAAAAGCAGAAAGAAAGAGTACGAATATCTAAAATGTATTTTTTATCATATAATAATACATATTATTATATACTAAATAACTATCCATTTACTTTAAGTATTGACCAAAGCGTAGTTTGAAGTTTACTTCTATCTGTATAAGTTCCGGAGGTACAAAGTTACTGATTTTATCACTTTTTGCCTTTTTCGGTTAATATAGAATTCGAAATTCCAAAAATCGCTGCCACCTAGTAATTGATTCGCGTTGGTCCAAAACTTCGCACCCATTTTTTAAATTTTTTTTGTCATTAATTCACCTTGGGAAATAGCACTTTCCATACAACTCTGAAAAAATTTGCCAAAACGAAAAACAATAGCATAAAAAGTATTTTATCTTCTCTCTGACAAAAAAAGCATGAAATTATATTTTAAATCAAGGCGAATTAATTACAAGGTGATAGCGGTGGTGAATTCATTGTTTTTTGCCGGTATCCTAACTGTATATATGGAGTTTGACAGTTAAAATACAGGCGGAAATTAATGAATTAGCCACTGCTTTCTCCTTATAATTAATTCGCCTTGATTTAAAATCAATTCATTGACAGCTAGTAGCCAAAATTTTAAAATCAATTGTAAAAAAAGTGTTCAAATAATTTAAATTAAAAAATATTTAAAAACTTGAAAAACGTAATTAAAATATAATACTATAAGGTATTTCTGAAAGAAACCAACTGACACAACTTTATTTAAAGTCCCAAATGATGATATAAGCGCAAATTGAATTTGTCTTGATTTTGCCCGGTTAAATGCAAGGTACGTTTATTTTACTAGGTAGTAGCGGCTCTACAACAAATACAACATTGTGTGTTGAAAACCTCAAAAACAGAAAGAGAATTGCTCTTAATTCAAATGCTTGATTTGGTTTGCAAACGCTTGTTAGTGTTTTTTGAAATTTGTAAACAATAAAAAGTAAAATACTTTTGACATTTCTAAATACAAACCAGCTGGGCGGACGACACTGCATACTAAAATAAATGTGCCTTGGTTAAATGTTTTTGGCAACAACCTGGTGCTATGCAACAATAAACTACAGTAGGTTATTTTTTCCGTACCGTTGCGGCAACCTAATAGCAAGGCATATTTATTTTACAAGATAGTAGCGGCTCTACCAAGGCGAATTAAGTATAAGGTGATAGCGGTGGCGAATTCAATTCTTTTCCCCGGTATTCTAACTGTCAAACTCCATATATACAAAATGTATCTAACTGTTATACAGATTTTTTATATATGGAGTTTGACAGTTAGAATACTAGGGAAAAGAATTGAATTCGCCACCGCTATCACCTTATATTTAATTCGCCTTGGGCTCTACAACATTAGCACAAAATTCCAAGGCGAATTAAGTATAAGGCGATAGCGGTGGGCGAATTCAATTCTTTTCCCTGGTATTCTAACTGTCAAACTCCATATATAAAAAATCTGTATAACAGTTAGATAAATTTTTTTATATACGGAGTTTGACAGTTAGAATACCGTGGAAAAGAATTGAATTCGCCACAGCTATCACCTTATATTTAATTCGCCTTGCTCCATATATAAAAACAAGGCGAATTAAATATAAGGTGATAGCAGTGGCGAACTCAATTCTTTTCCCAGTATTCTAACTTGCAAACTCCATATATAAAAAATCTGTATAACAGTTAGATAAATTTTTTATATACGGAGTTTGACAGTTAGAATACCGGGGATAAGAATTGAATTCGCCACCGCTATCACCTTATATTTAATTCGCCTTGCAAAATTCATGGCTTTTTATTGTTGCTTTGTGCGTTGGAAATGTCAAAAACCGAAAGAAAAATAAAAAATAATTGCTCTCAATACAACTGCCTGTTTTGTTTTGCAAATGTTTGTTGTTAGTGTGTTTTGCTATTCATAAACAAACGTAGTAAAATACAAACAAATTTTTAAATTTCCAACTGCAAACCAGCTGGGCGGACGACACTACCTAGTAAAATAAATATGCCTTGCCTAGTAGTAATTCTGTTGTTTTATATAAAAAGGGAAGCCACACTGCACACATTAAATAAAAAAACTAAATCGTGTTAACACGCAAGATTAAGGTACTTTCCATGCAACTCTGAAAAAAGTTTGCCAACGCAAAAAAAATTCCTAAAAAGTTTTTTCTTCTTCTCGACAAAAAAGGCACGAAATTATCGCTAACACCCGGTTTTGTACGCCTTGAAATTATATTTTAAATCACAGCGAATTCATTAACAGGCCCGGTTAATTTATGCTCTTGTAGAAGAAAAGGTTTCGAAAATTTCAAAATAAATAATGAAAATTTTATAAAGTATAAAAACAAGAAATAAATTATGAAGTATTGTTAAAAGAACCAACTGGTAAAACTTTATTTAATGTATCAAATGATGATAGAAGTATGAATTGAATTCGGCTTGCTTTTGCTTAACATTTTTAAACATCAACGTGGTCCTCTGCAACATTACATTAGATTCTTATTTTTGTATCGGTGTTTATTAAATCTGCCACTTTTAAATTTAATTCTTTTTGGAAATGCTTAAGGCGAATTAATTCGCCTTGGAAATGCTTGCATATGAAGTTAGGTGTAAGGCGATTCAATTACCAGGTGGCAGCGTAGGCGAATTCATTTTTTTTGCTTCTAGAAAGTACTGTCAAACTTCTAATATAAAAAATATACACAGATTTTTTTATGTATGGAGTTTGACAGTAGTGTTTCCGGCGAAAATTAATGAATTAGCCTACGCTACCACCTGGTATATGCAAGGAGAATTTATAGCTACTTTTCGGACTGTGTGTGTTAAAGATAACATAATAAATAAACAAAAGTGGTTGTAATTTTCAGGAAAAAAAATTAAGTTGTATAAAAATGAAAATCCAGGCAAAGTGTGACCAAAATTACATTGTGCCATTAGCTTGCCGAAATCACATGCATCGTTCCATTCTCTTTCGTTGAACATTTGATCACTAACAGAAAAATTTCCATCTGTTATCTTTTACCGCAACAAGGTCATCACCGGTAGTTTCTGAAGTAGCAAGCATAAAGTCTTAAATTTGATTACCACAACGATTAGGAAATTTGCCGAAACTCATTATCACAACAATGTTTTGGATCTTATTGTTAATTATAGCGAAATTTTAAACTCTCTAAACGATGTTTTTTTTTAGTTTCAACAGTTCAGTCTGAAAAAGCGACCTTGAAGCTATCACACATTCATCTCCCAATAAACAGTTTACTTTGTCACATCACCGCCACCAACAGTACGTACAGAGTCACATAATCTCCCACAAGAAAACAAGCAAGATATTTTAAGCGTGTTACACATATTTAATTTATATACATCAGGAACTGCATACAATGTGCTAGTTTTCTCTAGAAATTTCAATCATTATTTAGTTTTTTTTTTTTGCAATCAAAACAAATTAAATTTTGAATTGCTGCTATTGCTGCTTTTTCGTATTTTATTTCTTAAGAATATTTTAAAGTTCTTTCAAAGTAAATTAATAGCCGGCCAGTGACAAAAATGTTGTAGTGCTTCACGTTGATTGCAAAAAACCCATGATTAAACTTCATTTGGTACTTTAAATAAATTTGTACCAGTTGGTTTCTTGTTTTTATAAAACTTTTTTTTTTACTTTTTAAAATTATTTCTTTAAGTTTGTTTCAAAACTTTGACACGATATTGAACATAATCAAAAATCAGCTGGGCTGTTATAACCACACAAGGCGAATTAAGTATAAGGTGATAGCGGTGGCGAATTCAATTCTTTTCCCTGGTATTCTAACTGTCAAACTCCATATATAAAAAATCTGTATAACAGTTAGATACATTTTTTATATATGGAGTTTGACAGTTAGAATACCGGGGAAAAGAATTGAATTCGCCACCGCTATCACCTTGTACTTAATTCGCCTTGTAACCACAAGTAAATGAATTCGCCTTAAGTTTTTTTATATGTTTAAGAACAAACTTGTCTTTCAGATATTAAACAGAAGGGGTCATACTATTTTAAAACTTGTGTTTTGTGCTTGGCAAATAACGAATAGAATTATTACAGGGTTAGAAAAACATTTCACACATACGCAATTTTAACGAGGAACCATTATTTTATAAAATAGAAATCACTATGTTTATACTTACATAAATATTTTTATACCTAGCTTTATATTGTTCAAAGCAAACATTCAATTTAAAATATATCTAAGTACATAAAGACTTATTTAGTAAGGTGTGTTTAAGGCCAATTCATTAGGCCCGTTCAGAATCTTTACTAGCAAAAACAACAGGTGGCCTTAATAGCCCAGGTGATTATTGTAATTTTCCTTCTTCAAGTGTCAAAAGTTATAATCACATTTGCTTTTAACAGCCGCAAACTATTTGTACAAAAACAAAATGTACGTGTTTCTATCGCAGTGTTGTATTTATTTTTTCCGTGAGTATACCTTTTATGAATTCGCCTTGGGTATGGCCATTGAATAGCAGCATTGTGAAAGAATATATATAGAAACATAATATATTTTAAAGTTTTTTAACCCTTATCGGTCGTAAGTCACCTCTGACGTGACAACAGTACTTTTCTGCAACGGTCGTATGGCACGTGTGAAGTGACAAGGCGAATTATGTCGAAACATACTGTCTATTGATGAGATTTGTTTTTAAAATGCATTCATTTCTTCAATTTACCGTTACCATTTGAAAATACGTATTTACCGTTACCGTTTGAGC
Organism: Gymnosoma rotundatum; assembly: GCA_916610165.2. Lineage (NCBI taxonomy): Eukaryota > Metazoa > Arthropoda > Insecta > Diptera > Tachinidae > Gymnosoma > Gymnosoma rotundatum. Next base: position 122,044,686 of record OU744336.1, on the reverse strand, counting down.
ATAAGAATCTTTTCAGTTTGTCGTTATCAGCAGAGCATTTAACTTGTGCAATAAACTTTCAATTCTTTTTTTTAATGTCTGAATTTATTTTTTGCCCATAAAATGAATAAAGAAAATATTATAAATAAATAATATTATAATAACGACTGTTTAGTATGTTCTAATCGCAAGTTACCTGGAGGGAGGAAAACAACAGTATACTTTTGCGAAACATGCCAGAGAAAACCATTTCTTCATGTTGGAGATTGCTTCAAAAAATACCATACCTTACAAGTATATAAATAATTATCAGAAACTCAGACATGTAGTAGTTGTACAAAAAATAAATAATTTGTAACAAAACTGAAAAGAAATGAATATAAATGTATAATAACATACTATTGTTTTTTTTTTCATATTTGTTAAAAATAACTACAACCTGGTGAGAATCAAACGTGTGAAAAGTCGCGTCCGATAAGGGTTAATTACTATGTAAAAGCGTTTTTGATGTCTTAGCGCATCATAAATATAACATTTTTTGCAGTTATTTCTATTAAACATTCGTTTTGTTATTATTATGTAAAATTTTTACATTAAAAATAATCAATAGTCCATACATACATAAGTATAACTTATTTCTATTTGTGCATAGTAATTGTACAATTCTTACTAAAATTTTACCTAAAACAGCAATTGTATTAAATGCGCCATCACTGGCTTATTTACTTTTATATCTTAAAAAAACAAAAACACTTGCAAAGCTAGAAGACTCTGAACTGAATTTCTGTTGTTTTAAGCTTTTTTGTTGTATATTTCCCTAACTAAATTAAAGAAAACAAGTAATAGTACATTATTTTAGCATAGCCGAATCCTATATACCCTTCACTATCTACGTAAATCTTGTTTATTGAAGTAACTCTAATCAAAAAAGCAAATAATGGGGTGACAGAGAATTAAAAAATGAAAAAATTTAGTACTTCATACATAATATTTTACATAAAAATGCTATCGGCTATAATTGCGTTAAGCATTTTTAAAATATTTTCGTATTTCCTTAAAGATATCTTCAAAAGCTTTAAAATGATACCCATATTGGTATTTCAAAAAACTTGAATATTTCCGAACTCTGTAATTCAGAAAATATGGGTGAGCGCCAATCTTTTCACTGAATGTTTTTATCTTATTATTTATTTTTCTATCGCCCCACATATTTTTTTTATTGTAGTCAATTGTTCCAAGGCGTGGTGTTTTGCCTGCTGCCTCGAAAGGTATGGACAGGTCATGCGTATTTCCAATAGCAACTCTTTCGACACTATATCTGATCGATTGATGTCAACACTAACGCGGACGGACATCGCTCAATGGATTTCGCTCTGCATAAGAAGTCAATATACTTTTGGGTTCGGAAACAAATACTGTAGAAATTACACACGGAATGACAAACTTTCCACATTTTGCATTGAAGGATATAAAAATAACAAAATAAAATTATTTTCATATTTTTTTAATTGCAAAATACTTTCATTTTTTCAACTTTACAAAAATATCTATTAGCAGAAGTTTTTTAAGCACATTATTTTGAGAACAAAACAAAAGCTGGTTGACTGATTCTTGCTAGGAAAACAAGCAAAAAAATTTATCTCTCATGTTTTTACGCTCATTTTTTACTCTCGACTTACAAGCACGCCTGCCATATCTGCCGATTTATCGTCATTTTGCCGATTTTTCGCCTCGAGTTTATCAAAGTACCAATTCGCCGATTTTGGCTCAAAAAATTACGTTTTTTTTATAATTACTATAACAAGGTATTTTTGGGCTTAAATCTAGTTTACGGACGCAGCTTAAAAATTAAAAATGCTACCTACGGGGTGTAAAATTTAATTTTAAGCAAAAAATATTAAGTAACATATTTGGGGATGACCTCAGTTTCCCAGTTACGGGGCTCCAAAGTTTGTATGTACAATGTGGAATATATCGAGTATTTTGTAGTGGAATGGGGCAATATGGATATCGTTGAAAAGAAAAATAGTAAAGAAATACAATAAAAACAGGTAACGACACAAAAAAACTATATATCAAATAAATTAAGTTTAGTGACAAAACTGTGCGAACAAATATAAAAAAACTTTAGTAATCGAAGCCGGTGTTGGTCATACCCTAGAGGTGAAAATCCTTGATCCGGCCAAAGGCCGGCTACGCAGAAAATCTTTAGTAACTGAAGCTTAAACTAAGAGCTGACCAAAAAACTTTCATATAAAAACTTTTTTTTATTTTTTTTACTATTTTCGTTTTAAATTGAATAGATATTGAAATTACTTTTCCAATGATTCCCATATTGTTTTATTCCACCAAAAAATACTCCATATATTCCATATTGTACATACAAACTTTGGAGGTCCGTAACTCGGAAACCCCAAATTTGCCAGTTAACATTTTCAGCTTAAAATTAAATTTTAAACCCCGTAGGGTACTTTTTTCAATTTTTAGCCGCGTCCGTAAACTAAATTTGTTCCTAATTTTGTTTGTTTTAGAATAATTTGTTAATTTTGGGCAAAACTAGAAAACTTGTAACAATAGAAAGAGACAACTGTTAATAAGTCAGCACTTTTACTAAGCGGAAAAAGGATTAGCCGTATTTGCTGTTATAAAAAACGGTTCTTAACTGTATGTGAGCAGCTAAGAAATAAAGAGTTCTCGCTGGCATGAATAAATCAATCGATCTATGCAACACCACGTCATTGTATTTGACTGTACGTACATATATGTGTTAAATTTAAAATACAGGACTATTTCTTCTTTGGCATAACATTGATAAATAGTAGATCAATGTTATGCCACAGGTTTTAACAAGTTAATTGAAACTAGTTTGCATAAAATTACAAAAACTACAAGTCAAGTTTGATAGGATTCGGCGCTGTCGTTGTGACAGACAAATAAATCAGTTGCAAAACCTAAAAAAGCGATATTCTAGATTTATTTATTATGTTTATAAAATGTATTTGGCACCCACTTGCATTATATGCTTATTTTTATTACCTTCTAAATTATAAACACTATCTAGAGATATTTACAATTACATAAAAAATAGCTCAGAAAGTCTTCATCAATTTCAAAACATTCATAAATTACTAGAAATAAAATCAAAAATTACTGCACCCAATTCAAATCATATGGCTTTCGCTTGAAGCAGTAGATGTTTGAATACTAGATGTGCTGCTACTGTTGATCAAATACAATTAAACAAAATAGACGGACCAAATCAAACGTAAATATTTACTATCTTCAAATATATTTCTGAAATTGTTTATAGTATAAACAGAATATTATAAAGTGAGTCAACGGAATTTATGAATATATAGCCCTTTTTGAGATTTGATGAGGTGTATTGGGGCTCGTTGGCTAAAGAATTAATATAAGAATCAAAACATAACATAAACGAAATATACAAAATTGTAAATAGCTGCAGCAATTTTTATGTAGAACTTGCAAATAAAATATTAAAATGTTTTTATTTTGAACATAAATTTTGTAAATCTTTAAAAATGATAAATTATTTGATACTTTTTGTTAATAAAAATCTGTTTTGCTGTATTAAAAATGTGTATTTAACTGGCCTATTTTTTACGCAAAAGTGCCAATTTTTGGTTAAAACTCTCTGGCACCCCTGCTTGCATGGTTTTCGAGTATTCATGCCAGGACTGCCATATTTGCCGATTTATATATTTGCCGATTTTTCGCCTCAGATTTATTAAAATGCCGATTTGCCGATTTTGGATCAAAAATGCCGATTTTTTGATAAACACTGTAACAATATAACTTTGTTTTAGAATAATTTTTAATTTTAAGCAACACTAGAATACTTTTAACATTAAAAAGAGACAGCAATTCTTCCAAGGAGAAAAAGGGTTATGCTTACTTGCTGTTATGGGAAAAACAGTTCTTAACTATATTTGCGCTATTAGAAGATAAAAATTCCTTGCTGGCGTCAATGAAGCAACCGATCTATGCAACACCAAGTCATTGTGTTTGGTGAAAATTACAAATATATAACTATTTCTTCAGATTGATGTCAAATATTTGTATAAGCTTTACACAAAATCACGAAAACTACAAGTCGAATTTGATAGGATTCGGTTATTATGAAATATGTTTATTTATTATGAAATATGTTTGGCACTTACTTGCAATATATGCTTGTCTTTAAATACAGAAAGACTTCACCAATTTTAAAAAATTACCAGTAATAAAAACTTAAATTATTGCACCTAAGTCAAACCAGATGGCTGTCGCTTGAAGCAGTAGTTGTTTGAATACTAGATTTGTATGAGGCCTTAAGAATTTACTTTTGATTTGCAGCTAATGTTGATCAAATCCATACAGCGAAAAAAAATTTAAAACAATTAAACGAACCAAATCAAATTTATTTATCCTCTTTAAATATAAACTAGAACTTCTTATAAACAGACTATTTTAAGGTGAGTCAACTGAAATACACAACCTATACAGCCATATGGAAAGGCTTCTAAGAACTGTACTATGTAGTTTTATAAAAATCGATGAACTTTATTTAACGGAATTTATGAATAGAGAGCATTTTTTGAAATTTGATAAAATGTTTGGTTAAAGAGTTAATATAAGAATCGAAACAAAACAAAAACGAAACAAAAAAAAAATGGTATATAACTGTATCAACTTTTAATTCAAATATTAAAACACTTTGATTTTGAACATTTATTTTTAAAATGATAAATTATTTGAAACTTTTTGTTAATAAAAATATGTTTTATTGTATTGAAAATGTGTTTGACGATTTTTTAATAATAAAGTGCCGATAAGCCTGATATTTTTGTGCAAAAAGAGTCGACTTCTTAGCAAAATTTTATGGCACCCCTGATTTATGTACAAATTTTACAGTGCAGTCAGACGGTCAAGTTTTTGTTCAATTCTCTTTCAAGAAATTTACACATACTGCTTGTCAAAATTCACAAAAATTGAAAGCTGTGACGTAGGCTACACGCAATTTAAAAGCAAGTTTTTAAGCAAGATGTCGTGAAGAAAACAAAAAAAAAGTTATTTGAAGGAAAAAACTTTAATCAGCTGTTCTCTTGAATGTAATTTGAAAGACTCAATTGAACGAAAATTTGAAAGCAAATTCTCAGCAAGTTTTTAAAGTGAGAGTGTATTGGTAAAAAATGAGAGAAATTTTAAAAATTGAATAAAAACTTGATCGTCTGACACCCTAGTTAGTAAGAACGATTTTACAGTATGCCATTTTACAAGTAACTAGTTTCATGTTGATTTTGTTTTGTGTACAAATTCCGATGACATTACAAGAGAATTAAAAAAATGGCATGCTATAACTCTGGACTAATGATATAAACATAATCATGTCCACCGACCATCGACTACAAGATGTCAAAAATAGAATACATGCGTGCTTATGAGAATAAATATTTAGCAGCTACACGACTACCGACTACACGGCTACTTTTGTAGCCCGTAGCCAACTTAGGCTAATTTCTATTTTTCTTGGCTACAAAAAACAGATTAGTGGTGCCAATACAATAAATGCATGAAATGGTGTTTTTAAAAACACAATACATTAAATATTGCTATTAAAAACGCGAAAAACTTTTATAGTGGCACCATTGAAAAATAATACTCATCTGTTAATTTGTTTACATTTTTCATCAGTTTATTACTGCCATCCCTAAATTAGCGCGTAAAGCGCAAGATAACTGTCAAAATTTCTCATGTACATACAAAATGTATGAAGCATCCCTAAATAGCTTGGCGTCAACGCTTAGCAATTGGAAAATCCAATTTTGACAGTGCGTTAGGAAGTGAAGTTTGCTGTTTGTTGGTTTGTTTTGTTTTGTTATGGTTGAAAAGTAGTGACAATTTAGTAATTTTCAAGGCAATCTAGCGGTTTTATCTCTTCTTTATTCTTATACAGCGGGTTTTATGAAATAAAATGAGTTAACATTACTTTTAACGACACGAAGTTAACGCTGTTATTTAGGGATAACATTTCAGCGCAAAAGCTATGAATTACATTGCTTTGCGTCTTACGCGCTAATTTAGGGATGTCAGTTACTTTATCTCGAAGGGGGAACATGTGCGCGCGAGCAGACTTTTTTAAAAAAAGTGAAGTTATAATTGAAGTCGCAACGCGCACAGTTTTTATTCAACAGACTAGTAATATCAAAATACTTGTGGGATACCATGGCGCTGTATATATATACCCCTGCCATTATTAAATTAAGATTTCAAAAAAAAAAAAAAATACATATTTCATTTACTTTTTGTTTTTGAAATTTTCCATTTAGTTCTTTTTTCATAAATTTCTAATTTGTTTCATTTATATTTATTTTTTGGGTTTTTTATTGAAATTGATAAGATTATAATTGTAATTTTTACTGTTTATATACATTTATTATATTGTTTAATGTAAATGTTTAGTTCAATTTACATGCAAATATGGACTATATGTTTCCACTATTTTAGCTATAGTATTTATAAAGTTAATTAAATTTTCTTGAGACATTTAAATTTTATTTTTTACACAAATTCACTTAAAAAAATCAAGTTTGTTTTGTTTTGGTTAACTTAAATACATACATGTATTTCAAAACAGATGTTTTCTTTTTTGTAGTCGGTAGTCGATGGTCGGTAGCCCTTGGTTGTGTTTATAGCATAACAATTTCTAGTCATGATTAAAAAACCAAGATTCCGCATTCAGCCGTTCAAAGAATTTTTCTACTGCGTAGAATGAGAATGAGTGTTTGTTGTAAAAAGTATGAGATTTTTGGTTCTCTTACTTTAACTCTGTTACACTTTCCATACATAAATGTTGTTTATTTACAAAATATGTTCTATATCTAAGTTACACAACATATTGTTATTGTTTTCTTGATTCATGATTTTTAGCTCTATATATTGCAGTTGTCAAAAAAATTTGTCAAAAATAAATTATTTGTTAATTTTTTTATTTAATTTTTTTGATTGCTAATAGAAAACAAAGTAACTAATAAAATTCCTAGAGAAAACTACTATAATATGGAAGCGTATTGCAGTTCCTGATGTGTATAATCAAAATTTGCATAAAAAGATAGTGAAATTAATGTAAACACATTTATAATTTCTTGGTTTTATTGTGGAAGATTATGTTAGTCTTCAAATGGTCAACGTACAAGAATGGAACGATGCATGTGATTTGGGCAAACTAGTGGTAAAATAGAATTTTGGTCACACTTTGCCTGGATTTTAATTTTTATGTCACCTAATTTTTATAAAATTTTTATTCTGAAAATTACAACCCCTTTTTTTTATTAAATATATTTTTTTATTTTGTCTTTTTTTTAATATTTTGGACAACATACCTAAATTTTGTATCAAAAAATCGCCTATTGTTTTTTGTGTTGTTGGATTGTTGTAGCCACTAAGCATACTCAGTGGTTGTAGCCGAGCGGTCACCTGTATTAATTCGCCTTGAATTTGACCCTTTATGAATTTGCCTTGAACTTACATTTTCGATAGTGTTGACAACTTTTTCTTTTTATTTCTTAATTTTAATTTCAATTATTCAATTTCACTTAGAGAATCGTAATTTAAATTAGAATATCTTAGCTTCTTGCTTTTTCCAATTTCATATTTAACTTTCGAAATTTCAAGTCAAAGTTTTCGATTTTATTTTCATCAGTGTAGAGTGAAAAGTTTATAAAACAATAGACCACTATAAGCCAGCAAACTCATGTCAACCACAAAGAAAGATTGAAAATAATACTCTCAAAAACCAGGTAGTAGCTAAAAAGGTGTACATAAAATGTTTTATTTTTTTTATTACTAGGTATATTTTAAAAGCGTTTATGATGTTTAAGCAAATCATATATACAATTTTTTTGCAGTTAGTTCTAACAAAGATTCTTATTGTGATATAGATATTAAGCTATTTATATTAAGAATAATCTATGCTTTATACATGTGTATAAACAAAATTTATAATTGTACATAGGAATTCTACTCTTCTTATTAAAATTGCGCCGAAAAAAGATCATTGCATTAAATGTTTCATCACTGACATGTTTACTTTTTATTCTTTTAAAACAAAAAACTTGCAAAGCAAAAATTCTGTTCTTTAAAATTTTTTACTTTATGCTCCCCTAGCTAAATTAAACAAAAATGACCAAATAATATAATTATATAATTCTTTCGTCATGTTACAAAACAAATTAAATAGTTAAAAACAAATTACGGCGAATATTTAAGCTATATTGCTAAATTGGTATTCTGTAATATCAATCGCTTAGCTAAAATTTTACATTTTTGCCGTAGCTAATTTGCTACCACTATACTTATTCTTTCCCTCTACTTTGATAAATTGCTGTTAAAAAAGACAAATATAATATGGTAGTTCTTGACACTAAATTGCTATCACTCTAATTATCCTTTTACTCTACTTTGATAAGTTGCTGTTAAAAATAGACAAATATATTGAGATAGCTTCGTATTAGTGTTACCATACTTTATGATTCGCTTTCTTACAATGATTAGCGTTTACCCACAAAAAGTTTTCTGCATATGTGTATGATGTATCTATAATATTTTTTTAAATTGTCTAGAATATTTTTTAAATCCTCCGAATATATACTTATAACGTATGTATTTGAATAAAAAAAATGTGTAAATTAATTGTTGCGGTTAGCGATGGAATTATCAACCGCCGCAATGATGTACATATATTTTCAAGATGCAAACCATTTTACACTAATATTTTGTGCAAAAAGTTAACACAAAACAATCGTCAACAACAGCCTTTGAAGAAAAAATTGATTTAAATTAAAATTTAAAACTTTTGTTAGAAGTCGGAGGAGTTGAAGGATGATCAAAAATGAAAGTAAAACAACAAATAAAATATCAGAAAACACCATCATTATATATTTATGTTTTTTTACACGGGCAATTGAAAATTTATAATTTAAATTAAATTACGGAAATTCTAAACTAAAATGTTTGTGATAAGTTTCCTAAAAAGCTAAGTAAGCGGTAGCGATATGGCCATCGAGATGTGCTTTCACCTTATATAATCAAAATCGGTGATTTTAATAATTTGTTCGGGATAATTAGCACAATGTTTTGAAAGGTAAAAAGCATTTTAATCTTTTCAAAATATCACATAAATTGGCAAATATAGGGAATTAGCATATATTCCAGCTCTTTCATTGCTAAATTAATAAAATTTACATAAAAAACACAAATTAAAAATGTATATGTTTTACCCAAATTTTAGCACTCAAAAATATTCGTTGCTAAAAATTTTATTTATTTTTTATTTTAAATCGCTTATTTGAAATAGAGCATAAAAGATTACAAAATTTTAGCGATGACAATAAAGGCGAAAATTACGGCGAATTGGATTTTTAGACATATCTAATAGCATGTTTACACGTCAATGTGAAGCACTTGCTTCGCTCTCTGAATCATGATTGCGAAGCATGCCGTTTCCACGACACATACTACATGCTTCACATTGACTGCTGTTCTAAAATTTTGTTTTTCGTTTCATTTTTAGTGTTTGTAATTAATAAAATTTTAAATTATAATATAATTATTTATTTTTATATTAACACATATTCACACAGCACTTTTAATATTGGTTTACTTTTTTTGTTTACATTTATATACAGCTAGTTCAGATAAACTTGCGATAAAAATTAGGGAAGACAGAAATTTTTCATGCTTCGCCAGTAGATTCAAGCTGAATCGTCTCAAAACAAAATGCTTCGCTCTCAAAATTTTATATGGCGAAGCACGTTGATTCGGTCGTGATTGAGCTGTGAATCATGAAAAGAGAGCGAAGCAAGAATATTGGGCTCCGTGTAAACATAGTATAGATTAAGCAATATACATTACAGAATTGCTTTAACAGCTAAAAATCGCTAAATAGATTTCATAGATTTTTAGAGTTGAGTTTTAGCTTTAGCGCCTGCTGTTGTTTGACTAATTCTTGGAAGAAATATTTTCGCTCTCATATTTTATTACTCTCTGCTTGAAAGAACACCAAGGTGCATTTATTTTACTTTAAATAGATTTTATTAAAAATGGATGTACCTTGACATTCACGCTCTAGTAGCAATAAGCAACAATTAGGTAAAATTTTTAGTTACTGAACAGTGCGAAGAAAAAAATAAAATAACATATAACATTACTTTTCATATCATGATAAATTTATTAGTCTATTAGCTCTGACCTTTATATCATAACGATGATATAATAGTAATAAATGAAGTCCGAACGAATTTTCATCCTAATACAAGTTTGACTTTCATCAATATATAACTTCTTCAGGTGTGGGCTAGCTATCATGCAATATAGATATGATCAACCCATTATTTCTAGCAAAAAATTTTTTATTTTTTATAATTTTATATAATGTTTTGAACAAGGCATGAGACTTTTAAATTCAATTCCTGAGAATCGATTACATTGATTATTACTGGAAATTATAACGACCATTAGTAAATATTTTTTTGTATTATGTTTTAACTTAAAGAACTAATTCTACTTCAACTACTACTTCTACTAATATGTTTTGTAAGCAAGTAACAAAAAATTGCTATTGCAAAAGTAAGTCTCTATATGGCAAGTACTTTTTAAAGCGATGTCTATTTTTTTCCTGGGATTGTGAAAAATAATTAAATTAAAATTGTAAATACAAACAGAAAATATGAATCTAATCCAAAAACGATATTTTTAATTATTTTATATTATAGTTTTGTGTACGACAATATATTATAGGTACATAAAATAATATAACTAAAGAATAATTACCCTTAATGTGTGTATATGGACATAAAAGGTATAAATATAAAATTGTTTTCAACTTTCAAATCCTTTTGTTCAAGGCTCTAATACACAACATCAAAGCGAATAAAAATATTTTGAATTCGCCCTGATGAGAATTTGCATTTCACAATTCGAATTAATAACAGGTTGCCCCGACAGCCCTGGTGACTATTTTTTGCAAAGAAAATGTGCATATTCATCGCCGTGAGTTTATCTGTTATAAATTCGCTTTGGCATTACATTGTTGATCGAGTGTTGACAACTTTGCCTTTTAATTATTGTTTTAAACTTTAATCTTTCAATTTCATTTCGAAATTTTTTTAATTTCACTTGAAGATTCTCAATTTGAATTAGAATGTTGTTAGCTTCTACTTGCTTTTCTCAATTTCATGTTTTTATTTCGCAATTTGATCAATTTAGGTCGTAATCTAATAGGCTAATTATGGTCATTAAACATTAAAAATAATGTAAACAAAACAATTTTGTTTTTCAGGATTACTCATTTTCTCAATTTTATTTTGATTTTTTTCTGTTTCAAATATATTTTCTCTTATAAAATCAAAAAATAAGGTTATCTTTGTAAAGAGTATTCACTGTTAAGCGATACATGCAATGGTGCCAAAAAATTTTTCACAGAAAACTCTTCACTCATCAAAAGAAAATCTTAAATTCCTTAATATTTTTATTATTTATTACGTGTTGTTACCTTTAATGAGTTTATCATTAATACATAAAATGAAAATATACATACAAATGTATATAAAAATGAAGAAGTAAACATAAAAATCAAAAATTTTATTCAAACAATTTTTTAATATATTTAAACATAGTTGAAAATATACATTGGAACTTTGAGATAATATGTATAAGTTGAAAATATTTCACACATTTCTGATTATAACACTGAGAAGGTTTCAAATTTTCCAAAATATTATCATCAATTTTTACCTAACAAATAATCTTGAGTATATAAAATATCCTCTAATGTGGCGTTGGGTAGTCTATTATAATTAAGTTTACTTTTAAAAATATTCGTTTAACGTTTGCAGATGAACAAGAGAGACAACTAAAATTTAATGCAAACTTCGACAAAGTTAGAAACACAAACTCACTATCCGCTCTAGAAATTTTTAAGATTGTGTGCCAAAACTCTTTCACTGTAAAATTTTCTATGTGGCGGAGTTCCCTAATTTCTTCATCTAAATTTTGTATCACACTGCCTTCAGTTAAATTTAAAAAAGTTGTATTAAAAGATAATTATCAATGAATTCATTTAATTCAGTGGGATTAAACTATGTACCGACAATTTTTGTTTAAAAAAAAAATATACACAGGTAAACGTCAACATTTTTATACATATTTACCCACCAGCCATGGCGAAAATATACAAGGTGGTCGCAATGGCGAATTCATAATTTTCGCTCCAAACTTGAAATGTCAAACACCATATAAAAAAAATATATACACATTTTTTATGTATGGAGTTTGACGTTTAGCGTTTACGGCAAAAGTGATAAATTCGCCATCTAGACCACCTGGTATTATTTCGCCATGCCACCAGCAGTAGTTTTAACACATTTTGTTTTAGAGTACTAATTGACAATAAAATTGTTTCATATATGTTAATTACATTTTTAAAAGAAACTGCAATATTAGGTGCCAAGCAACTAAATCAAAAAATCTCTATTCGGGAAAAAGATCTTCAAAATTCTATTTTAATTAAAAATCTTAAAAATTAAGCTAAAATATTCATTCTGCATCGCTGGATACATGTTAAAAAGTACAAAAAGTATTCTCCTGTTCTTGTATACAAAATTATAATTATATACTTAATAAGTGAGTTTCTATAAAGTACTATTTCTAAAAAGGTTATGTGAAAAGGTACCCTTTGTAAAACAAATATATTTTAAAAATGATACTTTTGTAAAACCTTTTTCAAAAAGAACATTACAAAAGTTACTTGTAATTAAAACGTATCTTTATCGTTGTTTTGTAAAAATTTACTCTTGTAATAGTACGTTTTTGTAAAAAAGTAAACTTTTTGTAAAAATATATATTTTCTCAAAAGGTGCTTGTTATGGACAGAATTTTTGTAAAACGGTATATGTATAAAAAGGGTATTAAAAAATCTTCTTTCCTTCAGTGAAAAGGTAATTTCTGTTGAAAGGTGTTTTTTTCTTTTAGAAAATTGGGGTTTATTCAAGGTACTTTTTGCAACTACTAATATGAAAAATATTAGGCGCATTTTCACTTTTTTCAAAATTCAATATCTATAATTAAATATTACTTATGTGTTTAAACTTAAGGAATGTTTGTTTTGTATGTTTATTTTTTATTTTAAGTCCAATTTTGGTATAAGTTTTTCCCCTTTGAATGTAAAATATATATATATTTGTTTTTATTGGGTGGCACGTATTCACGAAGAACAAAATGCATAGAAAAAAATTTACAACTTTTGCTTTTATGTGGCCGACCTTCGAAAAAGATGAAAATGCCACAAAAAAAATGTTTAAAAAATACTCCCTAAAAGCAGGAATAAAGTACGAAACACCTTTTTTTGCTTTTCTTTTCAATATCATCTATATAAGTAACAGAGATATCAAGTTACCTATTTTACCTGGTTTTGCTCTTTAGAGTTTAAGCCCTTTAGAATTCGAATTTCCAAATGTCCGGCTTAAGTGGATCCTTTCGTAAGCGGCAGCTATATTAAAAATTTTATTAATCTTATATTCTCATAAAACAATTTCAAAATTAATACATATGCACATCTCAAAAAATTTTAAAATATAAATATAGGTTTATCTTTTTTTTATTAAAATTAGAAGAAATACTTTAAAAATATCTTTGTAAATTGTAACGATAAAAGCGAAACATGTCAAAAGTATATATTAAATCATAATTTAATTTTTCATTTAAAAATTATATGATAATTTGTATAAATAATTTAATTTATCATATACATCTTAAAATAATAATTATAAAGACATTTAACACGAATTAACTATATTAAACGAATTTATATAATACATATTATTGACATCACTGTTCCATACAAAGCTTCTAACTACATCGTCTGTTAGCGAAAAGATAACGGCGGTAAAAATGAATTGAAAAAATAGTGATTGTCTGGCAACAATTTCTTAATCATACGTACCGTTTAATTTGACGACAGGTAGTCAAAATATACGCAACGTATATAGCAGTCGTCAAACTATGCGATATATACTAAAAGTGGATTTGCACCGATTTTTTATGGAATTATGAAAAAATATTGGTTCATAGGGTATATTTTATCACCTTTCATATTATGGCATCAAAAAAATTTGATATTTTTTCGGTCGCCAAACTATGCGCTGTGCATATATATATATATATATATATATATATATATATATATATATACATATATTTCCGAACTTGAGAAGAGCAGGTAATTTAATAACGCTTTACCGCTTTTAATGAAGACTTCAAGACTTGGATACAAAGAAAACATGTGGAAGAAAACGATCATATATATTAAAGGGCTGCACAAGCATAAGAAAAATGTCTTATAAGCAATCAGGTAAATTTTAAGTAGTGTGTGTATAGAACACTCTCATTTTCAAACACATACTTCCAAACACAAATGTTTTTCTTTGCCACCAAAATAGAGATTAAAGAACAAAAATGTTTTAGAACAACATTGAAGTAAAACATAACTGAACTAGAACAAAAATGAAATAGAATATCAAAACTGAAGTAGAACATTCAAAACACGCTTGAAGTTTTTGATAGCAGAATTAGGCTAAAGAGAAACTACAATCATTTTCGTTTTTCTCAATATGAGGTGTCGTCAACTTTAAGATTTGAAAACGCATAAAAAAGTATTTGTTTAATATCTGTTTTATTTAAAATGTAAATTGAATTACTTTTTCAAAAAAAAGGATAATAAGTAAATTTGATACAATAAGATAATATTTTTTGTTATCCTCCACTGGGAACAACAATATACTAATACAATTTGTATACTGATAATATAATGTAATATAAAGGTTGTTATATTTACAATTCAAAGTAAGTTAAATAAATAATTCATGAACGGCAAATATATATACAAGTAATAAAAATAAATAATTAATTAGTTTCGGAATGGCAAATCCAAAATGTGATATCTTTTTAATCGGTTTACTTCATTGGTGTCATCTAGAAGAGCAATGGCTAATGGATTGTTGTGGTAAATTAATCTTTGTAAATAGTTTTCACTAAGCCTTCTTATTTCGTCAGCAACCTTTGGAATGAATAGATCATTGTGTATTGAAAAATTTGAAACAAACCATGGAGCTTTGACAATAGATCTCAGCGTTTTTGATTGATACCTTTGCAGTATCTAAAAAAAAAAATTTAATATTTTTATATTAAAAATGTAATAGTAAAATTGGATTTTACATTTCGGGGTTTTCAGAAAAAGGAATAGTAATAAAACTTAACAAAAACAAAAAAAAAATTGCCTGTATTCGATCGTACTAAATAAAATATTTTTTTATAAGTTCTATACAAAAAAATTTAAAAGGGTTCAGCAATTGATAGTAAGGAATTAAAATTAATAACACGTGGTTCAGTGTCTATCCTTTTAAAAAATATTTTTTAAAAATGAACTTTTTATCCGAAGTTTCATATTTTCATATTAAAAATATAACAATAAAACAGCCTGTAATAAAAAAACATATTTGTATGTTTGCATATCATTTCTTTATATAAAAGCACTTTTCTTTTCTTTCAACAGCACTTTTAACAACACTGCTTTATTTTTGTGAGCATTTTTGTATATGTTCTAGTGCACTCGATGTTTCTACTATGATTTACCGTTTTTTTACTTCATTTTCGCCTTTTGTTTTGATGTTCTACTCTGTTTTAAAACACAAGCACTAACAAAGCTGTAAAGAGAAACTTTTCGAATGGTGCTTGTTTTGTTTTAGTGAGAGCCATGTTTTGTTATGCTTGTTTTGATATTTATATTTACACTGAAATTCTGTGTTTGGAAGTAGTGTACACTAGAACATAGAAGTTTCAAAACATTTTGTGCAGCTCTTTAATATATATGTGGCTGAACCAATTTTAAAGAATAAAATCAGATCCTTATATGAACGTTCAAATATGTTATTCCAGATCTTTCGAAAGTAGCTAATTCTAGACGCTATAACTCAAAC
Source organism: Gymnosoma rotundatum (assembly GCA_916610165.2). Lineage (NCBI taxonomy): Eukaryota > Metazoa > Arthropoda > Insecta > Diptera > Tachinidae > Gymnosoma > Gymnosoma rotundatum. The sequence continues at coordinate 122,028,676 of OU744336.1, read as the reverse complement.
AACTAAGACAGAACTTGTGAGTGCATATGCAGATGTAAAATGTAACTTGTTAAACAGCATTGTAAACAAAATTATCAGGGTCAAGTAAAGACGTAAACGAGTCAGATCATTGAAGGCGTTTAGTTGAATAATTAAAACGATTTGAAATTTCTTCAATCAATTTAAGTTGTATTTATTATATTTATGACAAACGAACAGTACATTTTTTTGATGACGTTTTTAACCCATTCGACAGGAGCAGGTATCAAAAGAGAAATTAAAATTTTATAGATTTTAAAGTGTGTGAATAAATAAAATTAGATAATACAATTATTGACTGACTTATTATTGTTGCCGACTATTGACTTAGGGTTCCGTTGAGAATTTTCTTTTGTCTTTTTAAAAATCAGCATAGAAAAACCAATAGAAGGTGTTGATTTTCTTTTTATGCAGGTGTGGTCAATTAAGAAAAAAATCGTTAATAGACCAACTAAAGAAATTATCGGTCCATGCTGCTTCCTATAAGATTTTTATATGAAGCTACACATTTCGAGTAACGGCGAAAATTTATTTAATTTAAAAACAAACTTGCGAAAAAGTGTATAAAATTTATTAAAAAAATAAATTTTACTATTTTAACTACAAATATTTGTTGTTTATATTTTGTTCTTTTTTTTAAGTCAATCGTTTTGACTCATTTATTTTCATTGCATTTATATACCTGTTTAATATGCCTTGGAAATAGCTAAAGTTATAACTTTGCCTTGTAAGAACATTAAGAATATTCCATCATAAAATTGTTCATTTTAACCAACTTGGCTGTAAGAATAATTTTTCTTTTAGTTTATTGTCGGATTTGTTTTTCTGCAATATTTTCCACTCTGTTTAAATGAGATTACGATGCAAAAATATTATTAAAATAATGAAATTCTTGTGGTTGTTGATTTTGTTATTGTTGTAAAGTAAAACAGTGCCAACAATTTATACAAACTTTTTTACAAAGCATTTGACCGTGTTATCGTAAAAAACAATGTTAAATAAATAAAAAAAAGGTTGAACTAATATTTAACACACGGTAAATTACAAAAAATAAAAAAAGAAACAAAAACAAAAACCGAAACAGAAATATGTAGAAGTATAACAGCCTATTGTTGGCCAAGAATGAAAAAAGCGGAACAAGAGGCTGTTTACAACAAACAATCATGTAGATGTTACTACTTCTGCTACAATTGATTGTTGTTGTTATTGTTGTTGTCATTCATGTTATTACTGTTCTTATACAAGCCGATATCTTGGCATAAATTTCATCAAATACCAAACTTTTTAAAAGAGCTTTAAAACAGACCATAAGTTTAATATTCCATTTTTCTCTAGCACACCTTTTGCCAACAACTATAACAACAAACTCAGCACTAAAAAGTATTACAACACTAGAAACAACATACAATACACACATACATGTACTCATGCAGGGGAAACAAAACAATAAAGTTTCAGTTTCAAGCATTAAAGAATGAAAACGAATACAGTTTGTACTTTTGTATTTGTACTCGTAAACTCCTTGTTAAACAAAAGCTGGGGTTTAGTTTTTTGTTCGTACATAAAGTATTCGAGTATAAAACTAACAACTGAAAAATTTGTGTTCTTGATTTTGTTAAACAATTCACCTTAATAACACAAGAACATAGATTCTGTTTTTATACTCCAACACAGTGTAGAAAAGTTTGTACAAATGTCTCTCAAGTTCTTTCAGCACATGGAGAATTGCTAAAGGACTTCTTGTAAAGAATACAATTCATTGCACATCACAGTTTCTATGAAGGCAAAATTTTAATTTGCACTCGCACATAAACAGCATGGAAAAGTACGATTGTATTTTTTTTACTGGATATTGATTGTAATTTACGATATTGTGACACAAATAAACACTCAGGTTAAAAATACATTAACATGACTTACAAATTGTTTTAAAATAAGAGAAAAGCTGTTTCATTTGAAATGGCCAGCAATAATTCTGCTTACGTTTGTTCTTATTTTATAAGAAAAAATTTATTTAAAGCCGTATTGTTTTTTTTTCTTTTTTTTTTTTTTAACAACACAGTACTTGATTATTACTATGGATTTGAAGTTGGTAATATTTTGCCTTATTCTAGTTTCTTCAGCTAGTGAACTTGGCAAGAAAGACTCTCTAAACTGCAATAGTGAGATGTTGATGTATCTTATTATGATAATAAGACGGTAAAGATGATATCCCTATTCATCACTTTTCTTAATTATTCCGCATTTGAGAACTACAACTAAGCGACTCTCTAAATTTAAAGTACTTTCCCTGAAATGAAATTCGTTCTCAATTAAAGGTCTGGAGATTAAATATTAAAAAGACATAATTTATTATCCGGAATCTGAAGGTTTATAATACAGCAACTCTTCAAATTTATTGTAGGCAACTTGGTTAATAAGGTGAGGAAGAAGTTTTGCAATGTAAAACATTATAAAATTTTTGTAAAGAAAAAATGAATATGTAGTGTATTGTTGACCTTCTGTTTTTGATAAATGGTTTAAATCCTTTGTTCGGATTAAGGTCGTTTTAGGTAATTAAAACACTTTACTAATATTATTTAATTTTTTATTTTTATTCCTAATATTTCGAATAGCTTCGCTATTCGTTTAGTAGATACCTACGAAAAATTTTCTCCTGAAGATGAATAACGAAGCTATTCGAAATATTGGGAATAAAAATTAAAAATTAATTAATATTAATAAAGTGTTTTTTAGGCGCAAAAACGCGCAAAATTTTTTTCTAGAATACAAAAGTAGAGATCGTAGATTTTATATTGACATATACCATTTTTACGACCGCGATGGAGATCACTTTCAAAAACCTTTTCATTTTTTAATATAAGAAGCTGCAAATGTAGCCTTTCACATGAAAAGAATCAATACAAAATCCTTATTCGTTTAGCCACAAGAAAATATATTACAAACCTCTCAAAATCGTATAATGTCAATAAAAACGTATGCGATTCATAAAACTTTTCTGATTTAACAGTGTTCCAAAACGACAAATCTCAAGCAAAAGCCTTAAAAATTCATTATACGATACAGAATTTTGTTATCTATCCAGCTGAGTACTTAAATTTTTACATTTCTCAAAATTAATTTTTGGCCCAATGTCCGTCTAGATTGGCAAAATACTCCTCTGTGCAACGAAGACAATCTGTCTAAATATATTTTGAGAAGGTTATTTTTTTAATTTTGTTCCAAAACGAAAGTTTGAGTTATGTTCTATTTAGTTAAATTTGGTTTTATTTATACCGTTTTGTTTTCTTTGGGTTGTTTGTTAAAAAAAAGCAAATTAACTGTTTCTGCATAATTTTTAACAAAATTTCTGATATTAAGTACACTTTAACATTTTTACCACTAAATTCCAAATTTTCTACTGATTAATATGTTTTGTGGAAAAAAATAAAATTATTTACAAATAACTGTGACGACGACTTCGCCCGCGTGAAATTTATAATTTTCTTAAAAATATAATTTAGAAAAATATGTTTTTAAGTATTTATTGTAGAGTTCTGTAAACAGTAGTTAAATATTTTTAATCTGTATTTTTAATCTGGAAGTTAAAGCCCTTTTCCCGTGCTGTAGCTATTTTTTTCTGATATTGATACTAGCTTGTTGTACCTAGCGTTGTCTGAGTCCAATTTGTGGGTCTTTCGAAGCACATGTAAAATGAAGACCCTTTAAAACATTTTTTAAGGAGGGAGTCATATCTATAAGGACTGGGGTCAAAGGTAGACGAAGACAAGCAATATTATTTAAATCGGTTGCACACTTGTAGAGGATTATTTTAATAAACAAACTGACAGATAGATTTATTATAACTAGAGTTTGCCTTTTGGTCAAAGTTTGACCAAGTTTATTTATTTATTTTATCTTTGTTTATTCTATGTGCACACTCATGTTTTGAATATATGTGTATTTTTTGCATGTATAGTGGTAGCAACTTAAAAGTTCAATTATTTCTTAAATACTGAACCGATTTAAATAAGATAATGACGGTACTCTGAAGCTCGACGGTATCTACAAATATGTGAAAGAATAAACAAAATCGGTTGACAAACAGAAGAGAAAAAAAGATCCCGAAGTTTCGTGCTTGCCTATTTATATATAGATGTATACAACAGATTGAAACAGCAGTTTATACCAATTGTTATTTCATTTCATTTAATTTTATTTACACACATCCTAAACGGACATTCTGATTAGTCACATTTTTTACCAAAATCACTAACCACTAAATTCGGGAAAAAATATCTTCCCTTCTCAAATACTCATCAAGAAATATAAGAAATGTCTTATTAATATTAGGAGCAATCTTTTTTATTGAATACCTTAATGACATAGAAAAGGTATTAGAAAAATGTGAAATTGTACTCTATGCTGATGACACTTTAATTTATATGGAAGCCGAAACAGAAGAAAAATGCAACGAATATCTTAAAACAAACACTTATTTAGTGGTTAAAAATCAACAAATTAAAATTAAATGAAAGCAAAACGAAGTTATTGGAAAACAAAATAAACACTGATAGAACATTTCAGATAAATAATGTGATAATAGAAAAAGTTGATAAATCAAAATATCTGGGTTTTGTTATAGATAACGATTTAAAATTTAACGAAAATATTGAATAAATATGTATGTAAAAAAATCGGAAAAAATTGGTTTTTTTAAACGACTCAGAGTGAAAGTATCTATTATAACGGATATAAATATATAAAGGTTTTTACTCTCAAATTAACACTTTTTCGATTCAAATTCAAAGTTTTTCAAATCAAAGTAATTTTATTCAAAACAAATAATATTATTTTCAACACAAATAAAACTTTTTACAAATCGTATTGCACATTTTTCATTTCAAATTCATTTTTTTCATTTAGCATTAATTTTTTTAACTTTAAATTAATTGTTTTTAAATAAATGCAAAATACTTAAAAAATTATTTTTATTTATACAAAATTAAATATAGAATAAGCTTCAATTACTTGCTATACAAAAATTTTCAATGTAGCGGTTCTTCAGTTGCAGCTAATGATAAATCATGGTCATATCAACATAACAATTTTTGCAATCTGAAGGTATTACGGATTCTACTGATCGGTTAATTATGGTGACTAATTAACTCTCTGGATTAGCTGGCATATTACGAGCACAGAGCTTGGTTTTTGAGAAAACTTTTTCAATTGTGTAGCGTAGGGGAGTATGGAGGAAGAAAAACTAAAATGTAACTGGACTCAGCAATTTTATCTTTCACCACTTGCGTTTTGTTTATCTTTGCATTGTCAAGGATCAGCCAACCACCTGTGATGTTGGATTCAGCTAATATATCGAATAATTCTTCAAGGAAAGATGTGAAAATGTTGATATTAACCGAAGAATTAGCAATTACTTTTTTATGTAAAATGCCACGTATGTTCATAGCTGCAATAAGGGAAACATTGCGTCCTTTAACGGTAGGAACAATTACATGTGTTACGGTACTTTAGCTCTAGCCTTGTTTCTCCGAAGGTGGTAATTGAAGCCGGATTCGTGAATGAATATTATTTTTTCTCTTATTTCTCGAGCGTTTTGGGCAAAATTCATTGCATACGGTATACGTCGTTGAATTGTAGCATCGGAATTGAAACGATCTATGTTAATTGTCGTAGTTTTTAAGGTAATTCGCAAAGACTTTAATGCAGTATGTATGCTCGTTGTACTTAAATCCACATTATGAGTTTCTAGAATCTTTCCGCGAATGCGTTTTAATGTTATACATGGATTTCTTTCTATAATCTCTTAAATTTGTTCCATTATTTCGGGAGTCAATTTGGAGTGACGTCTTCCACCACGGTTTTTCTTGACAACGCACCCTTCCTTATTGTAGCGATTTATAATGGATGTAGCTGTATTTTTGTGTATACCAGCTATTTCGGCTGATTCAACAATGGTTTTTCCTTCGTTATAAAACTTGATCCAAATATTTTTTTTATCTACGCTGATATGGTTATATTTTCCACGTATTCCGCTATGACGATTAGCCGATGTTATTTTACATATATTTTCCTCGGAAGAACTATCTATTAGAAACTGAAGCCGATGATGATTTCGTACATTCGATACACCCGAACTAGCAGCGTGAATACTTTCTTTGCTAGATGACATTTTGAACTTCTTTAAAATTGTAAGAACTTTAATTTTACTTTATCTACCAACTAATTGACTCAGTATTCAAACACTTTAATGTTTACCGTTACAAAATGTTTTTTATTATTGTACAGGAAAATATTTTCCAGTATTATAAATAACTCAATAATAAAAAAGGAATCACGAATAAAAGAAAAAAAAAACAAGTTTTAAAATCTTTCTGCATTGAATTCGTGGAAAATTAATTTGAAATGGAAAAAATTAAATTTGAAATAAATAAAATTTAATTCTAAAAGAAAAAAAATTAATTTGAAATGAAAAAGAAATGAATATGTACCCAGTTAGCATTTTTTTGAGTTATTCAGGTATGTGATGAAAAACGATTTAGACACAAAAATGATTTGAAAACGATAAAAGGTGTGATGTATTTTTTTGAATCGTTTTATCATATCAATTTCAAATTCCAATTTGTTTCTAAGAAAAAATTATCATTTTGCTATGTGATGAAAAACGATAATATCAGTTTGAAATTGATTTCAAAACAACATAACTTCATCTGTTTTTTTTTTTCTTAATTTTCAGTTAAAAAATTAAAATGTAATTATAATATAAATTGTAAAAATTTTGATTAACTGAAAAAGTCTGCTTTAAGGGAAAACATGAAATCTCACGGTAGGACGATGCGCTAATTGTGTTTAAAAAAACTAATTGGGATATAGCCAAAGCATTCCCAAGAGGTGATAAGACTTATGTAGAAACTCAATGAAAGGTTTAGTTACTGAACTAAATAGCTTGGGTCCCCCAATACACGACATAAGTGGTTGGAAATGTGCAACTAAAAAAAAATATTCTATTTAAAATGTGAATATATATTATACTAGTTTTTAAGGAATGGACTACCTGGAGAGCAATAATAAACCAGAAAATTTCTACCAAAAAAAGAAGCTCTTGCAACAGGTGGTGCTCCATACAACAAAATATAAATATATCAGAACAAGCTGTAGGAAAAATATCAGGAATGTACACACATGTGGATGGCATTAAAAATGTAAATTCTGTAGAATTCTTCTAAAATGTTCACTTACATGCTCCTCGCTCAGTAAAATTAACGATGCTGACACTATAAACGCTATTGCTGATATATTTAATATATAGTTGAACACAATTTGTTTTTCTTTTTCTTTAAACGATTAAATTTAGTAAACAAAAGCGGTGTTTCAAGGCGTATTTATACAGATGGTGTTTTCAATTCTGTGGTCTTCCTTTATTGTCCCAGCATGAACTCCAATTCGTCTAACCTCAATTTTTCACCTCATAGCTGCAAGGGACCTATAAATTGTTTTTTATTCGTCCCTTATAATAAACAAATATAGAAGGCAGGTTTTTTTCTTTAAAATTTGGTATACAAGTGGTGGCTATTGAACGCAGGAATTTCGTTTGTGGAAAACGTACAGCTAATTGTTGTATATGATATAGTATTAGGGCACACAAAAGCACTCCATTAACATACAAATGTAAAACCACCCATATGACCTCCTCAGCCTTGTTTCCCTCATCAATATATTCTTGACCAGAAATTTCTCTTAATGTTCCAAATTTATCCTTTTCTGCAATACACTGTTGGCGGTAACGTTCCAAAACTTTTTCATCTTCTCAGTCTTCTAGTTCATCAAGCTCATCCAAGTTCATATCTTTAATGACTTTTGAAGGTCCCACATTTATATGGGTACGTTTTTCAATAGCTGCTGCCACAATAAACGCCATTTTAACTTTTTTGTTTTTATTTTAACACTTTTATTTGAAAATATTCATAAAATGTAAATGTTTATGTATTTTTCAATTTGTCGTAAACAAATGCAGAGTTTTATTTCTTAGGTATTGTTGTAGCATTTAAAAAAAAAATAAAATGGATTGAAACAAAAATTGGAATATGAAACCAATCAAAATTCATCACACCTATATTGTTTTAAGAATTGATTTGCGTTTTCAAAACGATCGTTTTTCATCACTTACCTGATTGATCATATTCGAGTCTTTTTTGACTCTGCTAAACGATTTAAATAATCGTTTATGCGCTTGGTTTAGAGTCGAAAATGATTGTTTTGTCGGTAGAATATGGTACTTTAGCCGCGACTCTTCTGAACGATTCCCTTATGACTCGCGTTTTCGACTCATTTTCGATACTGTTTTTAATCGTATACGATACTTTTTCGAGTCAATTTTTGATCATATTACTAGCAGTATGCGAGTCTTCTTCGAACCATATTATACGAACATTTCTTAATATATTTTCGCAAACTAAAACATTGCAAACAACGTTTTGCTTATTTTTTAATACACGCCGTCTTGACGAGCCATTGATTTGTTCAAACATTGAACAATTTCATGTGCGCACATTAAAATGGCTTGTGTAGACCATCGTTGTCAATGTCATGTCGTGTTGGCGAGCATTAACATCGCCAAGTTTTCTCTACGCAGACAAACATGAACAAATGTTTGTAACCTATTCTTCGAATTTCAAGCATTTACTTTTTGTTCTTTTTGTTTTTCAAACCAGTCGCTTTCTTTGCGTTTGTCGGAATCAGATTCGAGTCTCTTTTTAATCAGTTTTAAGTCATCTTGGGTAGTTTTAAAATCTTAAAAGACTCACTTTGGTGATTTTTGTAAAAACAATCTTCCAAATGCTAACTGGCTATTGAAATTAATTTAATTTATTCTGAATAAAATTGAAGTAGCTTTAAAATAAAAATTGAGTTTGATTTGAAAAAAAATTAATTTGAATTCAAAAAGATTTAATTTGAGAGTAAAAACCTATATATAATATTATAATTAAACTGTATTTTAAATATGGATCCAATAATTTTTTAATATAAATATTTTTCTTTTTTAATTTCAATTACTTTTTTCCACTGGCGAATTTCACTAAACTTTAATGTAAATTTAAATTTTATAATAAAATCCGAATGTTCACTTTTATTTTAGATGGAAAATTTTAAGTTTTTACATTTTTAAAATGGTGTTTTAAGTGAAATAAGACGGAGTAAGTAGCGGAGAGTAAAGGTTGCTAAAGTGATTTTGGGGCATCTAAAAACATATTTTATGATGCCATGGCGAGGTTTTCTATTAGCCTCAAGAGGGACGGAAATCGTACTGGCAGAACATCGGCCAGAGTAACGTTTTTTATTTATTTATTTCTTTATTTCTTTTTAGTTTAGCTTGCATGAGTTTTTTTGTAGCTGTAAATTAATCAGTTGTATTGTCAAGAACTAGCCCAAGACGGCGAGCATGCCTAGACGGCTAGCATGCCAGCAGGGCTAACCATCTTGTAATCCCATATTTGTATATTTTTTTTTGCGACAGCTGCTGTTGCACGGAACAACACCTAATAAGACTGAAAAAATTACAGAATAAGGCAATGCGCTCAAAACTCTGAAATGTGTAAATGTACAACAAAGACTTGAACACTATATTTTTCATCTTATGGAACAGTTAAGATATGTAGGAGACGTTCAACCATATTGTTTGAGAAATGCAAGAGATTTAAAGTTGAAAAATACAAACATACGTGCGGAGCAAAAGTAATATTTTGTAAAAGATTGAGGCCAAAATATATTAGAAATGAGCAGAATAAAAATTTATTTAAAAAACAAGTTGTTGACTTTATACGAAATATTAATGTTTCTCAGAGCTTGTAATTTTTTTCTAACTTAATACCTTTAACAAGAAAATTTTTATTTGGAATCTTTTTTAAGAAAAAGTAAAAATAGTTACTCTATGGTTACTGTGTTTTTGTGGAAAAGATTTTTTGAGTTTTTTTTTGGATCTTTTCGCCTTATTGGTTCAATGGAGTTTTCATTTAATCAATTTGGCTTTTGATATAAGACTCTGTGGTTTTCTTTACAAAATTTGGATAAAATCCACTGATGAGCAAAATGAGCAGTAGCGAAATGGCCATATGGTTATGTTTTCCCTAAAATAATTTATTTCTTTTTCAGTTTTAAAACAATAAATATTTCATGAGAATATCATGAAATATATATATTTAAAGGAATCAAGCACAATTAAAATAAATCGGAAAAGTATTAAAAATACTACTTAAAATAAAAAAAGATATCACATTTATTATATTATAAATCGTTATTTGTAATGATCCGTGTCAGGAAGCAATAATCAAACACTTGTAAAAATAAAGGGTGCGCTTAAGGCATCTTAAGGCTTTTTCTCTGCTTTTTCTACTCCTCACATACTGCCTCTATTATTGCTTCTAAGAAACTTAAGATTGGCGTACTTTTTTATCGCACTGTATACTTCTAGATTAATCACATGAAAGTAAATTTGTAAAATTGGTAAACAATTATTTATTTTACTGAGTGCTAAAATTAAAATTCTATTTAAATCATTAATTCAAAAAAAATTTATAATCACAAAAAAAGGAAACATTTTAAGTTTTGATAATACTATTTCATACACACAATTTTGTTTGTTTTGTTTTTATTAAATTTTTTTAATACATATTCATTAATCCAATTCTAACACATTCTGCTAATTGAAGTTTAAATACATACTTAGATGTTTGTATGTGTGTGTTAGTGGCACTTTCAAATGCTTATAACTCCGGAAATACTAAGCCAATTTCATAATAATGTTTGCAAGTATACCGACTTCATCCCTCTGTCTATAACGGTTCAAAAGTATGCCAAACACATCAAATTACATTAACTATTGGGACCCCCTTATATTCTATCATCAAACTTTATACTTGTCAGAGCAGACTTAGCGCTACAGAATTAGCGCTAGAGCCTTGTTTATTAAAACGTTTGTCAACAGATATTCAATACTTACACAGGACCTGAAATATATAGATTAACTAACTGTTTCCGGAAAGAAGGTTTACACACAACACTAAAAACGAGCAACACTCTACGCAACAATCGCAAAACATCAATAGAAAAAACCGATAAATTTAGCACCAGCGGAGTATACAAACTTACTTGTACCTGCAATCATACATACATCGGACAAACTGGACGAAAATTAAAAATAAGGTTTACACAACACATACGATCATACAAAAGGAAAAGAAAGGAAGACTCCAATTTCGCAATACACCTTAATACACATGGACACGAACCAAGGGAAATAGATGAATGTATGACAGTATTACACCCAAGTAAAAAAGGACGAAGACTAGACATTCTTGAAAACATGGAAATTTACAAAACACGAACATTTAACAGAGATATTATTAACGAACAGGTAAACACAACCTCTGACACGATTTTTACACCACTAAAAACTCTTAAAAACGAAAAAAACCCACAGACGGTCACACTTACCTATCCAATAATAAAAGACCCAAATATTAACTATTTACCCCAATAAATAGGACAGATATCAGGGAATCTACCTGCTTAATACTATTTAAACGGACAAAAATTACCCAAACCCACCAACTTTTTATTTTTAACACTATCTATTTTTAACACTATCTCTGCAGTTTTAATAAGTACGTGGCTTGAAAATGATGTTGTCACATCGAAAGCGCTCGCCGAACGTACGAAGTACACAGCCAGAGACGACGGTTTTTACCGGAAATAATAACAACAGTTTAATATATACTGGTGGAATTAATCCAATTAATTTAATACCAGATACAGCTAGTCAAGCTAAGGTACTATTAACTAGACTCACTAACAAGACACTACAACTACACAAGGCAATAGCAAACATACAATTCAACAAACAATGTCTTAACAACAACATTACTCCACGTTACATAACTATTAACGTTACGAACCAAATATACGCTTCCCAACGCGCAAAGCGTGTAGCCCAACTGACATGGATAAAGACTGAGATACGCTCACTTTAATAATAGATATTCAATAGTTTGGCAATATACATCAAATTGCAGCAACTTTTGGGGCACCCTTTAATTATCAAATTTAAATTTTATAGTTGCTGTTTGTAGTAGACTTAGCAATCAGGTACTTTCTAAATTAAAGGCGTCTGTCAATGATTTAACAGTTTGGATATATACATAAATTTCATCAACTATTGTAACACCCTTTAGCGATGCAGGTTCTTTGTAAGTTTTAGGCATCTGTGTACAACTGTTCAATATTATGGCCATATTCACCAAATTTAAAGAACTATTGGGGCATCCTTTATATTTTTTAATGTTTATACTTTTTTCTATAACGGGAATTGCAATCGACGTTATGTCCAATTTGCAAACGTTTTTCAAAACATAATTCCATATATCTCAATTTACGTCTCCTATGGGGATGCTCTATAACTTTTGTATTTTACTTTGGGAGCTATAGTGATATGAATTTTTTAAAATATTAATGTGATGCCCTCGTAAAAAACATATATGTTGAATGGGGACACGCTTTAATTTTTAAGATTATACACTGTTTTCAAAACCATACCAATATGTAAGCATCACCTTTCAAATAAAAAAGAAATTTTGTTTTTTGATCTAGAAATGACTTTGTTATGAAGGCACAAATATAAGAAAATCAATATTCAGTCGAAGTAGTAACCTTCTTCTTTGCAAACAAATTTCTTTGAAATGGTATAATTTTCGTCGATGTAAATGTAACATGTCATTTGCATATTAATTAGAAAACATATGAAGATGTGTAAGAAACCACTACAATTTCATTAATAACTATTTTAATGTAAATCTATTGAACTCAGTTCATTCATTCACTTGGTTGTTTTAGGTCAGCATTTCATTTCCTGCCGTCTTTGAAATGTAATTATCCTTATTATTCTAATCAGCAATGGCTTACAAATAAATTTGCATTCGTTTGTATAAGAACATTAGTGTCCAGCTATAGCACAATTGTGCTAGTTAAAGTCACACACATTCTCATGCTCTTTTGTTTATTCGTCGTTCAAGATGCACTGGAAAAAATTTAAATGATAATATACGAAAGAATTTCGTTATTGAAAATTATTTAGTATTTTTCAACAACTCGTATATTGTAAAAGAATAATGCAAAAAAAGTGATTTATTATATTTTGACATCCTATTTTTTTTACTGTTTCTTTTTTAGAGCAGTTAATTACCAAAACTATGCAAATAAAGAGTTTTTTGACTTTTTGTATTAATCTTAACTTTTTGCTTTAATATTCTATGCTAATTTAAGGGCTTATGGGACTTATCCTCAAATCGGGGATGAAAATTTCAGTTTTGGGATTGAGGAGTATTTTGAGGATATATTTTGCGTTGTGTGGACTTAGAGGTTTTTTTTAGGGAGTTTTAAAAACTCTGTGTTTGGTTATTGTAATTTTACTATTATTTAATAAATTTTAATTTTTTTCTACGAACGAGTTTCCATTGTTAAAAATTATGACATGTAAGTCTCTCCGTAAATTTGATAAAATGAATGAAAATAAAATGCAATCCGAGGGAGGTACTTGCATCGTTGTTGAGAATTCATACACATTTTAAAAATAATAAAATTTGTTGTGAATCAGAAATGATTCAAATGTTTAACTTTCAAAATTTGTTCCCAAAAATTACTTTAGAAGACGAGATGAACCATTTTGACTCAGAACTTTTCGATTTTGTTAATCAACTTAATTAACTCTTAAAATTCAATTTAATAATAAATAGTGTTATTTGTAGTGGATTTTTGGGATAATTGTGGGGATAAAATTTATCTAATTGTAGATACCACTAAAAAATCTAGGAACCCTGTACTAATTATATTTCTACAACATTTTAAATTACTCAACTTTCGTCAGAGTGTACAAATACAATCACATTTTTATTAGGTTTTCTGTACAAAATTTGGGTAGAATCCACTGATAAACTATATGACAGCAGCGAAATTCCTATATGGATATGTTTTCCCCGCAGTATCAAAATAAGTAAGAGTGCTATATTCGGCTATGCTGAATCTTATGTACCCTTCACCATCTATATAAATCTAGTTTAGTAACTCCAATCAAAAAAAAAAAAAATTTGGGACGACATAGAATTAAAAAATAAAAAAAAATTGATACTGCATATATAGAATTTTACATAAAAATAACGTCGGCTCTTAAAAGGTTAAGCATTTTTAAAAAATGTTTGCATTTCCTTAAAGATCTCTTCAAAAGCTTTAAGATGATATCCATGTTGATATTTAAAAAAAATTTGAAAATTTCAGAGCCCCCTAACTCGGAAAATATTATATTATTTTTATTATTAGAGTTACTTTATTGTTCCAAATGATATTAAGTAAATAGAGACAGGCGTGGTGTTTTGCCTGCTGCCTCAAAGGACATGGACCGATCATGCTGATATACAATAGCACCTCTTACGACACTATATCTGATTAATTGATATCCGGACTGACGGATATCGCTTAATCGACTTCGCTACGCATAAGCAGTCAAAATACAAAATACTCTATGCGGTCGGAAATGAATATTGTAGAAATTACGCATGGAATGACAAAGTTAGATATACCCTTTTTTCACTTTTTTTTGGGAAAGGGTACAAAAATAGCTACCGGATCCGCAGAAAACAAAACAAAATAACAACAAGAAATAAACAAGAATAATTTAAAAAAAAATTGTGCTATTTTTTTTATCCCGATAATGTTATTAAATCACTAATATTGTATTACTGATGGTGAAAGCACTTTTCGATGGCCACTTCGCTACCGCTTATTTAGCTCTTCAGGAAACTTCTCACAAACATTTTAAATAAACTAAAGATTATAAATGAAACGAAATTAATTTTTTTAAGAAAGAAAAATTATTTTTCAAATGTATGTCGGCCTTTTTCCAAAAAAAAAACCAAAAAAAATTGACACTGGCTGAAAGAAATGCTGCATTTTCTGGACCGCTACATTCTTTATCAGCATTCTTAGGATCTATCTATCTTAGTTGTGTAATTGTAAACATCATCTATTTAACCAACTAACTTTGCAAATAAGAATACGAGATATATTCATATCAATATTAATTTGGTTAGACGAAATTTACACAAAAACTAAAGTATTTCTTTATTGTTCTCTCTATGTTTCGTCTTGTACTTTTGTTTTTGCTTTTGTTTCAATAATCGATTAGAAAGGAATGCAAATTTTGTTTTAGTCATTCCTTCTTCTTTACTCACAAGATTATAGATGCTGTTTCAGTATAATATTGATTGTTATGAGTTAAGCATGAATGTCTTAAGGAAAGGCCAATGTACAGGTACGCGGACGCGGGCGACAATCAGCTGTTCGTTTTGCCGCTTGAATTTATTTTAAATACTAGTTTTTTGACGCGAAAAATAAATAAATTAATTTGCTAAAAATTTTAAAAAGAAAAATAAATAAAATGAACAACGATTTAATGAAGAAAAGAAACACAAAAAGAAGACAATAGATGATTTGACAATTAAAAGTGGCAAAACAAGATTTTAAACTAAATTTAACATTGCCGCTCGGCCGCTTTTAACGGCATTGTCAAGTTAAATTAAATTCAACCTGTTGAAACTTTTGTATGAATATTTTTTTTTTGCTGCGACATTGTATATGTATGTTGTTGCTCTATATTGTATAATGTATATACTTTTTAATATATATTTAATATTAGCCCAATTCACAATCTTGTGCAAATGATCTTGCATCATAGCATTTGCAGAATTGTGAAGCATATTTTACTCATTACTGTATGTTTTGTTGGTGTAGACTAAAAATATGCTACACAATTTTGCAAATGCTATTATGCAAGATCATTTGCTCAAGATTGTAAATTGGGCTATTGTTTATACTATATATCTTGCAATTAATAATTTGTTTTTATATTTTGTATATTGTATTAAGTAATTTGTTGTTGTAAATTATATATTGTGTACGGAAATTGGCTATTATATATTGTAAGTTGTATAGTATAAATTGTACATTATACAACATATAATAAACATTTATTATATATTAATCTATTTAAAGGCGCAACCGATTTTTATTAAATTTATTTAGAGAACATATTTAAAATAAAGAGTTGCAATATGAGGTCTTTAACTAACAATTTTCGATATTTCATACAAATATAAGAATGTCATTGACCAGGAGTTAAAAATCTAGCTTTACAATAACTTTTATATATCTCGTGACATCAGCTCTACATGTGATAACGATTAAAAAAAAACGTCAAAACTTTTGGCCAAATTCTTTTAAGTAATATCATTGTGCTGTGTATTTCTGACATTAAATAATGTCGTTGGAATCATTGCTTTTACTTAATTTTTGTTTAATGGTCAAATGTATGTTTTTGGTGGAATTTGATTAATTAATATTTGCGCCCGGCCGAAGCGCAGCTATGCAAGAAATCTTTTGTAACGAAGCCGTCCATTTCTTGTCACTTTTGAGTGCGACATAAAGCCTAGGACATAATGTGTCTGTACATCGTTGTCTGAAAGATTATTATTAGAACTGACCTGCAGATCATTAACAATTGAACAATTGAACTGCATTTTTAGTATTTCTTAAAGCAAAATTTACAAGTGTTTGTGCAAGAATATATTTTCTACTCATGCTTTATTAAATAGACTTTTCACAACTGCAATTCTTGCTGTTTTTGGCATCTTTAATGACTTGGTTTTTTTCTAAGGCATTAAAAAAATCGAATTAATATTTATGAATAATTTTGTTTTATCAGTTTCCTAAATGCAGCTTGAGGGTTTAGGTGTGTGATAATTTTTTCATCGAAACTTTAAGTTAAAAAGTTTTTGTTAAATTCTTATGCAAAACCGTAGCATTTTTAGTAAAAATACTTTCCTGAGATTATTTCACAGTCTGTATTTATTCATTGAGGTTTACGTTTAAAACTATAATTTGTTGAAAGATTAAACTAACCAATCTAACTGAAAGAGATAACTAGTACACTAAAAAAAACTAGTTTTACATAAATAAATAGTTATGTTAAAAAAGCCTTAATTCAAATAAATAACGATACGTTGAATTGAAAAACACATTTATAAAAGATACAAATTTATAGAGTTTAAAGTGCACATTGTTTGAAGGAACTCGTTCATTGGTTTTAATGTACTTTGGATTTGATTTAAAGAAATTTTGTTTTATTAAACTCAATTCATCGTACTCGTTCCTTGTTTTGTAAGCCCAATAGATTTTAAAGTTAATCCTATCAAATAAGCTATCATACTGCGCACATATTTTGTAATTTATGATTAGCATACTCTGGCAAATCATTGTCAATGGATTTGAAAATGGGTCATTAATTCATGCAACTTATGCACACCTTCATAAGATCTGATCATTGGCTTAACGGGTATGTAAATAAATAAAGCAGTCTAAAGCAGACCCTACAGACTCCAATACATCCAACAAATTCTCCGTTTTGTACGGTTTACACACTGCTGGAATGATTGTCTCAACTTATTTATAAGGAGGCTCAAGAGAGCGTAATGTTCGATCAATGAAAATAAAGATGACATTGATCCAGGCGGTCCAAATGAAGTTATTGGTTTATGCTGAAAAGCCAGCAGGAATTGATACTTTTAAAGCCAACACTGATTTTCATAATTATGACATACATTCCCGAAAACCATATGAATCAGCAATTTAACTTTACTGATTCATTACTCGGAGCTCTCAGCTAATGTCGTTTACGTTTCAGCAAATATTGTTTTTAAATTTTTTATTTACGACAAACAGAAATAAATTTGCGAAGAAGAAACAAAACAAATAACTGTAAAACTTTATTTATTACATTTTATTTCATAATTGTTCCAGCACTGGTTCATTTTTCTTAAATTAAAAATATATTGTTAATTCTTTTATTTTCGATATTTCGCCACATATAAATTGTGCAGAGGATTGCGTTTGGTATCTTAAATTCTACAATTTAAATACAAACGAATTCAGCAGGATTTGGCATGATTGCAGTAATTTCAAACAGATTTTGAAAAAGTGGCTTGAATATAAATAATTCTTGCGAAAAAAAAGAGTTCAAAACAGATTTCATCTGTCTAACTACAATGGTTCGAAAGTACGGCCACAAACTTTAAATTATATTAACAAAATTCCATCTCCAGAATTTATACTTGTTATTGTAACACTCTTTAATTTATAATTTTAAATATTTATACTTCTTTTTATAGAAAAGGAAGTTTGTAGTGGACATTATTTCTAATTCTCAAGTGTTTGTGTTTAAAGATACGGCCAATAGGTCAAATTACATTAATTTTGGCAAAACGCTTGAATTTCTAAATTCAAATTATAAACTTGTTGTTTTAGCGGACTTAGGAATAAAGGTTCCTTTTAAATTTCAAGCGTCTCTCTACAACTGTTCAAAAGTATGACCATCAAATTAAATGCATATTGGGGCACCCTTTAATTTATAATTTTGAATACTAATACTTATTACTGTAACGGTTATAGCAATCGACATTCTGTCTAATTTGCAATCGTTTGTCTATAACGCTTTAAGAAATAGGCCCATTTATTTACGTCACCCTTTTCGTTTTTATATAAAAAACCTGAATGTTGTATAGGGACACCCGTTAATTTTTAAGATTATTAACTGTTTTTTAAGGGCAGCAATCCGTGAGCATCACCTTTCAAAAAAAAAAAAAAAAAAAATATTTGATCCAAGAATTACTGAGTTATGAAGGGACAAATATAAAGAAAGAAATACTCAGTCGAATTTATAACCTCCTTCCATTTCCATAAGGATATAAATCTTTACGTTTAAATTTTATTACAAAATTAATGACTATTGGTACACTCAGGAGTGTTTTTTTAACGTAAAGAACTTTTTTAATTGCCGCACATTTTGTCAGCTGTTTGTTGATTTACGTTAAGCTTGGAATTACAACACGAACAGAGTTACGCCTGATTTTTATAGAAAATTTGTTTAGCAAACTAAATTGACGTATTTGGTGTAATGATAGATTTCTTGAGACACCGTTATATCCAGAAAAAGTGATGTTTTGTTGCGATTTATAGGACAATGCTGGTCAGAACATAACAGTCAGTGGTGACCGCTATAGAGTCATGATTACCGAGCTTTTTGATCATCAATTAAACATCCATGATGTTCAGGAGCGGTAATTTTAACAAATGGCGTAACATGCCACTCAGCTCGTGCTACTATTGATGTATTGAAGGAAACGCTTGGTAACCGCATAGTTTCACGTTTTGGAACCGTGGTTTGGCCGCCAAAAATTATTCATTTAAAAGCCGCTAAACTGTTTCCTGTGGGGTTATTTGACTACTTAGTTCATAAATATCGCCGCATTATTGCAGATATATGGCCACAAATGTTAGAAAAACTCATCGAAAAAAGAAGAATTGGAATTGGAAAATTGGAATTTGGAAAAAAAAGTTGAATAAGCAGATAAAAAACATTTTGAATATAAGAAAATCCCAAGTCACATTTATGTTTGTTGAGAGCAACGCACTAGAAATGATTCAAAACATATTTAATTTGAAGTCTCAACGAGGATTCGTAGAACCCTTTATTTTAGTTATTGAAACTAAGGTATTTTGGTTTTCTTAGTCTATATAGAAAATATATCTTTCCAGCATAACTCTTTTTTTTTTAACGGTTTCAAATATATTTTTAAATGCTTTTATTTAATATGTTTCAAATATTCTCCTGTATGAATTCAGTTTTGGCAATTTATTGAATTTTATTTTAAAAATGCAAAATAAATAATTCTAAAGTAACGGTAATGCGATAACATTTTAGAGAAAGCGAAGTAATTCCAAAAATTATAGACTTATTTCCTGTACTTTCAAAACTTAAAAATTAATGGCAAAGTTTTTCTTTGTACTTTTACTCACACTATACATACATACACACATGCAAATTAATTCATAATTAAAATTTATATTAATTAACTTGGAAAAAAAATTTTTTTTAAGATAATTAATTTAATAAAAAATTCCCATTGTTTAAATTAAAAATTTGCAAAGTGCCCGTGCATAGAAATAAATTATTGCAGTGTTTTTGATATTTTATTTTCCATGTTTTAACTGTAGAAAAGAACCAAAAAAAGTCAGGCGTATACAGTGGAGAAAGAAATATAGAATCATTGTTGATTATTGTTTTTTTTTTTTGCTTAAACTTTGATGTTTATTTGATTTTTTTTTTCATTTTTATTGTTTAGACAAAATCTTCAGTTTGTTTAAATTGTTTGTGAGCAGTTTCCTGAAGAGCTAAGTAAGCGGTAGCGAAACTGCCATGAAGTTTTTTTTCACCCTTAATAATCAATATCAGATATTTAATTATTAAATCGGGATAATAGAAAATAGAACGAAAAGAGCTTTTTTTTTTGAAAGTTAGTTAATTTAATAGAAAACTCCCGTTGTTTAAATGGTCAGTAGGTCAAAGAATAAATTCATGTATTAAACGAGCAAGTTTATTTGGTAGAGATATGATTGAGCTTGTATGTTTTTAAAGTGGCATAAGTCGATATTTTATATTTTGAGATATTTAAGGGTTTGGGTTCAATTTCAAAATATTGGGCTGCTTTATTAAATTCGAGTGATGTTATTTACATTCTAAAATACCTTTTAAATTTTATTCATTTTATTTATATTTATTTTAAAATCATATCATAAGTTCTACAGTTTGGTATAATGTATTACAAAGAGTTCAAGGAGTTATACCTTAGTCTACTTAAATAAAGTATTAGGTTTTATTGACTTTTTGTATTTATATAATTTATTTTAGAAATGGAGGAAAACATTTTTCAAAAAACCTTTATGAATATTTTTGTCTTCATTTTTTTATGAAATACTAATTACTAAAATTATTATTATTATTTACCAATATATACCAATTTCAAAAATAGCATTTTAAAAGAAAAATAAACACAGGAGCAAATTTAAGACATTATAGACATTAGCTTTATTAAAATAAATTTTTATGCAAAAAATAACAGTTAAAATGAAAATATTTATATGCACGAATTAACAAATTTCTTAAAAGTTTATTTCAATAATGTTAAAAATATAAAAATGCAAATTCAGTGATTAAAATTACTTGACTATTTTCAAAGCATACGTAGTTGCTTAACAGTTGCTGAGGAAAAATGTGCAGTAAAAGCAAAAAGCAAATGGAAAAAAAAAGAAAAAGAAAAAGAAACGAATTTGCTTCAGCTGACTATGTGTTTCTTTCTGCAGCAAAGAAATCAGCAAAGCAATTAATTTGAAAACGCTTGCTGTTGCTTAGGGAATCAGTTTTTCTTTATTTTTATGTTTATTTTTGCGATTGTTGTTTCTTGCTGTAACACATTGCTTTTCTTTCCTTACAACATTGGAAACGTATTTATGTATTTATTACTTACAATACATAAGAAAATACTTTTTAAAAACTTTGTTTTTATTACACCAATTAATTGTGTTTTTTTTTCTTAAAAAGCAACAGCAAGAGAAGAATTAAACATCAATTGCAGCGCAAAAACATAGTGTAGGTAATTCTTTATACGAAAGGAAATAAAATTTTCCCATTTTTAAGATATTGGGTAGATATTTGAAAAGGTTTATAAATATGGTATAGTTTCAAAGCTCAACTTTTATTGTCGCTTAAAGCAGCTTATAAAATCAATATAATTGTTGTACGAATTTAGCCTGCAAAAAAGCTGGCAGATAATGTAAATTTTTCTTTCCTATACTTTTAACTTAAAAATTGTGTCACAGAATTAATCTATAAAACGTGGTCAATACAAAATAAATCCATTATACCCAAAATGTAACGATCTCCCTCATTATCTTGCTTTTGTAATTTAATAATTCGTGAACCCTATTAAAATATTAATCTTTTTCTTTGTACACTTATCCATTCAGTGTATGTAACATATAACATACTTTTATTACGTGTTTAGTGTTTAGCACGTGCTACAAACAAAAAAAACATACACAAAAATGTTAAAGAAAAACAAATATTTGCGTAACTGTATCTTTTTCGCTGACTCAACTTTTTGAAACAAAATAGGAGCATAAAGCATATCGTATTCATGCAACGAATCGTATTAAAAATAGAAGAAAAAAGTGAAGCGAAAGAAAAACATAAATAAAAACAAAAGACAACAAGTTTACAAATACCCATTCATGCATACAAATACGCCCCTTAACATATGCAAGTTTTTCTATGTTTTAGGTTTTTATGTGTCAGTATGTATGTTTGTATATCAGAACCAAACCAAAGACGTAAAAAAAAAAAAAAAAAATAAATAACTTCAAAAGCAACAGACTGACACAAAATTCTATTTTTATTTGTTGTTGTTTTTTTTTACTTCGTTCATTTTTTCTGCTTTCATTTACTGTACGTTGTGTAACATACCGTTGATACCATTGTAGATGCTGGCAAACAGAAACATAAAAAATCCAAATCTATTCAATTAAAATGTAGCAAAAACAAACAAAACTCATAACAGGAGGAAAAGCACTTTAATTTTAGCAAAATACTCAAATGAAATAAAAAAAAAAAAACAAAAAACAAATGCAAACGAAACGAAAAGTTAAAAAAAACTCACAGGAGCATTTCGTACCTTAGGGAAGACGACTATTAAGAATATAAACAAAAGGTAAAAGGGTTAAACTATTTATCATGGTCTGTTAAACAAATTTAAGTATAGCTCAAGTTTTTTATAAAAAAGAAGAAGAACAAAGACGACGTTTTTGTAACAATTGGACTAGAAAATTCTTGTTTCCTTTTTTTTCTTAAATCGCGATGAAAAATATGACATCTACGCTGTATTTCTTTAACTTTTAATCATAATCTTGGATTACAGGACTCTCTATTATATACTTTGCACCGTATTTTAAGGCTACGTTTGTATATTTTAGCGTTGCCATTATCTAATTGTCCAAAACTTAGTAAAACCTTAACTGTAAAACTAGTTTAATTTGGTTAAATTTTATTCAAATATGTAGACGATTTATTAAAATAACAAATTTTTTTTAAATTAACTATTATATAAAATCTGATTAAAATCAGATTTGCCAAGTAATTGCCCAAAAAAGCTTTTTAAGATGTACAAAAATTAAAATATTTGTGCGGTGATATTTGCGTGTTTTATAAGTTTTCAAGAACTATTTTTTTTAGAAAAACTTCAACTCGTTTTTGTTTTTTAAGAACGTGTTAAAGGTGTTTATGCGTTTATTCATTTTAATATGTCAGATAACTAAAATAAATCATGACAGTATTTAAGCAAGTGTTAAGTGTAATAATGTGGACGCTTGATAAACAGCAATATAAAATGAAAATAGCCAATCATATACTTTTATGAATGCCGTTTATTTCCTTCGATTAGATCATTCAAATAATTGGGAAGCATCTTTAAAAACAAGTTTGAATCATAATTTTTTGGCATATGGAATGAGCAGTGATTACAGTTTAAATTATAGGAAGAATGCTTAAGAAGTATGTATAAGACTCTACATGCAGTTTGTATCTGACCCGATTTTCTGTACACCATCTTAAAAGTAATAGTTAAAAATATTGTTTTGGTTCTAATTTCGATTAAAAAACAAGGGAAATTGCACAGAGAAAAAATGGTAGAATAGACTTTTCATAATATCTGGCATATTTATAACAAACGAAAATATATTAAACTAAAACATACAATTTCTCCTTAGTTTTTTTTTAATTTTTTATATTCGTGTTTAAAAAAAACTTTACAGGATCGTTATAAATTAAAAATTGAATTCGATATCAGAGCTGTTTGTCAGACTTACTAAGCGGCTTTAATTTATTAAAGCAGTCAAGAAAAATACCTTTTGCACTCTTAAATCTAAAATGAATTATTTTTCACATTATTTGTGTACAATTTCCCAAATGAAGTTGTCATAATTTCTGCATACATTTGTGAACTTATCAAAGTTTTAAATTATTTTTGCACTCCTTGCCTGGTTATGTCAATTTTCTTAAATTTGTGAATATAAAATAACAAATAGCGTATGAGTAATAATATATCACATACGCTATTACAGCTTTATATTTTATGCAAAAACCACAAATCAATTGAAACACGAATTTTTTGTAAGTTTATATTTTGAAGCACTTTTTTTTAATATTAACATCTGTTTTTAATCTACGTTCATTGTGTCTAATTCATCCAGATATGAATGTTCTTATGAAATATTTATTATATAAAACTAAAGAATGAAAGATATTAATGTGGGGAAAGCATAGCCAGCATTTCGATACTGCTCGTATAGCTTGTTAGTGGGTTCTACGCAAGTATTGTATATAAAGTTCATATCTCAAGCTAAATTATTTAAATTAGAACTATATTCGATCAACAAAGAAAAAAATAATAACAACTTAAAAAATATTTCCTACAAAAACACAGGAACAATTGAGTAATTATTTTTATTTTTCCCTTTCATTTTCAGCATAATGATTGTCATTGAAAATCATTAATATGCATTTGACAGATTTAATGACAAAACAAAAGTAAAAATTCCAAAAAAAAAAAAAAAATACAGATACAGTTATGCAACGTGCGCATTCAAATACTTCAATATAATTCTTTTTAATCGACTTAAAAAAAGGAGGTTATCAATTCGTCTGAATGTTGCTTTTATTTATGCTTGTGCAGGACTCAGTCATTTCTAAACCGATTTTTATGCTTACAAATTTTTTCCGCTTTAAAAATAGTTCATAATTTGGTGTTCCCATAGAACATAAAGGAAACCACTCTAAAATTAAAAAAAAAACAAACTAGGTATGACTTTAGCACCAAATAAAAAAAAAAAAAAACAATAAAAATATAAATCTAAAAAATAAAAGGGTGCCCCTATAGGTGACATTAATTGACCTATACGAGACTATAATTCAGCCGTCATAAACCACAGCTTCAAAATTGGA
Source organism: Gymnosoma rotundatum (assembly GCA_916610165.2). NCBI lineage: Eukaryota > Metazoa > Arthropoda > Insecta > Diptera > Tachinidae > Gymnosoma > Gymnosoma rotundatum. Next base: position 122,003,673 of record OU744336.1, on the reverse strand, counting down.
AAGAATGCCCATTACTTACCGTTATAATAACAAGCATAATTATTTAAATTTAAAAATTAAAGGATGTCGCAATAGTTCATTTATTTTGATGAATACGAGGTCTGATAAAAAATAACCGTTATTTTCAAATTTCGTGAATTACGTGTGTTTGATTTTCACATTTTTTTGCTGTTATGTTGATACACATGTCTGTTATATATGTTGGCAATATCAGCCATTTCGGATTGTCAGTTTGTTTTTGACAGATAAAAAGATTAGTCGTGTTTTGGTGTGATCTTTGATTTTTTACTGTTCGAAAAATGGATCAAAGATAATCGAACATACGCACCCACGAAATTTGAAAATAACGTTTATTTACAAACCTCGTATGTATATTCTCTTGAACAGTTGTAGACAGATGGTTGAAATTTATAGAGAATCTGTATTGTGAGCTCTGATATAACAGCTTTTAAAATAAAATTAGATTTGGAACAAATATGCAATTTAAATTTAGAAATTAAGGGAGCTCCCATAATTGATGTAATTTGACCTATATGGTCCCATCTTTTAAACTGTTATATAAAATAATGTCTACTACTTTGTCTGATCATGATATTCTTATGAAATATTTATTACTTAAATATGAATTAATTTAAATATGAATGAAATGAATGAAAAAGCTCAGTTAAATGATAATCCTGCTTTCAACACGATCCAAAATGGACTAAAATTTTTTAAAGTGGCCTTACATTTACGATAATAAAAATAGTCATAGATTTCATATTCATAAGAATACGTGTTTAAAAAATTTATATTAGAGAAATGGATGCGCATTAGCTAACAATTAGCGCTATAAAATATAAGATCTTCAACACAGCAGAAAATAATAAATGAATACTACTATTTGTTATTTTTCAGCCGATACACCTGTGGTGAAGGGTATTATAAATATAAAGTTTGATCCTCTCAGTTTCAGTGCCAAAGTCAAAAAAGTGTGAACTCTTTTAAGTCCTTTCAAATAAATCTAACACTTATTTATTATAAATCTCTTTGTAATTTTGTTTGTTTATTTGTTTGCTTGACGCACGCACACGTCAGTGACGGCTAAACGACTGAACAGATTTCTTAAACACGGATAGATATTAGTTTGTATGTTAAAATAGGGTATTTATATTTTCAAATAGTAGACAAGGATGGTAGAAAAAGAGGAAGCGAGCAATTTTGTACGTCTGAATCAATTTTAACAAGGACTCGGCTAATCGAATTAAATTTAATAAAATTCGAAATATAAATAGGTCCTCATCTGTATCTGTTTCGTGAGCTACGACCAAGCTGAGAGAAAAAGGGGAACGGATATTTACGTCTTCATCGATTACAATCAAATTTAAAACATAGTTAGTTATTTATGTAAAGGGTAGGATATTTTATATTTATTTAAAAAAAAAAACGAAATATGAGGGGGAAAAGATATAGCTCCAATATATTACACAGTGCTTAAAAAGGCTTTAAAATTAGACCAAGGCAACGAGTGTACATTAAGCTGGTATATTTATAAAAACTAGTTTGCCCTGTGGTCAAAATTTTACACAGTTTATTATTGAACACTTTATTTCTTTGTTTTTTTTTTTTGTACACACTTATGTTTTGAATATATGCGTATTTTTACATGTGTTGTAACGGCGAAAGTCGTGCCCTTGTTTTCCCCTACACAGTATGTTATAGTTAAGTTATGAATTATACTAATTTTTCTTTTATTATTATTTTTTCATGTTTAATTAAAATTGAATTGTTTTGCTATTTTAAGTTTAAGTAAATTTAAATTAACGGTCGGGCAATTCAGCGCCACCTAGGAGTCGAGCACAAACAAACCAACCAAACAGTCAGCTGTTACCTACAAGTAAATACACCGCTGATGGCTGTCAAACAACGAAAACAAACAATCGTTTGTGTGTGTGAGTGTGTGTGCCCACGCACAAGTATAAAAGGCCGAACATTTTCAAAAACGAGTTAGTTAGCAAGTAGCTCGCCTGCAGGTAAGAGATCAGTTGGTGAGGAATTGTAAATTCCCCAATATATTTCTTATCGACAGAACGACTGAAATTGTTTGGTAAAAACACCCTTCAGAAGTTAAACTTCTACTGGTGTTGGCACAAGCCTGTGGCTGGTGAGGAATTGTAAATTCCCCAGTACTATTCCACACGGTCGAGTGGCCCCAAGTTGCGCCCACCCAAGTACCGCGTTTTTTTCAACGTCGTTGCGCCGGCGCTGTTCAAGTGCTACCTGCGCCATCGCTGTCCGCGCCGCTGTCTTGCCGCTGCCCGTGCCATTGTCGCCCGGCAGCGCCGCTGCTTGCTCAAGCGCTACCTGCGCCATCGCTGTCTGCGCCGCTGTTTTGCCGCTGCCCGTGCCATTGTCCCCCGGCAGCGTCGCTGCTTGTTCGAGCGCTACCTGCGCCATCGCTGTCTGAGCACTACCTGCGCCATCGCCGTCTGAGCGCTACCTGCGCCATTGCTGTCTGCGCCGCTGTTTTGCCGCTGCCCGTGCCATTGTCGCCCGGCAGCGTCGCTGCTTGCTGAGCGCTACCTGCGCCATCGCTGTCTGAGCGCTACCTGCGCCATGGCTGTCAGAGCGCTACCTGCGCCATCGCTGTCTGAGCGCTACCTGCGCCATCGCTGTCTGCGCCGCTGTTTTGCCGCTGCCCGTGCCGTTGTCGCCCGGCAGCGTCGCTGCTTGCTCGAGAGCTACCTGCGCCATCGCTATCTGCGCCGCTGTTTTGCCGCTGCCCGCGACACTGTCGCCCGGCAGCGTCGCTGCTTGTCTGAACGCTACCTGCGCCATCGCTGTTTTGCCGCTGCCCGTGCCATTGTCGCCCGGCAGCGTCGCTGCTTGTTCGAACGCTACCTGCGCCATCGCTGTCTGAGCGCTACCTGCGCCATCGTGTCTGCGCCGATGGTTTGCCACTGCCCGTGCCATTGTCGCCCGGCAGCGCTGCTGCTTGCTCAAGCACTACCTGCGCCATCGTTGTTTTGCTCCGCTGTTTGAACGCTGCCTACGTCATCACTGCTAGCGCCGCCCGTTTGAGCGCTATCCGCGCCATCGCTGTTTGCGCCGCCTGTTTAAGCTCTACCACACCTGCGCTATCCGCGCTGCTTGCTTGGCCGCTACCCGTGCCGTTGCCGCCCGGTAGCGTCGCCCGCTTCCCCTATCACCAACTACGCCACGCTACCATTAGCAGAACTGCCAGCTTCACATCCTGCGCCATTCACCGGCTGAATTCCATTGTTGGCGCTGACTGTTTTACCGCAGCTCGCTTACTCCAACCGCTGTTGTCATTTGTGGCTTCATTCCCGACCGTTAATTAGCCGACGCTATAGTCTTAAGAAATAGAAGAATAAAACGTAACTTGAAGTTTTATAACGTTTTCAGAACAAGAATTGTTTCATGTTATCTTCGTCTTAGGACGATAAATCAAAATTGCAACGACCCTGGACTCCGCTGCAGCTAGGCTTGCCAGATCCAATTTGCCAAAAAGCTTGACATTGCCCAAAAAAAAACTTGATTTTGAAAAAAAAACTTGACAAATAAAAACACTCATACTATTGGTTTTTATTTAATTTTTTTATTATTTTTTTCATAAGAATTATTAGAATAAAAACAAAAATATCGTTAAAAGTAAAAATAACAGAAACAATGTGAAAGAAACAAAAAACAATATAAGAATAAAAATTCAGTCTATATATATTATAGAGAAAACTTAGGCGTTATTTAAAAAAAATATAGGTACTATCTTAAGAAATATAGATAGTAAAAATATGCTCTTTCGATGTGTTTTTTAGAAATATAAACTTACTTTTTTAAGTATTATTACATATGTAGCTAGAACAAATTTGAGAAAAAAAATTAACTTACAAAAAACATTGACAAATCACTTTTTCACTTGACACTTGACGCGCATTAAAAAACTTGACAATCAGGCCAAATCAGGCCCGTCTGGCAACCCTAGCTGCAGCTATCCCAGCAACCAGCGCAGAACGTGTCGTTACATTGGCGCCCGAGCAGGGACAGTACTTGTGTCTATATACATATATAAAAGAAAACGTAAATAAAACAACCACAACAATTACAATAATTTTGTAGCCCTTCATCGAGATTGCTAACATGTTACGAACTTCCTGGGCCTACTCCCTGAAGCGAGAGGAACTGGTAAAATACCTCGGCCAATACCAGCAGGACTATACCGGTAATGTGGAAGACATGCGGAAACGTTTTGCTAAATTCTTAGCAACAGAACATCACGAAGACGAAATGAAGGAGCTCTTGACGTTGCAAGGTAAACACGAGGCTACCCTAAAGCTCCCTTCTATCACAGATACCGCACATAGCCGACAGACATATCCACTCAAAGCAGAGGAAGAACATGCATGTACCACGAAACTAATCGAAGAAAACACCCAGTCCAACGTACGAACGACCCTCCCTACTCCATCCAGCGCAATTCCTGATAATTCTCATATCGGTGCTATCGAAGTGGTGCGAAAATGGGGCTTAAAATACACTGGGGGAAAAGACCCACTGGAGTTCATCGAGCGTATTGAGGAGCTCGCCGGAATGTATGACGTAGATGTGAACATGCTGCCAAGAGTAATGCCTGAATTACTGCGAGAACGCGCTTTGATTTGGTATCGGAACAATAACCGTCACTGGGGACAATGGGTGCAGTTCAAGGAAGACTTTTATGGGTTTTTCCTCCCTCCTCGATACTTTGAACAACTGGAGGACGAAGTCCGCAAGCGGACCCAGCGGCCGCGGGAATCTTTTAAAGATTACCTTTTGGCAATTCAAAATTTGATGCGTTCAACCAACCTGTCCGAGCAACAGAAACTCGAAAGGATTTTCCAGAACACTCAACCCGACTACAAATGGTATATTCGGCGAAAGGACTTTACCACGCTAAGTGAATTGACCCAGCTAGCCGACAATCTTGAATGCATCCCGTCCTCCTCACAACATAGCGGGACCCACCATCGCCTGGTGCGTGGAAGGAATCGGAAAAGTGGACCCACCGTCGGTCAGAAATCCGCTGATAAAGGAAAGGGGCAGACGTGGCTAGTGTGGGAGCCAGAAAAATTAAAGGCAATGGTGCGCATAGAAAGGCAATTAATTCCAGCCATCATCGACACAGGAGCCAACAAAAATTTCATTTCGCCAACTCAAATCAACCGTTTCGCAACCCCACCAAAGCGGATACCCGCAAACATTGAAGTATTTCTGGCAGATGGTACGGAAAGACTTATTACGGAGACGATTAGCCTTACACTCGCTCTAGGTACCAAAAGCGTGCTCTGCCAATTTCTGATTATGCAGGAAGCCATGGAAGACCTAATTCTGGGATTGGAGGGGCTACAAGCATTCCAGGCCACGTTCAGTTGTGCGGGCTTGGTGGCCAGGTATGAACCGGCTCCAGAGCGATATACACCTCAGGATACTGGAAGACGAGTTAGGAAACCAAAGATTAGGAGAACCATATTCATCGAAGATGATGCAGTACCTAGTACCAGTCGGGGCAGACAAGTCCCACCCGCCAAACAACCTCGTAGGCCAACCACAAGGGTACCGACTAGCCATCACCACCGACAACCAGCAACTCAGGTCAACTGCTCGCCAAAGCGTGCCACGTATTATCGCATGACCCCACAGAACAAGTCTCAAAACCCCTTTCCTCCCAAATCCGCACCGTCCAGTCCGGATTTTAAGCCCATTACCATAAGTTCACCCGACGAAGACGAAGTTCCGACAGCCCCTGAGTGGCCACAGGCCGTCGCCGAAGACAAAGTTCCGCCAGCCCCTGAGTGGCCACAGGCCTGCACCTTAAACTCAATGGAGGACTCGGGCCGCCCGAAGATCCCATATTAGAAGAGATTCGGAGAACTTTCTTCGGGTTTGCAGACCGCACATTAGCTCTTCGACCACCGTCCCCACCAACGGAGGGCAGAAGCCCGATTACGCCAGGTAGGGGTTGGTCGTTTACGACCTCTACCACCAACTCACCTGGTCCCTCACCACAATCACCTAAATGGGCATCGGCCCGAACAGTAGTTCCTGAGATTTTCAACACCACCCAAAAGAAAGTAGTACTACCACCCGAAGAACCAGCTGGCTCGGAGCTAACAAAAAAATCAACCGAGATCTCCCTAGCTGAGGTACCGGGTGGGCTACAGGAGGAAATTCAAAAGCTACGGAAAACCCATAAACCCGCGCAGCAACGCCGACAAATGCGCACGTGGGAAGGACAAAGATTCCAAATTTTAATTAGACGCAGTGGCAAATTGCGCATCCTGCGGATTGCATGAAAACCAAGCTTCCGATGGGAACGAGGGGAGGCAGTGCAACGGCGAAAGTCGTGCCCTTGTTTTCCCCTACACAGAATGTTATAGTTAAGTTATGAATTATACTAATTTTTCTTTTATTATTATTTTTTCATGTTTAATTAAAATTGAATTGTTTTGCTATTTTAAGTTTAAGTAAATTTAAATTAACGGTCGGGCAATTCAGCGCCACCTAGGAGTCGAGCACAAACAAACCAACCAAGCAGTCAGCTGTTACCTACAAGTAAATACACCGCTGATGGCTGTCAAACAACGAAAACAAACAATGGTTTGTGTGTGTGAGTGTGTGTGCCCACGCACAAGTATAAAAGGCCGAACATTTTCAAAAACGAGTTAGTTAGCAAGCAGCTCGCCTGCAGGTAAGAGATCAGTTGGTGAGGAATTGTAAATTCCCCAATATATTTCTTATCGACAGAACGACTGAAATTGTTTGGTAAAAACACCCTTCAGAAGTTAAACTTCTACTGGTGTTGGCACAAGCCTGTGGCTGGTGAGGAATTGTAAATTCCCCAGTACTATTCCACACGATCGAGTGGCCCCAACAATTGTTGCGCCCACCCAAGTACCGCGTTTTTTTCAACGTCGTTGCGCCGGCGCTGTTCAAGTGCTACCTGCGCCATCGCTGTCCGCGCCGCTGTCTTGCCGCTGCCCGTGCCATTATCGCCCGGCAGCGCCGCTGTTTTGCCGCTGCCCGTGCCATTGTCGCCCGGCACCGTCGCTGCTCGTTCGAGCGCTACCTGCGCCATCGCTGTCTGAGCGCTACCTGCGCCATCGCCGCCTGAGCGCTACCTGCGCCATCGCTGTCTGCGCCGCTGCCCGTGCCATTATCGCCCGGCAGCGTCGCTGCTTGCTGAGCGGTACCTGCCCCATCGCTGTCTGAGCGCTACCTGCGCCATCGCTGTCTGAGCGCTACCTGCGCCATCGCTGTCTGCGCCGCTGCCCGTGCCGTTGTCGCCCGGCAGCGTCGCTGCTTGCTCGAGCGCTACCTGCGCTATTGCTGTCTGAGCGCTACCTGCGCCATCGCTGTCTGCGCCGCTGTTTTGCCGTTGCCCGTGCCATTGTCGCCCGGCAGCGTCGCTGCTTACCTGAGCGCTACCTGCGCCATCGCTGTTTTGCCGCTGCCCGCTCAAGCGCTACCTGCGCCATCGTTGTTTTGCTCCGCTGTTTGAACGCTGCCTACGTCATCACTGCTAGCGCCGCCCGTTTAAGCGCTATCCGCGCCATCGCTGTTTGCGCCGCCTGTTTAAGCTCTACCACACCTGCGCTATCCGCGCTGCTTGTTTGGCCGCTACCCGTGCCGTTGCCGCCCGGTAGCGTCGCCCGCTTCCCCTATCACCAACTACGCCCCGCTACCATTAGCAGAACTGCCAGCTTCACATCCTGCGCCATTCACCGGCTGAATTCCGTTGTTGGCGCTGACTGTTTTACCGCAGCTCGCTTACTCCAACCGCTGTTGTCATTTGTGGCTTCATTCCCGACCGTTGATTAGCCGACGCTATAGTCTTAAGAAATAGAAGAATAAAACGTAACTTGAAGTTTTATAACGTTTTCAGAACAAGAATTGTTTCATGTTATCTTCGTCTTAGGACGATAAATCAAAATTGCAACGAACCTGGACTCCGCTGCATCTATCCCAGCAACCAGCGCAGAACGTGTCGTTACAGTGTAGTGATAGCAACTAAAGGTGTCATTTATTTATTAAACATTAAACAGATTTAAATGAGAAAAAGAAGGTGCATTAAAACTCGAAATCATCTACAAACATGTGAAAGAATAAATAAAATCGGTTGATTATATAGATTTTTAAAAAGTTTTATTTACTTCCTCTCAGAAATAGTTAAAAACAACGCGTATTTATACGAGGTGGCGGCGCCGCTACAACAATACAACAATAAAAAGAAAATCAGGCATTTATGTGTATGGCAAACTTCAAAACACAATTAAACAATGCACTTTTTTCTTCCCCTTTTTAGTAAGATTTGTTTTTTAAATTGATTTTAACCTTTTGCTACAATTATATTTTATAGAATATTAAAAAGAAAAAATTTGTAATGTAAAGTGAAACACTTTTGACAGCTGCTCTACACAAAACAAAATTAAGTAAAAAATAGTCAGCTGCCGCAACGATGCCACCTGGTAAAGTTAGTTCGCGTTGGTTCAAAATATTTAAATATTTATATTTAAGCCATTACTGTACTACTACAACGTGTTATGAAAAAGCGGTTAAGGCTTTTTAGTTCCAAGAGCACATAAACGTATATATTATTTATAAAGGATAAAAAGTATAGTTGCTCGCCAACATACTTCTACACACACATAAAAACAAACGGTGAATTGTTTGCTTAACCACTAAATGTAAAATCAAGTGCAGTGGTAGCCGCTAAGTTTTAAAAGTTTTATGTAAATGTTAATGTTAGTATGTGTATGAATGTGTGTGTTTATCCTGTCTGTGTGTGTTTTTTATTAAAAAAAAGGACAGATGCATAATAATGTGCGCGCGAATGAGTTTAATGTGTGTATGACTATGGACTACTTTTATGTTATTTTTTATGTGCAAATATTATTGCAGTCGTGTATGAGCACAATTGATAACAGAGCAGCTGTCAGTGATTCCTGACAAATTAGTTTGAAATGAGTTTCCAACATAAAAGAAAAAGTCTTCAAAATCACCAGCTAAAGATAGCAAAGAAAGCAAGAGACCATGTGTTACAGATTCGAATGAGAATATCTGACAGAGCGAGAGAGTAGAATATACCACTGTTGCCGTTTGGTTATATTTTTTTTTACACTTTTTGTAACTTTGAAAGGCTCTACGTTACATGTATAATTTTGTTATATTTGACCGATTTTTCGTAACTTTTGTTTCATTTTTTGATTTAAGAACCTCTTTAACGGCGGTTTCTAATAACATGGCAATAATGGCGAAATCAAATACTAGGTGGTGGCAGTGGCGAATTCATTCATTACATTTCCTGCAATAGCGAAAATGAATGAATTCGCCACTGCCACCACCTGGCTCATGATTTCGCCATAATAACAATGTTATTTCGATTTAGTTATTTTGCTTAAGAATTTGACAACTAGCTAGTGGTACTTCGATTTAGAAGAAAGTTGTCTTTTATTTGCCTTGAAAAAGCGCCGGATTGTATTACGAAAAATATATGTAAGTAATTTTTTATTGAAGTTTAAAGCAAATAAGACTTAATTTTTTCTTTAATAAGAGTATTTTTAAAATTATTAAAATAGTAAATTCTATCGGAGCTCAAGTTATCAAAGATAAAGATTTATTAAAAAAATCGTGCTTAAACATATTTTATTGAATGGCGAAACCATACACTTTTCAATCACGGAATGGTTGTATTGAGCCCTGATTTAAATGTTCATGAAAATCATAGGGCCTCAAGTTTTTTCTTATGTGTTTCTATATTTTTTTAGGTTTTATTTAGGAAATATATTTATGCCCTAGTATTCTCCCCGAAATATGTAATAAAATAATTATAACATTTCTGAAGGAAAAGCGAACTTTTACCTGTCTTTCTCTGGCAACACTGAACTAAACGTTCTCATTATTTCGACTCAAAAGAGAATTGTATAAAGAAAAAAAGCAAGAACTTACTCAATTGTAGTGAGCATTAAAGCTTTTTCAAAATTTTTGGTGAAAACGAGCGTCTGTGATTTAAGATTCGCGTGATATGTGGCATCTGTTATATTTTGCTTTTATTTGTGAATGTTTCTTCTCATTTTGATTTGCAGTTTTTCTTGGTGCAAACACAATAGTACAAGCATTCAAGTTATTGTCGTTGCTAAAGCTTTTTGTTGTACATACTGTGCAACTGAAATTTTAAATTTAAATTTATAAATTAAAAAAAATTTTGGTATTTTTTGTTATTATTTGTTTTGTTATATTTTGTTATTATGAATTTTAAGAAATTTATCAAATTTTTATTGTTTACATTCATTTAAAGTTGTTTTAATCTATTTGAAATTAATTAGAAGCCTAATTATTGTTGTTGTTTCATGAAAAGTTATTATTGTGCAAAAACATCTGATCAAAGTGATAGTAAATAAAATTAAAGAGTTTTAGAGTTAAAACTTTAAATTAAAGTCAAGTTTGCTTTGAACTAAAAATAGTTCTAAGAGAGGAAATGTAATTTGTATTCAAAACCCACTCATATTTTTGTTTGTTTTTTAAAGGATAAAGGCAACAAAACCTTGTCATACTACAATATTTTTTTTTCAAGCTTTTTGAGATCAGAGAGTCTTTATGAGTTTTTATTCTAAAGGAAAAGTTTTTGGCATTTGTAATAAATATATTAAGGTTCATTATAACAAGTTATAATAAATTGAACCTAAGATTTTGTAGACCCTAAAAACATTTTTGATAAGACATTTGTCTAAGAATTTCGATAAGCTTAAGATCGGTCAGTTCAATCAATCAATTAGTATCAAATTAATTTATTGACTTGACTTGAAGTGAAGTGAAGCCTTACAAAGTCGCAACTTAAACTTGTTGTATTTTATAATGGCTAGCTTATATCGTATTTTAATTATAAGTTAATTTAAAAGAATCATGTGTGAAAGTATCACTAATTAGCAATGTAACAGTTTTGTCATCAATTGAATCGCTAAGGTTTAAAACGTGTCAAATTCAAAATTTGTATTATTTTTCAAAAGTATGTTTGTAATGCAAAAAAAAAAAAACATTTTCTTTACATCAACAAATTTTAAATATTAATAACTTTCGCCGGAAAAAATATTACATTTTTAAAATTAATATTAATGTTGTTAAACACGTTTTAAAAATAAAACATGCAATTGTGCTTTCATTTATATTTAATTTAAAAATTACATTTTTAGTGTTTTTTGTAATTAATTTTTTTTTACCTTTTTTTAATTAGACGATTTTGAGAAAGCATATAACAACACTGATTAAAGCACGATAAATTACTTTAAGCAGTTTTTTTAAAATATCGATTTTGCTATTTTATTCATAATTTTTTTAGGTTAAGTTTTTAAGCTTAAAATAAAAAATAAATTGAAATTTTTCTCAAAAGGGAACCTGTAAAAATTTAGAGATAAAAATTACTTCTTCCAAAAAAGTACCACCGTTTTGATGCCCTGTTTAGGCGTATGTTTAAAACACTAAATGGTTTCTTAAGTTTTTTATTTTAGAAAAAATAAGCTGCTCGTTTGGGGAGTTCTATAAAAGTTGGTACTTGCACTTTGCTTTGAAGGCTCAGGCTAAATTATAAATGCCGTTCAAAAGTTTTATGCCATATAAATAAAAGTTATAATTATAAATCTATTTGAAACAAATTTTGTATGATGAATTTTTTTTAAAACACATTTCTAACTTTAAATAATATTTTATGAATATGAAAGTACTTCTTTAAAGTATTTAAAGAAAAATTCGAGTGCCTTCAAACCAGGGTTGCAGCTGGGAATTTTCCAAAATTTGCAAGAAAATAAAAGTTGTAGTTCCCTTTCTCTGGAATAGTACCATGAAATATAACGTCTCTTGGAAGAAAATGTAGCGTTGTTACATTTTTCCGACCTAAAATTAGTGTCTTTTTCTGATTATGAACCCACAGCAAAATTTTTATTTTGTATCTAATCTGTGGCTTTGCTTTTGTATCATTAAACACTGCCAAATTCGAAGATTAATGCTTACATTTTTGAATCACTCGTTGCAAAAGAATTTATAATTTATTTCAGAAGAAATATTGTTAAAACTTGTTTTGTAATTCTTTATGCCAATGTTGCAAAAAAAAATGTCTAAAGAAGGTACAAAATAAATCTTGATTGCTTTTTATATCAGGTTCCTTACCCAATTAGTTCGGTTAAATGAGACTAAACAAATTTTTTTTCTTAATTTTAGACAAAAATGCCCTAAAGTACTGGAACACTAAAACCACTTTTTTACCATGGTTAAAATTAAACACAAGTATATAATTGCCCTATTCACAAGCCCCCTAGTACGTGCTAAGTGCTAACAAAATACAACGGTGCTAGCTGTGTTGTTGGTAATATACATGCAAACATGCGATACAACACTTAGTACTTTTTTTCATATGTTTTTCAAACGTTGTATTTGTTTAAATGTTTTATGTTTAAATGAATTATTATTTTTGTGTTCATGTGTGAATTATATTAAATTAAATTGAATTAAAAGATATTTTTATTAGTTTTATTTATTTAATTTATTGATTTGACTGATTTATTAGAAAGTGGAATAAGTCATTTCTGTTGTATATAGTAGGAGTGGGTATATTGGAAACATATCTTAAGGTTTGTTCTCTGCCAATATAAAAACTGTTCTTTAAAATTTAATATTGCTTTAATGACTCGATTTCTAATATTTTGTATGATACCGCCATCACTTATACCAAAAAGAGATGCTACCTTACGAACACAAGCCCCATTTCCTGAAGATCTCAAGCAGTAAAGTACATTTTTAAGCTGCAAGTCAATGAGTAGTTGGAGCCTTTTGCGAATTGTGTGAAAAACATCGTCATTTTTTATAAGGTTGAATATAAAGGCAAATTCCTCTGGCCGTAGTCGTATCATATGAAGAAATCTGTTTTCATCAAAATATCTTAAAGCTCGATTATGCCATAATGATGATTTTGGTAGCCCGAAATGTATACTTCAGCGACTGGAGAGCAGGTACATTAGGTTCATCCTAAAAATGTCTTGAATTTCATCCTCATCTTCTTCATCACCTGTATTAATTTTTTTCATTTAAAATATGTAAACAAAATAAGGAAAACGGTTATAACTTACTTGAGTCAACCATTATTATATCGAAACTATATTTTTCACACAAAAAATTTATTAATTTAATTTTTTCTGTTTTCTCCCCCATTTGGCTTATAAATAACAAATGATGAATAGCACTTTTCTTCTTCTTATTTAGTTTTTGACGTATGAAGTACAATGGCACATTGATACAATAGTTGTTCACAAAGAAGTAAACAAAAGGTAGTATGCAATACTACCTACACCTTAGCAGAGCTTGTGAATACGGCAAATATGTTCCTTCATTTCTGACATATTTGGGTTTATTATTTATTTATTATTTATTAATTTTTATGGATAAAACTTTTACATAACATTTCAAGTGGACATTTGTGTGCATTAATCATTTTTATATTTGCCTTTGTTTACTTTTCAACCAGTTAATTTTTCTGCAGCTTACACAATCAGCTGTTTCGTGCAAAATGAAAAAAGAATGTTATTACCTCACAATCTCTCCCTGTTACTCAAACTTGTAGTACGGGAACAGTTTTCGGTAACATCGGGATCCCACGGGATTGCTTGAGTTGAGAACGGGAATGCACCAATTATGACGACCACAGATACCAGCCCACTAAGACGATATTCGTTTTCTCTACGATAAAAAAATGTAACTACGGAAAAGTGCAATCTGTTGCTAAAAAAAGGTGGGGAAAGTCGCAGCAAAATAAAATAATTCGCAAAATTATCGGAGCTTAAAAAGTCAGAAAAAGATAAAATTACGACTTTAGTCAACGAACGTTAACACTACTTCTTACAAATGTGATTTACTGATTTGCTTTTTTCTCTATTTATATTATGTACGCATTAAATATATGGAAATATCTGTTATTGATATGATGAAAAACCTATAATATTTAAATTCCTTAAAATTGTTGAAAATTTTATTTATTTCTATATACGATAAGGTATAAAACTACATATCATCAGCCCCATACACCTTAATTGAGGCACTTAAATTTTTAATTAGGTAATTGCTTATGGTGTTCACACATATCCAATTTAACTAACTCAATTAGCATTTGACAGTAGAAAAAAGTATTGTTCAATAATCAAAACAATTTTTTATTGGCAATTGTGAAGTTACTTTCAAGCTAAAGAATAAAAGTGTAAAGAGCGAAAGATGTGAATAAAAATGTGAATAACAAAAAAAAAAAAAAAAAAACGAATATAACTTTAAAAATTTCCGAAACAAAACCAAAACTTTTATAAAAATATTTGCAAACAATTTTGCGAAATAAAGGAAAAAAGCACACAAGCGATGATAAAACTCTTACAAATGCAATACTTTGCCACACAAAACGCATTAAACATTGAATATCGCTTTTTTTGTGGTCTTTGTTTAGCTTTTTTAGGAGTCATATCTCAATTCACTTAAAGCGACATGTCGAGACATTGACGATAATTATCGTTAGATTTTTAAACTTTTTTGTTTTAGTATAATTACTTTATATAAATCTGCCAAGTGTGACTTTGACTAGCATACGAAGGATTCCAATTTGTCTATAAGGCAACTTTCACCTTTATCTACCTTTCACAATAACAATATTTTTATGAATATCATGTCAAATTCCGTACAAAATATGGTTACACTGTTTTTATTTATCATTCCTGAACCTATCTCAGTTTATTTGTTAATTTATTTAATTTTTCACATTTGAGATTATAATGAATTAAATTCTTTAATTAAACAACGGGAATTTTTCATTAGATTATTTAATTTTCCAAAAAGTCTTTGTTTTTTTTGTGCTATTTTCTACTATCCCGATTAATTAATTAAACCACCGAGATTTATTATTGAGGGTGAAAGCACTCCTCGATGGCCATTTCTCTACCGATTACTAAGCAATTCAGGAAATTTCTCACAAACATTTTAAATAAACTAATGATTTTTGTCCAAATAATAAAGTAAAGACAAAAATCAAAGTTTAAGAAAAAACAACAATAGCAAATAATGATTGTATTTTTCTTTCTCCACTGTATACGGCTAACTTTTTTTCGGCTCATTTGTACAGTTGAAAGAGGATGAAAACAAAAATATTAAAAAACACTACGATAATTTATTTCTATGCACAGGCACTTTGATAATAATAATAGAATGTTATATACACTTCACCATCTATCTTCATCTAGTTAAATGAAGTAACTCCAATTAAAAAAGCAAATATAGAAAAAAATTATAGAAAAAAATCTAAATACAAAAAAAAAAAAAAATAGTGACTCTTAATGGTTTAAGCATTTTAAAAACATTTTAGCATTTCTTTAAAAATCTCTTCAAAAGTTTAAAAACGATGCTCATATTGATATTTCAAAAATACAGTGTCACTTGATGTTTTCTTCTTATATTTTAATTCTCTATTGTCCCATATATTTATTTTTTGATTGGAGTTACTTTATTGTTTCAAATGACATGCAAAAATTAGAGGTAAGCGTTAATAGATAGAGTTAAGTAAACTTTTCCATTTGCTATAGAGTTAAGATTAGTTTTAACTTTTATTTGTTTCTTAAATTGTTTTTGTAATTTTTGGGATTTGATTGGATTCAGTTATCTTTTTTTATAAATATAGATATCAATTTTTGTTTAATACTTGAAATCGTTCTTGTTTCCATATACATATATGTATATGTATCAAGAGCTTTTAAAACAAATCTTAATACTAATATTGCAAGCAAGCAAATGTTTACCTTTTAAATTTCTAGCCTACAACAGCCATAAATAAATAAAAAATAAATTTACAAACCATGAAGGCAAGAACTGCTTTTATTATGCACAAAAATTTATTTTGTTCCCAATAGGAAATTCCCTCAGTTGGGATAATTTTCTACAACCCCTTAATTTGCCAAATTTGGAACATATCATATATGGAAATGACCTTTTTGCGTAATCAGCATAAACTATGCTGATTATTAAATGTAGTGCTAAAAAAACAAATAGAACGAACAAAGAATTTCGTCAAACAAGACAAATTCGTCCGTTCTCGAAAATTCGATGTGTAAATTTATTTTATGAAGCAAACGAACGTCGTAAAAACAGCTGTTTTAGTATTCGAAGTTACATAAAATGAATAGAAATTGTTTTGGTTTAAGTTCATTTTTATTTTTAATTTCTAAAAATCTTTTTTTTTTAGAAAGAAAATTTATTTTTACAAATGTATGCGGAAAAATTAGACGCTAGCAGAATGAAATGCTGCATTTTCTGGACCGCTAGGACCTTCTTTCTAAAAAAAAAAGATTTTTAGAAATTAAAAATAAAAATGAACTTAAGCCAAAATAATTTCTATTCATTTATATAATATTCAAGTTCAAATAATAATTTAATAAAAATTAAATTCGAAGTTACGTTAAATATAAATTTTTTTTAATATTAAACTAATATTTAACAAATAATCTGTTCATTAGTTTAAATGCTGCAAAAAAAGCATTAAATTTTTAAGTAAATTAACTTTATTTACTAAAAGACTTCGAATCTTAAGTCAAACATGGTCACATTGTACTAATTTGATCTTTGTTCGCTGGTGTAAAAAATATAAATAAATCTGGTGCAAAGTTCGCCGCGTATGATGATTTACATCCGATGTTATACCCAAAATATGTTTTATTTTTGACGACTAATATTCGTGAGCAATAATTCGCCTTTCGCTTTAATTGTGTTTCTAGCATTAGAATATTCGACCTACTTTCCATATTTACACAAACAAATACGTAATTGATTTAAGTCACATGAAAATCTTTCGAAATTATATTTGATTACGTTAAACAATTCTATGCTTATTTCCTTTATAAGGAAAACATACATACATACACACAACAATAAGAACAAATATTAATTTGCTTTTCTCTTTAATAAAATTTTCCCTCTTCGCTCGATTTCAAGTTGTATATAAAGAAATGTGATGACGATTACTATTTTGACAATGACGTTAGAGACAAGAATAATAAAAATAAAGTACGGAAATTTACTTTAGCTCATGCCAATTACATCTTGAACTAGAACATAAAAAAACACGAAAAAACGTGTACTCGTAAAAAATGTTTGTTTAAAATGATTTCCTTAAAGAATGATTTTGTTTCACTACTTTCTGCAAGGATATGAAAAAGACGTAAAACGTTTAAAGTAAACGATACGTTGGGTACAAGAAACACACACCCTTAAAAATATAACAGAAGAAATAAAACGACATCATTTTAGGCAATGACAATAATCATCCATCATCGTCACTGTTACCACCGCCATAATTTTTTGAGACACCTCTAGGCTTTTGAATTAGCTAAAAGAAAAGTTCTTAAAAAAGATTGATACGATAAATAAATAAATGTCTATAAAAAATAAGCGAGTGAGATTTACTAACTTCATTTTTATAGTTTTTTTTATATTTTTTGATAAAGATGAAAAACAGGAGTTTGAACAAACCGACATTTTAATTGTCTCATTAAACTGAAAGAACATGAAAGAACAATAAAAATAGATTTTCTTAGTTACTGATTTTTTTGTATAAAACTTCTGATTTTGTGTTTTTTGCTCTTTTGACTGAACTAAACTCTCATTTAGGGAAATTATTTTATTTTAAAAAAAATTTATGTGCTTACAATGATATTGCAGGGCTGCTGGTGTTGAGCAGTTGCATTACTTCGAAGTAATCATTTTACTTCGCGAAGGTTTTCGAAATAAACAGATATAAAAAATGAGAGTAAAACCTAGGCAATCAAAGCAATCACTTACTTAGTAGTCGACTCCCTAACCTCTGA
Organism: Gymnosoma rotundatum; assembly: GCA_916610165.2. Classification (NCBI taxonomy): domain Eukaryota; kingdom Metazoa; phylum Arthropoda; class Insecta; order Diptera; family Tachinidae; genus Gymnosoma; species Gymnosoma rotundatum. The sequence continues at coordinate 121,985,767 of OU744336.1, read as the reverse complement.
AAGATATCAGATAACTTAAGTTAGATTACAGTAATGAGTTGTATATGACCCCAAAAAATCAAACATCATTTAGATGGTTGGTGTGGTGCTCGCAAAGTCAGCCAGGCACTGCAACAACTAGTATTTCGATAACTGTTCTAGTTACTGGAGATTTCAAATTTTAGCAAGCTAAGACGAAAGCTATATAAGAAAGTGTTTTGAAGCTTTTCCTGAAAGTTGCTGGCAAGAACAACTGTTTAAAGAGTCGGAACTTGGAGATTTCAAGTTAAATTTCTGCCTTTCTTTAAACAACGCAAGTTGATTAAAGCGGCCTACTTCACTATCACCCTACACGATTTGTAATATCACGAGCTTAGTTCTTGCAATCACAATTCAACGGAAGGAAACAAGTGAATAAAATATTATCAGTTTATTTAAACTCTGTCGTATTATTCAATTCAACTTATTTTGAATTGTTCACTTTAAAAGTTAAGTTTTTTTGCCTCTGTAAACATTACAACTATAACAACAACTTTAAGCAAGTATAATGCTTTCACCGTAGCTTTACTTTAAACTGAGCAGGTCTTATTTTAAAATGATTGCCAGTATTATGTTTATCTTCAATTTAATCGTTATTTGTAGAGTGTGAGAAAATGTTTTAAAATATTTCTAAGGATGAATGTATTTTGCATTTTTCATCCATCTTACAAAGGATGTGTTTGATAATATTGTTAAAAAGTATGCGTTTTCTTTTTGTTTTTGTTACATTCTCCTTCTGCTTCACTTGTTTTGAGGATATGACAATGATAATGATGGCAGCAATTGAAGTATTTTGTTGTACTTTTGCCTGAAGAAATAAATTTTATGTTGATGCTGCTTGTTACCAAAATAAGGGAAATGAAAAGATACGCTAAATTTACAATCTAAAACATAAACAAGATGAAGTCTATATTAGGCTATGGCGAATCTTATACACCCCTCATCATTAATGTAAATTTAGTTTAGTGAAGTAACTCCAACTAAAAAATTTTATATTGGGATGACAAAGAATTAAAACTTTTCCACTTTTTGTGTTGCAGGGTAAAAAAAACCCTATTTCACTTTAATGTGCTCTTTACAGCTGTCAAGCACTTTTTGTCTTTTTAACATCTAATAAAAAATTAAATTTATATATTCATAAATGTTTACTAACACTGTAAAACGAAACAAGGGCTGGTATTAGTTTTACCTTTGGCAACAATTTTTTATTTAGTTTGTCATTATATGCCCATAGTGATGGATGCAACCAGCAATATGTAGGTTAGGTTAGGTTGTACAGGCCGTCGGCGCAAAAAGAAAGACCGACTCACTTGGGTCCCAAAGGTCCCATTGTGTTGCCTGGAAACAGGATGTGAGAGATCAGATTGAGGTCCCTACGGCACCATCAAAAGATCCACATCCAACCCACCCCGAAGACCGGATAAACAAGTTTGTCCTAGAAACATCGCAGACGGATAAGTCTGCAAGACCATGCAGTCTCGGACTGCCAAAAATAGCCGCTCTATTCCCAGAAAGAGCCGGGCAGTGGCAGAGCAGATGCTCCACCGTTTCCTCCTCCTCCTCATCTTGACAACTTCTACAGTAGTCATGATGAGGAAGATTCAGTCTCCTAGCGTGAGCACCAATGACGCAGTTCCATGTCAGCACCGCCACCAGTGTGCCCAGCTGCCCCCGAGGAAACCTCAGTAGATTTGCGGATCTTCCACTATCGTACTGAGGCCACAGTGTCCTCGAGACCCTGCAGGTAACCTCTTCAGACCACCTAGACTGTGCAGTCCTGAAGAGTTCCTGCCGCAATGTAGCTTTACAGCATCTTAAAGGGACCCCCACCAGTGGATCTATTTCTCGGTCTTCCAACCGGGCTCCAAGTCTGGCGAGTTCGGCCGCAACCATATTTCCGGGTACGCTCGAGTGAGCTGGCACCCAAAACAGTTCCAGGTTGGAATGTCTCGCCATCTCGTTGAGAGATGTCCGGCATTCACGAACCAATCTGGATGTCGTATAGACACCCGATAGGAAATTAATTGCGGCCTTGCTGTCAGTACAAATTCGGATATCCTCTCCGTATATCCTGTGGTACCTCATCCAGCAAGCCGCCCTTCTAATGGCTGAGATCTCTGCTTGTACCACGCTGCATTGATCATTAAGCCTGAACTTCATCCTGATCCTAAATCTAGGGATGAAGACGCCCCCTCCGACCCCCGTGTTCGATTTTGACCCGTCAGTATAGACATCAAGCACATCTCCATGAGGCATACTCGACGTGCCTGACGTTGATGCAGCGAAATCAATGTCAGACATGGGGGTGGGAGTGCAGTAATCGATGTTGTCAGGAATAACCGAGGAATGGCCCAAGATGGCCGCATGTCCAAAGTCCCCTGACCTCCATGCCACCGCTGCATCCAGTCTGACCGCCGAGTTCATGGCCAATTGTTTGGCCATAAGAACAACCGGCAGCCAGTGCAGCATTGTAAAAAGGGCCCTCGACGGGGTGGTGCGTATTGCACCAGTGACCATCAAGGCCGAGGTGCACAGTACCCTGTTCAATATACTGCAGTTAGCCAGTTTGCCCAATGCGGGCCACCATACAAGCGCCCCATACATTAGTATAGGTTTTATTACCGTGTCAAAGAGCCAGTACGACGTCCTCGGATTAATACCCTAGTGTTTGCCTACGGCCCTCCTACACACATACAAAGCCACTGAGGCCCTGTCCGCCCTAAAGCGGACATTTGGGGTCCACGACAGTTTGGAGTCCAGGATAATACCTAGATACTTCGCTCTGTCAGACAACCCAAGCTACATTCCATTAAGGAGTGGTAGTGGAAAGGCCGGAATCTTGTTTCTTCTCGTGAAAAGCACAAGCAATATGTAAAAATGGGAAATAATACGAGTGTGATATGAAAATACTTCAAGAACAATTTTTGCTTCATTTTTCGATAAAGGAAGCTAAAAAGTATCAAACTGTTGTAGATTATTTTTGTATGCTTCACCATAAAGAGTTAGTCATTTCGTTTATAATTTCTACAATATCCATTTCTGACCCCATAAATTCTTATGCATAACGTTTTATGCATATCGAAGTCGATTGAGCGATGTCCATCTGTCCGCCCGTGTTAGTGTTGAAATCCGAGGCAAACTTGATATCACAAAAAAAAACATAGTAATAAATAAATAAATATGTCAATAGATCAGATATAGTTCGCTAGAGATGATATTGGAAGTCAGCAAGATCGCTCGATGTCCCTCGAAGCAGTAGGCAACACTCCACGCCAACCTCTAATTTTTTCATGTCATTTGGAACAATAAAGTAACTATAATCAAAATAATTAATATATGGGATGATAGAGAATTAAAATATAAGAAAAAAACATCAAGTGAAAAAATTCGCGATCCGTGCTACGGGACTCTGAAATTTTCCAATTTTTTGAAATATCAATATGGATATCATTTTAAAGCTTTTTAAAAGATCTTTAAGGAAATATTAAAATTTTTTAAAAATCCTTAACCTACTAAGAGTCCATCCAATTTTTATGTAAAATTATACACTTATATGCACAACAATTTATTTTTTTATTTTTTCATTCTCTGTCACCCTACTTATTGCTTTTTTTTGATTGGAGTTACTTTACTAAATTAAATTTACATAGATGGTGAATGAATTTAATTATCGCAAGTACGACAAGTAATCAAAGACGAATATAATTGAAGTAAATTGTGCAGCACCAGTTTGTTCAGTTTAACTTTAAGTTAAACTTCCTACAACTTAAAACATAAAGATGAAGTGGGAACTAAAATCAGAAGAGGATCGAAGGCGAAAATGCAAAATGTAATGCATGCTACTAAAAATAAATAAATGTTTATTTGTATTAAAGAGAAAGTGTCCGATATAGCAAATAAAAACAGGGACTCGAATCACAGAAAGAAAATCTGTTTGTAGGCGGAAGTAAAGTATGTAAGAATTTCGTGCTAATTTGTTTTATCTACTGTTCTTTTATTGCAACTAAAAGAAATTTATTACAATTCAATTCTCCATGGTAATCACAAAAAATTAAGACACGGTATCACCTTTTTCTGTTAACAATTTTAATATTTTTTTAAATAATTTCTTATCCATCTATTTAACGATATGTTTAACGAACCAGTACTTTGTCAGGCCTGTTCGTTTAACTGAAAATTTCGTTAAATGTCATACTTATGTCCAGCACCCATGTCATGAATAAATATATAACTAGAATTTTATTATTTTATGTTTAATTTAAAATATGTTTTGAGATCTGTATAACATTTTAAAATAATGCAAAAAGGTACAATTCATTATACTGGTGGCATAAAAGCAAAAATAATTTGAATGAAAAATAGGTTCAAATTATAATATAAAGTTGTCAATGGAGCAAACAGATGTGTTCGTTAAAGGCGATATTTAGCAGAGCAAAAAATGCCACATTAAACAAAGTTTTGATGGTTTTAAATCTTGGCTGGCAAGTAAATTAAAAACAAGTTTTCTTAACGAGTTTTAATGGGCCTTAGGATTAGCCTGAATTTAGGAAAATTTCTTTTTAAGCAATAACCCTACAAATATCCAAGATTAACAAAGCTTTCTTCTTAACGCTGCAGTTCTGGAATTAAAACGATATTTACATGGAGGAATAGACTTGATGCAAGAAGCTTATCTGTTCTTAATAAAAATAAATAATTAACTGTGTTTTTATCTCTCTCTCTCTCTCTTTCTATATCGCTATCTATAATAACTCTTTTTCTTGGTTTAATTATCAAGCCATTCTGTAATCTTTTGAATATTTGTTTGCCAACATGAATTTTTTGTTCTTATGCTGAGTTGTACAATTTCGTGAATTATAATGAAAAGTTTAAGATGCAATTTAAAATTTTCATTTGTTTATTTTGAACAGAATTAAAAAGCAAATAGTATTTGCTCTTAAATTTTTAATATTTTGTTTAAAACTGTCTGATTGCGTACCAAAATAAATTTAATATACGAGACTTACGAGCGACGACCTTTTCAACCCTTTAAGTTTATTTTCTACCTATTTGCACACAGTGAAAAGAAAAAAAAAAAAAAGAAATTGCTTGGATAAAGAAATAATTCGATTTACATAGAATTACGGAGAAATTTAATGAGGATAATAATTCTAGCAAAATAACCGACTTCAAAACAGATTTCATCTGTCTACCTTTAACGGTACAAGAGTATGGTCACATAAATAGATTACTTTAAGTATTGGGCCACACTTATATTTCTAAACTTTATACTCGTTAAACTGTTCAATAGTTTTGCAATAAACAGCAAATAACATCAACTATAGGGTCGCCCTTTAATTTTCAAATTCCAGTTAAATAATTACTGTTGCAGAATTTTTAGCAATTAGGTTCTGTGTAAATTTCTATAACAGTCAAAAGTCTGCTTATATACATTAGATTGTATCAACTATTGTAAAACCCTTTAATTTATAAAATGAATTTTTTATATTTCATATTATACCAAACAGAGTAGTAGACGTTTTGTCTAAAATTTAGGAACTTCTATGTAACGGTTAAAAAAGTACGAAAAAGTTACATTAATTTTGGGAACATCCTTTTAGGTCCTTAGTAATTTCAGCTGCCTGTCAATAACGCTTCAAAAGTTCGGCCACATACACCGAATTGCATCAACTATTGGGATACCCGTTTATTCCAAATCCAAATTTTTCACTTTGTTATAGCGGAGTTACTAACAAAGGTTGTTTGTAAATTTCAATCGTCTGTCTACAACTGTTCAAAAGTATGGCCATATACATCAAATTAAATGAACTATTGGCGTACCCTTTAATTTATATTTTTTAATATTAATACTTGTTACTATAACGGCCATAGCAATCGACATTCTGCCCAATTTGCAAGATAGGCCCATATAAGTAAATTTACATCATTTATGGGGGCACCCTTTAATTTTTATATTTATTTTTGTATACATTTTTGTTATTGGGAGCTATAGTAATACGCAGTCATTATAAATTTTACAGAAATGCCCTTAACAGTTCATAATACACGTAAAAAATAAGTACATTGTTTGGGGGCACCCTCTTATTTTTAAGATTGTGAACTGTTTTTAAAACGGGACCAATCTGCAAGCATAATCTGTCATATTACGAAGAATTTTCAAAATCAGTTCAGAAAAGACTGAGTTCAGCAGGCACAAACATAAAAAAAGCAACATTCAGTCGAATTGATAACCTCCTTCTTTTTTTTGAATTCGGTTGAAAAATAGTTACTTTCAATCCATATTGATATCATAGAAAATTATAAGATTCTTTTACTCTAAATTTTACGTCCTGAACCGCTAAATTATGATTAACATTTAAACAGATTTACAGAATTCGTAAGGATTTGTACCAGCAAGCAAACAACAAAAAAAAAAAAAAAAAAAAAAAACTAAATCGGACTAACTCAACGACGATTTATAGTTTTTTTCTACGTTTTATTATGTTCTTAGTTACATTTTTCTTTAAGTTTTTATTTCAGGCAATAATTATTATTTGTCTTAATTGTGTTACTTTCTTTGGAGAGGGGTAGTGTAGAGAATATGCCTAATGCTTATTTTTCTTTTCGCAATATTGCAACGCCTCTGATTATAACAGGCGCTAGTACAGCCATTATATATATATTTTTCTTTACTTTGCCGACGATTTGTTGTAGAGTAGTACCGATGAAGAAGGGAGCTGTTTTTTTACTTTACTATACAGACCTTAATATATGTTTTTAAAAACTAAAATTGTTAAATTTTAACCGTTACTGGGTTACGAACTCAGGCCATCGAATCAATAATAGCATAATAATCAACGTTCTGACCATTTAAGGTACAGCACCCTTTATTTTAATTGTGCTTGATACCTTTAAACACAAACATTTCATTAAATTCGCATGAAATATTTATTACTAACAACTGCCAGGCAAAAAATATGTTTTTAAAAGTTTATAAATTACGAGTACATTACATAGGTTTCCCTTAAACAATCGTGGAAAAAATTTAGAGGATTGTAGCAAATTTCAAAGCCACAACCACCGCCCACAAACCGAAATTTAAAAAATCAGCTTTCCGCGATATCAGAAAGCTATTGAAAGAGAATTGGACATGCATACATCCGGACATACAACGCAATTATATATACAGATGAGTACAAGGCAAGCATATCCCTTTGGCCTTTACGCTATTTCTTATAGTCCGTTAGTAGACTCTACCCGAATTTTGTGTCAAAAATCAAAGATTCTTATATCTTAAAATAAATTGATTATATGAGAGATACAGAAAAAAGACATCAAAAATTAAAAATCTTTTATACAAAACCACAGAAAAAATAAAAATCTTTATGAATTAATGTTTTTTTAATATAAATATTATTCAGGTCAAAATTTTTTTAAAAATTCTTGCTGATGAGTTGCAAGTAAGAAAGAAAGTTTTGGTACAACACTAGCATTAACTTTAGATCTTTTATTTTTAATATTATTATTGTTTTCGTTTTTAAATAAAGGAGTCATATACATATGACTACTTCTACATTTGCGGGGTTATTGTTTTTTCGATTTATTACATATCGAGAAAGATCATTTACAATATTGTCTTTTCGGTAGATACTATTATATTCGTAATGTCGAACAAAAGACACCGAAGTCTTCAAAAATATTGGTTTTTAGCCATCAAGTACTTAAATTTTTGTTTTTTTTTTTTTTATATCTGCATTCATTTCATTTTGTGTAAAATTCCATACTATCAGTAGTTGCATCAAATGCAAATCGGAAAAAAAAAATATTTTTTTTGGGAGAATGTTGGAGCAAGATTTTCCCTCAGAGATATTTTAAAGCCAATGTGTTATTTGAACCTTCTTTTTATTTATAATTCTCTATGGGAAGTATCCTTTAGAGAAAAAATATTTATTTAATGACTCTGAAAAGATCACAAAAAGGTAGAATAATTCAGTGCTTCTTTTTTTTTATAAAATATGTATATGTAAAAGTTTTTTGAGAAATTGTTAAAAAAAAAAAACAAAATTATCGAATAAGTTTTTGTAGTTCTTTAAAAGAAATATTTTGCCCTTCACATTTTGATTGAAAAAAAACGTTCTCAAAAGCTGGCGCTAGAAACTGAAGTCGAATTTGAAAAGTAGTAGCTGAAGCTACAGCTAAAGGATCTTTTAGATGTTGGATTGAACTTTAAATGTATATACATATATGTATGCCAAGTATTCTTTCTAACTAAAAAGCTTTTACTTTCAAATAAATATTTAAAAAGTTCAAAAAAAATATTTAAAAAGTTATTTAAACATAGCCAACACCAAGAAATATTCTATTTATTCAAACAGACTTCTCAACTCAACTGGAAAAATAGGAGAAATTAATATCACATTTAAAATTTATTTGATGTTTATTTATTTTTTTTTTCAGACAAGTTTTTCTGTGAGGATCGTTAAATATAGAAAGCTGACAAGGGTATTTATTTAAAAATATTAAATTTTCAAAGTAAGTTTAGGCATCAGTTATCATCAGTTTCATTTCAACCAACACTAAAGCATTAAATTTCATTATACGCAGAAAAAAACATTATTATGAACATAAAATGTTTTATGCCAACGTTAGTGATAATTTTCCATTTATATTCTCAAATTTCAAAAAACAAAAGTTGTATCTGTTATTGTATAAAAAAGTACCAACAACACAACACTAATTTATTATTAATTATAAATAATAGACCAATAAAATATATACAAATAAAAGAAAGATAAGAAAATAAACGTTTTAAATCGATAACGAATTGTTTCAGTGACATGACCACCAGCAAACTTTTTTGACAGAAAAAAATATTGCTAAAACTGAATTTGTTTTCATCGTAAACTTTTTAACATAATGTTTTCAAGTTTTGATTATTGTGACATATTTATTGTTTGTTTGTACTTTACGTACAACTTTAACTTTAAAGTGGATGAGACAATTTGTTGTTCCCCAGCAGAAATTTTCGATTCAATGTGATGCCTTAAACACCATGATGACTAGTAGTTAAGAAGCAGCTTAATTATGTTGCCATAAAATAAGGGCTCAAAAAATATGTACTAAAAAATTAACAGTTTTATTTGTTAAAATAGCGTTTATACGATGTATTAATAAACTAGCAACGACACCTTGGTTTAAGATTTAATAATTACAGCAAGTATTGGCTCTTGTTAGGTATCTATACTGTTTTACTAATCCATTATTTATTTATTTTTTAATTTCCTGTAATTCATATTTTGAATTCTTTCTTCTTTTTTCTATTGCAGTTCTGTGGTCTCATTTTTATGTGTCTAATTCTTCTTGACGTAAGTGATATAAAAGGTCTTAAACCAAAAATGGTTTTGACTTTGCATAACTTAAGCGTTTTGCTTTTATGGTAAAAATTCGAATCTCGCTAAGTTTTAAGATATTGACCGATTACTTCAAAATGTGTTTCAAAGTAGCAGGTGGAGTTTTCATTACCGTTGCGTAGAGATTATGTTCCTTATTGTTAATACTTTTCCTTTAACCCTTTCGGGACTACTGGGATAATACGTCCCATCAATTTTCAAACTGTCTTTTTTTCTTTATTTTCAATGCAATCGCCAGGGAGGTAGAACTCCCAAACGTCCAAAAACAGATAGCCTCAATATTGGAGACCACTTGCCAGTAGAGCAAGAGAAGCGTTATCGCTGTGTCCGCTGTTCTTCACTTGGCATAGAAAAGCGAACAAAGATGATATGCTCAGGTTGTGACAACGCCTTATGTTACAAGTGTTTTGGGCCATTCCACAAATAAATACCTAATTTCATTTCTAAAATGTTAAAAATAAACGTAAACTTTTATCTAAATCTAATAATATTTATATTTTAGTTATCTTTTTAATTTCGAATCGCTTTTTGAGAACACTGATTGGGATTTTATGTCCCATGAAAATATTTGTTGGGATTATATGTCCCAGGATAAAAGGACAAATTTAAAATGTTTAAGTATGGAGAACATAATACTTTTATCATACCTTTTAAAATATGAAAAAAATTTTACCATACATAATTTGGTTTTCAAAATAAAACTCCGTCCCGAAAGGGTTAAAAATATAAATTACACGATTCGTCGGTAGACAAAGTTTAAAGATTTAGAGAAAACGAAGAGCAAAAATGTTGCAGCCATCGCGAATTAATGAGTCGATATTAAACGAAATTTATTTTAAAAGAACTTAAAAACACTGATCGATATCCCAAACTTTCGGAAAATAACGATTCTCGGCAAAATCTTCAAAATATCAGACTGATTGTTGTACGCTTGCAAAGACAAAGTTCAGACGTGACAGGGCGTAGTTGCAGATATCTGCGGTGGACGAAAATATTGCGACAATTACTAATAGCAATAATGTTTTATTGTTTAATAAAGCTAAATAAGTTCAAGGTTTTTCATAAATATTTTTTAAATGATGAGTAGAAACGAGAAGTTGAGTTACAGAGAGTTTATCGATTACTGTTGGCTTCCATTTTTTAATTGTCTATAAATTGATATCATATCTAAACTTAGTTTATCTTATTTTACTTTGTTTATATTTGAATAAACCTACCATTACGAATGGCAAAGAAGATGGGAACCTCCATACATAAAATCTCAGAAATACTTTACAATATATGAACACTGTTTAATATTTTCTAGCCTTGATTACTATATTTTGTAATCGAAAGAGTAATTTCAAAGATAATAATTAAAAATCTCAGGAGAGATGTCGCTTTGCACGTTCAAAAATATTATAACGCCTTTTTTATATTTTTATGAAATTATCAGTTGATTTTTTAAATTATGTTTTTGTTCAATCATTAAATCTATACTTTGGCTTTATCATAAGTTCTTATCTGAACTCATTTTTAAAGGAATTTTATTCTGCAACTATTAAGTAATTCAGATAATTTATCGGGACCTACTTTAATATTCAGGACAGGAATTTACTTCAGTAATCAGTATCAGAGCAGGTCATGTTTCATAAAGCTTAAAATTACCGTTATATATCTTGACCAATTGTATTTCTTGATTGAAAATAAAATACTCTGTTTCATTATGTGAAACAATAATGCCGTATTGAATTGGCGTCTTCTAGAGGCATCAGCATTTCTTTTCCTCTACAAATATCGAAAAAGCAGATTTTTAAATAGAGCTTTTAAATAACTTCAAGCAATAGCGCGTAACAAAGCTATAAAAATACTTTATTCATATATTTGTCGATGTTGTATTAATAAATAGCTCTTGATTTAGATACTAAGCTATGGTTTTTTTTAACGATAAAAAATTTTGCAACAAATTATGCTTAGATCATATTATTTTAATAATTTTCTTTGAAATAGTTTACACTATTTACCAAAATGGGCAAGCGTTTTTTTCTCTGCTTAATCATATTAAAAGTTATTGTTGAAAAAATATCAAAAGGTCACAAAATCCATTTGAAGGAGTTTTCAGAATGAGGCACTATTGCCTGTTGAGGCTGTTATCAGAAGAAGCGGCCGCAGATTTGGAAAAGGTCTTTGAAGAAACATAAGAAGAAGAACAATGCCACTCATCTTCATCGAAGTTCAAAAGAGCAACTTCTCTTTAAATAATATTTATTCTTACTATTATAAATCAGTTATTATTATGAATAAATTATTTATTTTTAAATGAAATAAATTCTATAAAGTAATAAATTACAAAAATTTATTTTTATTAATATTCTTCGGTGGTGGGATTGGTTAGAAATTTTTTTTTAAATAAAACTATAGGACTTTTCAAAGGTAGGATTAGTTCTTCTGAGGGGGACTTTTTCTCCTTTGTCCGATTTTGTATTTTCAAGCTTTAACAGAATATAACTGTAAGACATATTTGTGTAAAGTTTAATTGACTTAGGTAAGAGTTCCGTAATTTTTTAGAGTAATGTTCGGCGAGATTGCAAAATACCCCCAACACACAAATAAAATTCCTAAAAGTTTTATAATATTTATTAAATTACACACAGAGAAAAGAAATTCAAATTTGCTGCCAATCGAATTTTTTCGGTTGTGTGTATTATCTTGAATTTAGTAGTAGTAACTGAATAAATATAGCAGTCACAACTATTTAAAAAAATGATTCTTCGATGATTATAAAATATTATTGTGAATTAAACAAAACACAATAATTTGTACTTTTATTTTAAAAATAAATTATAGGAATAAGATTATACATTCTAAATTTTATGATTCGACTTGTCATCCCATGCGCTGCGAAATGTATTAAATATTATAAAATTATTTTTATATATAAATGTCTTTCTGAGATAATTTTGAATTAACCATTTACCAATATTGGAAAACTTTTTACCACTTTTAATAATTTTTTTTATTTTTGAACTGAAATATTCTTGATTTTTGTAATGAGTACAAATTTTGTTTTTATTGTGTCGAACATTTTTCTATTTTAGAATATATAATCGAATTTAATGATTCTTTGCTCCAAAATTTGGTTTTCGGTAATAATGTACTGAATAAGTTAAGTTGATAGAATAGATTTTTGTAAAGACACAAAACGGTCGGATTATCTTTTCTAAGATGTGTTACAACTAACATTTAGCAGCAAATATCGTTTGTTAGCTTTTAATATAAAAAAATAAATCAAGACTATAAATTATTAATAATAAAAATCAAGCGAATTGTTGCCGTTTTTTTTTCTGTGTGTACAACTAATAACTCTCCCAATTTCAAACCAAAGATTTTTTAATGAAAATTTAAATATTTTAAAGAACACGTGCAGATATGGATTAGTGTGGATTTATTCAAAAATTTATTCGTCTGGTGAATAAAACAACTTTCACACGTACTTCTTTTCCAAAAAAAAAAAAAAAAATAATAATAATAAGTTATAGAAATAAGATAACGTATAAATTTCATGATTCGACCATACAGATCCATATAGCCTCAGCATAACGATGCTCTTTGTTCTCCCGATTTCTTTCTTTCCACTTACTTTCTGTCATTTTACACTGTACTTGCAAATACTGAACTTGTTTACACTACGAACTAAATAAAACATTATCACCCTTATTCTGCGTTTCGATTCTGATCGAAAATTACTCAGTTTGTCAACTTTGGTATTCTGCGTTCCGTTCCCAGTATTAATTCGATTTCTTTTTCGATTGTATGTATTCTGCGTTACGATCGTAGCTACGTTTTTTCAAGTTGTTTACTTACTAGCGGAAAGTTTTTCGATTTTTGTTTTTGTAGTTAAAAATGTGTAAAATTTAATAAAATGTGAGTATAAAATGCTATAACTTTATTTTGTAATATTTTTTTTTGTAATTTTAAAGCTTTATTTAATTTATTGCAGGTTAATATAATGGCAACGAAGGCTGATATGTATTGCGTCTGGATATTATAAGCGTCCCAAGGAAGAAGTATAGGCATTCTGGAAAGAAGTTTCGAATGCACTTAACGCAATAGGGCCACAAAAAAAATGTGGAAAGAAAGTATGTCATTTTAATAATAATTTAAATGATGTGTAGAAAATAAAAGTTTCGCTCCGGCGCTTCAGGATTCCTCACGCTGAAATAGTTTGGCCACAAATACCGTTTGCTTTTAGTCTGTTGGCTATTTTCTTTTTTTCCGCACTTAACTGATGAGTTTATTTAATTATAGCTTCCACAATATTTAGTTCTAATACATGTATTTATCACTGTTTATTGATAAAATTGTATTTATAGTTTAACAATTACAATGTTTACAATTTTTTTTTATTTTTTGTTTCTATTTCATACGTTTCATAACAAAGCAGCTGGTTTGAACATACTCTTCTCTTCTTCTTTTTCTTTCGATTAGGTTTTTTTGTAGAATACCTATTTTCGATTCGAGCGTAACTGAATGCGGGAACGTAATCGAAACGCAGAATAAGGGTGTATATTTTTAACTGCAAATGTCTCCTTTCCACAGTTTAAAACTTACCTTTCTTGAGGAACTTTGCGTTATTTTCAAATAATCCCTAAATTTTTAAATCAAAATATCGTTTATATTTTTTTATTATATTTTTTATTATTATTTTTTATTATGTCAAAAAGTTTTTGGAAGAAGTAACGCATTATTAAAATGTTCTATTCAGTTGTGATGTGCTGAATCAGCTTGGTAAACTTTCTAAACAGTTGTTCTAGCTGACTTTTAGTAATAAATATTATTGATAGTTTTCAATATAAAAGTATGTCCTTATTGTATTTTACTAGTTGTTCCTGGGGCGCTTCGCTACCCCAATGAGAATAATCGTACCACGACCACTCTTTAAAGCAAGTTTTTTACGAAAGTCTTCGTCGTGGCATTGTTGAACATTTTTTTTTTATTTTTTTAATGCAAAAATAAAATAATTAAATCAATAATTTAAAAATGTCAATGATCGCACTGTAAACTTAAATTACAATCAATAAACACGCAGAAATTAAATAAGTCTAATAAAAAAAAAAAAAAAATTATATAGGGAAAACACACCATCATAAAAGGGCGCGTTTAATTCATATTCGTAGAAATTTTTCGATGTTTTTTTTATAAACCATTAGTGAAAGTGGACCTTTCCAACGCATGTACTTTGTTGAAAATCGGCTGAATGGTTCTCGAGTTATAAAATCACGAACATAGGACAACTTATTTATATATATATTATATATTATTTATATATATACATATATATATGTATAAATTAAAAACGAGAAATAAATTGTGATATTCAATTTAGAATATATTAACCGATTATTAACAAATTTTTTTTCTGTGTGTTAAATATTATAATCAATTATGTGATAGAAATCATATTATTTACGCAACCCTGAGAAGTCTTAAAACACAACTGCAACTGTAAATTTGTCATTTCTGAATTTTTTTTAAATTTGAAATTTATTTAAAGTTTGCTAAAAAATACAAAAAAAAATATTTGGTTTTAATTATTATTTAGTACATACCATGTTTTGTATGGAAAACAGTTTTTTAATGTTTATTGGCGAAAAATGTTTTTTAGAAATTTGAAATAAATAAAACTTACTTATGTACATATGTATGTACACAGAGAAAATAAATTCGTTATAAGAACCGAATTTGTTGCTAATCGAATTTTGTCGGTTGTGTGTATTATCTTGAATTCGGTTGTAATAACTGAATGAATATAGCACTCACAACCTTTTAAAAAAATGATTCTTGGGTAGCTATAAAGTGTTATTGTAAATTAAATAATACGAAATATTTTAATATTTACTTTTATTTTAAAAAGAAATTATAGAAATAAGATTATAAATTATGAATTTCATGTTTCGGCCATTCGAATTCTGTCTACTCCTTTCTTTACATCATGATTCTTTTTTTCCACATTCAATTTTCCGTCCCACACCGCACGTTTTGCTGCTGCATGGTGTATTAAACATTTTAGAATTCTTTTAATTTACAAACGTCTTTCTTAGATTGATTTTGTACTTACCTTTCAACAATATTAGACAACTTTTCACCACTAACAATATATTTTTATTTTTATTTATTTTCATTTTTATTATGTGCTGAATAAGTTTAGTTGCATCTTCCATTTAATAGAATAGATTTTAGTAAAGACACAAATCGATCAGGATAACTTTTTTTAAAGGTGTAACAACTAACATTTGGACGGTAATATCATTTGTTAGCTTTTAACATTAAAAATATAAGTATGTGCATTTAAAAAGCATTATTTTTTATGTGGCCCGTCCCTTGAACACCCTGTTACTAACTTTAAAAAATATATGCAAGGGAGATGAAAATATGAAATTTTAAGACCACAGCTTTCATGTTATTTTATATAAACAATGAAAACCATTTATTTCAATGAAGGAGGTACCAAAAATAATAATCTGTAGAATTCGCTAATTTGTTTTGCTTTTATTGTTTGAACGTATATTTTAATAATGTTTCTGAATATTGACAATTTTTGGAAATTAATTAATGTTCGATTGTTTGTCATCCTGCTTGTCACCATGTCTTGATTTTTCTCAAGTTACGTGTCAACACAAATCCCCTCTTTCCAAGTATTTTAATAGGGTGTCATTTTCGTTTTCGAACTTTTTCAGTTTGTGTATTCTCTCCCGACCATTCCAAAGCCGCTTTTTATAAACAACAAAACTGAAACAAATAATTTTAGTTTTTGGAAATTTGCTGTTGGTTGTAATATTTTTATATGTTTTTTTATTTTCATTTTATTTTTATCACAATTATTTATGAACATTTGCCTTTGGCTAGAGGACAATAACTGACCATGGTTCTTCATTTAGGTCGTGAGTGTGTGCGTGCTGTTGTGTGATTAGTTGGTGCCGTTTATAATAGCGAATCGTTATAAACAACCATTAAAAGAGAAATAAAACAAAACATTGAAAGGAAGCATAAACAAATGTAAAATGAGATGATAAAACAAACAGAAGGTACTTAAAAGGATTTTCAAATATTCTGATAAATACAAAATTTTAATGGAGATCAAAATGTAACATAAAATAATAATTAAGAAATTTAAGCAGGACACTTGGCAATACTTTCGTTTCTGCACAGACCAATGGACTACAAACAAACTTAGGCATAATTTTGCTTTTATTAAGGTGATTAAAAGTTCAGAAATTTTTGTAGTGACAATTTAAGTGAGATAATATTATAATTAGCAAATAATTGTTTAACAAATGTAAGTCACTGCCTTTTAATTAAATTTTATTATTTATCTCCTAACCTCAGGGAGGATTCAGAAACTTTTCGATATTGGTTTCTCGACATCGCGAAATATTGTATGTTAAATCAGTTAACTAAATATGTGTCACTTAAATACAATAGAAATGAGAGTTTTTGGAATTTACAGACAATCAATATAATATTGTTTACGACCTAAGATTTATTTGGAATCAGTACCTCGTTTCTGTATTTCTCGCATCGTAAAAGTTTTCGCATGAAACAAGTGAATTTTTAGGAAAACGATGTAAATTGAAACAAAAAATGGGTTTTCTCACACAAGTGTTTCTGTATCTTTAAAATGCGAGAACTATATGTCATTTAAGTTATTTCCCAACAGTTATTGGAAGTTTGCGAGAAAAAGTGTTTCTGTACCAATATTTTGTGAAAAGTTTTACGCAAGAACTGTCAAAATAACTCACATTTCAAATATAAAATAAAATATATATTTAAATTTGTGTAAACATGGAGTCTAAATCAGCCGAAAGGTAAAAAGCAATTTAAGTTAATAATAAACAAGTATTATCAATAAGTATTTATGCATTTATTTATGTTTTATATCTTTTTATTTAGAAAATAGAAAGAATTTCCAAACAGCAAAAGCTAATTGATTACATGTCCTCCACACTGTATTATTATTATATTATTTAAAACTTATTTTATTTATTAACTCTTTTCTACACTTTCACTATTTTTCTATATTGGTTGATAATTTATTTCTTTATTTTGACGTTTTGTTTTTATTTGACACTAGTACTGGAATTATTCCAGTAAAAACAGAATCAGTGCTGTCTGTTTTCGCATTAAGAACCAGAAACACTTTTTACTCGCATATCGAGAAACGATGAAATTTTTTGTTTCACTCTTGATGTGAAAACTTTTACGATGCGAGAAATACAGAAACGAGGTACAGGTTATGCCCTGCCGCTTACTCTAGCACGTGAGTCCAGTTGTTTTAACTGTGCGAAACGATTTTATAAGGTCACTTAATTTTTTGTGTTTGTTTAAAATTACAGTGTTGCATTATTACACCGCTGATATATTAAACATATTTTAATGAATTAAGGCTATTTTTTTTTAATAAGTGAAAATGCTAAAAATATAAAGTTTTCAAAACTATCCGTTTAAAAATTCACGAATTTCCAATTAAACAACAAATCTTGATTATTTTAATTTATGGTGTTAAAAATTTATGAAATAGAAAAATTATAAAATTTTGTGGTGTTTTCTGTGATATGCATCCCGTTATGACAGGAAATAATTTATGAAGAAGCTAGCAAGTCCTCTATCCATTCCTGTGCGTTTCACAAGTTCAACGCACCCCAAGTTACAATAAAACTGTCAACGATATTTCTTTAAAGATTGGTGTTCCATTCCCAAATATTTTACCCTGGAAAACTTGTGTTTTTTCTTTTCATTTAAGCAAATAATCTGATAATTTTTTAATTATCCGTAACTTCAATATTAATTTCTACAAACAGCGTTGGACGACATTCGCCGCTTAAAAAATTTCGCACAATAAAATGTGAACGATTAAATGGCCCTTTAATCCAATGCTTTCCTAAATCTTGTTTTTAAAAATCTTTAATTTTTCCCCAAATTAAAAATTGCTTAAGCAAATATGTTGGTGAAAATATTTTTGCTATAATTTTCGAAATGTATGTTTCTAAAAATTTTTTTGTGAATCAAGAAACTTGTATTGGACGTTATTATTTATGCTAAGTCACAGTTTATGTTCAACTTATCTATCATCACTTTGTTATTGATACCAGCATACATTTACTTGATAACGTTGATACGTCCTTTGACAAATCTTAATCAAATGCATTTGGTTCAGTGGCAAAATACGCAACAGTTTGCGATAAACAACGTGTAATTTGTCTACGTTTTCTTTAAGTGGAAGTAATTATTCTATGAAAGTCTTTTCTACGACTTAAAATAGGAGAAAAAAATGAATTTAATCATGTGATTTAATATTTTTAGGTTTTTGCTTTATAAGGACTGAGTTGTGCTGTATTTAGAATGCTTTTATACCTGGATTTGTTTCCTTTGTTATTGACTCATCGTCATGTTAACAACAGAGTTCTTCTAATAGTGGCATTTTTTTTTAACTAAAATCAGGTAGGAATTCATAACTCAACTTCAAGCTTTTAAATTTGATTTTTTTTTTGTTTGTTTCGTGTTCATAAATTTAAAACTTAACTTGTAACGAAAATAAAACATTTTATTATTCTTGGAAAAAACCGACTTTAAAAGAGATCTTACCTTTCTGTCTACAACGATTCAAAAGTATGTCGCCAAACATCAAGTTACATTAACTATTGGGACACCCTCATATCCCATCTCCAAACCTTATACTTGTCATAGCGGAACTAGCGCTGCAGCTCCCCAATAATTTCAACCGTCTGTCTACAACTGTTCAACAGTTTAGCTATATACATCAGATTATATCAACTATTGTAAAACCCTTTAATTTCAAATTTGTGTACTTCTTATTATACAAAACAAAGTAGTGAACGTTCTGTCTAATTTTCAGGTGTTTGTATATCCGGTTAAAAAATACGACCATATAGGCTAAACAGCATTAATTTTGGGAACACGCTTTATTTTCCAAACTTTTAATTATAAGCTTCTTGTTTTCACGGACTTAGCAATACAAGTCCGTTGTAGGTTTTCTGTCCGTAACAGTTTAAAAGTTTGGCCACATACACCAAATTACATCAACTATTAGGATACCCGTTTATTTCCAAATCCAAATTGTATACTTCTTGTTATAGCGGAGTTAGTAGTATGAGTTGTTTGTAAATTTCAATCGTCTGTCTACAACTGTTCAAAAGTATAGCCATATTCAACAAATTAAAGGAACTATTGGCGCACCCTTTAATTTATAATTTTTAATATTAATACTTGTTACTATAACGCCCATAGCAATCGCCATTCTGTCCAATTTGCAAGCGTTTGTCTATAACGATTCAAAAAATATGCCCATATACAAAGTATATCTACATTGATTTTTAAATTCAAATTATAAGCTCGTTGATATACCGAGCTTATCAATATAGGTTCCTTTTAAGTTTTATCATTTTTTCTATAACGGTTTAAAAGTTCAGCCATATACTGGGAATTACATCAACTATTGGGACACCCTTTAACTTCTAAATCCAAGTTTTATTCTTGTTGTTATGCGGACTTCGCACTTCAGGTTCGTTGTATATTTCAAGCGTCTGTCTAGAACTGTTCAAAAATATGGCCATATACATCATATTAAATGAGCTATTGGGGCAAACTTTTATTTATAATTTTAAATATTAATATTTGTAACTATAATGGCCATAGCAATCGACATTCTGTACAATTTGCAAGCGTTTGTCAATAACGGCTCAAAAAATAGGCCCATATAAGACACAAGTGGGGGCACGCTTTAATTTTTAGATTTAATTTTATATTACTTTTTTCTATTGGGAGCTGTAGTAATACGCAGCCATTTTAAATTTTACAGAAATGCCCTTAACAATTTATAATGCACTTAAAAAACATGTATGTTGTATGGGCACACGCTTTAAATTTTAAGATTATGAACTGTTTTTTAAACGTGCCCAATCTGTGAGCATAATCTATCAAATTGCAAAAATATTTTCAAAATCAGTTTAGAAATGGATGAGTTCTGCAAGTTCAAACATAAAAAAGAAACATTCAGTCGAATTGATAACATCCTTCTTTTTTTGAAGTTGGTTAAAAACAATATCAATATCAATAGCTGGCTTAAAAAAAATTAAATTTTTATTTACTTAATATTTCTTTTCATGTATACTGGCATATCTTAAAGACCACATCCAACCATTATTAACGTTAGTAAAATGTCTTTGCGATGTATTTTGGGAGTTTAACCCTTTATTAAAAAATTTCCTTTCAAAAAATGACATAAAAAAATAGTGGTGGCAAAAATGCTCAAGATGTTTTGATTTATCTTAAAGTGAACATTTGAAAGATTAATCCAAATATAGTTTTACACCTGAACTAGCCCTTTTGAACTTCTCACTAAAAAAATATCTCTTTAGTACTTAGATTTCTTTAAAATAGAGCTTAACAAAAATTAAAGTAAAATTAAGAAATTATTACAATAAAATCACCGTAGCCTTTTAATAGGAAACCAAAGTCAATCAGAATCTACGCTTCGTTTTAAAATTTAAATGCACGTATCGGCAAGAACTGACTTTAAAGGCCTCATTAGTCTATACTTTCTGTTGCTGTTCTGTTCCGAGCCGTTCTGCTTTTTAAATTATTGTGATTAGTTTTTCTGTAACAACAATGCAGCTATTTATAATAAAAAAAGAGAACACAATACACAACCCAAAAAAAAAAAAAAAAAAAAAAAAAAAAATACAATTACAAGAATAAAAATTGGTTTGTTTAAAATTTTGCACTCACACCCAAACAACTTTCAAGTGACTTAACGTTGAATTCTATTTTCTACTGATTCTAACGAAACAAAACAGAACGTCAAAGTAATAATAAACCACAAATACACATTTTCCATTTAACAGAAACTGATCAGCTGATTCATCACACAAACAAAACTTTAATTAATAATTGAATTATTGTATTAAAGGCCCATGAAACGGTGTGAAGGAATGTTGCCAGACGTTTATTTTTGTATATTTTTCAGCTAGATTTTTGATTAACCACAGTGTGCCGCGTCTAAACGTATTAATGTTTTGTCCAAAGAAGTTACGGTTAAAATACTTTTAGTTTTTTTTTACTTAAATTTTTACTCCATACATCTTCTTCTAGGTAGTTTAAAACCTTACAGGAATACAAAAAAAGGCTTTTCCAAGGCCTTCCACTATGCTAGAAAAAGTGAACGAAAAGCATCAAAAGAATTATTGTCTGGAAAGTGACTTTTTATTATTTAAAATATAAATTAAACTTTTCCATAATTTCTTATATTTTGGTTTTGAATACACATATAAAAATGTCAAACTATTTTCACTTGAAACACACATTTAAGCGTAATAATCACCTGCAATTTAGTATTATAAAACACACACACACTCAAGTATTAACATGAACGATTATTTACATTTGAAATATAAAACCTTTTCTAACAAAAGTAATAAAGCTTAACATTTTCATATATTTTATGAGAACGCTAAGTTAATTAAATATTAATTGAGAATACACAATTATAATGCAACGTCATTAACATAAAATAATGAGATGAATCAAAAACTTTTGCAAATGCAACTGCAAATAATAGAGAATTTTGAGTCTTTTGAAAAAGAAAAGCAACCATAAAAATTATTTTAATTTTAAATAAATATTAATCAATTAATGTATCATTCGTCAGTAGTTATGTGAAAAAACTGCAAAGGCAACTGAACAAAGGGCCTATCGAGAAGAGAATAAATTAAAATAAAGCTTTCAAAATGAAAAGGATTTTTAATTCGTTTTATGTGCGTGAATTTGTAATTGTATTTGTAAGTAAGAGAAAGAGAGTAAAATTTGCTTATTTTTAGAACTAAAAGTTTTTCCCATTGTTTGTTAAGGTTATTTTGTAATTTTTCTTTTGACATAAATGGATGCTGTGAGCAAAGAACCAAATACTTTTATATGCTGCACATTGATTTTCAGTCAGGTGGAGACAGTTAACGTGAACGGTTGTTAAAAAAAAAAGCGGCTCAAGTGATTAAGTGTTCAAATTTGTGCAAAAAAATTAAAATTCCTATAGTGAAAAAATTAAAAATTTGTTCAATCTTTACAAATTATTTTAATCAATCACCCAAGAAAATCGTTAATAAAACACAAAAATCTTATTAAATTTCTAAAATTTATCAAGCAAAAATAGGCAGAAAAATCACATTTATTTGTTAAAATTAATTTGCAAGCAGCTATCAAAAAGGTAGTATACAAAAGTAAAAGGTTATGAAGAAATTTAAAGAAGAAGAAGAAAAAAATTTTAAATGAAAAAACTAAAGCTTTTTTTTTCATTGCTGGCTTAAGATTTAATAAATACATGTACTCACCACACCCTGATCCTGTTTAACATAAAAATAACACCAATACTTCTAACATAAAAAAAAATATAATATACGTCATAGAAAGTTGTAGCAAAAAAAAAAAAAAAAAACGTGAGAAACTACAAATTTGAACCCAAATTAAAAGAGAGTTACAAACAAAAATGAAAGAGTGCAAAGCAATAAAGAGAGCAACATAGCAATAAATTTAAAAATGATAAAAACGGGAATTAAAACAAAAACGAAATTAAAGGAAATGAATAATAAAAATTAAATTGGAATCGTGTTCTAAAAGAGAAAAAATAAAATCGTACATTAAAAAGTACCACGAGCAAAATAATGTTTGGGTGTGCGTTTGTGTCTGTGTTTTTAAAAAGGATATAAAAAGTTTTTACGTTTTGTTGTTGCTTCTTTTTATGTGTTTTTAGTGAAGCATACTTTACAGAGATTTCAAGCCATAAAATCCTGTTGGTTTTCTACTTTTCTATTCATTGTTTTTATTGCCGTCTTCGTCATCAATGTTGGTGCTGTTTTTATTTTAACAGTTTTAGTTTTTTTGCTATTGTTGTTGGTTGAAAACTTCAAAAAAGGCTGCTGCTGTGAAAATTATTGCACAGCGTAAGCTCGTTAAGTCAAGACGTTTAAAGTTTGAAGTATAAACGTTAAAAACATAAAAAATACAATTTTAGTTTCTATTAAAAAATGTTTAAAGTTAAGGAAAGTGCAGCGATAAAGAGAAAAAGTGTTAACCAGAGAAAGCATAATTAGAAAAGTTTAAGTTCTCAAATCTAAAAGTTAAATGGCAAAATTCAGTATAATTTAAATTTATTTTCTTAAACTTGTGAAAGAAATTTATTTATTTTTTAAATAAGGAGAAATTTTAAAGTTTCAATTCTATATTAATAAATAATTAAAGTTTTTATAGGATTTACAAAAGTGTGAGTTAAAGGATTACAAATTTCAGTAATTAAACAGCCAGAGTGGAGTGTTTTGAGAGTTACTAGAATTTAGATACAAAGAGATAATATGTTAATTGGTTAATAAGTGATCTACATATTCTTTCGTTATTTAAATCTGATTCTTAGGAAAGATCAACCAAGAGTTTTTAACACTAAAATAATATTTGAATAAATTCACCTACAATTAAATTTAAAATATAAACTGCTTTAATATACATAGTTACAAAATTCAGTAAAGTTTTTTTTTGTGGATTTGTTAATCGATTTCCTGAGTAATAATTCATCCAATTAATTAAGTATGTATTGTAAAATATAGTGTATAAAGAGCTCTTTTCATTGCTTTTCAATTCATATTTTATGTTTGATTTTATTATACCTAAAATCTGCCATATTCCCCATTAATTTCTTTAATGACAGATGTGATTAAAATAAACAAATATATTGGTGAAATAAGACCATTATTGTATAAAAAATAGTTAAGAATTTACTTTTGGGTTTAATGAGAAACAGATTTAAAATTAAATTTAAATACAAGATTTGATATAAATGGTAGCACAGTTAAATAATTGTTATACATTTTTTTTTAAGTGCAGATTTACACCATGCAATTTTTTTTTAACAATTTTCTTTAAAAGTTCCAGCGATATGCGTTATTTTAAACAAAATAAGCAATAATAACGGCTCCTCAAAATTCAAGTCATATTGCTCACCCCTCCTATTTTACCACCTAACAAAAATTTCATGCTATTTTCATGAAAAATTTCATAGTGTAAATTGGCTCTGAGTTATTTTCTTTAAGAAGGAATGTTAAAGGCAAATTAATGTTTTAGATTTCAATATTAAAGCAATTATTTTTTTATACGTTTTGAAAGGTGGATTTGCAGAAAAAATTTTCACGAAAACCTGGTATAAAAATTATCTCTTATTAGAAAATTCACACCAATATATTGAAGTATTGAACTACTCATAAAAATTATATTTTTTCGTAGATCTGCTAACAAGAAGCTGCAATTTATGTACTCCACCCCACTATCCAACTTGCTTTAACAGACTGTTGCAACTACTTAGCCCAATATTAAACTCTAATGATATTAATATATATGACAATTTTTTTTAAATATAATATAATTATTAATAAATAAGAAAATGCTGTTATTCTGTGACATAAAAATTGAAATATCATTTTGAACCTTTTTGTTACAAGAATGTGGTTTCACTACCATAAAGATTTTTTTTTTATAATAATTCGTTTTTTTATAACATTTAATTTTTTTTTCATTTAATTATGATTCGAGCTTGAAATGGAAAAGGTCACATTAATCAAATATTTGACCCAAAAGACGTAACCACTAAAATTTATGTTCCACTCAAATACTTAATTGGAAATATAAGACCCCACTCAATATCAAATTTAAGATATCAAATTTATTAAATTATAAAGAGTAATTTGTTATAATACTTGTCAGGAGCGTTACCACGCTTTTTTTTGTGAAATATTTGACTTATCTGACCGCAATTTAAGACCTTAACTTTGTGTAATTATTTAAAAAATATAATAGAAATAAAAGAAAATAAATTTTGACAATTTTATAGAAAAACTTTGTTCTTAACCGTGAATATCTAACGACACAAGATCTAAGCCAACATTTTAATTTTGTGGTAAAAAAATAATTTATAAAAATATTTTATAAAATATTTGCGCGATTTAATTTAGAATTTTTTTTCATTCTTGGCTGGTTTGTTAATTATTAAAGATGCCGCATGTGGTGTTTAATGAATCCATTCGTGCCTAAATTTGCTGTCATTGATATGGTCAACATCGGATTTGAATAAACGTAGTCTCATACCAAAAAAAAAATAAATCCATTAAAAATTTATAATTTTGGCCCCGCAGTTTGATAATTTCTATTAAAAAACGAAATGCAACCTTGAAACAGCGACATATCACCACATTCATACAAAATGGCATTTGTGCGAACGAAGCCAGGGAAGCCATGCTTATTTGACTTTGCTTAACAAATTTAATACAGCGCTAAGTGCATTCTTGTTATTATTTTTTTGTTAATCTTACCCGGAATTGTAGAGGCTGTAAATCAATGCAACCAAAATATAAATAAGTAATCAGTGTTCAGTGCCAAATGTTTTTAGATAATACACATTAGTGCCCTGTGCTGCTTGATGAATATGCTCATCAGTTAAATGTAGTTCAAAATACTTTATCGGGGTGAATTGGCTGAGGACAATTATCACACACCGGATTGTCAACATCGGGCTGATGTTCAACTTTTCCATTATGACGGTCTATTGCTATGTTCAATGACACTATTAGCTTTAATATTATTGGTGTCGGCCAATTATCATAGTCAAATTCTGTCGTCTTTAATATCCCAGCACATAATTTTAGTAAGGTAACCGAGTGTCGAAATAATCTTTTTTGGCGGAAGGAAGATTACCAACTTAATGACTTTAACAAGGCATGAGATTTTTATAATCGATTACTGAGATTTGATTACATTATTGAAGGAAAAATTATGATCATTGGTACGCATTTTAAGGTTATCTCTTTAAACTTAAAGAACTAGTTTAATTACTACTTCTCTTTCTGCGAACTAATGTAATGTGTTTTCTAAGCGAGTAACAAAATATGTTAATTACAAAAAAAAAGTCACCGTATGGGAAGTACTTTTTAAGGTTATATATAATATTTTGCAAATAATTTAAATATCTAAAGGTACGGTCAGATTAGTCAAATATTTGACCAAAAAAGCGTAACCACTATTTTTACAAATGTTTATTCAATCTTTCCTGACACGTATCATTACGAATAACGATTTATAATATAATAAATGTAATATCTTACCCTTTATTATTGAGTTGCATATTATAATTCTTAATAAGTATTTGAGAAAGACAAAATGTTTTCCCATAATTTAGTGGTTACGTCTTTTTTGTCAAATATTTGACTAATCTGACCGTACCTTAATTCTTTTGTATTAAAATAATAACAAAATATTCAAATATTTAGTTTAATTTAAATAAAACAAGAACACCTGCATTCTTTGTCTCAGCTTTTTCGCACGCATACATACAAATACTAAAATAAACCGTGAAAACAAACGCTTAAGATTTGTCGCATAGAATGCTAGAAAAAAACAAGACAATAATACATTAAATTTACTTATGTACCTTTGTGTAGGAAGGTACGGAAAGTCATAAAAAATTCAACATATTTTGCACTTAATTCTTAAAATCAGACTTTCTAGATCTTTGATAACCATTTTAATCAAAGTAATCACCATTTTTTTGTGGCCTCTAGCGTCTCTTATGGCATTTTGGTTTCCTATGCCAAATATTGTCTTAAAATAGTTTTGTTAAATTTTATTTATTTTATTTCTTATTTGAAAACTGCACATTAGTATTTATCGCAAAGAAAAAGTAATCAAAAGGGTTGTTTATTTTTGTTCAAAAACTCGGGAGTCTAAATATTTTGTAAACAGTGTTTATGGTTTCTTCACAGATTTCCTGTGATAAATCATATACAGTTCTGGTAATCTTAACGTTAAAATTAAAACACTAAACGGTGTAAGATGCAGACTTTGGCCGGTTTAGGGTTGAGTTCTATGCCTAAACAAACTTTTTAAACAAAATTAAAACGATTTAACTTTTAAAGATTATTCAAATGAGGAAAATTTTACTTTTATTCAGTACTAGCGTGCCCAGCGATTTCGACAATTTATTCCAAAGCTCTGTAGACAAAGTTAAAATTTTCCATAAAAATGAAAGAAAATGTGCTGACAATTGTTATAGTACCGTTATACTGAAAAAATTGGATCCTTTTACTGGAGATAGTTTCTCTACGAAATGACTAATTTTTACGAAAAAAAGTGTTCTATATTTGAATCACGGTTCTAAGGGACCTCTTCACAAAATTTTATTCAAATTCATTGAGTAGTTTTTACATAATGCGAACACAGACAGACGGACAAACAGACAGACAGACAATTATTTTAAAAATAGGTGTTTTGTATTCCATATTGATTATTATCTACAACAACATCAAAATTTTCAAAAAATATTTTATGTACAAAAATTATCCCGCTATAGTTTTATTAAACGTATATAGATGATCATTCTGTCAGTTTATGGAAGCAGTTAAGAGGAAAATAAAATCGTTTTATATTTTTTTAAACAAGATTTAAACCACAATAAGGGTGCAACCACATTCAACCATTTAAAGTAACATAAAAAATTTTAATTTAGAAAAACACTCTTTGAGGCTTTAATACTTCACGCTGACGCTTTAACGGTTCCTTTAAACTCTAAAAAAAAAAAAATAAACGACTTTAATTCTTTGATATTTGTATTAAATATAGAACGCACAGGCTTTTTCGAGTGTTATAAAAAATAAAAATAAAATAATAAGCACAAAATAAACTTTCAAACACAAGGAAAAGTTTTTCATTCTTTCTATTTTATTACCCTGAATTAATTCTCAGTTGGTCAAGATGCTTTTAATATCTGACATTAATCTCTTGAAGTAAAAACCTGTTCAAACTACACAGATACAAGTTTATTTCAACATTCATAAATAAACACAAATCCACAAGGAAAAAGAACAGTCTTAAAATCTTTAGAAAAATTAGAGAAGAAGGACTAAACCAACTTTAGAACAAACCAGTTAAACCAAATTTGGTTAAAAAAAAATCAACATAAAACACATCGAGAGAACATGGACTAAAAACAGAGCTTAACAAAAGCAAATCTTATGAAAATATATAAATATCTAAATAGAAAAGAGAGATGTTGTGTAGCATTTCCTTTTTTAACATTTCCTTTTTTTGCCTTGATATCTACCAACCCATACAAATATAAGCATAAATAATATGAATGACGAATATAAAAACCAACGAACTATTAAAATCGGGCGAGTATAACTAAACAATTCATATGTACACTGGCATAATACTTTTTTATCTTTTTAAGAATATTTTCTAAAAAAAAAGCTTAAACAAATCTAAAGTTTTAGAAATTCTCAATTATAATATTAACTTTATTTTATGGTAAAATAAAATATACTTCTTTTAAGAACTAAATAAATTCATTTATTTAACTTGCAATAGAAATACATTTGCAAATTGTTTATCTAGTTCTCTCTACGCTTCTGTACCTCTCTCACTCTTTTGTATCTTTAAGGAATTGATACAAACAACTGTGAGAAAAGGGGGAGGAAAATTGTTTTTAAGAGTTTGTAGTTGCAACATGATATAAAAACTAACAACAGTCAACAACAGAAGCAACAATAAAGAAAAACTAGTTTCTCAATACAATATAAGTAGGATACTGTGTCATTAGTTTCAACCAGTATTAATATTAAACGGATGTACGAGTAAATGACCGGAAACTTACATTTTTACGACCATGAAGCTAAAGTCTCGCACACATTTCAATAATACAAAAACAATAGGAAAAATACATTTAAGAAGAATCTTTGAAACATAAAATCAATTAATTTAATTTGGAGTCTTAAAAGAACTACACGAAACTTTTAGTAAAAAATAAATTTAACATTTTACCTAAAAATTATTATGAGAAATAACAATATCAATGAATTTAAATTAATTTTTGGCCTCAGTTTATGTCTGACTTTCCAAAAACAAATGTACAAATGTATGCGGGTGTGTTCCAAAGGAAACAAGACAAATTAAACACCAGCAGAATCTAATGCCACGTACATATTTAAGTCAAAAGTCAGTCTTTTAATTAATTTTGCTAATAATAATAAAAAAATCTATTTTTTAACAGAAAATTTAGTACCTAAACTTATTTAACTGTTCGTCTCAACCAGATCATCAAGGAGCCAAAAAACCATAAACACCATTCTTTCAGAAAAGAATCATCAACGACGAATGAGAATTATTTTTAACGAATATATT
The DNA here is from genome assembly GCA_916610165.2 of Gymnosoma rotundatum. NCBI lineage: Eukaryota > Metazoa > Arthropoda > Insecta > Diptera > Tachinidae > Gymnosoma > Gymnosoma rotundatum. The sequence continues at coordinate 121,956,098 of OU744336.1, read as the reverse complement.
CCATTTTTATTTTATAATGTTCGTTACATAATTTGAACATCTATAACAAGCGATTATAAACAAACTCTCTAGAATTTTTTTTTAAATAAGAGATGACTTAAAACTAAAAACGTGATACGCATTTATCTATAAAAAAAAAAACGAAGTTGAAAAAGTAGCCTCAACATTTTGCATCGTTAATTTTGGTCGCAGGTAGTGTTACAAACCTTTTCGTTTACATGCTTTTTTTACGAAAATTCCTTAGTAAATTCAGCATCCATTGATAATAATTATTATTCTCTCACATTGTACAAGAATAAAATTTATTCGGTAATCCAAATTTTTATTCAAAATCTCTTAAAAAATCAATAAAAAATTAAAAGGTAATAATGGTTTATAAAAGAGTACGTGATTTAAAGTGTAATTAGATAAATATTTAAATATCACAATACCTTAGAAAAAATAACTAAAATTTGATAATTTCGTTTTAAAAATTTTTTTTAAATTTATTTTTTATTAAATGCTAATAGAAAACGAAATAATTATTGAAATTCCTAGAGAAAAGTAGTACAGTATTGAAGCGCATTTGCAGTTCCTGATGTGTATAATCAAAATATGCGTAAAAAGATAGTGAAATTATTGTTAACACGTTTATAATTTCTTGCTTGTTTTCTTGTGGAAGATTATGTAAGATTTCAAATGGTCAACCTACAAGAATGGAACGATGCATTTGAAAATTACAACCACTTTTTTTCATCAAATATATTTTTTTATTTTTTTCTAACGATATTTTTTGACAACATACCTAGATTTTGTAGCAACAAATTGCCTGTTGTTTTTGTGTTGTTGGATTGTTGTAGCCATGCGGCCACCTGTATTAATTCGCCTTGGGTGGTAGCTTAGGCGAATTCGCTCATTTTGCCTAGCTGTCAAATTCCGTATATGAAAAATCTTTATAATATGTAGTTTGCCAGCGAAAATGAATGAATTCGCCATCGCTGATATCTGGTACTTGAATCGCCTTGATTACAATGTTTAAACAATAATTATTTTTTCTTAAAAAAGTTTATAATTTAATTATGTCTGTATTTAAAATAGCTTTAGAACAGCAAACAACAACAACAATAATTAGTTTAATAATGATCCCACAGACTGTGTAAAAGAGATGACAACAAGTAATTAAAATCAAACAATTCAATTCAAATTTTATAAAATAATCTTAAAAATACCCCATCAGAGGAATAATGAAAAAGTCGTTAAAAATTGCAAAACAAAATTGAAAAAACAGCAGCGAGTGTAAATCATTTTAAACAAAAGCAACAAAGCAAATCTAAATAAAAGGGTTAAAATTTAAAAAAACATTAAAAAATTTAAAAAATCTCACATACAAAAAGCGGAACAAAATTGATTAAAGCATTGTTATCATCAATGTCATCGTTACCTTCAATAACAGCTGACATAAAGTTCACATCAACAACAACTACATTCAGGGGTGCGGAGGTGTAAATAAAAGAAACTAAATCCATTTAGAAGAGGGTAATAGAAAAGCGTTTAATAAAGGTAAGTTTTTGTAGTATTAAAGATACACCCTCTGTCATTATAATCGTAATGTTAAGAAAAGCACTTTAATTGACAAGAACGCAAATTGTGTGGTTCAATTCTACTCAGCCACATTTCATTTAAAATATTCAAATATCCGTTACAAAAATTTTTATTGTCTTTATTATTGGACAACTTGTAGAATTTAATTTATTTTTTCTTAAACGTTGACATCATTTATTCTTAGAAAAACAATAATCATTAAATTGTTTAAGTCTTTAAAATTGATTTGATTTGATTCTTTCCATTCTAATTAAGTTAAAAACCACAATTTTGCAGTTTGTGTTAGAAAACTGTAGTGTATTAGTGAAGAGGTTAGGGTTGGCTTGTGGGTCGTATAAAATACTTTTAAATACCTTCAAAAAACACAAGCATCTTGACTATTTCGTTAATGTTTGTAGGCATATAAAAATTTATGAGATGTTTGACAAAGGTGTTGGTAAAAGCATTTTATGGGGGTGTAGATATCAATTTTAGCAAAATTTAAATTTTACATAAAATTTAATTGTCGAAATATTGAATACAAAAAAAAAATAAATAAAAAGTTCGCATTTCTTATAACTGTCACCAAAAAACATAAACTGGTAGTCTAAGTTTAGTATAACAATGACAATTCATTTTATAATTAATAACAACAAGACGTTGAATATTACTTTGGCTCAGTGGAGCAGCTACGCATTATGGGATTTGTTTCTCTGGTTTGTCGTTACTGCAACGGAATGTGTTCTGATGAAATCGGGGAACTCGTTGCTGGAAACTGTATATATATATAAGCTTGCTACACATTCTTCGTGAAGAGCACTATAAATTACTATAAATTATTTCTGCCACCTTCAATATGTAAGAGCTTAAATCGAATGTCCATGGCAACTACCCTGTTGTTCAATGAACCCACTTATTATATTCAAAAACCCTACCAAAACAGTAACAGTTATTTAACCGGTAATTTTACTGTCATTGTTGACCGAATTAGCGATCATTGCGCAGATTAAAGTTTCTATCATATTCTTAAAGGCAAATACCCCCCTGAAGAAAAGTGTTTTTAAACAAAATTTATTGTTACTATTATACATCAGTTATTATTAGGAAAAAATAATAATTTTCAAATGAAATAAATTCTTTATTGTAATTAATTATAAAAATTGATTTTTATTAATACTCTAGATTTTACATAAAACACATCTGCCTTCGTTCTCAAAAGAGGCCCACTTCTACTTAACTTTAGCAATAATCTGAGTATTGTTGCCTTTTGTTTACATTTTTTACATTTCTTATAACTTTTGAAGGCTCCACGTAAATGTATAATTTTATTATATTAGTCCAAATTTTCGTAACTTTTAGTGCAGACACGAAATAAAGTAATATCCCTGAAAGTGTATTTAGTTTAATTATTTGAGGTAAGAATCTATCTTAACATATCAACCTTCTTCAACATATAAATTCGATTTTAATAACAAAGGTTACCTGCAAATGCAATCAAAATCCCATATGAAAATTTGTTTAAAATAAACAGAAAATAACATTGCTGAAGTTTTACTCTGTTCAACTGTTTCTTGCCTCATGTTTAGAAACAAAAAAATGTTTCTGTTACATTTCGAGCGGAAAAGTAAGCATTCTGTTCAAAATTGCAATTTTGTTGTAAGAAAAATTTTACAAACGTATTAATACCTCGATTTAGAAGAAAATTGTCTTTTAATTTCCTTCAGAAAATGTCGTATTATATAACAGTCAGTAAATTTATGTTGAAGTTTTAAGCAAATAAGGCTCAAATTTGTCTCTATTAACGGTGTTTTTAAAATAATTAGTGTAGTAAATTCTATCGAAACTCAGTCTCTCAAAGAAAAACGGGAAAACCGATTTATTAAAAAAATCCTACTTAAACTAATTTTATTGAATGGCGAGAGCATGCACTTTTCCATACCGAAATATTAGTATTGAGTCCTAATTTAAATCCTCATGAATATTATCGCCATTAAATTTTTTTCATATGTTTTTCTTTATTTATTTTTATTTTGTTTTTGTTCAGTAAATGAACTTGTTACTTTGTTACTTTCTCTGAAATATGGAATATAAAGATCTTATATAAAAGTACATTAAATTACTATTTATTTGAGGAAAATTTCAAAATGTAACTTTTAATGAAGAAATTTAACTTTTTTGAAGGAAAAGCGTAACTTTTTCCTGTCTTTCTCTGGCAACACTGAAGCTGAGATCTCTTTTCTAAGCATTCGATATTTTAAGACAGTTTGTTAATTCTTAACTCAAAGATCTTTGTGTCATCTTGATCTAACTTCTATTAAAATTGCTAATAATCGCCATTTTAATTGTGTTGCTTCGTGTTAAAAGGTTTTTAAAAAATCAAGATGCCTAAATGTAATTTTTTCAACAAAAATTGTAAATCCTACTAACAAATAGGAATTTCAATGTTAAGAAAAAAAAAAACAGAATTATCATAAACTGAAATAAAAATACAACAAAAATCTAGTTTACATTAAATAAAAAAAAAATCGCAAAAACCCCAAGCTTACATGAGGTTTTAACTCAACGTCTTGTATTCTTGCATGTTTTATTCATATGTTTTTAAGCATAAATTTGCGTAAAATAACTAAAAATTTTTAAAAAAGGTTTCATACTTTAACAAAAAAAAGTATAAAGTTATATTTAAAAACATTTAGATTCGATTTCTTCTTACACAATAAGAAAATTAAGTTTAATAGTGCATTTACATTAGAATGAAATCTACATACTACACTATATTTTTTGACACTAGCAAGATTTCATATTCAAAACAAACAGAAAAATAGAAATCAAAAAAAATTTATTTGCTTTTTATTTATATTTCAGAATTTTTTCAGTTTCATTATTGCTTCACATGAATATTTTTTATTAAAAAAAAAAAAATTATTATAAAAAATGTATCTCTGCAAAAAATTACATTAAAACTACTTGCCATACGATATATAATCACTTACTTTTGTGATTGCCTTTTTTTGTAACTCACTAACAAGTCTCATTACATTAGTTCGCAAAGAAGGAAGTAGTAATTGAACTAGTTCTTTAAGTTAAAAGAGTATACCTTAAAATAAGTACTAATGATCGTCTTAATTTCCAGCAATAATCAATGTAATCGATTATCAGGAATTGATTATAAAAGTCTCATGTTTGGAAGTACTTCCGCCAAAAATGCTTATTTTCGTACTCGATTACCTTTTCTACAATTTTTTGCTGGGATATTGTTGTACAGTGTAGTAATTTTTGGTACTTCTGTGGGAAAAAGCGTAGTTGTATCACTACGTTATACTAGATTTTGAGTAGATTTGGTCAAAATATAAATGCGCAGTGGATTTGGTTTTGCATGAGAAATCTACTAAAAATCAACTAGATTTTGCTCGAAATCTCATAAGAACTAGATTTCGGTGTAATGTAAATGCACTATAAAGTAATTTTCAGTGAGTATGAACATTTACTATTTACATTATAATTCTAGAAATTTATATGATTTAGATTTTTTGGTTTATACTCCTATTGTGCCTTGTCTTTCAATAAAAAGCAACACGGCCTTTTTTTGTAATTTTTTTTTTACAAATAGTATATTCGCAGTTGTAGTAGTCCAAAATAAATGTTTATTTTGCATGTTTTCCAACAACCTAATAAAATTTTACAACTAGATTATTTGGAGGCACGCAAGCAAATTATAATTGTCTTTATAGGGTGAACGAGCTTATGCTGCATTTATTTATACTGATTTGTTTGTTAGCATTTAAATTTAAAATTATCTAAATGTTACACACAGCTGTAGTTTTTGAATGTAAATTATAGTGATATAAATACATGATTTCATGTTAACTTAAAGGAATTAAATTTTTTAATTCAACATTAAATGTAAAATGCACGTATGTATTTCTTTAAACGAAAAAAATAACTTTATGTTTAAAGTAAACACTTTGCTTCGAGCACAAAACACCTAATGAAATCTGTAAGAGCGTTTAACACTATCTTTTATTAGGCAAATAAAGTGAAACATGAATTTTCGTTAATTGCAAAACACGTTTCGGATGACCGATTCAGGCGGTTGTTGTGAAATCTTTGTTTTACAAAATCAACGATGAAGTATTGAGTGATATGTTTGCGTCATTGATAAATCACATAGCATTGCATTCCAAGCGAATTGCTAATAAGGCATAGGGATTGACCATGATATTTTTTGCTTAGTGAATCCGCTCCAAAAATAGCCTGACTTGTTATAGAGCGAAATTCTCCTTTAAACAAGAAGAATGATTAAGAATCTATATTGAGGTTTTTCATGTTTTATTTAAGATGCGTGCCAATTAATAAAGTAGTCACATTTGGAGAGCGATTTATTCCATTTGAATTATTGAAACATCAGAAGATGCAGTATAAAACTACCTTTAAGATATTTCTACAGTTTTTGTTTTCAAGTTCAACACTTTCTGAGTTATTCAGAAGTATATATATACTTTTTTTTATTAAATTAATAAAACAAAACATGTTTAATTTTTTTTTGGAGAACCAAGAAAATAAAATTTAGAATATGTTAAACTAAATATTAGAAAAAACCCTTAAAGTATTTTGATTTGATTAAATGGTTAAGGTGACAAATGATGGCCTATCTATGATCTAGACCCCAGAACAATTAATTTCATATGACTTAATTTTCTTTTTGTTGCCGGGCTTCAGGCCCTTACAAAATATCCTTTAGTTGCGCTAATTTACTACAAATTCGACAGAACATTTTTCGTAAAAAGCTGTTCTATAATTGTCACCAAACAGGAAGTCATTATAATTGTATATTTCCGTTCTCTTAACTATATAATTAACTAGTGGATCTCGGTGTGCTTCGCTACGTAAGAATATTAACATTGAATCAAATCTGTATTTGTTGTTGTTGTTTTTTTTATATGGACAAAATCAAATATTGTCTGAAAACTCATAACTCGCGACCGATGCAAACTTTGTGTAAACTTTAGATAAACCAAAATTTATATATATATATATATATATATATATATATATATATATATATATAGATATGTAGAATGATTTTTGTTCTCTGGTTTACGCTCCATTATACAATTGAATTCGATGAAAAAATTTACTATTTTAACTTAATTTTTTTCAGTGCGCTTAAGCCATATTTTATGTAAATCGTGTTAGAATTTAAGGAGTTAAAAGGCGTGTAAAAGTGGCCAAAAATACACAATACTTACCCAGCAAATATAAATACAAACAAAGATGTTTGCATCATTTTGAAAAAATTTTTTTTAATTAAATAATATTGGCGTATAGAAGTACATAAAATGAGTCAACCCGCCTATCTATCGACTATTTAATTCGAAATATTTAAATTTATTAATGATTTAAGACTTTAAATCTTTAAGCGATTCCATGCAAAATATATATAGTTATCAATTTTTAATTTTAGAAAAATTTTAAAAATTATTTATTTCTACAGACATTAATTATTATTTTAAAACGAACTATTTTCTGGTCTCTGCACTTAGTCAAATTAAATATAATTTAAAACAAGTAAGAATGTGTTATATTCGGTTTATGTAAATCATGGCGCATTAATTTACAGATGGTCTTAATAGCCCAGCTGATTTTTGTTTATGCTCGACGTTGTTGTAAAAATTCTAAAATAATTTTGAAAGTGAAAAATTTTAAAAAAATTTAAAAAAATAAAAATACTTAAAATTTTATTAAATTAAATTTCAAAACCAAAAAATTTAAATATAAGGTGTTGCTGCACATGTAGGAGAAAGAAACCAACTGTTACAACTTCATTTAGTGAGCTATTTTTGACATCAACGTGGTGCTCTGCAACAAGAAAATGAAATTAGGTTTTTTTTGCCGTGTGGCCACCTAGTATTTAATTCGCCTTTTATATAAATCTAGTTTAGTGAAGTAACACCATTAAAAAAAAATATTGGCGAGTGCTCTGAAAAATTAAAGGCAGGTGTAGTGCTTTGCCCACTGCCTCGAAGGACATGGACCGATCTTGCTGATTTTTAATAGCAAAATTTTCTAAACTATGATTCGCGAGTTCAAATTTTCTGCAGCTCATCTAGTGCATCGGCAAAGTTAATTTCAAAACTAACACGGACGGACGTCGCTCAGTCGACTTCGTTAGCATAAGAATATATACGTATTTTATACGGTTGAAAATGGATATTGTAGAAATTACATACGGAATGACAAACTTTTTAAACGTATTAAATTGAATAAAAAAATTTGTCAGAAAGTTGTAAAATCACTTAGATATAAGCAACAGTTTTTGATATTTTTTTACAATTAAAAAATTTGTGATCACATTATGTGTATTTAAATATGTCTGAATTGTAAGCTTGAATAGATTTATTAGCTTTATATAACATAAACAAAAACTAATATATACTCTAATTATTTGTTTTCAAAGTTTTATTTTGTTTCTGTTTCTGTTTATTACTTATAGGGAGACTATATTTTTTAAAGTTTCATACATTAAAAATCTACACTACTGCCACTACTAAAACATTCTATTTAATCAAAATATTCAAAAAATCTTTCTGTAGACTTCAGCCTGCTTAATCTTTTTGTGAGAATTTACGTGTCATAAACTGAAAGCTTTCATCTAATAAAAGAAGAAAATTAATATAAATTTCTTAAAGGTGAATGCACTCAATTGGAAACTGATTTTATTCTCGCAGAAAAAAATATTTTTTTTGTCAACATCTATATGTCGATTCTTCAGCATTTTTATTTGATAAAATTTTTTCTGATACAATCGAGAAAAAATTTGTTTTTTACAAAAACGTAATAAGTTACACAATCTTCTTAATATTGTATTTAAAAATCTATATGCATTAATATGCACATATGTATCTATGTAAGCAGATTGTGATAGAAATTATATTGTCTACACATCACACAAAAGAAAGAAACAATAAAGTTTGTCGAAAAGTTACCAAAACGGCAACGCTGGTTAAAATTAATATACCGACAATATTTAAGAATAAAAGAAAAAAAAAATATGTAAAGAATAGTAATGATTAATAAATTATTTATTCAGAAAATAGTAGCTAGTATTCTTCCCCTAACGGCATATTTCCCTGACTTTTATATATAGAAATCAAATAATTATTTCGAACTTACAAAATTACAAAATTTTAAAGTTAACAGCAGATTAAAAAAAAATAAAGAAATATAAGATTTGTTCAACGTATTTTTAATCATATTGAAAATACCAAATTACTTTCTTATAACAAAAACGAATTTTGAATACTCCACCGATTAAATACAAAAAAGACACAAAAACGATAAAAATTGAAATCAGAAAAATGTAAATAATTTTTCATTCTGTCACAAGAGTGTGTTTTTAATAGACCAGCCGCAGAATAGGTCAGGGTTTATACCATGTTTCTGATAATACCCCATTACATACCGGTGGCAGTGCCAAAGTGTATAAAATATTGTTTATTTGTGCAAAAAAACACTGCTTATTTTTCTTCTCACTAACGAAACTATTCAAAGAAAAAGTGATGTCTAAGAATAAAAATAAATAATATTTGCCCACATACTTTTAGCTGATTTACAAATCAAAATTAAATGAAATGAATTTCATGAACGTACGCCTAAATGTAAATTTCATTACAAACAGGACAGAACTTGGCAAAAACTTGATGTTATTGAAATTTTTTGTTTATCTTAATAATTGTTTTGCACAATTTTTTCTAAATATTAATTTTATACGTAAAAATCTAAAATAAAGATTGTTTAGCAAAAGTATTTCTTGTAATTTTTATAATAATAATAATAAATACGTTGTTTAATTTAATCAAATTTAATAGCACAAATGTATTAATTGTTGGAAATTACTAATAGATTAAAAAAAAAATGGAAATTATTTATTTTATCTTATACATGTTCTATAAATAAATATTTGTTGTAAAATACTTTGAAAATTATAAGCGTGTGTTCGTTAATTGCAAAAAAAACATCTTAAGAATTATTTGTTTTGATATCATTTATTTTGTTGTTGACAATGCTCTAAAATCACAATACACACATGAAATTTTTGCTTTCTGACATTCTCTTTAAAACTAAAATTTGTAACTATATGATGCTGTGTACCCCTTTCCTTTCGGTTTTTCTCTCGGGCCAATCAAGAAATGCACATCAAAAGTTGCAAAGTATTGACGGAGATAAAAAACGCACAATTTATTACCACGTACATTTATTTTCTTTGTTCGATAATTTGCTTAGTACTGCCATATCACTCGCAACCGCGATTTCTATTTATAAGCTAATTAAAACGCTTAGATGTTTCTAATATGTGGAGATCTGGCCATGTGTTCCAGTTTCCTCTTTTGAATATGTATTCATGTTCTCATATGTATGAGCCAATTGAAAGACTTCTGCAACAACTTAAGGAAACTGAAAGCATAGTTTGCTGACTGTTCAGGTAGCCTAGAGAGCTAAATAGAATTTTTCGTAACTTTGTTGTACAGTTGATCTTAGTTGTGTATTTTTATTGAAATACAGAAAATTAATTTAATTAATTTAAAAAAAAGAGTTTTTTTTTTTTAATTTTGTTTGGTATTAAAAGACCACTTAACTATGGTCCTGAACTGCGATCTTTTACAGCCCCTTATCTGAAAGTTAATATGCCATTATTATTATGGCTTTTAAAGCTGTTGAAACACAAAACAAAAGAAAATTGGGATGAAAAAATTCATTTTCTAGGTGTCCTATATTGGCGCAAGCATTTGTATATCTAAACAAGAAATGTACTACAGATTTCTATATGAGTATGTAATCTTACCATCAATGAAAAATTATGTATGTTAATTTCAGAATTCCTTTAGAACTTTTTTCTCTAAATTGAAACAAGAGTTAAAAGCTTTTGCGTCGTACGGAAATTTAATAAGAAACAGATGTTACTTCAAGCTTAATGTAACCTACTTTAGATATTGAAATTTATTTGTTTACACTGCTGTTGATTAGGAACTTCTAATGACAACAATTTAAACTTATATAAAAACAAATTGCTTATCCTTTTCCTCTTACAAAATAGAAAAACTATCACGTATTAAGCTTACAAATTAAAAATTAATAACATCAACACATTACATACATAAATCTCAATTACAACTGGCTGTCGTAATCAAATCCAAACACACATTTTCATATGTATTTTAACAAGCATTTTACAAATAATGTACATTAGAAATATTTTTTTTATTTGTAAAATTTATTTTAAATGTTAAATCAAGTACATAAATATAAGCAGTTTTTTTTTTTTGAAAGAAAGAATTTTAAATGTTAATCATCCTGAGAGAGAAAAGCAAGTAAGTCTTCTTGAAATTTAACTTCAAAACTTTTAAAACCTTTGAAACACAATCCTTTAAATCTGTGGTTTTCATGAATAACAGCCTATGTTCAAATTTTCACATTTTGAGTTAATGATACCAAATTGTTACAAAATATTGACTTATGTATATTCCCTTTTTTTCTTTGCACAACAATACAACTTCTACATTTTTTCAAATTAATTTCAACAATAACGTGGCATGTTGACAAACACTTGCTTTTTTTAATTTCTTTCTTATAAAAAAACACAGCGCCAGATACGCTGTTTTATCTGAACACATTTCAAAATTATGTTTTGATGTTTGTTTAGTTAAAAACAAATCATAATCACGTGAGAGTTTGTTTTTGGTCTTTTATGGCCATAACTGTGCTTTGTACAGTGTTTTTTCTTTTTCCATCTATTCTCAGCTGTGCTGTTGAAGAAAATGTAAGTTTCGCATTTTATAACATTTCTATTCTATTTTTTTTTTTTAATTGTATTAAAAGTTTTTATACATGTATTTATGTTATTTTATCATATGAGGCATTTACTCCTTTAACTTCGTTACTTCTTGTGTGGTCGCATTCTTTTCGTTCAGCGAAAATCATTTACATAGACATACTCTGTTTTGTCAGAACACAATTTCGATGTTAAAAATGGTTTGTTATTTTCAAATTGCTATGGGATCTAATCCATGAGGAAATGTTTCCTTAAGATTAACTGGAATATTTCTTAAACCTACACTTACATTACTGTATAAAAAAAAAGTTGAAAAGTTTTGATACCAAGACCGCAGCTTCAAAAATAACTAGTTTTTGCTCTACTGAGATATGCGCTGTTATTCATTAAAACCACAGAAATGTGTGTATCAGATTAAAAGCAAAGTGACTTATGCCACTTTCAAAATAAATGGCTCATATGTGTATTGTGTAATTTGACAGTCATCTACTGAACAATCAAACATTTCAAAGACATAATGTGGTGCTTGATTTCAGTATAACCCACAAAATTTGCATAATTTAAATAATTGCTATAAAACATATTATTAATAATTCACAAAATAAAAAGCCAGAATGCTGACGACGGATGTAGTGATGATGCCTTCTCCGCAGCAATAAATTTCATTTTGCAGTTTTAAATAATAAAAATTTCATGATAATATCAGGAAATATTTATATTCAAAGGAATCAAGCACGAATTAAGTAAATTAACATAAAAAATATTCCGAATATTAAAATATTATCATAATAAATTTATTTATATATTTAGTGCTAGCTTATTGTACTCGACGTTGCCTTAGTTTATCTTTAGAGCCTTTATAGGCACTGTGTAATATATTATAGCCTTGTTTGCTAATGGGCTCTACTTCGAACACTTGAGAAAACTATCAAATCAATTTAGATCTTATAGATTAGGAAAAATCTTTATTTTAAATTTGTTGAGATTAAGATTGGTTAAGATTTGTGGGTCTTATTTCCTCTTCGTTGAACATATTAATAAAATTAAAATTGTTTCGGGGTATGTATTCAAAGAGTAAAATTTTATTTCTAATTGAATTTACAAAAAATTCCTGATGACTAAACTTGAAACGCATACTAGATTTTTAAAATTTTTTAAACAAAGTTTTTTTTTCTTATAGATTTAAAAATATGGTAACATAAAAATTAAAGTAATTAGATACTTAATACTTGATGTTTAACAATTTTCAACCTTTACTCCTATAGATTCATAAAATTGGGCATTTGTCCTCTCTCCGAGTGCCCCCTCTAATTCTCTCTGTTTCAAAATAAATGTAGCATATTTTACCCTTTATATTAATATCTAACTATAATCGGTATTGACGTAAATGACCGTTTTCCCCCTTTTGCTCTCATCTGGGTCCTAGGTCTGCAAACAGATATAGACGAAGACTTATCTATGTTGCGAATTTCATTTGAATCGATTAGCCGAGACTTTGGTAAAATTGATTCAGAAGCATAAAGGACCTGCTTCCCTGTTTTTGAAAATATAAATATCCTATTTTACCATGCAACAAAATAAATATCAGTGTTTTCACACGCACAAAAGCAAATTAACAAAACGAGATTTATAATATATATTAGATTTAAGTCTGAAGACTTCTGAAATAAGGGGCTTAAATGTAACTTGGACATATATAGAAAAGTTTGTAATAATGTAAAATTATGAAATTATATATATACGAGTACAATATAAGTTCATATTTTGCAATAAAGTATTTTAAAAACAATTTTTTGATGCAATAAACTCCAAAATACTGTTATTATTATAAAGAATTGAAATAATTTAAATATCTAATTTTTGGACCATTGAGTGCAAAGTTTTTTTATTCTATGATGAAATTATAGCCTGGAGGATTTACAAAAAGTAATTTTGTTCAAAAGTTCAGGGCATTCAACAGCCATTTATTAAGTCATTAAAAGCATCGACTGGACTTAATGTCTTATTTCTAAGGATATTGCACCTCAATGTAAGCAACAGAAGGAACAAAGAGGAGTCAATAAAATATATTAAGATAAGGCAAAGCAAAATGAATAAAACGTTTCTGTATCTTTTCTTAAATCAGAAGCGACATAGTTCAATTTAGATCTACGAAATTGTAATCTTATCTAAATGAGCCTTGAAAGTTAATCTAGAATCAAACTAAACACCGAAGTCATTGATTTCATTTGCTTTTGTTATATTAACATTAAGAAATTGAAAAATTGTATCAATATAACTTTATTTAAAGCAATAAAATTCGTTATACTAGAAAATAATATTTAATCATCAGCACTAGTAAAAAATCGAAAATCTAAGACAATGGAAATCGCAAATAATAAAGGACGCGGAAAGCTTCCCTGAGGAATCTCAGAAATTTGATCATACCTGATAAGCATGCAACGCAATTTCTCTTCCAGTTAAGATGCCAACCAACCATAGAAAGATGAATGAATTCCATCCGACATTTTATCAAAACCTTTTGAAAAAGCAGTGTTATATACACTGTCTACTTGTAGACTTAATTCTAGATGTGAAAAGTAAAAGTCGCACGTTCCAAAATTTTAGAAATTGTTAATAATTTAGAGATTGATCTATAATGCAAACGTTATTACGATCACCAGTTTTTAAAATAAGCTGTAACCCCTTAATTTAGAAATTTGACCGAAAATACGTAACCATTAAATTATGAAAACATTTTTTTATTTTTAAATATTTAAAACTAGTTTACCCGCGAACTTCGCCTCGTCCCAATTTTAAGCCTAGAGACAAACATAGAATAATAATACAACATAAATATTTTAATTTTCAATGTGATTTATTTGATGGAATCAGTAGAGAGCGATTTGATGCACAAAATTTCATAAAAAAAATCAATTTTAATTTTCGATTTTTCAGTTTTCCGACTTTTCCGGAGGAATTTTCCAAAATTTTCTTCTGTAAAGACCTTCTCCTCGAAAATACGAATAACTGACAAAAAAATTTGCAGAAATCGGCCTAGCCGTTCTCATTTTATGAATTACTATACATTTTTTACGCCATTTTTAGATATAAGATCGTATATAATACAAAAGGTTAGATATCACATTTATTATATTATAATTGTCATTCATATTGACACGTGTCAGAAGAGACTACATAAAAATTTAAAATTAGTGGTCACGATTTTTTGGTAAAATATTTGTCTAACAAGGACAAGGGCAAATACGCAAATGGTAAATTGGGTAGGTATTTATGTACCTGGGTATTAATCCAAAATGTGGGTATAAATCAGAATAAAGAAAAATGTAAATAAATTTAAAAAATTTAATTTTTTATTATTAACTAGACTTTTTATAAGAAATGAAATAATTTTTAAATTTAATCATTGCTTCTGCCCTGTTGTTGCCATCGCTCCCACTCATTACACTGAATTGCTATAAGCACGCTGATTAGCGGTTTTTAATAAGAATTGTTGTTGTATTTAATGCAGTCAAAAGTGCCTTATATGAGCAAAATGCATCAGGAATTGTATAAACAAAATAAATTTCAAAATGTTTATATTTCTCCTACTCTACGTATATGTTATTCAAATAAGTATTTACCCGAAATTAGATAAATACCCGGGTATGAAAGTGAGAATAAGTAGGTAAATACCCAGCGTTGGGTAAATACCCAGATCCAAAACCATCACTACATATAATGACTTACTTTTGTGATTGCCATATTTTGTTACTCGCTTACAAAACACATTAAAAAAAGGAAGTAGTAATTAAAGTAGTTCTTTAAGCTTAAAGAGAATACATTAAAAACGTACTAATGATCATCTTCATTTCCTAGAATAATAAATGTAATCAATTCTCAGTAATTGATTTTAAAAGTCTCATGCCTTGCTAAATTATCATTAGGTTGGCAATCCAGTTGGAAAGTTCTTCCTCAAAAATACTTAATTCCACACTCGATTACTTGCTATAATCCCAAAATAGTTCAACTTATAATTCAAAAACAAGAAAGATAAAGAAAACAAAAATTATTTCTCTTATAATAAAAAAAAATATTTGCTAGTTGTACAATAGAAAAATCTATCTGAATTAATTTAACTTATATTCACAAAATATGCTACATTTATACTATAAAATGAAGGATTCAAAAACGTACATACATTCGTTTCGACCAAGTACCGAACTTTTTCTTGTTTAAGACAAATATAAACATAACTTACAGCTTATAAAATGATTATTTATTAAAATTGAATGAAAGCACAAATTAAGCATGCAAACTGTGAACAAGAGCATGACAACCAGTTTGTTGTAGACACATTTTGCACATGCAAAGCTAATACAACAATTACTTTCCGTCATATAATTTATTTTCAACTCTGACATTTTAAAAAACAATAAATGAAAATGTCAAACTTCTTAAAAGTTTTTTGTTGCATCTATTTTCTACCTTTTCATAAGCGGAAATATGCGGTATTGACATAAATGTGATTGCAGCAGTTTGCAGAGCTAATATTAAATTAACTAAAAATGCAAATAGAGTAAAATAATAATTTAAAAGCTTTATAGAAACAATGTCAAATTCGTTGAGTAAACTTAATGAGAAAAAATAACTAAGTTCAAGGCGAATTAATTTTATCAGGTGGCATCGTTGCGGCAGCTGACTATTTTTTGTTAATTTTCTTTTGTGTAAAGCAGCTGTCAAAAGTGTATTATTTTATATTACAAAGGTTCTTTTCTATGTTCTTTTAAATAGAATTAAAAAAAAAATGTTTTAACTCAATTTAAAAAGCAAAACTTATTGATAACGTTAGTGAAAAGGGTAAGAAAAAAGTGAAATAATTAATTATGTTTTGAAGTTTCCCATACATTTAAGTGCCTAGTTTTCTTTTTGTTGTTGTATTGTTGTAGCGGCGCTGCCACCTGTTATTAATTCGCCTTGACTAAGTTTTTAATTTGTGTGTTGCGTTACATTGGATTATATTTTTTGGTGACGCAAATAACAAAAAAATTCAAATAGAATTTTTGGTCGATTAATACTTTATGAAGGTAAATACATCATTTAGTGAAAAAATTAAACCCAACCTAAATAAGCGGTTAGTATTAGCTTTATCCGTATGTCGCCTTTCAAACTGGCACAGTATAATCAATCAGAAATTCAATTTTGAATTTTTTACTTGTTACGCCGTTTTGCGTTTTAAGTGAAGATATTCATTATTTTTCATCTTTATTTTTTATTTTTCATATTACTTTTGAAGTTCCTAGTAGTAAAAATAGAACATTTTATATGAAAATTACAATGGTGATGATTGGTAAGTTTTAAAACGTGTCAAATGCTAAACTTGTATTATTTTTCAAAAGAATGTTAATATTGAAAAAACCATATTTAATTTATACCGAAAAATTGCAAATATTAATATCTTTCCCGCGAAAAAAGATTTAATTTTTAACATTAATATCAAGGTTGCTAGGAAGTTTTCTTTGATTCACTCAAACCTACGGAAATGTTGTGTAACACGTTTTAAAAATAAAGCATTCAACTGATAATGTGGATTAAACTTTTACTGATATAATCGAACTTTATAACAACCTGCCTTAAGGGTTCTCGTTAGTAAAACTTTACTTAAGTCAAGTTGAGGAATAAATTGCTATTGTTCGGTATTATCACTTTCTTGTAAAATAAAATTAATCTTTTTAAAAATATGGCAATGAAGAAAAACCGACTATTTTAAAAAAACTAAAATAGTTCTTCAAAAAGTAGAACAACAACGAATTTCTAATTGTTGTTGTTTTCCTGATGATGCTAAACAAGGGAGTAGCGAAATATCGAAAAAAATAAAAAAAAAAATAAAAAAACCTATTGCTTAGAAATTAATTAAAATATAATTAATTAAAAAGGTCAAATAAAAAACTTTATTTGAATAAAAAAATTAAAATGTGAAAAAAAGTAATGAGCGAATTTTAGTGGGTGCTCTTCATCCTCTGGTGCGTAAATACATCGTCAAAAATTCGTGGTGTAAATTCGTCTTATGAATATAATAATGAGGAAAAAACACAGCTGGTATAACTTTTAAAGTTGTTTACTTTTTGTGAGCTGCTAAGGTGACCATCAAAATCTTTAATATATAAAAATTAAGCTTAAACAAACACACAACTAAAAACTATTTTTATATTAAACTTATAAAATGTACAATTATTAGAAGTACAAAATAAAAATACATACATAAGTAAAATAATTTTATTTACTAACATATTTCGAAACTAAAGTCAAGCATGGTCACATTGTACTGATTTGTTCGTCGTTCGCCGGCGTAAGAAATACAAATAGTTCTATTGCAAAGTTCGCCGCTTATGACGAATTTTGTCTGAAGTCATGATAATGTTTACTATCATATATGCAAATGTATTTTATTTTTGACGAAGAATATTCACGACTAAAAATTTATCCTTCGTCCCAGTCGTGTTCCTAGCATAAAACAAACTTGTTATGCTTTCCATTTCCATTTTTATTTTTTAATTTTAAAACTAAATAAAAATTGTTGTTTTTATTAAAAATATTTAATTTCCATATCTTACCTTAAAGTTACAGGTAAGAATATCTTCCGGTTAGCTTTTTTATCGGTTAGTATTAGTTTAAGTGCACTCATAATAAGTTGGTAAGTTGTAATAATAGGCCAGTCTTACGAACAAAAAAGATAAGTTCATGTGCATTCAAATATTTTTAAGAATTAAAATAATCAAATCAAAAAAGTATAAAAAGAAGAAATAATCAATTTGGGTTAGAGATTACCAAAAACTGAAGAAATAGAAATAAATTTACAATTTTTTGTTGGCTAGATGGACGACGGCCACTTTTTAGAAAAAAATGGCAATGCGAAGTCTTAAAAATAATTTGGCAACATGTATGAACAACGAAACAAATAAACGAGCCTCCAACTAAGCAAAAAAAAAAGATCCGTTATTGAAAAAAAAACCAGAAGGGAGGACTGACAAGCAGCAAAGGCGAAGTATCCAGCTCCAGAGATGCTATGTCAATCAACAGGCTTTTGAGAGCTGCTCTCCTGAGGCTGTGGAAATGACTGTAATTATTTCACGACTGAACCTTATTAGTTTAGCACAAACAGGTACATTGAAATGGGGAATTGTGCCCCGTTATGAGCAATACGTGGGACATTTTTTTCCAGACCTTAATGATTGGACGCAAGGAAAAGTAAGATTCTCGAAACTAGATGTTTCTACAGATCTATCCAAAATGATAAATAGCGTGGCGTATAATGCGAGAATCTATCACTGCATAAACCTAAATCTGTCTGTGTTATTGTTGCCTCTTAATTTCACAAAAAACCAAAAATAGTCAATCGATCAGATATAGTATCGAAAGAGATGCTATTGGAAATCGGAATGATCGGTTCATGTAATAATTTTTTTTATATCTTTTGGAGCATTAAAGAATATATATATAATGATTTTTGTGATTGGAGTAATCACATAATCATTATATGGGACGATGGGAGAGAATAAAAAAAATAAGAAAAGCATCATATTTTTCGAATTTTTGGATTTTTTTTTTTAATATCAATATGAGTATCATTTTAAAGCTTTTGAAGAGATGTTTAAGGATATACTAAAATTTATTTAAAATTTCTTAACCCATTAAAAGCCGAGGTAGTTTTTATGTAAAATTATATATATGCAGTACCAAATTTTTTTTTTTATTTTTTAATTCTCCGTCACCCCAATATTTGCTTTTTTGATTGGAGTTATTTTACTAAACTAGATTTACATGGATGGTGAAGGGTGTATAAGATTTGGCATAGAAGAACATAGCACTTTTACTTGTTGTTTCTCTTTTCGTCTCGTCGTAACTTTCATGTTGTTACTTCATTCATTTTTTTATTTTTCAGTTTCAAATGTTCCTTGTTTTAAATTCAGAGTTTTCCTCTTTTATTTATACCCTTACAGAATCCCTAAATTATTTGTTACAATACTTTCTGTTTTTCATATAATGATCAACGTGTAGGTTGTACATAAGTACTTCTAGTTGGCAGCAATTATTGCTCTTTTCTTTTGCAACATTTTATTGTAAATATTTTGAAAATAAAATATTTTACATCTAAAGACCAATATAAACATTAAACATTTATTTAATGTAATTAATATACATTTTATTATATTGTTGTTGTTGCATGTGTTGATATAGTTGCTTTTTTTGAGATGTTAATATTTCATCCTCTTCGAGTAGCTTCTGTTGTTTTAGCCATAAAAGTTTTTTCCAATCAAACAATGTAGGCAAGTGCCTGTGTGTGTGCGTATCTGTAGACAGAATACTACTTATGACCCACTTAGTATTCTTGACTTTGTCAACAACAAATAAAATAGCAAAAGTTAAAAGAAACCAAAAATATATAAAAATATTGTTAAGAATTTTATAAAATAAATTGGGTATGTGATCCATATGTGAATTGCAGTTACGAGTATAAGCTTTTATTGTAAAACGTCTTGACACTTATATTTATTTGTGTGTTGCCTTTTAAGACGTTAAAATTATCGATATTCACGTTAACATTCCATATTGTACAGTGGAACTGAAACCTCTGCAGTTGGAAATTAAGCGTAAGGCAATGTGGTTTGATCAACATTTTATATTGCTTCTATTGAAGAACAACGTGGTTTTAAACACAAGATATTATTGTGTATTTCTGTCTCTGTCTTTATTTTTAAATTCTCTTTCATGTTATTTCTTTTTTTCTGTGACGAAACGAGACTAAAACTTTCGTGATTTTGTTAAGATCATTCTACCTTTATTAAGTGCTAAAATTTTGCATTTATTTAATTCTATACTTATCACTTCAGTCTTTCCAAGAAACTGGAAGCTGGCGAAGGTAGTTCCGATTCCGAAGAATGGTAGATCATTTGAAAAGAAGAATCTAAGACCAATAAGCCTTTTGCCAATATTATCGAAAGTATTTAAACATATAATAAGAGAACAAATCATTGAACATATTTAGGTTTATTCCTTACTAAATGATCGACAAACGGGTTATCGTCGTAGTTGTTGCGCATCATCTGCCTTACTAGGAATCACAGACTCAATAAGAAATAATCTGAATGTGAAAATATGTAGTATTTTAATTTCACTAGATCTTTCAAAGGCTTTTAATTGTATAAATCACATTAATCTTGTAAGAAAATTAAGAGATAATCTTGGGTTTTCAAGGCTGTCTTGCTTACTGATTTATTGCTATTTAACTGATAGGAGGCAATTCGTGTCATTTAATGGCCAAATGTCACGTCAAAAGAAGATAAGTCGAGGTGTATCCCAAGGGTCAGTGTTGGGAACAATATTGTTTTCAATATACTTGATTTGATGATTTTTTGGCGTAATTGAATAAGAATTTTGTAATGCGTATGGGTTCGCTGACGATATTCAACTACTACTTAAAAGCAATAATTCAGGGGACAATATGCAGTCGTATATTATAAGAGTATTAGATCAAGTTGATTCCTGGATAACATCAAATTATTTAAAACTAAATATGTCTAAAACTAAGATAGTGAAATTTGGTTTATTGCATCCAGATGATACAGTAATACGAATAGGGGAAAGAGAAATAGAAGTTGTGGGCAGAATGAAGATATTAGATGGATGATAAACTTGATTTTTCCCACCACATAGATAATTTATGTTCAAGAGTAAGTTTTACACTTCGTCGACTGTACTCTTTAAATATTTATATGCCATACCATATCAGGTTTAGAGTAGCCCATGCTTTATTAATGTCGCAGATATCTTTTTGTACGGAAATTTATTTATCTACATGCGCTAGTAATATTAGAAAGATTAAACTTATAACCAACAAAATTTTTCGCGCTGTGTGTGGAATCATAACCAGCAAAACTATAATCATATTTCGCCATATGTTGAACGTTTTTAAGGTATTCATTTAAAAGTTATGTAACTTTGAGATACTTACTGAGATCTTATAAAATTAAAAAAAAATGCAACACCACAATTTTTGGTAACACTTTTTAACTTTACACATTCGACCAGGAATATCCAAATTATCATTCCTACAATTAGAACTGCACTTTGTGAAAAATCTTTCCTAATTGTTATTGCCCGTACGTAGAATCGCTTCCCGATTGATTTAAGAACATTTTCTGTTTCTTACAGTGTGTATCGTAAAAATTAGTTGCATATTTATTTCGAAACCATGGTTGAGGTAGAAATTATTACACTGTATTTCATTATTGATTTGGATTTATTTTTTTCCTCATATTTACTGGTTAAGTATTTTAGTGTTACAAATTTAAGGCTTTTTACTTAAGTTTAGTTTTAGATAAATGTATTTACATGATTAACATATTGTTAATTCAAACTTATTTATTATGAAAATTTGCACAAATATTTTTCAAGTGTAATATTTTTTGGACACAGAAGGCTTTTTATTACAAAAATTTTAAAAATTAAATAAATAAATAAATTATAAATGCGCTTCGATCTACTCTTGACATTTTATTTATAGAATATATACGAGGGCTGCTCTATATATTTCTGGCCTAATAGTGAAAATGCGAATATTTATAATCAAAAATGGTTTTATTGTTTTTCAAAGTATTCTCCAGCGTGATTTATACACTTTTGCATGCGCTCAAACCAGTTGTCGAAGCACTTTTTCCACTCCGATTGAGACACCTCTAAAACATTGTTTTTGAACATTTCAACAGCTTTTTCTGGTGACGAAAATCGTTGACCACGCATTTTTTTCTTGATGTGCGGAAACAAGAAGAAGTCATTAGGTGCCAAGTCAGGGCTGTACGGCGGATGACCCATTAATTCGACGTTTTGGCTGGTCAAAAACGCTCTGGTTTGAGCCGATGTGAAAGAGCTCGCATTGTCATGGTGAACAATGATTCGTCTTCTCTTGTTGGTTTTTCGAATTTCTCCGATGACTTCAGGCAAACAAATTGTAGTGTACCACTCAGAAGTGACCGTCCTACGTTGCTCAAGCGGAACAGTCGCCACATGACCAGTTTTTGAAACAGGCGACCATTTGCTTCGAAGTGCTTCTTCCACGAACAACTTTCATTGGATTCTGCTCGTCTTTGAAGACCCACATGGTCGATTGTTGTTTCGTTTCGGGCTCATACGCATAGATCCATGATTCGTCACCTGTGACGATCTTATAAACGTCTTTTGAAGCACCGCAATCGTATTTTTGCAACATTTCTTTGCACCAATCAACACGAGCCTTTTTTGAGCGACTTTCAAATTGTGCGGGATCCAACGAGAACAAACCTTTTTTACGGCCAGGTGTTCATGCAGTATCGAATGTATGCTGGTGGAAGAAATGTCCAAGGATGTCTCTATCTCTCGGTATATCGCATGTCGATCTTGCATTATGAGTTCACGCACGGCATCAATGTTCTCTGGCACAACAGCCGTGTTTGGACGACCTTCACGGAATTCGTCTTTGAGCGAGCTTCGGCCACGATTAAATTCATTATACCAATTTTTCAAAGTGCTATCGGATGGTGCTTCATCGCCATACAAAGATTTAAGTTCATCAATGCACTCTTGTCGTGATAATCCACGTCGAAAGTTGTGAAAAATTATGGCACGAAAATGTTCACGAGTTAATTCCATTTTTTTCTATATTAATTTTTTCAAGTCACTGTTAACAACACAAATAATGGTCGTACGTCAAAACGTTTTGAGTACGATTATGCTTAAAAGTGACAAACTTTCCAATGGAAATGTCAGATTGCACTTGGCAGCACTCAGTGTTGCCAGGCCAGAAATATATATAGCAGCCCTCGTATATAATTGTTTTTTTATTTTTATTTTTTGAAAAAATATTAATTAATATTTTTTCAACTTAGTTTTGTTTTTCAAAAAATTTAATTATTAATATTTTTTGTTTCCTGTTTCCTGATGATGCCACCCAATGTTGTGGCGAAATATTGAAAATATAAATTAAAATTATATTATTTATAAACTGACTTTGTGCTTAAAAAATTAGAAAAGAAAATTATTTAAAGAATATCTATTTTATTTTAAGCAATTTTCATAAATTTTCTAGGAAGATTTGTACAATTTCTTTTATTTTTAACGTATTAAAATGACCCAGTATTCTTTAACATGAGAAATTTGTACTAATGCTGAATACACATTTGGGACGAACGACGAATTTTTCGTCGCGAATATTCGACGAACGATGAATATTTTCGTGTAGATGGAAATTTTTTCTGCTTATTTTTGAAGTGTTTTATTTCTTTTTCACTAAGAACTTATTTTCTTTCTATTTATAGCACGTATATAAAAAATATGTATATTATTTTTAATATTCAGGCATTTTCTGAATCCCACACGAAATTTGCACTTTTGCTATAAAATAACTTTGTACAAAGTAAAAATTTCGTATGGAATTCAGAACATGCCTGCATTATGAATACGGCAGTTAGAGTTTAAATGAATTATTATCAGGCATGCCATGAATTCCGCACGATATTTTCCGTTCAAATTTTTCAAGGCATTGTTGCTATAAAATTATTTTTACAAAATAAAAGTACCTTGAAAAATACAAAAGTGAAAATTTCGTGTCGAATTCCGAACATGCCTGTATATTTGCTTTTTTTTTAAATTTTGGCTTAAGCTCGTATTAGTTGTGATAAATTCTAACGATAGCAGTAAAACTTAGAAACCAGCAGAATGAAATGCTCTTTATCGTTCGCTACAACCTTCGTCAGTATTTATTATGTACTATTTAGATAAATAAAATATGAGGAATTTTAATACTTCCATAAAGTATTTTTGAAATATTTTCTTCTCTATTTATTATAAGTACAAAAACTATTCTCTGATATCGTAGTTCGACATTTTTGTACTGGCCATACAAAAACTGAACAAATATAATAATAATTCATTTATAAAAAATGTTAATGTTTCTTTTTTTAATTCATGGTCACTCTAATAATAAAACAAAAATATATTTTCAAATTAATTCATAAATAATTTTGTTGTTCTAATTGAGTTCGAGTCGACAAATTTATGCAAAGATTGCTGAATGACGAATTCGTAGTGTTGTGCGAAATTCGTCGTTCGTCCCACTCGTGTTTATAACAGAAAAAAAACAATTCTTAAAAATCGTCAGCATGTAATTTTTAAAAAGAGAAATGATTAAAATAGCAATAAATGGTCAGCTAAATCTAATTGTTTTAATTTTTTATTGTACGTTTTAACATAAACATTTTCTCGATTTCATTGTTTATTGAAAATTTTTCATTTTGCCTCTTTTACTTAAACATTGACATCTTGTGTCGCCACACTTTGTGTTCGTTACATTTTCTAGGTATAACAAAATATTTGTTATTAATTTTATAGAATAAACCCCACTGTAATATATTTTACCTCGCTGTAGATTCGATTCGTAACATTTTTGGCTCCGTTGTTGTTGCCAAATACTTGAGTACTTCTTAAAATTGATTGTTGAACTGATAAAGCCTCATCGTTCGTTATTATGATGATGACTTGATTGCAATTTCATTTTTATATTTTTATATTCATTTTATCTTTTCGTTGTGTAAATATGTATTCTACACATGCTTTTTATTTCATAATTCTGACAATATTATATTTGCCATTTCTTTCCTTAAATTAAGTATTGCTCTTGTTGGCATAAATATAAAATTCATTCTAATTCCTCTTGTTTTTGCGACTAAATATTAATAATTTTCTTTATTTGATTGCTTTAGTAAATATTCTTTATTTTAATAAAATAGTTATTAAAATTTTCCTTCTCTTGATTGATGCAATTAAAGTATAATAAATAAATAAATAATATATTCATTGTATCTGAAACCCACTCACTGCGTGAGAAAATTTTATTCTATCCCATTTTTAGTGTTTCGTTAATGTATCAAATTATTAAATAATTATTTCGATTTTTATGAAAAAAAATATTTTTTTCTTTTTGCAATTATCACAAGTATTTATAACTTAAATTAGGTTGCACAGACTGTCAGCATAAAAAGCCGACTGACCTTGGTCGTATATGGTCCCTTTGCGATATCATAGAAAAGATTTGCGAAGGAGCTTTAGATCTCAACATTACCACTTCACCCATCCCTAAACCACCCCGTAAGGATATACAGTCTGGCACTAGCTAGAAGAGCCATTCTGTAACTACATACAGCTTGACAATGGCAGCGCAGATGCTCCTCGGTTACTCCCCTTCCCCATCCGGACAACTTCTACAGAAGTCATGGTATAGAAAATTTAATCTTCTAGCATGGGTCCCGATGGCACTCTGCCCTGCCAGCACAGCCGTCAGTGTGCCCAGCTATTCTCAATGAATCCTCAGCAAATTTGCAGTTCTCCTTCCATCATACTGATGTATAGAGATCAACTATATCACTCTGATGACCCTGATGCTGCGAATCTAATGCCAGACAAGGGGATGGGAGAGCAGTAATCGATATTATCGGGAAGGCACGTTCCAACATGGTCGCATGTCAAGTTCATTGCCAGCTGGTTGGCCCTAAGATCGGTCGGTAGCTAGTGAAATATAGTAAAGAGCGACATTGATGGTATGGTGCATATTGTATCTGTAACCAACACAGTTGCCCAGTGTTGACCATGAAACAAGTAGCCCATGCATTAGCATAGATTTAATTACTGTGTTTAAAAGCCATTCCGCTATACCGAGGTTCATACCCCAGTTTTTACCCATACCCTTTCTGTACACATAAAGATCTACGGAAGCCTTGTCAGCCCTAAATTGGACATAAAAGTTCCATGACAGTTTGGAATTTAGGATGACACCGAGGTATTTCACCTTTACAAATAGCCTAAGCTTCATTCAATTAATGAGTCGTAGCGGGTAAATGGGAATTTTGTTCCTTCTCGTAAAGAGGACAAGATCCATGTTCCGAGCATTTGCGTTAAGCCCACTTTCAGTGCTTCACTTACTAATAAGACTTAGAGCTGATTTTATCCTTGGGGATGACCACCACAGAGCAAAAAGTCCACAGCTTCGGAATAAATGACCACGCAATGCATGCTGTGTATATCTGAATTAGCCATAGCATAACAATCTCAACTAAGTTCTGAAGAATAGCTGGTATGACACCACCGGGGCCCGCTAATTTAAACGGATCAAAACTATTAAGAGCCCACATAAACCTCACCCTATTTAAAGGGAAGGCGACTTATCAACACAGTTTCTTTGTAAATTATAACAGTCTTTCTATAATTGTTTAGCCATACACATCTAATTACATCAATGTAACACCCTTTAATCTATAATTTAAAAAATTTATACTTCTTATTATACTGGACAAAGAAGTGGGTATTTTTCTAATTTTCAAGCAATTTTATGTAACGGTTCAGAAGATAGAGCCTTATAGGTCAAATTACATCAATTATGGGATCATCCTTTAATTTCTAAAATTAAATTGTATACTTGTTAGTATGTTAATTTTAACTGTCTGTCTACAACGGGTTACGGCACACCCTTCACTTTCCAAATCCAAACTTTATACTTGTCGTTAAAGCGGATTTAGCAAAACAGGTTCGTTGTTAATTTCAACTGCCTGACTACAACTTTTGAAAATATAATTTTGAAAATTTATTTTTATTATTATATCGGTCATTATAATCGGCACTTTGCCCAAGTTTGAAGCATTTGTCTCTAACGGTTCAAAAGATAATCATATATAGGTAAATTTACGTCACCTGTGGGGACATCCTTTGATTTTTAGATTTATTTTTCTACCACTTTTTGATATTTCAGCTACAGTGACACTCATTTTTTTAATTTTAGTGTTGTGTCCTTTACGGTTAAATAAACTCTTAAAAAACATGTATATTGTATAGGGACATCCTTTAATTTTAAAAGTATGAACTTTTTAAAACAGGACTAATGTGTATGACTGAGTTACGCAGACACAAACATAAAAAAGTCGAACTGAAAACAAACTTAAAAAGATATTTGTAATACACTTATGTATATTATATTAGATTTTAAATGTTTTTATTTTTTACTAAAAGAGTCGGAAGAATATTGCGAGGCAAAAAGTACTGAATCAGTTATGGAATATTTCCATACATCCAAGTAGACTGCAAGTATGTTCCGGCTATACAATACCGTGGGTTCATTTTACAAGAAAAAAATTTATTATGTAACAAAGTTTTTCTCATTTTAAATTGGTTAGACAAAAAAAGTTCAGTACTGACTAGAAAAGACTTTTACAGATTGTTGTGTTAAACTAATAACTAAGAACGCCTGTGTAACAGAATATTATTATACTTAAATACTAGCTTTCCTAGTGCTTACTTACGATTGAACAGTGGCGTGATCAATTTCTTGGAAAATCTCTTCTCTTGAAAATAATTTAGTGCACCAGTTTTTAAGTTGTTAGAAATTTGATATCTGTACCGGAAGTTTTTCTTTTTTCAATGAATGTACATTTTTACAAATGCATTTGCCGGATATTTGTTCGTAATCAGGTTCTATAGACTTTTATGTGCAAAAAAATTTAGTTTTCAGCACTTTTGTGGTTTTAACTCTTACAGATAACTTACACTCATAACTACTAGCATGCATGTGTGTGTAGTGTGGACACAAACTACTACACTATGAATACTTTGAACGAAGCGCACTTGTGCATCACTGTGTTCCCTTCAATTTCATAATTGTAGTAAATGGATTTATTACAAAAGCCAACTAAAAATCTAGTTTTATTAAAAGGTTTTTGCCTCCTCCTCACCTGTTTACGGTGATGTGTTCATTCGACTACTGCTCTACACGTAAGTGTATTCCTTTGTTTTTTTTTTTTTTTTTGCTGCTTAAAGGTTTGTTGTATTTTTGCCCTTTTCACAGTAATTGTTTCTCAATATCCTCTCTGCATCTCATGCCCACTATAAGCCTGTATTATAATGTTTTAAAAGCACATTTAAAATTTAATTAAAAACTTGTGTTGCATGAAATTGCATTTCACTATCTCGGTTTACAAATTGTGCAGAAAGTTATACACACACGCACACACACACACACACACATGTATAAATAATCACTCCATAAATATAATGATTTTTTTTCTTATTTTCAAGTCTTTCCAAGTAAAATTGTAATGCTATTGTCTCTTACACATTATTTTTGTCTCAAAAAACAACCAAGCCAATTCTACTTGTATCACATACAAAGCAACTGTTATTGCAACTATTTAAGTCCTTCAACACAGGCACACTTTCTTTGTGATGCCAAGGTATATTGACAATGTTGCTTGTACGAGTAAAGTAAAAATAAATGCTTGAGAAAAACAATTGTGTAACTTGTGACAGTGGTATTAATAATAATGTGGAAGACACATGATAATACTGAATACTTAAATCAATGGTAACAGATTTTTGTGTCTTTACAGCAGAGAAACAGATTTTCAAAATAAATGCTAATATTTATTAGAGATAGACCTTGATTGCAAGCAGAACTTTATTGGATTTTACAAGAAATTAAAATTATAATCAAAAGAATGTACGAATATGTTTTTCATTAGTATTAAAAAAAAACTAAACTATTCTGCAAAAATAAAAAATATTCTGCTTAAAAATAGAAAGAAAAATGAAGGGATTAACATGCTTAATAACAAGCTAAATTTTGAGTAATTTCAACGCGATATTTTTATCTTTATTGTCTTTAATTGAGGTAAAAACTAACCTGTTTTGTCATTATTTATAAAGGTAAATAAACGTAGGAGTGATACAGTAACCTACATTTCATTGAAATCGATGTAAAAATGTTAATTCTATTTACAACTAGACACACATTTGTTTTTCTAGTTTCTCTACGAAATGACATATTTTAACAAAAAGAAAAAAATACTCTATATTTGATCCAAGGTTCCAAGAGACGTAGTTACAAAATTTTATACAAATCCATCCAGCAGTTTTTATCTGATGCGACCAAAGACAGACAGATAGAAAGACAGACACACAACAATTCCAAAAAAAATTTTTTTTGTATGACATATCGATAACTATCTAAACCAACTTCAAAATTTTAAAAAAATTATTTAATGTACAGAAATGACCGCATTACAGTTTTATTATATGAATAAACGAGCAGTACGACTTCGTCATCGTGTAATTTTTAATTTTTATTAAGAAAAATGTGTTTTAACATATTTATTGTAAAGTTCTGTAAACAGTGTTACACATAATTTTTTTCAAATCCATGCGGCAGTTTTTACGTGAGCATGGATTTTTTACGAGCACAAACAGACTGACAGATAGAAAAAAATTACAGTTTTATTATATGTACAGAATATGGATATTAGATAACACTATTTAGTCATATAAACTATATTTTTTATTTAAATGATTCTCATAGCCAATGTGTTTAAAGACTTTTGAATCACATTCCGGTCGAAATGATTTTATTTCCGATCAATTTTGATTTACCTCTTCAGATTCCAATAAAATGCTGAATCTTCACTCTTTAGTTTAAATCTGATGACAGTGCACACACGAAAGTGAACAATTAGGCTAATCTAACTAAGTAAAGACACATAATAAAAGTAAATTTTTTGATTCAATTACATTACATGACATTTTAAGCCATATTATGATATTTTCATTTAGCAATTTAATATTTACATGTAGTTGTAACATATTCTTATTTTAAACAAACTTATGTTTATAATTTACCATGTTATTGTCATGCTAAGCAACAATATGTTTCCAAGACTATGTTTTGCTTACAACCATACTATGCTCGTCTTACATTTTGGTTATCTCAACCATGTGTTTTCTTTTTAAAATTACTACTGAATATAAATATTGATTTGTTGTTTTTTCGTTTTCATGTTGTCATTTGAAGTTTGTCGTCGAATCCACTAATAAAAATCCGCAAGCATTATTTCTGATGATTTTTTAGTATGTCGCTTTATACATCCAATATTTCTTGACAAAACCATTGTCTATAATTACCCGATACCGAACCAAAACTTTCAGGGAAACAAATTTAATCGGTAGTTCCAAAAATGAATTTCAAGGGACATATTACATTTATGAGTTTTGTCAGCAAAAATAAGTTCTTAAACCATTTCCTGTAGTCTTTTATTTCCCAAAAAAAAAAAACTATGACAAGAGCCGACCATTCTCTTTTTTCTGCTTTATTCGACTTCATTAGATTTTATCTTCTAGTTTTGCATCGTTGATGCAGCGGAATATACTCTTTAGCTATTGAAAGCCTTCAGCATCCTCGCATATAGATTTCACAAAGTTTTGTGTCAGGCCCTGTTTTATTTAAAGCGGTGCAAGAAGAAAGTTGTTTTACTTCACATGCAAGTTTCCCATGTTGACTTGGACTCAAACACGTAGGGTTACATGTTATGCTTTTAATATTTATTGTTGTTGAAATTGCTTGAAATATGTGTCAATACTAAGTGGTTTGTATGTATCATAACAGCTTAAAAAATTAGATTACTATTTTATAATTTTTGGTTGTAGCGCCTTTAATTTTACGATTTCTTCAATAAATTTTACCATATTGCTATTATGGTTCCAGAGGTAAAAACCTTCGACAGACATTGTAGCGATAACAAAAATATTATTTCTACCCTTTGTGTACGTATATTTTAATAGTGGGTGTTCTAGATAATTTATAGATCTGCAGTGATCTGAGCTTTCTATTATCACAATGGTTGTACCAGCTAGGAATTAATACAATAACTTAACACCAGAGGCGCTGCAAATCAAATCTTTAATCAAGTAATGTGAATTTGTCTCAAATAATCCAATTCTTTCCATAGAAAGTAGGTTGATTAAAAGTAAGCAATAATTGCTTGAACATTTCTTCTTTACAAAACCGATACCACTTCTTTCTATTTTTTTGGGAACTGTTCTACCCATTCAAGCCACCCTTATATGTGGTGGTTTTTTTACAATCTCTTTAGATGTAAAAAGTATTTTAAGCTTGGATATGATTTTTTACAAATAGCAAAAAAAAAAAAAATGAGGACAAATATGTATAAAATGTTTTGTGTGTCTTTTTACCTTTTAGTCTATTAAAGTGGTGCTGGCAAAGCTCAGTGTTACCTATTTTATATTTTTAATTTGCATCAACTAACTGTTACGTGATATAAAGGCTGCCCTGCATTTAAATATTTTTCAGTTTAGCTTCAAAATCTTGAACAAGGACATTTAATTTATGCTGTTTTGTGCTCTCAATGACAACTGTAATTTCATTATGAGTTTTCCTTTCGAAAGTTTTTATGGTAATTTTATGTAATTCTAAATAAAGGATAGAAAGTAGGTAAAGAGCCTGCAACAAAGATGATTTCAATAGTGGCGTGTAATAGTGTCCACAGACAAATTTTCCATAGACGTTATACCGCTTAAAAAAACGTCATAATGTCTATGGAAATTGTGTCGTTTTTGTATGGACATAGTGTCACTTATAAAAGAATCATTATTTCCGCTCTTAAAACAATACCGGCTTAGCTTACAAAAGATTTCCTGCATAGCCGGCCTTTGGCTGAGCGCAAGGATTTTCTAAACTCCAACACCGGCTTCGCTCACCAGAAATTTTCTGCAAGCCAGTTTATAGAAACTTTACATCTTTGTAACATAGAATACCATAAAATATAACAATCATAGCCATGGACACATCGTACTATGGCATAATGTTAATGGACAAATTATGTCACTTTCTGGTGTCCGTGGACGTTATGTCATGCCACCATTTTCATTATTTGCAAAAACGTACATAACGAATAATAATAATGTTACTTAATAAATTAAAGTGAAATCAAGTTGAAGTAACATTTACCTTCATAAACAACAAAATATAATAAATTAAAAATTTTGTGGAGGGAAAAATAATAAGAAAATATGTTTTTTTTATATTTATAACATTCCTCAAATAATATGCGGTTCAACCAAAGCGTTTTATTATAAAAAAGAAAAGCCTTGTAGTTTAGGAAAATAATTATTTTAAAGGCTTCTTAAAATGAATATTAGCGTTACTAAAAAATTGTGTTTAGGAGAAGATAAAAGAATTTACATACTAAATACAAAATGTATGAAGCATCCCTAAATAGCATCCCTAATTTTGACTGTGCGTTAAGGAGTGAAGTTGGCTGCTTGTTGATTGGTTTTGTTTTGTTATGTTTGAAAAGTAATGGCAATTTAGTTATTTTTAAGGCAATCTATCGGTTTTATCTCTTCTTTATTCTTATACAGCGGGTTTTATAAAATAAAATGAGTTAACATTAATATAAAAGACACAAAGTTAACGCTCTTATTTAGGTATGTATTTGCAGCGTAAAAGCCCGACGTAAGAAGGCGTTGCGCTTTACGCGCTAATTTAAGGATGTCAGTTAGTCTTTCCACAAGTTTAACTATGCCAACGATAATAAATTGCTTACATAACATGTATTGTATTGTTTTAGTATTGAACAGCCAAATAGTCAGTCAACTGGAAAATTAAATTCCTTATTAATTTTTTTTATTGACAGTTTTATTAAGAACGTTTTGATTTTCTGTTCTTTAACCTAAAACTGTAATAAAGTGCTCAAAAACATAATTTATTGCTCTTAAAGCTATACACAGCTTCTGCTAAGCAACCCTAATCAACTCAATTCATATTTATTGGTGGACAATTACTCCAGGGACCTGTGATTGAAATCTGCCACAGGGGCATAATTAAAAGAAACGGCAAAATCCAGAGCTTGCATTTTTTGGATGGTAAAGAATTTGTTATTAGCAATGAAGGTTGAATGAGCAGATACCAAATATGCACACATTTGCAGTTGTGCGCACACATATTCTGTCCTACAGTTTTGGTGATTGTTTTAAACGTAGTAAAAGCACTAGTTGAATAGAAATATCTTTAAATGGCAAATCAACTTGGGTTCATATAAATCAGTGTGGTCAGTAGAAGAAGTGCTTTTCTTACTTAAATATGATACACTTTAGCCAGTTTAGAATGATCAGGTAACAAGTGGTCAGGTAACAGAAAGCACAGGCGAAAAAAGCTTAAAAATAAATAAATTTGAACGGTTAACAACCACAATTTCGACTAGAGTTTATTGTCAATAGAAATAGTGACCTTAAAGAAGAATTATAATTCTTACCATATTAATTTTATTCATAGTTTTATTTAAAATTTTAACATTTTAGAAAATTTGTATACACCTCATGAAAGGTAGACACGGTGTGTACAGTATAACTTTGTCATTAACGGTGGATATATGATCGAAAAATGGCTGGCTCCTCCCTTTTCCTTAAGTTTTTTCCACGTTGTTTTTTTTTTTTTTGATTGAAAATAAAACATTCAGAAAAAAATCTCAGGACTACCAAAAAAAACTGGGTTTTAAACATGATATCACATTATTAAAATACTTTAAAAAAAATTTTAAAAAATCGGAAACAATCAAAAAAAACCCTAAAAATTATCGATAAATCAAAAGTTTACTGACAATCTAAGATTTGACAAAAGACCTTCTTTTCACCCATAATTTACCAAATATTTAAAAATAAAAAATTTCAAACTGGCTTTGAATTGGAGATTGCAATTTTAATGTTTGTTTTTACTTGATTTCCATTTTTTTAAAGTTTCTCAAAAATTGATTGCTTTACTATCACATTGCAAAAGATTTAGTGTTGTGATAGACAGATGGATGTGGTGTAAAAATTTTGCTTGCTGGACAATTATTAGTTTTTTTTTTTTTGTTAAAATATGCATTATGGACTTCGTTGATCCCAACTCAATTATTTTACCTCGTCTCCAACTTTAAGGTGAATACGATAATATATTCAACTTTGATTTTTGCCTCTAAAGCTGCTATATACGAGTATTAATTCGTACATGGCAAATTTACCAACCAATTTTATTAGCTTTGCTGCATTTCATTTGTAACTTTGTATTTTAATACAATTCTCTGTATGTTAAATCCATATGCCCTGAATAAATATAATGATAGGAAGTTATTTATCAGGATTGTGACGATTATCTCTGAACTAGATATTGAGTTAGATTGAGGCTTTTATGTATTCGAGTAAATGCTGCACGATTGCCGGTTCATTTAAATTTTTCCTGCAGAATCTAAATCGATAAATAATGATCGTGTTCTTAAATAATTGATTAACTTTATGCGTCAAATAAAAAAAATATGAGTTAAGTCTAATTGACAGTTTTTTCGGCATCTGCCTGAAACAAACGTGCTTAGTGACGCTAAAGATTATAGCAAATATGGATGCATTATAAACACTGGCTCAAATTGCGTCTAACTTTCTTTTCATATTTCTAGAAATCCATTTGCCTTCTTAGAACTCGTTATATTTTTGAAATGTTTTTTATCATTTATTACACATTGAAAATATTACAGATAAAATGATAATCTGAAAATTATTCCATTTAAATATGACCTTTATTTTCACATCAATAAGTCAACTTAAATTTGTTTAAAAGAAATACACCAATACCTCGGTTTGCTTCGTTAATTGGGACTGAAAAAATGAGACGCAAACCGAAACGACGCAAACTGAAGCAGCATTTTCAATTGTTTACGTATGTATTTGATTTTCGTTTAGTCAATACAGGATTTAAACATTTTAGCTTAGAAAAAGGGGGTTTTAAATCAAAATATTTTTTTATTATTTTTTGAATAACAGATTTTATTAAAATAAAAATATAAAAATATAATTTTTCTTTCTAAAAATGTTTAGAAAATTAATTAAAAAGAACCAAAAAGCCGAAAATAAAGTAAAATTTCATTAATTTATAAAATCGATGGTTCGAATCCTGGTCAGGGTAAAAATTAAAACAAACGCTAGGCACCGCGTATTTACATTCATACTTAACTCATAAAAGTCAATATGATACTGAAACAGTGTCTATAATGTTGTGAGCAAACAAGTATGAATAATTAAAAATAAAAAAAGTTGCATTTGTGACTATCAAATTGCTAGTACAAAAAAGCAACAACAAATGTACAAGACGAGTTACAAAGAGAATGACAAAGAAAAAGCTTTAAGTTGTGTGTGAACTTCGTCTCACTAAATTAACATTAAGATTAGTTGGTTAAATAGATGATGTTTACGATGTACATAACATAAGGTAGATAGATGCAAAGAATGCTGATGAAGGATGTGGCGGTCCAGAAAATTCTGCATTTCATTCTGCTAGCGTCTAATTTTTCTTGTTTTCTTTGGAAAACGTCCGCATACATTTGTAAATAATTTTTCTTTCTAAAAATGTTTAGAAAATTAATTAAAAAGAACCAAAAAGCCGAAAATAAAGTATAATTTCATTAATTTAAAAATATAACAATGGATTTAATTGTAGAAGGGGCTAGCTTAAAGTTATTTGTTTTCTTTTTTGGCTCATTTTTTTTACTTTCAGACTGAACTTCACTCCACGACATATATGTAATTCGAAACTAATAACTACGCTTAACATGAAAGCAACGCACACCTGCAAATTTGCTTTCTACTAAACGAGAAATCCCCTTTTTCTGCTTTAGCTTTGTAAAAACATTTTCATATCAACGACGCAAATCGAAGCATTTACGACGCAACTTCGAAGCCATGCGACACACACTGAAACAAAAACAACGCAGCATTGAAATTCCAGAAACTTAAAAAAAGACGCAACTTCGAAGCGACGCAAACTGAAGCGACGCAAATCGGGGTATTGGTGTACTTGTTTTTCACTGTTCACAATGTCGCATTACGTTGCCTAACTTTATACACGAACAAAAGAAAAAGGAAAAAAAAATTAAAACAAAAATATGGTTTTAAACTTGAAAAAATTATTTTAATAACAAACAAATAAATTTATTATACCTTTTTCCTAAGGATGTTTTTTTTTACTAATTGAATTAAAGAAAAATTTAATTGAAACCTAAATCTCACATTATTGGGTAGCGCATAGCACATCGACCAAAAAGACTCCAAGGCTTTATCAAAAAAGCAGTTGTTTTTTATTTGGTTAAATTTGCCTGTGTATTTCATAAGAAGTTTTAAAACTTCCACATGCGAGTCGTTTCGTACTTAAGGTGCCTTTAGAATACTAGTTGGTTGATTTTCAATGAAAAATACAATGAATCGTGTAAACGTTTTAAAAGCTTACACCATTTTCAAATGATCAAAAAGACAAAAAGCACTAAAGTTGATGAAAGGAGAATAGAGTTTACAACTTTATTACTATTCAAAGAACCGCTCATCAAAAGAACTGTTGTAAAAATCGATTTACTTTGTAGATTTTAAACCATTGGTAAAAATTACAACTTTAACATACATTAGGGATTACATGCGGATTTTCGAGCTGACAAGTCTAAAGGCACCCTAATTGTGCGTAAATGTACCATTGATTTCCAAAAGTATTATAATTAACAATGTGTATGTTAAATGAAACACTTTCGAACTTTATTTTTAATCATTTAATTTTTGAGTCTTATAAAACGATAAAAACGCACTGTTCCTTTATTTGATGAACCCTAACTCTTATCTGTCAGACTGTTTCGTTACGGTCGACAACACTTAACTGTACTGTAGATGGCAATATTTAATTCAGCTAAAGTTCATGTACATTTCAGAGAAAAATGAGACACTAGCAGAATGCATGGCTGCATTTTCTGGATCGCTACATCCGTCATCAGCGTTCTTACCATCAGTCTACTTTAGCTTATGTTTGTTGTAAAAATTATCTATTTAACCAATTAATATAACAAATAAGAGTGCGAGGAAAATGTATAATGTAAATGTAAAATGTATAATCAATATTAATTTTGGTGAAAAAAAGTTCCAAACAAACGATTCTTATAACAAAAACGTAATTAAAAAAAAAAACGTTGAAAATTACAGCAGGTGCCTATAAGCCTGTGTATGAATGTATTTGTCGTTGGGATATTATTTGGTCAAAGCGCAAAGCTTATATTGTGTGAATAAAACTTTATTCATCCTTTCAAACAATTTTGTGTATACACAGGAAAGGTTAGTTGCCAGCAGCTGTCGTTATATACCTTAAGACTTTATGTTACACTTTGTAAAATACTTGAGAGTCATCAGGCCTTAAGAAAAAATTTACTACAAATTCTTTTATATTTTCTTCTGTATCTGAATTGGTTATTCGCGCTACATCTCTTCTTTCTTTATGTTAAACTAAATTTACTTTTTTTACACCCACGAATCGAAGTTGTCTTTTTTATTTTCATGTCGCATAAGACAAATATTTAAAAAATACAATTTTAATTCGGCTTTGTTTTTCTAAATAAATTTAGAAATTAATATTAAAATTCGATTCCAATACTAAAATAGTTCGACTTATAATTAAAAAAAAATACCCTTTATTTAAGAATGATTTTAGCGCTGCCTTTAGTGATTTTCGTATGAATAAAAAAAGTCCAAAATTGAATTGCTTGTGCAAGTGTTAAGGCCAGCTAACAAATTTGGAACATATTTTCATATTCACACAAAAATCTATATTCACAATAGCATCTAATGCGCTGCAAAGTATGTCATTCTTCAAGGACTTTAATTGTGTGATGTGGAATATGTTTGAGAAAATATATAGAAAAACACATAGAGAATACAAATGACACAAAAGTTTTTAGTTTTAAAAATGAAAGAGATTTATTATGATTTCCACCATGACGAAAACCATAAATTTAAATTAAAAAAATATGTTGATAATTAAAATGTTTTTTGTTGCATAAATAAATTGAGGAGAAACCAGCCTTAAAAATAAATAAATGTCAGAACAAAAAGAAGAATAAATATATTATAATTGTGCAAGTCGTAGGTTTGTCAATTTACTTTTGTAGTCCAGATATTTTCTACAGCTTCAACGCGATGTTATGTGCCCTAATATATACACACATACATTCTTCACTTTAGAATCCTTCCGTTTGCTGTCGATGGCCAGTATATTGGACAGTGTCAAACATGACCTAGAGAAGTTTTTCCTGTCATTTGCAGCTGAGAAAAGTTTTAATCAAATATACACAAAAACTATTATCCTCCTTCTGATTATTAACGTTTTTGATTGAAGTCATGTGCACAGAAAAAGTTGTGAATAGTTTTTATTTTAAGAAACAATTTTTTACGTTGTCTTGAAGTTTTATTGCTCTTTTAATTGCTTTTATAAGTTTTTTAACAAAATTTTCAATTTGATTTTGTGTTCATATTTTTATTTTAGTAATTGAATAATAACTTCAATTTTTCTTTGCGATTGGGGTTAATACTACAAATCTTTTTTAGAATTGAAACCATTTTCGACATTGACATGGTATACTTTTATTGAAATGGTTTCCGAATTTTGATTAAAAATATTTATTTACATCCAATTAAAAATTTTTTTTATAAAGACGTTCTTAATGAAAGTCTATTACAATTTTAGAGTAAATAAACGTATCAGATACGGTAGCAAATAGAAAATAAAATATAAAATATACATGTTTTGCATAAAGTGCACACACGGGTCCAAGTAAAACTTAATAAATAGTGATAGCCCGGTCATTGGCTACTTTTACATAGAACGTTTCCCGGGAGTTTTAAAAATTAGCAATTTCATGCCTTTGCCGTTCGCTCACCCATATTGGAAAAGTCGCATTTAAAGCATTTTTTTTTTTATAAATGCCAACGCATTTTACGAGTCAATAGAAAAATTTAGTCTGAGTCATCAGTACAAGTTTATGATTTCACGGTTTTGTTTAAATTTATAGAGCAATGGCATCTAATAAAGTAAACTGTTTTATTTTTTAATGATATATTGCAAGAGTGCAGGAAAAAGGTTTGGAAACTTTTCATAAGTCATGTGTAAAAAGAAAAGATAATAAATGCGAACTTCTGGTGGAACGAAAATCGATAGGGGCTTATAATATGTGTCAAAAACGATATAATAATGAGAAGTTAATCGTTGCAGCTCGGCTAAGGGCTAGCGTTGGTACATCGTCTCAAGTACAACTGTGATCTGCGCGTCAAACGTTCTTATTCAAGAATCATTGTTTGTTATGTGCTCCTAAGACAGCGTTACCACACCAGAAATTTACTTTCTACCAATAATTTTCAAAAATCCTACCAAAATCGTTCACAGCCTACCAAAAATTTAAAAATGCATTTCTTGCACATAAACTCTGTTATACTCACTTGGTTTTTTTCCCACCACTCAAAAATTATGTTAATTCCAATTTCATAATATTGTTCGCGTTTCTTAAACCAGAGATGGTTATGGCTTTAATCATCTCTATGCAAAAAAGCAGATAAGTTTTTTATTACATCTAAAACAGTTTTTGAAAACAGTGATAACACTTTTCAAAGTTATTGTTTATTTAATTCAAAGTTACATTTCTTTTTATT
This sequence comes from Gymnosoma rotundatum, assembly GCA_916610165.2. Classification (NCBI taxonomy): domain Eukaryota; kingdom Metazoa; phylum Arthropoda; class Insecta; order Diptera; family Tachinidae; genus Gymnosoma; species Gymnosoma rotundatum. Next base: position 121,916,332 of record OU744336.1, on the reverse strand, counting down.
TTATGTTCTGAAATTTTAAGGTGAAAAATTTACTATTGCTCAAAAATTGCTAGAGGAGGAAAACCTACAAAAAATAAAAAAAAAAATGCAACAAACCAACCAAAGTACCAAACTGTTTTTTAAAAACGAAAAACTATCAAGTTTGGTGCGATTGGACCAAAGCGGCAACGCTGTCCTAAGATAACAGCAGAGTTTATATCTAAACAAAAGCAGACTCGTTTATGTGTGTAATACTCACAGCAAGAAATGAGTGAGCGAAACTTATGCATACACAATCTTCCACCAACAGATTTAAAATAATTTTATACTTAAGGGCGTTGCCATTGTACTGCTTTTGGTATTAAATTGAATTAAATTATTTTTGTTAGTTAATTATTTCTAAGATTAAGCTTGTGTTTATACATACTTGTTAAGCAAAGTTCAAAATGCAGCTTATAAAAAAATTTGCAATTAATTCAGTTCTATAGATCAGGCAAAATTTGCAATTACATTTTTTGTAAAAAAAAAGTCACTGGCAACGCTGATCTACGCAATGATGGATATTTTCATCATCAGATATTGTCATTTGATGGATCAAATAATGGTCACTATTCTTATAGGATTGTATATAATGTGTTGTCAAGCGATCGTTGAACGTCTTAAGCAGGTTAATGTTTTAGTGGCAGCCGATACATAACATCGCAATTATTGCATAAAGAAATTGTACCAAACTCCCCCGACAAAAAAGAGTAAAAAGAAAAAAAGAAAAGAAAAGAGGTCCGTATGCAAGCGAGATTGATTCTACAATGCAGTACATTTATTTATAATTCGAAGAAAATTTCAAAGAATATTAAGTTTCTCTGGACGAACTACTGACCAGAATTTATTGTGATTACCGCCCCACATAAAAACAGTATAAGTACAATGGTTAAGAAAAATTGCTGTTACTGCCGCTATCAATCAGTACTGACGACGATGAAATCACAACACCTGGTCCGTTAATAACAATGAAGGACGATATTAAACTATATTTAGAAATAGTGAGTCAGATGTATAAAAAAAAACTCGCCTTTTTCTCCACCTCAATGTGATGTGGAAATGAGTATTTCTGCCGAAACGTGAAATGAACCAAACTTTACTGCACTGGTACTCCAGGTTAAAAACGCTTATGCTATAAATTGTATGAAATTTTCTATACAATTTTATGTATACATACATATGTTTTTCCTGTAAAATGTATCAGAAATTAGTTATTATCAAAAAACTGATCTTATGTGCGAGCGAGATACGAGGTGGCAAAGATGAAATTCTGAAAGAGCACGTCAAAATCTATGAAATTAAAATTTTTAAAAGTCCCGAAAATTTCCCAGATAATTTCTATTTTATCAAAATATACGAAGAATGTATTTAATTTGACATAAAACTATTATTTTTAAAAATAGTCCAATAATAGACGATACTCTCTAATTTTTTGTTTGACCATTTAAATAATAAGATTGACGTATAATTAAATGGTCACTGAAATAACAATTCAATTTTACCTATCAAAAGTTACGAGATTATTAAACATTTTACAAATTTTACAAAAACAATGTAAATTTCTTGACCGCATCATTAAAAAAAGAAGATGCTATATTTCTGTACGCTTTTCATTGTTTCTCAAGTAGGTATCATGGCTTATTATTAAACTAAAACAAAATTTGCACAAAAACTTTAATAATTTTTTAGAACGCTTTTTTACTCATCAGAGATTTTTCGCTTCATTTTTTTTTTTTGAAACCGAAGTCCTCTAAAGTAGTATTTGGGGATCCATTCTATATTTGTTAAAAATATCTGACATGATTGCTAGCTTTCGAATTTTTCTGACAAAAAACATTTTTTATGTGGCCACTGGAGTCCCCAATAGATAATAAAAGTAAATTAGAAAAATATTCACATACAACAGAATTTTTTAATAGTATTAAGTATTAACACACTGCCCTTCAAATGTAAAAGAAATGTAAAAGGAAATTAATTCTAAGTACCAAAAAATTGTAAAACATCAAAAAACAGTTAAATATATAGTTAAGGTCCAACTATACTGTGCATAAGATGGCTTAAGCAAACTTAAACAAATGTTAAAATAAATTAAATATTATCTGGCAAGCTGTAATGTATTTAAGAAAACTTTTTGTCATGTTTTGTCAAACGCCATTTCTTTAAGCAAAGTACGAAAACAGCTGATTGTGCTTTGTATTATACATTCATAAAGGAAAATTGCAACGAACCCAACAGTGTTAAATTTTTTATTTTAATTTAATAGAAAATGTTGAAGAAAATTTGTTTTCGCTTGGCCATTTTTAACAAACACAATAAATTGAAACTAAATTTTTGCATACAATTTAAGTGATGTACGCCGTGGCATTTTTAATATGATTGTCCTCAAATACAAAAACAGAAATAACCTTGTAATATTTTTTATTGAATTTATTTTAGATAATGAACAAAAATATGTATATGAATGTTATTTAATATATAAAATATGTTCTTTAAATTCCTTATATTTTTAAAAGTTTATTTATTTATAAAGAAATTATTTCTGGCAAAAATACGAATTAAACATAAGTTCATGTAAGTATATTGCAGTCACCTAAAAGTCCTTAGTAGGTTACCTGTTAAGCATTTGACAGGCTTTTCGTTGGGTTTTTGACATAAGCTTAAGCTAGCTTAAGCACACTTTAAACTGTTTGCGGTTACATTCTTTTCTTTTCGTAGAACACCAGAGATATCAAACTATAATTAATATTATTTCTTTAGCCAGCACTGGCCGGAATTAATTTATTTTCGAAGAGCTGTTGTTAGTTAAATTACTTAAGATTAAATAAAATTATTTACAAAAACTACATAATTTAATAACGTTACTTAACAATAATAATATTGACACAAATATTTTCTCGGGACTTATTATTAAAAATTAAGTTAGAAAAATTTAAAGTTTTTTTTTATAATTCCGCAGAAACCGGCAACACATTTATAGAATCAACATACACCATGAATGATATTTTGTTTGTTAACAGCAGTTTGTTGTAGTGAAGCAAGGGGATGTTTTTACCCTTCTTTTGAGTACTTTCCTTGTATACATTTTGTTGCAAAATGTAAAAATTCCGATGGCATCATAAATTTCCTTGTTGAAGCACACGCTGGAAATCGCTTCAACCGATTTAGAAGAAAAATGTCATGCTATAAATCAAGACTTATTGATTGCATTGAATAACAAAATAAGAGATTGGTAAAATATATTTTAGTTTTTTTTTTTTTCCGAAATAAATTTTAATGAATATTTCAACATCGATGATCACGGGGCGACGTAAAATATTTAACATTAATATTCCGGGAAATTTTCTAGCTTTACTCGCGCTAGAAAAAGGTTTCACGCAAAGAAAAATTTTGCTGCTGAAAAAATTTGTTGAAACTTTTTTGGTTTCGCCTCTCAAAATGTCTTTATAATTTACATATATGTATGTATGTATTTTATTTTATATTTGTTTGTTTTGATTTTAATGTTCATTAATAGATTTATATTTAATAAATTAAGATTTTATCAGTTTTAAATTACATTTTTGTATTCAAATGAAAAAGTCTTCTGGGAAACATGAATTACAAATTATGAAAAATACGAAGAGCGATATAATTATTACAAAAAAAAACATTCTTAAATTTTAGCAATACTTTTTAGATTTCCAGATTTCCTTAGCATTATTTTAAGCCCAATTTAGCAGGCAAATTTTTTTTCAGTTGTGGTTGCACTGCTTATGGGGGAAAGAAGTGAAAGCTGGACGATGAATGCTAAATGGTAAATTATGAATATGAAACGAAAAAGTGTGAAACTGCGTTCCGATAGCTCAATCTGTTATGATTTACTTTAGTCAAAAGTTTCGTTACAAAAATTACGTTGCCTCTTTCGAAGACTGCTGGGTGTTAATTAAATGCTGTGGTGCATGTGAGATTGTAGTGCAAGTGTAGTTACTGTTCTTGTTTTATTTTAGCTTGTTATATGTTGATTGGATTTTTTATAACTTTCATGTTGTTTCTGTTCTTTTATAAGTTATACGTTTGTTGTCAAGTATGCAGTACAGTGCAGTGCGTGCACGTTGTTCGTATTTGCGATGCGCTTGTTTTAACTCTATGAATTGCAAAAAAAAAAAAAAAAAAGAAATGTATGTACGCTAATGCATTGCATGTTTCAGTGTATGTAAGTAAGTGTATACGTGATAAGAGGGGTTTTTATATTATTTGTTTGTGTAAGTTTATTCATTTTAAATGAATGAAATAAAGTCAAGAGTTATGTGTGCTATTAAGCTGGATTTTTCCAACATGCGGATTTTTCTATATTATAATTTTATTTTTATTTTTTATTTATCATGTTGTTTTTGTTTGCATTTCTTTATTTTAAGTAAGTGGGTTTTAGTATTCAAAACTGTTTGTATACGATAAATTAAGAGAACAGAATGCGACAAAATGAGATTTGCTTATGTTTTAGTTAGAGTTGGCCGAAATAAGAAAAAGTTAAGATAAATAGTGCATGACATAAAAATCCTTACACACATGAACATTTTTCAAATTGTAAACTTTTTTTTTTAAAAACAATTGAACTAAATTTAAGTTTTCACATCATAAATTTAACAATTACAATTAATTAAATTATATAAAGAAAAATAAAAAAAAATTATTCTGACTGTCACGTGAATCAAATAAGTGTTTTCATCAGTTATTAAAAAAGAATACATTTTGGTATCGTTGACTTTATTTCACTTTTTTGTATTTAAGATTTTACTCTGACTTTAACAGAACTTAAAACTAAGCTTTTAAATTATATAACAATAATTAATCTTTGTCAAATTTGCATTATTTCATAAAGTTCAATAGCTTGTTGTAATTATACAAATATGAAAAGTGCAATACCATTTAGTAAAAATAAAGCAAGTGTTCTACTGTTAATTAGCTTATTGGTAGCAATTCCATGGCAAACTTAAAAGACAAAAATATGAAAGTGCAAGTTTTGCAAAAAAAATTAATAATAATTAAAGTGTTATTAAACTGAAGGTTCATTAAAAAAAATTTATCAATATTATCTTTAAAAGCTTTATATATAACTCGTGTGGCTTCTGTAAAAGCATTCTATTGCTGCATTTTTTCTTGGGTTTAAATTGTGAAGAGGTAACTGACAAAAGCGAACTGCTCCTGCTAAAGTGCTTAATCTAAAAAGCTAAGAACAGAAAATACCGTGAAAATGGAAAAATTACTAATAAACTCGATTTGTGAACTACATAATATATAAAAAATTATAAAAATTTGTGTAACATAGTCCAGATTTACACTATGCAATTATTTGAGGCATTTTTTTTCTCAATTTTCTATTTAAGTCACAGCGTTATGCGATATCTAAAAGTAAACATTAGCAACAGTATTATGTCCTCAAAACTCAAGCAATAGCATAATTCCTACTCCCCCTGCTTCAAAAACAAAAAAAAATTTCATGCTAGTTTCATGAAAAATTGCATAGTGTAAATGCCGTAATACAAAAAAAAAAAAAAGAAGAAGAAGAATAAAAAACTAAAGTTAATTCTGAAAAAATATATTAAACAGAAAAATACGAATTCCAAAAGCACAGATTTCTTTTTCCTCCCACCAATAAACTCTCCTTCCATGTCCAATCGTGTCCTGATCAAAAGATGGCAAATCATCATCTTGGAGTCTAAAAATAAAAAAAATTTATACAAAAAGAAATAAATGAATAATTTTATTTTTATTTTTTATTTATCATGTTGTTTTTGTTTGCATTTCTTTATTTTAAGTAAGTGGGTTTTAGTATTCAAAACTGTTTGTATACGATAAATTAAGAGAACAGAATGCGACAAAATGAGATTTGCTTATGTTTTAGTTAGAGTTGGCCGAAATAAGAAAAAGTTAAGATAAATAGTGCATGACATAAAAATCCTTACACACATGAACATTTTTCAAATTGTAAACTTTTTTTTTAAAAAACAATTGAACTAAATTTAAGTTTTCACATCATAAATTTAACAATTACAATTAATTAAATTATATAAAGAAAAATAAAAAAAAATTATTCTGACTGTCACGTGAATCAAATAAGTGTTTTCATCAGTTATTAAAAAAGAATACATTTTGGTATCGTTGACTTTATTTCACTTTTTTGTATTTAAGATTTTACTCTGACTTTAACAGAACTTAAAACTAAGCTTTTAAATTATATAACAATAATTAATCTTTGTCAAATTTGCATTATTTCATAAAGTTCAATAGCTTGTTGTAATTATACAAATATGAAAAGTGCAATACCATTTAGTAAAAATAAAGCAAGTGTTCTACTGTTAATTAGCTTATTGGTAGCAATTCCATGGCAAACTTAAAAGACAAAAATATGAAAGTGCAAGTTTTGCAAAAAAAATTAATAATAATTAAAGTGTTATTAAACTGAAGGTTCATTAAAAAAAATTTATCAATATTATCTTTAAAAGCTTTATATATAACTCGTGTGGCTTCTGTAAAAGCATTCTATTGCTGCATTTTTTCTTGGGTTTAAATTGTGAAGAGGTAACTGACAAAAGCGAACTGCTCCTGCTAAAGTGCTTAATCTAAAAAGCTAAGAACAGAAAATACCGTGAAAATGGAAAAATTACTAATAAACTCGATTTGTGAACTACATAATATATAAAAAATTATAAAAATTTGTGTAACATAGTCCAGATTTACACTATGCAATTATTTGAGGCATTTTTTTTCTCAATTTTCTATTTAAGTCACAGCGTTATGCGATATCTAAAAGTAAACATTAGCAACAGTATTATGTCCTCAAAACTCAAGCAATAGCATAATTCCTACTCCCCCTGCTTCAAAAACAAAAAAAAATTTCATGCTAGTTTCATGAAAAATTGCATAGTGTAAATGCCGTAATACAAAAAAAAAAAAAAGAAGAAGAAGAATAAAAAACTAAAGTTAATTCTGAAAAAATATATTAAACAGAAAAATACGAATTCCAAAAGCACAGATTTCTTTTTCCTCCCACCAATAAACTCTCCTTCCATGTCCAATCGTGTCCTGATCAAAAGATGGCAAATCATCATCTTGGAGTCTAAAAATAAAAAAAATTTATACAAAAAGAAATAAATGAATAAATAAAACTGAACACAATTTCTACTCACACGTTCATTGCATCAGCCATTTTTATGATTTTATTTGCGCCTAATAAATTTCAGTGTTGCATTTACGAACAGGACCAGTGCTATAATCGGCTATGCCGAATCTTTTATGCCCTCCACAATATGTGTATAACCACATGTACGATACTGCAAATTTTCCATTAAAAAGTTATAATAAAAATCGCCATAAGAAATTCTTTCCTTCCATAAAGGTTTTTCTGTTCAAAAAAAAAAAAAATTTTTTTTTCAACAATTGTAAGTTTTGCTTAGGGTAATTGTCTCAGCATAAAAAAAAGGTTGCGGTATCGGATAAAGGCAAATAATCTTACTTTTTGTTAAAATATCACTTCAAAAGCTTTTAAATGATATCCGTATTAATAAAAAAAAATATGGTGCAAAATCGTACTTTTATTTGATAAGTTCAGAGGCCCATAACTCGGAAAATGTGGGCGGCGCCTATTTCTTCATGGATGTTTTTTCTTATTTAATAAATGCAAATACAAAGGAATTATTACAACAAACTTTTTTTAACCTTTTTTGATCAAATACCAACTATAAATTTTTAATAACACTTTACAAAAAATTATTTGCAATTGAAAAAATATATTTAAAACCACAAACAGGAAATAAATAAAAACATAAATAAAATATACAACGCAAAATATAGATTGTTTTGTGCAAATAACCAATTAACGCCAACAACATAATAAAATTTCTATTCAATATTTCAAATAAATAAAATTGACTAAAATTTGCATGACAATTGATTGGTAGATAAATGCGAATATTTAAAAATATATTATTTTTCATTGCAAAAATAAAAACCAGAAACGTACAAAGTCAATATGCTTGACAAATCGGCAGATAAATCAAAATAGAAGCATTAAAATAAATAACAAATGAACTGAATGTGTTTTTCTTTTTATTATAAAAGCAGCCACATACATCTAAACGAGACATGCAATATTATATATTAATGCAAACACATTTACAAAGATACATTCATATAAATCTAAACTAACTTACAACGTACAGCGTTTGAGATATAAACAATTTTTATTCATTTTATTAAATACACGCAGTTTTAGGTAGAGTCCTGTCTACCTATACCTCCTACAATTATTGTTGCTGTTCTAGAGAAAAACAATAAAAAGAAAAAAGAAACAAATTAACAATGTGAAACCCTAGGGTGGCCACAAACGTTGTTGTTCTCAGATGTTCGATTATATCACTTAGTGTGTTAAATGTTCACTAATCACGTTAACAAATATAATGTTTTATTTTACTATTTAACAGAATTATTGCACTGAATTGTTCAGAATTTTGGTTTCGTAGCCTAAAAGGACAATAAAATAATTAAGTGTGTTACATTCGGCTATGCCGAAACTTAAATACCCTTCACCATCTATGGAAATCAAGTTTAGGAAAGTAACTTCAATAAAAAAAGACGAATTAAAAAATTAAAAAAATTTGGTACCGATATATATATAACTTTACATAAAAATGACAGCGACTCCTAATGGGTTAATATTTTTTAAAAATGTTAATATTTCCTTAAAGTCCTCTTAAAAAGCTTTTAAATAATGCCCATATTGATATTTTAAAAAATTTGAAAATACCAGAGCCCCGTAACTCGGAAAATATAACCGAGCACTAATTTTTTCACTCAAGATTTTTTTCTTATTTTTTAATTTTCTATCGCCCGATATATTTATTTATTTTTTATTGTTCCAAATGACATGAAAAAATTATAGGCAGGAGAGGTGCTTTGCCTGCTGCTTCAAAGGACATGGACCGATCATGCTGATTTCCTATAGCACCTCTGTCGACACTATATCTTATCGATTGGCATATTTTCTTTTTTTCCGAAATCGAGTTTGCCTCGGCAAATTTATTTTGTTTTGTTTAAAACAACACAAATCGCTGCAACTTAAAAAGATAATTGAAAAAAATATTGAACCAAAGAAAGACATGCTATAAATCTGGACTTAGGCTAAAAGTGTATGTCGTGATATAAACTAATGATCTAATAGCTAAAAAATTATTAGGAAATTCATAATATAATCGCAACAAGAAAGAGTGCTACATTCAGCTACGCCGAATCTTATATATCTTATATATCTCTAACGATCTAGTTTAGTAAAGTCACTCCAATCAAACAGACAAATATTGGGGAGACAGAGAATTACAGTCTAATACATTACTGTACCTTAAGAATTTTTAAGCCTTTAATAAGCAATAGCCGACAAAAGGTTATTCATAAATGTTTAATAGAGTAATAGACTTTTTATAAATCGTTAATAAATATCAGTTCTTTATTGTAGCCTGTATCCAACTTTAAACCAAAAATAAAATAAATTTTGTTATTAAGATATTTTGTTTAAAAAAAAGTTTGCCCTGGAATAGAAAAAGTAATTTTAGAAATAAACGTAAAACTCATATATTCAAAGTGACGTCTCATTAAAGAGTTCATAAATTTCTTGTGATGTCTCAACACATTTTTTTAGGAATGGGACATTATAGATATCATAGAAGATCTTATCAAAATTCCTATCACTCCATACAAGGCGCAAACAAATTGAACCAATAAGACTCTCGAGCATGAAAAATTAAAAACTTAAATTAAAATTTAATCCCTTAAATCTAGTTTTAGAAAGTATCCTGGAAAACACATACTTATACAGCTATGAACTTATAACCAAATATTTTTGTTCAAAAAAAAAAAAGAAGCAAAATTTTTTTTTAACAAGATAAAAATATTCGCAAAATTTAAACATTTCAATTTAAACATTTAAGTAATTTGTAATGGACTAACATTTTTTTTGTGTAGGATACTGATAGCTTACTTAAAAAGCTTTCCTATGATACCCATACTGGCCAATTCCGCCTAAGAATATTTGCATTATTGCAAATTTTACATAAAAACTTTAATGGTCTGTAACTCTGAAAATATGAGGTTTCGCAGGTTTTATCGCATAACAGTTTCTCCTCAAAATTATTATTCTTAATCCCTTACAACTTTTTATATATTTCATTTGCAGCTACATACATATATACTGCCAAACCAGATTTACTCCGTAAAATAAAAATAAAATAAAACAAATTTATTTAAATAGTGAAGTATAAAAAACGTAAACAGCTCCTTAAGGAACTCGTTATTTGAATACTTTTCATTTTATCTCTGACCAAAATAAACAAAACATAATTATAAATTTGTTTATTACGTTTCTTGTTTGTTCCTTTTTTGGTGTAAAATAAATAAAAAGAGAAACCCATATTCGGTTTTCGGGTTAATAGAAAATTGTTTTTAAAATCACTAAGTATAAAATGATAATAGGAGTTGCGTTACGAAAATATGGGAATTATTATTTTTTAATTTTCTATCGCTTTATATATTTTTATTTTTTTTTAATTGCAGTTACTTTATTGTTCCCAGTGCCTCGAAAGACATTAAGAGATCTTGCTGATTTTCAATAGCAAAAGTTTAAAAACTATGTCTGATCGATTGGCGTATATAAATTTTCTCTAGCTATAACGCTATACATAAGAACTCAAAATATATTTACTTTGTGGGGTCGAAAATCGGTATTGCAGAAATTCCTTTTTTCCACTTTTTTTTGTGAAGGGTATAAAAATATCACTAAAATCTGCTGAAACCTTAATGATCAATTGTTGGTTAATGGTTTATAATTTGTTTTTTTTCCCAAATGACGTTTTGTCATTTCATGTAATTTAGTTGTTATGCCAACACACACACACAATCATGCACATAATTATTGGTTGGAACTATAACTATAATTTACTTTTATCTTGTTTAACTTTGTTTTAAGTTTTTTTTTATAAATCACTTATTAAGAGCACAACGAAAGTTCATAATGTAAATGCATTACTTTTACTTTAAATTACTCAGATTTTTAATAACTCTTTTTTCTTTTTCATAAGAAACAATTTTAATAATATTTATGTCTGTAAGATTAATCAAAGACTATCACTGATGGTAAAAGGTAGCTAAAACTAAACAAAACAATAAACGAAACTCAAGTCTTATCATTTGTCAAATACAAATGTTAAGTGCCGGTTGGAGCTTAAGCTCAAAATTTAGGTCAGAGTATTTATTCACGAGTAACAAGTGAAACTTTCTGCCTGGCCCACGATATCGACTGCTATCGTTCGCATGGATTTTCAACGACAAACAGCTGATTTGCGCCCCACTTAAAGTTTTCAACACGACAAGTCGATCGACAACAAATGCGTACAAAAACGTAATCATTTTCATACAATTTTGCGCCCCAATATGAAATGTCTTGCGATCATAAATGTCAAAATCAATCACTTGTGTTGTGGTTGTCGACAGACACAAAAGGAAAAAAATTTAACAAAACAAACCAAAAAATAGTTTATTGTTTATGTTAAAAATTTTATAATGGAAAATAAATGGTAAATATAAAATTAGTAATAATATTATATAATTTAAACCATCAAAAATTATTTGTTTAGCATAAAAAAATTAAGATTGAAACAGCTGCAAGTTCTTGTAGAATATATGGAAACAAGTCTAGAGTTCGCAAGAGGATCTGCTGTTTATGGAAGCAACAAACTCTCAATGGAAGAGCAGTGGGTAAAGCTCACCAAGAAACTGAATTCGCATGGGCCACCAATGCGTAGCGTTGTTGAGTGGAAAAAGGTAAGGAACTGTGTAAATTAGCTGCGCCCAATTGTTCGTAGAACACAGCAAAAAATATCTACAACAATTTTTAAAAAAATATAAATGTTTCCATTTTTTATAAAATAAAATTTTACTAGTGCTAAAATTTTGCATTTTTATTGCCTAATTTACTTGTTTTACCGATATTTATTTTCAAACAAGCGTTTAACGTCTGAAATAGTTGATGTGGCAATATCATCAACTGGCAATAAGTAAATTGATTACATTAAAAACGTAAGTCCTAGCGACCGACAAGTCGAAAGATAGTGGGGCCCGTATGAGAACGATAACGAGTGACTTGTTGTCGCTCGCTTTAGTTATCAATCGACATCGTGGGCCAGGCAGTTTGTTTCAGACGTTCTAACCGTTAAGAAATTGCTGATTTATTTCTTAAACATTTCGTTTCTGCTCCATTGTGCATTTTTAGAGAAATTTGTTTTGAACAAATAGGCGGATGATAGCGGAATTTATCGAAATGGCAGCTGCCCCATTCATGAAATTAGGTTTCACACTAAATGTGGTCAAACGTTTGTTATTCCTAGCTGAGAAGTCGATGATGTTAAGGTTTATATGGATTGAGTTGTTAATGCACAGGGTAAACTTTTAGATAATACATGGTTATAAGTTTGCAACGCTTAAGTTGCCGATTGGATCTATTTGACACTTAGAGCTGGTGTTGGTCAGACTTTTAGCGGATTGGAAAAAAAAATTTACGATTTAAAAGAAATATTTTATTTAAATAATATCTGATTTCAAAAATCTGCTTTTAGTTTTGCTAGAAACTGTAAAGAAATAATATCCTTACATCTCATATTTAATAAATTGGAAGATCAAATTGTGACTATTTTTATTATTTTGCTTAAAACCTGTTAGTTCAGTCCTTCATTTTAATTTTAAAGGCACCATTAATTTCTTGATAAAAATCTAAGTAAAACTGGAAAAAAAAACTTTTTCATAATCAATCAATGTTAAGTTGCATATATTGCTGTTTGAATTACAATTTAAATAATTTTTTATACATCTGAGGAACTACCTATTGCCGATGTATTCATTAGTATATCTATTTTTGCGTGACATGAAAACTTCAAAAAAAAACTTTTAATCAAGAAGTAAAATAAAATTTAATTTTTTTATTTTAACTTATAAACTTCCGGAGCGGTGTAAACATATCCTAACAAATTATTTTCTATTAAAAAAATTGCTACCCTGCCTTTATTAATCAAGAGGCTTACAAATCCTTTTTAGTGTATGCAGCCAATAATTGTGTCTTTAAAAACAGAGTTTACGTTTTTTAATAAGATCTTTGGACTGCGAGAATTTTTACAATAATTTATAAATTTTGTTTCAAAATTGGCTATGTTTGGATAGAGCTCGATAGAGATCCGTTTTTTATAGATTGTCTTTGAAATGGTATATAAAATTTGGTACATAAAATTACCATATTTTTTGTGGAAAATTCCGAAAAAACGGTATTTTTACGTTTTCCCAATTCAAAGACTTGTAACTTTTTAACGAAAAGCGCTATCAGAACAAAACTCATTTGTTCTTAATTTTATTACAAATATATCAATTATCTTAATGATCCGTTATAGTAGTTAAAATATTTTTTTATTTATAAATCAGAGCTGCTTCGCTAAAGTGACATTCCTGAAATACAAAAAAAATTATATTTTTATTATGTAGTTGCTGCCTTCAAAATTACTATTTAGCTGCGTACACGGCGACAAATGTTGTTAGCGTCATTTGCTGTCGTGTGTTTGTGTATATTGTTGTGGCGAATGTGTTTACAGCATTAGAATTCATACCATCTGTTTGTAATATATTTTCCATTTTAACTTATGTAATTCTGTTTATCAGAATCTATTTAAACAAACAATTTTGAAGAACTTAGTTTCAAGTCTATCGTATGTTTCACCATTCTGATTTCAAAATTAGTATTTCTTAAATATATTTAAAAAATAGAAACCAAAGCTGAATTAACTTTTTTTGTTCAGATTTCACATAAAACAAACGTTTGAATTAAAAAACAAAACAAACAATTTTTTTATTTCTACTCTTTGTACGTTTAATATTTTTTTACAGTTTAATTTTCTTGACTTGAAATAATTCTTTTTACGAAAATATTTTCATCACCCTCGAGACATTTAAGAAAAGAAAAAAAATGTTGAAATGTCCTTCACCTCGTTTTGCAATGTAGCATGCAGAACACTTACGAATAAGACATAAATATACTTTAACATATACAATAACTAGTGCCACAACAAAACTTAAAACGGTCATAAAAACTACGATCATACACTCAACACACCAAAGAAGCTGAAGTTTTAAAAGTGTCAAATATCAGTTGCTGCCCACAACTTAATATTTTTGCAGCTCATCAGTTGTGTTTCCTTTTAAACTGCTAATGGAACTCACTTGAATAAATGATGTCTAGAAAAGTTTTATTATTAGATTGGCTCTTTTTTTGGATCCATCCACACATGTGCAAAACTAGTAACATATTTGTTGGCCCTAGTCAAGTGTATATTTCACAGCAACTTTGCAGCTAGAAAATACAACAATACGCTTGGGATAAAAAATATTATTTTAAAGAAAAATTACGATGTTTAACTTGATTGGATATACGCTAATGGTTATTATTTTCCCGATATGTAAACTGCTGAGTCAAAAAACTAAACTGTCCGAATTTAAAGAAACCTTTAGAATTCACTTGATACAGTTCGCAAGACTCGCTTTAAAGAGCTTAATAACTTTTTTTTGCTATTAGCAATTCTAGTTAGAAATTTTCTTTTCAAAATTTTCTGGTTTTCGGAAATTGGTTTTTATTTTTTACTTCTCCAGTGTAAGGCTTTCTTTAAAGACTTCAAAGCTTTGTTTTATCTTATGCCGATGTTGTCGTAACTCTAGACCCGATTCTTTGTCCATTGGGAAACTTGTTGATTGTGTTTTGATAGGTCACTTCGCTTCCTCTTCATTGTTCAATGGTCCTGTTAACAGGTTTGCTTAAATAATGTCGTTTCGTATTTTGTCTCGTGTTTTACTTGTTATATTTCATTTCCGATGCGTAAACCCTGCTTTGATTTTTGCGTTCATAATTCACATTCATACATTAGGATTGGTTTGTTCACAAAGTTTTTTATTCTCTGTAATTTCTCTTTTACCAATAAAGATTGGCAATTGTGGTTACTCTGTAATTCAAGAACCCTATGTTGTTGTTTTCGTATTTATAAGGAGTCATCTTCTATCCTTTTTATCTGTTAGCATATTCAATGCTGAGGTTATATACTCTTTAGATAACACTGTTACTTTCGTCTAAAAAATACTCGCACCATCTCTCAATATCTTTTTCTCTGCCCTCTAAGGCTCACCGTGTTTACTTTGGATAAATTTGTTTATCGTCTTCTGGAAAAGTTTCTAGCTCTCATTGTGGGATTCTTTCATGAACCGAAAAAAGTTTCCTAATGCACAATTCAAATTATGTTAATCCTTTACGCAAAGAAAAAACATGGTTGAGGTAACCATAATCTAAGAGCAAAACATAGTATTGTTACATTTGCAACCATATTGTTGTCCAGCAAAGCAACAACATTCTAAAGTATAAACATAATTATGTTTAAATATGAACATTTAATGTTTAAGTTAAAATATTATAATACGAGCGAAAATGTCATGTTATATAATTGAATTATAATATAGTCTCGTAAGTGCGTAATTTGTTATTAAGATAAGGATTTGTCATTAGAACTATTTAAAAACATAAATTCACAAATAATCAATCATTTGCTTATAATAAAGCTTATAATTCGTTCTCCGCAACTATATATTGTTACAAAGAACATAGTATGATTATTGTGACCATATTACAACCAAGTTTTTTTTCTACATGTTGATTCCTTCATATAAATATTTCATAATATTCTCAATAATATGAACATAAAAAAGTTCCATATAATAAATTTGCTATTGATGTATTTGCATTTGCACGTTGTTTGTTTGTAAATATTGCTTTTAATTTTTTTATATAATATATAATTTTTTTATTAATCTTTTAATTGTCACCAATGGAACCCTCACGTAGAGAAACGATGAAAATAATTCTTGGAAAAAGATCAACTTTAAAATAATTTTAGCTGTCTATCTATAACGATTTAAAAGTTTGGCGACATGCCGCAATTTACATTAACTATTAGGACACCCTTTAATTTACAAAACCAAATTTTGTACTTGTTACAATAGCGGATTTTGCAATATAGCTGTTTGTAAATATAACTTGTCTGTCTATAACTGTTCAACTGTTCGATCATAGACATCAAATAACATCAACTAATATCACACCCTTTAATTTATAACTTTGTATATCTATATTTCTTATTATACCAGACGACGTAGTGGGCATTTCAGTTCAGAGGATAGAGGCTCATAGACGTCAAATTACAACAATTATGGTAACACCCTTTAATTTATAAATTCAAATTGTATACTTGTTTTTATAGCAGACATAGCAATAAAGGTTCAGTTCAAAAGTATGGGGCACCCTTTGCTTTATAATTTTGAAAATTTATACTTATAACGGTCATAGAAATCGGTATTTGGCCCAGTTTTCATGCGTTTGTTTATAACGGTTCAAAAGATTGTCCCATGTAGGCCAGTTATGCATAACAAAGTCGATTGAGCGATCTCCGTCTGTCCGTCCGTGTTATTGTTGAAATCTACTTTGATAAAGCAAACTTTCTTTCACAAAAATATAAATATGTCAATCGATGAGATATAGTGTCGAAAGAGGTGATATTGGAAATCAGCATGATCGGTCCTTGTCCTCTAATTTTTTCATGTCATTTAAAACAATAATGTAACTCCAATCAGAAAAAAAATATGTATATGGGCGATGGAAAATTAAAAAAATAAGAAAAAAACATCAAGCGAAATCTGAAATTTTCAAAATCTTTTAAATATCAACATGGTTATCATTTTAAAGCTTTTGAAGAGATCTTTAAGAAAATACAAAAAAATTAAAAAAAATGCTTTAGCTACAAAGAGACGATGTCATTTTATGTACCAAATTTTTTTTATTTTTAAATTCTCTGTCACCCTAATACTTGCTTTTTTAATCGGAGTTATTTCAATAAACTAGATTTTCATAGATGTTGAAGGGTATAGAAGAATATGGCACTCTTACTTGTTTTAACTAATTTTTGAAAACATATTTGCAGATGAACAATTATTTGAACAGCAGGATTAGCGGAAATATTTTATATGAAATAAAACTATTTAGTTTGTTATTTCAAATATTTTATGTCAATTTTAAGGTATCTTCACTATGCCTAGCTCCCACTACACAAGAATATTAATAAAAAAATGTTTAATTAATTACTTTAAGAATTTATTTTATTTAAAAATAATAAATTTATTCTTAACAATAACTTATTAATAATAATAAAAATAAATTTTATTTAAAACAACTTCCGTTTTACACTACAATAATGATGGGTGGCATGGTTCTTTTTTGTCTGTCTCTTCAAAGACCTCTTTCAAATCTGAGTCCACTTCAGAGTCAAAAGGGCGGAAATATCAAAGGTATTGCTTCCTTCGTAAAAGGTAATGAATTTTTTTTGCAGTTAGTCTTATATTAGTAATCAATGGGTAAGAACTTTGCAAGTACCTAACAATAATGTATTTGTAACACTAAATCCTTTTTTAGCAAAATTCTGCCTGTAAAGCCGTTTCTTCTGATAACAGCCCAATCAGTAGCAATGTGTCACTCATATCAGCTGCGCTATGTATTAAATTCTTCTACATTGAAGGTGCCACTTACATTCATAGAGTAACGTAAAGTTTTGCATTGATTTTGTGCCTACTTGATATTCTTCAACAACAATGTTGATACAATCAAAATCAATTCTAGTTATTTCTACAGCAAATTAGGATCGGAAAATAATCCTAAGCCATCGTTTTATCGTCGTTGATGTTTCCAAGTCCAGTTTCAGGTATAGCACTTCATTGTGGATGTTGCTTGTATTGCGGCATTACATACTTCTGCATCTATCATTGTAAATATCATTGTATGCTTTATGAAATACAACTTTTCTTCTACTAAATTTTTTTTTATAATGTACTACCCAGCAAAAAAAATTTTAAAAGGTAATAGAGTGTGGAATTAAGCATTTTTGTCAGAAGTACTTCCCAACTAGATTGCAAACTTAATGATTTTAACAAGGCATGAGACTTTTATAATCAATTCCTGAGAATCGTTTACATTAATTATTGTAGGAAGTAAAGAGTACAATTAGTACGGTAGTCTCTTTTGACATAAAGAACTAGTTCCATTAATACTTCCTTTTTTGGAAACTAATGTAATGTGTTTTGTAAGCGAGTAACAAAATATGGCAACCACAAAAGTAAGTCATTATATGGCAAGTACTTTTTAAGGTCTAATGTCTAATTTTTTGCTGGGTAATAGCATATTTTACATAGCTAATTTCCTTTGGATTACATTCACTACTACTCTAAAAAGTATGAATATCGAAGGCATCATTTTCCATCTTTTGCTTGAATTATGCCTGCTGTGATCCATCGGAGCCCCAACTAATTATTAGTTACAAAGAAAGGCATCCTTCTATTCCTGAGTCATATTTTGCAAATATGTTATTAATCTATTTGCAGTATTATTAAGCAAACATGTATATAACTTAGTGACGTAGATATATTTACTCGTATCTAGTTATGCAAAATGAGCAAAAACAGAAAAAAGATGAAATTTTCAAAAGATTACAAAAAATGGCTCAAAAATGCTAAAAAAAATTTTCTATTTTTTTTTTATAAAACAAAAAAGTTAATGAAATCCTTTACCATTAAATTTTAATATAAATTTTAATAAATTTAAAAAAAAGTCAACACAAAATCTTTAATTATTTAGCTACAAAAAATATCTTGCAAGCCCCTCAGAACTGTAAAAACTCAGTAAAAACTTTTGCAATTTACCCAACTTACCTGATTTTAGAAGAGTCCAAAAACAACAAATCTAAGGCAAAGCATTGATGCATAATTTTGGAGTCTGTCTGGCTGCATACTTAAATTTTTAAATTTCATAAAATATATTTTTTCTTAATATCCGGCTAGCTTGACAAAATACCATTCGCGTTAATTTGTTTTTTTAAAAATATTTATTATTCATAAAACGCTTTTTTTGTTTCGAATTTTCCCACTAAATTTTTTTTTTCAAGAAATCGCTATTATTTTTTCTTTGATTTTGATCACAAATTTCATGAACCATTTTATAAAATATTTAAGAAATTAAATAAACATAAAGCATGTTTTTGAGCTATGAACAATTATAAAATTTAAGCCACAAAATGTTTACAACCCAACTTTTAGTCATTTACTAGAATTAAATCTTTAATTCCTGACGAATTAAAGATTTAATTCACGGTACGAGTGTATGAGTGTGTATGCTGTACATATGGCATGCCATAATTATTTAAATTTATGTTTAAAAAACAAGTCGAGAAAAAGAACTAAATAACCAGTGCTACATGGACACTATGGGTCAGAACGGCACAAATTTTAAAAGAATAAAACAGTAACTATTTCAGAAAAAATTTAAAATAAGATAAAAACACACGCGTCCGTTAGATTTTTTTTTTTAATTTTTATTATTTTATTATTTTATTTTTCGTATTCCATATTTTCTTATACTGTTTCTGCCTATTGTGCAAGACTTAAATTTTTCAACTTTGATATTTTTTGTTTCAAAATATGGCTGAGCTATTTATTTGTTATGCTGATCTTAATGTCATGTTCGACTAAAAGTAACAAATGTGTTAGGAAAAGCAAATATTCTGTGATATTGTTGTTGCAAATATTTTGTATATTGTGTATATGTTTCTCGTCAGATACATTTACCAAATGAAAAATTCATTGTATGAAATTTCTTTGAGTTTTATGAAGAAACAACAGAAACGCTCACGGCGGCTCTGCCTCAAACGCAAATGAACATTAAAAACCAACCTTCTCTTTATTAAGGTTTCAGTTTAAATTCAAAATGAATTTTAATTCTAAATATGAATTTATTTAAATCTTATCGTTAAATTTAACTCTCACTCTTAAATAACTTCCACTATTATTATATTTAATAACTTCTTGAACAAATGCGGAGTTTTTATTTTTAGTCTATATAGAATTTTAGAAAATATCGCAAACAGCTTTTATTTCTAAAGAAATTTGAAAAAATTAATTTTAATGCAAAATCTTGTTCCCTTAAAAATTAAAACTTTTAGACAAACTTTTTTCTGTCGTATTTTCTTTTGTCTGGTATAAAAGAATGTGAAATAAAAATGCGCTAATGACCTTTCATCTCATTGCTCTGAAGCAATCGAAAATTTTTGGACCCAGCGTTGTAACTTCGTAAAGGATAATGTTCGGCATGATCTTTTATATTTGTTACGTTATTAGAGCATAAGCTAAGGAGCTTAGCTGTACTATAACTCGGTCTTATTAAAATCTTAAATAGTTAAATCCTTTAGAAAATGAGATCACAACTCGAAATTTCCCTTTATCGCTCACTTATCGATCACTTTAGAATTTAAATAACGACTGCAAAATATAAAATAAATTAATTTCTTACTGTAATCAAACAGTTTTATTAAAAGTAAAAAACCCCAGAGCAATCAAAGATAAGTTTAGCACATCCGCACCACCACGGTCCACAGTCCTCACAATTGAAGCGTATGCACAAAGAGTTAAAGTGGCAAAATATTTGAAAATGCATTTATATCAACAGAATTACCGCTTTAAAACTAAAAATTGTTGCGTGTTGTGACCTTATAACTCGCGAACGGTCAAACCGCGGGCGATTAAATTTGTGTTTGTTCGTATGGTGGTGTAGATAATTTGCACGAAATCGATAGACGCGTACGTGAGTTATCACTTTGATATTGATCTTGCCCATATAAAAAAAAAACAAAACCAAAAACAAATACGTAGGCTCGTATGAGCGTATGCGGTATGTTAACTTTGTGCTGACTTCAGTCACGCGGTATTCAATGTTAATATTCATGTGTACCGAAGGAAGCACGTCGGTATCCACTAGTTGTGTATAAAAGGTGTCTAGGAGAAATAATAAAAGAAATTGTGTAACCGAAAAGCAATATCGTTGTTTTTTATAATACAGTCAAGAAAGAAAAATGGAATCATTGTTGGTTATTGTCGTTTTTGCTTAAACTTTGATTTTTGCCTTTACTTTATTGTTTGAACAGAAATCGTTAGTTTATTTCAAATGTTTGTGAGAAGTTTCCTAACGCAGTAGCAAAATGGCCATTTATAATTCAAATCGGTATATTTAAAAATTAGCACAATAATTTTTTAAAAATTAATTTTTTAAAAATAAGTATTGTACCGTTAACGTTCATATAGGTCAGTGGTAATACTCTGAGCACAATGCATGTAAAATGGTTTCAATGGCCAGGTTCATACGCCAGCCGTTGGCAAAAATGGCGTAATTTTTCCATAATTTTTTTATTTTGTTTTTATTTATTTTTTATTTAAATTAAAAGTTTTTATTGAGTTTTTAATTGAAAATTAATGAAAATGAGTCACTAAATGATGATTTGACAAAGATTAAATTTGCTTTAGAGTTATGCACAAAAAGCGAATTTTTTATGTACTCAAATTCATAAAAATGTGGCAACTAAATAAGATTCCTGAAAAAATCCGTTTCGTCAGCACAGAAAAAAAGTTGAGGAATCTCTATATAAATTGTGTACAGTTTAAATGTAGTCATTAAAAACTAAAAAAAATGATTTTTCTATGTTTACACTTGATTTTTAGTATTCTTTATTCTTTGTATTTTTTTCTTTCAAAGAACAAAAATAAAATCAAAATTAAATATTTTATCAAAGAAAAAAAGTGTTAAAAAGTTTTAATCATTTCCATTTCTGTTTTCAACTTTTAGCCAACGCTGACCAACACAAAACAAACTAACCAATACATACGCATCCTCATTTAAAGGTCAGACATCACCAACTCATACCAACAGTTGCAGCCAAAAAAATGGGAACCGGCCATTATATTTGGGCGATATTTTATTTTGCCAGTTTATGTAGTGCATCACTGTAAGTACATGCTTTTTATTAAATCTGCATTGAAAACTATAAAATATTTGTATTTAATAACAAGTTTTTTATTAACAAACGAAACAAACGTAAATAAATTTTATTTAAACACACCGCTTTAAAGTTAATTAAAATACACCCTAAAAGTATGCTTTGAAATTTATTTTAATAATAATTTAAAGAAGCCCGACATTGAAATTAATATGTGTATTATTTTTTTTTCTTTTAATTTTTGTCGGATTGAACATTTTGGAATTATTGCATATTTACCAAACAAAAATAAATAAGCATATCTGAAATGTACTCAACATCAGTTAGTAAATTTATAACAAATAATCAAATTTCAGTATTAATTTAATGATAAATCTAATTCTTAAATTCGCTCTTCTTTTAACTAACTCAATAGCAATGCGAGATATGCTTAATTTCTTTATGATAAGTGCGGCAGTATAATATTTCCAACAAAATAAAAAAAAAAGATTATTTAAAACACACTTACTTACATTTTATGCACCCTCTAATATTTTTGAGTTTTTAAGTTTTACAACATCTTTTAATGGAACCGATAGTAAAAGAAATAGTAAAAAATATATAAACGTCGGTAAGTGCTCGGAATGTTTAAAAACCGAATGTAATAAAAACCGGTAGATTAAGCTGCGAACAACTTTTTGCTGCTAATTTTTTATACCGTTTTCAAATTTCTAAAATTTTCTCTAAAATCAGTAAAATACTACTTCTGTGCCGTTGTAGGCAATGTATAGTTGCATATTAATTAAAGAAATCCGACAACTGATTCAGAAGTTAAACTATATTTATTACTATTTCTTGTGTTGAAACAGCTGATTTAAAATACCCTCAGCCTCGAAGTGGAAAGAATGTTCTGCCACAGCAGACCGCATTTTTGGTGAACAAGTTAAAATTTTAAAATCTTCTGTTTCTCTCGATGCTGGCAGAGAGAACTATTTCAGAGTTATTTCAAATATACTAAATTTCTACAATTCTTTGTAAATCGAGATGATAGCCTTCGACTTTTTTCCTTGGAAAAGTGCTGCTTAAATTAGTTTATATGATTTTGGTAAGCGCTCTTTTTCTATACTCAACTTGTTGTTAATAATAGATGTTCACAGAATATTTAAAAGAGTTGAAATATAAGTTTACAAAATTCTTTTTTAAAGGTTTTGGAACAAACCTTGAACCCTTAATCAAGATGTAAAGCATAGTTATTTCTATAGACAAAACTAAATTATCTACACTGTGTTTATACTTAAATGTACGACATCAATTTAATAAATTTTGCTCGAAAATTGTAAATTAAAACATTAGGTTTAAAAAGGCACAGTGGACTAAGTCGCAAGAATATGTTATAACTCAAATGGTGCCAGTTTCAATAGGTATTTTGCCTTGTGAGGAGCTCTCTTATTTATGAACTTTGCAAACAGATTATATGCTTTTAATAAATGTAAACACTACTTTAGTTTTCGGTTATAGGTTCGAGATGAAACCAGTAACCCGTCCACTTTGACAGATACATGCCATGGCACAAAAACGTTAAGGGTAATTGTACCAAAATTCCTGCAGTTTTTACTTAGACTTTTTTATCCACTTGGCACAGCTGGTTTCAAGCTTGAGGGTATGCACCGGCCCACTCTATCATAACGCCAACTTCTCATTTTTAATTATTATTCCATATTTTTAATTTAATTTGAAAAAAAAAAACATACAAACGATTGAAAGAAGAGAAAAAAAAAACTTATTATACGTTCGTACCTATCATAATTTCAGAGCTAATAATGCCAAAATAAATTTCCGAGAAAAGGAGAAAAAAGTCTTAGATCAAATTTTAGGTGCAGGCAAATATGATGCAAGAATACGACCATCCGGTATAAATGGAACGGGTAAGAAACTTACAAGTCTTTTTTTATTTTTTAATACATAAATAGTTTCAAAAATTAATAATAATTTCTAAAAGGGTTTTTTTCAAACTAGATTTAAGACAAAAAGAAATAAATAATTAAGCAACAAAATATTTTTTTTTTGGATTTTTTGTTTGTTTTTAAACTATTACAATTAATTTTATTTAATCTTAACTCAACTAACATTGTAAATATTGGTGAAAAGTATTTTAAGTACAAAAAATATACAAAAATTTTCTTTTAAAAATCTAAATTCCGGAAATATAAAAACGAAATTTTTTGATTTCTTCAAGAAATAATAAATTAAGATTTAGTAGCATACTCATCTTTATCATAAACAATATGTTTCAAACAAAATTTTAGTTCTTAGGAAAATCATACTCTTTAGGTAGTTTATATACATAAATTATTTATTTATAAATCATGTATCAATTATTAATTTACTTTTAAAAATTCAAATTGAAATTAGTTATAATTTATTCTCATTAAGAAACAACATTTTTAATTTATATTTTATATATTGAAACTACACAAAAGACGCTTCAAAATGATATGGTCAACAAATTTAGTTATGAATTTGCAAAATTACAACGATTTTTATATGATACCGTTGCCTTAAACATCTTTTGCCCAATTGCTGTTCGTAAATACACTTGATGTGACTAAAGAAGGTTTTAACTATACATTTAGTACTATCTTGATTTCCTAAGCCATAATCTATAATAAATTTGAAATTCATTCATTCAGGAATGGAATAACATCGGTGAGTACTCGTTCAAGGTCGTTGGAAAAATTTTGCCCATAGTGTATTAAATAAATCAGTCCTGTGCGAGCTGCGCTCCCTCACAAAGGTTATGGGCCACCATTTAATATTCAATATTTTTAGTTTAACCACTTTTAAAGATAATGCAAAATCACGTTTAAGTGGCAACACCGTTAAATTAAATTTTTTATACGTCTTAATTTTGCGGACATATTGTTATGAAAGTAAGATCTGGCAACCCCTGTTGTTGATAAAGCCACAAAGTAAGAATACAGAATTTATAATGAATCACAGTTGTATTTACAATCAAAATGAATCCGTACGTTTGTCAGAAGTGGCATTGCAAAAAAATAAACCACAAATGAAAGCTGTACAATATTTTAGAACTATAGAAATACGGACAAGCAATTATCCTAAAGAATAAAAATGGTGCCTATTCGGGACGAACAGGCTTGAGTGAGGGATAATGTTACAAAAATAAGACTTGGCAACCCCTGTTGTTGTTGTTTCCATATGAGAGTTGTGAATAAAATTACTTCCACTAATGGTGTGTTTATAGAATTATATCACAATTAGTTAACAAAAGTTGAGTGTGAATGGCTGCGTTGGTAGAGTTTGCGTGCTGTAAAACAGAAGATCATGAGTTCGAGCCCTCCTACGTACGCATGTCCGAAGGAGGGCGAGGAAGAGTAGTACAAAAGTTCCGGAAAAGAAATGACAATTACTGTGTGTGAAGATAAAGATAAAGCCACAAAGCAAGAGTACAGAATTCACATATAATGATCTACAGTAGTACTTGTAATCAAAAGACTTCGTACGTTTTTGAAAAAAAAAAAGGAAAACGTAACAATAGTATTTCATACTCTAGGCAAAATTTACGATTCTGCTGCAGCTGTTTAAAAGATATAGCCGTAAACGTCAAACTCACGCCCTCAGTTTTCAATTTCAGCAGAAATAAAACTACACGCTTTTAATGATAGGCTTCCTTTTTAGAAAAAGTCTATGATTAAATAATAATGTCCTAGTTCGAGGCAATCGGGAATAACCAGGAATAAACAAAATAATTCGTGCAAAAAAAAACGGTTTAAATGTTTGCTCGCACACATAAAATTACATCAACAGTTGGGACACCCCTTAAATTTCCAAATGCAAATTTTACGCAAATGTTAAAGCGGTCTAAGCAATACATGTTCTTTACAAATTTTTCAATAGTAATAAACCTCAAATTAAATGAACTATTGCGGCACCCTTTAATTTATAATTTTAAATATTTATACTTGTTATTTTATATAATCTCCTTCTTTTTTTTAATCGGTTAATAACTAGAACCAAGTTTTAATTGGCAAATTTTTAAGGCAACGATACCAAATAAATATTTTTTATATTTTTACTCAAACAAACCATATCATTTTGTTGCTTACATATTTTACATCGCATACTTATGTAATAAGTTTTGTTGTATATAAATATACATAAACCATATGTATAACACTATATACATTCTAGTTTATAACATTATTATGCAACAAAAACTGAAAAGAAAATACTAAAAAAAATTATATATATCAAAAATCAAAAAAATATATATACCAACTTACATACATACAGATGGTCCCGCTATAGTCAGAATCAATCTTTTTGTACGAAGTATTATGACGATTAGTGACATTAAAATGGTAAGTTTCTCAGTAAACATTACAAACCAAACCAAATATTAAAAAAAAATATTTAAAAGTAATTCAAAATAAAACATAAAATCTAAAAAAAAAAGTTAAACAAAAAACAGTTGTCACAATCAAAACAATTTCTTTCTTATATATTTTTTTTTTCAAATTAAGGGTCAGTTTCTTATGGGACAGTTTAAACGTAGTTAAATTAAAGTTTTAGTAAACTTTAAAGAAATTCAACAATTGTCACCACGGCATAATTTCACCACACTCTCGTTTTGTTGTTTTTATTTTGATGACGACTTAACGTTGGCAATAATTAACGGTTGTTTTATTGGCATGAACAATAATGTTCCATGAAAGCTTTTGCTTAGGCAATAAATTAAGCTTTTTCAACTTTGTTGACGTTGCTAGATGCAGGAGTTTAATTAGATTTGACAAGGTACTTCAAAGGTTAGGTTTTTTTCTCGTAATTATTAATTTGACATCACCCCAATTTGTCGATGCCCCTGATATATTGAGAGAAATCAAAAATAACTTAAAGACTTGTGATCAATAGGGGGAAAAGGAAAAATATATAATCATAGATGATGAGATAGCTTCAGAAAAGTTGTTTTAGATTCTCTAACTCATTGTCAAATTTCTTAAAAATTTTAATAAAATGCTAATGGCCATGTAATTGATACTTAAGGCATTTCTTATATTATTCTAGGTTTCGACTAATAATCAAGACATTAAAAAATTAAAAAAGTGTTTGTTATTAAAGAAGCTTTTGTACAATAGTGAAATGAAACATAGGCGAAATGAAGTATTGATCAACATTACTCTTGTAGAGGATTTATAGTACATTAAAAATTTTACTCCAAGCTGAGGTTAAATATTTAATTTTTAAAGAAATACTATGGCCCATGATCATAGTCACGCACTTAAGTCGGTTTATTTTAGAAACTGCTTTAATTTTAAAAGCTGTTATTAACTTTTTTGATACTATAGACAAAAATAAAGTATATTAAGTTGACACCGCTTTAACTGGGTGACACATCAAATAAAGAAAATGTTTGCCCACTATCCATCTCTGATCAGCTGCTGGTATTTTTTGTTACAAATATAAACAAGTAAGAGTGCTATATTCGGCTATGCCGAATCTTATATACCCTTCACCATCTATGTAAATCTAGTTTAGTGAAGTGACTTCAATCAAAAAAGCAAACTTTGGTGTGACAGAGAATTAAAAAATAAACAAAAAAAAATTTGGTACTGTATATATTTATACATAAAAGTGACACCGGCTCTTAACGGGTAAAGCATTTAAAAAAAATTTTATATGTCCTTAAAGATCTCTTAAAAGCTTTAAAATTATTACGAATAATAAAATCTGACAACCCCTGTAGTTGTTTCCGCATGAGCGTGGTGAATAAGTTGATTCAACAACCAACGGTATGTGTATAGAATAAAAACCACAATTAGCTAACAAGAGCTGACCAGCCTCAATGGATGCGATGGTAGAGGTGCGTACTGCAAAACAGAGGGTCGTGAGTTAGATACCGCATTCGGACATGCGTGTAACGAAAAAATAATAATTGTTATAATGCAATTAAAATTAATAAACAGCAGTAAAAACCTCCCGAGAGGCAAAAGGCAATTATTGTGTGAAGCCATGTCAGACAATATAGGAGTGACGTCCAACTTAATATAAGAGCAACAGATAATTGTCAAGAAGCCCTTTATAATAAAAAGTAAAAGCAAAAGTGGTTAGCGCGGGAAGTGTAACAGCATAACAACAGTGTATGGCAGACGTGAGTTGTGGCTATTGGATTAAAGGAGATGACTGGCTTGGATAAAAGGAGTAGTGGAGATGTCTGTGGATGGTTAAGTTTACTAAGCAAGGCATCGAGTAGTTCATGTCTCGCCGGAGTAACACAGTAGTGTAGAGTGGATGGCTGGGTTTGTGGTGATAACGCATGTTTGGTAAATACGAGACCAAGGGTTCGCAAGACCGGTAGCATCAAGAAGTATAGCCAGAGAAATCCATAAAGTTCGAAGACAGAATTTAGCCACAGTGGTATTTGCAATCAAATACAATCCGTACGTTTGTCTTAAAAGGTGAAAACCGTAACAATATGATACCCATATTGATATTTAAAAAAAATTTTAAAATTTCAGAGCCCCGTAACTCGGAAAATATGGGCGAGCACCAATTTTTTCACTTGATGTTTTTTCTTACTTTTTAATTCTCTATCGCCCCATATATTTAGTTTTTTTATTGGAGTTACTTTATGTTCCGAATAGTATAAAAAAATTAGAGGTAGGTGTGGTGTTTTGCCCGCTGCCGCGAAGAACATGGACCGATCATGCTGATTTCCAATGGCACCTCTTTCGACACTATATCTGATATACTGTATGGGGTTAGAAAGGGATATTGTAGAAATTACACACGGAATGACAAACTTAGTTATTTCCTTTTCCACTTTTTGTGGTGAAGGGTATAAGAACAAAATTACGTACATTTGTGAACTTTGGTAAAAAAATTTTACAATAAATTAATTTCAACAGATAAACTAAAAATGTAGCTTACGTCAGAGATTTGTTTTGTTAAAGTCGCTACTAAATCAGTTAAAAGCAACTTCAGGTGGTTTTAAAATAAAAGCCGACTTTAACCTATAAAATATAATTCTACATGTCTATAGTGCAAAACGGGGCGCTTCAACGAAAACTGTACTTTAGAACTCAAATACTTTATATAAGACTATGATAATATCACTAAAATTCTTTTTGAAAACCTCCCTATATAAACATAAGTTGGAGTTTGTTCTAAAACGTGCAAAAGTTTTCCTTAATAAACATTTTTGCTGATTGTAAGAGATTTATATAGGAATTATTTTGATAACTTTACTCCTTAAACATTGTAGAAAACCAAAATTTTTTTGCCTTTAAAATACAGGTTCTATGTCGTTGGATGACTTAAGTTTGCCTGTCCCATTTATTTTAAATACCGATGTTCAATTATTACTTTCAATAATTAAAAGAACAAATTTCAGTTGGATAGTGACAACTGACTCAAACTACTACATGTTTTATCTTTCGCATTTTTGTTTTAAATCATTTCACTGAAACTGACTGATAAAGACATTATGGCATTAAAACTGACTGCATGGTTTATGTCCTGGCTAAGTAAAAGCTTCATGCAAAA
The DNA here is from genome assembly GCA_916610165.2 of Gymnosoma rotundatum. Classification (NCBI taxonomy): domain Eukaryota; kingdom Metazoa; phylum Arthropoda; class Insecta; order Diptera; family Tachinidae; genus Gymnosoma; species Gymnosoma rotundatum. The sequence continues at coordinate 121,886,807 of OU744336.1, read as the reverse complement.
TCAACACACAGAAAACAACAGCCGAATTCATAATGAAAATTTGCCACTTAAAGTATCAAAAAAAGAAAAAAATATATGAAATCATTGACTTAGGGCTTAATCAACAACAATTCATTCATAATTAATATTAATCTCAATGAAAATTTGAAAAACTACAAATCTTGGCTCACTCTTGACTAAATTCTGACATTTAAACCTAAAAAAAGCAACAAAAAAAAAATACGTAAGCGAGGATCAACTTCAACATCAGCCTTCATTCGTTCATCAAAACAATCACAAATGATCACAATTAGAGTTGATTTTAACTATAACCGGGATGTTTTTAGTCAAAAGACAGTCAATATTTGAATAAACTGTTGGCTAACGAGTGGCTAAGTCTAAAATCTTAAACAGCATGAAAAATGACAATTTTTTTTTATGAAACAACCAACAAACAAACAAACAACAAAAAACTTGAAACATTTTAGTTAGCCACTCCCAAAGAAATATACGCTGATATTAAGGGTATAAGGAGAGGCTAACTTTTTATTATGAATATGGCTGCAGTAAATGTTGAATTGAAATCAAAATTCAACAATTAAAATGTATATAAAATAATTAATTGAAGCAAGGAAAATATTAATTATTTTAATAAAACTTTATGATAAAAAGAAAAAATAAAAATATTATATAAATATCAAAAAATTAATTAAAAAAAAATAATATTGCCAATTTGTAGAAGTTGTAGTGAAATTTTAATTGTAGTAACAATTTTATTTAAACTCACACTAAACTTTAGATTAACTGAAGTTTAGCCAATATCCACCATTTGAAATATTTAATTGAATTCCTTAATATTAATGCTATTATTACTACTACTACTACTACCACTATTACTACTACTATTGTTACTATTAATATTATAACCAATAATCAATCAATCAATCAATCAATCAAATAAAAAACTGACCCTTAAAAGAAAATCCAAACAAATTAATCAATCAATCAATCAATTAGTCAAATTATTTTTTATTCTCCCATTTTAACTTTTAAAAATATACGAACAAACTATCACATCATCTCCCTTAAAATTGTATTTAAACAAAAACTATAATACCCAAACCCACATGTTCCTTATAAACAATATTTAGAATTAAAATTTTCAAATCGACCCAAATTTGTTTGCCGAAAATTCCATAAAAAATAATAATTTAATTGTAAAGCCAAAACTCAATTCAACTCATTTAAGAAACAAATTATTATACAGCTCTTCATATTATCTAGTTACGCAAAACTGTAGTTCTTTTATTCCAGTTCATAATACAATAAAGAATTTTTCTTGCATTTCAAATTTATATGTAATAACATTTTAAAATAGAATACTAACAATCCTTCCATTTTCCAGCAAAAAAATTTCAATTTAATCACTCTGCAACAAAACTCTTAGAAATTTATTAACGTTCTTTAAATAATCAATTGTCATATCTTGCCTTTTTTTTCTAACATTTAAATTGAAATTAATGCTCATGCTGATAATTAAAATAACAATGATTCAAAAACTCATTTCTTAGTCTGTGCTAAAATATGTATTTTAAGATTTTTCTCTAATAATTTCGTCTGTTGCACTTTATCTAATTCGTGAACGTGTTCGCCGTAATGGATGAAAATTATTCACGTTGCATGTCGTATTAATTTGGAAAAGCATCTTTATGTAAAATGGCATGTTATTTTTATGTATAAGATTTTCAATTGGCTTTTCTTTTATAATAGATACGAGAGCAATCTTAGAATTACTCGATGTCGTAACATTATATTTAGTGGCGGCCTCAGTAAGCTTCAGTTTAAAGTTCAGCGATACATAACATTAAAAGCAAAAAAAAAAAGAACAAATACAATTCTTATACATAACGTATTTCGTTATTCCTATTCGCCGCTTGTTAAATAACTTTTGGGATGTTAAGAAGCTGTAGAGAGTTCCCTTTTAAGAAAAGAGTAAGAAAAAAATAAAATATCAATTTTCAGTAACGTTTGAATGAAGATTAAATTAAATCCTATAACTAACAAGTTAACTTTGTTCTGGCAGATTAATTTAAATTTTAACAAAAGAATATAGGGCTGAACAAGATCTGCGTTGAAAAATAAACGTTTTTAAACGTTTTTCTGTGGTAGCTTGCGTATAATGGATTTTCATCTGTAGCGTTACTTGCTTTTCGAACAACATGCTCTAAAAGCAGGTAATAATTTAATCCATTGTTGACTTAATTGCCCCGAAACCAAGCTAATAGAGTTGGATCTCGACGTCTTTCTCATGAAATATTTGTTAATATCTTTTATGTGATGGAGAGAAAAATGCTTTCATCTTACTTCTCAGATTCTGCAGATTAGCAGATGCAAACATCATAAAGGCTCGTCTTCCCCGGTCTTATTTCCACTGGTCAGTAGATGTGTCTTTTCTTAAGGGTTTTCTTTTCATAGAAATCGATCTCCTTTGCTTGAAATAGATGGTGCTCAACCCTTCTCAACTACAATTATCGCCCACATGTGGGTCACGTTGCAATAGACGCCAATGTTGCCTTGAAGACCATGTTCTTATATTAAAGGCCTTTGCATTTTCAATAAGCAGTTTAGACAGCTACACGGATAAAGCTTGTGCCGTCTGTTGTGAACTTTAGCATACAAATCTTCAAGAACGATTTAAACATATTGACTGGGGTGGCGTATACGAGCGAGAGTTAGGCTTGAATATAAAAATTAAACTTTGATGAGGAGTGCCCAGCTTTTCTTCCTCAAATCTACATTCCAGTCGGTGTATCTACTCGTGGTGCATCAAAACTGTATTTAACAATAATTCGTTCATGAAGAGCTGCTATTTCAGTTTGTGCTAATCGAGGTCATCCACCAGTTACATAAAGTAGCTGTCCGTTTAACGTTTCCCGGGGTCATAAAATTAGGGAAATCTCTTTTTTATCATCCGAGCAATGCGTAGTGGTTAAAAAAGCGTTGTACATATTTGGTTCATATATTTAGTTAAAATGGAGATATTGAGTTTTTGAGTCACTTTTGCAATGATTTTCTTGATTCTTTTTTCGAACGTTATTCCGTTATACATACAAATGGAGAAAATTTTTAGTTTAATAATGAAATAGTTTAGAAAACCAAATGAATTTTTACTAAAAAAAATAACGTTTGATTATTTAAAGAACTACGCTTTTAAATCATTCCATTGACTAATCGGCGAATCATCTCTACCTCTGTAGACAACAAAAATACACAAATTAGTTACAAACGAATACACGAACTAATTATAATGTTAAAGTTTTTTAATTGTTAATGTTATTTATTTATTTTATATTATAAAGAAACGAAACAACTAAGCAAAAATTGTTATGACAGTTTTATAATTTAATTTTTACCTTCAATAATAGATTAAATGTTTTATAAAAAAAAGTAAGAAAAACTCTTAATTTAAATTTAATTTTGCTATTTAATAATATGTTTTTAATTAATTTCTATTTTATTACAAAAAAAAAATAAGATAAAATGTCCAACTTTTTATGTCCCTTTTTAATGCTGCTGTCCAAATATTATTTATAATTAATATTTGCTTTAGTTGTAATTATTTTTTTTTTCATTTAAGTCTTAATTATTTCGATAATTTAGATCAATTTATTTAAAGTTGAAATATTTTTGCATAAAGTACGTAAAATTTCGCAAATAGTTAAACACATTTGAGAAACTCATTCAATTGAAATGCCTCCCTGTATGCGATACATTAAATAAAGAAAAGTAATTAAACTTAAAAAGCCCTCAATTTACAATCTTTTAGTAAAGAAATTAAATATCAACTAAACTTAAGAAATAAAGCATGTTTTTTTTAGCAGTATTCAAATTAATTTTAAAGTGTTTTGTTATTTTGCCATTTTTACGATCTGAAGATTTTTTAATATATTTTAAGTTTTTTTTTTTTAAATTTTATTTTGTTTATATTATTATAATTTTATTTAATATCATAACATTTAATTAAAATATTTTTATCGATAAAATAATTATACTAAAATTAATTTACCTAAATTGCGCTTGATTCCTTCAAATATAAATACTTCATTATATTCTCATGAAATATTTATTATTTTAAATTGAAAAATGAAATGTATTACTGCGGGGAAAGCATATCCATATAAATATATGACCATTTCGCTACTGCTCATATATAGCTCATCAGTGGATTCTACTCAAACTTTATAACGAAAATTTCAGTCTTATACCAAAAGGCAAATTGATTAAATGAGAACTCCGTTGAATAAATAAGGCGAAAATGCGTTAAAAACTCAAACGGAGTTCTCATTTAATCAATTTGCTTTTTGGTATAAGACTCTGAGGTTTTCTTTACAAAATTTGCGCAATTAAAGTATATTAATATAAAAAAGGTTCCAAATAATAAATCTTCTTATTAAATTATACTAAAATTTATAAGTATAAAATTGTAACACATCACTCTAAAGTTTGCAATAGGGTTTGAGTTTTCTTCTTCTCTTTTCTTTTTTCTTTTGTTTGGCTAACGTTTCAATGTACACATTCATTAATCAGGCAGTGGACAAACTGTATCACATTCTCCTATGAAATTAGCAGTAGAGTTCAGAACAAAAAAAAAGTTCATCACTAAATTTTGTTTCTTACCTCAAGCTAAATACACCTCTAATTCTGCTTTTACACGGTGGATTGGTTCCAGAAAAAACGCATAAAAAACATTGATCGTGTGCAAAAAAATGTGATTGGTTGGTTCCTTGTCTCCTTCTTACTAAAAAAGAAGAAATTTTTTAAGATCAAGTTGGTATTTATTTGTTTTGCTTTGTGAATACATATGTAAGTATGTGTATGTTTATTTGCACTGTAAGCTTAAATGTATGGTCATATTCACAGTTGGAAAAAAAATGTTGTCGGCAGGATGTTGAGCTAAACTTGTTGCCGTAATTTCACTCAACAATAAGTTTTCATATACGAGTACATAGGGTTTTGACAGCATTTTGTACGAAATGATGGCCAATGAATACCATAATTTAGTAATGGAGTGAAATTGTTAACGGAAATAGGTTGCAAAATATGTTGAAAGCATGAAAAATTAAAGTCATATTTTTCGAATAGCCCGAAAAAAATCACTTCGTTAAACAATTTAAATGCAAACAATATGCCCAGATAGGCAGTAAACAATAATATACTGTTTAAAAAAAAACTCTTAAAAAAATCTCTCTATTGAAAATATGTAAACGATTTTTTCTATCTCATTCAAATTGAGTAAAAAATGTGTTTTTTAAATATTTGAAGAAAGAGTAAATGCTTCACAAAAGTATCATTAAAATTACTAAATATTTGAATTTAGAGAAATATATCTTTATTTTTAACTCTCTGGCTTAATATCCTTAGAAATCTTGTAGTTTTTTCAGAAGGAGTAAAAAATCAAAGGAAAAGTAACAGCTTATAAAGTAGTTTTCACAATTTATTTCTAATCTAGTGCATCGTTCTGATCTTTTAATAAATTGTTGTGAGTGAATTGTCAATATGAATGCGGTGTTTCCAGACACATTGCACAACACAAACATAACTGCATTGGTTGAATTTTTATTTGTTAAGTTTTTGGGTAAAAATTTTTCATATTCAAAATGGTTAGTTTGTGCGCCTACTCGCATACTCTTAGTAGGCGGTTACCAACATATTTTTTCACTGACTTCCTATGCTGGTTCTTCGGTTGCCAATTTAAATGAACATTTAACATTTCATATGATGAATCTAATTAACGAATCAAACCCTGTATATCTGTCAAAAGTGACCTATCAACATGATAAAAGGCTAAGCTTGCCAAAAACTTGAAACTCACTGGAAATTTGACCTACAGGTTTAACTTAGTATCAATGACAATTTTACATACGACTATACTTACATCATGTGTATAATTTTCACTACATTTTTCATTGACTAAATGAGAATTTATTCAAGTAAATTAATAATAAACTGTTAATGCTTAGAAAAAATCACAACCATAAATAGCGATTTTCTGTATTTTCTTTTATCCATATGGCCCATTTTTGTAGTCACATTTCTTTCCGCTATTATTTTTTTTTTTTCAAGTCGCACTATCAATACGATGTCTAGTTCCATCAAAAATTAGAAGAATCTAATAAATGTTATAATAGAGGCTTGAATTAAATTTTAATCCTTTTATCATTTTCATATCAAGAAGTAATCGTTTTTAAATAGCCCTCTTAATGTGCTATAATTTTGTCCACTGTTGCGTTTTTATTTCACAAGGTAAAATTTTTGATTATTTTTTAGCAGTGGTTCAAATACGTAAATATGTAAGTTTAAGTATGATGGCAACTATATTAACATTATTAATAATTAAACAATAAAAATTAAATATATTTAAATTATATTATAATTTCTTCTGATTTGTTTTGTTAATAATAATAATAAAAAAAAAAGAAAAAATACTTCAAACTAAGAAAAAATAAAAAAAGCAAACGAAGATATTCATAGTAAAAAAGCGTATCTTTAAGTCTAAAATTTTTATTTGCATTATCTATTGTTCTCTTAATTATTACTTGTATACATGCAGATGGTCCAGCCGTTGTGCGCGTCAACATTTTCGTAAGAAGTATTTCAAAAATCGATGATGTTACCATGGTAAGTGCGCGTTGGATAATGTATCGCATTTCGATAAATCAAACGGGTTTTAAGGATAAAACATAAAGCTATTAATTTGTGGCCATCACCCACTCTCTAGTTCTCTTGTTTTGTTTAACCGACTTTCGCTCTCTGAATCAGCAGTATATTAACCCTAAATAAATCAAGACCCCTAAAGAATTTGTGTTAAATTTGCAAAAATTGCATAATCTGGTAGTTTACAAAAAATAAAAAATTAATAGCTACTAAGGGTGACCTTTATATTTTAAAAAATCTCAAATAAAATTTAGGCAACAGAGGCTTGAAAACTTTGGAATCAGTACAAGGAAATGTTACGCGTGATACAATGGTCGTGAATTTTTAACTCCCTTCAAAGTCTTTTTTTTTTTTTTAACTAAATCTAAATTGTAAATAATACATTTTTTATAATATTTCCAATATTGTTATTACAAATAAATTATATAAATAGTAACAGATAAGATAAAGAAAAACTATAATTATTGGGTGTACAAGTTTGCTTTTTACATTTTTCCGATCATCAATTTTATAACTCCATCATTATTTAACGTCATTCCTCTGCATTTCATTAAAAAAAAGTACCAATGAATTAATCTAATTAATTAAGTTTCCTTAAGAGCGATGGGTCATCGATAGAGACAGTAATGTTAAAAAATATAGCCAGCTACTGTTGCAACGAATACTCAGGACATTTTATTGCAAAATCTCACGTAAAAACAACAATTCATTTTTTAATTAAATTTGTTGTTGTAGCAGTTATCCTTATGGTTATTGTTAAATAAAATTACTTGCATCAGTTTACTTGATTGTATTATTGTAATTGTTATCTGCTGCTTTAAACCTTAAAAGTTTTTAATATTAGAATAACGCTGAGCTGGTCCAAACAGGTTACATCTATAAGAATAAAATATCGTTCCCGCATTTTTAGGCTGCATTTTGGGTTATTCAGTTATTCCTTTCATTAATTTATTACTTCCAATAATCTACCTTCATAAGTTAGTGTCAGTAAAAACGAAAAAACTTTGAACGTGTTTTTGGAGACTCGAACTATTAAGCTTCACCTTAAAAATCTTATGCTACACCTTAAACTGAACGTCATCTTCTTTTACTAATATCGGTATCACAATAATCATTCGAAAATATATTTTTTACGTCAAAGCAGAGAATTAACACCTCCAGCTAAAAAAAAGTGAACCGAAATGCCCTGAAATCAAAAATTAAGTGGACTTGTAAAAATTGACAAGTTCTTATGTTGTGGTGTCCGATAACAAAATGATAAAAGCTTACTTGTACACCTAATACTTCGTCTTAGAATGCGCAATAATCGATTATTTCATTTCGTTCCTCAAAATTTCTTTAACTTTTCTTCTCTTTATACGATTTTCCCATTAAAATACTCGTTAGATAAAAATGAAACTAAAACTTTATATTTTACACTATTTTAAAATATCTCTTAATTTTTCACTCTTTGTCTGTCTACTCTTTTATAATAAATATCGTAAATAATATTATAAAACAAATATTTTTATAAAAAATATTTAATTTTTATCTTTATTACCACAAACAAATCATAATTAAAATTCATACGAGATCATAAAATATATTTTCGAAATTAACTTTAATAATTCTCGTACGTAAAAAAAATATTTAAAGATAATTATTAGCATTAATCTAGTTAAAAATAGTAGGGAGGTACAATTTTGTACAAAGAAATAAAAACAAAGATTCACAAAATGTAATATCAGTTTCTGACGAAGAAATATTTAAATATTGTTTTCACAATTTAAACTACAATTATGTTTTATTTAAGTTAATTTTTAACTATAAATACATTTTGATGTGATTAACATTTTTTGTATCCTTTTTCAACGTTTAACTCTATGATAAAAATTTAGCATAACAATCAGATTTTTGTTGTTTTCACACTATATTTTATTTAAAATTTATTTGGATTTAAATTTACATAACTTTTTTTATTTTAAAAATTTAAAGATTTAAACAATTTTTGAACTTAAAATCAAAGGTGGAATATGACAGCAAATTTAAAAAAGTTTAAAAAATATTTTTTAAAAAACAAATAAAATAAATAAAAATGCTATATTCGGCTAAGAAATTCGGGATAAGAAATTTTTTCTCTTCAAAAAAGCGGCGGAAATTGTAAGTTCTGGTTTGGCTTATTGCCAGCTGGTATAATTATGGTGAATAATAATGTTTTTTTACTACTTATTATTCCTGCAGGTCTTTACTACTAGCTAAAGACCTATTAAACAAGCTGGCCACCCTAAGCAAAACTTACAATTTAAGCTGTTAAAAAAACAACCACCTGCAGGAAACAAACGAAAGTTGAAAAAAGATATGGAAGAATAAGAGGCAGGCGTGATGTTTTTCCCGCTGTTTCGAAGGACATGCACCGATCTTGCTGCTTTTCAATAGCAAAATTTTAGAGACTAAATCCGATCTATTTGCGTATTAATCGACTGCACTATGCATAAGAACTCAGAATAAATACACTTTATGGGATTGGAAGTCGATATTGCACAAACGGGGTGGCAAACTTAGACATACCCTTTTTCCAACTGTGGTAAAGAGTATAAAAAGGGAGAATCATTCTGTACAGCCCAGATAAATAAGTAAATATAAAAAGAAAGCTGCTACCTTCCTGGTATAACCAATAAGGTTCTGAGTGAACTTTTTTGAAATAATTTCTTAGTACGAGTTACGATATTCAGACCCAAAAGAACAAGAAGTATGTAGCTTTTATATTTTTTATTTTACTTTTTTTTTTTTTTTTTGCTTTTCTTCTACATATTCTTTATAATGCGTTTTTAATAAGTTTGAACTGACGAAAAACTAATGAAAATTCTGTTCTGGGTTTGAAACTTAATAGGATAAAATTAGATGTATTGACTGTCCCAATAAAAAAAATTTAAATGAAAACTATTCAAGTATATAATATTTACGAATTGCTTGCAATTATTTTAGGAAATTATAAAAAACAAAAATAATGAAAAAACATATTCCCATCGAATTTTACTGGATTTAAACATTCATTTAAATACTAAGCTGTTTTGTTATTGTGAATTCATGGTCGTCAAAGAGCTTGCAAAAGAATCATTCAAGTATCTAGGTTTTCTAAAATAGTGTAAAAAATATTTCAATCCATTTTATCTCCTCGCTATTTATATCATCTTTATCAGAATGAAAATGAAATACAGCTTTTATGTATAAGCCGGTGCTTCCAATACTATTATCTAGTATAATCGACCGCGTTCAGGAGAGAGCGAAGAAGTTCATCGGTGATAGTAGGGCATCCAGCTCTATTGGTTTACTGGAGCAGCGGCGCATGGTGGGGTGTGTAAAACACATTATATCGGGATCTACTCTTATGAAATCAGGGAAATTGTTCCTGAGAACCGTAATTTCGTACGCGTAACGCGCTCTGCATCGATTGGCCAGTAAATCGCAAAATTATTTTTTTAGCCGCACAGTTCGTATGTGAAATTAACTCCCTGCAGAGGTCTTTCCTGTCTCTTTCAGTCCACAAGCACCACTCCCTCTATCCCCCTTTTTATAACCTAATTTTCTAGTTCTGGCACAATGCGTTGCATGAGTAGGGGTCATTCCCTGAGTACTGGTTCTAATAAAAAAAAAAATCGGGTTAATATTGTTAGACGCTGTCCCATTTAGAAAGGAGCGCTTAAAATAGGTTTTTTTTTTAATGAGCAATCAAAAATAATAAACAAAGGGATAACAACAACACTGGTGATTTGGTTTGTAATCAAATGATGCCAGATCATGCAATAAAAGTAATTTCTCGTACACCTTTCTAACAAGCTACACTCTTGGTTCAATTTTATGTCTAACTGACATCCCTAAATTAGCGCGTAAGACGCAAAGCAATGTAATTCATAGCTTTTGCGCTGAAATGTCATCCCTAAATAACAGCGTTAACTTCGTGTCGTTAAAAGTAATGTTAACTCATTTTATTTCATAAAACCCGCTGTATAAGAATAAAGAAGAGATAAAACCGCTAGATTGCCTTGAAAATTACTAAATTGTCACTACTTTTCAACCAGAACAAAACAAAACAAACCAACATACATCAAACTTCACTTCCTAACGCACTGTCAAAATTGGATTTTCCAATTGCTAAGCGTTGACGCCAAGCTATTTAGGGATGCTTCATACATTTTGTATGTACATGAGAAATTTTGACAGTTATCTTGCGCTTTACGCGCTAATTTAGGGATGGCAGTAAGGCGAGCAGTTGAGTTCACACTCAACAACATCAACAATCATTACTGTTTATTTTAAATGCTGTCATATTAATCCACCCTCAAATTTTTTATTTGTTTATTGTTTTGCAAAAAAAAAAAACTAGTTTAATATTGGCAATACTGCAATATGCAAAATTATATTTTTGTTTTATGGTTTTTATTTGCAACACAAAATTATATATTTATTATTATAAAAACGTGAATGAATCTGTAAAATATACCTAACTTTCTTAAAATATTTTTTAAAAGAATTTAAAATGTCGTTTGGATCTCTATACTTTTTCCTCTTATTTTCTAGTCTTAACTTTCTGTCTTTAACTAAGTCTGTGTTACTATGTCTAAATTAATAATATTTATTAACAAACTTAATTTTATTAAAATAAAAAGATAAATTTCTTACCATATTACAAAAAACAAAAAAAAAAAAAAAGAAGCAAACTAGAGTATGCAATGAATTATAATAAAAAAATATAATTATAAAAATAACCGTGATTTGATGTCTAACACAATAAGAGTTTTCTTTCAATTATATTTGTTTAAATAAGTTACGATGTATTTTATTTTTTTTTTTAATTAATTATAAAATAAAACATTTTATAAATTAAACACAAAATTTTACCTAAATTAATGTGCTTTAGACGTAATTTTAGTTACAAGAATTTTTATTAAACTAGTTTGGTTTCTTTTGTTAATTTTATTCTTTTGCCCCTTTTTTCTATCATTTTGAAAATATATACCAAAATAGCTTTAAAGCAGTAAACTTTAAACGAAAATTAATCGACCAATTTGAAAATGTGTGGCATGCATTTTTTTTTTAATAAAGTAATGAAAAAATAAATAAAACAAATTAAATCATATCCTTTTTTTAATTTTGTTTATTTTTTTATTTAATGAGATCCATACAGACATTTTTTTCCAATTTATTTACTTTTTTTGTTGTTGTCTGTTTTCTAAGGAGAGCCTTATCAGCATTACCCGACGTAGCAAACCAACCCCAAACGCTATTTCCAAAAAATCAACATTCTGCCTGACTTAGTTTCTATCAAGCTCATTTGGAGGCAAATTGCCATTTTTAAAATTAAATTTATACAAATTAAAGTTTTCACGATAAGAACTTTTTCTAGTTAAATTTCACTCAAGTATTACAATAAAATCCTATGAATGTTGATTGTCTTTTCTTTTCGAAGATGATCAATGCTATAAAAGAAACAGATGCCATGACTTTGCCACTAGATCGAAATGTTTGAATCTGCACTATTTATTATGGCAAATGTCTTAAAACATTCGAAGGCAACATCATTTGGACGCTGTTGTTGTTCGCACAGTTTTTGCCCAAATCTACGTGGCAGCTTGCAGTCACACTTTAAAATGACAACCATTTAATACAACTGACATCACCAGACTTTTTTATGTACGAGGGCGCTTATAGCTAATATTAACAGTTTCTTTAAAATTGATAAAGCCATCTTAAGTGTCTAAATCTAGCTCGTTGCGCTATGAAGTAGAAACTCAATAGCGTAAATATCTCAAGATTTACGAGGAATCTAAAAACTTTCATAGCTCACGGGTAATCTAAGGCTCACCTTAAGTATTTGATATTTTTGTTTTTATTTTTACTTCCATTACGTTCATATTTCATCACAAGAAGAAATTTTAATTCTTATTGACTTAAAAAAAATCGACTTAAGTTGTTTTATTATAAAAGATTTAGCTTTAATTAGGTATTTAATATATTAAAATATTAAGTTTTTAATATAATATTTTAAAATATTTGGAATAAGTCTAGATGCAGCTAAACATGTTTATTATTCAGTTCGATTTTACTAAATCTAAAACTAACTGTGTAACTCTTGTCTTAAGCCGAAATTAACTTTGGAATGGATCCGTAACATGTGTTTTTGTCTAATAAAAAGTTATATGTAAAATAAACGCTTTACTTTAAATCCCCCGATTTTTTTTAGAAAATTTACCAACGTATGTCTATGTCAACATGTTTCTAAGGTCAATTTCAAAAATCGACGATTACAAAATGGTGAGTGATTTCGCAAAAAAAAAATAATAAAAATAAATTTTTTCTTAGGAATAAAAAAACAAGAACTTAACGGTTTCACTAAATGCAAATAAAAAATACTTAAGGCGTTAACTATTCAAAAGCACAGCAATATGTGAAATCGAAAGCTTTTTCAACAGTCAATCAAATTTTTTCCTGTGTCACCTAACACAATCCTGCTTTTTTATAAACAAAAAACCAAGCTGTAATAAATTTCACAAACGTTGCGAAATGCTTAAGAAAACTTTTACTAACAAAAAGTACTAACGACAACACATTTTTCCTTTTCAATTACAAAATGACAAATGTCAGTATTAATTAAGCTAAAGCGTGCTTTTCCTTTTTTTATTGTTACTTTTTGTTAATATTATAATTTTCTTTCCGCTGTAAATTTAAACTAAAATCGAGATAATTATGATTATTGTCATGATTGTTATGTTAGCGATTATCAAGGTTAATGAAATGCTTTACAATAACATACGTTATGACAATGTCTTTGATTACCTGTAATATTACCCTACATCATATATTATTAGTTATTTCCAAAGCTTTGCTCTTAACAGGAAATTAAAAAAAAAATAAACAAGATTTATATGGACAACATTTTATGCTTAATAACATATTTATTCAAAGAAAAGTAATTAAAAACAAATCAGAGTGTTATATTCCAAAATTCTCTTTACCAGCGAGATGTTAGTTAAAGCCCTATGCTGCACATAGTGGTATTTTGCCAATCTAGCTGGAGATTACTTTTGCTTTTTGCTAACGCTGGCTCTGAAAAATTATTAAACTAACCTTAGTCAATGAAACTTTGCAGAAATATGTCTCATAGCCAGTTGCTATGCCCTCAAATTTTAAAGCAGTAGATATTCGGGTTTCACTCTTATGGATTAAAATATTAAAAATTTAGAGTATATAATTAATTAAGTAGTCGAGTTTAAAGTAAATTTTCAATTTTATATTAAAAAAAATAAGAAATGAAATCAGCTAACACAATCAGGAAAACAAAAATTTCTTGCTTGGAAACAGACGTTTGTTTATGAAGTCATGAGTGAAAATAATAATAATAATAATAATAATAATAATAATAATAATAATAATAATAATAATAATAATAATAATAATAATAATAATAATAATAATGATAATAATAATAATAACAATAATAACAATTATAATAATAATAATAATAATAATAATAATAATAATAATAATAATAATAATAATAATAATAATAATAATAATAATAATAATAATAATGATAATAATAACAATAATAATAATTATAATAATAATAATAATAATAATAATAATTATAATAATAATAATAATAATAATAATAACAATAATAATAATAATAATTACAATAATAATAATAATTACAATAATAATAATAATAATAATAATAATAATAATAATAATAATAATAATAATAATAATAATAATAATAATAATAATAATAATAACAATAATAATAATTATAATAATAATAATAATAATAATAATAATAATAATAATAATAATAATGTTAATGTTAATAATAATAATAACAATAATAATAATAATAATTATAATAATAATTATAATAATTATTATTATAATAATAGTGCTCGCCTTTTGCCCAAATCTCCACTATTTAAGATTGATTTTACTTTATATATAAATTTCTGTACAATATCTGGGATCTTAGTAGAACCTATTTTAAAACAGACGAACATCGCTAAATCTACTTCTATATCTACATGGACTCAAAATATTAAAATTGTAGAAATTGAACCTGTGCTGGAGGTTACAATTATTCTAACAATTGCAAAGAGGACATAACCTTATGAAATTATCAGCAATGAAATAATTGTCTTTAAAAGTTTGTATTCTAACAAGCAATTTTATATTAAACAAAAATTTTAGGAGAAAATCCAAACACATGGTAATACTGTAAACACACTTTTGAGAATAGATATTTTTATTAATTATATTGTAGACCAACCACATATATAGAAAACTTTATTCGAATAAAGCATCCGTTATTCTAAATGCAGCCGGAGAGACATGAACTGCACGATGCTTTGAGTAGTACACTAAACCATCCACAGGCCATTTCCAGTGTACATCTAAGCCAGCCGACGCGTCGTGACGCCCCCTTTTTATCCAATAGCCACAACAACCAACACATCTGCCGTACACTTGTTTCTTTCCCCTGCTAACAGCGAGAGCTTTTTTTCTCTTATTAAAAAGGGCGCTTTATTTGCTACTTTTTATTAATTAGATAGACGTCTTTACGAAATTCTTTTGCGCAATGGCTTCACGCAACAATTGCCTTTTCTTTCCGGGAGTTTTGTACTGCTGTTTCCCATTTAATTCCTTTTATACTCTAACAATTATTATTGTTCAATTGTAAGTAGGTTCTATGCTGATCGATCGAATTCATGAACTTTGCAGATCTTCTATTTTACAGCAAACACTCATCCCTACCAACGCAGCCATTGAAGCTGCTCAACTTGTGTGAGCTAATTGTCGTATTATTTAATACACACAACACCACTGATGGAAGTAACTTATTCACCTCTGTTTCCTACCACGCACACAGGGACAACAGCAACACTACTGTTGGTTTCAGATATGTACGGGTTGCCAGATTTTATCTTCATAACAATGAGTATAATTTTGCAATGATTTAATACGATCATTAGTTTAATAAGGATATACTCTTATTAAGTCAAATAGTTAACTTTTTACCCATTCAAGATGAACTCTGCCAATTCAATTTACGAGTTGCATCAATTAAATCCAAACTAGAGAAAGTCAAGTTCGAATTGTTTCTTCTTTATTTTCTCCCACAATCTTGTACTGATTTTCGAAAAGCAATTAAAAAGTACTGGTATTGTTTTCTATCACATGAAAAAATACAAATACAAAAATACAATACCGTGTATAAGGAACGAATTTTCAGTAAAAACATGCATTTTCGAGTAATTTTATTGCAATTGTGAAACGATGTTGACGTGTTTGACAGAAAATGATTAAATGTTGTATAATTTCTAAGATAAAATACAGCTGTGTGTCTTTTACTACTAATTATGTATGATGTAGGGTGATTGCCAAAATGATTATTAATCTGTTTATTCTTGGTTTTTTCCCCTATTTTAATGTGGTTCTTTCAATTATTTTCCGTCTCTCCTGTTTGTATTTGTCTTTACGTCTGTCTATAAACGTTTTATCATAAACAATTAAATAAATATTGTTAAAATTCATTGTGTATTATTTTTATATAATTGTAAAGAAATATTGTAATTATAAACTATAAATATGTTCTTTTCGAATATAATATTAACATAAAATATAAAGTCTTACCTATTATTATTACACTAATTCGTATGTATGTATGTGTATATACACTTGTATTCAAAAACTTGTGAATAAATATCGTTGTAGTGAATAGTGAAGGTTTAACAACAAAAAAAAAAACTTTTTTCTAATCAAATGTATTTGAATACGAGAAAATAATATTTAAATCAAATTTGTAAACAAATGTAAAATGCAATTTAAATATTATAATTGTATCACTTCATCAACATATATACATACAATACATACTTATGCTATATATATACAACAGATATGGAAATATTTATGAGTGTATTTAAATATATTTATTGTTAAATGATAACAACCAAAAAATACAAATATTATTCACAAAATATATGTGTTTAATTTTGAAAATTACCGTAAATTTTAAGTTTCGAATTTAAATTTTTTTCTTAAATCCAAATTTGTTTCTCCTTTTTTTGCATTGATTCGTAGTCTTAATTTCTGTTTTTTTTTTTTTTTTTTTTTTTTTGTATTAAAAACCAACTACATAAATGTCTATATGGATTATAAATATTAATCTACCTTTATTCAATTCGCTTTTCAATTTGTACAATAATACCTTTCAGTTTGATTTAAATTTAATTTGATATATCTAATTTTTAAAATTGTTAAATAATTTTGCAAAGTTTATTTAATTTAAAATTTTTTGCTCATATTAATTGTTTAAATAATTTATTTATTTATTTTTATGTTATATTTTTTTTATAATTGGATATTGGCAATTTTAAATGTTTTAAATCTTTTCGATTTTGAATTTGTATAAGAAGTAACAGAAAGCAATAAATAATGGGTGAATATTATTATTATTATTAAATTATTGTTACAGTTAATCTAAGTTTAAGCTTATATTATAAATAGTTTTATTTCAATTAAACAAAACTAGATAAAAAGCTTTTGAATTAAACGTCTTGATCTTAAATCATCGGTGTCACGGAAAACTTCATGAGAGCAGTACTTGCAGTGCTGATCGGGTCAAGGGGTGATCTATGTTGCTCATGCTAAAATAACAATTTGCTTTTATTTGGAATAAAATCTTAAATTTAAATAAAAAAATTAAAAAAAAACTTAATTACAAAAATAAAAATATTTACTGATTTTATAATTAGAGAGCTCTTGACTTTAGCATTATAACGTTTAATAATGATCGGTACAGACACAGAAGTTTGATGAAGAACATAATTTAAAAGGCTACAAGTGAGAGAAGAAAACGGAGCTTTATAAATTAATCTATAACTCGTTTAAAGAGATCTCTTCTAACATGACTCGTTTTGTAGGAGCCCTGAAAAATTACAGTACGGATGGGCTGAAGTATTTACCCAATCCGAAAGCGACAAATTCTGTTAGAATTGTGCAATGTTTCCCCCTAATAAACAATTTGCAAAGAGCCATCACTTAACTATTACCCCAATAGTGAATGGAGTGACATCAATATTTTGATATACGAATGCCCCACGTAAGCCAAATTAGTTTTTTTTTTTTAAATTACTGTTCTTTAAGGATTTCATAAAAAGAAGATTTGCCTTTTTATCCACTATTGAAAAAGGTGCAGAACCAATTGCAGTAATGGGGTAACCCTCAAGATCATTTACCTCGTCCCATTTAAAATAATAATAAATTCAGAAAGTTCCAACACATTGAAAAAATCACAAAAGTATAACAATAAATTTAAAATTAAAAAATGACATAACGTTTAAAAAAAAAAGTTTTTAGCAAAACTTTTTTTGAACTAATTTTATTGCTTTGATTCAGATAGATGTTAAGCCTTAAAAGTTCGTAACTTTAAACATAAATTTCATTAGGCCAACGAAAACATGATAAAATGGAAATTAGGAGTTGCTACTTCCCAGCAAAAAATTTTTGAAAATGTAATCGAGTGTGGAATTAAGCATTTTTGGCAGAAGTACTTCCCAACTAGATTGCCAACTTAATGAATTTAACAAGGCATGAGACTTTTATAATCAATTACTGAGAATCGATTACATTTATTATAGTAGCAAATAATGAGTACCATTAGTACGGTAGACTCTTTTAATATAAAGAACTAGTTCCATTACTACTTCTTTTTTGGAAACTAATGTAATGTGTTTTGTAAGCGAGTAACAAAATATGGAAATCACAAAAGTATTTCATTGTATGGCAAGTATTTTTTAAGGCAATGTCTAATTTTTGCTGGATTAAAGTTTACAAAAATGCTTTAAAAGACTTGGCGTTCTTAGGTAGAGAAAGTGTGTGTGAGTCGTTATTATCATAAAGTTGAAGATTTCTTACAAAAAATAATATCAAGTACTTTGCATTTATTCAATTATTCTACAAGTATAAATGAGATAAAAAGTTTGGTTAAAAAAGCAAAAGATAAGTTTTCAAGCCGGGGGGAGAATTGAAAAAACCTTTAGCACGGATGCACATGCGATAACATTACTGCAGCAAAATCTTTGAAAAGGAATGTTTTTAAAGTTATAAATTAAAACTATTTTTAGCTTTTTTAAGTTATTGACAGAGGTTGACTGATTTGCTGACTCGGGGGATCACATTTATCTAACATTCAGCCATTTGTCGTAAAGAATGACTCGCGTTTATTAACACGTTCTAAGTTTCGCTACAAAAAATGTTTAGGTGTGAATGGTTTATTTTGCACATATCTTCTTTTCTGAAATTGTAACGATATTCAAGGTTGAATGCTTGTAATAAATAACAAATACAACCTCAAGGACTCTTTAGACGCATCCAAGAAAATTTTGTATAATAATAGTTAAAGTTCAATAAAATATTTATAAGATGCGGCAAAACTCGGTTTTAGTAAAACACTTTAGCGCTAACTTTAAGTAAGTATGAGGTTAACCCTTTGAGGTTTCGATTTACTTCTTATGTTCAAGTTCAATTTTCGACTACGGTGTATTTAGAAACTAAAAGTATAATTTTATAAAAAATATTTTTGTAGTACTTTTAAATTGATATTTCTAAGTTGTTGTACTTTATAGTAAAAAATACCCGTACAGTGTGTTTTAAAGTTAAACAAGTTTTCTTCTAGTATTTTATTTATCCTTTACCTAAAACGTAGGAGTTCAATCGGTCGCTTTGAGGATTCATTTATGTCAAAGTTTTATTATAACTCTGATATAAACTTTTAATTATTATAAATTTGTTTGTTTGTTTTTAAAAGTGTAATAAAACTGGCCATAGGGAAGTTGAACAATGAATCACTTCTAATGAATCCCTAGCTTCCATCATACAAAAGAATTAAATAAGTACAGTGTCATATTTTCGATATCGGTTACAATCGCTAATACTTAATTGTGAAATGAGAGTGTTATATTCGGCTATGCCGAATCTTATATACCCTTCACCATCTATGTAAATCTAGTTTAGCGAAGTAACTCCAATCAAAAAAGCAGATATTAAGGTGACAGAGAGTTAAAAAATAAAACAAAAAAAGAAGTACTGCATATATTTAATTTTACATAAAAATATCATCGGCTCTTAATGGGTTAAGCATTTTAACAAATTTTAATATATCCCTAAATATCTCTTCAAAAGCTTTATAATGATTCCCATATTGATGTTTAAAAAAATTTGAAAATTTCAGAGGGCCGTAACTTGGAAAATATGGGCGAGAGCAAATTTTTTCACCAATAATTATATTTTTTTTATTTTTTTATCTCTATCGCCGCATATATTTCTTTTTTGATTAGAGTTACTTCATTCTTTCAAATGATATGGAAAAATAAGACAGGAGCGTGTTGTTTTTCCCGCTGCCTCGAAGGATATGGACCGATCTTACTGATTTCCAATAGCACCTCTTTCGACATTATGTCTGATCGATTGGCGTATTAAATTTTCTCTAGCTGATCTAGTGTTTTGGCACACTTGATTTCAATGCTAAAACGGATGCACAGACAGACATCACTCGAATGACTTCGCTATGCATAAGAACTCAGAATATATACACTTTATGGGGTCGAAAATTGATATTGTAGAAATCACAAACGGAATGACAAACTTAGTTATATCCCTTTTCCGCCTTTTGTGGTAAGAGACTTAAAAATACCCCTCAAAAGCCTTAAAAAAAAAACAAAAATAATAATCACTTTTCTCTATTCTTTCCGAGGGTTTTTACAAAAAAATTAATTGGAAATAAAAGTAGTTAACGTTTAACTTTAAGAAAACTAAGATATTTGAAAATACATCAGTTACACTGAAGTATTAAGCTTACTTTGACTTAAAGAGTCCTTGTTAATTTTAGAGTAACTCACAAGTATCCGAAACTAGATCCAACGCGCACTGTCGAAAAAGAAATAAAACGTTGTATATTACAAAATTAAATACTAATTTAAGCCCACTTTATATAACATTTTTATGTTCACTAAAATGAGACTAAATTTTAATTAGAATTCAATATCTTAAGAAAGTTTATATAATTAATATTTTTCAGCGGTTATGCCGTCTTTAACGAATATCTATTAAATCTAAAAATAATATACTTTGACGCTTGGGTTTTAAAACTACTATTGTATTCAAAGTCATTTCAATCAAAGCTTAATATTTACTTCAGCAGCAGCCAAGTCTTTACAAAATCAATCATTTAGGAAGCACTAAGAATTTAGAATATATCATGTTTCTAAACAATGCCTAGTTGGAACAGATAACTGTCAAATGCTTAGGAAAATTTAGTTTTTAGTTTATTTTTAACAATCGCTGTTGCAATGATGCTTACTGAGTGCAAGACTGGAATGGTGCAGTGTTATAAAACCATAGGCAAAAATGCCATATGGCCTTATTTCTTAACGGAATGAGAAATTAAACCATATGGCTTTATTGCCTACACCCAAGTGCAATATCACCATAATCGTTTAGTAAGCGAAGCGGAAATGACGCCATAACAGTGTAAATCGCCAAATGAATGAGTTGTCATTGTCAAGTGTTGAAAAAATATGATAGAAGAGGAAAAAAGGTGGTAGAGGCCGGCGGGCGAACGCTACGTACATGGTAGGCACGTTCTATATTGAATTTTAACCTCAGCACTTTCTATGCAAAGTTCAAAGTCCCATAACTCGGAAAATATGTGCGAGCGTCAATCTTTTCCCTTTTTCTTATTTTTTTATTCTCTATCGCCCCATATATTTGTTTTGGCGTTTTGCCCGCTGCTTCGAAGGAGATGAGCCCATCTTGCTAATTTCCAATGGCTCCTCTTTTGACCTATGTCTGACCGATTGCCGAATTCAAATTTTCTTTAGCTGATCTAACGGCTTGGCAAACTTGATTTCACCACTAATACGGAAGGACAAACGGACATCGCTCAATCGACTTCGCTATACATAAGATCTAAGTTCATTCATACTTAATGGAGTCGAAAATAGATATTGCAGAAATTACAAACGAAATGACAAACTTATATCGTTTTCCTACTTTTTGTGGTGAAAGGTATTAAAAAAAATGCAAATGTTCAGTAAAACCATAATGGCTTTATTTCATTCCTTGTATGGAAACAAAGCCATATGACCTTATTTCTCCTTCCACTGAGAAATAAGGCCATATGACTTAATTGCCTATGGCTTTAAAACACTGCACCGACTGGAATATGTATCAAAAATTACAGCGTAAGAAAAAATGCTAATTTGCCGCCGTCCATACTGAGCAATATTGTTGTGCAATTCCTTAGTTTGTGAGAGAGTGAGAAAAGAAAAGAGAAAAGAGCAAGAGGCGTTGCAATTTTCTCTTTTATTGTCACTTGTAATTTAAAAAAATAAAATTTAAGCGGTCAATGTTGAAATTGCAGAAACAATGGGTGGACCGAATGGATTTTCCAAAAAGCAGGCTGGGATTTTCTAAAGCGTATTTATATTTCAAATGTGAAGCCACAGTTCTAATTCAACACTTTTTCAAATGTGCACTTAATATGAATAGATTTGGTGAACATTGATTTTGACTCTTTTATATTTTGCAAAATATGAAAAGCTGTAAAAAATTTTGAAAGACAATTTTATTAGAAAAAAGAGTAAAATAAAATGTGTAAATATTTTGAATTAAAATGTAAATAAATGTATTTATTTAATTTAAGTATTTTAAAAACAATGTACTTTAAATGTTTTTTATAAGCGAGGGACTATTTTTTTAGTCTAATTTTAAGTATCAGTAAGTCAATCTACTATATGATCTATCCACAATTCAAACCAATCAAATTATAAATAATTAATCATCTGTTATATTTTTATGATTTTTGTTGTTGAGCTTCAATTATTTACATTTGATTCAAAGATTTAAAATTAAGAAAAATTTTAATTTAGGCCAACATAAAAATGCTTACCACACAGGCAACTATTGCAAAAATTATAACCAATTATTAGTACACTGCAAAAAAAAAAGACTGTAAAAATAAACTAAAAAATACTTTACTTGTTTATACACCCAATACAATTTTTATTAAAAGCAAAAAATTTCTCTTCTTGTTTTTATTTTCTATTTTAAATAAACTAAACGACATTTAAATTGTAATTAAATTTTTTTTAAACAAACTATAAAATAAGATAAGATTTTATGTAAGTTAAAAAAAAAACATAATAAAAAGCATAAAACAGCTTAGGAGCACCTAAATCATCCAGTTTTTTATTTGTTTTTATTTACTTGATTTTTTATGTTCTTGTTTTTTTTTAATAATTTTAAACTAAAATCTTAAGTTTTTAAGTTCCCAACTTAACAAAAAAAAAAAAAAAAAATAAAACAAAATCTTATAAAAACATGCCACTTAACTTAGAAATAATCTTTGAATTTATTCCCAGTTACAAAACTATTTCAGTTAAAATAATCAAATTAAATAAAACTATTTGAAGATTCAAAAGTCTTCAAACTGCCCGGAAATATTAACTTCAACTCTATTCAAATTCTTCTCAAATTTAATTAAAAAAAAAAAAAAACCCAAGAAAACAGGTATTGATTTTTTAAAGAAAATTTAATTTCATTTTTATTTAAACATGTAAGATGCCCATCAAAATGATACAATAATATACCCTTCACTATCTATGTAATTTATTTTTATTTTAGAAAAGTTACTGAATGAAATATTTAAGTGCTGCAATAAATGAATTACTTAGAAAGAAAATTTAGACGCTGCCTAATTTTTTTTTTTATTTTTACCAGATTTTCTGTTAGTAACTTTTTATTAAAACGCCATATCCCGAACCTTTGCTGCAAGAGAGTCATAACTAAAAGATTTTAATTTTTGCGTAGAGCATACAAAATGCAATGCGCTTCAGTGACATACTGCCCGCATATAAAAAAAAAGATGATCTTATCATACAAAGTGTAAAGACTACAGACAGAATTCCTCTATGGCCTTCAAAGAGTTAAAAAAAAAATTCAAAAGTTTAAATGTATTTTGTTCAGTAAATTTTTTTTTTATTCACTACCTTACAGCAAAGACTCGTTTTATGGTGCCTTTTATTTTTTTAAGATGTACTAAAATAACGAGGCCTTAAATGCGTCAAACTGATAAGGTCAGTGCCGGTTAGCCCATTACAATTCCTTATTACTTCAAATATACCGCCAAGTATTTCAGCTGACTTATTTTATCTACATATAATGTCGTAATATTCTGATCTTCTCTATCATTAACTTCTAAAATGTTTTCAGAAAATTAAATAAAACTTAAACGATCCATTTCCTGTTTGCCAGGCCAAAATTTCCTGTAAGAAAACTAAACAATGCTGTGGTTAAAATTTTGACCACTGGCCTTATTTCCTGGGTTCGAGTCTCAACCGCTGTCAAAAAACAACATTATCTTTTCCGATATGGATTAGGTTTTAATCTTGTAAGTACTTACCATTACAGTGCATTAATTCAATGGTAGTATAACGCTAAAGGGCTTAAATTTCGACAAATTTAACTTACAAATCTAGACTCATGTAGGGCTGCCAGAAACTATTAAATGAAAATTCAAACAGTCGGTCGCTTGAAAGTATTTCATAGTGACTCGTAAAACCTTTTATTGATTACTATAACAAATATAAGAAAAATAAAAAGAAGGCCAGAGTCTTCCACATTTTCTGTGAGTGCCCCTTCTGTTCCTTATGAGATGTGCCTTCATAAAATATCGTACTTCCATCTAAAGTTTTTATCTGATATCTAAACTGATTTTTTGCACCTTTAGCTACCATGCACTGAAATACTTTATAAACATAAACAATTATTAAGTTTTTAAGAAATGTTCCTCTCAATCTTTTAGACAAAATAGATTATTTTCCATATCTGAAATACTATCGCCAAATCTAAAAGAGGAAAAAAGTCTTTTTAAAATCTTCAATACAGTCTCTTTTTAGCATCATATAACTTATTCGGCTTTAATTCAATTCTCAAGATAAATTTTATATAAATGTTTTGACGATCAAATCTGGTGAATAGCGTAGTATGGCAATAACTAAAACCATAGATCGTACCTTTTTGCCATTGAAATTGCAGATAAATAATTTTTTCATTTATTGATTGGATCAATAGCTATTGATTATCAATAGCTATAGTGTTGAATAATGCCATGCTTTTTCTTAGTTCATTTTTCAGCTTCCTAAATACTCACATATTTTTTTATGAAATTACTAATTTTGATTATTAACGGGAAACCATCGGCCAAATTTTGTAGTGCAATGCACTACTCTTTTTTTTACGATTATCGGTAAGGTAAAGTGACTTTACAACAAAATTGTTGATTTCACACGTTTAACGATATTTGCTGTTGCTAAAAACCAGCTGTTATGATAAACAAGTTGCTCATTGTTCAGTGAGAAACTATAATTTTTCAGTTGTAAAATCGGTCCACAAAATAAACGACGTACAACATGCATTTATGTGCATACATAAATATGAGCATGAACACAAAATAAGACGCATTATTTTCATTTTATTCAAATAAAACATACTTGTTTAACTAAATGGATACATAAGTGCACATCTTAAATTTATTTGAAAATAAATTTCTTGTTTCTTTTTAAGGGCCAGTTTCACTATGTCGCAATCGTTCGTTCGTTCGCACAATTACATTCAAAACAAAAACAAATTCTAAAAAATTGTTTTTGTTTTAAATGTAATTATGCGAACGAACGAACGATTGCGACATCGTGAAACTGGCCCTAAGTCTTGAACGTAATTAAGAAGAGGTAATCGTAACTCCACAACCAAAACAGTTATTATGCTTTCCTTATTGTCATACTCCATACACGCATATAAGACAATACGTATTTATGTGTGTGAATTGGCATTTGAGAAATAAACACTTGTATATGTGCCTCTCTTGAATTCACATTGATTCTCTCTTCTCTTTTGTGTTGTTGACTTTTGTTTTTTGTCTTGACGGAGATGCCACTCAACTTCCATTTGTGTAAATAGAAAAATAAAGATGTCTATTATAGTTAAGCTGAAGTTAGTGAATCACTTTATCGTTATTGCGAACAACTGAAAATATCGACGAATATAGCGGTCGTCGTATTGTTTAAAATAAGTGAATCAAACTACTGATGTATAAAAGTGAATAAAAATTTTATCAAGAAGTTGGTATTTTGGCTAATTCTTAGTGGTTAGGACGACATGGCTTTTCATCACTGTGCATTCTCTGAGCATAGTTTACCCATAGTTTCTTCAAATCTCATACTTTTATTTGTTGGTCACTTCAGAGGATAGTATGTCTTGATAGGATGCCTTAAAGAAGATTCATTAATTGCAGATTTGTGACTATTTTAAAGTTTATTTGCTTAATTGTAGGGGTGGGTAACCTCTCGAGCTTTTAAAAGTTTGGCATATTTTAGCAACCTAGAGTATGGTAAATTTGAACTGGCCCGCGTATATTTGGATAAAAACGTAAAACAATTTTTAGCTCTATTTATTTCAGTATCAGTTTTATGATATCAATAATCCAGATATTAAATCTTAAATTTAAAAAATTGTTTTTAAAAAGGTTTCGAATGACAAAATTTTTTTGCCATGTCTTTTTGCTTACTGGCCAGAAATAACATTAAGATGCTTCACGTATAAATTTGATATTAAAAGTTAGCTTGGCATAATTTGAATAAATATGTTCTACATTAAACAAATAAATATATTCGCATTGACTTTATGGTATTGGAATTGATAGCACTGACCTTATCAAACTGAGTCGCTTTAAAATGTTGGATTTTGTCTTGTCTGATTTTAAAATGAACAGCATTTGAGTAAGAACTATTTAAAATAATGATTGATTTTATATTTCCTTTTCCCTTAACGTTGACAAAGTGGTCTTATCATTTTGATGAGCATATTTTAGTTTTGTTTTTGAAACATTTCGTTGTATTATCAACTAAATAATTATTTTTGGAGTATATTCTTTTTTGTTTTATTATTTTTATTAAAAATTGCTTTTAGTTTTGGTTACCTATTTTGGTTTTTTTTTTTTCAATTTCAATTTTTCGTATCGCCTCTTTTAATTAAAGCATGAAAGTCAGCTTGTTACCTCGACATTAAATATTAATTGCATGATGGAATACTTAACGCATGATGGAATTTTGTTTTAACTAAATTAAGTATATGTATGTCAAAGCAGTTTAAGATTTTTTTTATTTTTTGTGGAATAAGTTAAAGGTTACTTTTTGTTGTTGTAGGTTAATTATTCTTGAATAATAATGTTTCAATTTAAAGGTTGCCCAGTTATAAAGAAATATATCATTACGATCTTGCTATTAAAATTATACAAATGTAGTAGCTTTCAGAAAGCTGGCCTTAAAATACAGTATTTTTTAAAGTTCCGTTTTTCCGTAGTAAATTTTTGCATAATCAGATTTTATTAAATTATTTCTCGTATATATATTTTTGTAAGCTATTTTATTTTTACGTATAGCAAATAAATACCTAATTTTAATACTAAAAGAGTCAATTTAATTTATGTGCTTTTTTTGTATTACAAGCGAGCGACTCGTGTAGAAAATTTGTATAGGAATCACTCAAAAAATTTCGTGCTTTTCATACGTATAAATATTATAAGGGCACTACGGAACTAAGCAATTATTTTCCTACAAACACTTTGCGCCAGCAAATCTGACAGATCACAAACAGATAAACAACTTTATTATATCGTGTGTGCAGTTGTAACATGCTGTTTTAATTTATCAAGGAATTTTTTCTACTACAACCGCTAACTCCCTTTCTTCCGCCATAATGCTGTGTTTAGACGTCGTGTACAAGTCATATGGATCGCCAAAATTGCTATCCATAAGTAATTTGTTGTGCATGTCAACATCTGTGTTTAATATACGATTTATAATTATCATGTTCAAACTTGCATATGTTACATACATACGACATAACCTCTAATTGTTAACGAGAAAACTAAAATGCTTAAAGCAGTGATGTCAACTATTAATTTTTTAATAGTACAATAAGCAGTCTTGCTTGTTTTACACGAAAAATAACAATATGTACGCAAGTATTATTTATAAGTTGTAAACAAGACAA
The DNA here is from genome assembly GCA_916610165.2 of Gymnosoma rotundatum. NCBI lineage: Eukaryota > Metazoa > Arthropoda > Insecta > Diptera > Tachinidae > Gymnosoma > Gymnosoma rotundatum. Next base: position 121,858,973 of record OU744336.1, on the reverse strand, counting down.
ACATTTTAAAAATGTACATTGAATAAAAAAATGTACACGCCGTCTAAACACAGCATAAAAAGGACAGTTTTAAAAGTTGTTCGTTATGACTAAGTCGCGTGAATTTTCTAGGAATAGAATTGTATTCTTTCATTGATTAAAAGGCAGAAACTTTAAAGCAAAAAATTTAATACAAACGTACATATTACCAAGCGAACTCGAACAATAAAACGTAAACTTATTAGAAGGCTGTACGATTTTTTTAAGGAACAGAACATCTAAAATTCATTTGGGCACAATGGAACGAAAAGAAGGTATTTTGAAATTTAATAGACAATTTCTAAAACTTTACATGCAAACAGCATTAAAGTTTTTGAAATTAAATTCTAAGGCACAAAGCTTTTCAGTATTCAGGAGCAACGTGTTAGCTTGCCGCAGTAAGCTACGGACATGTAAACTCGTGTGGTCTTATTTCTCGTGATATGATACAATCTCAATTCCACGACAAAAGTCTGCATTTTTGAAGGATGAAAGCTTAGTATTTTAAAAATATTAAAAGCAATTTTCAAATCCATTGAAGGAACATTTCGCTGCTGGCTTTATCTTACGTAGGTGATTTAATGACTGTTTTTTATATGCCTAAACATCAAGTATGGTGTAAGCTTCAAGCTGTAGTGTTTTAAACGAAAGTTCCCGAAAGTCGTAAATAACTCTTATATACTCGTAAAACATATATATAAAAAAGCTCTTTGTAAGTTTGGTTATGCACCAATCATGGCTAAACAGCTGCACCCAATTTGCCACAGGAGAGATAAGAAGGAAAATCTTAAAGATCTAAAATTACTCTTCCGATTTTATAATTTTTTTTGCTGAGCTTGATGTCGATCTGCAGGCTAGGCAAAGGTTATAAAGGATTATATAATTTCACCAGTAACTTAAAAAACTCTAAAATTTATTATTACGAGTAAAATAAATCTATAACCCTATATTGTATGGTTAGCTACGCAAACATACATTCATTATATTTACATATGCGCAAAAAATCTGTTTTTTTAAGAAAAAAAATGTTCTAAATACACAAACAAATATAGATATTTCTGAAAATTGTTAAGTTTTAAAAGATGACTAGTAAATTTATCGAAGTAATCGTCATTGAGGTTTTTTGGTACAAGTTTTATTATTGTGAAAAATAAAATTATGTCAATAAATAAAAGGTCCTAGAAAAATTAAATATGACCACATCTTATCTACTGGTGAAGACTATTTTTATTTAAACAATTAAATTTACAAAAACAATATATTCACAAGCAAAGATCTCAGAAAATCTGATGGTGGCGGTTAATTCAGAAGCCCTTTATGAAATTAAACCAATTGAGATTAAGAAGAAGTTCTAGTAAGAGGATTAGCTTTCCCGTCTCAAACTTAATATATTCTCCAACAATAGTCGAGTGGATACAGCATTAAACTTAACAAATTAAAAAGCAATTAAAGCAAAGTATATTGCAAAGTGAACCTATCCTGAGAAAGTTAAAGGCAGTAAAATCCGGCCCTTCTTACTGAGGATATCAAGAAAACATGTTAAAGATTCTCCTCCAAGATTTTTTGACACACACACACTTTGTGTGGAGTTGAAGAGAGAGGCTCAATTCGTACGGTATGGATTTGAAAGCAGCATAAATTTTACGTAGTTGAAATCCTTGTAAGTTCATAATGAGCCAACGTTTTCTTCTGCATAGCTTTTACGCTGAAATGGATTACCTAATGAACAGCGACAACGCTACGTCAAAATGATAAAAAAAATAATTTAAAAGAAATAAATATAACTTCTCTTATAATTCAAACAACAGTTCTGGTCTTGTGTTGTGCAAATTTTAATTTAAAGAAAACAAAAACAAAACTGAATTGCGTTGCCGCCGTATTTTGGTATAATTAGAAAATTGTACAGGTATAAGAACTTTTGACAGCAAATAACGCTTTCAGCACTTGTTCAGGTATAGCCGTAAGTTTAATCTTGAAGAATATTCAACTTTTTTATAACTTGTTGAAATACATTATTTTCAACAGTTTCTTCATTGCAAACACTTATTAGAGCTTTTATATTTATTTGTTTGTAAGGAATATTACCGAATTATTATTTAAGTATTCGTAAAGTAATAAAATGCTTTTATTTAATTAGACAAATATGTTTTTCTATTTAATTTCAATATAAAGCATTTGAGCAAGTTAATAACTGAATACATACCACCTCTTTTAGTAAATGAGTTAATTACTTTTATCTTTAATTATATAATGGCCCCTCAGTAACAAAAAACCAAAATAGAAAATAAAACAAAAAAATATAAAAAAGCTTTTATAATTACGCTATTGCATGCTTTTCTTAAAATATAATGCTTTTAAATATGGATGTGCTGTGTAGATATGTAAACCATACAATTTAATAATAAATGTTCAATTTTATGTTTAATGTTTAAGAATTTTGTACAAATGTGAATGTTTTTATGTCATCTTTTATGTATTTTGTGCTTGTTTGCTTGTGAAGATATTAACTGCTATGGAATGCCTAATTACACATTTCCTTTACCCTGTGCTTTATTTTGCTATTTGACTGCTAAAATTTATAGGATTACTTATTAAAATTAAAATAAATTAAGAACCTTTTGCTTTATGCCTCGTGAAATGCTTCTTTTATTTAGAAAATAGTTTATTTATTTGTTGAAATTTAGTGATATGAGCTTTTTTGAATGCTTAACCAAACAATCATCCCAACAATAGAAAACTATAAAACATTTTCTTACAAAAATATTGCGACATTATTTCAAATTAAAATTATTTTTTTAACAAAAAAAAAAAAAAAAAATAAATAAATAAAATGTTAAATCAGACCAAAACCCCTTCATGCTTTAAAATACTAAAATTAACAATTTCTGTAGACCATAATATTTGCCAGCCTCATTTATCAAAAACCACAACAACAAAAAACTTCCCATTTTTATATGGAATTTAAGAAAGATTCAAAATTCGGTTACAAAATCGCAACATTAATTCCAAAAAATAAAAATTCAAATTTTCAATTAACCAACCAAAACTAAACTCCATTAAACAAAAGAAAATTGGTAATCACTAAGAAATTCTATCTAAATCCCCTTTTCTAAAACTGCAAAATCAAAACGCTAAAACGATTCGACAAAATTTATCACTAAAATCCCATTAAAAGCTAAGAAACAAATCATTTAAAATTTTAAATCATATTTTAATAACTTTACTAATTCTTAAATATTTCTTTAAACTTAATAAATCACCATCGATGTTCAACACTAAAAAAAACCAACAATAATAATAGGAATACAGTGTGCAGCTAACATTCCGTGAGCAGTGGACGGATGAGCGTTTGAAGTTTGATGACATACAAGGTAAGTTTTAGGGCGGATAAGCCAATAGATACCTACAAATTCATATACGCAGCACTGAAAATGTATTTCAGCAGCATATTCGAAGATGTTTTATTATAATTTAATAAAGAAAAACTTGTTCGTAACACCCTCTCCGCTCCCTACATGCTCTTTATTTAGAATTAACACGGTCGTTTCTTTGGGATCCTGATGAAGTGTTTTTTCCAAAATATTTATAAATAATAACGAAACATTGATACATCAATGAATCAAGACTTAAAGCTGCCTAATGCAGATTCACTGCGCGTGGAAAGAAAAGTCATATACAGATCCCAAAAAAATTATTTACACATACACCAACAGACAACAAGATAATTTATTAACACGACTGCATGGCGAAGATACCAAGCAAAATTTAATTCTAGGTCCGAATTCGGATTAGGATATAAATTCTTATTAAAATTGTTTAATACTTTTTAATGTATCCTTAAATTTTGTTAGCAATAAGCGAACTAGTCGTCTTCAACTTCACTCCCACTTTAATGCCTGACTTCTATCAGAATCTCCTTTCATAGAAAACATAAAATTTACTAGTGAACCACCCTCTAAAAACATGCATTTTATGTCTAATAATGTTTATTGGATATAAATTAACCTCAAACAAATATTGTAACTTTTGTTTATTTCTAGTTGACAGCTACCTTCAAAAAACTAAACTAAAATTTGGAACATAGTGAGCTACCACACCATGTTCTTAAATTGTGCCCTTTTTTCATTTTATCAAAGTGCATTTATCAAAGTCAGAGTCGTACAAAGTTTGAAGACTTTTGCTGATACTCGTGTCTTAATACACTATGAAATGTATTTGAATTACAGCGAATCTGCCAACCCTTTGTCACTATTTTGCTCATTTTTACTTTCGTAACGATAGTTCACAATTGGAAAAGTTCTACCAATTTTTAACCGACTTTGAAAAGAAAGATGGAGTTTATCAAATCGGCTGCCTATTACTTTTTTATATTTTTTTCTCCATAACTCAGTCGTTGTTTATAAATGTCTTTTTATTTGAAAGGTGATGCTTACAGATTATTCCCGTTTTAAAAACAGCGCTTAATCTCAAAATTAAAGGGACGGGACGCCCCTTTAAAACTAAAAAAATGCATATCATTATAGCTCCCAATGTCAAAAAGTAATAAGAAAAATAAGAAATAAGTCGCAAAATTAAAGGGTGTTGGCCTAAATGGGCCTATCTTTGAACCGTTATAAACTAATGCTTGCAAACTGGACAGACTGTCGATTACTATGACCGTTATAGAAACAAGTGTTAATAGTCAAATTTATAAATTAAAGAGTGCCCCAGTAGTTCATTCAATTTGATGTATATGGCCATAAAACAAAAAACACCCTTTTTCTCTGAAATAAGAGACTAATAGTTCCAAGTAATTGTTTACCGCGGAAGAGTTTATGTTTATGTTTTATACGTTAATAAAATGTAATTTAAATTAATAAATTCGATGACAATAAACAGTATAAAACAGTCTGTAGTGTTTTTTATACATAATTGTTCAATTTCTTTTTAGGTCGCCTTAAATATTTAACACTGACAGAAGCCAATCGTGTTTGGATGCCTGATTTGTTCTTCTCCAATGAAAAAGAGGGTCATTTTCACAATATCATTATGCCAAATGTTTACATACGTATTTTTCCAAATGGTTCAGTTCTCTACAGTATTCGTATTTCACTGACGTTGGCATGTCCCATGAATTTGAAATTATATCCATTGGATCGTCAAATTTGTTCACTACGTATGGCCAGTTGTAAGTAGCTTTTTTCAAAAATAATTTCTTGAGTTATAAATTATACTAAATTGTTTTTTCAAATTTTCACAGACGGCTGGACTACAAATGATCTTGTCTTCCTGTGGAAAGAAGGTGATCCCGTGCAAGTAGTAAAGAATTTACACCTACCTCGCTTTACGCTCGAAAAATTCTTGACTGATTACTGCAACAGTAAAACCAATACGGGTATGTTTATTTTATTCTAATCTAATCTAATCTATTCTATTATTCTATTTATATTTCACAATCTACGCTTTGAGAGCTGATTTCGTTATATTTATTTAAATTTGGTTTCCGGTTTTTGATTCATGATTTGTTTATTAATTTCGTTTAAAAACTTAAAAAAAAATGTTCTTTGTTAGTTCCTGTTTTGACATTGATTATTTGTAATATTAGTTCAAACTATAAAAGTGTATTTTATATCCAAATTAATTTTCACAGCTTCAGTTTTTTTATATTATAACTTTTCCCATTTGAAAAAAAAAATAAATTTGTTTTTCATTTAATTTTGCAAAATTTGCCTGCTTTATGTTTAAATAGTATTTTAATCATATAATTTTTTGGGTTTTGGTTAATAACATTTTGAAGATAAAAAAATATTTATAAACATTTCGTTAATCACTAATCCTTTATTGTTTGTAAAATAAAAACAAGATAAGAAAAAGTTGTTCGTTACGATTTTTAAAGTAATTTCTACATCATCTTCAGTAGAAATTCGATAAGCGAAAAAGTCTGTATTTAACATGCGTTTAAATTTTTAATAATGTTTTTATTATAATTGGCTTTTCAATTTGATTACTTTTCTATTTTTTATCGAAATTCTACTGTTATTTAAAACCATCAACAACACCTTGTAGCATAAAAACGCTCAATCAAAAGCTTTTGCCTTAACAGCTGCATTAGTTTTCCAAGACACTAAAATTTTGTTTAATTAATTTAATCCTAGTATTTGCATGAAACTATTAATAGATTTAATTTAGATTGTTTGAAAATACTACAAAATAACGGTCATCAAATTAATTGTTGTAAAAGCTTATTCATACTTAGTTGGAAGGTGGTCCTACATGATGCTTTTTTCATATGTTTAGGACTCTTTTTGTTAAAAATTCGTAGGACCTAATTTACAGGATGCATTTTAGTTTAGATAAAAAACACACTATAACTAATTACGAATTTCAAATCAAAGGGAAAATGCCCTAAAAATGACAAGCCGATTGAAACACCTTAAAAAGAATGTTGAAACAATTGCGAGAAAAAATGCGTTCAGTAAATTAGGTGAAACCATATATCGTCGATTATCCAATATAAAGTAAGAGGTATGAGGCAGATTTAAACAAACTTCAAAAAAATCTGAAAAAGCCTTGGCTGATTGCATTAAATATTTTTGTGGGTCACTGGGAAAAAATCGATTTTGTGGAAACAATGCTTTCGATGGCAATTACCTGCGCTTTCCCTAATACAGTTACATTTTTTCATTAAAATTTACATTTTGAAATTTTTCTTAAATAAATAGTAATTTTATGTAATTTATATAACATATAGTAAAAAGTCTTATTTTATATATCATTGAAACTAACAAGGCAACAAACTCATTTAGTGAACAAAAACAAAACGAAAATACAAAAAATATAAAAAGAAAACATAAAAATATATAGAATGAAGGCATATGCAGTATTTTTACATTCTGCCGCATAATTCTTTTAATAAAACTTCTTCAATAGTGTTAGGGCTAGGAAACATTGTCTATTTAAGCTACCAATTTTGATGAAAGCAGTAAGCAAACTCGCTCAAATATTGTATATGTACATCCCCTATTAGCATGAAGTCTAGGCTGCTACTTATAATTTCTTATTTTTTTATTTTCTCCCCCTTATTAGTTAACATCTATGTTTGTTACAGAGAAAAATTTTTACTGAATATTTTTCAAAAAAAAGAAAGTATTTGTCGTTGGAAAATAAAAAAATCATATTGATGTGCATCAGACCACCTAAAAGAAATCGTATATACGACATCTAAGCTATTATTTGAATAAATTTACAATTTCTAAATTTACAATTTAAACTCGTTTTATTTTTATTCCTTTAGCAGTTTTCTTTTCCATAATAATGTCGTTTTAACTCTTAGCTTCAGAAATGGTTTTCAGCCTTTTCTCTGAAGCTATTATTGTTACGGTGTTGTCTACGAATCTGTTATTTATTTGGTCGCCTGAGTTTGTATCTCAGTATTTACTAATTTTTTATTTTTGGTATATATTAAATTTATTATACTTATTTTTCACCCTCTATCCCTTTCCAAAGAACGGAAAAATTAAAATTAACTAGACGTGAGTGTCTACTTAAAAAAATTTCTTATGTTTTTAATTGAAAAAAAAACCAAAATTGGCGGGTAAGTTACTGGATATTATCTATAATAATCTATGAACTTCTTTTTAGTAAAATATATTCGAAACGAATAGATTATCGTTTAATACCTTTGAAACTTCTGCAGTCTGGAATAAAAAGTTTAGTGAAGTAAAAAATACCTTAATGGGCATTATTTATGTACAAAGTAAAGTCCAAAATTCCTCGGTTCTTCAATGTTTTAATATTTTTGTTACTAAGCATTTGATACTGAGCATTGCATATAAATATAGGCCAACAATTAAAAAATTGACATGAACTTTTGAATCTTTTAAAGAGTTAGCAAAAATTTATAAAAATTTAGAGTGAGGTGGGATATTGTTGTTCAAAGCACAGGAATTAGAAGTATACACAATGTCTATATATTATATTTGATTGACGCTTTTAAAAACAATCTTAAATAAGTATTACCGATTGCAATCCTACAGCGAAAAATATTGACAGTTAAACCGCATTAATGATGCTAATAATAAATTAATGCAGCCGATGTTGGAAATATAAAAAATCATGTGCCCTCTGAAAAGTAAATTCAGAGATTATTAATCTTAGTAAAAATTATCCTAATTACTAATAACTTTCAAATAACACCACTTTAATCGAAACTGAAAGTAACTACTTAAGAGAGTTGATCCATTTTTTTATGGTTATCTTTTATTGTACTTCCTTAAAAAAAACCAAATAATTTTCTTTAGAAAAAATAATAATCTGCTATAATAAATGTATATTATTTTTAAATCGCAAATTATCATTAAAAAAGTATTGTTTTACTTAAACTCAGTTTTGCAGTATTAAAAGTAATAATTAAATGCATGATCATTTTGCTTTAAAATATTTAATATTAAGTATTTACTTTATTTTTTAAATTTTTGTGATCGTATATTAGTGGTTAAAAAGTTCAATATTATTTAAAAAATTTAAATTATTACAAAAATTTGAAACTAAAGTCAAAGTGCAAATTTTTAAAGCAAATTTTTTAATAAACATTGTGCAGATAAGTGTAAATTTGATCACACTTATGTATGTACACACATCTGTTATCATCATTTCAAACACAATTTCATATCTTTGATACAATCCTCGCCACTCCAAAGGTTTCCCCTTAGAGCTTGTCATAATATTTATACATTTTTACATATATAACTGTTAACAAATATTTCAAGCACCATTTCGTTAAAGATTTTAATACAAATGAGTTACTAAACTTCGCTTATTACGTCGCGAGCAGAAAATAATAATCAAAAATTACAAAATTTTTTACGAAACAATTTGATTTATGGAAAGAAAAATATTAAAACAAAACATAATTTTTAAAGCCGATCTACGCATACTTATTGACACAAAAGGATACCACGACAACATAACAAGTGATACATTAGCGACCTCCAACACTGGCGATCTTTAAAAGCATTTTTGCTCTTCACATAACTTATGGAAAACTTATAAAAAGCACGTTTTAATTTGACGATAGTAGGCATGTGTTACAGCCTTGTCTTAACAAAGAAGTCTTTGTAAACTGAAGTAATATGTTTTTATGGTCATGGTATTAGGTATTCGGTGTTCAATAAAATTGCAGAATTGGGTTCCTTTTTATGTGGCGGGGTGTAAAAAACTCCGTGCCATCGAAATGAAAATGTAACAAATTACTCCAAACAACAACAATAACAACAAAAGAACACCAGAAATAATAACGAAACAAAAAACAACAATACTATTTGCTGTATTGGACCCCCTACTGCTCTTTTTTATCCTCTTTTTTATTTTTGTTGTTGGAAATATTTGCCAGATGCATTGATGAGATAAAAAAACAACAATTAATAATTAAAAAAGAAATTAGTAATCTTACGCTTATAATTTTGTTTTATTGAAAATCCCATTATAATAAATCAATTTTAATTGTGTTTATTTAAATCTATATAAAAGCATAAAAAATATATATAATTTTTTGTAAATAATAAAGTTTTATTTGAAAATAAAGCATTTCAGAATACAAAATATGAGAATATTATGATAAATTAAGTATAAAAAAAAACACTATAAAATATTTTGCCAAATAAATAAGACCAAAATCAAATTAAAATTAACAAAAAATATACAATAAAAAAATACTGCAACAACAACTTTGTCTTGAAGAGTATGGAACGCATTGCCAACAAATTAACGGAAATGAAATGCCATAACGGTTTTTTTTATTGTCGCTGTGTAATCTTTGCCATTTTAAATTCATTTCCGTTAAATATTGTTGATGCAAATAAATAAATGCAATATTGTGTTAATTCTACTTGCCTATGAAACATTTATGTTCATTTATATATTATTTCCATTTTGTTTAATTTATAATTACAATAATTTCCGCATTTTTAATTTGTCTAACACTTTTAGTTTAACTGTTTAATGTTTTGTTTTTCCTATTAATTTTGATTATTTATTTTTTTTTTTTTTTTGTTTTTGGTCTTTTAGGTTTTATATGCATAAGTCGTTTTTGTTTTGTTTTGTTTTGTTTTATTTTATTTTTTTTCTTATTTTATTTTAATTTAATTTATTTATTAACACCATGTGTACACACTGTCCTGTATTTTTGTGTTGTATTTGTTTTTGTATATGTTTTATACCTTGTATACTCATAGGTGAATACAGTTGCCTCAAAGTCGATCTACTATTCAAGCGAGAATTCTCATATTACTTAATTCAAATTTATATCCCATGCTGTATGCTGGTAATTGTCTCATGGGTGTCATTCTGGCTTGATCAAGGTGCTGTGCCAGCTCGTGTGTCATTGGGTAAGTTTTAAAACAAGCACGTCATTTCCGTATACGTCAGAGCACTAGTTTTGTATAACGTAGGAACGAACCCCTTTACCCTTAATAGAATGAATTCCTTTTTATAAATAAAATACAATACACAATCTCACACATTCGCAGAACATATTTGTAATGTTTCCGTTTGAAATGTACACTAATGTGTGAACAATAAATTATTTTAAAAGGTGTATTGAGAACAAAATCTAATTACATTCATTGGAGTGTAAGTACTACATATCGCCTACAATTTTTTATTTACTTCAGTCTTATTTTATTTGTATAAAGAAAGTCAATTCGGAGAACTGATATAAACTTTCTTCCTGCATTAACATTATTTGCGTTCAGGTGTTACAACTCTCCTAACAATGGCAACACAAACATCGGGTATTAATGCTTCACTGCCGCCAGTCTCATACACAAAAGCCATAGACGTGTGGACTGGTGTGTGTTTGACGTTTGTATTTGGTGCTCTGCTCGAATTCGCTCTGGTGAATTATGCGTCCCGCTCAGGTTTGAATAAAGCTAGTAATTGAATTTTATATGCTTCTTATTAACTGTATTTAATTAATTAATATGTGTTTTTTATTGTTGTTTACTTTACTATAAATATTTTTTGAAATGTATGTCTTACTAATACACAGTAACTGTTTTATGAACATTATGTACATACATATATGTATAAATGTAATACAATACTTTTTTTTTGACCAACAAAATTTAAATTTATTAAAACAAAACATTTTTTTTTTTTAATCTAAAGTTTTTTTTTTGCAAAAACCACCAACTATACGAACCAAATTATATTACTAATAGAAACATACATACATGTATACTAACATGCATACATAAGTATATACGAACATTCTAACAGAATATGAAAAGAAAAAAATAACTAATGTAATCAAACGGGATAAAAAGAAACTTAATACTTTCAATTAACAATGGATATTGGCAAAAACGACATGACAGATTATGACAAATTACAAATGACGTAAATTCGATTAATGTTAAAATGTCAAAATGTGCTTTCAACGTTGTATTACATGCTAAAAGCGAAAAACAATCAATATTTTTTTTATTTGTTTTAATTCAGGAACATTCAACAAGGGATTTAAATAAACATGAATAACTGTACATACGAGTATTAATTAATACACACACACAGACTTTATCGAAAATTTTATTAAAAACACAATATTATTAGCACTCAGCGAATTAATGTTAATATACATACATACATACGTGCATACTTACATATATGAACTAAATCAGAATTTAAATGTTTTGTAAAGACACGTTTATTAACATTATTTCACTGACTTTTAAGCCAGAGTAGGGAAAGTGTTTTAACATTTCATAATGTTCTTTAAAGTACTTGAAAATAAATTAGATCATGATTTGCTTTAAAATACATAAAAAACAAATTTAAGAAATTGTTGCTAGAAACATATTTTTATGATTTTACATTTAGGTAAATATTTAAGAAATTGTTGCTAGAAACATATTTTTATGATTTTACATTTAGGTAAATGTGCGGGTTTATTTTTATGGCAAATAACACTGAGGAATTTTTACTTAACCTTCTACTGTGGAGAACATTATAATTTCTCTATATGTTTCTCTTTGGCTCTGGCTGAGCTAATACTTGATCCTCTATGGTCTGGTATGTCGCTTCTTGCTTATTTAAAACCATGCACGCTATTTTAAATGCAGCTACCACACTACACTACGGCATTACTTCGGCGCGACACGTACAACGTTCCTTGTTTGAATAAACTAAACCCATTCAGACAGATCTTATTTACGCTGGTCTTCGTTTTTCCGACAACAGACGCCAATTCATAATGTTTAAATCCTAGCTTGTCCCCCTAATACCCAATATGGCCACATCTGCCATAAACAGCTATTGCTATGATATGATATTACTTCCTGGAGCTGGGGGTCTTTTTTCTTACTCTTATATTAAATCGAAGCCTTCAACAAATAATTTCGCCTCTCTCTGGGTCAGAGTTTTGAAAGAAGGCATATGTCCTAATTTATTGTCTGATAAGGATCTATTTATCTTTCAGAAAAATTAAAAACCAGTAAGTTAGTATTTTATTTAGAGGTATTTATTGGCGTGTAAATAAAATTGGTCGGCGTAATTATATAAAAATGGCTGCTGTAAAGCTTACGCTCCTCCAACTTAATATAGTTCGATATTTTATTTAATAGGCTTGCCTTATTACAATCTTCGAAACTATGTAAAAATATTAAGCAGAATAGAGTCAGTTTTTAAGTTTAAAGAATCCATTTGTACTTTTAATCATGTCATCACAATCAGATAATCAAAAAAAAAAAAAAAATCTTTTCCACTACATTTCCCAACTCTGGTTTACACAAAACTATTGATTTATATGATTATTATTAATTTTATAAATAATTTAAAATCTGAAACAAATTTTATTATGAACTTAAACTAATTCAGTTTTTTTATTCCCATTTTTCTTATTTTGCGACATCCTTGAACGCTAATTGTTTGTAAATAAAACAACAAATATTGCAACAATAACAACTGCTACTGCAACAATCGCTACAACACTATGACTAAACAACTGCAACTTTAATAACAACCGATTAAAATAAATATTATATAATTCTTACAACAAATGTGACACTACTTCTGCACTCCACTGTATAATAAAACCAAACGAAATCATTTTATCACCAATCAAAACTATCACTTGCATTGTTAATTTTATTTTATTCTTTGCTTAACTGCAAAACAATTATAAAAAATTTATTGAACATTGTGAAAATTTTTATTTTATTGTTAATTTACTTTTAATTTGCTAAAAAAAATTATTTTTTTGGTTTCAAAAACTTTTGTTGATTTTTACAATGATTTTGATTTTGCCTGTAAATGTTGCTGCTGAATTACAAACTAATCCAACAACACCAAATACTAACAATATTCATTCCATAAATGTGTTCTTTTTTTGTAATTTTTCTTTCTGCACCTCTTATTTGTTTTTGTGTTAAATCAAATCAAATTGAATTTTTTTGTTTTGCAAAAAATTTCATTGTGCGTGCATTGTAAATTCTTATATATGTATGTGTGAATATGTCGGTGTTAACTTAAAAATTATAACAAAATCTCCGTAAAACAAAAAATCGTGTTTCGTTCTTCGATGCAACAACTGTAAAAACAACTTACAATTCTAATAAATTTTACTAATATCTACTAAAAATTTTGCTACTATTTCTACAAACTGCTATTTATTATTTCTACTACAACTACAACAAACTCTACTCTACTCTACTCTACTGTCTGTTTATATAACAATTTTATTTGCTTATTTTTGTGTTGTGTGGAAAACTTTTAAATCAATCACTCACACTATCAATCAAAATACAAATGCAATTTGTTGTGGAACAAATAAATTCTTGTCAAACATTTTCTACCACATGCAACATATACGGATCGGGCCGCAGATATGCACAAGGAAAATATGAAAAAGAAACGACGGGATTTGGAGCAGGCCAGCATAGATGCTGCTTCAGATTTATTGGATACAGACAGCAATGCAACATTTGCAATGGTATATATTGATATAATGAATCTTGATTAATAGACTTATCAATTATTATTTAGCATTTAGTAAATTTTTTTGTTTTATCTTTAAGCTGATTAATTTCGTTTTAAACATGAGTTTAATTATATAACAACTTTAACTTATTCCATTGAGAGAGTACCTTCGTTTTACGTAAATAATTGTCATATAACAAAAATTTAAAATGTTGCAAGGCAACACTACAAATATTTTAAATCAAACTCGAAATTTTTACCAATATCAAAAAACGTTTTGATTTTCAGAAATTTTAATCTTGACCGGTCTTAGAAATTAATTTATCTATTTATTATTTATTGCTATATGGAAAGTTAAAAGCAAGGAGTATAGGAAAAACATCCAAATGCAAAAAAAAAAATGTTGTATGAAAAATAAATTCTCTTCGAACGGCTTGTAGAAATAAGTTAAGACAAATTGAAAGGTTAGAAAAGAGCGTTTCCGGGTAAAGCGAAACGGGTGCATGTCATAACGTCCATGGGCATTATGTCGCATCAGAAAGTAACATAAGATCCATAGACATTATGTCACACCACGAAGCAATATAATGATAAATATTAGAGGTATATTTTATGGTATTCTATATAAAAAGATGCAACATTTTTATAATCGAAGCCAATATTGGCATACCATATAGGAGAAATCCTTACGCCCAGCTGGTGGACGGATAATTAAAAAAAATCTTTGGTAAGCGAAGCCAGACCCAATAAAATGCCATAAACATATTTGAATCAACTTTATTTGCTGCCAGTCCCACGATGTCGCAATTGTTCGTTTGTTCGCACATTAAAAAAAAATAAATTCTAAAATATATTGAAAATCACCTAGGTCTCTAGCGTTATTGATTAGATTTTTTTTGAACCACTCTTTAATCCACTCTTTTCTTCCTTCAATGCAATGACTAAGCAGCAGTCATCAACCAAAAAAAAAAAAAAAAAATAAAATGAAGTGAAATCATATCTAGGGTTTTCATGAATAACAGCGCATGTCTTAAAATCAAACTTTTCAGTAGAGCAAAAACTAGTTATTTTTGAAGCTGCGGTCTTGGTATCAAAACTTTTCAACTTTTTCTTATACAGTAATGTAAGTGTAGGTTTAAGCAATATTCCAGTTAATCTTAAGGAAACATTTCCTTATGGATTAGATCCCAGAGCAATTTGAAAATAACAAAACATTTTAAACATCGAAATTGCGTTCTGACAAAACACAGTATGTCTATGTAAATGAATTATGCTGAACGAAAAGAATGCGACCACACAAGAAGTAACAAAGTTAAAGGAGTAAATGTCTCATATGATAAAATAACATAAATACATGTATAAAAACTTTTAATACAATTAAAAAAAAAAAAGTTGGAATAGAAATGTTATAAAATGCGAAGCTTTTACATTTTTTTCAACAGCACAGCTGAGAATACATTGAGTTATGGCCATAAAAGACCAAAAACAAACACTCACGTGATTATGGTTTGTTTTTAACTAAACAAACATCAAAACATAATTTTGAAATGTGTTCAGATAAAACAGCGCCAGATATGTTTTTTTATAAGAAAGAAATTTAAAAAAAGCCAGTGTTTGTCAACATGCTACGTAATTGTTGAAATTAATTTAAAAAAATGTAGAAGCTGTGTTGTTGTGTGAAGAAAAAAGGGGGACATAGTTCCATGTTTTTAATTTTTTTTTTACATTTTAAAAAATCATTTAAAATGTAACAATTTGGTATTATTAAATCGAAATGTGAAAATATGAACATAGGCTGTTCTTCATGAAAACCACAGATATGTTCTTTCTTCTTCAAAATGAAACTTAATGAGACGAGTTTGATGTGTTGCTGTGATGAGCAAAAAAAAAATAACCAATTAAGTTAGACGTAGCAGTTTGATGTGGGGCCACAGCTCTTTAAGAAGTTACGATTTTTCAATACATTGTTGTCCGTGTATTTCTGATAACACAGAATTAAAACATTACCACTTTACCACTAAAAAAGTGTAGTGTGTGGAAAGTTAGGTTCCACCTGTTTAGCAGGAACAGTGGTAGATATCAGATCATGAGTTCAGCTGATTCTGGTTATTGAGTTGAATACGTTTTCATTTTTACAGGTTGAACACAATAATAATTTTAAATAAATTTTACAAATTTATAGAAATATTTGTTGTTTATGCCAACATACCAAAACTGTAGAAAGTTGTTATTTTAAACTCATTTTATTTATTTTAATTTATAAAGTTTTTTGCTTAACTATATAAATTAGTTTGTATAAGAAAAATTTATCTAAAACTATTTAAAACATGACCAAATACTTTTTCTTTCTATTTTCTATAAAATTGCCTTCTGTTGATATTTTGTTGAAACATTTTCATGCCATGTCGCTCGCTTTTCATTATCAAATAACAACTTTAACTTAAACTATAAAACATTTCTTAAATAACAAACGATCAAAAACACTAAATATTATGACAAAACACCATCACTACCACCACCAACAACAACAACACTCATCATCACACCACTACAAACCTAGAAACCTTTGGTACGTCATCCGGGTGATCCATTGGCATTGGAAAAGTTGAGACAGTGTGAAGTTCATATGCAGCCACCAAAACGTCCAAACTGCTGTAAGACTTGGCTGTCAAAGTTTCCCACAAGGTAAATAATAAACACGTAGAACATTGCCAGCATACAAACATTCACTTGCAGTCAATTATACTGACATACGGTCATGTTTCCTGTTGATTGTATGAGAGAGTTTAATTGACTGACTGTGCGTGTGAGTATGCAAAGAATTTTTTTTGTTGTTCGTTTTCTATTTCTATTTCCTTTTCTTTTATCTTTTTGGATTTCCTTTTTGATGTTGTGATTTGTGCATTGCTTTTGACATTTAATTTCTTGGCTTTAATGTTGAATAATTGTTACTTTACTCGTTTAATCGTTAATAACCTTGAATTTATTTTAATATTACTTAACCTATGAAATAATTGAGCTAAAGGATTGGTTTTGATATTTTTAATATTTTAAAAACATAATATCTATAATCGAACTTAAAATCTTTAATCGAACTTAATATATATCTATAAATAATTTTAATGTTATTTATTTATAATTTTTAATTGCCTGCTTAAAGTATTTCCTTAACAAAATAAATAAATTCAGTTTGTTTGTTTTAAATATTTTGTAGATTTAAAAATAAAAATTTAAAAAAAAAATAAAATATATAATTATTTCTTTTATATCATTTTGGTTTGCTTGTATGCTATAAAAATTTTTTGAAATGTTAAAAAAAAAAATTTTTTTTTGATTCTTACCTTTAAAGAGCAAAACAAATGGAAAAAGCTGCTACGGACATTTTTTAGATTAGCGTAATTTGTTTATATTATATAGCCGACCTCTTTTAGCCTTATCAAGCACTCCTTCAATTACGCAGTTCAGCAGAGAAATCCTCGTTTAAACAATAAAATAAAGGATGCTAAATAAAAATCTGTTTTTAGTTTTTATTCTACCACTTACAAAGATTTTAGAAGTCGTAAAAAATAATCACATTGGTTACTTCACGATAGCTGCTCTATAACGGTTTATCCATTTTGGATAAAAAAAAAACTTTAGAAGATGCAGGATAAAATTACCATCCACAACATTTTTTATCAGCCCAATAGCTTTTATATATAATTCAGTAATTTTAAAAGATCAATATTAATGGAGAGGAATACTTAATGACTTTTAGAGTTAACAAATAAAGTCATAGATACATATTTTTTATATTCAATAATCGGGCAAACCTCTCCTAAATGACAAATAACATCACTGCTGCTGGTGCTTCTAGATAAATCAAACATCACAATGGCTCGAGTACTCTTTGAGAAAACTTTGCATCCAAAAAAGAAAAGTCTAGTCATATACCCAACGTGTGAAAGGGCAAGATTAATTGCATGAACAGAAAAATTCTTCTAAAACCTCTTTCTGTAACATAAGCTCCTATGAAAAACTTTGTCAACAAGAATGATGAAAGCTTCCATTATCTTAAGAGTAAATGCCATCGCATCAGCGATGCAAAACATTAACAACAAAAACTGAAGACTTCGTAAAAAATATTTAAGTTCCTTCTCTGCGCGAAAGTAGTATTGCACTTTTAAGTCTACACAAGTTTTAAATGTTATAATTGGGTCAGACAATCAATAGACAGCTATTCACAATATGTCATACTAGTCGTATGGCACTACATCATAATAGAACACATAAACGACTTTGCTTATTGTTTTATTGTCGTCTATTTATATATCAAATATAGAGTTTGTAACAGATTTCACGTATCGGTATAGACCATGTATTAACAAAAGTTAAGTCAACTTTCGCAAGCCCATTTAAGACCTGGGGCTGCATTTGAATCAGCTCCAAGACAAAACTTTGCCCAATTAACATTAAGTTCCACGCAGAAATGAACAACGAAAACCAGACTTTTGTCAACAGATCGATGCTATATACATATCCTTCGGGTATGGTGGGCAAATAACTAGATATTTTAATCGGTACTTAATCAGACATGAAATAGGAGAACAAGCCAGCTATCAATATCTGCAGAATATTCACGGAAGATGGCATCAACCCACTTTCAGAAAACTTTTCAAAGAATCAAGTAAAATCAATATACAAATAGAAATTATTCAAATGACAGTATATTGGTACTGTGCGACCATGACATGGCGTAAAAGCAATAAATATTTATGGATGAACAAAACAAGATTGCACATTGCGTAGGTCCGTTAGTTTGTTGTATAGCAATCTCTTGTTTTTGTGACGTATACATAGAATATTTTTTGTAAACAAAGTAAATGTTTGCATGGAAAATGCAACAGATTAAAGTAAGCAATGTGAAAATTTTATCAAAAAATAAAATAAAAAGTGTAGTTAATAAATGTGATAATATAAAGCGGTTCAAAAGCAAGCAAACTAAGCAAACTCTTCAAGACATTATACAAAATTTTGTAAAAGATTGAATGTAATGAAAAATTTAAACTGCTTTTCTTTAGAAAAATTAGTGCGGAGCTTAAAGACAACTATGCCATATCCAGAAAACGAAAATTTAATGAAATAAAATATTATATTCAATTTTAAACAATTTGGTTATAAATTTCTTTTGAGAAACAAGTTTGTTGCATGGAAGGTGTTATTTTATTTCAAATTATTCAGCACTGAGGTCGTTAATAATTGTAATATATTTTCTATATTGAAATATTAGTTCACAATAACTACTGAAAAAAAAAAAGTTTTTATAAGAATGACAATTTAAAAATTTGATAGCCCGGATTACCTCTTCTTTAGGTAGCTTCAAACTCAAGCTCAAAAAATGTTTTTGACTACATCTCTTTTCTTCCCACATAAAATTGTGTGCAAAATGATGTACCCGTTTAGAAGTTATGTGGTTAATTCAAATTTTGTGCCAAAACTCTCTTACACTTTTTAAAACGGACAATGATTTCTATTCTATGATGACGTAAACGCTTGGCAGAAACTTTTTTGTATGGCTGAGTGCGCGAACTTGTTTTCTTGACTTATGATAAATGATAATGATTGAGTATTTATTTTTGCTAAAAGAGGAAGAAAGAGATTTCTACTTTAGTTCTCTGCATTTACACACATATTTAAGCACCTTTTCTTTCCCATGCCCAGATATTGTAAGTGAAATAAAGTGATAGTAAAAAATCAGTTAATTTTGTTACTTTATATGAATGCGTGGAATCAGCAAATACGAAAAATAACTTATTTTTCCTCAGCACTGGCTGGAATTTCTGTTGGCGATACCATAAATAATTAGCACTTTTTAATTAAGTGCCTTGCAAACAAACTGTTATTTAAATTTTATCTTTAACAACGGCTTCACAGTAAATTTTTTTCTAATTTTCTAGAAATGTCCGTAGCGATTATAAAATACTGTTTCTCATTTTTTTTTTTAGTTGAGCTTGTGAACTTTTTTTATTATATATTATTTAATTTATATTTCTCCTTTTTATGCAAGTAGTAGTTATTTTGAAAGTTAAAACAAACAAATTTTATCTTTATAATAAAATAAACTGTTGGTTATTGTTATTTTTGCAACCTGCTGTAATGTTAAATAATAATTAATTAATCATTTGATGACAAAATGTTACTACATAATTTTAATTGAAAAGTTTTTTCTACACAACCAAAAAATCAAAAAGACAATCTAAAAATTGGTAATTAATCTTTGTATACCTTAAATATTTATTCAAGACAATGTTCTAGATCGAAGAGAATCGATGTTATTTCACGAATAACATTTCCCCTGGTCTTCGCCTTATTCAATTTGGTCTACTGGAGCACCTACCTATTCCGTGAAGAGGAGGATGAGTAAATGCCAAAATAAAATATATTTTAGTTTTAAGAACAAAACCTAAAGATTTTACTAATCAATTACAAAATTTTCTTCTTCTTTTAATTTTTTATTTTTTCTTTACATATTTACTATCTTTTTACATTACTACGTATTCGTTTACGTTTGCGTTTCCGTTTCCGTTTTCACTTTCACCTCTCTTGATGATATTTGGGTTTTTATATGTTAAATAAAACAAAATCAATTCAAAACAAATAAAACGATATCACGAAAAAATTTTCTACGTAAATTTATCAAAAATCAAAAAAAAAACGAACCAATTAAAGGGCTTTCTAAACGCTTGATGAGAAAGATGATAAGGAGCTTTACCATAATGGCCATGGCTATGTAGAATTCTATCGAAGAGATACCACAAAAAAAAAATAAGAATGAAAGCTAAAAGTAACATAAATAATCGACCGATAAACCTGCCCCCTAATTAACGAAATTCAAGTTTTTTCTTTTAAAAAGTGTGATTTGTTATATTAAATATTATAATTCATTAAACCCAAAATAAATGTGAGCCAAGGATGTTATATATTTAAAATGTATGAGTATTAAGTTTGAAATAGTAAACAGACAGAATAAACTATGCCGTAGTTAACAATTTTAAGGAGTAGTTAATAATTTTAAGGTAATTTTATTCATTAAAACAACCAATCAATCAAACAACTAAGAAAAAGACAAACACACTGACAGATAGACAAACAGATGCTCATTCAAACATGCATACATACATACATGCATAAACCTTAATTGTATGTACACTTTCATAAATATTTATATATGTATGTTTGTATAATTGTAAGTAATATTAGGTACACATATTTATATTTATATATTTAAGATTTTATTTAAAAACACACATATGCATACACATATATACAGAAGTGGTTAGACAAATAGCAGATAACTGAAATTTTAATGAAACGTTAAAAAAGTACATTTCGAAGTTTTTTTACCATAACCGAACGTTTAACGTCTGAGCTAGGATTTTATTCATTCCGTTGAAAACACAAACCGACTTTTTAAAATAAAAATAATCACAGAAATGGACGCGCCCTCTATAAAGAATAAATATTTGTTTTTCAAATAAAACAGTTTTTTGTTACTTTTTTCCTGTGTTTTAATAAGTTACGAACCAATTTTTTTTTTTTTGGTAACGAGAACATAGAGAACTCGTTTATTTACTAAAATTTACTTCCACAACTATGATTCAGTGTTACTATGTATATTGACAGCATTCGATGTTGAGTTGTGTCGATCATGAACGAAAGGTTACAATTGAACGAATCACACATCTAAGCGAAGTGATCTGGACACTTTACTGCTCCCTTTTCGCTCACACTCTCTTATTTTATTTACATTAAAGTAGTTTTGTTAATAAGAGAATTTTAACAGCAGTTGTATAGAGACTTGTTTTAAACAACTACAAAATCTGTGAATTTTTTTTTTAATGTTCATTTGTAAGAAGTTTTCTTTCAGATGATTTATTACTATTTATTACCTGTCTCCTTATTTAATACTTTATTCTAATATTAATTAATTTAAATTGTTTAAAAATATACATTTATTTTACAATTTCAAAGCAAAATTATCTCTTTCTCAAACCAACAAAATTTTATATTTTTTCAAACAAATATTTTTTTCTTGAATTTGTATACTACTTACTACAGGTGGGAAAGTTTATATCTCAGTTTGTCATTCCGTTTTAATTTCTACAATATCCATTTCCGACCCCATAAAATATATATTTCAGCAAGATCGGCATATATTCTTCGAAACAGCGGGCACAACACCATCATCGTTTTTTTAACTTTCGTTTGTATTCCTGCAGGTAGTTGTGCTTTCTGCTCATATCTCTTACTATTTGTTCTTTACAATTTTACTAGCTGGGACAACAACCCTTAGCAAAAATTAATATTTTCGACGCTTTTTTTAACAGAAAAATTTAATGGTAGGAAAAAATTTCTTATGTTGATTAACATTACATTGGGTTACACAAATATGGTGAAGGGTATATAAGTATAACACTTTACTTGTTTTGATTGCTTTTGAAAATTGTTGCTACCACTCTGTTCACAGAGAAAACTAGTTTTCTCACAAAAACTAGATTTCGTTCGTTTAACGAGATAATTAACTATCCAACGAGTTGAACGAACTAGTTCACTTTTGATACATAAACGAAAATGATGGCTCACTAAGGTGAATGATTTGGCAAAAGTCTAGTTTAAATGGAACGGTTTTTTTTCATGGTCTCGTTACCTAAATTTTAATAGTGGGCACAAAAAATAATTTTGGAAAACGACTCTGACAAAACTCTTTTTTACAAACTTAAAAAACAATCAAAAATAAAATAAATTCTTTTTTCAATGATTCAGTACCAGATTCAGTTTTGTTGTAAATTTATTTAGGTGTAGATAGATCTGTCCGTTTTTTAATATTTTCAAATATTAATGAAAATTGCTGTTATTATCTGGAATACATGATGCTTAAAGATCAAAATCTTTAACGTCTGCTAAGATATTGGTGGTGACATCCTCGCTCTAAAGTGTACTATTTGGAGTTAAATCTTTAATCGTTGCCGAGTAATATTTTGTTTTAATCAGCTTCAAATAAATTAAAATTTTAAAGTTATAAACAATTAAAGTTACATGCTTTAGTACATTTGTCTATCTTAGTGACAAAAAACATTTGTCGGCTTTATTGGCTAAAAAATATATCTGTAGAAGATATGGCCCACAAGTGCTTTCTTCATTACAATACAGATTCTTGTACCAATTCGTAGTTTTTATTTTTATAGAAAACACTTTTTACTAGAATCCAGCATTTTTTGCATAAATTTGAAAACTTGGTTTTGAGATCACACCACTCCGTTCGGAAGTCAGGCAGGGAGGGTTGTGTAGCTATTGAGCGAAATCTTAATGCAGTTTCTAAATAATAAGAAATTATTTTGTACAGTCTGCTATTTAACTGATCACCGCTGTTTACATGTATAAAATACACTTTTAGATTTTAAGTCTTTTTAAAAATAAGTCTTTAAAATATATTGAAATAAGTAAAAAATAATAATAATAATAATAATATATCATACCATAAAACTTAGTGATAAGGCATGTTATTATAACAGCAAATTGTGTTTTAACATAAATAATAAAAAATTATAGAAAAATTACTGTATTTTTATTTTGAGCATTCAAATTGATGTCTTCTACTTTTTTGTATTTATTTTTTTAGTTTTTATTGTTAAATATACTTTACAGTTACAGTGCGCATCACAATGATAAAGGAAGACGATAATTCATTTTGTTTTTTTTTTTTATATATCACATATTATGGTTTCTTGCCGCTTTGCCACCAATTTCACATTTAAAAGTTCTAATATTTAACTTCTCTATTGCAAAATAAATAATAAATAATCATGCAGATGCAGAAAGCTTTACATCGGAAAAGTTCAATACATGAATTAATATTTCTATCTCAAATTTATAAATATTGATTTTAACATTTTAAATAATTCAAAATACTTTTGCCTAAATATAACTAAACCATTAAAGGTAATGCTACAATTTAGAACTTAATTTTTTTTTCTAAACAAAAAGTAAGTTCCCTTATCATTTTGATGCTCACTCTGTATTTTCTGCATATTTAACTGAAACTACATTCAAAATGAAAAGCTGTGTAATTATGTTGCAAGTTGTAAATAATTTTTAAAAAATATTTATTAAAAAAAAAAATATGTATAAGTTAATGTGAGCTTGTTTCTCTTGTGTTGCCTTTTATGATTTTAATGTTTAAATTCTAATTTACTTTCAAATGTACAACTATTTATTTTCTTGTAAAACTGAAAACTTAAAATAAATTGGAAAATTGTTTTTTTTTTTATAAAAAAATATTATTAAAAAACCATATAAAAATTGAGTTTTGAATTTTATTTCTTAAACTATGATCGACTAATAACTGTTGCTTCTCTTGACTGAACTTAAAAAAAAAAATACATTTCTTTTAGCGAATAATTGAAATAAGAGCTGGTGGGTACTTTGAATATTTTATTGAAAAAAAAACCTCTTTAAATAGTTTCCTTGTGTTTCCTTTTATTTTTTATTAAAAGCTACTTTTAATTGTTGCAACTCTAAATTTTTTGTGAATGATTTTTTATAATTTGTTAACACGCTCCCTGCCACTCGTACTCGCACTCGTTGTCGGTATACGTTAAACTTCATTTCTACGTCAAGTTAAATTTTAAAATTTAAAAACGGTTTCCTTTAAAATTTAACAAACGTTATTATAGCGATTATTGTACACCGCAAATGACGTCATAAACAGCATAGCAGGGAACGTGTTAACTAAAGCTGTTTTTACACGAGCTGTTTTCTTTACATCTGACATATCAGTTTAAGTAATTTCGCGCATCTGTCACAGCTGCAAGCTTTTAAAAATGTTATAATTACATCAAACATAAGCTGTGAGTGTTTACAATAGATAATGTGTTATTTTTTGTTGGAACAAAATATAAGGCGCTCTAATTGTTTTATTGTCATATGGCATTTACCTTAGGATTGTTTTAAAATACTCACACGGCATATTTAAGTTTTGCATTTAAAAATTTAAAAAGTCAGATGTAAAATACACTTCGTTTAATTCACAATATCATTTTGTAGCATTGTGATTGTTTTACATTATAAACTGCAGATTTAAAAAAGATCGAATACAAAAATTTAATATAATTATTAAACTTTTATTTTGTATTTATGTTGAGTATATTCTAGTAGTTAGAAAATGTTAAGCAAATATATTGATTTTCAAATTTATTGGTTTTCTTGCAAAATATATTTATAAAAAAAAATTAATATTTTATTCCATAAGTTATTTTAATTAGTTTGTATCAAATTTAGTATTATCTTTAACATATAAATTGATTAGTTTTTCTAATAATTTTGTGTGTATTCGTAGTTATTATGGCAGCTTTCAATAATTAATTTTTTAAATTGTAAGTCGGTTAGTGTTTTTTTTTTGTTTATTTGTATTTAAAATATTTTACTCATATAATTTGTATAAAATATTCTTTATTAAAATGATTATTGGCCTCTAAAATTTTATATCCATAAGATAAGAAATAGGAGGACATTGTACGAATCCTTCAATGTCGACTTGTACTCTTATTGCTCTAACAAAACTTTTGCTTATTCTGTATTTTTCTCTGAATCTTAAATTCTATAACTTAACTCGGGCTTAATTAAGTTATTAATTGAGTTACACTAATCTTGGTGCCCTTACGTACAATATGCTCCAGTCATTGAATTCAGTGAAAAATAGGACAGCCCTTAGCTGTGCTTTACGTATTTGAAGAAATCATAAAAGATGTCTCCTAAAAGAAACTCGAACAAACTTTGTCCTATTAGTTCATTATGACACCTAGGAAGATGGTTTTAAGAGCTTTGTCTTCGTAAAACAACACGTGCTTTTAACAAACGTCATTATACGCTCCAGATATCGAAGCTACCATATCTAAGCAATAACCTTACATTCTTTACTTACACTGAAACATTTGCTTAAATCATGTGGTATTTCTTTTTTCTGAACACTTTTTCCGATAATGAGGTATTAAATAATCTATTAGATCCATTAATTAACTCTTCGTTTAGTAAACATTTAAAGTTAGACAGAAAGAGCATATACAACTGTAACAACTTCTTCGATCGCAGCAATTAAAATTTCAAGTAACATATTAATTAAATGCTAAATCTCATCAAAGTAACGATGAGTCAACCTTAAACTGTCAGCCCTAGATATTTGAGTTAAATTGTAGGTTTACTGATATGGTTAGTTGTGAATAATTTCAATTGAGTAAAATTATTATTAGTTGAGTTGATTTAAAAAAATATTTCTATAATTGATAGTTTATTTAAAAATTAACAAAGCAAACAAGTTCAAATATAAATGGAGCTTAGGCCGACAGAAATACACTAAAAGAAATGTAATGTAACAACAAACTGAAACAAATTCTATTTAAGATGTATTAAAATTTACTTTGAACAGTAGTAGTGGTTGCAATTGTAGTTATGCTGTTAACCAGGAACGACGATACTAATTATTTTTACCCCTACTCTTTTTTAATGTATATTTTTGGCAGTTAGAAGGGTTTCATCATGAGAGTAAGTAATACAAATGAATCAGAAATAAAAATAATAATAAAAACATTTTAATGAATTTTCAGGCATGTTTCATAAAATTTATGGCGTTCTCTTTTCTCAAAATAAATGTAACCCAACAACCACATAAAATGTTTGCATGTTGCCTATGCCACGACAAATTGCTACACATCAGTGTTGCCGTTTGATTACATTTTTTACATTTCTTGTAACTTTTGAAGGCTCCACGTAACATGTATAATGTTGTTATATCAAGCCAAATTTGCGTAACTTTTGGTACAGATACAAAATAAAGCCATATCCCTAAAAGAGTAAATATTTCATTATTTAAGGTAAGAATCTAATTTAACATATCAACCTTCTTAACAATATCAATTCTATTTTAATAAAAAAGGTCACCTGCAAATGCAATAAAAATCCCATATAAAAAATTAGTTTAAAAAAAAACAACAAATAACATTGTCAAGATTTACTTTGTTCAATTCGTAAGAAATCACCAAATGTTTCTTGTTTCATGTTTAGAAACAGCAAAATGTTTCTGGCAACAAGCCTTTCAACTATGAAATAATATAAGCTGCTATATACATGTATATATTATTGAATACTAGTGTTTGTTATAGTAAAAGTAGTTTAAAAGATGTAAATTAATAAACAAATAAAAAATAATACAAGCTGCATTTCTT
Source organism: Gymnosoma rotundatum (assembly GCA_916610165.2). Taxonomy (NCBI): domain Eukaryota; kingdom Metazoa; phylum Arthropoda; class Insecta; order Diptera; family Tachinidae; genus Gymnosoma; species Gymnosoma rotundatum. Next base: position 121,831,746 of record OU744336.1, on the reverse strand, counting down.
GGGAAAAGCTTAGCATTATTTTCAAACTTGCGAAAATTGTTAGCAACTTCAGTTATTCCGCTTGAAAAAGTTGACGACCGTACAAATAACTCGGTATGAAAGAAATTTGTGTTTTAATTTAGGAAGTACCCGATTATACTACAGAACAATTGTCAGCAATTTTGTATTAAAGTTTTGAGCAACTAAGGCTCAAATTTGTATTAAATAACGGCATTTTTAAAATAATGAGTGTAGTAAATACTATCGAATCTTAATCTTTCAAAGTAAATGGTAAAATTTATTTTAAAAAAATCCTACTTAAACTCAATTTTTTCACACTGAATTTAGCAACAAAAGCAAACATCACTTATCAAGAGTAAGAACTACTAAAAAAAGTGTAGCTTACTTACTATAACATTATATTGAGGGTAAAATATGTAACACATTTTACACTTTTACGTGCAACATATTTTCAAAAGAACATACTTTTAATTTGCACTTTCGTACTTTTTTTTTAGAAAAGAATACAAAGGTGTAAAAAGTGTTGAACATATGCAACATCTTTGTCAGAAAAGAAAACGCTATTAATTTATAAATTTTATTATTATATTGACCAAAACTTTTTTGCTTGCTTTTGCATCCGTTTTTCTGAGATATTTTTAAATTTTAATACAGACATCTGAAAATTGCAGAAGAGTAAAAATTTTAAGACCAAAACTATTTGCAGCGTCTATTAAAAAAAAGGAACAATATTACAAATTGAAAGAAAACTATAAATATAAACTAAAGTGAACATTATTCAGCACCAAGTTTTTAATTAAGCTTGCGGCATTTAAAAAAAACACAGACACAAAACCATATATAACCATTAAAGTCTCCTTATGCTTCTACTCGTAGTTCTTTAGCGACGCAGCATAATGATTATTAATGAAAATTTCCCAGACTGTTAAATTTGTAAGTCTGTTTCTTAAGTTCTGTATTAATTTTTAATTTTCCATTTAAAAATTGTCACGTTTGATATGTTTTAATTAGAAATCACTTGTTAATGCAGCTTTAATTTAAGTAACTCATTTATAATATTACTCAAACGTCTTGCACCGATTCACTATCCTGGGTACGTTATAATGTTTTGTTTCCATCCAGTGAAATACCAATTAAAATTTATTAATTTATTGATTCAAATCAGAAAAGATATTTTTGGTAAGTTTTAGTCTCTAGTCGAAGGATATTAAATACCTTTGAATAGAGGGAAGATTTGATGATAAAATAATCAGTAGATCCCCTTTCATGTCAACAAAAAACGCCAATTTATTATCTGTATAGAAAAACTACTTAGATACTAATTACTATTAATAAAATGAGAATTATAAATAGTCTATATATAACACGTCTAGCACTGACAAACAAAAAAAAAATTAAAATACGAAATCCAAATGCAATTGGTTTCATGCACTAAATTATAAGAAAGAAAAACACTTTTTTGCTAAAAACCACTTTTTTATAAAACGAAATCATTAAAACACAAAAAATCTCATACGAAAAAGAACAACAACAGTAAACTTTGGAATACAATTCTACATAGCACCATTCTTATTGAGCTTAAATTTAACGGTTTTTTAAATTTGTTTTATCTAACTTTTTTCTACATTTTTTTCAAAACTGTTTCTTTTAGTTCGCTTTAATTTACTTTTAAAAGTTTGTTATCTTTGAATTTTTATTTCGCTAAAATCCTCAAGGTTCTCAATGAAAACACAAAAGAAATTTGAAAAAATAAATACAAAATAAAAAATATTTCAAATAAATATTTATAAATAATAAAAGAAAAAAAAAATAATAATAATAAAAACGCACGTTGCCAGATAAATGTCGAAAAGTAGATTTACAAAAATATTTGTTTAAAACAAACAAAATTTGTTCAAAACAAATTGAATAAAGTTAAAGAATGTTAATTAAATTCAAATTGTAAAAAATACAGGGTTAAATAAAGAAAAATATAAAAGTAAAAACAAAGTTAAAAAATGACAAATAGTTCTGTAAGTTCGTATGTTTGCATAGTAGAATGATATAAAAAAAAAACAATGAAAAAACAAACAACAAAAAAAACTAACCAAGTCCCACTCATCATCCATTTATTATTGACATTCAAAGAAAGATCAACAAAGTATGTTTTGTTTTATTTTATTGATTAAATTTTAATTAAACTGATGAAACAAGTTAATGTCCATCATATGATACTAAAGCTTTTTAATAAAAACCAATGAAATAAAAAATGGCGCTGAGATCAAAAAACTTGAAACAAAAAAATACAAGAAATAAACTAAACAATTATTTATCAAGACTGAATCATTATCTTAAAAAAGCTATCTAACATACGGCTAGAATTAAGTGCGATAAGGTATACCGTGTCTTGGTCCTGCCTGTTCCTGGTTAGAAGGCATATAAAAAATTCTTTGCAACCAGAGAATTTTAAAAGAGATTTTTAGTCAACAGTCCTTCTTCAATTGGAGCGCAAAACCTGTAAACATGACTTCTATAAACAAACAACGCATCCGCTAAGGAATATTGTATTAGTCATTACCGAATGAGACGTCCTTAAGACACATTTAAAAGTTAAAAAAATATATGACGCTTTATTGGTTGTCTTTTGTCAATTGAATGTTACTTAAATGGCTTCAATATTATTTTTGACTTTCTAACCTACAAACATTGAACTTCAAAAAATATTAATTTAACCAATAAAAAAAAGTTTTACCTAAATCACAAATATAAAACAAAACTTTAAAAAGCTCTTTTGATCAGCTTAAGTAATAAATTCAGTCATAAAAAATAATTTAGCAATTAATTATAAAAAACAAAAAATATTTTATTTGTTTTAATTTAAAATTTGAGTGGGTTGTATAAAAATAAATAAAATAAAAAAAGTAAATATTAAGATATGAATATTAATTAAAATTTATAATTTAGTTTGTTATTTTTTTAAAAAAAAATTCTAGAAAATAACAAAAAACATATCTTTTAAAAATATAAGTTTCTTAAAAAAATAGTTAAAGCGGCAAAAATAAATTTATTTATTATTTAGAAATGATTTTCAATAAACCAGCTCTTTAAAAAGTTCCACTTCATTTCGATCCTTTTTTTAAGAATAAACGTGAAATTTTTACTTTTGAAAGTAAATAAAATTAACAGCCAACAACAGCAGTCAGACAAAAGGTATAAAAATTTTTTACAAATATTACGTATTAAAGTTAAATCTTTAGTATCAACATAAAGTATATAATTATATTTAATATATCACAAAAAATAATAATAATTATTATTATAATAATTAAAGTTTCTTTTTAGATTTTATAAATATTACAACGGTTTTAAAAGAAACTCGAGACCATGAATTAATCGCAAATTACTGCTTATTTAAATTTGTATGAAAATAAAAAATAGATAAAATAAATGTAAACTATAAAAATAATCAATGATTATCTACAACGCACTTCTTTTCTGCTATGCAGAGTTCTAAAGGTTTTGTTACGAAAACGTTCAAACGATTAAAAGTTTGAAATAACTGAAACATTTGAACTAACACTCGTATTAAGAAAGACATCCTTAGAAATATTAAACTGAAAATGAATGGGTACACTCTAAGGGGTTTTTGATATCCCCTGTTTTTTAATGGAAAAAATTTTGAAATCGAGACACTAGTTCGGGAAATAAAACTTGTTATTACATTAGTTATTTTCTGTATCCAATCTACGAAGAATGTGGTCAATTTTAAAACAACTGCTGCTGTATGGGAATTCTGTTTATCATATTTAACTGAAACAACATATCCAAACACCTCTGTCCACCAAGTAACAACAGTCTTAACTCTTAAGAAAACCGAAAATTAGTTCCGATGTTAACCTTAAAAATTAACACGAATTCATATAAGATTAATTCCAATAAAGTGTCTCATAAAAACGCTGTCAACGTGTAATACAGGAATAACACTTTTTAATTTTAAAAGAGTACTAAATAAATTTTTAAATACCAAAAGCATGGTCATACATTGAAGCCTTTATGTTCAGAGTTGGCAGTTTTAATTAACACGAAAATACGAAGGGACAAATAACTGAATTATGACGACAAAAATGGAATTTTTTATGTTGTTAAGTGTTACCACTATTGCACTAAATATATTCTATATAAGTATTTTCTTTTTTAACGCATCACATTAGTGTGTACGTTCAAAGTATTATGATGTGTTACACGCACTTGCACCTGTCAGCAGCATCTATACAGTTTATTTCTTTTTTAATCTCGGACCAAGATACCTGAAAATATGTTGAGTCCATTGAACATCACACTAAATTTTCATGCCAAGAACATCAAGAGCTTCTGATTCCTTAATACTTATACCACCCATACTTACAGATGAAGCACCATTTTCCGTCGAATGCCAAATGTCACTGTCATCTGCAAAAGATTAAATAGGGTTTAAAGTGGTACCCCTAAATTTATCTTGAACTTGTTTTATGAGAATCCATCTATAACAACTCGTATAGTGCGATCCCTGAGGTAGCTCGATATAAATCGAGAAAAGTTATCTCCAACAGCAAAAGCATTAACTTCTGAGCCCCCACCTTACTTTCGCCGAAATGGTGTATGAAGTGACATCATTTTTCTGACAGAAAATTCTCCTGTTGAGCGCCCCCTACGAAAATATTACTGACGGCAGTGCTAGAATGCCATTCGGGCCAGAAGACTTGTTAATATAAAGATCTGCTGAGACGTTTTTAACTGCACGTGCGCGAAAGAAGATCTCCGGCATAGTACTGATACTCTGTGAAGCACTGGAAGTGGCTGACTGTTTTCCGTCAAGTAAGAATATTTTGCAAATTGACCAGTCAGAAGGTTAGCTTTATTAATAATACTATTTGGTCATCCTTTAAAAAAAATTGGAATTATGGAACTGGCATTATTTCGTAATCTTTTAACGAATGACAAAAAGCTCTTACTACCCCGAGTGGTAGAAAGAACTTTGGCACGAAGATGTTCCTCGTAAAGATGTTATTCACGCATTATTAATATCTGCGTTTTTGTTTCTACGCCAAGTTCTGAATGCCACCTCTCTGAATTTGACTGCATTTTTACACATCTGATTAAACCAGGACATCGTTGCGAAACTTTAAATATATTTTTAAGCATCAAGTATTTAATTTAATTCCCAGTTATTATTAAAATAACAAATAGATGTAGTCTGGGTATAGTATACTCTTAATATGTATATAATATATAATGAAAAGTTGACAAGTGTAAAAAAAACAAGTCGGGGTCTCGCCGTTTCCCCCTTTCAATAAACAAAGCATATTTTTTCTTAGGTGTACAACCTAATTCTGAAAATCCTCCAGGAAAATGAAATTTTTTTAATTCGCTAAATGTTTTATTCAGTGCAGTCTTCTTACAAAATAGCTTTGTGCACGAAAATATATTAAAAAGAGAAATTCCGTAACTACATTGGACGTACTAAGATCTATGCTTTAAAGAAGATGAAAATGAAAAGAAATAGGTTTTAAGCGAATTGGATCAATTTTTAAAAAATTGTCCCATTTTAGATTCGCGATTTAAAATTTTTTTAAAACTAAAATTTGATTCGTAATCAGTGACTACAAGAAATCCCGTGCCTGAAATTTTAAACGAATTCGATAAATTTTTTAAAAATTCTCCGATATATTGGATCGGCCATTTTGATTTTTTTAAGTAACATTAGATTCGTAATCATCGAAACCAAAAAATCACGTGTACTAAGTGTTAGGCGAATACGATCAGTTTGTTAAAAATTGTCTGCACTTTTGGATCTGCCATCTTAAATTTTTTAAAAACTTACATCAGATTCGTAATTAGAGACACTAAAACCTTGTAGTATTTACTTTTATTAAAATTTATTTAATCTATATGACATAAACAATTTTGTAACACTATATTTTCAATTTTTATCTGTGTGTACAGTAGTAAAAGATTTTGATACATAATATGACCTTTCGTACTCTAAATGTTCAGTTGTTCAGTCACATAAAGAAAATCCTAAAATACAAGTATTAGATTGAAAAGCTGTTCCTAAGCAGTGCAGTTTGAGATGTAATATGTATTTTATACCTTATAAACTTCAGTCGGGGTGGATCGCTTTAGTTGTAAGCTTTTAGAAGTTATATTTCTTGCGTCTTGCACACATGACTGACTGCCTAAATTTTTTCCTAAAATTTTTGTCTTAATATTCGTTATCGAAATGGAAATATATTGAAGGTGTAAATAAAGGTCTTACTTTATTGGCAAATCATGTTCATGACATATGGTTCCTACCACCTTTATTAGTACGGAAAAAGCAGAAGCTTCTTCAGGATCAGAAATTTTCAATAAATGAGCAGAATAAATGAGACGTAAATTTTTCGCGATCCGACAATCTTGAAGAATAATGTAAAACGCCACAAGATACCTTGATTCAGTGAATAGGCAAACATATTCTCATAAAGGACTCATAATAGTCTTCAAGAGCAACCAGCGGCTTGTAAGAAAGTTTAATACTAAATCTTTGCACTTGTAAGTTTCCCACTAACCCAAAGTGAAAAGTCCATTAATGAGAATTAAGCTTGTTTAGGATATTTGAACCCATCAAAAAAAAAAGCTGTAGAATATAGTGCATCAAGTTATACTATGGTCAGACAGTAACTGAGTTGCAATAAAAAAATATATTCCTAATTGAAATGTAAGTGGAGCTTAGCTAAAGAGCTTTATCTTTAATATATAAAAAAAATAAAAACAGAAAGAATGAAGCGTTTGTAAATAGTTTTGAAAATGTGGGATATTTATTTCTATAAAAGAAAAAAGAAAAAATAATTAAAATAATACTGCAAAAATAATGCAATGAAACAAAAATTAAGTCATCTGTTTAAAATATAATAAAACAATAAATAATTTAATAAAAAATGTAATAGAAAAATATTAATAATAGATTTGATAAATCAATAATAAGCAAAAAATCAATAAACAAAACATCTCAAAAGAAAAGTTGATTTAATACAGAAACTACAACAACAACACCTTTGACAAAAACCAAAGTAGCCAACAATCAAGGATTCTTAAGGATACAAAAATAAAACTCAGAATATTTCATATATAAATAAATTTTATAAAAACAAAAAAAAAAAGAAATAAATCGAAAGAAACAGTAACTAAATCATAAATTACATAAAATTATTGTAAAAAGATAAAAACAAGAAACAAATTAATTAAAATTTTTATAAATTCGTCACTCACTACTCACACCAGTCTCACACGTATTGAACTTTATCACTCACTTTCATTCATAATGCATTGTTTTTAATGGAAATGTCACTACACGTTGTCACCCAAAAATAAGATAAATATAAAAAAATCTTGAAATAATATTGTTTATATTGTTAACAAAAACGTAAAAAACAAATAATAAATTATATAAAAAAGTGAGTAAAATAAATAATAAAAATTAAATGAAGAAAAAAAACAAGAAATAAATGGTAAAAATGATAAATGTTTATTAAAAATTGTGGAAACAAAAATTTAGAAAGAACAAATATATTGTATATAAAACAAACAAAATGTCTTTCTTTTGATGGTATTACAAAACGAAAATGAGATGGTTTGTACATTTTTATTGAACAATTATGCGTGTGTTAGAAGAAAGATTAAACAACTGTGGAAAAACAAAATCTTCGCTGCAATATGATCTCTATAAAATCTATTTAATCAATATTCACTATACATTTTTCCTATGCTCTTAATAATTAACAGATCGACTCCCAATTGCTAAAAAAAAACTTTGACCAACGTGCTTTGATTTTGCAAATTCGAATTGAGAAACACGTCTGGCATTGTATTTTGGTAATTATTTTCCTTATTAGAAGAAATTGGAGACAAATATTGTTACGTTTTTCTACTTCTCACTCCCTTCTTTTTTGTTGGAGCTTATGTCCATTGTTTTTGGCCCTTCTAGATTTGTAGTAAAGATCGCTGGCTGACTAAACTTGCGATTCAAAAGCCATCAATAACACCATAATAGTCTGTGAGGTGACTCAAAGTACTTCTAACTGACGCAGCCATCCAGACCAAAACAACACGCCGCAGAGATGGGTATTTTGCCAATCTAGCCGGACATTACTTTTTTTTACTTTTACTTACTGAGTGCACCTAGATTAATGAAACTTGGCAGAAAAATGTTCATATGGTTATGGGCATATGATTTTCAAGCTCTAAAATAATAAAAATCGGACAAAGGAGAGAAAAAAGTTCTCCTTAGAAGAACTAATTCTACCTCTGAAAAATGCAAGTTTTTTTTTAAGTTTCAAGTCATTTTGTTTAAAGTTGGATTCAAAAATTCTAAAATGCAAATTTTGCCCTGCCCCTTTTTGTGGGTAGTGAAATAAAATATTATTTGAAAAAATAATGTAATTATTAAATGAAATGGATTACACATGCCTAAAAACCATAGAAATTTATTTATATTTGCAAGGGGCGGTATCCCTCCAATCGCAGCCACAAAAACGTATCTGTTAAACTTTTTTTAATTTAAAAAGGATATTAATCTTTTCAATGCCTTTCCAATTCCCGGCTCCCAAAAATATTATGAAAACGATATTTTTGTAATTTGTTACTTTTTAATATTTTATTTATGATTGTAACGATAAATTTTATTTAAAATTGTTACAATTAATTTATTAAAAAGAACTTCTCCTTTGCACTAAGATGATAATGAGTGCCATAGTCCTTCATCGTCTGATTCTTCAAAGACCTCTTTCAAATCTGAATCCTCTTCAGCGTTAAGTACAGGTGGAAGCATGAAAAAAAGATAATAGCCTTTCCTGGAGTGGGTCTTATACTAGTAAATAGTGGGTTAAGCGCAAAAACGCGCAACGTTTTTTTCTACAGTGTAAAAGTAGAGATCGTAAATTTTATAGTGACATATAACATTTTTATGACCGCGATAGAAATCACTCTCAAAAACTTTTTCCCTTTTTTTTACAAAAAGTTTAACAAAAAATCTTTTTTTAACGTCGAATGATAAACATAAAAATTGAAAACATAATTCTTCTATAAACTAATTTAAGTAGCTGCAAATATAGCCATTCACAGAAAAGAAATCAATACAAAATCTTCATTCGTTTAGCCACAAAAAACTTTATTGCAAGCCTCTCAAAATCGTAAAGTCAATAAAATCGTAAGCGATTTATCCAACTTTTCTGACTTTAACAGTGTCCCAAAACGACAAATATCAAGCAAAAGCCAAAATACTCCTCTGTGCGCCGTGGCTGCGAAGATACTTGAGAAATCACGATATACAATTGTTTGCTTTTAATATTTCTTAACTAAAAAATTCAAATTCTTATTTTTAAGCTGTTAGCACTTTCGCAGACATGAAATTATATAAAATATAAAAAACAAAAAAAAAAAAATAAAAATAAAAAAATTCTTACAGCAATTCACAATCCTGTGCAAATGGTATTGCATTTAGCATTGGCTTTTGATATAAGACTTTCTAGTTTTCTTTACAAAATTTGTGTAAAATCCACAGATGAGCTATTTAAGCAGTAGTAAAATGGCCATATGGATATGCTTCCCCGCAGTAGTACATTTCAGTTTGTAGTTTTTAAATAAAAAATATTTCATGAGAATATTATGAAATATTTATATTTGAAGGAATCAAGCACGTTTAAAGTAAATTAAAATCAAAAATATTCCAAATAATAAATTTTCATATTCGTAAAAAATATATTACAATTTATTTTGAGTTTGTGGCCAACCGTACTAAAATATGCAACGTTGTTCATCGCTTACATCGTATACATATGTATGTGTGTATAAATACAAATGTAATTTAAATATATTATATTTGTAAAAATTGGCCATAAAGAAACATGTTGTCTTTTATACATTTTCTATTGAATTTAAAACTAAAAATTTAACAATTTAGGTATTAATTAAAATTTTTCTTTATCAATGTATAACACAAAGCACAATCAGCTGTTTCCGTACGGAAAGTGCGATCAGTTTCGTACCTTGCATAAAGAAATAAAATATAACGAAACTTGACGAAAAGTTATCTTATGTACATTATAGTTTCCCACATATTATTTAATGTATTTGTACAGTTGTATAAGCTTGCTTAAGTTGTTTTATGCACATTATAGTTGGGTCTTAAATCTGTTAATTAATGTGCGTACGGAAACAGGTAATGGTACTTCGTGTTACACATTCATAAATTCATAGGGAGAAAAATTTAATGCAGGATAATTAAAAATTTAAAAATGCTTAGCCCATCGGCCCTTGATGGCATTTTTATGTAAAATAAAATAAATGCTGTACCAAATTTTTTTATTCTTTAATCCTCTGTCACTCCAATATTTGCTGTTTTTGACTGGAGTTACTTCACCAAACTAGATTTACAAACACGGTGAAGGGTATATAGAATTCGTCATAGCTGAGTATAGCACTCTTACTTGTTTTTTATTGAATTTATCTTAAAACATGGACGAAAAAGTTCAATATGTAAGTGAATCTCATTAAATATAAATATTTTATGATATTCTCATGATATATTTACTATGTAAAACTTAAAAATTAAATTTATAATTGCGGGAAAAGCACATATATCCGTATGGCAATGTTGTCAAACGATTTCGATATATCTTCCACATATTTGTAGATATTGTTGAGCTTTTGTGCGGCGCACAGTGGTTCAGAAACGTTTTTCATTGGCCAAAACTCTGTAACTTTTTAACTAATAAAGATTTTTTAGTAGTTCTCAGATTTTTTAGTAGTCAATAGACAACATCTTAAGCTTTTACCGAGTTTGGGCCTTATTAAAATCGGTTCAGCGGTTGCTGAGAAATTCAAGCCTAAAGTTGAACTTTCGATTTGCTTTTCCTAATTCTTTTTTGAAATTCCGTTTCAAATGTGCCAACTCATTTTTGACCCACTTTTCCTTAAACAATGTGGCTCAAATTTGGTCCACGGGTCAATCTTGGATGACAATACAATATTTTGCTATCCTTAGGGTGGCCCCTATTTTCACTGAGGTATTTTCCGTATTTTCATTAGGATTGTTCAAATTTCAACTTTATGCCTAACAATACTTACAAAATTTCCTAGTTTTTGGTCAATTTTAAAACAAAACAGTGTAATTTAATTTTTCTTTAATTATATACATATTTATTTATAGTTATAAATAGATTCTAGGTAAATAAAATAACATTTAATATTAATGTCTGTATACTTTATTTTATTCAAATACTAAATTCAAATTATAATTATTATTCATTTGGCTGGAATATTTCCTGTAAATATTCTATATTCTGCTCTCTATTACCTGTGTCCTGTAGCAGTGCCTTAGTTTCGGCATTTAGTTCCGAATGATTCAATTTCCATTGACTTCGAATGCTAGAGATGAAGGGATCTGAAGTTGCCAATAATATATGAAATAAATCTTCATTTGTAGAAATTCGTGATATTTTTCTGGTATTATGTTCTCTGTAAAACCTGTAATCCTTGTTTCTTTTTTCCTGGGCTTCCTCTGACAAATCTCCAATTGGTAATAAATGGTGCTTAATGACCTCTTCTCCATGATTTGTATTTGGATGTATATATAGCAGCGGTTTCCTTGGCGTAATCACCAAATTTTTTAGCATTAATTAGTTCATTGCACGCAAGTACTTCAGTAATTGTTTTAAATCTTGAAATAACATCTATATCAACACATTGCTTGTAAAGAAAACTATCTTTAATGTTTTCACATCCGATTTCTTCATTTATATTCTTAAGTTTTCGTCTCTTAGATCTATGGCTACAGTTATCTAGCGATTTTTCTGGTCTTCCACCACTCTTCTTATTTGTGGTTTCTGAAATCACCTGGATACTAAGTTCACCTTGTAACCAATTTTCAAAGCGCTTGTAAAATTTACTTTTACTATAGTGAACTTCCTTGTAGCGTTTTTGCAATATTTTTACGAAATCAGATACTTTGTTTTTTATTTCCAATTGCGTTTCACTGCTGATAGCATTTATGTTCAATTTTCTTTCAATATGGTTTAGAACATCTTCTTTGTTTTTGTTTTTAAAATATTCTTCGGTCAATTCATTATAGCTGAAAGTTTCCATATTTTAGTTAAGCTGAAAATAATGTATTTGTTGAAGTTCTATAAAAATAACTTCCAAAAATTTATCAACCTCTTCAAATCGAATTCTTGTCTGACAGTAAAATTTATTTCCAAATTTTTGTCCTTATATACTCAATAAAGAAATGTCAAACTTAAAGTAGATTACGTAAACACAAAAAAATATTAGAGCTATTATTACCTAGGCTAGCTCAGGTATTTTGTTTTGTATGGAATTTTTTAAGACAAAAACCAAGTTAAACTACCTAAGCTGATTTGGAAAACGTACAATAAATTTGCCTTTTTAAATCGAATACTTGTACCGAAATAAAATTTATTTCCAAATTATTGTGATTTATACTACATATAAAAGTGTTAAACCTAAAGTAGGTTACCTAAACACAAAAAACTAAGTTTAACTACCTAAGTTGATTCGGTTTATACAAGTTTTCTATGGGAAAATTTGTCATATACAACTTATACTGGATTTAAAGGAAATTTTACTAAAAATTGTTTTGTGTACTAAAACTCTCAATTTTCGAATAAAATTAACTTTTTAGTTAGATTCCTCTCTTTCCCCTTACGTTTTTCTATCAGCAATTTGTACTTTTGGCAGTGAATGACTTCTAAAGTAAATTTACTAGCAGTTTTGATAGAAATTTGTTTGTAAAAATGCTGAGTATTTTCATTAAAATAGAAAAAGTGTTCTACGGGCGGATCCGGGCGGGTGCAAAAGTATATATAGGCTTAAAGAGAACACTTTTGCCTTTCTTTGGGTGGTTTTGGTTTTTTGTCCTTTAGAAGTTATATACTACTAAACTTCAAACTTTGCGAATATATGGAGGTTTCCAATTTTAAACATAACACCCTATTTACAAATTATACAGGGTGCGCATATACCATTTCTTAAAAACAACAGTTCACCCAACATAACAAAAAAAACCGCAGCTCAATATCGATAACAGTTTTTAAGAAATCGCAATTAATATGAGATCAAATATTACAATTTTTATTTTATTTTTAAATTAACATAAATTGTTTGCCTTTAGCAGCATGCCACGCCCACTACTGCGAATATTTTGACCCAATTTTTCGGCTACCTTAGTTTTGATCTGTTTTCTTTCTGGTGACATTTAAATTTTAAGAATCTGTGTCAACAAAAAATATAGGTTTTGGCCAATGAAAATTAATTCTGAACCACCGTGCGGCGTCTTTATCTCACCTAAGTTGGTTAAGTATTTAAGAAATAAATGACCCCCTGCTTGTTCGACAAAACTGCTATTGACGTTTTTTCTGTAATAAATTCGTCACTCACAATTGCCAGTAGCTACTCGGTGTACTCTTATATTATATGAATTCGTTGATCGTATGTAAGCAAGCGAGCAAATTAATTTTTCTGTCGTATTCTATTATTTACATTGAAAAGAAAAAATGTGTACAACAGCAAAGCGTCGGCGTCATTTCGGGGCTTACAAACAATAAACACAAAATAACAATTATTCTGTGTATTGATAAACAAGTACGAAGTCGAAAATTGAGAAATAAAAAAGGTTTTCTTGGAAGAAAGTGAATTTTTGTATGTATATCAGAAGTCCTTTTGTTTTATAAAATAAAGGTAACGAAAATGATAAGTAAAAGGCACTTAAAAAGAATAATAAAAAGTGAAAAAGAAAATTTTGTAAAATTTTGACAATTTAAATACCACAACTTAAAATGACAATATTGAAATTTGTGATAGTCATAATTCTGTCCTCAACAAACCAGAAGAAGTGGAAACATTTTCTGGCAATAATAGTTTAAAGGAAGAGAGTGGCAATTTAAGTATCAGCTAAAAATTAATTAACTGGAATGCGAAAGAGATTCTTAGAGAAGAAAATATAGTTGTCACTCCATTCTACAAGTTTTATTGTTCCAAGAAACCGATAGCAGAGTGTTGCAGGTGGATCATATATCTACATTGGTATGCCAAGAAACTGTTAAAGAAAATAGCCGATGTCATTAAGCTGCCTAATAACATTATAAGTGATGTTAATGTAGACGGGTTAACCCTCTTTAAAAGTTCAAAGCTACAACTTTGGGCAATTTTAATAAGACTGACCAATTTGGAAGATCGAGTGACAATATCACTATGGACTACAACGTCGATGGTGTTCAAGGAAAGAAGAGCTTTAAAGAACAAAAACACTTTTTTCAGTACTTTCAGGTAAAAAAACACTTAATATTTCGACCGAGTGTAAATTGACAATAAATTTTTAACCATTTCAGAAGCGGTCTCAAAGACCAATATTAACAGTGTTGGGCCAACGGATGAACACAACCGAAAAGCAATACAAATGCAGAAGACGCGCATATTCAAAAACACGTCGCTGGAGAGGAAAGCTGAGAGAAAGAATGACATATAAATTTTAATTTTTTGTTTGTTAACTGTTGATGTGAATTAATGTGGTTTTTTTTTTTTTTTGTTTTATATAAATTTAACTTTTTTTGCTTTCTTTTGTTTTTTATATTTAGCTTTATGATATTGTTTTTTGTTGTTTTTTTGTGAATTAAAGTTTTTATTCTATTTTTAATGTTAGTTTTATAAGATTTAGAAGACTGTAAGTGATTTGAATTAAAAAAAATATATATTATATAACCATAAACCATTAAAGACAGTTAACGAAACCGGTAACTATGGCTCCAGTGTTCTTTTCATCATAGTATTTTTGTAAATGAAAACTTGTCGTCACTGTTTTCGTCAACGGAATGTAAGCGAGAGGGTGGCGATTGTATACTTCCAATGACATCCACATATTAAATTCGTCACTCGAACACACTGTGTAGGTATTGCCGTGCCAGTATAAGTCATTGCATTGTGCAAATGGTATAAAGACTTTGGAATGTATCCGCGGACAAGCGGGCCTTTAATTGCCACTACCACACATGCAAAAAATACCCATGCATATATTCAAAATATTAGTGTGTACATTAAGTAAACAAATAATAAAGCTTTCAATAATAAACTTGGTCGAATTTTGACCACAAGGCGAACTCTAGTATTGTGAATTGAGCTATTAAATTTTTAAAAATCGTGTGTAAAGTATTTTTGTGATGCCAAAAACCACTAAATTCTTAAAACTAACAAAGTTTCTAAAACACGCTAATAAAAATTTACTCGATAATGAAATATGTATATGAGTAGTGTTACCCATATTTGGCCCTTATTTAATTATTTTGGTTTACAATATTTGAAAGACTAATGGTTCCGATCTACGCTAAAAAGAACGTGGGTCAAACAACTTATAACGTTATTTTGATTTTATAGATTTGGCATCACCCACATTTTGCGCACATTGTAGTTTTTAAGTACCCAACTATTAGTGTTACCAAGTCAGGAATATTTACAATATAATAACGAGCAAAAAGTACTAAGGTTTTTCAGATATATTTAAAAATTTAGTTGTAGTAGAGGTGGTTTTTGTCTTTAATTTTAGACCGTATCATTTTCGTTAAGTCAAATATATTTAGTTATGTCAAATTTCGTGTAGAGATAAGAATGAGGTAGTGAATTGGCTTTCACTAGAAAATATCGTTGAATTGAAATTAGTTTTTCCCAATTTTAGCACGCTTAAATTTAATAAAGTGGTTGAAGGTTTTAAAGAGTTTTAACGATGTACTAAAAATTGTGTCACTAAAGGAAATCTTTTTTCATTTAAGTGAGTAATTTTCTTCAAAAACAAATTTATTTTTTAGTCAAATATTTTACCAAAAAGACGTAACCACTAATTTTGGGGACACAATTTTTTTGTCTAGAAATTTAGCTTTTTTGACATCCAACAAGAGTAGGTGAACAATAAATAAAACACTTTTATTCAATTTTAAAAATTGGTTTTAGGCGGCGGAACTCGATGTGATGTAAGATTCTTTAAACTAAAAATCGTCGGTCTCTGAAATTTATAGAAACAAATGTTGAAAATGTTGTACAATCGTCAAAGCGAAAACGATCTTATGAATAGGATAACATAGGAGGAATATAAGTAACTTTTCAAACACGATGTTCAATTTTAGCTACAGAAAAATGTATTTATTTTTGCTTAGCCTTAAGCAAACTAAACCAAAATTGAGCTTATCTTTAAGATGAATGGGAACCATTACTCACCTATCGGATGTATACATAAAATTTGTGTATTGTCATCAGTTACTGTTCCCACTGTAAATTTACAAACTATTCAGACATCAATTTACATCAACAAATAGTAAAAAATGAGTTTTCTTAACCGTTTTGAACGCTCCAAAAGTTATTTAAGAAATTAAATCGGGTTAGTGGGTAAACATGTATATTTGACAATATTATTGTCAAAATTCAACAACACAATAAACGAGGCTGTTGCAGCAAAACATGTAGAACATCAATAAAAATTCTGTTGAATAGACAGAAATCAATTTTAAATTACCCAATATCTTGCGCACAAACCAAACAGGAAGTATAGTTTTTAGAATGCGATGGCGGTATTACACTAAATGATACAATAACTAGTAAATACCTAAACCGAGAAAATTTGTGTACAATAAGCGCCACCTACGGTCCAGTAGTCACGACAATTATATACAAATTAAATGTAAGGGGAGTTTTAGTACGTGTGATTTAATAAATGCCATTGCAAAATGACTGGTCACCACAGCGACTGAATTTTTAAATAGCAGGCAAAACCATATGCATATGTAGTTGCTTAAATGTTGCTGTGGAAAAATGTGCAGCAAAAGCAAATGCCAAAAAAAAAAGAAAAAAAATCGCATTTGCTTTACCTGATTATGTGTTTCTTTCTGCAGCAAAGCAATTAATTTGAAAACGTTTGCTCTTGCTTGAGTAATCAGTTTTTCTTTAGTTTTATTTTTGCTTTTGCTTAACTCTACTATGAATTTGTGGCTGACTACGATTGCTGTTTCTGGCTGTAACTCACAGCTTTTACATCTTTTAACATTGGAATCGTATTTATATATTTATTAATTATAATACGTAGGAACATACATTTCAAAAACGTTCTTTTTATTACACC
Organism: Gymnosoma rotundatum; assembly: GCA_916610165.2. NCBI lineage: Eukaryota > Metazoa > Arthropoda > Insecta > Diptera > Tachinidae > Gymnosoma > Gymnosoma rotundatum. Next base: position 121,814,576 of record OU744336.1, on the reverse strand, counting down.
ATTAAATGGTGTTTTTTTTTTTTTTTTTTTTTTTTTAAAAAGCAATAGCAAAAGATGAAACAAACATCAACTTATTGCTTAAGCAACAGCAAACGTTTTCAAAATAAATGCTTTGCTGACTGCTTTACTGTAGAATGAAACACATTGTCAGCTGAAGCAAATGCGTTTCTTTTTCTTTCTCTTTTTTTTGCATTTGTTTTTGCTGGTTTTTCGTTTATAAAGAAATGTTTTGTAATGCTGAGCCATTTAGTTTTTTATTTGCTAAAAAAAAAAACAGGTAAACAAGGCAACGATTTTAGTTCTGTTGCTATTTTTAAGCAAGCAATTTAAACGCTGATAACAGGTACTTGCAATATCGTTCTTTTGTACGAACCAACTAAAGTTTTATATTGTTTTTGTGTACAAACGTTTTTGTGCTATTGTATATATATTTAAAGATATTAGCTTATTGTACACGGCGTTGCTGAGTCAATTTTGGCGCCTTTCTCGGCACTGTATAATATATTATAGCCGAAAAGTGAGAAATCTTTAAAATCAGTTTTGATTTTATAGATGAGGAGGTATTTACGTTTCAAATATGTATCTTTAGACTCTGATTTTGTTTCGATCGGTTAAGATTCATAAATTTACGCGCTTGTCCTCTCCCCCACACCGCTTTATATTTGCTTTTTTTTTTAATAAACATAGAATAATCATTCTTTTACATAATTATGTAACTATGTTTGAAACTTGGACGTTGTGTCCTTAAAGCCATGGACGTTATGTCCTTGGACAATATGATATGCCAATTAAATTTTTCGAACGCCTTAATGGTTTTACAGCTCTTTAAAATTAAATTTTGGGCTTTGGAAAAGAAAATTTATTGAATTTGGGAATTTTTTGATTTGTACTGCTGATCTGATAAGTTTTTTTCTATTTCTTGTTTTATTAATACTTTCAAAATTTCATTTTCAAAAAGTTGAGGATATTTTATATAAGATACCAGCAAGGTATGAGACCCCTCCTGCCTAAGCCTACGTCAGCAATTGATACTGCGATATTCATAAACGGAAGGAATATCAGAAGTTAACTTATTTTTATTTTATTTTTTATATGAATTGAGTTTCTATTTCAACTTATATTCGTGGAAACTTACTGATTAACTTTGCGATTAGCACGGAAAAACGGCAAGAAGTAAGACTACTCCTCTTCATATCAAACAAATTAATTACTGATTTTCTTTTCTAATTTATTAAGCACTAGGTCAGTTTTATAAATAATAAAATTTTATTATTTATAAAACTGACCTAGTGCTTAATAAATTAGAAAAGAAAAACTATTTAAAAAGGTCAAAAAACATTTATATATTAATTACTGATAAAAATAACATTTTAGTTTCCAATATTTTAGGCAGTAAAAAATCGTGAATTTTCCTTTGGAAAGACTTGAATAATTAAATTTGTGTAAAAAAAAAACTATTGTATTATTAAATTTATTTTCACAACTCTGTTGGGTCGCAAAAAAAAGTATCGAAGTTTTTATAACAATATTAAAAGCACATTAACGCTATTTATTACGAAGTCAAAAACGTTTCTCTTTGATGATTGTACCAAATTTTCTCCGCCCAAAGGCAAATGAAGTGAAAATGCTCTTGTAAATCAAAAATTGACATTGAGTTACAAATCAAATTAACGCAAACACAGGTCTTTATATTGCGGTCGTGGACTATATGGAAAATATTGCTATAAATGTAAGTCTTTGGTAGGCGATTTGATAATTTAATAAACATTAAGATTTTTCATTTAATTTAAATACGTTTTTAGACTGATGACCACTTTACTTTTCTTTTATTTCTAATATGGAAATAATAAATGTTTTTATAGCAGCCTATAATTTGCTTAACAATTTTTGTTGCCTACAAGCGTTATTTTATGTTCACTACAACACTGGAACAAGTGTTTAGATTTCATTTAAAGATTAAATACGAAATTAGTAACTTGACTATTTTAATTAAAATGATTTGTGAGTTAAATTTAAAAAACATAAAAAAATCTTAAGAGACAATCGAAGAAAAAATCAATAAAAAAAAGTGAACATGATATTTAAATCGGAATGCGTGTTAGAAATCCACAAACAAAATTTAGACAAAATGTCGCTGATATGTTTTGTTGTTGCAGTTTTATTAATTTTAAAATGAAGTTTCACGACGAAACTTCATCACGCTGGTCATGATGTGGATAAGAAAATTTATACGATCACCTTGATACTGAGTTTAAAACCGATAAATGTTTTTTTGTTGTTGCTAGTAAAGTGGTAACATCAACTGCAGCAGCTACAATTAAGTAGAGATCTGTTTGGAAGTGTATTTGAGTGTTTGTGATCTTTAAATATGTACTTGAATTCAAACATTAAAAAAATTAATTCAACTAATTTTTTTTTTTTTTTTATAACTACACAAACAATTTTGCGAAATCATATGGAAGTCCACGACATTAAGAGACTTTTGGAACACTCCAGGAAAAATGTTGGTTAAAATAATAGCGTTTGCAATACAGATGGCTTAGATTATAAAAAATTAACATATAAACAAGTCATACACACATATTTCTTTTCGAAAAACTTTATGACATAATAAAAATTAAATTTCTATATATGAAACAAAAGAATAAAATAATATGGCAAATATTATTTATCACTGTAGAAAGATGGGTTAAAGATTAGTAAAAAAAGGATATTTCTGAACAAAAATTATTTTTAATCTTTTAAATTATTTTGCATTGGCACAACCTGTAGTATTTTCGATTGAAATAAGATGTGGAATCAAGCAAGGATTCGGGAGCAAAAATGAAGGTATGCTAAGGCTACATTAATTGAATCCAAGCTTGTAATTCGTTATTTTATTTTTCACTTATTTTTTTAATAAAAAAAATATAAAAATTTCAAATTGTTTTATTTTTTATACAATAACCTGACCAGGCGTTTTAGGGGTTTTCTAGGCACTGTGTAATATATTACCCCTGCCACTTGTTGTCAAATCACTTTGGATCTTATAGATCAGGAGATATCAATATTTTAAATATCTTTAGAATCCGATTTTATTAAGATCGCTTAGGACTCATAAAATTGCGCGTTTGTCCTCTCCCCCTATACCCTTCTTCATTTAAATAAACAAAGAATATTTTAACGTTAACAAAAATACCTTCATGTTTAAAATTTCATTGTTATTGGTTCGAAAGTCAATGCCAGTTTTTTCCCGTTTTATCCCATCTAGGTCCTAGCTTGGAAACGGATATAGATGAGGACCTTTCTATGTTCTAAATTTCATTAAAATCAATTAACCGTGACTTTGGTAAAATTTTTTTACATGCATACAAATTTTCGCTTTTTCTTTTCTCCTCTTCTGGTCCGCCATTTAAAAATATAAATACCCAATTTTACCATGAAAACAAATATGTGCTCGTGTTTCAAATTTTATTAAAATCGGTTCAGTTGTTTATCCGTGATTGACGCACGCACAAGCCAACAAGTAAACAAACTTACGAAGAGATTTACAATACATGTACTTATGTATATAAGCCACTTTTCTCGAAAACGGCTCGGCGGAATTGTTGCACGGTTGCCAAATTTTTGTTCATTAATATCTCTATTTTAATAATGTATGGCCATTTGGGGCGAGAATATAATAGTTTCCAAGGGAAAAGTCAGCAACGGTTTTTGTGATCATTAAAAACGCTTTTTTATAATTATTTTCTAAATACACAAATGTTTTGTTTATTTATTTACAATATAAATCAATTTTTCTTCTTCTAGATGCCAAAATTTATACAAATTTTATTTTTTAATTTAAAATACCCAATCCCGGGTAATTTTACTTCCCGGTTTTTTCCCCCGGTTTTTAATTCCAAAATCGTCGCTATTTCTTCGACGCTATCTTGGCGCACGTAATTTTTAAACAAACATTTGAAAAAGTAACCTTGTTTTGATTTTGTTCACTCTGGTATAAAAATCAAATAAATAGTATTGTGTTCTTAAACCAAATAAATTAATTTTGGAAAAATGAGTTAAAAACAGCTTTTGGTAGTTTTAAATTTAGAGTTGACTTCAATGCCAAGAGTATATTTTAAATTGTTTATGAATGAGTTACAGTCGACTCTAAAGTAAAACCTACTTCAGTACCCTTAAAGTATACTTTATTTTAACTATGAATATGGGCCAATAACTTTAATCTCATTTATATTAAATATAGTAAAAAGCTTTATTAGCCAAAGAAAAAAAAAAAAAAAAACAAAAAACTATGAAAAAAAAATTCAGCTATATTCATATTCATGAGTATATGAATCAGGACTCAATACTAATATTCCGTGGTCGCAAAATGCATGACCTCACCATTTAATAAAATTGGTTAAAGCAGGATTTTTTTTTTGAATGAGTCCGTTCAGCCACAGAAGTTACTACTGTTATGGCAATGAACTAAAAATATCGTCATAACTAAACGGGCAGAAAATTTGGAAATTTCTAAAAATTCTTTTGAGTGTGACGCCAACTCTTTATAGTATATTTTTTAATTTAAAATTTTGATTAAATTTTATTCGATTAAAGTTTTTAAAGTTTTTGTTTCAAACAGTTATTAAAAAAAACAAAAACGTTAGCCATTTAGGGTTAAAAATGAAATATAAACAATTACTAGAATTTAAGCAATAAAAATTTAATGATTTTATTTCATAAAACAGAGCACTACAGTTGCTTAATAAACTCTCAGTAATTTAACATTTCAAATCCAAAAATATGATGCAAAATAAATCTATATTTGTTGCCATAATGGTCTTAGTGGTCTTGATGGCCATAACAACACAACTGACTTTGGTTTCACCACTTCCAGTCTTGGGTGGAAACCCCTTAGAAGCGGTAATGGGACTAGCAAAACCACTTACTTCTTTAATAAGTCGTTAAAGGGTGGAGAAGGCGAGATACAGAATAAAAGAAAACAAATGTTTTTCTATTGAATTTAAAATTTACGTGCAAATAAATAAACTACAAAAGAAAAAAAAATGAAAATAATATAAATGTTTTTAATTACAATAGAAAAATATATTTAACAAATGCAATAAATGTACACTAACGGGAGAAAAATAGTACAACTTTCTCAAGAGTCAGGCCGTCAACATTTGGTTTAAGCGTAATGAATGTTGTTTTGTTTAGATTATTTGCAGGGACTAAATCCAAATATTTTGTACATTGCCTCAAGTTTTCGAGCTAAGTCAAGGTATCTAAAATGATGAATGTTGCTCGACATAAATATGTAAGTAAAGCTTCTTTAAGCATGAAATTCTAAAATAATTACCTAAGAAGATTATGTTTTAATGCTACAGAAAACTTCTTTTAAACATAGAAAAGTTTAGTGGGGTAAAGGTTCGTTTTTCCACAATTAATTTTTCTATAAAAATAAAGTATGTCCTAGAGGAGATTGACTAGTCACGCAATAGAATAATTATAGGGTAAAGTTAATGCTAATGTAAAGCAATTTTCAGGTATTCGAGCAATACAGAAATGGTGGTCACAAGTTATAAACAGACAGACGTTTACTTTTAAATAAATTGTATAAACAAAAGATAGAAATCGTTAATTATTGTCCGTCCGTGTTCGTGTTCGTGACAATTTTTCCGTAATACAATCCGGCACTTCTTTAAGGAAATTAAAAGGCAACTCTCTTTTGAATCGAGGTATTGGTATGATACCAATAAGAAGTTATCAAATTTGTTAAGCGGAATAACTGAAGCTGCTAATAAATAAATTAATAATTATAAAAGGTTGATATAATTCTTATATAATTTATAACTTAAATTAAAAGTTGGGCTTTTCAGTCATATAAAAAAACTCAAATAACATTTATAAAAAATAATAAATTTAATAGCAATAATAGTGTTGCTTTTTCTATAACCAGTATGTCACATCTTAACAGAATACTTCACAATTTATTGGCTATTGAGATATTTCAGAAAATGTTTTCTAAACGCCAGGTAGGAGTACGAGAATAATTTAAGATTATCCGATTGATGTTTCCAAACGACAAAAAACTGAAAAATGGCTACGGTAACTTTATTAATAAGTAACTTATTTAATAAAAAACGAATTAAACGGGTCCGCCAAATTACTTTTACTTTTTTTTTAAATGCTACAAAAAAATACTGAATATTTTCCCAAATTTCTTTTTTATTTGAAAGTACAATCCTTCCGGATAATAATGGAAAATAATTTCATTCAAATGGCTGCCTCGGCTGGCCACGCAGTAGCCTACACGATTGGACCAATCTTTAAGTACATTATCGATTGTGTGCAGCTGTATTTCCGCGTGCGGACCCTGTATATATTAAGAAATAGACGCTCTGACTTTTAATAATAAAACAAGTACTTTTTAACGATATTACTTTGTTTTGTTTCTGTACCAAAAGTGAGGAAAATTTGGCCAAAATAACGAAATTACACATGTTACGTGGAGCCGTCAAAAGTTGCAAAAAATGCAACCAAAACGGCAGCACTGATTAGATTAACTTTCCTCTTTTATACTTTTCAAATAATTACGAATACCATATTCATTCAGTCATTTCAACCGAATACGAATAACGAATCTCTCCTCTTTGTGTAGTGCCAGAACAATGCCTTGTATAAGAAAGACCTTTTCACTAATATCTGGTCCAAGTTAAAAAAGCTTTTCCTTAACTTTTGGGAAAATGTTTTTGTTAACTCTTTAAGGCACGGTTTTGCATTTATAACTTTTTAAACAAAACGAATGCATTTTCAGTTAAAATAACATATTCTTATTATAAAAAAAACAGAAAAACACAAATTAGCACTTTAGGTTTTTTTGTGGTAAGTTTCTAACCACCGTGGCGCTTGGCATAATATTCGAACAAAATTTAGGATCTGCAGCCAAATTAAGAACACAAAACTACTTTTGATTAAAATCGGAGAAGCAAGTCTTATTTGATTATATACAGAGGGGGTCTTTGCAGGATTTGCATTACCATATTGTACGCACTGGATTCTTTTTGGTGCTGCATTTTGTACATCTTCGGGATGGGATCGCTCTGGCTTCTAAATACTGTTTCCAGACGTAATTCTTTTGGCACTGATTTATTTATGATGACTTTTAAAAAAGTAATTAGTTTACATTTTCTCAATAAGTGGCACGAAAACATGTTTTAAACACCCAACAATAGGTGGTTAGTTAACTGACCACCAAACCTGAAAGAGTTAACCTCCTACAGCCAGTTGGTTCACTTTTATATCAGTTAATGTTCTTTAATTTGAAAATTTAATAAACATATGTAATTTACCTAAATCTTTTAATTTTATTTATTTTAAAAGATTCAATTAAATTATAAGTCTCAAGGAAACGTGGAATCACAAAAAAAACCCATCATTATAGGCTCTTTACTTTCACTTTTTGTTATTTATTTATTTTTTTTTTTTGCTGAGGTTTTGATTATTAAATGATTTTCTTTTTCGAATATTGCAAGGAATCAATTTCATTTTATTCATTTAACCAACACATTTTTTTTTTGAGCGTATTGGAAATGTATACAACATAACTCAGTAGCCACATTATTGTGTAAAAACTCGTAAAATGGATCATATTGTATTATTGAGTGTTGTTACGATGTTTTTCGGACATGTGTTGTGTACCAGCTTTTGGTGGTAACGTGTTTATGGATGATAAGATTTTCCAACATTCATCCTGATACCACACATCCCGTTTCAAACATTTTATCTAATGCTGCTTTACAGAGCCTGCTTGCCTCTTCAATCGGTATTGCACCTTTTAAGTTTTTTCGTTTTTTTTTTTTGTTATTTTTTGGGTGCGGTATATAAATATGATTTGGAGAATGATCTTGGAAAGATATTCGTATTTGTTTGTGTTTGTTGTGCTCATTTGGCCGTCTATATTATTTGGGTTAACATGTGTTGGCTGTCGCTTAATAACAAGTTATTTTCACTGATTAACTCTGATTAATTGGATCAAATTGTATGGTTTAGATGTTTACATCTTTTTATAGACTTGATATACTTCTTTTGCCTAAGCCTGGTATCCATATCAATATTTTTATATTTATTACTTATTATTAAGATTCTTATAAATATTTTTATGTGATTTGTTTTACAGCAACACTTAATTTGTCATCACATTAAAATTATTAATACCGCAAAAATAAGAACACAAGTTGAGATATTGCGCTGTCATGAGTTTGGTTGTAATTATTTTTTTGTATTTTTATTTTAGTTAACTTGTTAGCATCGAAATTATTTGTATGGCATTATATTAAAAATATGTAAATTTCATATTGGAGATTACATACAATCAGTTCAAAAAGGATTTGGATAATTAAAATTTCTATGAAGAGTTTTAAACTTTAAATAAAAAGTAAATTTAGGTCTAAAACGAAAAAAAAATTAATTAAAAATGGCAAAAAATTCAGGTCACTTTTTTAATAAGTTAATTGATACTATGAGAAGTAGATTTTATTTAATTCTGTCGGAGATCGCAGAAATTGACTTACTACTTCTTGGGAGCCATATTATATTTGTTGAATACCTGGTCAACACTCGTATAGGCATAAATTGCAACTGCATGATCTTATACGAACGTATCCATTTTGCTTTTAATTTTTTTCTCTTAAACAATGGAATAGTGTATGGATAGAGGTTCTGATCATACTCCTTATGAGGAGCAATTGTAATTGATGGGTTTGAATTTAATTATTATCCTTATCTTTATATCTTAAGATTAATTATTTTGATTATTCATAGTTTATGTTAAATTAAAGACATATGGAGGGTTTCACAAACTCAAAAAGGTAAGATATATATTTTACTCTTTTGCCGATAAGGTCCACATAAGGAGTAGGGCTCACAAAATTCTTTCAGCAACAATACAGAGTATATATATAGACTTTTTTGTAGTCTTATTTTTCCGATCCGATTTTTTTTTAAATTGTAATATTTTAAAAAAGCTGGGACACGGCATAGAAAAATAAAAATTTTAATTTTTTTAACATAAATATGCAGATTTAGGCACCATTTTTGTAAAATTTATACATGGCCCTTAAGACAAAACAAATCAGACAAACATCTAAAAAACTCTAAGCATTAAAAAAATTATGACAATAAAATTCACCATACGAGGGCTGCTCTATATATTTCTGGCCTAATAGTGAAAACGCGAATATTTATAATCAAAAATGGTTTTATTGTTTTTCAAAGTATTCTCCTGCATGATTTATACACTTTTGCATGCGCTCAAACCAGTTGTCGAAGCACTTTTTCCACTTCGATTGAGACACCTCTAAAACATGGTTTTTGAACACTTCAACAGCATCTTCTGGCGGCAAAAATCGTTGTCCACGCATTTTTTTCTTGATGTGCGGAAAGAAGAAGAAGTCAATAGGTGCCAAGTCAGGGTTGTACGGGGGATAACCCATTAATTCGACGTTTTGGCCGGTCAAAAACGCTCTGGTTTGAGCCGATGTGTGAGAGCTCACATTGTCATGGTGAACAATGATTCGTCTTCTCTTGTTGGTTTTTCGAATTTCTCCGATGACTTCAGGCAAACAAATTGTAGTGTACCACTCAGAAGTGACCGTCCTACGTTGCTCAAGCGGAACAGTCGCCACATGACCAGTTTTGCCGAAGAAACAGGCGACCATTTGCTTCGAAGTGCTTCTTCCACGAACAACTTTCGTTGGATTTTGCTCGTCTTTGAAGACCCACACGGTCGATTGTTGTTTCGTTTCGGGCTCATACGCATAGATCCATGAATCGTCACCTGTGACGAGCTTATAAACGTCTTTTGAAGCACCGCAATCGTATTTTTGCAACATTTCTTTGCACCAATCGACACGAGCCTTTTTTTGAGCGACTTTCAAATTGTGCGGGATCCAAGGAGAACAAACCTTTTTTACGGCCAGGTGTTCATGCAGTATCGAATGTATGCTGGTGGAAGAAATGTCCAAGGATGTCTCTATCTCTCAGTATGTTGCATGTCGATCTTGCATTATGAGTTCACGCACGGCATTAATGTTCTCTGGCACAACAGCCGTTTTTGGACGACCTTCACGGAATTCGTCATTGAGCGAGCCTCCGCCACGATTAAATTCATTATACCAATTTTTCACAGTGCTTAGGATGGTGCTTTATCGCCATATAAAGATTTAAGTTCATCAATGCACTCTTGTCGTGATAATCCACGTCGAAAGTTGTAGAAAATGATGGCACGAAAATATTTACGAGTTAATTCCATTTTTTTCTATATTAATTTTTTCAAGTCACTGTTAACAACACAAATAATGGTCGTACGTCAAAACGTTTTGAGTACGATTATGCTTAAAAATAACAAACTTTCCAATGGAAATGTCAGATTGCACTTGGCAGCACTCAGTGTTGCCAGGCCAGAAATATATATAGCAGCCCTCGTACGATATAAACTTTCAAATGTTATACTTTCGAATCTCCAGTACAGAATAAGCTTGTTAAAGTTTTATCTCAGACCGGTAACAGAGTACCAAATTACACCCTGCTATGACAATGAATCGCTAAAGTGATAGTTCGTGTCTCTTCATTTTTCTCTGGTACATAAATAATTAAAGTTTTCGATGCAAGAATATAATTGTATAAATATCATATAAAAATAAATAACACAAATTTAGTTCACAAATAATGGTCCAACAATATATTCAATACAAATTTGTTGATAAAACATGACGATTAACAACAACAACCAGTAGATGTAAATGACTCTCAGGTCAAGCACAAGGTAATTCAGGACGTTTAAAATTCAGAAAAGTTCAACACTAAATGGATCATTTTAATATACACTTTGATAGAGATGTGCCCGGTCTTTTTCGTTCATTTATTAAAGACAGATACGTTCGTTCAATTTCAATCAACACACATACACCAACTCCTTTTAATACAAAAAAAAAATCAACTGAAATAAAAAACATGACATCAAAAACGAGAACAAAAACCTGAACGAAAGTGAACTATCCACCATATTATAATCTGTACACTATTGAACGAAAGGAGCCGATTAAATGTCTGGCTCATTCCGTCCAGGTACAGCTCTACACTTCGATAAAAACAGCAAAACATGGAGTGGACCTAAAGCAAGGAATTTATGTCACGTGAATAATAGTTTGCATCTCTATTTCGTTCAGTTTTACGGTTTTTGAAACAATATTTACTTTTATTGCAGATTTCCGATACTGAGAATACTTCTTTAAATATATAAACATGCCTTAACATTTAGCATACGTATTGCGCAGCATTTTAAATATATGGGTCTAAGCAAGATGATTTCACAATGATGAAATTCACAATATTTTATTTCAATAACTATCAAAAATTCCGTGATGGTAGTGTTTATTTAAATGTTGCAATAATTGATAAAAAAGCATGAGACATCATCGCATGAATTTGTCAAAGGGGTGAATATCTGCTTTAACCAACAAATGCCGAATGATTCTATGTGTAAGTTTTCCAAAATTGTTCTAAGTATTCAGAGTTTGATATCTTTGCATACCTATGGAGTGGCAAAGCATTTGGGGACAGAGCCCGCGGTGGCAGTGCATTAGATAAATATTGGAGGCCATCAAAACCAGTTGTTAATAACAATAAATATTTATAATGTTTTTGAATTAAAAGAAGTTATTTACAATAGTTAAGAGAACACCAAGGAATAATAATAATAATAATAATAATAATAATAATTTTTATATTTGATTTTTTACTGTTTTTAATGTAGACCTGACGGCTTTTCATCCAATTATACTGCTTCAAAGATAAACGGATTTATTTAAGCAGTCGTTAGATACAAACTTCTTTTATATTCTGACGTAACAAAAACACAAAGAAGAAAAAGATCAAAACTTCAAAAACGCACTTACCAATTATAATGCTTAAAACCACAAGGGCAGAATGAAAAGCAAACAAAACTAAAAAAACAGAATCTCTTTATCTGGTGATGAATCAATGACAATATCTGCAAACGCCATCTAAATAACATAAGTGGCTAAATCACATTTAACCAAACAAACAAACCAACCCGCACTAAATAAAGGGCCGACTGACTGACTGACTGAATGACTGCAGATGTAAAGATGCCAAAGACAATTTAGTAACCAAAGTCTAACTTGTGTATACGATTATAAAAATAAGAAACACATTCACAATGTCAATGCCACCACCAACACATGCAGATAATAATTTCTGCATTTTCCGCTATGATTTTAATTTCCTTAAGCAGATTGTTAAAGAGTAAATTCAACCAAATACTGGCTACAATTTATAACAATAATTCAAAATGGGATTCTATTAGTGCTCTGGTTTTTAAAACTCCTCTGTACGATCGACATTAGTCCTAATGCGATTTACACAGATTTAGTTCATTCATAAAGATAAAGTTATAAATTTACATTACATTCATAGGAATGATTGATTAAACCGACAAACGAATTCAAATACAATACGAGTAATTTTTCATGAACATTTTTTTACTTCGTGTAAGTATCTGCACAGTTAAAGACAAAAATAATAAGAAGAAAAGGAAAGAATTTAAAATTTTATTAAATTTCCCTTTTACGTGTCTTTAATCCGATAATAAATGAAATGGAGAAGAGAATTATATTCGCCAACAAAAACAACTCATTGTTTTACTTTATCCTGCAAAGACATTGACTTGGATGCGTATTTTGTTTTTGTTTATTGTTTTTTTTGTATAAAAACAGAATTCGGAATTTCTATATCTAATTCTAATGGCAATTACTTTGCTAAATTGATTGCAAATTACGAGCATGCACGTGAGCTAGATTGAAGTGATACATAACCTGCGTTTTAAAAATATGTCGCTGCAGTTTGACGATGCCTTCGTAAGAAATTTCAGTGATACACCAACAACATCATCAAAAACACCACCAAATATAACTTGTTTCTTATTTTTATAAAACTTCAAGTCAAGTAACAATGTTTAAGTGTGTATGACTTAAACATTTCTTCATTCACTTGCCAATAAAACGAAAAAATTGTCATTGTAGAATTACTTTTTAAAATATTTAAACTTTGAAAATGGGAAGTATTCCTATTAAATTTAGAATTACACTTGGATATCGCAAGACACAAAAAAGACTTTACAAGGGCGTTTTGATATTTAGAGCAATATTTTAAAATAATCGTTGTATTATGTTAAGTTTTGGCATAAGTATCTGGGTGTCTCATCATCTGTCCAACACACTTTGTACTATAGATTTCTGCCTCAGCGGTTTAGCCCCAGTTTGCCACATAGCTTACCTTATAGTCGTTTCTCATGTTGTTTATTCGCAGATTTCTCTTAATCGATAACGATAACAATCGTTATTAAAATTCCCTGATACTATTATCGAAGTGTTGCTGTTTAATACCGAAAGAAGCGAGCCACTACATCTCACATTCAATCCAGACCAAAGTTTCATAGTAAGATAGCATTTGCATATCAAAATATGAGTATATTTTAGTGACGAAAAAATTAAAAGATGCTGTATTTTCAAATGGATACCCAAGCGCATGGCTTTCTGAAGAAAATAAGGGAATCATAAGTAAGGCATCAAAATTGGTCACCCATAACTATATCACATGTTTTTAGAAATTTATAATTCATCTGATTTTTTAAGGATTCTATTTAAAGGAAATACTTAAAAAATTCCATTATCCGTTGTCTATCCATTTTATTTTTATTTATCCCAAATTGTAGGCGTATACAAGTCTACAGAAACGTGCTTTCTTGTATTTTAAATTTAAGTGTAGATAAAGATAACATATTCAAAAGGACATCAGATCTACTAGATTTAAAAAACAACTTAAGATCAGACTAAAAAAAATCAACTCTAATTTTTCTTAAACATAAGGAGAGCAATTTGAGTTTTAAGGACTACCTTATTTACAAAAATTAAAAACTTGGACGATTAATATCCGATGTGATCATTAGAAAATAAATTTTTGCCACTGTTTAAAAATTTTAAGTTACATCACTGGAAGAGCTCAAGGCGTATACCAGGTGTTTGTTATGCTCGTGTGGATTAAGAAAACTTTTTTATAAAAAACCTTATGCTAAATATTTTGTTTTATTTTTTTGTCTTCTTGTTCATCTTCTGTGGCTTTGGCTAGATCCTTACTTGCAACATCTCTTTCACTAAACATATCTTTAAAAAAATTAACTCTGACAGGACCCAAACAACCATAAAAGACAAGAGCCTTTAACCAGCCTACAATTAAGCCTACAACACCCTTTAGATCCGGTGAGACTCGATGTCTTAATATAAGTTTAGTTTTTCTATTAAAAGGCTTTGTCGGGATTTGAACTAATAATGCCCTGGGTTTTACGAAAAAAGTAAACGCCTTTACAAACGCAGCAATTGCAGCTGTGCAACATTTGTTTTGAATATTATTCAATTTTGGTGACTCACACATCACACTTGATAGTAGTGATAGTAACCACTTATTTAAAATTAGATTAAATAGAAATTTTATTTTCATAACACTTTTGGATAAGCTATAGGTCAAGTATGACTACCATTTGAACACTAACTTTCGAGATAATATTACGAAATTTAAAGTCTTGACAAAGCAGGTTTTTCTATACCTGCTCTTTAAATCAGATAATAATTATACTGACCCATGGGGGGACACATAAAAGAAGTTATTTCACTTACATGGCCCTATATTTTGAACCTTCATAGTCAAACACATGAAATATAAATATGTTCTTCTGTGTCAGCCATTACACAGATATAAAATTTAAAGTAACAAAATAAAGGATGTCTCCATAGATTGTGTGATATGATGTAGAAGATAGACAGTCGAGATTTAATGAAAATTTGTATTACAATTTTTGTTTCATATTTGATGACGTTTTGCCTGTCTGTCTGTTAAGAAGTCGCTTTTTTTGCAAGAATTATTATTATTTTGAAAAATTGTGCTTCAAGAGTTTTACAATACTGGCGCTATATATTCGGCCGATGAGTCTACCGCCTTGAGCGCTAGTTGAAATTAATAGCTGTTCCTAGGAACTACTTCCCAGAACAACTAAACCGTTACATAAATGCGATTTTCCAAAATAACAAAAATAATACTAAAAGAAAACTCTCGGATAGAAAACATGCATTTTATGCTGATAACTGACAATGCAAACATGAAAAACTAATTTATATTTTTGTTTCTCTACTTCGTACGTATATTTGTCAATGCATGCGATTCACCTTTGCGCAAACGCTCTCAAGGTCTGACACAAAACAAAAAACTTGTGCGACAAACTGTGCCGTTGTCTGCAATAAACAGGAAAAATATAAATGCATGTACTCGTAATACAAACAGGAAGTTACAGCTAAAACAAAAATACATATTTAGAACGAAAATATCTGCACTGGTTAGGAGGCGAAACTAGAATACTAAATGAAAGTGCTGATGCAACTATCTTTACAACTGGCTGAAAATAGATACAAACATACAAACACACATACAAACTACAAGTGATGTGAAATAACTGGTAAACAAATGTTGCACCTTAAACACTAAAACATAAATATAAAAGTTACAAATCAGTAAAAATTGGATTCACCTGGTGGCTTTAACCTGTTGAATTACAGCTCAAATAATTTGATAGTTTTTAAGAAGACGACCAAATAAAAACAGTGAATTTTGTGAAGGAATAATTTTAGGAATATTGATAGCAGAATATAAATTTCAGTAATGGTTTTTCGAGATAATTATTTATTTATTTTTAAATATTCATTTTATATGTTCTGAATACTTAAAGGAAGCAGAAAAGACTTAAGCTTGTGAGTCTGTATCTTCTTATCCTTAGGTAATAGTAAAGTAAATTACCAAAAAAAAACCGAATTATAAATTTTCATATTGATATACTTGCATGTGCACATTGCTTATTTGTAAATCTTCTAATTACATATGACTATTTACCAAAGGGAACTCTTATGTAGAAAATTTAAGAGAACAATAGTTACTAAATGTTTTCTGTATTTTTGTATACAATGTTTGTGAGTTTTTATTGTCTTTTTGCTTTGTTGATTCAATGAAGTTCTCATTTAATCAATTTGGCTTTTTATATACAAAATTTGGGTTGAACCCACTGATGAGCTATAGGAGCAGTAGCGAAATGGCCATATGGATATAATTTCCCCGCAGTAATACATTTTATTTTGTAATTTTTAATAATAAATACATATTTCATGACAATATAATTAAATTTTTATTTTTGAAGGAATCAAGTTCGACTAAAGTATATGAGTGATGATGGGGATGAGCGATATTTTAGTACTTGTGATTAAATCACTGTGATTAAAAAATCACTGGTCACTACAGCTACTGAGTTTATCAAGTAACAGTTCTGCGTAAGAACGTTCTTTACACCCACACAAACTTAAATTTAATTTTACTTTGTAAAAGAGAAACACATGTGCTTTTGACTCTCTCATCTTTCATATTTCAAAGCGGCTTCATTAAAATTAGTATCATTTTTAAATAAATATGTATTAAAAGCAAAGTAGGAAGTAAAACTTAGTGTAAATTCAAAAGAAGTATTTTTGATCGTTTATTAGTTATAAAATTTCTTACTTACTTTTTTATTACATTCGCTATTTAATATTTAAATAATTAAATGAGATTAAATAAATCAACTTGAAAGTTTTATGTAGAAGATATATAAACCCAGTCTGCTTCATTTGGTTCAACTTTATCATATTAAGCACTTGTACATATATGTTTTTAATTTAAAGATAGCCGATGTGCTTGAAAAAACAATAAAAGAACACACTGCATCTAAAACTTATCCTGACGGACAAAAAACTACTAGACGGATAAAAGCAAAACTCCGAAATAATAATCTATTACTTACTAAAGCAGACAAAGGGAACACAACTGTAATAATGCACAAGAAAGATTATATAGAGAAAACACAACAATTCATTCAACAAGCAAAATGACCAAAATTCAAGAATGACCCAACCGATTCATTCCAAAAGGAAATACGAAGCCTACTAAAACGCTGCAAAACGTTTACTGACGGAAAGTTATACATGAACATGAAGCCAGGACCCCCAACACTCAGAGCACAACCCAAAATTTATAAAGAAAATATTCCAACCAGACCTGTAGTAAATTACAAACCTGCGCCTGCATATAACTTGGCCAAACACCTTACCACATTCTTAAAAGAGAAAATAAATTTGCAGAACACATACATGTTACGAAATACACAAGACCTTATAAACAAAATTAAGGACATCAAAATCACTGATAATACGAGACTCGTTTCCTTCGACATAAAGGATCTATATACCCACACACGAAACTTTGACTATCCTACGTAACACACTTTCCAACTTATACGACAATCAATATATCAACGAAATAATGGATATTGCAAAGACGATATTAAAACAAAACTACTTTAGATTCAATAATAACTTCTATAAACTACCTGATGGACTCGGCGTGGGAAACCCAACATCCGCAATCTTCACAGAGATTTCCATATAGAAAGAGACAACGCCGAACAAATTCTTATAGACTTTAACATAATACACAACAAAATCACATACACCATGGAAAAAGAGCAAAACAGAACTTTACATTATCTTGACATTTCAATAACACGAGGAATTGATACCTTAAACTTTGACATTTATAGAAAACCAACCATGACAGACACAACTATCCACAGCTCCTCAAACCATCCTACTCAACATAAACTCGCAGCGTTTAGACACATGATTCACAGACTTAAAATAGTCACACTCGCTCCAGATAAATACAACAAAGAACTCGATACAATTTCACTATAGCTAAAAATAACGGTTATAACCACACAACCATCGACAAACTACTCAGACAAGACTCCAATTTCGCAAAACACCTTAACACACATGCACACGAACCAAGGGAAATAGATGAATGTATGACAGTATTACACCCAAGTTAAAAAGGACGAAGACTAGACATTCTTGAAAACATGGAAATTTACAAAACACGAACGTTTAACAGAGACATTATTAACGAACAGGTAAACACAACCTCTGACACGATTTTTACACCACCAAAATTACTAAAACACTCTTACAAACGAAAAACACCCACAGACGGTTACACTTACCTATCCAATAATAAAAGACCCAAATATTAAACTATTTACCCCAATAAATAGGACAGATATCAGGGAATCTACCTGCATAATACTATTTAAACGGACAAAAATTACCCAAACCCACCACCTTTTATTCTTAACACTATCTATTTTTAACACTATCTCTGCAGTTTTAATAAATACGTGGCTTGAAAATGATGGTATCACATCGAAAGCACTCGCCGAACGTACGAAGTACACAGCCAGAGACGACGGTTATTACCGAAAAGTATAACAATAGTTTAATATATACTGGCGGAATTAACCCAATTAATTTAAAAGTACATTTCTTTATAATTTAAAAATTTACAAAAACGTAATGCAAAACCATAACAAAATATCAAACTTATAATATTGTATTGCTTTGTTTGTTGATGTCTTGATTAAATTTATTCGACTGAAATGTCTGTCGAAGTCTGCATTCGAAAATGGTAATGATAGAAGTCGAATTGCTAAAATCGATACATCATTGAATGGATTTCATTTTATTATAATGATTGTCAATAATTAGTGACAACCTAGTTCTTGCTACTTCCTGTTCCTCTTTACTTTCTAAAGTTTGTATAAAATCTTCTCCTTCAGTTATCATATTCACAATAGGTAACTCATTTTTTGCAGTGGGAAGTGCATGCTTATTACCTAACGCTACACGCAGAAAAAAAACATGGTTGGGATATGGTCACACTAACCATATTATGTTCTTTGTAACAATGTATGGTTGCGGAGAACCAATTATAGTTGTTTTCACCAAAACTTTAGTCACGATAAACATTTTTTGTTAACTTTTAACGATTATATGGTTACTGTGCACCAAAAATGGAACATGGTTGGTTTTATCTTAAAAAAATTTCAACCACAACCAAATTTTTATAACTTATTAAAAATAATATAAAATATTTAACCATAATATATTATCATTAATCAAAGTATGGTTAAAAGCAACAGAATAATGTTTACGCTAAAAAATAGTTTGTTTTAGTACTTGACAGTTTAGTAATTTTTGTGGTAGCTAAAATTTGAAATAGTTTTTTATTGTTAAAAAAGTGAAAAAAAAAATAAAAAATTATGTACAAAATAAATAACCAAAAATAATATGCAAAACATGAAAACAAATAAAACGGGAACCAAAACATTTAAAAGAAGTTGAAGTAAATATAAGGTAAATATGATAATACATGATGTATGCTTACAGCATTTAATGTTTATATTTGAAAATAATTATGTTTATACTTTGGACAACAATATGGTTGCAAATACAACAATACTATGTTTTGTTAGCAACCATATAATGCAACCATAGTATGTTGCTCTTAGATTATGGTTACCTCAACCATATTTTTTCTTTGCGTGTAGAACAGATTGTACTTCTAATGGAATATCTAAATTAGTTTTATTAACAAACCAGTTTTCATTAAATTTAATACCTAACTTCTTTTCTTGCAAATCGCGGAGACAATAAAAAAAATGAAATTGACCAATAGAGATAGGTTTATTTTAGATAAAGTAAGAAAAACAGAGAGTTTTTTTAAAAAAGAATAGAAATTTCCTTATTGTAAAAGCAGACAAGGGTAATACAACAGTAGCTTTAATGAAACATGAATATAACATTCGAATTAATAATATTTTAGAAGATATTTCTAAATATCAATTAGTAAATAAAGATCCGACTAGCGAATTGCAGAAGATTAACAATGATTTGGTAGATGAACTTTTTAAACGAAGAATTATAACTATTTTTGACAAGAAGAAACTAAAGAACAACATTGCTACTGCTCCTAGGTTATATGGACTTCCAAAAATTCATAAACCTGAATATCCTTTAAGACCTATTTGTTCTTTTGTAAATTCGCCTTCTTATGAACTATGCAAATATGTGACAGATATTTTGAAGAAAATCACTGAGTTTTCAAAATATAACGTAAAGAATTCTTTAGATTTTAAGAATAAGATAAAAAAACTTAAAGTAGAAAATAATGAAAAATTAGTTTCTTTAGATGTGATATCTCTATTTCCTAGTTTACCAGTAGATTTAGCTATTGATACAATAAAAGAAAAGTGGGATATAATTAGACCACACACTAAAATTGATAAAGATTTATTTTTACGTATTCTTCAATTTTGCATAGAGGATAATAGATATTTTCAGTATGATAAAAAAATATATGTTCAGAAACAGGGTCTTCCGATGGGATCTCCGGCATCTCCAATTGTTGCAGACATTGTTATGGAGAAATTATTGGACTTTTGCTTAGAAAAACTAATTATAAAACCAAAAGTTATTACTTAGTATGTTGATGATTTATTTTGCATTATTTCTGATAGTGCAATTGATGATATGTTAAAGATTTTCAATTCTTTTGATGTTAATATTAAGTTTACAATAGAGAAGGAATGCGATTCCAAACTTCCTTACTTAGATACTTTATTGATTCGACGAGGTAATAATATATTAATGGATTGGTATCAAAAACCGACAGCATCAGGAAGAATTATTAACTATTTTTCAAAGCAAAGGTATAATAATTAATACAGCTAAAAATTTAATTGAAAGAGTTTTAACTATAAGTGATGAAGAATTTCATAAAAAGAATAAAGAAAAGATTAAAAATATACTAGCGGATAATAGCTTTCCAAAAAGACTTATTTATAAATTTATTAGACAATACGGACATAAAAGAAATACAAATAAGATAAGCACATTGGAACCTAAGATTTATAAGTCTTTAACTTATGTACAAGGTTTTTCAGAACGTTTAAAGAATTCAAAAATCTTCAATAAGGAAAAATATAACATGGCTTTTAAAACAAATAATACACTGAATAGATTATTTAGTAAGACTAAAGATAGAATTAATAAATTTGACATTTCTAATGTAGTCTATGAAATACCTTGTAAAGGTAGTGATCAGGAGATTTGCAATAAGGTATATATTGGTACAACAAAAAATAAACTCAAGACTAGAATTGCTGGACATAAGTCGGACTTAAGATATGTTAATTCACAAAAAACAGCATTATCCACTCATTGTTTTGACTTAGGTCACTATCCTAACTTTGAAAATGCTTCAGTTCTTAGTATTGAAAAAAATTATAAGAGACGGTATATTTTGGAAATGTTACACATTTGCCGTATTCGCAAGCTCTGCTAAGGTGTAGGTAGTATTGCATACTACCTTTTGTTTACTTCTTCAATGTGCCATTGTACATTGTACTTCATACGTCAAAAGCTGAATAAAAAGAAGAAAAGTGCTATTCATCATTTGTTATTTATAAGCCAAATGGGGAAAAAACAAAAAAACTCAAGTAAGTTATATTACTGAAGGAAAAATTTGGAAGCTTAAAAGAACTTAAGTTTAGAATGCTATCAGCACAAAATAAGAAAAGATGCAATGATTGGATAATGACTTGCTGCATTCTTCATAACATTATTATTAAATATAATTTAGAACAAGGTGGCAGAGAACAAACCTTAAGATATGTTTCCAATATACCCACTCCTACTATATACAACAGAAATGACTTATTCCACTTTCTAATAAATCAGTCAAATCAATAAATTAAATAAATAAAACTAATAAAAATATCTTTTAATTCAATTTAATTTAATATAATTCACACATGAACGCAAAAATAATAATTTATTTAAACATAAAACATTTAAACATAAAAAACCATAAAACAAAAATCACATTAAAAAATAAGGCACTATACAACGTTTGAAAAACATATGAAAAAAAGTACTAAGTGTTGTATCGCATGTTTGCATGAAAATTACCAACAACACAGCTAGCACCGTTGTATTTTGTTAGCACTTAGCACTTACTAGGGGGCTTGTGAATAGGGCAATTGTAAATACTCCATTGGCTAAAAGAATTAATTTTAAAGCAGATACAGATAATGTCGCTCATATATACAGACACTTAATTCACAAAATAACATAAATGTTTTTGTTCTTAATATATGTATGTAACACAAAACACTTTTTTATATTTTTGTTTTTTGAAAATTTTTTGAAACATTGTTTTTTAATTTCATTATGACAAAAAATTTTTTCAATTGTTAATTAATTTTGTTATTTTGCTTATATATTAATTTTGTTTCCTGAAGAAGGTACGCAGAAAGTACCGAAATATTGAAATAAAATATTAATAAAAAAATATAAGGACCCAAAGCTTAATAAAATAGAAAATAATTTAATAAAAAAGGGTCAAATAATCATTATTAAACTAATTAGAAGTTTATGTTATTATATTGATTTTATGGCTTCACTGTTACAATAATTACTAAGTATAGAATCAATCAATCAAAAAAAGGCTAAATCTTGTGGCTAGACTGCATTTAGCCATATTTTTATAGCTAGATGAAAAAAGTCGCTAGATCTAGCCGAAAAATAGCTGAATTGGCAACAATGGATGCTAAGGCAATCTATGATTTGAAATATTTAATATGAGCATCCAATGATAAATTCTTTTTAAGAATGAATCCCAAGTACTTAATTTCCTGTGTATACATTACTATATTTCCATCAACAAAAGAGTCCGAGTTTAGACGGACGAACATTTAGAAAAGAAACATTTTGAATTCTGTTTTTTTTCATTCGCGTTTGTTGTTGTTTTTCGCTTTAAAATGTATGAACACAAAATGTCAACAATGCGTATCGTTGAGGACCAAACACAAAAATAATTCTCTCTTCCCCACACGTAATTTGCTATCAAATTAAATGTTTTCCTTCAAAACGAGATGAATAATTCTTGCGAATTTTAAAAGGATGTTAGTTTTAAGAATTAAATCAAATTTATAAGGATAAAATAAAGATATGTCATTTACATATCTTACTCTTCTACCAGAAAGCCTAATATTATGTGTATCACTAAGGTAAATCATAAACAGTAAAGGACCCAGTACGCTTCCTTATGGAACACCACAAGTGACATTTGTTAATTCGCTCTTTTCAGCTTCTATTTCCACGTATTGCTTTCTGTTAACCAGATGAAAAGTTTTGCTGAAACCATAGAAAGATCCTGCAACACCATTCACATTTTCATCAGGATCTTTACAGACTTTATTTACAACATCTTTAACCTCTTCAGATGTTTCTGTTTTCTTTATATAACCGTACTGATATTTGCACAACAGAAATTCATTATGAAAATACTCGAGAAGTTCTGATTGGATAATCTTTTCAGTTTCGGCTTAAAATAATTAAAGTTGTTAAATAGTGGCAACAAACAGGTGTTATTGTGCCTGATTATTTGCGGCGCAAATAGTCACACTATTACGTTTTTAGTGTTGCTTTAACGATATTAAAATTAATTTTTTTTTTAAATTAATTAATTATCTTATCTCTAAATTATGCTTTTAGCACATCACTTGTACGTCACTAATAGTGATTTCCTTTCTACAAAGGTAATACCACCTTGTTGAAAGGTGCTGTATAAGATGTGTGGCCAACACTATAATAATGCTATTTTTTATTTGCCAAGATCAAAACACAGGTTCTGAAAAATTAAGACGCCCATTTTTTAATAGCTCACAGATTAGTTTCTTCTTTAAAATATAAAATATAAATTTTAAGATTTTGAAAGACAATTAATCACCCTTATTGTGTTTGGCGTTTTCGTAGCAAAATCTCGGCGTTTTTTTAAAGTTTTGTAATAGATTAAAGATAGCTCGCAACAATTGTCATTAATCTATTACAAAATTGTCGTAGTCGAAATACGCCTACGCCAAACACAATAAGGGCCAATAATTTTTTAATATAACAGACTTGAAAAAATAACGCATGCAATGAGTGACGAACTTCTAACTTGCCCCAAGACAGTTTAATGTAATATATAATCTTATATACCCTTCACCATATACATATGTAAATCTAGTTTAGGAAAGTAACTCCAATAAAAAAAGCAACTATTGGAGTGACAGAGAATTAAAAAATAAGAAAGTGGGTTAACTATTTTAAAAAGTTTTTAGTATTTCCTAAAAGATATCTTCAAAAGCTTTTAAATGATGACCATATTGATATTTTAAAAAAATTTTAAAAGTTCAGAGGCCTGTAATTTGGAAAATATGGGCAAGTGCCCTTTTTTCACTGAATGTTTTTCTTATTTTTTAATTCTTTATCGCCCCATTTTTTTGATTTTTTTTTTTTTTGATTGGTGTTACTTCATTGTTCCAATAATATGGAAAAGTAGAGGTTTTTTGTTTTGCCCGCTGCTTCGAAGGACATAGACCAATCTTGCTGATTTCTAATAGGACCTCTTTCGATACTACGTTTGGTTGATTGGCGTATTTAAATTCTATATTGCTGATCTAGTGCCTTTGCAAACTTGATTGCAACACAACAGCGACGGACGTTGCTCAATCGGCTGCGCTATGCATAAGATCTCAAAATTTATACACTTTATGGGGTCGGAAATTGATAATGTAGAAATTACAAACGGACTGAACAACTAAGTTGTACCCTTTTTCCACTTTTGGTGGTAAATAAAGTTTCAAACACAGTAGTCGCTAAATCTAAAAATGGAGCCTAAAGCGAATATGCAGTACTAGCAAACATGGAGATAAACATGTACTTAGCTCAGCTTAGCTAACGTAATGTACTCTTCCTGATTCTATGTATAGTATATACTCATAAATGAACGCGTTTACTATTGCCGCGTCATCTTCAGCGACCACTTTGCTTAAAGCCTTGCTTTGATCGTTAGCTCGTTCGTAGCTTTGACACTCTTTGAGGTAAACGTCGTCGAAAAAAAGACATCGATCATCGCAACAAGAGCAATAGGCTGCTTGGGCACGTTGCAATTTGCAGTTAGTCTACTCAGTACTTTGAATCGAAAGAAATTGTTTTTAAAGCGCATTGTAAAAAGCATACAAATTGGAAGAGTTTTTAATTTTTATTTTTTTTTTTTATTTTTTATTGCTTCTAGAATGAACAGAAGGAGACACAAACCAATTTTGGATTTATATAGCATATATTTAGCAGATATTGGCATTTTGAGAAAAAAAGTCACAGTAGATTATTTTAGGTTATAAAGTGAAAGTCCTACTTCCATTAGTAAGGATGAATTTTTTAGAATTAAATATACAACCCAAAACATTTTTGCCTTGTCAATATGCATGTTTATATGTACGCTGATGATAAAAGTCTAATAAATGTAGTTAGAAATAAATATTTATCCGTTTCCAATTTTTTTGATTACTAAATCATCAATATTTACATACTAACCAGCTTGCCAAACTTTAGCTCTCTAGTTAGAATTGAAGTGCCCGATAATACTGATGATTAAATTGGTAAATACTACAACACGAACGTTTTACTCCTTCATATTTCAAGAAGCTTTTGAGTTAAAAACTTTATCTACAAGTCACGAAAAAATAATGTTGGGCGAGCACCGAACTAAATGGACAACGACACCTTAAGTCTTCGAGATCAATGAATACTATAGGAATTTCTGTAAAAAAAGCCTGTTTCCACAACAGAGGCTTTAATTTTTATTCATGGCATGGACAGATATGCGCAGCCAAAACAACTAAGCGAAAAAAAGAACGTATTGCCTAACGAATAACGATTAAATAATGTTGTTAGACACAATATGGAGAAGATTATCTCTGTCTTCAAAGAGATAAGAAATTATTATTTTGTTCCTTTGTATGTAAAGTTTTATTAAAACTTTGCCTATTAATTGAAATAAGTGACATTTGGATATAATTATTGAGTAAAGCGACTTCCCTTATCACCCTCGCAAAATATTCTTAAGAGTTCTTAAAAGTCAACATTAAACATTTAATTATTTTGCATATATTTCAATATTGTTAATTTTTAAACAAAACAGTTTAAAAATTTCGATACATCGATTAGCCGAGAGCTATGATCCTACTACAAATAAAGCACTGGCTTGGTTTTTCACACATCATCATCATCATGATCACCGACACTTAAAACGTCATTATCATACACATGACGTAGCAAAAAAAAAAATAACAAATAACTTCAAATTTTTACAGAAACAATACGATCGATATAGTTAGCATGTGTTGCACATACCGCCTATGTGTCCAAATCAATGTTGCATGATGATGATACATGAGTTGTTGCCAAAGATTTTTTCGTTTTTCGTTTTTGAATTATTTTTTTTTAGCAAACCATCATAAACAATTTTGGCATAACATCTATCAAGGCATCTAATGGATAAGTGTGAACGATTACCATAACACTGACGGGCTACGTACTTCATACATAAAACAAGATTCCAGCAACTGCATGCCACATTTATCCAAATATATTTATACGAGTACAGCGGAGTAAATACTTGTGTTAACACTATGAGGCTGTGTCCGTCTCTTTGGCTGTCTGCATATATGGTGCAACAAGACGTTTTTTGTGATCATTTCAAAGAATCGTAATGTTTACCTTTTGGCTTGTTAAAAACATTATTTGTTGAAAGACCAAGGAAAAAAAAAAGGCTACAATTTTTCATGTCGTTTATTTGCAAAGTAAAGAAATTTAGCGCCTTCCTCTAACAATCAACCAAAGCTTACTGCAAATTGCGGGTTCATAAATAATAAATAAATAAAAATAAAACGATTTGTTTTTGGCGATTATTTTCACTTGTTTATAAATCTTTTCTTTCTTTTTTTCGTTTCTGTTTAATATTTTTACATTTTTATTACCTTCAAGGTTTGTTTTTGAGCTGCTCAAGTGTTAAACACAACATTATTAACTGGTTAAACCAGCCGGCCCTTAAAAAGTTTTTTTTTTTGACTTAGTTGCTTCAACCATTATAAAGTTGTTACAATTTTAGTTGCTTAATCTTGGAATCTTTTTTAGATTTATGTCCTTTTATGTTTAAGGCAGACGTTCTTCCTCTAATTTTATTATTTTTTATTAAAGCAAAAATCAAACTTGTAATCATGCAACTATTTTCGTTAGACTATTTTTCATTTTCAGTTGCCTTTGGACTCGCTAAATGTAAATTTTGCCTATTTTTCATGTGTGCGTATTTATTGTATTTTAAACACGGGATAATTATGTAAATTTTTTACGTGTAATGAACGTTTAAAAATGTTTTTTTTTTTTTTTTTATTATTAAACTATAATGCAAAAACTTTCTTTTTATCTTTGCCGCTTTAGTTGAAAGTGAGAAATGATAAACTATTTTTCTATTTTTTAATAAAAGTTAAAAAATATATTAGTTTCACATTGACATGACGATATTAGGGTCATTCACAGTCTATGATGCACAAATGATTTGAAAATATTGGTCGAGTGTTTTGGAGCTTACGTTTACGATCAATTTACTTTTAAATATTTTTCAGTTTAAAGAATCGCATTGCATTATTTATATTATTTACAGAAACAGTTCTCAAAAGTTATAAATATTTAAAGTTGTGGATTTGGGAAAGCTTTTTGGTTATTTATGATTTTAGGTTAAACTATATATTTTTGTTTAATTATTTTTTAAATACCCTAATGTTGATTTGAATTTCGATATTTAAGTATAACCAAATTTTAAAGGCTAATTAATAAAAAACGACAAATTTTCTTCTAAACTTCTCATTAAGATTTGTATATATTTTCAAATAATTGTTTACTCTTAAGATATTAGTTTTTCAGTACGATGTAGCGAAAAAGGACAGATGCCTTGAATTTTGCGAATGGCAACACTGCCTGTTATGCTTTATTTTTTGTGTAATAAACTGATAAAGACAATACTATGTAAAGCCATGGGTAACTGTACTCTACTATTAACCATTTGGATTGATTAAAAAGAGACCTTCTTTAATACAAATACCAGTGTCATGGTTATACTTATTTTGGTTAGGTGAGTACTACCCACCTTCTGAACTTATCTGACTCAAAGAGGTCTTTTAAATCCATGTGTTCTAGCACCTACATAAAAATAACTATTGAATATATCGCTGGGATGGAAAAACTCTTTCTGGCTTTAATGGCCACTTTACTTTTAGTAGATGTGTTGATAACCTCTTTACTCAAATAAAAAACCTCAATGTTAATATAATGTGGCATATAATTTTTGGAATACCGCTTGTTGTAAAGCTGCAAAACAGTCGATAGTCCCATCGATAATATCGATAGTTTTATTTCTGGTTGTCTATCGATAGTTTTTATCGAAAAGCGATAGTATCGGATGGCGATATTTGCCGGAATTAGCACTTAAAAAATTCGATAGCATCGGTGTTTAAAAAAAACTATCGAGTCTGTGCTATCGATAGTTTTTAAGCTCACTATCGAAACTATCAAATGTGCCGACTATCGATAGATTTGCTGCTCTATCTTGTTGCGTTTTTTGTAAGAATTTTCTTCTATTTACAAAGAACCCTATTAATGTTATTTAACGATTTTTTCAATAGTTCAAGGAAAGACAACGATCCTCTAATACTTATGTTATTAATGTCAATAATTATTGTTTAACCAAAATAAACATTGAAAACAAATTTAATATAAACGAACAACACCTTTGTCGAATAGCACCCTAAATATTAAGGAATTCGAAACCCTTTATTGAGTTAAAACAAACAGAGAAAAGAAATTTAAATCAAACAACTGTTAAAGATCTTCGTTTAATGTTA
This sequence comes from Gymnosoma rotundatum, assembly GCA_916610165.2. NCBI lineage: Eukaryota > Metazoa > Arthropoda > Insecta > Diptera > Tachinidae > Gymnosoma > Gymnosoma rotundatum. The sequence goes on along the minus strand of OU744336.1, from coordinate 121,785,787 downwards.
AACAGGCACACGCAGGCACTAAATAAAGAAAAAAGTGTTTCAGTCCTCTTGTAGTAAATTTATCATTTTCACACTCAGTTCTTATTCTAATGAAAAGAGTGTCCATAGAGAAAATTTTATGAAAATAATTTTAATTAATTTTTTTAAATATCGTACTATTTGTTGATTCCGATTAAATTATTAAGTCGCCGATATTGAGAAAAATGAATCATTGTTGATTATTGTTGTTTTTTGCTTAAACTTTGATTGTCTGTCGTCTTTGTTTTATTGTTTAAACTATAATCTTTAGTTTATTTAAAATGTTTGTGAGAAGTTTCCTGAAGAGCTAAGTAAGCGGTTGCGAAATGGCCATCAAGAAGTGCTTTCACCCTCAATAATCAATATCGGTGATTTAATAATTTAATCGGAATAAACACTATAGCAATATTTTAAAAAAATTAATTAATTAAATTAAATATTCCTGTGGTTAAATTTTAGTTTGAAATACTTTTAACTTTATGTTGTCGAAGTCCTTCCTGGGTATTAAGGTGGTGTTAATGACTTCTTAATTAGAATTTCAAAATGATACAAGCAAAATTGGGTCGAGAAAAAGTTTATCTAGTCGCTCCCTGTAATGAAATCTACAACGGCAATCCTAAAGTGGATTAAAATTTTTGTCTACGCCTAAAGCGATTTTACATCTAAATTTAACTTGGAAAATATTAATTGTTTTAACTCCAAATATTCCTGCATGAAATTGGCTTGAAGTTTGCTTTAATTAACTTTCAATAATTTTCACATTTACTTCCATCAATCTGAAAGCTTTTATATTTGACACTTTATAGCTTTTGCTGTTTTAAATTAAATAAAAAAGGGAAAAAGTACTTAAAACGTTCTTCGTGCACAATCTTTTGAACCTTGCATTTCTTGTGTAAATAACTTGTGTTTAATTCTCAAAACGACTTGTCAGATTGTTTTACACTGAAATAAATATTAAAAAAAAATATTTATTTAATGTTTACACCAACTGGAAACACCCTTTTGAACATTCGTTCATTCATTCATTAACATCTTAATATTATTCTTGTTTCCAAATGCTAAGAATAACTTACAGCGACAACCCCATCATTGTGTCATTAACAACGGTTAGCAGTGGCGCAGGAGGTTACGTGCAGCATCCAACAATCAAAAGACAGGCAACAGGCAAGCAAAAGTTGCGCGCACGCTTCAATTGTGTAGCAATTGAGTTGAAAATTATTGGGTTCATGTATGGATGTCTTCCTTTGAATTGATAGATACCAACTAATATAAAATATAAACACACCTTTGACTTTGAATCCGTCTATGTTATAGATTTTTACGTACATACATACTTACATACATGAGTATATATTTATAGTACTTGTAGAACAAATCTATGAGGCACTAAAGTAACACTTCTTTGTATGAATCAAATATTTTATATTAAGAAGATCGACGTTAAAGTTGTAGCAGCATTTTCAGATAATTTTCCCATAAATTTTAAATATTTAATTCTAAGTAATCGACAGGGCATAAAAAGTTATTGCTTCATAAAATAAATTATTAGAAAGCCGCGTGTGCGAGTTGTTTTGACACCTAACATCCGCATGTAATATTTAAGTGAATTTATTTCACCAGTGCCCCTTCAACCATTCAAACAATCATTCAATTATACCTTCCTTGTACTTTAGAGTTTTGATTTTACTTTTGTATTAAGCGGTATTTATTAAGAAGAGATGAATGATCTCGTACTCTTGTAATATGAGAAAAACAAAATATTATTTTATATTTTTCAAGAATGAAGAAATTTTACATTCACATTTAAGACAACAACTTACTTTCGTATGTTCTTAAAGAAAAACGAAACATGTATGTATGTCATGAATGATGGATGAAATATTAATGTAACAAATTGACTCAAATAATTTTCCATAAGGGCGCAAAATTGAAAGAGAGAGAGGACATGAGTTTTTTTAATGTTACACTCCACAGTTGTTTGAAAACGATTTATTAATTTCAAAATTCGATATCTCGTGAATTACTTAAGGTATCTCAATAAAATTTCACAGAGGCAAAGCAAAGATGGTTGAGCCCCCAAACTTGGGTATCTTGGGCATAGAAATTTTTGGATATGTCATAAAAAGTTTATTTTTTTTTAACTCAAATGTTAAGATTATTTATACTTAATTAGACTTTGAAAATGTCTTTCATGTGTAGGTTATCTCTTTTAGTTTGAGAGAAAATTGACTTACAATTTGTTTTTTTAATCTTGACCGACCTTAACTTAGTATTTTTCTCGTAATGTGTTTATTACTTTACAACTTCTGCTATATTCTTAATAAAATTTAGAATAAACAATTTTGAGTTTTATTTTGATAGTGATTTTTGCTTAAAAGTTACAAGCCTCTCAATTGGGCAAGTGTAAAAAATACGTTTTTTTTTGAGATTTCCCCAAAAAGGTCGTATATGTTTTTTGGGTATAATTGAACTTAAACAGTTGTCAGCACATTTTATTTTTTCAAATTTGATTTTTAAAAAAATTAGAAATGCCATGTAATAGTGCGCACTTCTTGTATTCTATATGTCATTTTTTCGAATTAAAAATATTACAATTGTCATGGCGAAAGTATACGGAGAATAATTGTAAAAATTTTAAAGGAATGTATTAAGATGTATACGAGTGCTGCGAAGTGCAATCTGAAATTTCCATTGGAAAGTTTGTAATTTTTAAGCATTATCGTACTCAAAACGTTGACGTACAACCATTATTTGTGTTGTTTACAGTGACTTGAAAAAATTAATATAGAAAAAAGTGGAATTAACTCGTGAACATTTTCGTGCCATCATTTTTCACAACTTTCGACGTGGATTATCACGACAAGAGTGCATTGATGAACTTAAATCTTTGTATGGCGATGAAGCACCATCCTATAGCACTGTGAAAAATTGGTATAATGAATTTAATCGTGGCCGAAGCTCGCGCAAAGACGAATTCCGTGAAGGTCGTCCACAAACGGCTGTTGTGCCAGAGAACATTGATGCCGTGCGTGAACTCATAATGCAAGATCGACATACGACATACCGAGAGATAGAGACATACTTGGACATTTCTTCCACCAGCATACATTCGATACTGCATAAACACCTGGCCGTAAAAAAGGTTTGTTCTCGTTGGATCCCGCACAATTTGAAAGTCGCTCAAAAAAAGGCTCGTGTCGATTGGTGCAAAGAAATGTTGCAAAAATACGATTGCGGTGCTTCAAAAGACGTTTATAAGATCGTCACAGGTGACGAATCATGGATCTATGCGTATGAGCCCGAAAGGAAACAACAATCGACCGTGTGGGTCTACAATGACGAGCAAAATCCAACGAAAGTTGTTCGTGGAAGAAGCACTTCGAAGCAAATGGTTGCCTGTTTCTTCGGCAAAACTGGTCATGTGGCGACTGTTCCGCTTGAGCAACGTCGGACGGTCACTTCAGGGTGGTACACTACAATTTGTTTGCCTGAAGTCATCGGAGAAATTCAAAAAACCAACAAGAGAAGACGAATCATTGTTCACCATGATAATGCGGCTCAAACCAGAGCGTTTTTGACCGGCCAAAACGTCGAATTAATGAATCATCCGCCGTATAGCCCTGACTTGGCACCTAATGACTTCTTCTTGTTTCCGCACACCAAGAAAAAAATGCGTGGTCAACGATTTTCGTCGCCAGAAGAAGCTGTTGAAGTGTTCAAAAATTATGTTTCAGAGGTGTCTCAATCGGAGTGGAAAAAGTGCTTCGACAACTGGTTAGAGCGCATGCAAAAGTGTATAAATCATGCTGGAGAATACTTTAAAAAACAATAAAACCATTTTTGATAATAAATATTCGCATTTTCACTATTAGGCCAGAAATATATAGAGCAGCCCTCGAATAAAATTACAATTCCTTGTTACGTGGACAACATTTAGTTAAAAATTTACTGTTGTTCTAAGTACTTATACAGCTTGACCCCAATAATAATTTCAGTTGTCGTTAATAAGTAAAAAAGAGACATCTGTAAATATCTAACATGATTGATTTTAATAGATATCATAGAACTTTAAAGCTTTTTTAGTGAACAAGCAACTACGTGTTATTTATGCTGACACATATTACTGTACTTTTTATTGCTTCTGAGAAATACTTCAATATATTTTCAATTTTAAAGACAATACAAACGAAAAATCGACTTGACTTTTAAAAGTATTATTTAACTCTTCTAATAATCTCTTACAAAATAGTTAAAATATTTTTTAATTATAAATCAGAGCTGCTTCTTTTAAACACGCTAAAGTGACATAACTGAAATACAATAAAATCATATTTTTATTATGTAACTGCTGCCTTCAAAATAATCTTGTAGCTGCGTACAAAGTTGCTAGCATCACTTGCTGTCGTGTGTTCGTGCATCCTGCTGCGACGAATGTGGTTAATGTTTAATATTAAACAAAGAATATAAAAATCTTTTCATTTTAAAATAAAAATAAAAAAGATAAAGACCTTGTGATTGTGAAATAAATTAATATATAATTAATTAAAAAAAATTTATATCACAATTTGATTAAAATCTCTTACATCTATACAAAATTTTTTAAGAATATCTCGATACCTTTTGATTTTTTGGAAATTTAAATTCTATATTTTGCTAGGAACACAACTGGGAAGAACGGCGAATATTCGTCGTCAAAAATAAAACACATTTGTGTAGATGAAAATGCACACAATCATGACTTAAGGCGAAATTCGTCATACACGGAGAACTATGCAATATAATTATTTCTACTTCTTATGCTGGCGAACGACGAACAAATCAGTACGAAGTGACCATGTGTGAGTTTAGATTCGAAGTATTTTAATATATAAAGTTATTTTACATAAAAAGTTTATGTATTTTTATTTTGCAGCATTTATAATAAGCGTACAGATTATAAGTTAAATATAAAAAATTGTGTTTTTTCTAATGTTTAACTTTTTAAAAAATTTTTTTTATGGTCAGCTTAGCGGCTTACAAAAAGTCAAGAATTTTAAAAATTATAACAGATGTGTTTTTCGTCGCTATTGTGTTTCATACTACGAATTTATACAACGAATTTTGCATCGTATTCGTTGTGTTGGACGAAATTCGTCGTTTGTCCCAGTTGTGTTCCTAACATTTTATTAAAAAAAAAAAAACGTCTTAACGTGATTTTTTCTGTTCTTGAGGTAAATTAAATTATTACAATAGTTTATAAATCTAGAAGTTAAAAGCTTTTCTTCGATACTTTTTACATGGATATCTAGCATATATTTGAATTAAAGGCGCCCTCCTCGAGAATTTTTCTCTCCCGCCATGAAGTACGCATAAATTAAGCCATTATGCTGAGGTCCACAACGGTACTCCCATTAATTATGTTCATTGCTAAAAGATTTAGCCTAACACAAGTCTGCAGTGCATAAGCGTGCGCAATATTTACTAACCCTCACATATGTAGCCACCAATCACTAAACTTCCTAGTGCTCATTTCTGTTAGAAGACATTAGAAAATGTGAAGGCATATCATGTCACGTTAAAAGGTTGTATCTTGATATCTTAAGCAGAATAAGTTTTTTGTTCGAAGCTATTTCACTCTTATAGCAGTAATGGATCATAGGTTCTAGAGTTCTCCCTCCTTACTTTTTCTATCTTCTTATATATCTGAATTTTTTCCTTATTTTTTATTTATCACGTCAAGCAGCTCCAGGACAAGTGAGGAACTTTTAACTTTCATTGTCGAAATACACCAGAGTTTCCAGAGTTTTTAACCTGCATAGATTCTTTGATTAGACAGGTTAGTCTGTTGTGAAAGAGAAGGCAATATGTTTTTATCAATATATAAATGCGGCACAGTTAGATGTGTGAGTACACGTAACAAGTACTTAGCTAGAGTTATGTCATAGATGGCTGGATTAGGCAGTTCAACTATATTAACCCTTTGCACTCGAGGGCTCCGGAGCGGAGCCATTTAAAATTTATCTTCAAACTCGAGGGCTCCGCTATGGAGACAATGCAAATAATTTTCAGTTCATAACATAAGGATTTAATTTAATTTAAATTTAATCATTAAATATATTATAACATTTGTATCTATAATTAATTAAAAAAGATTTAAAATACAACTATGACTTTTCTTTTTATGCGCATATCATTTACTTATGTGTGAAAATGGTTTTTCTATTAAAATTGATTCGAGTTGCTGGTATTATGAGTGAAAAAAAGCTTCGAGTGCAAAGGGTTAAAATTTGCAAAATTCGAACTTTAGCGTTCTTGCCTGCTTGATAAATTCACTTACTTTTTGGACTTATGTAGTTAAAGCTACAGAATCAAAACTAAATTTTTTTTGTACGCATTAAAACGCATTTACTCGCAAAATAATGCAAAAATTTGATATTTTAAGAGATCATGATTTATCTTTAATAATTCATTTTAAATTAGACACTTATCAACTAAATTCATTTAAAATATTAAATCGACCTAAAATTAATATGAAAGAAACAAATTTGAGTCTTAAGAGTGAAAACAAAACATTATCACATTCGATTAAGCTGACGCAAACTTCGTTTCGATCACATTAATTTCATCCCCTCCTTCTGTCATTTTTAATAGGAGTCTGATTTGTGGCATTTATTATTTGCCATTAACTCTAAAAATGTTAATGAAAAAAAAAAAAATTAAAAATACATGTTTGTTTATATGTATGTCACTTTTGGGTGTTTATGAACTTGAACTTATTTTTCTCATCATCATCTTCGTTATGATCATTTTAAGAGGATTTTATGTCTAAGTACAAAATGTGAAACATGATCTTTGCCACTTAAAACAAGTCAGATTGTTTGTTATTGTCAGAGATTGAGGTTGAGATTAAAGATGATTTTAAAATTTGTTGCATGCTACTTAATGCTCTAATCAGACAATGTTGTGTCCGTTGTGCAGATAGTTGAGGGTAAATTAGTTTTATTAAAGAAAAATACTCTTGCAGTTGTCTGGAGTTATTTGTAGCATTTTTACTTTCCATTAAGAAGTATCAAGTTCGGAGTTATTTTTACCCTTTTTACATCGATAATCCCTGTCAAACTTAATTGATTTTTATATCATAGTTGATGTTTGCTATCATGAGAATAATGAAATATAAATTGGAATTAATATTAGAAGCAAATTGAAATTAACTCAATTTAAGTCTTTAAATATAAAAATTTATTTTCAAGCTTTTTTATTATAAACTAAAAAAATGATGGCTTTAGAAACATGTTTACAATTTTGTTATTAAAACAAAAATTTACTAATGAAACACGTAAATGATCTGCTAAAAACTTCAATTCAGTTTGAGTAACTTTATTATTTTTAAGTTGCGATTTGCGTTGCAGAGGAATATTGTACATATTTGTTTTATGATTAATTGTATTGCTAACTGAATTAATTATTATGCTCGAAAAACAAATTTTAAAATAACAATTATTAAGCTCCTCTAAGAATGTCATTTGTAAATGGCAACAAAAACCTTTTAAGCTAAATGACACAATTTTTTTCGAAAGTGTCATTTGAGGATATAAAATATAATTATCTCAACATCTCTAGTCTTTCTTATCGTAATTGAGACAGTATTAATTAACCTTGATTAGCATATCGAATTCTCTAATTTAAATGGCGCCCACTCCTAATGAATTGTAGATTAATTCTAATGCGATAATTATTCACTGATTAGGCGATTAAATTCTAAAATTTAAAACAGTGTGTTTGTGCATTTTTATTAAGGTGTTGGTAGAAGGTGGAAATTGCAATAATTTGTGACAACTTGCAGACAGAATGCCATAAATTACAATTTAATGCAAGCGGTAAATATCGATAAATCATGTATTCAGTTTTAGAATTAATAAGCAAACAAACAAATAAGTTGACAAATAACTCTGTTTTAAAACCCTCTCCACCTAGATAATCAACTTCAACATTTAACAAGTAAATTTTTCATTGGCGACCGGAGGGTCTTTGACTAAATTAATTAAGAATAATATTAATATTTGTTTTTCATATTAAACGCGTGCATTTACTTAACAAATTATAATCAATATTAATTAGTGACTTATCATAATTTCTAATAAGTGACAACCAACAACAAATGCAAATCTAACACGCAATACAATCGCTTGTTTTTTTATTTTCCTTTTTATTCCGCACACTTCAGTGAGAATGAGAACTTATACTAACAACCACTTGGCACTGTTAACTTGATTAATCTCGTATACTTTAATTAATTAATTAATCTGGGAAGGTATAGACAAATATTTATTAACTGCAAACAAAATACGTTACACGTTAAGAAAATATACTTTGATTTTAATTTTCTTCGTGAAGAGTGCAATATTCGACAGGGCCAAATCTGGAATATCTCTTTCTATATTTTCTAAAGGTACACAATTTGAAATTCAAGTTCAAATATAATTATCGATTAATGGTAAGTTTAATTTTGATTTGTCGTCGAAATATTTACCTTTCAACTATGCCGAATCTTATATACCCTTTACCATTCATGTTAATCTAGTTTAGAGAAGTAACTCCAATCAAAAAAGAAAATTTTGGGGTGACATAGAATTAAGAAAATAAAAAAAATAATACTGCATATATACGAGGGCTGCTATTTATATTTCTGCCTGGTAACACTGAGTGCTGCCAAGTGCAATCTGACATTTCCATTGGAAAGTTTGTAATTTTTAAGCATAATCGTACTCAAAACGTTGACGTACAACCATTATTTGTGTTGTTTACAGTGACTTGAAAAAATTAATATAGAAAAAAGTGGAATTAACTCGTGAACATTTTGGTGCCATCATTTTTCACAACTTTCGACGTGGATTATCACGACAAGAGTGCATTGATGAACTTAAATCTTTGTATGGCGATGAAGCACCATCCTATAGCACTGTGAAAAATTGGTATAATGAATTTAATCGTGGCCGAAGCTCGCTCAAAGACGAATTCCGTGAAGGGCGTCCAAAAATGGCTGTTGTGTCAGAGAACATTGATGCCGTGCGTGAACTCATTATGCAAGATCGACATGCGACATACCGAGAGATAGAGACATCCTTGGACATTTCTTCCACCAGCATACATTCGATACTGCATGAACACCTGCCCGTAAAAAAGGTTTGTTCTCGTTGGATCCCGCACAATTTGAAAGTCGCTCAAAAAAAGTCTCGTGTCGATTGGTGCAAAGAAATGTTGCAAAAATACGATTGCGGTGCTTTAAAAGACGTTTATAAGATCGTCACAGGTGACTAATCATGGATCTATGCGTATGAGCCCGAAACGAAACAACAATCGACCGTGTGGGTCTTCAAAGACGAGCAAAATCCAACGAAAGTTGTTCGTGGAAGAAGCACTTCGAAGCAAATGGTCGCCTGTTTTTTCGGCAAAACTGGTCATGTGGCGACTGTTCAGCTTGAGCAACGTAGGACGGTCACTTCTGAGTGGTACACTACAATTTGTTTGCCTGAAGTCATCGGAGAATTTCGAAAAACCAACAAGAGAAGACGAATCATTGTTCACCATGACAATGCGAGCTCTCACACATCGGCTTAAACGTCGAATTAATGGGTCATCAGCCGTACAGCCCTGACTTGGCACCTAATGACTTCATCTTGTTTCCGCACATCAAGAAAAAAATGCACGGTCAATGATTTTCGTCGCCAGAAGAAGCTGTTGAAGTGTTTTAAAACCATGTTTTAGAGGTGTCTCAATCGGAGTGGAAAAAGTGCTTCGACAACTGATTTGAGCGCATGCAAAAGTATATAAATCATGCTGGAGAATACTTTGAAAAACAATAAAACCATTTTTGATTATAAATATTAGCATTTTCACTATTAGGCCAGAAATATATAGAGCAGCCCTCGTATATATATAATTTTACACAAAAAAGACCCCGGCTCTTCATGGGCTCATCATTTTTAAAAAATTTTAGCATTTCCTTAAAGATCTCTTCTGTTACTCAGAAAATATGGGCGAACGACAATTTTAGCACTTAAAGTTCCTTTCTTAATTTTTAATTCTCTATCGCCCCATATATTAAGTTTTTTGATTGGAGTTACTTCAAATAATAGGGAAAAATTAGAGGTAGGCGTGGTATTTTGCCCGCTGCGTCTAAGGACATGGACCGATCTTGGTGATTTTAATTAGTACCTCTTTCGACACTATGTTTGATCGCTCAATCGACATCGCCATGCATAAGAACTTAGAATTTTTATACTTTATGGGGTCGGAAATTGGTATTGTAGAAATTACAAACGGCATGACAGACTTAGTTATACCATTTTTCCACTATTTGTGGTGAAGGGTGTAAAAACGCAGGAGTGTCCGATCTAATACATTTAAAATTAAATAAAAATACGGTTAAAGAGCTGTAAGTTTTGAACTCAGCTCATCTGAGTTTACTTTTTACTATATACAATTTTTTCTTTTCAGTTTACTAAACAATTAAAATGTGGTGAACATTGTATTTAATTTTTCTATTTTTTTTAATGAAATTATAAAATAAACTGTTAAGTTTTATAACAGTTGAATTAAATTAATTTCGGCTTAAGTTTTATTTTAATTTAAAAAAAAAATAAGAGAGTAAATTATTTGCAAATGTACGCGGACGTTTTTCGAAAGAAAACATAAAAATAGACATCAGCAGAAAGCAATGCGGCATTTTCTGTATCGCTACAACCGCCATCAGCATTTATTATTATTAAAATAAAGTAAAAATAAAAGAGTATAGTGAGGTTGATTGCAAATTTTAAAAAAGTTCTTACAAACACCTTACTATCTTTTTTTAATCCTATTTTCTTTTATATCAAGCACAACAACAGTTTTTCCGATTTTATTCAGATCATGTCTGGGGTACCTCAGGGTAATGTTCTCGGGCCTTTGTTATATACTATTTATACTTCAGATCTTCCTATAAACCAATATTTACTAGTGGCGACATATGCTGATGACACGGCGATACTTTCTGAAAGTGATCCCAATACAGAGGCATCAACTACAGTACAGCACTACCTTAACATTTTTCATAACTGGTCAACTAAATGGAATATAAAGATTAACTGTAGCAAATCACATATTACGTTCACGCTAAGAAGAGGAAACTGTTCACCCGTCAAAATAAGTAATGTTACTATTCCCCACACTAATTGTGTCAAATATCTCGGACTATATATGGATCGAAGGCTTACGTGGAAAAATCATATAATAAAAAAGAGGCATCAACTTAACTACAGATTTAAAAAATTATACTGGCTGTTGCGTCCTAAATCTAAGCGGAGCATCGAAAATAAGCTTCTAATCTATAAATCCATTTTAAAGCCCGTATGGTTATGTGGTATTCACCTATGGGGAACTGCAAGAAACTCAAACATCGAAATATTGCAGAGACTTCAATCTAAAGCACTGCTTACAATACTTCAATCACCATGGTTTGTTACAAATGAAATTCTTTACAACGATCTCAATATAACAAAAATAAAAGATGAAATCAAACGATTTTCGGAAAAATATTTGAAAAGATTCAGTAATCACCATAATGTATTAGCCATTTTTTTATATTATATTAAAATTGATATATTAAAATTTTGATATATTAAAATTTTACTTTTTGAGACTAATTTAATTTTATGTGCATAATGTTGTAATATAGTTAATGTTGGATATTCTTATATAAAAAAAATTGTCAATAGTATTGCTTATTATCATTAGATAGATTGAAAATAGATAAATAATGAAAAAAATTATATTAAAACCCATATATTTGGGTAACCCTAAAATACCAACACCTCATTTAACTTTACATGATTACTGCTTCCAACAGTGCGTAACAGTTGTAAATGCTGACTGAAAATAATAAAAGCAATCCAGAAGTTGCTGCACCATCTACAAGCCCACAAAATTTCCACTTTTTGGTCTTAGCGGCAACAGTTATATGGTTTATAAAAATCGATAATATTTTCCACGCTATGCCGCATAACAAGGGATGAAATTATTGGATAATAATCTCACCACCCCAAAATGGAAAATACGAGGCCGTTTAAGCGCAACTTACTCATAGTTCGTTCACTTTTTCAAAAGATGTTAAGTTAAAGAAACGCATATCATCAGGACCTCTAGTGTCATCTTATGACAATTTTTTAACAACTGTCAGCTTAAGTTGAAGCCATAATACACGGGCTGATTGATGTTGGTTTCATAGAATCCTGTTCCAGAATGACAAAGTGACTTTCTCCATGTTCATGTACCTCTATGTTTTTTCAAAACCAAAAAACTAAAGTATGTTGCGCCCAATGCGGCCTCTGAAACAGCATCTTATAAATGAAGGACCGTATCACAGAAGGGGACTTTTGTAAGTAATAGAGAAGGTGATGTTTCAGTAATTCTCTACTTAGGTAAAAAAAACCGACTTTAATACAGATTTCATCTGTCTGTCAATAACGGTTCAGAAGTATAGCTACATACATCAAATTACATTAACTGTTGGGACCCCTCTATATACCATCACCAAACTTTATACATAGGTGTTGTAGCAGAACTACAGCTCCTTGTTAATTTCAACCGTCTGTCTACAACTGTTCAACAGCTTGGCAATATACATCAAATTACAGCAACTATTCTGTCTCATTTTCAAGTGTTTGTGTATAACGGTTTAAAGGATACGGCCATATACAAAGTAAATAACATTAATTTCTAAATTCAAATTATTAACTTGTTGTTAAAGCGGACTTAACTATACAAGTCCCTTGTAAATTTCAACTGTCCGTCTGTAACACATACATCAAATTGCACCAACTATTGGGACACCTTTTTATTTAAAAATCTAAATTTTATACTTGCTATTATAGCAGAGTTAGCAACACAGGTTCTATGAAACTTTCAAGCGCTTGTCTACAAATGTTCAAAAATTTAGCCACTTATATCAAATTGCATGAATTATTGGGACACGCTTTAATCTATAATTTAGAATATAAATAATTGTACTATAACAGTCAAAACGATCGACAGTCTGTCCAATTTGCAGGCATTTGTCTAATATGGTTCAAAAGATAGTCCCATACAGATAAATTTACGTCATCTATGGGGACACCCTTTAATTTTAAGACTTATTTTTGTATTACATTTTGCCACTGGGAGCTATAGTGATACAATACAGTTCACATTACACGTAAAAACATGTGTGTTGCTTGGGGCACTCTTATAGTCTTAAGATTATAAACTATTTTTTAAAACGGGACCAATCTGTAAGGATCACCTTTTAAATAAAAAAAAAAAAAGATTTTGAAAATCGATCCAAAAATTACTGAGCTGTGAAGGCACAAATATAAAAAAGCAACTTAAACTTTACCGAATGGTACCGAAATTCAAACGTATTGTACTAAAATTTTAAGCTAAATATTGAGTTAAGGATTTTTATTTTAATGTAATATTTGCGAAAATAAACTGGAGAAAATTAAATTCTTTGGTAAATAAAACTCGGACGGCTACCACGCCCATCTCCTAGACTAGTATTATTTCTCGTCAAAACCATTAATGACATTTACATTCTGTGTAAAAGATCGGTAGTATCACAAGTCTTAACCAGGAAGTAAAGTATTCAAAATAATTATTATTATTTTTCCATCAAAAAAATCTCTTCGACACAAGTTGGTGTAGATTTCGATTTTAATTTCTATCAGTCGTTAGCATAACAAAAACTTAGAAGGAGCTTGGCATGATTTAAGAAATTGATAAGGCTCCCAATTATAGATTATTGCCGTGAGCCATAACTATTTTTTGGGATTATTTTTCGTGTCAAATTGTGTGAAGAGCCTTGCAGAGACTCTGCTTAGTTTCGTCACTTATGATAAACTCATGTTAAGTTTTTTTATGCATACAGCTGAATAAGTATAAGAACCAATAAATTGATTAGGGAAGTCGACAAAACAAAAAAAGTTTCAATTAATTAACTTTTAAAAGCAGTAAAATCTCGTATGAAAAGGTTTTATTTTAAGAGTGTAACAATTCTTGTTTAATACAAAAATTAATGTATCAATTAAGTAGCACCATCCAAGCATGGCAGTGACGTTAATGGCTATTAACAGTGAATAAAAAGCTTGACATAGACACTGTTCCAATTGTTGAACATGAAATGTGCAATAAACAGCACAACAATGACGATGCCGATGGCGGCAAAATTCATCGACATCGACACCATTAACAACAACGATGACATTTTGACATTAAAAGCTGTTTTGTTGGCAAATTGTTACGAACTGAATATTTGTTTAGAATATCTTGAGTGCAAATATGGAGTGCATTACTTCTCATCGAGCAAAACTAATGAACATCGCAAGTGAAAAATTGTTCACCAAAAGACTCAGCAGTAGAGTTATGAATCTGCGCTATTTAAAAGTCTCCATTGTCATTTGTATTTAATATGAACAAGTTACTTTAGTAGTTGTCTCCATTTTAAAAGTATACAGTGACTGGCGCCAATTTCAAATTGTTGATCTTGTTCATTTGTTTGTTTACTGTCAACGATGATAACAATTGTTACGTGAAACTATATTGTTGTGCGCAATACCTCCTTTCATTTAAATTGGATTAGTGCGAATAATTAATTTTGTTTCATTTTGTTCAATGTTATTTTATTCTATTTTATTCTGTTAACAAATACCCTGTTTGTTAATAATTATTTTCTTGCAGTTATTGCATTTTGTTGCGATCATTCAACGTTAATTGGGACCAGTAATTAATAATGGAATTAAAAAATATAAATAATTAAAAACCTGTGAAATTTTCTAAGATTAATTGCAAATATATGCACAAAGTAAAAAATACATTTAGAAGCATTTCTTTACTTTATATGTAGAAAAATTTTGTTTTTATTGTAGAAAATATTTACAAGTTTGAAAGATTTTGGAATTTTTGTTATTCTATCTCTAAAAAAGCATCATCATTCAAGGCCTTCCTAATTCACCACAAGTTAATGCGCTTTACCGATTACTTGTAGTTTTGAAAGCTCACAAATGTTAAAAACCTTTAAATTGTAGTTTTCAGAGTCAGTCATGGGAATTTTTATTTACTTAAACTGGAATGTTTGTAGTAATACAGAAGTCTGGGCTAATTTCTAACTACAACAAGCTTTCCTTAACGAATATTATTAACTTTTTACAAAAAGAGATACGATGAACTTTAAATGAGGTTAACAAAGACAGCACAAATGAATTATTATATCGGTTACAGATGACAACCAAATTATAGTTGCGTTGTCAACTGTCTTTGCTCAGTAGCAGATTAAAAAAAAAATGGGCTTGAGTCTCTAGTTTCAAAATGAACAGCTTGATTTTTGCAAATTGAAATGTTTACGGAATTTTAAAAAAAGCGAAGAAAAGATGAAATGTCATGTATTAAAAACTGCTAAAAATTAGAGCGCACTTTATAAATAAAAGTTCGAATTTTAATTATTTAAAAGGTATTCAAAAAATCTTTTTTTTCGTGCTATTTTTCCAATTAATCATCGATATTGATTATTGAGGGTCAAAGCACGTCTCGATGGTCATTTCGTTATCGCTTACTTAACTCTTAAGGAAACTTCTGACAAACATTTTAAATAAACTAAAGATTTTTGTCCAAACAATAAAGCAAAGCTCATCCTGTCTAATACATATGTATTAGAAACTGCAACGCCTTTACTTAAAATTTTTAGACAATTTTATACAAACAGAATATGTGAAAATGAGTCACAATAACGACCTTGATTTTGAAAACAAAAGTCTATTTCTACACAACGATAAAGTCTATCTGGGTGTTTTTGTTAAACAAAAAATTTCTAGCTCAAAGCTCTCTGCAAATGAAAAAAATGAATTTATTGAAAATTTTCTGGCATTTTACATTGAGTTATGTAAACAAGTATTAAAATTATTTGATTTTAACGAAACGCTTTTAAAAGAGCTCTCATGTCTTGATCCTTTGAAAATTATAAAGTGAAAAATTAGGTCTCTGACAGGCTTAATACACAATTTTCCAAATTTAATTAGTGAAAAGGATTTTCAAAATTTAGATAACGAATTTAGAGAACTCCGCTTTACAAAATTCAGTGATCATTTTACAACTCTAGATAATCTTAGCTGTAAGAAATTTTGGTCAAAAGTTTCAAAAATAACTCGTACTGACAACATTCCAGGTTTTCTGGTGTTGTCAAAATTTGTTCAAAACTTAATAAGTCTTCCTATTTCTTCAGCAAATGTCGAACAAATATATTCAACGACCAATTTAAACAAAACTTAATATAGAAAAAGATTAGACAACAGCACTCGAATAAGAAACTGTTTCTGCTATAATTTAAAAATTAACCAAGATATCATTAAAAATATGAAAACCTATATATATTAGAGTAATAGTTCTTCATAAAACTTCGTACACTCTTAACAATAATAATTTAAATATATACAATGTATGTTAATATATGTATTTTAATTATAATTTTTAAATAAATTTTGTATTGAAAAAATTATGATTTTTTTCCGTAAAATATGATTTTTTTCTGCATATGATGATTTTCTTTTCAAAGCTTCTGGCAACGCTGATCATAAGAATCAAAATGATACTGGAACAGCATCTATAATGTTATGAGCAGTGTTCGAAAAAAAACTGTACACAAACCATAGCGTACGGCACTGATAAAATACTTTAAAATTCCATTTTAGTGTTTGTGAACTTGTATGTATACCCATTACGTACACAACGTCTACAAAAGAAGAACGCAAATCTAACAAAACGTACTGAACAAAGTTCACAAACACTATTTTTTAGTTTTATTATTACAAACAACAATAAATAAAAAACCTCGCGTACACTAAAAAAAATGTTAGTGTACGCAAAAAAGTTCACTAAAACGCAATTTTTTCGTTTTGTACTGATCATTTTAGCGTACTTTGTACACAAACACTAAGAAATAGTGTTTGTGAACTTTGTTCAGTACGTTTTGTTAGAGTTTGTGTACATGTTCGTAAACACTTAAAGAGAAACGAAGTGTTTTGTTCTTGTTGTAGTGAATGTGTTTGCCTTCTTTGTATATGACGATCAGTACAGTATATAAACGTTGCGTACTTTAGAGTTTTTTTTCGAACACTGGTTATGAGTAAACAAGTAAGAATGATTAAAAATAAATTTGCATTCGTGTTCAATCGATGATTGAAACAACGAAATACAGAGAGAACAGTAAAGAAATACGTTGGTTTTTGTGTAAATTTCGTCTAACCAAATTAATGTTGATATGAGTATATGAGTATTCTCGTATTCTTATTTACAAATTTAGTTGGTTAAATAGATGATGTTTATAAATATACACAACTAAGGTAGATAGATGCGAAGAATGCTGATGAAGGTCGTAGCGGTCCAGAAAATGCAGGGTTTCATTCTGCTAGCGTCTAATTTTTCTTGTTTTCTTTGGAAAACGTCCGCATACATTTGTAAAATAAATTTTCTTTCTAAAAAAGATTTTTAGAAAGTAAAAAAATAAATGAACTTAAGCCAAATAATTTCTATTCATTTATAACATTCACAGTTCAAATAATAATTCAATAAAAAAAATTTATTATTTTAAAAACAAAAAAACTTTCAACGATTTATACAAATAATTTAAGCTGCTTTAAACTTCTTTGCTGTGTCCTTCAATAGCAATTAATAAGAACTTTTATTAACCGAACGGAGCTAATGATAATAGTTTTTATCTATAATAACTAAATAATGGTAATTGTAATTATTAATTATTAAATATAATGAACAACTTAATTCCACGACTCTCTATTCGTAGTTATTAGATTCTCTGTTCTTATTATAAGAAAAAAAAAAAAACAAATTAATTGAAATAGCAAAAGACAAGTTTTTAACAAGAAGGTAAATATTTAGATTTGGCTATTTAATATCATCATCAATTTTCAGCAACCATTTACGTGTTGCCCACCGCACTGATATAAGTACAAACAAATTATAAATACTACAGATAAACACAAAATCTATAATTGTCCGGAAATAGTAAAACGTAAAGGACCAGAAACGAAGAAAGTGGCAAATGCTTAGTTAATTTTCCAGATCTACTGTAAATATTGTCGACCATTCAACATCCTAGAGCAGCCATGATTTATAGACTCATGTAGTATGACAAAGCCTGCTGTAACACACGTTCTTTCTTCGTTCTTCTTATTGTCGGTAAGTAGCCAGAAGCAAATATTTGTATTGCGTAGCTCCAAGCATAAAGTATTCATATAAAGTAGCCAAAAAGTGTGTTCATTATCAACACAAAGTAGCCAGAAATAATGTTCTGGTTTTTGGCTACTTTTCAAATAGCAGCAAAAAATTGAGTAGAATATTTTTGCTTTTTGTACCCCTACCAATACTTTAACTGAAGTAGCAAAGAGGCTACTTCTACTTGTCGCTTTATTTTTTTGAAAAGTAGCTGTAGCTCAAAAATTTTAATGCTTCGGAAAAAAAACAGCGTCTACCGCTACTTCTACTTGAAAAAGTTGGAGCTGTAGCTGTATGTTATGGTTTGCTCTTTAAATGTGAATTCAGCAGTAGAAGTAGCTGGATATTGGCTACTATTTTTAACAAATTTGTGTCTTAAAAAGTAGGCTTTTTTTTATCGCTACGGCTACTTTTAGAGTAGCTTTTTAAACGCTGCGAAAAACCATAGCTGAAGCATCCGAATTACACGTAATTATAGATGCTGAAAACCAATTTAAATTAAGGGATAAATAAACCCCAACCTTTTAAGGACCTCACATGGCACAAGGTGTAATAACCTCTGTAATATGTTAAGGAGTTTCAATACAAATCAAAAACTAATGAACGTTTTTGGTTAAAATTGCTCAAACTAACATGGCACTTGACAAAATAGAAAAGAAGATTAATGTGAAATTTGTTTTTCAAGATGCTATCAAATGTCGTATGTATTGTGTTGGAAGTATAAATTTTATGTTGCTTTTTTAATGTTTGTGACCCTGCAGGACATAGTCATTTCTGAACCAATTTTGAATTTTTTTTCTTTATTTGAAACGTTATGCCTTCAGATTAGTCCTGTTTTAAAAACAGTTCATAATCTTAAAAATTAAAGGTTGTCCCAATACAACATTTTTAGGTATATTTACAAAAGTAAAGGGCGCCAATTTACAATTAACAAGACTGCTCCCAATAATAGAAAAATAAATCTAAAAAAGGGTGTCCACATAGGTGAAGTAAATTTGACTTTACGGTCCTTTCTTTTGAATCGTTATAGACAAACGCTTGAAAATTAAGGCAGAATTTCAATCACTATGATCTTTAATAGCATGTACAAATAATCAAAATTATAAATTAAAGGGTGCCCAAATAGTTCCTTTAATTTGATGTATATGTCCATACGTTTGAACAGTTGTAGACAGACCGTTGAAACTTATAAATAATCTGCTTAGTCCGATGTAACAACAACTATAATTTTTGGACTTGTAAATTAGATTGTGCCCCAATAGTTAATGTACTTTGATGAATGTGACCAAACTTTTGAACCATTATAGAGAGACAGCTGAAATTTACAAGGAACCTGTTTTTGAAATGTTCGCTATAACAACAATTGTATACAATTTTGAATTTGAAAATTATAGGGTGTTCCCATAATTGACGTAATTTGAACTATATGACCCTATCTTTTGAACCGTTATACACAAACATTTGAATGTCCACTATTTTGTCTGGTATAATGAGCAGTACAAATATTTAAAATTACAAATTAAAGTATGAAAAAATATATATTAAAGGGTGTTATTATAGTTGCTGTATTTTGATGTATTTGTTAAACGATTGTGGACAGACGGATGATATTTATAAATAAATCGTATTGCTATAACAGCAAGTATAAAATTTTGATTTGAAAATTAAAGGGTGCCCCAATAGTTAAAGTAATTTGATATATGTGGCCAAACTTTTAAACTGTTATAGACAGAAAGATAGAATCCTTTTTGAGGTCGGTTTTTTTTCAAGAATAAAATATCAAGACAGCATTCAAACGTTTCGAACATACGCTGTAGACACAAGTTTTGAAGAAAATTTAAATATGTTTACGTTCGCAAAAGAAAATTCAAACGTTTAAAAATCTCATCGATAATGACCCACCAGGAGGAATAACAAGAGGCAATACAATACTGCATACATTCCAAAGAAACGGATAACTTATGACTTTTTGTAAAAAAGCATTCTGCTTATTATAATTTAAATTTTTTTTTGTTGAAGCTAGAGAAGAAAAAGAGAAATTACAAGCACTTTAAACAAACATCTATAATAAAACAACAACTGAGATAATACAGTTTACCAATACTTAACTTCAACCTTTGAGAAATTTATGTGTTATAATATCTATAACAAATCCCTTGCGAATGAGTACTTTGCTTTTATAAACAGCTGATGTTATGACATCAATCGTTCAGGGGTGGGCAGCCTGCAGCCTACGTGCACTTAAACTGTTGCCCGCGAACATATATAAAGATATAAAACAAAAACATAAACAGTTTCTCAAAATCATAACGAAAAACGTTAAGTAACCTTTGATGAATCCATGAAAGAAAATAATGCACAAGAAAACAGAAGAAAGATCACGAATTTAAGATTAGAATTTAGAAATTATCTTAGTCGTATCTACTACTAAAATTTAACCAGATATAAGTAGCTTCTCCACAAATAAGCAGCGGCAAGGGTCGCATTAATGTAATTGTACAACTTATTATTAATTTTTGTAATGTTAAAGTGCAGTATTAAAAAGTATTATAAATATATTAACAGAGATGTTTTATTTTTGTTCAACTTCTAAAAATTTCCCTCACCGTATGCTAAACTAATGTTAATGGTCCCCTTAAATTTGGTTGTTTTCAATTTTAGCCAGCATTACAAAAAGATTGCCCATCCCTGTTTTAACTTATACTTCTGATTTTATAGCTTTTTGTGAAATCACTTTAAGGGAATTTTGGATTCTTAGAATTTTCCTGTCACAGTACAGGCAAAAATCTAAAACAAAATCATAAAACCACAATTTAAAATTAAAATGCTTAAAATATGAAAGCGTTTAGCAGTTTGTGTAATCAACTGTCAAAATTTGGAAGAAATGTGCCATTCATAATTATATGAAACCTTAAAGAGTGTCTTGCAACACACCAGCTATAAATAAATTTCTAATAAAGTTTTAGCTTTTTCCAACACTCAAGTTGAAGACTTTTCTAAACGTCATGTTAAACACAGTAGAAGTTTAAATTCTCATCTGTCAAAATTTCGTTTAACAATGACACAATCCTTCGAAATATGTCTGTGTAACTAAAATTATGATGGATGCATGACCTCAATATCAATTTACAACTAGAATGCTTTTTTTATTTATTTTACGAAAATATCATCCAATGGCAAATTCTCAATTCATTTGTTGTTATTCCGTCGGAGCGATTTAATTTCAATGCTTTTCATTAGAAAATTAAGTGCAACAAATCGTTTTTAATTATTTACATAGATAAAAATACAGTAAAAAAGACAATGAAACACAACAACGAAATCAATTTAAGCACAGAACACTAAATTCTAATGAACATGTTTATGAGAAATAAAACACATGAATGTTTTTTCTTGCTTTTTTTGTAATGGGAGTTTTTTTCTAACACTACATTTTTACTCATGCCACATGGAAGGAAATGTATGAACACACGAAGGAACGAACGAGATACATTTAAAGTTTACAAGACTTCATTGATATTCAACTTGCTTGGAGAATGCAGAATTGTATGGAAAATTCATTCAACTGATGAAAACAGACATCGTGTCATTAAGAATGTAAATGCAACAACAACATCAACAAATATGATTTACAAATTATTTCATCCACAGCACATACGAGTATGTAAGTTATATACAGTTAGAAAAATGTGGCATCTAATAAAGAGTCTGCACGCATATCCGTTCAACACGACATCAAGCAAATTCCACTAGAAAGGACAGACGCCGGAGTGGACGGACATATGAATACTCATCCAAAACAACAGATGTGACAGCTATGATTAGAGCGGCTGTCAAATATCTTGTCGTCAATCAGTCATCAACAGCAAGTAAAGTATTCAAATATGTAGTTTTAGTTTGCCAAGAGTCTTTGAACGTGCGCATCGCTGGAAGAGCGATGGATGCACTTGAAGTTGGTTCACTAGTTTTCCTGTGTCTTCCCTATATAGATGATGTTCGCGAAGAACACTAAAAAAAATAAATTTGTAAAATGAACACTGAACATCACCACAAACGAATATACGTAAAAAAACGTTTGCTAGTTCCTGAGGTTCTTGTTTGATAATGTTAACCTGGCACAAATCAGCAGAAAATTATGTACTTTTATCCTTTTAGGAATGGTTTTCTAATCATAATTTCCATGCACAGTTTGACAAAATCAATACATGGCATTAAACGTAGCAGAGTATCGAAAAATCAAAAATTATTTTCTCAAAATCTCGCTCATATTACAACATGAACTTGCAGATTAAAACACTATTTTGTAGGTATTGACTAGACTAGACCTTGTACAAAATTTAAAAAATCGGATAAAAATTGATGAAATGACAAGCATCAGAAAATTTTTTAGATGCGTGTACACAATTTTGAGACCATATATCATCATTCATGGGAAGTGGATGGTAGCCAGCTTCAAAACTCAAGCTCAGTTACTCCTCTGCTATACGCATATCAATTGTTTGATCAATCGGCTTAGCCCTTTACAAATGGCTGAGTTATTTACAAAGTAATCTGCTCCACTGTGCAGCGTATTAATTTTGTTAGTTTCTTTAGGAAGAGAGTAGAGAAAATAGTTTATAACGAAGAGTTGTAAAAAGAAAGTTTAATTTTTTACAACACTGTGTAATTGCACAATATATTTAGTTTCATAACAATGTTTCAGCGCCTCATATGTTGTAATTTTGAAGCTAGTACAGTGTACCAGTGTAGTTTAATTCATCCATTTTCACCGAAAACATTACATGGACTTTGACAGCAGAGCTATCAGATTAAGGGATTTATCCCGAAATCGGGGATTTTATTTTCAAAATGAGGATGAAAATTTCAGATTGAAAATTGATGATGTATTTTGCGTTTTGACGATTTAGGAATCTTACAAGATTCCATTGTTAAAAATTATGACACGTAAGTCTCTTTGTAAATTTGAAAAAAGAGTTCGCCTTCGATGAAAACCAAAATAAGAAATCAGATGCAATACGAGGTGCTTGAATCTTTATTGAGAATTAATATATATTTTAAAAATAATACAATTTGTTTCGATACTTTTGTTTCATTTTACTTCAAATGTTTAACTCCAAAAATTTGTACCAAAAAAATTGCTTTTTCTTTTTCGATTTTGTTAATCAACTTAACTAGTTAAATTGAATTCACTAACAAATAGTATTATTTGTATTGGGAATTTTTAGGGATAGTTAAAATTGTTTTTGGGAATTGTGGGTATAAAATGTATCTAATTGGGGATACCACACGAAAAAATCTGGGAGCCCTGTTTGACAGGCGAAAATGAATGAGTTTGCCCACGCTACCAGTTGGTTAACAACAGTTAATAAAAATAATAAGTACCCACAAGATTTGTTCCAAAGCAAATCATTTACCAGGTGGCAGCGTAGGTAAATTGACTATCTTTTGCTCGTAATAATTACTGTAAAACTTCATATATATAAAATAAACACAGATTTTTTATATATGGAGTTTGACAGTAGTGTTCACGGCGAATTCACCTACGCTGCCACCTGCTAGTTGATACACCTTGATTTGTTCCACACAATTTCGCTTGAATGCGACTATTTTTCTTTGCTGCGTATCAAGAAATCAGTTTTATGGAGTAGGGCAGTAAAGTAGGTATGTACCATGTGAAATACGAGTATAATTCGTGCACACAAATTCGACGCTGTTGATTTGATGGTTAGCACATTGACACTAGGCTGTAAATAATTTGATGACCTAAGTTCGTACGAGTATACTAGGCGCAAATAATTGAATAATTTAATTTTTTTCTGATATGTAGACATTAAATTTTTTGTGCATCTTAAGAAATTCGCTCCAAAAGAAGTCCCTTTATAACAAAAAAAGGTAAAATCTGTATAATAGAAAATTTACAGTGAGCGTTACACCTCTTATGCAACGAAAAAAAGTATTATGAATAAATTTCAACCAAAAAAGTAATTTTAATATTCCGTAAGTTCATCTATATTTTGATTTCTAAATTTATTAAGATAGAATATTTATTTAAAAGCTCTATCTTTCTTTTAATGTGGAAATAATTCACAAAATCAGCTTTTAAACATTTCATTCTATTCAGGCAAATAGAAATCACTGAACCATGCGACAGGATAGTGAACTCGACTCGTTCATGTACTTTAAATATGTCGATTTTGTCAGTGATTTCCGAATCACGAACGGGGTTTGTTAATTACCTCATTGTTTTCCGAAATAGTTTTTTTCCATAACAAAAAAATAATTTTCAAAACATATAGTGTAAGATCGGATCAAAAGCATTGTATTAAATTTTTTTATAGCAGATGCCACACCATGCGGCCTTGTGTAAAAGTATAAAGTGCATCGTTTTAATTCAATTGTGCTGTGCACTATTTCTACAACATGCTGATTTATAGAATATCGTTTACAGTTACTGAGAATACGCACGATGACCTGTTAAAAATCTACTTGATTTCCACTAATATCTCTGCAAAATTTCCTTTTAAATTATTTTTAGTAGTTTTTTGCATGAAAGACCAAAATATTTCTTTAAGTGTTTTCTTATTTTAGGAGAGATGAAGATAGCGATAATGTTGACGATAAGAAAGATGATGCATGTTTTAAAATTTAAATATTTGTAGTTATGAATGTTTCTTAGCTATGTTTCCTAATAGACGACACATAAACACAACACAATATAAAATGTCGAACTAATGCAAGTGAGTATTTAAATGTTTTCTCCTTTCGCTATCCCAGCCTATCTGCAATTTTCTGTATGTAAATGTAGAGTACGTTATGTTATTTTTTTTTTATTATTTCATCATCGTCATCAACATCATCTTGAACTCTTTTTCGATATAAGAAACTCAGATATACTTTTAACTCCATCCTACATGTTGCATCTGACAATTACAAAAAAGTGTTGTCAAAATTAATCCTAAGAATTTGATTTTCAAACTATTTTTAATACTAAACTAAATACCCATTTGTAATAATAAGGAACACGAAACTGCATTTAGTTAAGAACGATTTTTTTTAAATAAAGTGGAACATGTTTTTTTGTAATTTAGTTGATGATGTAATTTGCGAAATGTCGTCTTATAAACCTCCGGGATATTACAAACCAGAACTAGTACAAATCTTTTTTTTTTATTCTTATTAAAATTTAGCATGTTTTTGCTTGTAAATTTAATTGATTTTTGCTGTTGAATTTATGTCTGTTTTAAAATATTTATTCACATTCAAGGATCTGCCATAAGCGGATTACAATTAAATAATTCAAGAAAAGTATTTATTGCAAAAATATGTTACATCGTTTATTTAAAGGTGGGACATCAATCACATCAAAACTCACCTATATTCTAACTTTGTTTCTTAGGTAACAGTTTTGGTTTTCAAATATTAATAAGCAGAAAAATATTTTTGCAAATGGATATTTTATTACATGCAGATTTTTTTTTTATAAATTTCACGAGGCGTTTAAGTTTTCTCAGTATCAGCCTTAAAGTTTCTTCTTTGAACATGCATCAGTTTTAAATATAGAGAATAATTATAAATTATGTTAGAGATGTTAAAAACGATTAAAGTACTAACATTAAACAGAATAAATTTTATGGCTGATATTGAGAGTCTTGCCCAATGTTATAGACACTTAGTACATAAAAAATAGTAAATATTAAGATACATATATCTAATTGTTTGTAACATTTTGATCAAGAAAATTTATGTAAACGTATTTGTATATTTTTGTTTTTTAAATACCCAGTTAGCATTTTGAAGATTGTGATTACAAAAATCACCAAAGTGAGATCTGGAACAAAATCTACAGCTGGCAAAGAAATCTTCACAAAAATTTGAATTCATCTCCATCAGACGAATCATCGAACCATAATTAATTCGTAGTCATTTTAATTAATAATTATTTTTAAATTTTCGTTTATAAATTAATAAGACAATATTTCTATAGAGTGAATGCTGATATATATGTACTATTGTGAATAATCCAATTGAGTAAAATTCAAAAAAGCACTCTTTTTATCGAATGTGCGCCATAATAACTAATGAAAATTCGTTCGATCTGTTCTTTCGACTAAAGTCGAACATCGATAGTTGCTCACAATAGGCACCTATATCTCAATAAAATTACTGTTAACTTAGTTTTTTGAAAAAGTGGACTTATACCACTTTCAAAAAACCATCTTTTATTTTTATTACAATCAGCATATAAATTTATTAATTTTATTGGTTAAATAATAAATTTTCGTTTTTTCTCTTTATTCCTATTAAAATTGTTTTGTCATGGCTGTATCAATTAACTACGAATGGTTATTAATCGATCTTTTTTTAACTAATCAGAGAAAACACTAAAGCTTTGATGCAAAACTTAAAGTGATACCATTACAGTACAGCTTCCAAAAAATTAAATTAATAATTTCTCTTTCCGGTAAAAAAAAATTATATAATCTTAAAAATATACTTGTTTTGTCAGGTACTATAAGAACAGCTGATCTTTCAGCCTGTTTATGATAGATTATGATAATTTGCTTAACAAAAACTTTGACTGACACAATTACCCAATTATCGCTGAACATATTTGTGCCATATTTTTGCAAATTAAAAAGAAAGTTTAAATATCTAATTTAGTTGACAACTGTTCCAACATAAGTCTAATAATCTTAATTATCAAAATAAGCCAATCCCACCTCTTATTAAAACAGATTAAACTTCGTTAATTAAACTGAAACTTGTTTTCACTACTGTTTAATTGATGTTTGTAAATTGTTAGCAACGTCTTAAAAATTTTTTTTAAGCTTTTTTCGAAGTCATTATTCCGCATTGGATTATAAAATATGAATATTAAACATAAATTGACTTGCCTTTTAATAATAATAATTAGATTATTTAAATAAATCACATATTCATAAATAACTCTAAAGAACATTCTATAAACACTGTCACCCGTTCAGCAGTCTCAGATTCGTTACAGAGAGATTAAATATGATTATAGTTGATGGTAACACCCTACATTTATTATTGCAGTGTGAAAATAAGTTGAAATTTGTTTCCAATAACGCTTTAATCCGCCAAATTTAGCATAATGCAGTCTAAAATGCAATAAAATTCCTTGTAATTTTTTTGCTGATTTACATAGCAGGGGCAAGACAGACCATGTCATTTTCCAAATCTGACCCAGAGGGGCGATAAAAAGAAAACCGGAGATTTTTTACGTCTAAGCTGATCTCAATTGAACTTGAAACATAAAGTGATCCTATAAGGGAGAAAGAAAAATCACTTTGTGCTCTATTTTATGACATTTTTGAGATTTGATCCTTACTATTTAAATTAAGCCTACTTGAAGATAGTTAAATTTAAATTTTAATATATCAAAATTACTTTTTCCGTTCCCAAAATTGTTTCTACTGTGTTTGGAGCAGAACTGCAGATTGGAAAAGATTTATCCATTTTACTAGTACCTAAAAAATACTAAAAATAGACCCAAGGCCGGGCAAAATAAGCCGATCATTACAATACAATAGCACATTGTATAATACTTTGCTTTCGTAAAATTATCCAGAGATATTAATAGATCGCATTCTTTCATTTAAATATATATGAGATTTTAAAAAACATATCAATAGACACTCATTTGCCTGGAATGAAAATTCACATATTGGCCAGAAATTTACATACTTACAGATGTTCTAAATTCTGTAAAATCTTCTCAAGATAAAATAAGCCCTGAGAACACTATAGCTTTTTAACATCATAATGAAAACAAAAAACTTTAAAAAGCAATAATAACTTTCGCTTTTAAAACGTTCTTCAGAATAAAAATGTAATTATTAAAATAAAGTACTAAATTTTGAAATAAGAGTGGTCCCCTTTAGCAATGTTCAAATTAAAAGGCAGACGAAGTTTGATCATCTATACTAGACATTTTTTGGTCCTCTTTTCGACTTTTCGTAACTTTCGTATCGTTGTTGCAAAAAATTTTTCTTATTTAGATATCACTCCAGTGTTGCTGATTCCATTGCAAAGAATCAAACAGTAAAAATTAACACCGAGAAAGAATGAAAAATGAAAACAATAAATTTCTATCTGTATAGTAATTTCGCGGTTGGAAAATGTTTAGGCAAGTTTAATAGAGAAAAATTCTATCGAAAAAAAAATCTGAATTCAAAACATCAAATTATATTAACTGTTGGGACACCCTTTTATTCCAAGTCCAAACTTTATACTTGTTATAGCAGACTTAGCATTACAGCTCCTTATTAATTTCAACCGTCTGTCTACAACTGTTCAACAGAGTGGCAATATAGATTAAATTAAATACACTATCGGGGCACGTTTTTATTTATAGTTTTGAATATTTATGTATTTATAGTAGTATATAATGTAGTAATCAATCAATGTTGGGATGAAAAAGGAAATTGGCAATTGTCAAACTACGGGCCAGAGTCAAACTTCTTAAATAGCAGATGGTCAAGTGGTGATTTACCAGGGAACGTAAAGGGTTGATAAAAAGTTTGTTTCTTTCTACAATGTTTTACCAAAACGATTGATTAAAAGAAATTTTTTAATTTTCCTTTTTTGTTAATCGTTTCAAATGAATAAATGATTGTGTTAACAGTTTGAGAATGATCGTTTAAACAATTTACTGGGTTTTCAAAACTTAAAACTTATTTTACTAAACGTGATCTCGTACGCTTGACTAAGTCTGTCGTAGCAAGTTATTTGAAAGGTGATGCTTAAAGATTGGTCCCGCTCTAAAAACAGTTCATAATTTTAACAAGTAAGAGTGCTGTATTCGGCTATGTCGAATCTTATCACCATCTTCACCATTAATGAAAATTCAGTTAAGTGAAGTAACTCCAATCAAATATTGAGGTAACAAAGAATTCAAAAATGAAAAAATTTGGTAATTCCGTCATATTATTTTACATAAACATACCATCGGCTCATGGGTTAAGCAATAAAAAAAAGTGAACGCCAATTTTTTCACTTGATATTTTTTTTCTTGTTTTTTAATTTTTTATCGCCTCATATATTTATTTTTTTGTTTGGAGTTACCTTACTGTTCCAAATGACATTAAAAATTAGAGGTAGGCGTGGTTTTTTGTCTATTGTCTCGAAGACCTGGACCGATCATGCAGATTTCCATTAGCACTTCTTGCACTCTTTCACTTTTGCTTCAGACGGACAGACGGACATCGCTCAATCGACTTCGCTATGCATAAGAAGTCACAATAAATATACTTTATGGGGTCGGAAATGGAGATTGAAAGAAATTAAACACGGAATGACATACTTATATAGGTACTCGTATACCCTTTTTCCACTTTTTGTGGTGAGGGGAAAATAATTTTTTGAAGGTTTACGGAACTTTTGGAGCATCACTGTAAAATAAAGAGAAAATGCGTGGGTTTTTTTTTGCCAGAATTATTTATTTGTAAGAATACTTATAATATTGCCTGCATTCACAGGTGCAAAAGGCATTAGAGGCATTGCAATATTGTTATAAAAGTGAAGCTTTTTGATCAATGCTCAACACGTTTCTGCTCTACAACTACGGCCCTAAAAAACTTGATAATAAATAAGTGAAAATGAATTTCCTCGGCGAAACATCTGTTAAAAACGAAAACCAAACACAATGTTATGTGCACTCGATCTTGAAAATTTTAAATAAAGAAATGTGTTTCGATGACATGAAATGTGTTCTGATTTATTAAAATTTTTTTAAAAACTGCATAACAAATTACAATACGTTAAGTTTTGCTTGGTTAAAGAGTTATACTCCTTTTGATCAATTTTATCAAGTCAATTCTTCTTTTCTCGTTCAATAAAGATTTGCTGTTCTTCAAGTGTAGGGTGCCAAACAAATTGATTTTAACACTTTTGCCTCGAAGTTATTATAAATAATAAGAGATTTACATTAATTACCACTAATGGGATAATCAATCTTTTTTACTTTATTAAAATAAAAGAAAATACATAAAAGAGTATATAAATAATAATGGGAAGATACATAAAATTAAGATAAGACTTTAATTTATAGCCACTGTGTAAGAAGTTGTTACACCTCAAATGCTAGAAGACCAACTGGGTTTTGCAAAACCAAATCAGTTTTATTGCTTAATGTGGTCTACAGACAATTATCATTTTCAAACCATTTTGCATTATGAATAAAAAAAATATTTAAAAAAATAAGCGCAGTGCATTTTACGTTCTAATAATTGTTTTTATTATAAAAGAATTGTATATTATTTATGAGAATTTTTTTGTTATTTCGCATTATAATCATGTTAAGAACGTGATTTACAAATTATTTAATTGTCAATTCAACACGATATTTATGACGACAATAATGGCCAATATGATTGTGACTTTAAGTTTGAATTTTATATAAAAAATTATTTATTTTATTATTTTTATATTTAATAGTGTATTAATGGGAATTTATTTGCTCCCACATTTAATGAAGAAATGACAAATGTTTGTCATAATTTGTTAAAGCTCCTCCTGCACCACAATAACATAAACATGATTCTGAAACAAGACAAGTTAAAAATTAAAGAGTAGACAAAGGCGAAAATATTACAGTCATTACCACCGGTATTTAACGTTTCATGCATATTAATTTTAAGCATAAATATGATGACCATTTAATAAAACACTTAAAGAAAAATCGGAAAAAATCAGAAAGGAAAGCAATTTGTTAACAGTAACAGTGATTGGTGCTGAATTATGTCTTTTTCTTTCAGTGTAACATAATATCCAAAATTTTTTAATTTCACACACTTTGAAATTGCCCAATTTTAAATAACTCTTTGTCAAATAAACTGTTATTATATAATAACTCATTCATAAATGTCACACCTCTGTATGAAGGTGTCAAAATTATTCATGGGCCTTATGACACCAAACAAAGAACTCGCCATTGCTGTCTGTATATGTAAAACACCTTTAAGCATAATTAAAAGTATTTGGAAATTTAGGGCCATTGATTTGGTGAGAAATAATCTAAATGTATAAATGCAAATTTTGTTGCATTGAATGTTTGTGAATTAGTCATAAAAGATTTTTTACAATAATTCGCGATAAAGTCGCAAACAATTATTATAATAATATTAATTACAACAAATAAATTAAATTAATTTTTATTTGAATTTCTAAAAATTTTAAGAAAAAAAAAATTATTTACAAATGCTGCATTTTCTTGATCGCTACATCCTTCAATATCATTCTTCGCGTCTATCTACCTTAGTTTGTGTACATTATAAACATCATGTATTTAAGCGACTAGTTTTGTATATAAAAATACGGGGAGAAAGTCCGTACCAGTGTTGCTATGGAAAGACAGGAAAAAGTTATGCTTTGTCTTCGAAAAAGTTCCATTTTTTCAATAGCAGTTACATTTAGAAATTTGAGATAAATAAATTGTAATTTTATGTAATTTGTATAAAATATACTAAACAGGTTTATTCCATATTTCAGGAAAAATAACAAGGTAACAAATTTATTTACTGAACAAAAACAAAACGAAAATAAAATAAAAACAGAAATAAAGTGTTTAAAAAAATTCATACCGATGAGGTACCGTCAGTGTTTAAATTGCTTGCTTAAAAATAGCAACAGCACTAAACTCTTTGCTTTGCTTACATATTTTTCAGCAAATATAAAAACTAAATGTTTCAGCATTTACAAAAAATTTCATTATAAACGAAGCAACAGCAAAAAACAAATGCAAAAAAAGAGAAAGAAACGCATTTTCTTCAGCGTTTGCTGCTGCTTGAGCATTTTTAATCACTATGTAACGTGAAATAACTCCCAAATGAAATAACTCCAAAAATATAAAATAACTCCCAACAAAAAATTCAAAAATCACATATTTCATTATGAAATAACTCCCATTTTTTTGGAGGTTATTTCATCATAATGAATAACTCCCAAATGAAATAACCCCTAACTGGATTCTGGTGGGAGTTATTTCATTTATTTTGATAATTGGGAATTATTTTATTTTTATAGAGAGTTATTTCGTTTGAAAGTTATTTAATTGAATATAATCGAATTTTTTAGAGTTGTTTTATTTTTTTATTTCTCCTCCATGGTATATTGAACATCGGTTTCGATGTTCCAGCAAGGCCGGCCTTCGGCTAGGTGGAATCGGGTCTTGTTATACTGTGGAGGTTAAACCCTTCCATCTGGCCGAAGGCCGACTACACAGGCCGAGATGGCTCAATGATCTCTCAATGGTATATGAAATAGCGGCTTCGCTAACAAAATATTGCCTGTATAGCCGACCTTTGGTCATAAATCTATCATATATAGTATGATATCAAAATTAATGACCTCTTTCATCCGGAGGTACCTGTTATACCATAGGGGTTAAAACAATTAAACAGTGCCCAGGTGCAAATATAATTTGTTTTGGGAGTTATTTAATTTTTTTTGGGACTTACTTTATTTAGGAGTTATTCAATTTTTTTGTAAAAATACTTTTACTTTAATTAACGGTTATTTCGTTTTTTTATTTGGAGATATTTAATTTTTATTAGGGCTTATTTCATTGTTAGTTATTTCATTTGGGATTTATTTCACGGTACCTACCGATGATACTCATAAAGATTTAAATTAGGACTCAATACTAATATTTCGGTATAGAAAAGTGC
Organism: Gymnosoma rotundatum; assembly: GCA_916610165.2. NCBI lineage: Eukaryota > Metazoa > Arthropoda > Insecta > Diptera > Tachinidae > Gymnosoma > Gymnosoma rotundatum. The sequence continues at coordinate 121,752,809 of OU744336.1, read as the reverse complement.
ATGCTGTCGCTATTTAATAAAATTAGTTTAAGTAGGATTTTTTAAATAAATCCGTTTTACCTTTTTCATTGAAAGATTGGGCTTTAATAGACTTGACTACACTTATTATTTTAAACATACCGTTATTAAAAACAAATTTGAACATGAAATTTCTGACAATTTTTCTGTCAAATTTCGTCAAATTTGTATAGCGCGGAATAACTAAATGCTTCGTTTTCCGTACGAAATGCATATTGCTTCACAGTTATAAAAGAATTGTTGCCAGTAACATTTTGCTGTTTCTGTCTAAACATAAAGCAAGAAACAATTCGCGATTTCTCACGAATTGAACAGAGTAAAACTTCACCCATGTTATTTTTTGTTTATTTCAAACTAATTTTCATGAGATATTTGTTGCATTTTTAGGTAACCTTTGTTATTAAAATCGAATTGATATGTTAAGAAAGGTTGATATGTTAAGAGAGTTTCTTACCTCAAATAATGAAATAAGTACTTTTTCAGTGATATTACTTTATTTTGTGTCTGTACCAAAAATGACGAAAATTTCAGAAGTTACAAAAAATGTAAAAAATGTTACCAAACAGCAACACTGGTCCATACACAACCCAAAGCATTTCTTGACTGTTCTCGCTGTAAATCGTTTTGAACGCGACATGCCTCAACTTTAATTTTTTTTATACTTCCTGTTATAGAAGACATATAAATACATATTCTGTTTAAAGCTGGAATTTCTCTCAAAAGATAAGGTCATTTACTTCATATAATCTAGATGATATTATCTATCTAATTTCATATAATATCATCTACTTATAATTATAGGGAACTTATTTCTATATGATCTTTGTAAATTTTAAAGACAACACTATACACATCAAATTCTTATTAGGTACACCCTTTAATTTCTAAGTTATACAATTATACTTGTTGTTATAGCAGTTATATCAATACATGTTATTTGCAAATTGTAACTGTCAGTCTATAATGGTTTGAAATATACTGCCATACAAAACAAATTTCATCATTTAGACGTTCACCCTTGTATTTGTAACTTTAAATACTTATGCTGTTATAAAGAAAGTGTAATTTTCAAGTGTTTGAATAAAAAGTTCAAAAGCTGCGAATCCTTTAATATTTGAGTTTGTTTTTATTTTATTACTTTTCGATACAGTGCTATCAACTTTGTTAAACAATTATAAGATATGTAAACATCATGTGAGTTGTATGATTGCAATCTTAAAATTTTAAAATTTTGATTTTTTAAAATATGTTCAATCTGTAAGCATTACCTTTTGTTTTTTAAAATCAGTTCAAAAACTTTCGTTATACGTTTGTTTTACGTATTTACAGAGAAAACTTAAAATATATTTATGTATGCTTTTGAACTGAGTTCTAAGCTACAATACGAAACTTAAAAGTCTTGTGTATGGAATATCAAAAACAAAAAAAAAAACAAAACAAAAATAAGTAAATTACTATGTTATGCCTGCAGAAATAAAGTAATCAAACGATTTTGTAGCCACCTCCTTTTTGAAGCTTTGAATTGTTATTCGCAATAAGAACAATATGAGTCAGAACCTAAAACAGTCACAACAAAATAAGGCGGCTTGTCATAATGTCCATTGACAATTTGTCGGCTCAGAAAGTGAAATAATGTCCATGGATACTATAGGTAAATTTAATGGTATTCTATGTAAGAAATATGTAACGTTTTTTTTTAAACTAATGTCAAATTGAATTTACACACGAAAAGATTCCATTAGCTACTCTTTAAATTTTAATTGTTTATTTTATGGCGCTAAACAAAAGCATTTGTTTATACGGTTCAAAAAACAAAATATTATCCATTGACCCCAGGTTTTTCTCTGCTGGTTATAAAAAAGGGCTCTGTAGGAATTTCAAGTATCTGCTTGTTGCACCCCTTAAGTAGCAGTTTTATGTTATTATTTTAACAGTGTTACTTTTTTACTCTTAGGTACGGAAACTTAAAAGGCATAACAAATATAGAATTTCTGTGCAAAATGTCCCTCCGTATTTTGGGCAGAATATTTTTACAAGACGTTAAAGTTAAAAACATCGAATACGAAAATTTTACAAAACTTAAAATACGGTCACATTTGACAAACAATTGCCTACAATTTGTTTGCTCTTGTTTGCCCTAAATTGTTTCAAAACAATACAAAATTTGTTTTGTGGTCATACTACGCACTTTTATTTGCTTATTTTTATTTGTTCAAACACCTATGAAATAATGTCAAATAAAATACAGGCAAACATGTTTTCGGTGCGGTCACACCTAAATAATATTTGCCTTAAAAAAATATTTGATCAAGCTGAAAAAAAGCATAAATATATTTGTCCAGAAACTGCTGCGCGTGGGATGTCTTCATTGCCATTCAATTTGCTCGGCATTATTTCGAAGTAATTGCAAAGAAAACGTTTAAAGTATTATTAAATGCTTATTACAAGCGATGAAAAACGGTTGCTCCTGTTAAACAAATATATACGAAACAAATACATTCAAATGTAGGAATATTTTTCCCATCTAGGCATGCTGTGAGCGCATCTTTTTAAAATTTCCATATCAAGCTTCCTAAAATATACTTTTCCTACATTTTGTACGAGACAAATCCCAGTTTTTAATATAAAAAGAATATATCCACCACTGATGGCAATAAAGTAAATGAAAGTTGGTGAAGTAATGATGGATAATATTATATTTATGAACACACAGATTACAATTAAAATAACTGTTACAGCTAATGGCAAGGTGAGAAGAAACTTTATATGTAGATATAACTCCCATGTATGAAAGTTCAAAATAAACATAGCAATGCAAAAATATAAAATTTTTCATAATCTATGCTATAAAGAAGCTACAAAAGGTGATCTCGAGAAGGAGAATTAGATTCCACTTCTTATCAAAAAAAAAATTTAATATTCATTCATTATATTTTTTTGTCAAAATTTCTAAAAAAAATTTAATTTATTTAACAAAATTATCAGCTATTTGTTTGTTTACTTTATACATATATGTAAGTGTAGGCAAATAATATATTTAAATAAAAAGTCGTTTAAATTAAAAAGCCAATTTCACAAAGAATTAAACTGCAAATATGCAAAATTTTAATTGGGACACAAAGTCCTAAAATTTTTAAGAAACTTTAATATTGCATATTTCGGAAAATAGAGAAAAAAACACTTGTATATTCTTAGTTTTTAAAAATTGTTACATTTTAACTTACCGTCAAATGAATATTTAATGAATAATGAAAAAAAACAGTTTACATTAATTGCAAAAATAAGCTTTTAGCTTAGAACTTTTGGAACATATCTCTTTTAATTGCAAATCGAAAGTTATGCAAGACTAATTTAGGTGCTTAAAATGGATTATCTCCAAGGACTTTTAGCTCTATTCCCACGCTTCGTGTTTTTGTTGTTTTGTTAAAATACTGCATTATGGCTAAAGGAACATTGATAACAATACGTCTCACGGAACAATGAGGATACCTGGACGTATACATTGGAGACCAAGCAATTGTGAAAGACACGCCCATAGTTTTACATGTTATCAATCTTCATAACATTGGAAAAAATTTAGATAACATAACGAAAAACATTGTTTTAATGAAGATATACAACAAAAAGACTCGAGGTAGAAACTAAAGATGCTAGAAATTAACAAATGACATTATTACCAACATAGACAAAGGCGTGGATTAGTTAATGGAGTAGGTAGCATATCAAAAATGTTGTTTGGAACAAGGTTATCTTTCAAATGTTAATGAAATCAAAGAAAACAATTAGCTACAAGTTATTATCAATGGCCCATATTCATAGTAATAGACTAAAGTCGACTCTTGTTAAAGTTTACTCTAAAATAAAAGGCTCTTATTATACTGTTGTTATAATTTTCAGTAAATAAATATATACTGGTGGAATTAATCCAATACTGGCGGAATTAATAAAATTAATTTAATACCGGCTCTTACTATCTTTCATAGTCATCAATAAAGTATACTTTAAGTTTAGCCGCCTTCCACTGGGTGCCAACTGTAATTTGATAAATGTTTTCATACGATTTCTAAACAAACATTAGAAAAAAGTAACCTTGTTTTTATTTTGTTCACTTTGGTATAAAAATCAGATATAGAGTATTATATTCTTAAAACAAATAAAATAATTATGGAAGAATGAGTTGAAAACAGCTTTAGGTAGTTTTAAATTTAGAGTTGACTTTAACACCAAAAGTATATATTAAATTGTCTACGAATGAGTTAGAGTCGACTCTAAAGTAAAATCGACTTAAGTTCCCTTAAAGTATACTTTATTTTAACTATGAATATGGGCCAATGAATTTAATTTATAATTTTAATTTTGAAGAGTAATACTTCTTATGATAACGGTCATAGCAAACAACATTTTGTCCAATTTGCAAGCTTTTGTAAATAACGGTTCAATGAACCATACAGGGCAATTACCATCAATTATGGAAAGACCATTTAATTTTTAAATCTCAAATTATAAGCTTGTTGATATTGCCTGTCTACAACGGTTTTAAAGTTAAGCCGCATACATCAAATTGCATCAACTCTTGAGTCACCCTTTAATTTACAAACCTAAATTTTATGCCTATTCGTTCATTTCAAATTTCAAAAGTCTGTCTAATATGACCGTGTACATCCATTTAAATAAACTATTGATGCACCCTTTAATTTATAATTCTTCTGAATATTAACACTTATTGTTAAATAGTCATAGTAATTGGCATTCTGTCCGATTTGCAAGCGTTTGTCTATAACAGTTCAAAAGATATGCCCGCATAGGTCACGTCACCCTTTAATTTTTAGATTTATTTTTATATTACCTTTTTCCATTGGGTGGTAAAATAATACGCAGTTTTTTTTAATTTTAATGTTATGCCCTTTACAGTTTATAATACAAAAAACATGTATGTTGTATGGGGCACCCTTTAACTTTTATAATTATGAACTGTTTTTAAAACGTTACCAATCTGAATTTCTTTTAAATAAAAATTTTTTTCAAACCGATCCAGAATTGACTGAGAATTGGAGGCACAAACATAAAAAAGCAACATTCAGTCAAATTGATAACCTCCTTCTTTTTTGAAGCCGGTTAATAAAATAGAGCATTTACAGGATTATTTAGTATCTGAAAAAAAATATTGGGGATTGTACGCTCAACCATTTTCACTTAAAACTTAACTGTATTCAGTTTAGAACAGCATATTTTAATACTTCATACCTAATTTTCGAATTAAAAATACCTAAGAAATTTTAAACTGTGAAACAAAAAACTATGTACCAATACCAAATAATAAAATTGAATATAGAATAGAAAAATTTTTGTTTTTGAAAATAATGGCCCATATTCATAGTTAAAATAAAGCATACTTTAAGGGAACTAAAGTCGGTTTTATTTTAGAATCGACCCTAACTCATTCATAGACAATTCAAAATATACTTTTGGAGAGAAAGTCAACTCTAAATTTTAAAACTACCTAAAGCTGTTTTTAACTCATTTTTACAAAATTATTTTATTTGGTTTAAGAACACAATACTCCTTATCTAATTTTTATACCAAAGTGAACAAAATAAAAACAAGGTTACTTTTTTTAAATGTTTGTTTAGAAATTGTATGAAAACATGTATCAATTTACAGTTGACACCCAGTGGAAGGCGTCTAAACTTAAAGTATACTCTTTTCTTGACTGTAAAAACAAAAAAGTTAATAAAAGCTTTTTATTTTAGAGTTTACTTTAGCACGAGTCGACTTTTTTCTATAACTATGAATATGGGCCAATACATACAATTTCCTAGAATTTAAATTCAATTAATAAAAATAATTAAATTTAAATCTTAAAATCTTAATTAAAGTTTAATTTCTGTTGGTTAAATTTAAGCGTGCTAAATTTAAATTAATCATGAAAGAGAAAGCATGTTGCTTGTTGTCATATATAACTTCATTTAAATATATAACAGTATATAGTTTACAACTTTAAAGTTCGGTTGCCCTCGGTAGAAGTAGAAATAGTTTTGCTTCAGTCTACTTTATAATAGAATTCCATAATGAAAACAAAACTTACCTACATCGTAGGAATGAATATTTCAAGAAAAAATGTTGAATAAATAACTTAGCGGCAACGCATATTTTTCGAGTTGTATAATTTGTTGCGATTTATTTTTAACAAATACTTAACTAAAAATTTACAAAAGAAAATTTAATATTCTCCAAAGCAACAACTGTTTTACATTAAATTTTGAAACCTTGCACCGTTCTGAAGCGAAAATGTCGAAAAATACCAAATTATGTATATAAAAAAACTTCGATAAAATGTATATAACTCGAAAAATTGCTGACAAATAATAATTTTATTTGCCCAATTTCAGCTGCGGTGTTTTTTGCTTCTAATAAATATTTTGTGGTCAGACTGCGGCAAACAAATATTTGCTAATTTCAGGCAAATGTTTGTCAAATGTGACCGTACCTTTATAGATATGTTTTATAAAAGAGAAACCATTTGAATAATTATTTTACAGGAGTATATTGCACTTGCAAATAAAGAACTGCTTCATGAACACATTTAAAATGTATACATAGCAAAATAATTCCTGCAAGAAACGAACGATTTAAAAGCAGATTAAAGCTGTCTATCTATAACGATTCAAAAGTTTGGCCATACACATACATCAAATTACATAAACTATTGGAACATCCTTTAATTTCTAAATCTAAATTTTATACGAGTTGTTATAGCAGAGTTAGCAATACAATATCTTTGTGTATTTCAACCGTCTGTCTGCCAACTATTTAATAGAATGTTCATATACATCAAATTAAATGAACTATTGAGCCACCCTTTAATTTAATTGCATTCTATCCAATTTTTAAGGGTTTGTCCATTACGGTTCAAAAGATAGACTCATACAGTTCAATTTACGTCATCTATGGGGAGAACCTTTCACACCAAAGTAAAAACACTAGGCCTGGTTAACCTTTGTTTCTTTGAAATATATTTCTTTTTCAGTTTTTTTGCCACTAATCTAAGATATGATGGGTATGATTACTATTTCCCCGTAAAAGTGTTTTAAAGATTTAATAATCAATTTATATGCAGCAAAATTAGTTTTGCTACATAATTAAAGAAACAAGCAAAAAATTTTGTTATTATTATATTATATTTATTATTATTATTTGCTTTTAACAAAAAAAATTTATTCAATAAAAAAACAATTACTTTATTGCTAACAAACCCCAAAGTATACGAATATAAAATAGAAATCGCCCAAATATCAGTTTACCATTTTCAGTTTAACATTAATTGCTTTGGGTACGTTGAGGTCAATAAACAAACATTTGTTTAAATTGGAACTAAATCACTTTTTTGGAAAAAAAAAAAATACAAACGAATTTAAAATAAACGCCACTCCATATATCATGCCATCATTATTATTGATTTATTTACTGTACTTTTTATTTTTTGTTATTGTTCTTTGGAGTTGATTGTAATCAGTGATCAATGAGAATTTGAGCCAATAAAAATAAATCACTGCATCATCAATTGATGATGACGATCATCATCACCGACACCATCGTGGTCATCATCATTCCCAATTGGTACCTTAAATTCCATTGTGTACGAGTTCCAAAAAAAAAAAACTCAAACGCACTTGACTTTATTTTTTATGTTTTTTATTTCTAAATGCTGTTGCATGATTAAGAGAAGATACAGGAGGCACGTGTTAATATTTATTTCTCATTTAATAATAAAAATTACTTTATTTAATTTTATCTACATTTAAAAATGGAGAATTACAAATATGAACACACAAATATAAAAGTTATACAACAATAACAAAAATATCTTTTCAATAAAAATATTTTGAAGTCTCAAATATTCACCCTTATTCTGGTTGTCGGCGTCATCGTCGATTTAGCATCAATATCACTTCGTATCAATGTCGGCGTCAATTCAATAAAAATTTTGCATTCTATAAGATTGTGTGACAACGTCGACGGTTTATCGAAATGAATAAAAATGCACATTCCTTAGTTTTTTGCTAAATTTTATTTGTGGAGAAAATTTTGATTTAATTGACGATGAAAGCTCGAAAAAACATAAACTTTTGTTGGAAAGAAACCTTTTTAATTTGCCGGATCGCAAGTACGTACATATGTTTTGCCTGCTCCTAACTGTGCTTCTGCAGTAATTCAGTTTGATTGTTGCATGGCCATTTTCTTCAAGACACAGCTTCTTTCAGCGAGCTAAGTAAAAATTGTTTAAACATTCCGCTGCCGAGGCTTTGTAACGACACGTTCTTCGCTGGTTGCTGGGATAGCTGCAGCGGAGTCCAGGGTCGTTGCAATTTTGATTTATCGTCCTAAGACGAAGATAAAATGAAACAATTCTTGTTCTGAAAACGTTATAAAACTTCAAGTTACGTTTTATTCTTCTATTTCTTAAGACTATAGCGTCGGTTAATCAACGGTCGGGAAGGAAGCCACAAATGACAACAGCGGTTGGAGTAAGCGAGCTGCGGCAAACAGTCAGCGACAACGGAATTCAGCTGATGAATGGCGCTGGATGTGAAGCTGGCAGTTCTGCTAATGGTAGCGTGGCGTAGTTGGTGCTAGGGGAAGCGGGCGACGCTACCAGGCGGCAACGGCACGGGCAGCGGCCAAACAAACAGCGCGGATAGCGCAGGAGTGGTAGAGCTTAAAAAAGGCGGCGCAAACAGCGATGGCGTGGATAGCGCTCAACCGGGCGGCGCAAGCAGTGATGACGTAGGCAGCGTTCAAACAGCGGAGCAAAACAACGATGGCGCAGGTAGCGCTTGAGCTAGCAGCGGCGTTGCCGGGCGACAATAGCACGGGCAGCGGCCAAACAGTGATGGCGCAGGTAGCGCTTCAACAGCGATGGCGCAGGTAGCGCTTGGAGACACGGCGACGCTACCGGGCGGCAATGGCACGGGCAGCGGCGCAAACAGCGATGGCGCAAGTAGCGCTTCAACAGCGATGGCACAGGTAGCGCTTGAAGACACGGCGACGCTACCGGGCTGCAATGGCTCGGGCAGCGGCACAAACAGCGATGGCGCAAGTAGCGCTTGAAGACTCGGCGACGCTACCGGGCGGCAATGGCACGGGCAGCGGCGCAAACAGCGATGGCGCAGGTAGCGCTCAAACAGGCAGCGGCACAACTGGGCGACAAAGGCACAGGCGGCAGCCAAACAGGCAGCGGCAAAAACAGCGGCGCAGACAGCGATGGCGCAGGTAGCGCTTGAGCAGCGATGGCGCCGGTAGCGCTCAAACAGGCAGCGGCACAACTGGGCGACAATGGCACAGGCGGCAGCCAAACAGGCAGCGGCAAAACAGCGGCGCCGACAGCGATGGCGCAGGTAGCGCTCAAACAGGCAGCGGCACAACTGGGCGGCAATGGCACAGGCGGCAGCCAAACAGGCAGCGGCAAAACAGCGGCGCAGACAGCGATGGCGCAGGTAGCGCTTGAGCAGCGATGGCGCAGGTAGCGCTCAAACAGGCAGCGGCACAACTGGGCGACAATGGCACAGGCGGCAGCCAAACAGGCAGCGGCAAAACAGCGGCGCAGACAGCGATGGCGCAGGTAGCGCTCAAACAGGCAGCGGCACAACTGGGCGACAATGGCACAGGCGGCAGCCAAACAGGCAGCGGCAAAACAGCGGCGCAGACAGCGATGGCGCAGGTAGCGCTCAAACAGGCAGCGGCACAACTGGGCGGCAATGGCACAGGCGGCAGCCAAACAGGCGAGCTGCTTGCTAATTCCCTTGCTTTTCAAATTGTTCGGCCTTTTATACTTGTGCGTGGGCACACACACTCACACCCACACACACAACGATTGTTTGTTTTCGTTGATTGACAGCCATCAGCGGTGTATTTACTTGTAGGTAACAGCTGATTGTTTGGTTGGTTTGTTTGTGCTCGACTCCTAGGTGGCGCTGAGCTTGCCCGACCGTTAATTTAAATTTACTTAAAATTAAAATAGCAAAACAATTCAATTTTAATTAAACATGAAAAAATAATAATAAAAGAAAAATTAGTATAATTCATAACTTAACTATAACATACTGTGTAGGGGAAAACAAGGGCACGACTTTCGCCGTTACACTGCCTCCCCTCGTTCCCATCGGAAGCTTGGTCTTCATGCAATCCGCAGGATGCGCAATTTGCCACTGCGTCTAATTAAAATTTGGAATCTTTGTCCTTCCCACGTGCGCATTTGTCGGCGTTGCTGCGCGGGTTTACGGGTTTCCAGTAGCTTTTGAATTTCCTCCTGTAGCCCACCCGGTACCTCAGCTAGGGAGATCTCGGTTGATTTTTTTGTTAGCTCCGAGCTAGCTGGTTCTTCGGGTGGTAGTACTACTTTCTTTTGGGTGGTGTTGAAAATCTCAGGAACTACTGTTCGGGCCGATGCCCATTTAGGTGATTGTGGTGAGGGACCAGGTGAGTTGGTGGTAGAGGTGGTTGAGGTCGTAAACGACCAACCCCTACCTGGCGTAATCGGGCTTCTGCCCTCCGTTGGTGGGGACGGTGGTCGAAGAGCTAATGTGCGGTCTTCGAACCCGAAGAAAGTTCTCCGAATCTTTTCCAATATGGGATCTTCGGGCGGCCCCGAATCCTTCATTGAGTTTAAGGTGCAGGCCTGTGGCCACTCCTGGGCTGGCGGAACTTCGTCTTCGTCGGCGGAACTTATGGTAATGGGCTTAAAATCCGGACTGCTCGGTGCGGATTTGGGAGGAAAGGGGTTTTGAGACTTGTTCTGTTGGCTCATGCGATAATACGTAGCAAGCTTTGGCGTGCAGTTGACCTGAGCTGCCCTTGTGGTTGGCCTACGAGGTTGTTTGGCGGGTGGGACTTGTCTGCCCCGACTGGTACTAAGTACTGCATCATCTTCGATGAATATGGTTCTCCTAATCTTTGGTTTCCTAATTCGTCTTCCAGTATCCTGAGGTGTATATCGCTCTGGACTCGGTTCATACGTGGCCACCAAGCCCGCACAACTGAACGTGGCCTGGAGTGCTTGTAGTCCCTCCAATCCCAGAATTAGGTCTTCCATGGCTTCTTGCATAACCAGAAATTGGCAGAGCACGCTTTTGGTACCTAGAGCGACTGTAAGACTAATCGTCTCCGTAATAAGTCTTTCCGTACCATCTGCCAGAAATACTTTAATGTTTGCGGGTATCCGCTTTGGTGGGGTTGCGAAACGGTTGATTTGAGTCAGCGAAATGAAATTTTTGTTGGCTCCTGTGTCGATGATGGCTGGAATTAATTGCCTTTCTATGCGCACCATTGCCTTTAATTTTTCTGGCTCCCACACTAGCCACGTCTGCCCCTTACCTTTATCGGCGGATTTCTGACCGACGGTGGGTCCACTTTTCCGATTCCTTCCACGCACCAGGCGATGGTGGGTCCCGCTATGTTGTGACGAGGTCGGGATGCATTCCAGATCGTCGGCTAGCTGGGTCAATTCACTTAGCGTGGTAAAGTCCTTTCGCCGAATGTACCATTTGTAGTCGGGTTGAGTGTTCTGGAAAATCCTTTCCAGTTTCTGTTGCTCGGTCAGGTTGGTTGATCGCATTAAATTCTGAATTGCCAAAAGGTAATCTTTAAAAGATTCCCGCGGCCGTTGGGTCCGCTTGCGGACTTCGTCCTCCAGTTGTTCAAAGTATCGAGGAGGAAGGAAAAACCCATAAAAGTCTTCCTTGAACTGCACCCATTGTCCCCAGTGACGGTTATTGTTCCGATACCAAATCAAAGCGCGTTCTCGCAGTAATTCAGGCATTACTCTTGGCAGCATGTTCACATCTACGTCATACATTCCGGCGAGCTCCTCAATACGCTCGATGAACTCCAGTGGGTCTTTTCCCCCAGTGTATTTTAAGCCCCATTTTCGCACCACTTCGATAGCACCGATATGAGAATTATCAGGAATTGCGCTGAATGGAGTGGGGAGGGTCGTTCGTACGTTGGACTGGGTGTTTTCTTCGATTAGTTTCGTGGTACATGAATGTTCTTCCTCTGCTTTGAGTGGAGATGTCTGTCGGCTATGTGCGGTATCTGTAATAGAAGGGAGCTTTAGGGTAGCCTCGTGTTTACCTTGCAACGTCAAGAGCTCCTTCATTTCGTCTTCGTGATGTTCTGTTGCTAAGAATTTAGCAAAACGTTTCCGCATGTCTTCCACATTGCCGGTATAGTCCTGCTGGTATTGGCCGAGGTATTTTACCAGTTCCTCCCGCTTCAGGGAGTAGGCCCAGGAAGTTCGTAACATGTTAGCAATCTCGATGAAGGGCTACAAAATTATTGTAATTGTTGTGGTTGTTTTATTTTAGTTTTCTTTTATATATGTATATAGACACAAGTAGGGTCCCTGCTCGGGCGCCAATGTAACGACACGTTCTTCGCTGGTTGCTGGGATAGCTGCAGCGGAGTCCAGGTTCGTTGCAATTTTGATTTATCGTCCTAAGACGAAGATAAAATGAAACAATTCTTGTTCTGAAAACGTTATAAAACTTCAAGTTACGTTTTATTCTTCTATTTCTTAAGACTATAGCGTCGGTTAATCAACGGTCGGGAAGGAAGCCACAAATGACAACAGCGGTTGGAGTAAGCGAGCTGCGGCAAACAGTCAGCGACAACGGAATTCAGCTGATGAATGGCGCTGGATGTGAAGCTGGCAGTTCTGCTAATGGTAGCGTGGCGTAGTTGGTGCTAGGGGAAGCGGGCGACGCTACCGGGCGGCAACGGCACGGGCAGCGGCCAAACAAACAGCGCGGATAGCGCAGGAGTGGTAGAGCTTAAAAAAGGCGGCGCAAACAGCGATGGCGTGGATAGCGCTCAACCGGGCGGCGCAAGCAGTGATGACGTAGGCAGCGTTCAAACAGCGGAGCAAAACAACGATGGCGCAGGTAGCGCTTGAGCAAGCAGCGGCGCTGCCGGGCGACAATAGCACGGGCAGCGGCCAAACAGTGATGGCGCAGGTAGCGCTTCAACAGCGATGGCGCAGGTAGCGCTTGGAGACACGGCGACGCTACCGGGCGGCAATGGCACGGGCAGCGGCGCAAACAGCGATGGCGCAAGTAGCGCTTCAACAGCGATGGCACAGGTAGCGCTTGAAGACACGGCGACGCTACCGGGCTGCAATGGCTCGGGCAGCGGCACAAACAGCGATGGCGCAAGTAGCGCTTGAAGACTCGGCGACGCTACCGGGCGGCAATGGCACGGGCAGCGGCGCAAACAGCGATGGCGCAGGTAGCGCTCAAACAGGCAGCGGCACAACTGGGCGACAAAGGCACAGGCGGCAGCCAAACAGGCAGCGGCAAAAACAGCGGCGCAGACAGCGATGGCGCAGGTAGCGCTTGAGCAGCGATGGCGCAGGTAGCGCTCAAACAGGCAGCGGCACAACTGGGCGACAATGGCACAGGCGGCAGCCAAACAGGCAGCGGCACAACTGGGCGGCAATGGCACAGGCGGCAGCCAAACAGGCAGCGGCAAAACAGCGGCGCAGACAGCGATGGCGCAGGTAGCGCTTGAGCAGCGATGGCGCAGGTAGCGCTCAAACAGGCAGCGGCACAACTGGGCGACAATGGCACAGGCGGCAGCCAAACAGGCAGCGGCAAAACAGCGGCGCAGACAGCGATGGCGCAGGTAGCGCTCAAACAGGCAGCGGCACAACTGGGCGACAATGGCACAGGCGGCAGCCAAACAGGCAGCGGCAAAACAGCGGCGCAGACAGCGATGGCGCAGGTAGCGCTCAAACAGGCAGCGGCACAACTGGGCGGCAATGGCACAGGCGGCAGCCAAACAGGCGAGCTGCTTGCTAATTCCCTTGCTTTTCAAATTGTTCGGCCTTTTATACTTGTGCGTGGGCACACACACTCACACCCACACACACAACGATTGTTTGTTTTCGTTGATTGACAGCCATCAGCGGTGTATTTACTTGTAGGTAACAGCTGATTGTTTGGTTGGTTTGTTTGTGCTCGACTCCTAGGTGGCGCTGAGCTTGCCCGACCGTTAATTTAAATTTACTTAAAATTAAAATAGCAAAACAATTCAATTTTAATTAAACATGAAAAAATAATAATAAAAGAAAAATTAGTATAATTCATAACTTAACTATAACATACTGTGTAGGGGAAAACAAGGGCACGACTTTCGCCGTTACAGCTTTGAGTAGTAATCGATAAGTGTCGACAACTAGAATAAGGTTGATTATTCAATAATCAAATTAAAAGTTTTCCCCAGGCTCCAATTCGTATTTGATGAAGAAGAACGTAGCGATCCGATGCATATAACCCGCTAGTCTAATTAAATTCGGTCGTATTGTAAGGGTATGTTACATCCTTAACCTAGTGATGCTAGATATTGCCTTGCACTATTAAGCTGCCCAATTTCAACAGTTTAACTCCATTTTTACAATCACATAAAAAAAGAAATTCACATCTTCGCAGCCTGGGATCGAACCAAATTTCTGTTTCAAGAAGAATGTTTTGTGTTTCTGCATTTGCAAACTGTCCCCAGACAGATGATTATAATTGGGTCGTAAATTTGAAATTTGTTTAAATGGCAATAAAGCAAAAACTCTCTCACAACTCTCGCATGTTATACAAGCTTCTTTCTTTATGATCAATGTCCCACTTTATTGTTATTTAAACGTTTCTTTTCTTATTAAATACCTTTTTTATGCATTTTGGAATATTTTCTTTACATCACTTGTTATTTCGGCACTCGTTTCTTTTATTTTATTTATTTATTTTTTTAAATAAATAATCGTACGAATATGTAAGTTAATAAAAATTTCTATATACATACGTACGTACATATGTATATGTAGGTATGAGATAAATATTTAATAAATCTTTATCTGAATTGTTGTTATAATTTTGGTAATTTTATCAGATTTTCAGTCAGATTTATATTGTTCTCTGAGCTGTTTGCATTTTTTAATTCCGTGATCATTGATCATTCAAAGAACTTTTAGTTTTTATTAACTGTCTGCGGAAGAGATTTAAATATGTTTTGTAGGTGTAGATTATGGTTTCAAATATCAGATTGGTAAAGTCATTATTATCGAAGCCGGTCGTGCAAAGTTAATTATGTAAATGTGTACCCGCTTAAATCAAGTGTTGGATGTTTGAAAGTAGTATTTTAGATGTTCTTTTGCTATGAAATACTTGACACGGTGAAATAGAGTACCAAACTTATTCGCTACAGGAAAGTTTTAATTGTTAGCCGATAAAATATTTATTAAACTTGTATTACTTTTATGTTTTTATTGACGAGAAGTAAATCAATAGTGATAAGTAATACTTAGTTGTCATATAAAAACACTCAGGTGTACTTTAAGTATAATTTTATTCTTAAACACATTTTCGGTTCATTGCTTATGTGCATGCAAAAATACAAGTGAAAAGTCATTTCATTTATCAGCTTCTATCTACAAATTGGGGGAAATAACATATGCAGGAGATAAATGTTGTAGGTCTGAGTTACACAATTGTAATATTAATTCATAATAATTACAACTTGAACTCGCATTCTACAACAGTGTAGTCCTGCATGTATCTTGTGTTACCGAGGCTACACCGACCGTCTAATTAAATTTAAAAGAGCCCATACCTCAAACTTTATAGCTTGGTGATAAATCATGAGTTTTCTCAATATATCTCCTGCGAAATTAACATGAACTTGAACTTGAATTTTTCGAAGGTGACTCAAATAGCCATCTTTTTATTTATTAAATTATCGGTGATAAACCGGGTTGCTTATCTACTTAAAAAAGTTTATGTCAAAAATTTATAAAGATTTTTTATATATAAAGTTTAAAAATTATTTTTGCTTGCTGAAACCTGTGTCTAAATAAATTACTCCTCTTCCCCAAATTGATAATTGATTGCATATAAGGAAGATATGTGAGTCACTGATAGTATTTTTTATTTACTTTAATTCTTAAACAAAATTGTTTTGTTTTATTAGAACTGACAACTATCAGAATTTTGTAATCATAACAAAACATCAAATTGTTTAAGAAAAATATAAATTGTCTGGACAATTACATTGACACGAATTCATGTTTGTTACAATGTGTAATTCTGACTTAATTGTTTCGTAATGAAACCAGTCACTTAAGTAAGAAATAGATACTTAACAAGATTCATATTTCAAACTTTTAAATCATTAAATAAAATACCAAGACTCATAATTCAATGTGCATATGCCCAGGTTTTAATAGGAACGAAAAAATTAAAAAAAAATTGCTATTATGTCTAGCACTGGCTGGACTAAACAATGCACAATTATTAAATTTTTGTTATTTATTATTATTGACGGTTTATAAATTTTGAAAAAATACCGATTTTAAACCCTCTTAATTTTATGTTAAAGAACTGTTTTAGTCTCCAGCACAAAAATTTTTTATCTACATTTCGGTTCTGAATCCTAAAAAATGGGGCCTAATTGCCGAATACGCTACTGATCGTGTTTACTTATCGACTTACCGTTCAAATGACGTAAAAGCTGCGTTCAATAGCTACCGAATCGTAAACTAGAATAATGTAATTTTTGTTGTTTGTAAAAGAAGAGAAACATAATAGCATTTTTGTTCTCTTCGATCTCTAAAGACGAAAATACTGTGATGCGTTTAGCAAGACAACTTTGTAATAAAATAATCATTATGCATACCAGCTAATTTGCAAAAACATATTATTTATTGATCACCCGTTATATGTATGTTGTAGCCGAATATGTATATTTGTGTTCAAATGATAATGTATACATATTTCGCTTTTCCAGAAATAAAAAATCTATTACAGACTGAGGCATTGTGTATGTTGTTTGTTTATGGACAATTCGACAAAAATATTCGGTTTGTATTTTGCTTTGCTGGCGAAGTATAAAACTCTTAAATAAAAAAGAAAAAATATAATATTTATTTTTTATACAAATATTTCTTTAAAATATTTGTATATTGAACATTTGCACCTTTGTACCCCTTTAGGATAAAGATAACAACACAAAAAAATTAAAAATACTTTTCGATTTAATAACTAAAAAAAAGTATGCCAAAAAAACGACGGATAAAGCATCTATAAAAAACAATCAACTGATATTAAAAAAAAAAAAGTAACTTAACAAAATTTTTCCTCCAAGTCGCAAAACGGAAGCTTAGATTAAGGTATGCACTGACATGAAGAGCAGCGTAAGAGGAAACTTGACCAAAAAATGTTGAGACATGCTTCAGCAGATTTGCTTTAATAATAAGCCTACGAGTAAACATAAATGAGGAACTATGAGTTATTGAATTAAATAACGATGCTAACAACAGACACTTGTAAGACTGTGGAAAAAATGCACTTTTTGAATTACTACATATATATATATATATATATATATATATATATATATATATATATATATATATATATATATATAGTATATATATATATAGTATAATTTTACATAAAAATACCAAACCCAAAAAACCGGCTCTTAATGGGTTAAGCATTTTTAAAAAATTTTAGTATTTCCTTAAAGATCTTATCAAAAGCTTTTAAATGATACCCATATTGATATTTTAAAAAATTTTGAAAACGATATGAAAAAATTAGAGGTAGGCGTGTTGTTTTGCTCGCTGCCTCGAAGCACATGGACCGATCGCACTGGTTTCTAATATCACCTCTTTCGGTCGATTTAACGGAATGACAAAGTAAGTTATAAGTTTGTTATGGTCGAATATACCACTTTTACATCTTTTTTATTTGTACTTACGGCATTTAGACTACAAAATCCTTTCTGTATTCCGTCAACATATCAAAATACACCAGGAAAGCCTGCTTTTTCGTAAAATTTTTCTAATTGATATCCACTTTGGACAAAATTCTGTAAACATTGCCTCTACACGCTCATAATGTGCAGCGCTCATTGTAAGTTGAGCAAGACCTACGTTAAAATCGTTGAAAGCACTTCTTTGATAATTTTCTTCTGCAAGTATTGGCACAGTTGCTGCCAAACGTGTTTTAAAAAAATCACCAAAGTATGTCTTTTAAAACTGATGATTTAATTAATACTCATTACTTAGTTGTGCGTTCAAAAAGAGATTTGATTGAGATTTTTTGTTTAAAAACAAAAAGTACAGAACACAAATACTTGAAATTTGACTGCTTTTAGCATTATGCTAGAGTTATATTTAGCGCAAACCTACCGATGAAAAAAATGACCCTGATATTTCATTTTTCATTATGTAACGAAAACAGAGAATCAAATATGAAAGCACCCAATTTTACTGGTATAATGGTAATAAAACAGTTGTACACACATTTTATTTTTGTGAATGGAAGAATTTTTAACACCACAGAATTCTACAATTAATATTTAAAACACATTTTTCTAAATATGATTTTAAGACAATTAGATATGACATGCTGACGAGTCGCGGGCACTGTTTGTTTAAACAAAAAAGTTTAATAAATGTAAATAGCAATTTTTGATTTTCAGAAAACACAATTAGGAATGTTAAGGTTAGTAATATGACTAAAAAATGGCTCCTAAAAATTTAGTATTTGATTATAAGTACGATTGAAAACAGTAGCGAAAATGAGTCGAAAACACGAGTCATAAGGGACTCGTTCAGAAGAGTCGCGGCTATGGTACCGTTTTCTACCGACAAAACAATCATTTTCGATTCTAAAACGAGCGCATAACCGTATTATTATAATCGTGCAGAAAAGTCAAAAAAGACTCGAATATGAATAGTAATTATGAAAAATGTTAACTGGGTATTTAAATAAAATTTTAATTTTTTGTTAAAGCTGATTTTTTTTTTACAAGATAGTCATTTATATTTATTTGTATATCATCATTGGTAAGAACCAATTTTATTCTGTTATAAAAACACTGACGTCGAAACTATTACAGTATACCAACAAAATTCAAATTCGAGTACGACTACGATAATTCAGCACATTCGACTATGACATAGAAAGTGCAAGAAATACAACTGGAACGAATGACTAATTTCGTCAAATGCGTCGTCAAAAATTCGTTATGTAAATTCATCGTATGAGGCACAATAGCGACGAAAACACAGTGTTATAATAAAAAAAAAAAAAAAAAAACAAAATAATGTTTATAAATTTAAACATTATCAAAAACACAACTAAAAACTATTTTGATATTTAACTAATAATCTGTACACGTATTATAAATGCTGCAAAATAAAAATACATATGCAGAAGGAAGAAGAATGTAAGCAAAAATAAAAACGTGGTTTGTTTGTTGGTAATTTTTGTTAAAGCCTTAACGTTTCTGTATTGGCTTCTTAAATAACTCTCATGTTGTTTTTGAAGTTTTTATACTTAAAGGAAATGTTTTTGGCTTTTCTAAAAATTTGGATAAAGGTTTCCTGATGAGCTGGTTTAAGCAACCGGCGAAATACGTATAGAAACCTGCTTTTCCAACCAACAAATAAATAGCATTTTTATTTAAAAATGTTATGGGATATTAGCATAATATAATAAATAATATAAAAATACATAATTTTTAAAGGGAAATAACTTTATTTACTAAAATGGTTCGAAAATATAGCCAAACATTTTCACATTAAACTGAATTGTTCGTCGTTCGTCGGCGTATGAAAAGAAATAGAAATAATTCTATTGCAAAGTTCGCGCGTATAACGAATTTCGTTCGATGTCATGACAAATATTCGCTACCAAAAATTCATCGTTTGTCCTGATTGTGTTTCTAGCATAATACGGGTGAATATTTTCGTAGTTACAAAGAGCGTTTTAAGCTATCAAGAGAAGCCTTTAATTTCGTTACAGCACAATTCAAATTAAAAGGACCAAGTCAACAGCAGTACTAACTTGCAAAAATACTCTTTCTTTTTGGTTGTGGAAGTGACAAAGATTACTTAGTAGAAATGTGAACACGTACTGGACTCTTTATTTAACAGTTTTTATTGTTTACGATAGGAACGCAAGATTCGAATGAAAATTTTATAGACCACTCTCGATCGATTGCTCGTTAACACATTCCATTATGTCATTTGTATATTTAGATTGTTCGATATCGAATGGTTATTAGTTAAAAGACAAGTAAGAGTGCTATATTCGACTGTGCTGAATATTATATACCCTTCACCATCTATGTGAATCTAGTTTAGTGAAGTAATTCCAATCAAAAAAGCAAAAATTGTACTATATATATAATTTAAAATTGTCATCGGCTCTAAATGGGTGAAGCATTTTTAAAAATTTTTGAGTATTTCCTTAAAGATCCCATCAAAAGATTTTAAATGATATCTATTTGGATATATCAAAGTTCAGAGGCCTGTAGCTCGGAAAGTATGGGCGATCGCCAGTTTTTTTTTCAGTTAATGTTCTTTTGTTATTTTTTAATTCTCTTTCGCTCCATATGCAGTGAAATCCCGATAATTTATACTCCGATAAATCGTAATTGCCGATAATACGTAATAAACTATCAGTCCCTTGAAAAAATCTCGTTATTTCGTAAAATTTCCATACATCTTGGTCCCCTCGCTAGATAAAGAAAAACAGTTAGTGTGTCAACACTGTTTGCTAAAGATTTGAAATGTATAAAAAAAGTTCCGGTAATTTTTTATTTTTGATAAAATTCTACGCAATCGTAAGCAAGAAAGATATATCAAGAACCATAAATTCGGATTCAGGAGAAAAAATATCGCAATTAAAAAAGAGATAAGTAAATGTAGCTAAACAGACATTCGAAGAAAGAATATCTTGTTCTGGATGACTTTCCTTCTTTCTTCCTAAAAATGAGATACATTAATTATTTTTTTATTAATTATATATTTAAGAAATTGCTATTTTTAAGTTACTTGAAATATTGCTTTTAATTCCTCCAAGGAGGCCTCCTTATAAGAGAATTAAAAGGAATATAAATACCAATTGTAATAATTTAAAAAAATTTGGTTTAATTTTAAAAAACCTTTAATAAAAAAAAAGAATAGAAAAACATAAAATAGTTGATACTAATAAAAAAAAAAAAAATAAAAGATAAAAGAATCAATGTCAGCAACTAATGAACTGAATTGAATTTTCATTGGTGGCAGAGACACACTTTAATGACAAGACGATTCAAAATTAAGACTATTTTTATTCTGCTAAAAAATTAGTTATAAAGTAATAAAAAGAATTGCTGAGGGGAAAGTATTTGGTTATTTCGTTATTTGCAGCTTATTCAAGATATTTGGCAAATACTTAATTTTAACTTTATTCGATTAAAAATTTGTAATACATAATCAAATTCAGGATCTCAACTGGTTTCGCTCTGCACTTTTTGCTTCACGACAATATAATGACGTTCCCGCTAAAAGGAGTGTTTTTATTGTGGTTTTAGTTTGACTAAAAATAGTTATAAACATTTATAGGATTTTAATTGTACAATAACATATGTGTGTATTTATTTATTAATTTTACAAAAACATATTTTTAAAGTACAATGAGATGTTTGTTTACATACTCGTATTTCTGTTACAAATGATTGTTGTATTTTTTTCTGCAGATTCAAGCCACAAAAGGCGAGCCCCATTTAATGGATTATGTTGTGTGTTGACTAAATGAAAACAAGGAACGCCCGGTTTTTATGTTCAATCATAAATATTAGCCTGATTTTTAAAAACATTAATTTTATTCTTTTGTAATGCAGCCACTAAATCGCTAAATTCTCTTTTAAAATTAATTTTGTTGACGAATTTAATGAGGCTGCACCAGACATGCGTCACTTTGAGTATTTTGTAACTTACATAAGAATTCATAATCTTGATGGACATTTTTATGTAAAATCTGTCTGCATCTCAAATTAATATTCCTTCATTTTTCGTCTCATCTCAAAAGATTCTGTTTTTGGGTAATAATACATTTAAAATTATTATAAAAAATTTAAGATCACGAAATGACAAAGTTTTTATTGAAAAAAATCTTGTTTAAATTTGTTCATTTTTACACAAAAGTACATATTTACTTTTACATATTTTTTTCAGCAAAGCACATATATTTAACAAATACTCACATATGCCTTAATAGTATTAAGATGTAAAATCCATTTATCTAAAAATTGCAGAAATCTGCTAAAGCACAGCTTTCAAAGAAAGAAGAAGCATAAAAGTGCAGAAACTGTAACAGAAGTACGCCATTTACTCCTTCGATCATTGAAATTTTATTTCTACTTTTTTAAGATCTCTATAAATCATAAAGCTTTGAATGTACAGTATGAAATTTAGGAAGATCTAAGATAAATGAAACGGGGTAGATGTTTAATCTAAAGACCATTGAAAGTTTTAAAGCATTAAAAACAATTTTGAATTTGAATGAAAAATATTTGTCCAATTATAATATAGAAATTGAAGGGTATATAAATGATTTATAGTGATTTATCAATATTTTGTTTAAAAAAATAAAACTAAATAAAAACAATATTATGCCTATAAAATCCACCACTAAAAGCTGTATTTTCGAGAAGGTTTCATTGATAATTAGTTAAAAAACAAAAGCATTACCATTGACTAATGATTAAATGGTTTAAAATCATTATTATTAATGAACGTATTTTTTGTCTTTGCACAATACAATATACATCTTAAAGTTTAGTAGAGCATTATTTTAAAATGGCATTTTGTTCACAAAAATTTTGTGAAATATGTACATACATATTTATATATTTTTAATTTCTCAGAAAAGAATGAGACACTATGGAAAAATATTTATGTTTTCGTGTAAGTAATACGTTCTGCTACCTACAATTTTAAGATAATTATCTATCTACAAACGTTTCTGCGACCATAAAAACAATTATTTCATTTCATTTTCTTTTTAGAAATTGAAATAATTAAAAAAAAAATTTCAAAAACGGTTCAAGAGTATGGCCACATGCATCAAATTACATTAACATTTGGACATCCTTTTATTTTCAAATATAAATTTTATACTTGCTGTTATAGCGGAGTTAGCAATACAGGTTATTTGAAAACTACAAGCGTCTGTCTATAATTGTTCAAAAGTAAATTAACTATAAGAGCACCTATAGCTTTCACATTTATTTTTGTTATTGGGAGCTATAGTAATACGCAGTCATTTAAAAATTTAATCTATCAATTTATAAACAAACTATAAAATCGGCTCAAAAATGACTACGTTCATTTAGAAGAATTGATAACCTCCTTCTTTTTTTTGAAGCCGGTTACAAATAATGATAAGCAAAAAATCAATCTCAGTTCAGTTATAGTACCTACAGTTCAGTTATTCTTTTAATTGAATTGCTAGTATTTGTTAACTTTTTTGTGATGAAAATGTGTTATTTTAGTAAAATTTCGGTATTGGAGTGATATTCCGATTTCTGGGTATTATAGATTTTTTTTTCTTAAATTTCGGTTTACATTAGTATACAACGCTTAGTATACTGCTTCCCTAAATTAGCGCGTAAAGCGCAAGATAACTATCAAAATTTCGTTTGTACATACAAAATGTATGATGCATCCCTAAATAGCACGGCGTTAACGCTTAGCAATTGGAAAATCCAATTTTGACAGCGCGTTAGGAAGTGAAGTTGGCTGCTTGTTGGTTTGTTTTGTTTTGTTATGGTTGAGAAGTAATGACAATTTAGTTGTTTTCAAGGCAATCTAGCGGTTTTATCTCTTCTTTATTCTTATACAACGGGTTTTATAAAATAAAATGAGTTAACATTATTGTTAACGACACAAAGTTGACGCTGTTATTTAGGGATGACATTCCAGCGCAAAAGCTATGAATTACATTGCTTTGCGTTTTACGCGCTAATTTGGGGATGGCAGTTAATAATTATTATTAAATTATTTAACCACAAGGGTTTTTTTTTAACAAAATATATATAATAAATGAATTGAAATTATTTTGGCTTGAGTTCATTATTATTTTTAATTTCTAAAAATCTTTTTTAAAAGGAAAATTTATTTTTACAAATGTATGCGGACGTTTTCCAAAAAAAAAACAAGAAAAATTAGAAGCTAGCGGAATGCAATGCTGCACTTTCTGGAACGCTACGACCTTTATCAGCATTCTTTGCATCTATCTACCCTAGTTGTGTATATATAATTTTATTTCAATATTTCGCTTCTTCTTTGTGCCGCAACGGAATCTATATGTATGTGAATGTATAACAAATAACCAATTAAAAAATTTAACTAAGGAAAAATGTCTATCATATATTTACAGACATTAAAATAAAATCTCAAATATTTTCAAACAATATTGGTAGCAAAAACAATTATAATAATAGAAGTCACGAAAAAGGAATTACATTCATAAAAATACATTTTGTACTAAAATTATTAAAAAACTATGTATGTGTATGTAGTGGTAGGTAGATTAAGTGGTCCTTCACAGGAATCACCTAACAGGGACACCTCTCGCATTACTTCAGGGTGGGTTCAGCAGTCATTATTCTATTCCTAGCCACCCTCTAACATACATGTGTATCTCGGAACTTTCGTTCCCTGGTTTTTTGCTTTTTATCCTTTTTATACACTTCACCACATAAAGATTCGGCATAGCCGAATATTATATACCCTTTACTATCTGCGTAAATCTAGTTGGGGTGACCGAGACTTAAATAAACAAAAAAGTTTGTCAGTTCATGTATATAATTTTACATAAAAATACCATCGGCTCTTAATGGGTTAATCATTTTTTAAAAAATTTTATTATTTCCTTAAAGTCCTCTTCAAAAGCTTAAAAATGATACCCATATTGCCATTTTAAAAAATTTTAAAATTTCAGAGCCCCGTTACTCGGAAAAATGGGCATGCGGCAATTTCTTCACTTGAATTTTTTTTTTGAATCGCTATCGCCCTGTATACTTATTTTTTTGATTGGAGTTACTCTATCATGAAAAAATTAGAGCTAGGCGTGGTGTTTTACCTGCTGTCTCGAAGGTCACAGACCGATCATGCTGATTTCCAATAGCACCTCTTTCGACACTATATCTGATTGATTGACATACTTTTGTTTTTTTTTGTTTTTTTTTTTGTTTGTTAAATCAAGTTTGCCGCAAACACGGACGGACAGACGAACATCGTTCAATCGACTTCGCTATGCATAAGAAGTCAGAATATTATATACACTATGTTATGGGGTCGGAAATGGATATTGTAGAAATTACACACGGAATGACAAACTTAGATATACACTTCTTCCACGTTTTGCGGTAAAGGGTGTAAAAACAGATAAAGTTTTTTGTAAGTTATATGCGTTTTCATTTCAATTAACGATTGAAAATATAAAATTATATTGGAATTTGAAATAAATAGAAAATTACATTAATAATAAAGCCTAAAAAACTGTTATCAATTTTAATATTAATGTTAAGTTAACTATCTAAACATAATTATTAAATATTATATACGAGTATGTATGTTAACAAAAAATAAAAAGTTTTTATGCAAATAATAACGTCAACTGATATGTATGTTTTTTATTTAAAAAATTTCCATATACAATTTATGTAAAATATATTTTATGTTGGTTTTTTTCTATTGTATTCGATTATAAAATGTTAAAAACAAGATATTTAGATAAAAATGGGCATAATTAATTTACACTGTAACATTTATTAAAAATTTTATTAATAGATTGTATGTCAAATTTCCTTTTTTTATTTAAGAAAAGCTTTTTTTGTTTTGATTTCAAAAGCTTTATTGCTCATTATGAGAAATAAGCAAATAAGCTGCAAATGTTCTTAAGTTTTCGTAGTGTAGTGGTTATCACGTGTGCTTCACACGCACAAGGTCCCCGGTTCGAACCCGGGCGGAAACAATTAAAAAAGAATTTTTTTTTCTTCATTAAAAATACATAAAATACAAGTCAATAATGATAAAAGAAAAAATATATAATATAGTTGATTTTAAAATAAAAATTGTATGTTTATCGCGACACTTGACAGCAACAAGACATATAATTTTGTATGCAGTGAAAAAGCCGTTCTGGTCAAGATATGATAATAGATATTTTGTATAGTAGCTCCAAACTTTACGCACACAGGAAAAAATGTGAATTACAGTCGAACTTCCATAACTCGAATCTCCATTATCCAAAAAAAAACTTCAACTTACGGAAACTTCGAGTTACAGAATTCTTCTTATTTTCTTTAAGAGTTAATTGCAACATGCGTTTTTATTATGCATTTTTTTTAGAACACGCAGTAACTAAAAACTGCATACCTTAGCATACTATATAATGTAATCAACAAGTTAAAATGAATTGAAATATTCTGAAATAATTGACTGAAAATGTAGTTTCTTTTTGTTACTTTCAGTAAAAAATTTCTCTAATTTATTCAAAGCCTTAAGAAAGAATTTTCTACATCGGCTTTGGAGGGTTGATGAATAGTTTCTTCCAACGAACCCTCGCCATCACTCTCATTTCCGCTTAAGACTGGATCCTCTGGTTCAATAAATATTTGCCCAACAATATCATTATCTGTAGGAAATCCGGTTGTGTAAACCTCATTATCTACTTCAATATAATCTTGAAAAGCAGTATTGCAAGTTATTTTTTTCGCTTTTAACCAAGCTTGGTAATCGGCTTCAATTTCATTTTGACTTTCATCAACATTACTCAAAAAAACTAAAGGAATGTCATCTTCTTCTTCCCACTCAGAATACTGACCAAATCCAGCTTTTTTAAAGCAATTTGCTATGGTGTGCTCACTGACGTCAATATCCCAAGCTTTTGTTACATGATTAATGCAATCCATAAGATTGACCTCCTGTTTATCATTTACCTCTATGCGCCTTAGTGCTTCTTTTACTATTCTGCAACGGTAGAAAACTTTAAAGTTTTGAATAACCCCTTGATCAAGAGGTTGTAACTTAGAGGTCATATTTGGTGGGAAAAATGCCAATTGAATAGATTTCAGTTTATTTTGTACGTCTTTTTGATGTGCTGGATAATTATCAATAAATAATAAAATTTGCAGTCATCCAGGCCTTGGAGCTTGCTCTATACTTATTCCAATCATAAGGATTTTAAGTTTTTCTAAACCATCCATATTTGCTGCTAGCATTAAAGTAACTCGCTGTTTGCTATTTTTGCCTCCATGGCATTTCTGGTCTTTAAAGGTTAATGTTTTATCTGGCAAGCATTTAAAAAACAATCCTGTTTCATCTGCGTTAAAAACATCTCATTCGCAGTACTTATGTAATAAATTCGGCAAAATGTCTTTTTTCCATTTTTCGCAGTCCACTTCATTAACGGCATTGCTTTCACCACATGCTTTTTTATAACCAACATTGTGTCTAAATTAAAAAAAAAAAGGTTTTTTGTATGTATGTACATATTAATTGATAGTTTCATCAATTAAGCATTTTGCTTCAATACCTCTGCTTCCATTTATCAAGACATCCTGTGCTTGCCATAAAACGATCTTCACCAAAACGCCTTGCAAACTCCATTGCCTTTTCTTTTAAGATTGCTCCAGATATAGGCATATTTTGGCTTCTAGCTGCTGTAAACCAATCGAGGACTGCTTTGTCGATATTTTTGTGTATTGGCCCTTTAACCCTTTTACCATATGGCCGAAATCCTGATTCAAACGAATTCGTAATTGATTCTTTATTTTTAAAAATCGTTAAGACTGTGGTGGCTGGTATACCGTATTTATCAGCTGCTTCTTTTTTCTTTAATCCACCATCGATTTCTTTTATAAGTTTACATTTTTCTTCAATAGACAAACATTTTAAAACACGTTTAGATGCCATAATAATAAAAAATACGATTTTAACATTTACCATCAGGCGAATTACATTAATGAATAAAAATGATATTTACACAAGTACAAGGGAACAATAAAGTACCATAAAGAGGGATTTCCCCATAAAAAGACAGCGAAATATGCAAACCAGCTTAACCAGCATAAGAAAGCAAAACAAACAAACAAAATTAACAAACCAACCAAATAAACAAAGTACTTTGAGTTATAGAATTTATTTATATGTTTTTCGTTCGAGTTATGGAGAACTTCGAATTACGGAAGTTCGAGTTACGGAAAAGTAATTGTAAGTTATTTGTTATCTTAAGCCTACTGCCAATATAATTTGTTCGAGTTACAAAAAATTCTAATTAGAGAAGTTCGAGTTATGGAAGTTTGACTGTATTTTTATTTTAGCAAACATTTAACTTTAAATTATATTACTGTTTAATTTTATGTTCAATTTCTATTAAATATTTACTCCCAAAGAATAAGACTTTAATCAATAGTATATAAGTTAACCAGAAGCAAGTAAGAGTGCTTTATTCGGTTATACCGAATCCACCACAATCTACGTAAATATAGTTTAGTAAAGTAACTCCAATCAAAAAATCAAATTTTGAGGTGACAGAGATTAAAAAAATAAAAAAAATGTAAGTAGTGCATATAAGTACATAATTTTACATAAAAATGACATCTGCTCTTATTGGGCTGAGCATTTTTAAACAATTTTAGTATTTCCTTAAAGATCTTTTCAAAAGCTTTGAAATGATACCCTCATTGATATTTAAAAAAATTTGAAATCAGAGCCCCGGAACTGGGAAAATATGGGCGAGCGGCAATTTTTTTACTTGAAGTTTTTTTCTTATTTTTTAATTCTCTATCGCCCCATATACTTATTTTTTGGTTTGGAGTTATTTTATTGTTCTAACAACAGACGGACATCGTTCAGTTGACTTCGCTATGCTTTAGAAGTCAGAATATATGTATATACTTTAAGGGGTCGGAAATGGATATTGTAGAAATTACACACGGAATGAGAAATTTATTTATACCCTTTTCCATACAAAAGCCGTTTTTTTCAATTAAACATTTGTTATTTCGTTCTACTAATTCTGTGATATTAATACGAATTGATTATGATTAATTTTTTCTGTGCACGATGGAAATTTAACGAATTTTAAGGACTGGCAACCGTTAAAAAATCAGCAGATGATAGTTTATGGTTGAGAAAATGAAACGTAACATAGTTTAAAAATAATAGAATAGAAAACACTTACCTTTGTACTTGATTGTCGAAAAACGTATTCCCAACATGTACTGTTTGGTGCAGATTTCAAACTTGTCACATCATAGGAGAAGAGTCAAGCTCCGACTATTAGTGGTGCCTAATTTTATAATATAAGAAATGAAATGAAATGATAGAGATATGGAGAATAAAATAAAGGTTAAATAAGTATATTATGGGTTTTATAAAAAAGTAAGTAAAATTATTTAACTTCATATGTTAATCATATGTTATTATGGAATGCTTTACTCACTCTCATATAACCTTTGTCAGAAGATGGAAATAGCTACATAATCAATTTGTATAATTTGTATAATTTTTGCTATTAAGCTTTTTAATCCTTCTTGTGTGGTTAGCACTGTTATCATCTAAAATTTCCAAAAAATATTTAATTTCTACAACTTAAATATCTGTGTAGGCTGTCGCGGAAAAATTAGATAAATTCCTGGTCTTGAAGAAATACTTTAAACAATTCATAAGCTCATTCAAACATCGCCTTAACTATCCAGGATAAAAAAAATGTTGTAGATATTTTAAACGGCAAGACAGACTTAACTGCATAAAAAAGGTTGCTGATTGTGAAATTAAAGACTTTGATATTGAAAGTGGGAATAGATCGTAGATCGTAATATTATATAAATAAAGAATTTTTTTTACTGACAGACCTTAATGTTCTACCTGATATGATTACAAGGGACTTTAATGGTAATTTTTGAGACCTTTACATATAATAACACATCTAGTCACCAGACAATTGTACATCGGTTAAGGAGCAGGTGCCATAAAACAAAGAAATCGTGATCTAAGCCTTAACGGAGCTATAGTTAGTGAACAAAGTTACAACTCCACAATATGGGGGCAAATGTAGGTGACATTGTTGAAAGGCCTGATAATAGCTTTTGAATAGCTAGAAGTTTGTAAAATCACATGTTCAATAAACATTAATCGTGGGAACAAATATAACCAGAGCCATATAATAAGAAATAAAATGATAAATCAGTCAAGAAATCAAGAAAATTAAAAATTTTTATACGAGAAGCTCGGTTGCATTTACAGAGATTATGCGAATATTTCATACGTTTTTGTTTTACATTAAAAAAAACTAAATGTAATTCGACATAGTTACCACACAAGTCAGCATTAATTTAATGTCACGACACAACAATCAATGTGAATTTAGTGGTAGTATTTTTTAAAATTTGTATTTATAAAAAAAATTAAGTTTAACTGTAGTTTTTAACAATTTTAAAAATTTACCGCATCACAAATTGAATGCTTTACAATGTGTAATGGTTTTATAAAAGATAAAATTCAAATTGAAGTTGTTCTTAAACACAGAAATACACTTACGTGTTTGTCTGACTTTTTCTGAAATATCGAACGCTGTAAAACAGCCCCTTAACAATTTTTAATTGTTTTACCCTCTTGTTATTTGTTGTTTTTGTTTATTTCTCTTTCAGTAAAACAATTTTATATTTATACGGGGGAAGTATCTGCTTACGAGATTCCTGTAATCAGTTTTGTACTATTTCTAATCGTTTTTGCTTTCTTCCTAAGTATAGGCCTACTTGTAAATAATATTCATCCAGGGTCTTCCATTTCTTTTTTATTACATAGTATATATTGACGATTTATTTAAATTTTTGGCGAAATTTAGCCATTATCGATGAAATTTAATTTTTTTTACAAAAAATATTTTTATGTAAAAAAATTTATAAATATTATAGACTAGAACTATCAAAAAATCCTTTTGACGATTTTGGCGATTCTTAAAATTGGTTTTTGCGAAATTCGTCAAAAAGAGTCTGATAACCCACTATGGAATCTTTATACAATAGCACTGTCTGTCTGTTTGTCTGTGCTTTGTGAGCAGGTCCCTAAGAAACTTTATTTAGCTATAGAATACTTTTTTGGAAAAATATGTCATTTTGTAGAGAAACTATTAAAGCACCCAATTTTACCGACGTAATGACACTAAATCAGTTGTCAACACATTTTATTTTTTATATGGAAAATTTTTAACGCTGGGTACAGAACTCTGGAATAAATAGTTAAAAACACGTATATCTAAATTTAAATGTTAAGAAAATTAGAAGTGACACGCAGACGCAGTTGTAGGCACTGCTAGTTAATTAATAAGTTAATAATCATAAAATCAAAACAAAACAAAATCAAATCAAAGTATGTATCTTTAATTATGGTAAAAACATCTAAATTGATCTCGACTTAATATTGATTTCCTTTTGTAATGGCTTTTAATTAAAAAATGTATATGTAGTTATTTAAAAATTAATACAATGTTGTTATGCATTTTTTTTTTTTTTTTTTTGAACTGGCAAACCTGCCAATAAACAAAATATTTATTATCAATATTATATTTTACAATACTGATGGAAAATTACAATTTCTAATTATACCGTTTAGCAACTGAACTAGTGGTTTAAAATTCTTAATCATTCAGCTTGCCTCTATTTTTTCCAGGAGAGAAATAACAACATTTGTCAGCGATTGTAATTTGCACTCAAATTCTATTAGATTGATATCAAAATGACAGTCCAGAACTATTTTTAAATGAGTCAAAAACTCTTATGATATAAGAGTGGTTTTACATTAAGGGCATTGTAGCTGACTCTTTTATTGTTTTCTATTTTGGAGCATCTCCGTAAGTCATCAAGCGTTTATATTATGACTCTTTTGTAGCAAGTGAGAGAATTTTATGATGTTTTATCAATCAATTTTTCAAGTGTTGCCATAAACTAAACGCATAAATTTTTCAACAATTTTTGAACAATATAGAAAATAAACAGCCCTTTGGTAGCACCGATCAAGCATAGAACTGCAAAAGACGACAGAGACAGGAATGAGAGAAAAATGAGAGAGAAAACTAAAAAGAGTCATGAACATTCATTTCGTGCTACTATTGCTACCCCGTAAGCTTCTCTACACCTCTAGCCTACAAACTTCTGCATCATGACTTTTGTAGCTGATACAATGCCCTTAATGTAAACTTCCTCTAAGTGTTTTTCTTTACACTTAACAGTTTACTGCATAAAATTCAGTTTTCCATCCCCGACTAAAAAAATGTTGACTTTAACTACAATACAAACTGCATACAGAGTTCGTCTTTCTCTTTTTTTTTTTTTTGGATATCGGAAAGCGCGAGTGAAGGTAATTGTTAAACAGTATTTTATTTTTTTTAATATTAAAAGCATGAACAAATTTATTAATTTAGTAGTTTAGCGTTCATCGTGAAACAGGTAACATGGATGACAAATTAGATGCCATCATTTTCGGTGCCACTGGATTTACGGGTAAAATTGTTGTGGAGGATGCTGTAAAAATATTGAAAGATTTTAAATGGGGAATAGCTGGCAGAAGTGAGGTGAGTAATTTATTTTAAATTTAATGGTGGTAACTTCTTACTGAAATCACATTTCAGGTAAAATTAAAGAAGGTCTTACAAGAAGTGAGCGAAAAGATTGGAAGGGATTTATTACATATACCCGTTATAGTGGCTGATATCAACGATGAAGCTTCTATTGAAAATATGGCTCAAAAGTGCAAGGTAATGTAGATTTATATATACGTATATCTATCGTAAAACTATAGTTTTTTTTTAATATGTTGAGTTAATTGTTTTATCGTTATTAATTTTCAAATGCATATTGGTTTTAAAGCATGTGTATACTAGTGTATAAAGTCTTTTTAAGTTTGTCTTAACAACAGTTATCTTTTGACATACATATGTATGTACATATGTACTTATGTACGTTTGTATAAAATCCAAAATGCCAATCATGCTATTAAATATTACAATGTAATGTACATATCGTTGGTCTCATGTAGAAATGACCTAAAAATTTTAACATTTTATAGTGAGTAAAAACAATAATGAAACTGCAATTATCAGAATGTAATGTTAAATATGTAAATGCTTGTAAAACTGTTAATTTTTATATTTTGCATTAAACTTTTGTATCGAAGTGTATGTGCTTGTAACATATTTAAATCAAGAAAAAACTCCATTTAGTAAAATTTCGAGTTAGGGCCGTTCTATATTACACCGGCGATATGCAATTTAAATTAAAAAAAAAAACAAATTTGTATGTTAGTTGCATTGGGCAAATAATTACTTTTTATTCGCAAAATTTTTTCTTTTGCTAAGTAGCGATTTAAGCACTGTTTCGCGTTTCAACGTAAATAATTATTAACCATTAAACATAAAAACGATTAAAAGTTGAATAATACAAGTTTATAACCAAATAACAAATTGTAATTCAAGGTTTAATAATAATTATTTCCACTGGATGTGTTAATTTTGATTAAAATGTTGTTTCGATATAAAAACATGTGTGTGAAAAAAGCTTTAGGTTGTATAGGTATTAAGTATAATTTTCCTCGTATTCTTTTTCCACAATGCAATTACACCACTTTTTGCATTAAAAATAAAATCAAAATAGTCATTACATATTTAAGAAAAAATAAGAGACTAGAGCACTACGGAAAAGATAACATGCAATTTTTTTTATACCCCCCTTAGTAAGAAATACAAGATCCTTAGAATACAATAGGTAAGATATCACGTTTATTATAAAA
This sequence comes from Gymnosoma rotundatum, assembly GCA_916610165.2. Taxonomy (NCBI): domain Eukaryota; kingdom Metazoa; phylum Arthropoda; class Insecta; order Diptera; family Tachinidae; genus Gymnosoma; species Gymnosoma rotundatum. Next base: position 121,719,118 of record OU744336.1, on the reverse strand, counting down.
TAATTCTGGCAAATAAAAAACCTACATCAAAAAGATTTCATCTATCTTTCTATAACGGTTTAAAAGTACGGCCACATACATCAAATTACATTAACTATTGGGACACCCTTATCTTCCATCACCAAACTTAATATTTAATGTTATAGCGGACTTAGCACTACATCTTCTTGTTAATTTCAACCGTCTGTCTACAATTCAAATTATATCTTGTTGTTATAGAGGGAGTTTACATTATGGGCATTGTATCAGCTACAAAAGTCATGATGCAGAAGTTTGTTGGCACGAGATGTAGAGAAGCTTGCGGGGTAGCAAAAGTAGCACGAAATGAATTTTCATGACTCTCTTTAGTTTTTTCTCTCATATTTCTCTCATTCCTGTTTCTTTCTCTCGCTTTTGGCAGTTATATGCTTAAGCTGTGTTACCAAATGGCTGTTTTTTTCCTATAATATTCAAAAATTGTTGAAAAAGTAATGCGTTTAGTTTATGGCAACACTTGAAAGATTGGTTGATAAAACATCATAAAATTCTCTCACTTGCTACAAAAGAGTCATAATGTAAACGCGTGATGACTTACGGAGATTCACCAAAAGAGAAAACAATAGAAAAGTCAGCTACAATGCCCTTAATCTAAACTGGCTCATAGCGGATTCCGCAAATTTGTAAATTTCAACCCTTTTTCTTAAAGGTTCAACAGTTTGGGCACATACATAAAATTTCATTAACTGTTGTACTACCCTTTAATTTATAATTTTTAATGGTTATACTTCTTATTATATCAAACAAATTAGTTGACATTCTCTCTAATTTTCAAGTGCTTGTATATAACGGTTGAAATATAGGTCAATTTGCATTAATTTTGGGAACACCATGCAATTTTTAAATTCAGATTGTGTACTTGTTGTATATCGGACTAAGCAATACGGGACCTTTGTAAGTTTCAGCTGTCTGCGTATAACGGTTCAAAAGTTTAGCCACATTCTTCAAATAACATCAATTATTAGGGCACCTTTTAATTTCCAAATCCAAATTTAATACTTGCTGTTATAGAGGAGTTAGTAATACAGGTTCTTTGTAAATTTCAATCGTTCAATAGTAAGGCTGTATACATCAAATAAAATGAGCTATTGGTGCACCCTTTAATTTTGAATATTACATGAAAATTATTTCAATGCCTACTTGCTTTAATGCCTACTTGCTTTATTTCACAGCTTTGAATAAATGTTGCCAGAAACATTTCATATGTTTTTCCACAGTAAAACAGAGTACTATATCTGCAACATTTTTTCATGACTTTTTCATACAAATTTTTTATGAATGTTGTTTGACAGCATTCCGCATAAAAACTGAACAGAGTACCAGGCTTTACGGTACATAATACGCGTAAAATATATGTTCATATGTTGTATTGGGACACCCTTTTAATTTTTTTAAAATTATTAACTGTTTCTAAAACAGGACCAATCTGTGAGAATAACTTTTTAAATAAAGAAAAAATGGGAACTTGTAATATTCTAGACTCTATCTGCTTTTTTTTCTGTTGCTATACGTGAATATTTTGTACTTGATATTACCACTTATCAGTCAAAACTGCTGATGGTTTTGTGTATAAACTCTGTATATGTGGCCTGTCTACTGTAAAATTTTTAACAGATAATAATTTGCAATGAAATAAAGCTTTAAACACTTGTGTCTCATAATTAAATAAATAAAAAGATTTGTATGCGGCTCTGTATATCAAACCATTCTATACAAACAATTGAAAACTAGACACAATGTCTACTAGTTTGACCGTTATAATAATAAATATTAAGGATAATAAATTAAACGGTGTCCCAATAGTCCATGTAATGTGATGTATATGGCCAAACTGTTGATTAATTTTGAACAGTCGGCTAAAATTTACAAAGTACGTGTATTGCTAAGTCCGCTAAGATGCAAGTATAAAATTTGGAGTTGGAAATTAACGGGTCTTTTATAATTAATGTAATTTACCTACATTTCCCTAGCTTTTGGAGCGTTATATACAAACACTTGAGGATTAGTCAGAATGTCAACTACTTTGTCTGTTATAATAAATAGTTAAAATTATGAATTAAAAGTTGTCTCAATAATTGATGTAAAATTATGCATTTGGCCAAGCTATTGAACTTAAACTAAAATTTTTTGAAGTCGGTTTTGTTTTGCAAGAATTATAACTATACACGTTAATGGGCCAAGAATAGAATTTCTGAAAAAATGTGTTTATTTAATCTCACAATGATTGGAATAGCGACGCATACAGACTGTCAGATATTAGTTTATAAATTAAAAAGTTATCAATTTTTCAACAATTAATAACAGTGAAAATATTAAATAAATTCTGCATGTTGACCCGTTTTGACATATAAAACTATTAAAACATCAAATAATAATTTCCTTAAAACACTTTACTTTAGATCGTTTTGAATTGCTGTGGTCCCTATCGGTTTTATGGAGAAGTTGTGGTCAAAGCATGCATCGCAGCCGGTACACATCATGTCGATATAAGCGGTGAGCCTCAATATATCGATAAAATCCAATTAAATTATCATGATTTGGCTCAAAAGAAAGGAGTGTATGTAATACCATCATGCGCTTATGAAAGTATACCTTCTGAAATGGGTGTAGTATTTGCCGAAAAAAACTTTCCGGGTAAAATTTGATTTAGTTGCCTAAATTTTTGTTTCTGATAAATATTTTATTTCGCAATTCTCAGGCACTATTAATGCTGTGGAACTCTTCTGGGAAAATGAAGTTAATTACAAGGATAAAACTTCTACGGCTATTTTAAATACTGGTACTTGGGATAGTATAGTTTTTGCCATGCAGCATGGGTGCGAGATGTTAAAATTACAATCCAAATTAAATCGAGAGAAAATGCCGTCTTTGCAACCGAAACTAGAACTAAAGTAAATTCAGTTATTTTAAATTTCTTGAAATTACATTTAATTTAGAATTAAAAAACAATTCAATTTATTTAAAGACTCCTTCCTCACAGAGTTGAAGGCTTAAACAGCTATTTTATACCATTTCCGAGCACAGATCGTTCATCTGTCCTAAGATCTCAACGCCTGTCTTTTTTCCTGGAGAAAAAGAGACCCATACAATTTCATATTTACAAAGGATTCAAGTAAGTTGAATAAAAGGTTGATGCAATATTAACGATTGGGTGATAACCATAACTATAAAATATTATTCGTGATTATCTAGACTTAGATTCTTAGTTTAAGAAATCTTTTTGTGCCAAGTAAAATGGGCAATGTCAAGTCCTTATATTGTAAGTACAGAACACAGCAATTCTTCTCCTAAACAGCGCAGCAGTGTGTTTAAGTAGCGAAGTTGTCTGATTTGAGTGTAAATAAAATAAAAGAAAAATTAGTAGAAAAGCAGTAATACAAACCACCCGGAGTCTTGCTAAGAAAACGGAAAAGTAATTGCTGTTTAGCCGCTGTAGATAAGTTAGTGAAGGCGCCTGTATATTAGAAAAACATATACGATAGTTAAGGCGCCTTCGTAGTAGAATCAAGAAACACGAAATGTTCTTAAACTAAACAAAGCATTAGTGTGGAAAGTAAACTATATAACACCAGTGTGTAGCAATTGCTGTGCGTGTAAAAAGGCACATGATTGCTAAACAAAACTTCGAGTAGCTTCAGTCTCGTCAGATTAATAAAGACAGTTTTGTACCGTAGATGGCTGCAATATTGTGGCAAATCGTATGAATAGTATTAAAAACACCGCTGGGATGAGTAATGAGATGTTTTGCAATCAAAAGAACCCAAATCTTTAAAACATGAAAAAAGTAACCACAAATTTACGGCTGCCTAAGGAGACAGGTTCAGTTTGTTTTACTTGGGCTTAGTCTTCTTATACATTATGCTAAGTTTCCACAAACCATTATTGATGAGCACAGACAATTAATTTAATCGAGAGCAGTGCAACAAGATAAGTTTCTTGTTTTGGGTACAGCAACTTAACAATTTATTGCTTAAAACAGATTCGACTAAATTTATTATGTTAATAATATAATTCTTTAATCTTATGTAAAATGTCTTAAATAAACAACTTTTGTTTCATTTTATTAGATCATTTTCGACTGCCTGTATCTTGCCATTTTACTTTATATTTTTAATGCTTATGACCCAGTTTAATTATACAAGAAACTTGTTGTTGAAATATGCCAAATTTTTTACTAATGGCCTGATGACACCCGAAGGTCCACTGCCTGCAAACAGAAAATCTTTAGAATTTTGCATGACATTTAAAGCTAAAGGATGGACTAAAGACTGTTCACAATCGTCAGCACCCAACAAAGAAGTGGTAGTGAGATTAAGCGGAAATGATCCCTGTTACGGTTTTACTAGCGGTGCTCTATTAGTCTGTGCTAAGGTCTTACTTCAACAGTATAAAAATATGCCAGGAAGGTAAGCAATCTGTCAAACAAAAAGATTTTTAAAAAAATTTGCCTCTTTATTTTTGTTTGGCGCCTAAAATCATAAATTTTTTTTTTTAACTAAAGTTAATTATGGGTGTCGCTTTCTGTAGAAGCAGACACATTTAATTATTTATATTTTGAAATTTCACTTTTTTCTCTTTATTTGTTTCTTTCTAGTGGCGGCGTTTATCCACCTGGTATTGCTTTTGCTAAGACCAATTTAATTGAGGAGTTAGTTCAAAATATACCTGATTTAAAATTTGAAGTTATAAAAGCATGAATCGATTGAAAAGTAAAAATATAGAAAATTAAATGATTGCATTTTTATTTTATTTGCGTTAACAAAAACTATTAATGTTTTGATATTCAGATCAAATTTTTTCTAAATATTATCCAATAATCGATACTTGCTCACACACATGGCGCCAGTTATTCGTAAGTGAATTTAATTGATAATGGAATGGGTACACGACAATTTAATAAGGAACGTGCTAAAATGATAAGGCCATTTATAATTTTTAACTTTACATAAAAAAATCAATACAATTTTGCGCGTTCCAACTTAAGCAATAGATTATTTCTGATCTTAATTTACCAAAATAAACATATGTAGACTTAAATGGTGGTAAAAACTGTTTAAAACATATCTTTCACATTTTCTAATTCTTTCATTTACAGCTTTTTGAGAGTTAAATGGACGGTTTTTAGTATCATATTTTTTATAGTGTTTATAGTTGGCCCTCACGTTTTTTTTTAATAAAAAACATAAAAAATATAAGTTACCTTATCACTTTGATGCTTACATTTTTTATTAATGCGATGTTTATTAAATGAAGTGAGTAGTTGTATCTTTGATTATCGCAGCATTTGAAGTCAAATTAATTTGCTTCCACCTTTAACACCTGAAACACCAGAGACCAGTTTAGTTTCATTTTTGTCTCTGGTATTGCAATTTTTCCTCGTTGTTATTAATGGTTTATTTTTGTTTAGTTGTTAGTTGGTCCGTCAAAATACAGAGACGGGCACGTTTATTTCTTCGTCTGTCTGTTTGCTTTTAAATAAATTAAAATTGTGTTCGCCAACTGTGCGTAATAAATTTTGATCAAATTAAACAGTTTATAGTTGCACTTTAATAGTTTATAATTTCTGGCATTTTTAGTTTTCAAATTATTGGCAATTGTTACAAATAATACAGGTCTGTTCTGAAAGTCACATGAATTCAAATCACGAACGGTTTTAAAATCACGCAGATGATTTTGTGCTGCTCTGCAAATCACGTGATTTTAAAATTTCGGTGTGGTTAAAATTTTTTTTAAATTTTCGAAAACAGGAAAAAGCGGCTTTTTTAGATTAATGTTGTTTTTTTCATTATTTAACTTTTGTAAAAAAAAATATTATTAGTAAGTTGAAATGCGTGAAGCTCAAATATATTAGTTAATTTTTATTTGTTTTTAATACATTTACTTTTATTTACTTATTGGCGCCAATCGAGCAAAAATAAATAAAAAATCATTATTATTATTGTCTAAACGATTTCAAATCGGAGGTCGTTGAGTTAACCGTGATAAATCACGTGACTTCAGCATTTTTGCAAGCAGAACACCATTTGCGTGATTTGAAATAATTTTGACAAAAAGTGATTTGTAGAACAGACCTGGGGGCTAATTCTCGCATCCGTTTACGAGCGAAATTATATTCGAACGTGCGAGTTTTCTTACTTTTGGGATTCTCTCATTCGAAATCGAGTTTCGAGTATCGAAATTTCTAATGATGGCATTCGATAATGAGCTACATTTCGAATTTATGAATTTTGTTTTTATTTTTTTTTTTTGAGAAAAAAGAAGTTTTCTCTTAATGAATCTTCGAAAAAAAGAACCGGTGGTGGCCCGTATGAAAAAAAACTCTCACTCAAGTAAAGGAAATAATCTTGGCTGCTGCTGACATAGAAGTCGCTGTCTGAAGGCTGAGCAAAGCTTTGAATCAGTTTCCAAAACACAAACAGATCCAAAGTCAAACCCAAAACCTTTAGGTGATGAGTTTAGTGTAAAATCGCCTGAAGATCACAATAATTACTTGCCATGCACTTCTTCGTCTTAAGTCTTGAACAGTTACAGAAGAATCAGTGCCAGAAAAAAGGAAAATAATATATGAAGACATAAAAAATACCGTAAAGGGAAACGAAAACTACTTTGTTAAAAAAATATGATGACTACCGAGAACTACCAGAAGAAGATGCTAAAAAGATTTGATTCCTTTATTGGAATTAAAACAAAAGAATGTCGAACTAAATACTCAGTTAATTGAAATGAAATCGAAAAGCCTAAAAATTAAGGAAGGGGCGCAATGCTTTCACAAACATATTAAAGAAATGGAGTTGCAAATACGAAGAAAAGAAATAGAAATACTTAATATGGGTATTGAAATGCGATAAAAATTAAAATAGCAACTTTTTACCTTTTACCTTTTATGTATTTTTATTGGCTTTGATTTTTTTGGTTTTAATAAATATGAATTTTTTAATGTTTTATATATATATATATATATATATATATATATATATGTAGGTATTAATATATTTTAATATTATTAATTATCAATATTAAAAGCCTTCGAACGCCAAAAGCGATAGAGATTACTCAAATTTTTGGCGGAACTGATGTAGAAAGTTGCCCCTCAAACTCGAATTCTCTAAGTGCATATTTAAATGCCTCTTTTATGAGCCTGAAACGTCTTTTAAACCTAAAACAAAAAACTTAACGGATTAGTTACATTTCATATTCCTTTTCTAATTACATTTATGTTTTCAATCTCATCGGAATCAGAAGATGACGAAAAAATTCAATTCTTAATTTAACTACTTTACTTCTCTTTTACTTTTTTTAAAATCGTGTAACTTATATAAACATATGTTCTTTGTTTACATTTTTCTACATTTTATTTAGTGTTGCAAAGAATATTTATTAAAGTTCCTTACAACACTGAACTAAAAATTCGATTCGTTTTGTATCGAGTAACATCATTGGAAAACTGTACGCTATCGAAATTAATTTCGATACAAGTTTTATTTCGATCACGAATGAGAGATTTTTAGTTGTTTTGCTACTTGCAAACAAAGGGTTATTAAAAAAAGATTTTATCTTAATGTTTGTATAATTGGTTATTTATGAAACCCAAGATAAAATTTTTCCTTGGAAAGTTGCGTCAAAAAATTAGGTCATTTACTGAGGCCACTTTACGATTGGTGATAATTGAATAATTTTTTAACTGTTGTTTTCAAGGCTACGTTCTCAACAAACATTTGACAAAATCCTAGCACGAGTTTCCGTAGTGTAGTGGTTATCACGTGTGCTTCACACGCACAAGGTCCTCGGTTCGAACCCGAGCGGAAACAAATGTGTTAATGAAATTTTTTTGCCATTGATTTTTTTATCATTTTATTTGGCAGTAAACATTATTAATAATACTTTTTAATTGACTTAAATTATTTCTAATTGACTTGAAATTTATGCTAAAATACATTAAAACAGTTCAGTTTATATTAGGATAGGTGCACAAGAGTTTGCACATTGCAAAAAAAAATTGGTTAACCATGGTCCGATAACATGGTATAGTATACACCATTAACCAATTCTTAACAGGAAAAAATCCTTATTCTCAGCAAAAAGTATTGAAATTTAGAAAACAAGGATTATGTTAGTTATAGTAAAAATGTATGTAATCATCTTAATACTCTAATAGGGATTCTGATACAGTAGACTTTTTCATATTAAAAAATTGGAAGTTGAACATAACCTGACAAATGACATGGAGAACATGAGCCAGTGCTTTTTATAACGGATGAGCGATTGTTCGTCAAGTAAATTAAAAGTTGTGCCTGTGGTTTCGAAAGCTAAAACGTACTTAAAACTTTTAAGCCAATATCTAAAAGTGCATTCTTCTATTTATTTATTTATTCAATATAGATTGTTAGCAATTAGGGCCTAATTAATCCAGTTAAATTATGTGGCAAAATTAAGATCTTTAGAGTAATAAGGTAAAAAACCCCCTACCTAATTGCACAAATGTTGAAAAATATATAAAGAGCAAAGGAAAGAAAAAAATTCTAATAATAATAAATTAATAATTTTCTAAATATTGAGACGCGTTTTTAAAATATTTGTTGATTACAGGGTACATAAGAATTCCACAACCTTGAAATCCTGACGACAAATGATCTAGTCATTATAAAAGAAACGTGCCGAGGTACAATTCCATATTATCCATATTTTACAATTTTATAAAATTGAGGCATCAGTCTTAGATTAATGCAGCTATCAAAGTCACATTGCAGAAGTTTAATAGTGAACGAAGTCATTTGCGTATATGATCTATACTTAAGACCAAACATGTCGCGAGCTATTCTGTCGCGGCACTGTTCGATGACCATTTTGCTTTCGCTTATTTATCTCTTCAGGAAACTTCTGATAAACATTTTAAATAAACTAAAAATGTTTGTGCAAACAATGAAGCAAAGGCAAAAATCAAAGTATAAGCAAAAAAAAAAAAAAAAATAATACTAATAAAAAATTATAAACATATTGATATTATAAAAATCGTAACGATAATTTGGAAAATATGGCGATGCCAATTTTTTCACTTGCTCTTTTTATCTTATATTTTAAATCTTTATCGTCTCATATATTTATTTTTTTGATTGGAGTTACTTTATTGTTCCAAATGACATGGAAAAATTAGAGGTAGGCGTGATGTTTTGCCTGATGCCTCGAAGGACATGGCCAATAATGCTAATTTCTGATCGATTGACATATTTACTTTTTTTTGAAATCAAGTCTTTTTGAAAATAAACATTAACACGGATAGACAGACGGACATCGCTCAATCGACTTCGCTGTGCATAACAAGTAAGAATATATTTATTTTGTGTGATCGGAAATGGATATTGAATGGCAAACTTAGCTATAACCATTTTACAAATAAATAAGTCGTATTTAGTGGAAATAATCCAAAATTTCCATTATTTTATGTTTCTATAAAACTGCATCTCATAGGGATATGGAATCTCTTACTTTAGATTTTTCACTCTTCTTGTTATTGAATCTTTGCTGAAATTAAATTCTGCTGCGACATTCGTTGTACGAAAAAATATTTCTTTCGCTGCATTTTATTCAATCAATTTATAACAATGGTCAGGATTACATAAGTAATTCTACTTTTACATGTCAGTCATTTGTGATCTGCCATTATAACTCGATGTTTAATTTTTCTTAGTTTAAAGAATTTATTTCTTTATTTAGTTGAAAGCCATGTGGTGTGAAGGAATTGGTCAGCTCCTTTTTTTATTTTGACTCACATCACCGAACTAATCATACCCTAAATTATGTAGTAATTTTTTTTAGCATTTATTCTTGTGGATACTTAATATGTGTTTTAAGAAATTTCAAACAATGGTAATAAAATAAGGCACTTATTTATGTATATTTATTATTAAATATTTTGTTAAGTATATTTAGCCTGCATATAGGTTCAATATATATAAACCTCAATATGAATTTGATAGCTAAATTTATATATTTAAATTGCCCAACAAAATAAATTACTGGCGCTTTAAAATTGAGACTTTCCAAGTACTTGTTACTTTACACTCATGTGTTTCCCATGAGCAATGCTCATGGGAAACACATTAGTATAAGTAAAATTAAGACAACAAATAAAATATCACAACACACCACGATGATTTATTTATGCCTTTTATATGGGCACTTGCAAGTTAATAATTAAAATTAAATTACGGGAATTTTAAATTAAATTTTTTATTTAAAAAAAAAAAAAATTTAATTAAAATCGAAAAGGTTCCGAATAATAAATTTTCATATTGATAATAAATGAATTTAATATTCGGTGTAAATCGATGTTATTTCTTTTATACAATAACAAAACACATATTGTTACCATACAAATGCACAATCGGTAACATTGGTTTACGTTGGATATTTTATAATGTAAATATATACACATTCGTATGCACGTATATACAAATGAATTAATGTGAGATGAGAGTAACAAGTTTGCTGAGAATAATAATCTCTCTTTGTGATTTTACTCTTAAAGTGGCAGTAGCAGTACGTCCATCGACAAAATATGCACTGGATGTAGAATGTACGGCAGTGAAACATCTTAGTATATTTATAGTCTTTGATGCTACGTTATTGTTAAAATTAATTGGAAAAAATTTGAATATAGGCTGTTATTCATGAAAACCACAGATATCACATTCCTTACCTATACAACATTACCTGAAATACAAGAAGTCTAGGGCTGGCAGTATTGTTCAGAGTAAAAAACATTTGATAAAGATTTGTTTACGAAGTATGTACAAATAGCAGTAATAAAATATTAAGTATTTTAAAATGTCCTCAAGCCATAAATCATTACACTGCATAGCGAAGGCATTTGCAAGATAAAAAAGTAATAGCTTGCAACTTCTTAACTGCTGGTCATAACTGCTTGGGGATACATAAATCTAAAAAGGAATATCAAAGGTTTTAAAATTGGATTACAATAGTGGAAATTAGAGCACCTCAGGTGAACATTTGTTCGCTATTTAAATATTTGACGTCAGAAATTTTACAATTTTCGCCTTTATCATCGGTATTTTTGGCTTTTTTACAATAAAATTTCACATTGTATTATTGTACAACTAGTAAAGAAATTCGCAGCTATGACGACAACAATTTTTTAACACATACACGGCGTTTTCATAAGAATTTTTGTGAGAACTCAGATAGTAGGCACTGGCCATTTCGGCGGAAAAGTGCTGCGCCTTTTAATAGTGTTTAAGATAAGTATCATATATAGAAAGAGCATTCGGAGCGATATCTTTACAAATTTTAGCTACTTTTTGTCACAACCCACAGCATGTAACCGTTTTTAATTTTAAAATTTTCTGATTGACATACACAAGTGAATTGATACTCATTACTAGACCTGAGTCTAGGGGTATGTTATGATACTTCTGTTGAATTGGGCAAGACCCATTTACTTAAAACTGTTCCCTGAATTAATTTTTGTTGTTGAAAATGATATTGTTTTGTATTTTCTGAAAATAATACAATGTACTGATTTATATATGATGAACATTTAAACAAGAAGTATAAACTGAATTTAAAATAAGTAAGGGTGCTATGTTCGGCAATGCCGAATCTTTACTATATACGCAAATCTATTTTAGTGATATAACTCCAATCAAAATATAAATATCGGCTCTTAATGGACTAAGTATTTTAAAAAAAATTTATTATTTCCTTAAAGACCTCTTCGAAGGCTTTTAAATGATACTAATATTGATATCTTAAAAAATATGGTGCACAACCGTACTTTTCTCTGAAAAGTTCAGAGGCCCATTCGGAAAATATGGGTGAGCGCCAATTTTTTCACTGAATGTTTTTTTTCCTTCTTTTTTATTCCGCACTGCCTCAAAGGACATGAATCGATCTTGCTGATAGTTTTCGTAAATATGTTTAATTGATTGACGAACTTATCTTTTCTTTAGCTTATCTGGTGCCTTGGTAAAGCTGATTTCAACCTGAATACAGACGGACAGACGGACATTGCTCATACATAATAATTAAGAATAAATATAGGTTATGGGGTCGGAAATAGACATTGTAGAAATTACATACCGAATTAAACCTGTGGTTAAGGGTATAAAAGCTGACCTTATCATTTTGAATCGTAAATAAAAAATTAAATACGTACACACTTCTGTATACCATAACTTGATTACCGCCGCTTTATTTTGGTATTCTACATACGAAATGTACTGGCATGAGAAACTTTGACAGCCAAAAAAACGCTTTCCGCTCTATTTTAAGGTACGGCTGAGAATAATGAGAATTTCATTTAATGAGTGATAAATATCGTGCAACATGAATAAAGCACTTAAAAGAGAATTTAAAAAGAAGTTTTACTCTAATTAAAGTGAATGTTAAACTATTAGCTTTATTTTACAATTTTATTTCACAAATTAAAAAATCAATTCATAGTCAGTTTTTTCAAATTATAAGTTGCGGGAAGGCATATTATTTAAGTCGGAAAATATATGACAGAATATAAATCCGCACTTTAAATGAAGTATTATGATGGACGTAGCTCGGATAGATTGTGACATGTGCGGTGGTCAATCCTTGTCATTTTCAATCGCAGCTTTTTTTAAATAATTTATAAAGCCTTTTTTTAATGAGAAACAATTAAGGAAAAAATTGTTTATAAATAAAAAAATAAAATAAAGAATCTATTTTTGGTTACTGACTCTGCGTTGCTGACAATAAATTCAAATCTATTCGCACTACACATTATGTATCACATAATAAATAGAAAAAAAAATTATATTTTATAAGGCGCACATACTACACGTCATTATTGTTGTGTTTCCGCCTTGTTAAAAATCTACAAGAATAACAAATGAGCAAATTAACAATAAATTTTTGAAAAGAACGTGTTACCGCTGCCTTTTTTTGTTTAGAGAAAAACAAATAAAGTTGCAAAAGTAATTTTTCCATTCGCAAGTACAAGATAAATGTGTGTATGTGTAGTGTCTGTGGCCCTGTCTGGTTGATACAAAAAGAGAAAAATAAAGTATCGATGAAATGTATGCAGCGTCTGCCGCTGTTGTGTACTCTGTACTCGTACGTAAAGTTGCTAATTGTACTTGTTATTTTTCAACAAATACGAATTTTTGCACTTGAGGCGCTAAGAATCTAATATTTGTAATGGTGTTTATTATTCTTACAACATGCAACACCTTAGGTGAAAACTATTTGCGTGAGTGTGCGTGTCTGCATTCATACATTGCAATGACTTCAAAAGTGATGCTTGGCACAGTGATTTAATAGTATAAAAAAAGTTGCAGCTTTGATTTCTTCTGCTTTTCCTTTTTGTTGTTCAATTTTTTGTTAGAATAAAATTTTGCAGCCACATTCATTGTACGAAAAAATATTTCTCTTTCTGCATTGTTCAATCAGTTCATAATAATAGTCAGGATTACATACATAAGTAATTCTACTTTTCCATTTTCCTTTCTTCCAATTCATTATTAGGGAGAAAGGTATGACTAGATACCAAAAATTTGTGATCATTTCAATATTATTTGACGACTATAAACTCAATTTTTTAATTTTCCTAGCTTATCTTGAAAATCATATTTAACTTATTTAGTTTGAAGCAATGTGGTGTGAAGGAGTTGATCAGCTTATTTATTATTTTGACTAAAAGGGAACCACAAACTTATGATCAATATTTTTTTTTTTATGTAACAAGTATTCTAGTGATGCCTAAAAGTAATATTTTTACAAAAACCAACAATATTGCCGTGTTTTAAGAGTTTCAACTTTCAACACAAATGACATATCTAACTGGCAGATACCAACGGGTGCGCTTCGAGTCTTCAATATCTAAATATATTATTGTGAAATCGGGTGTTCGTTCCGCAAGGTAGCCATCTTGGTCCAATTTTTTTTCATCAATGATTTACCTACTGCTATCAAATTTTCAAACTTTCTAATATACGCTGTTGATATAATATTTTTTTATAGTTACTACTACTTTGACAACCACAACTGCCTTCAACAGTATCTAGACAGCTTTTTTGTTCGGTGTACGATGTAGCAAAATTTAAACCAGTGCAAACATATGCATTTTTTCAGAAGATTTGATACATATTTTATTAGATGCTAAAATAAACTTTAATCAACATATTACTATGATATCAAATAAAGCCCGTGGTGTACTTGCTTTCATCAAACGATGGGCCAAGGAATTCACTGACATTCACATCACCAAGCAGCATTATATATCTTTAGTAAGGACAATCTTAGAATATGGGTCCTTTGTTTGGGACCCACAGTATATCGTGCATAGTAATAAAATTGAGTCTGTTAAAAAACAAATTCTCAACATTCTCAACGTCTCAACATTCCTGTACGTCCAACCAGAAATTTTAAACCAATTCACATTCAATTTGTTTGCCAAAATTGTGCCAACGACGCACAGTTGCGCCCGTAGAGCAAATGAGGTTGCAAAAACCAAAATTTTTATGAGCGGCCACGAAGTTTTGAATAAACCCATGTTATAGGAAACTTTTCAACGATTTCAAATATGCCACTCTTTATAATATCACATTTTTAGTTTAAAAGATATAACCGTTCAAAGGTGACCGACTTTCGTTTTTCAAAAAAACACACAATTTTTAGTCAATTTGTTGCGATTTCAGGTATAATATCACGAAAAATAGGTAACGAATCGCCATATTTTTTGTTTGTATTGATTGACGTATTTATTAAATGTATAATAATAAAAAAAATTAACTATTTGCTTTGTGTTTCTCCTGGTAAATCACTATTTAAAAACTATCCGTTTTTTCACTATTTTTCAACTTTGACGGAAAATAAAAAAAATCTATATTTTTCTATATTTGCCATATTTGCAAAACCTGTTCTTTATTTCTTTACATAATTCAAAAGGTTTTATCTGCCCGTACGTGCCCGTTTGGCTTCTAGAGGTAAAAAAGGTTAAAAAGACATCGTTGCAGAAATTGTATGGAGTCCATCCTTTATATGTTTTGACTGACAGTATTTTCTTTTTAGTAAATAGGTAACAAATCGTCATATTTTTTGTTTGTATTGATTGATGTATTTATTAAATGTATAATGATAAAAAAAATTACCTGTTTGCTTTGTGTTTCTCCTGGTAAGTCTTTTAGATATACCTTCTCTTACGACTTGTAATGAATATTATTTTGTTGGGTAATAATTTAAAACATAAAACCCTAAAGAAAAAAATAAAAACTATTTAAAAATGTAAAAATAATTTTTTTTAGTTACCATAAAATTGATTTTTCTACTACTTTTAACTTTGATAACCCATAAGTAGGCCCCTACAAGGCGTAGCCCCTTTCCAAACGCTCATTTCATAGGCTGAACAGTTATCTATCATATGCTGTTTAAACTGTTTAATTATCTTATTCGGTTCAAAAGATATGATTTTTGCAACGAAAAAACTCAAACGGCGCCACTGTGCGACGACCCATTTAAGAGAATTCGTTGCGATTTTAACAATCTTTATAGTTTAATTGATTTATTTTTAAGTGTAAGCATTATTAAACACAATATATTATGGTTTTTAATACGTAATTTTAATGGAAGTTTTGGTAATGTACTGAATTATACTATTATTATATATGGCAGGCCTGTGTAAATTTCAAGATTCTGCCTGTTGAGATTTACAAGATAAGGGCGAGTACGTTGAAACATTATCTTGGAGGAATTCCCCTGATAAATGTACGATCCTGTGTATGTCTTTTGTTATAAGAAGCATGAAGGCATGAAAATTCTTTTGTTTGTTCCAATAAATTAACGCAATCTGTAAATAAGCTTAAAACACAATGTATTTAATAAGAATTGAAATTAATCAAAAGAGTATTATATGACAAAATCTAAAAATCCTCTAAAATTCTCATTGAATCAGTTATGTTTTAGACTTAATTTGGCCCTAATATTTTAATATCTAACACAGAAAATAGATTAATCCAGGCAGAATGGTATACAAACTTATATAAATATGGAAATACAGCAGAAAAATAATCCGTGGATTTTTTTTTACTCAGACGGGCGATTTTATTTAAATATAAAAAGCGTACGTACATTTTTAATAATGTTGTCCAGTTTATTTTTGTCTAATTAGTATTTTAATTGTTTATAATGGAAAAATATGACAAAAGCATGAGAGAAGGCCAAACTTGAAATTTGGAGGGAACAGTGAAAAAGAATTTTTTCCACTCTGTTACACTGTGGATTTTTAATATGTATAAATAATTAGCGTAACAGAAGGTATTTCCATAACATGTTGTTTGTTACGTACAAATTGGCAACAGAATTTATAAATTAAGTTTCTTGTTGATGCTTTCTTCGTCAATAAATTCATTTTCACAAAGTTATTTCTTTTTCCTCGTTTAATTTATCATTTTTCGCCACTAAATATTTACATATTTACAACAATGTTAATTTTCTCTTTCATTAGAAATAAAATGCATTTTTTTCCTTCGTTCCCAGCACAAAAGCCGAAAAAAGAAAGAAAATTCTCACCAGAAAAATGCAGTTAAAATAACATGGGAAAACAATATTTAAACATTAATTATAATGAATATAGTTTTTTGTATTTATTAAGCGAGAACGAGTCTATTTTATTAAATATGCAACCATCCAAGCCATTGACATTTTTATGATTTTAATACACGCTGAGTTCTTGTAGTTTTGTCCTAATTTCTAATGTTTTTTTTTTAATCATTAGATTTATAATGAATGCACAATTGTGTTTGTTATTGTCGGCGTCTAGTGCGATTCTTGGAAGGAATTATTTTGTGCAGAAAAGTGAAATTAAGCGAATTATTTCGCACACAAAAAAGACATTTTAAATTCCTTAACTGGTAGACGCCACATTGCCTCGAATAGGTCGCTTAGAATATAGAATGTTAATACACTTTTTACCTGTTCTAAATAACTCGTGCAGAAAAAATTAAAAATTATTACAAGTATTGTGACTTCCAAAACAGTAGAAAAACTCCAAAGAATTTATTTTTCAGGATTTTAATTTTCACGGAATTTGCCCAGAACTTAGAGCGACATAAAAGCGGGTTTGATTTTCGCAACGAAAAACAGATTTATTTGTGAGAGGTTTTTGGTTCTGTTGGTAACGTAATATGTTATAAATTAGTTGCTACAGAAAATTCCACATACTTTCTTTTGCACCCAGAAAAACTTGGCAAGCGTGTGCTGATAAAAAGTGGACTATGTACTTAAAAAAAATTATTTAAAAGTCAAATATTTGCAGAACATTCCTTTTATTTAAATGTATAAAACTCACGAAGTTAACAAAGTAGGCTAACTTCCAAAATGTATTATAACAAAGTTTGTATACAGTTTTGCTGCGCTATTTAGATCTTGTACGTATACCGTAGTTGCTCGGTTGCAACATTTCTAATACTTTTCTGCGACATTTTGGTACGGTATGCATTGTAAACATTTAGTACTGATTTCGAGTATCTAAAAATTTTGTGTACCAAAAAACAATTTATTTTTTTTTTTTGCTTTTTATGGGAGGTGAGCGGATCATCTTGTTTTTTTTCGTTTTGTCTTAATTCGACTAAAAAATGACTATGCGCCAGTTTCATTGTACTTTGACGACTTCTTCTATTTTTAGCCGCTCGTTCTATGAACTTCAACCAATATGCGTTATTGGCAAACGGTTGGGCCGCTGGAAAAAAATTTTTGCAATCGCTTAAGTTTAGAGTACAAGATTTTTATACATATCAGGTATGGTGCAACGCGTCTCCATAGAACGGTCCTCGGACACGTAAATTTGAATTCTTTAGGCCCTTAATAAAGCCTTTAGTCATCATCTATATCTACCAATTTCTTCGCAATTGCAAATTTAGATTTTTAAGACTTTTGTCCATTTTTTTTTAAATTTTCAGAATTTTTTGTAGTCATCTTTCAAGTAAAATTGTGAAACTTGTTTTCACAAGTATGTATGAAAATCTTTGCTAGATAGGAAATCATGCTATTTTCAATTTAAATTTTGTAAAAATATCCCATTTAAGATATTTATTTCTTCATGAAGATATAACTTTTTTAACTTTTCTGTAAAGACACCATTATGGAGATGATTTTGTATTAACAATTTTACCGTTGCATTACCCCTGAATCTTTTCAAACTCGATATATTCTCTAAGATAAACTTATATGTTTTAAAATCCTGATATCCCAGAATTTAGGATTAATTTATTTAAGAAGTATTTCGTTACCCTAAAACGAAAAAATTTAAGAATGACTTGAGAATATCGGGGCTTAATTAGTCAAAATCGAAATTTTTACTACTGTTTATTCTTATGGACCAAATACAACCATGCGCAAAGTTAAATTTTAATATCTTAACGGGTAAACATTACATTTAAGGTTAAATATTTATATTTCTTGGGAAAATTCCAGAAATCAGGAAAAATTTTAAATGCACTTTAGTTTTAAAGCATATTGGCAAATTACAGAGTTCTGTAAAAAAAAATTAGATCTTAATCGAGAGGATCTGAGGTCACATTTTTTATGGTACCGTTCGGAAAAGATAATAAAAATATGTATACATAAGGAAACTTTTTTTGTAGTAAAAGGATTGAGATGCTTTTTAAACCAAAAATATTTCGCCGGATTTTTTTATATGTTTGGCAAATTTCACTGACTATGAATAAAAAAGTGGAATATTTTTCATTACAAAATACGTAATCATAAATATAATCTTTTCGTCTAATTATGCAGTGCAGCACTAAAATTATGAACCACTTTATACTCCTAAAATCTGAAAGCTTATGATGGTAGAAGAAAACCTCTAGCTGACTTTCGAAGTATTAGCTAAGGTTGTTTTTTAAATTAATGTTTCCAATTTTCTACTGGAGGTAGATTTAAGTACAATTTGCAAAAAACATTTACTGATTCTTAAGTCTATAACTCGTGAACTATTCGAAATATTCGGCAAATTTTTAACTCTTAATCAGATCTAATAATTTTTTTTATAAAAAGAAGTAGCACTTCAGGCATTAATACCTACTTATTTTGTAACCGTGCTACATTCTTTAGGGAAGGGATGGATGAGAGAGAAGAAAGGTGGTGAAAGGAGATAGATATAGTCATTTTATTAATTATTTTACTTCGCCGGCGAATATGCTATGGAGAAGTACCGACGAAGGAGGCTGCATGTTTTAATGTTAGTAGTATAGTATATTTATTTCCATTAATTAATTAATTATTTGTTCCTTACATACTAGCGTATTTTTCAAGGACTTGCCAAGATATTTTATAAAAGTATTTGCAGCATGGCCGCTTATAATAATATTAAAGTTAAGTTTACTGTAGGTACAACATTTGTTTTAAAATTTCCCCAAAAAAAGGTAAATAGGGAGGCATTTGTGCTTAATTCTAATATTAAACTAAACCTTATAGTTAGGCAGGAAAGAAGAAAAAATAGCGTTATATACGAAAGAAAATAAAGTTATAAACAAAAGAATAGGAGTAGCCTATTGGGCGGTGTTATACACCACATTTTCTATATCTAAGGTATTTATTCTCCTATGGTAATATAAGAGGTTTGCACTTTTATATAGGAGGCCAGCTCCGTTTAATGTCATAAGGTCTATCGGTGATAAGTAGTTAGACAATCGTATGGTCCTCAGATTGTTGTTTCTGTATATCTCTTTTATACCATTAAACAGAAAAAACCTTTTTTTATTTTTTGACTGCCGCAAGGGTTGTAATCAGCGAGCTTACCACTTAGACTACAGCAGCTTCAGCAGCCTTGTGATAAAATCAGAAAATAATAACATCTTACTATAAACAGCAAAACTGTTAAAAAATTAAATATTTTGTCATAAATTTTCATTGTCGATGATGGAAAATAAAAGGACAATTTAAATATTTGAAAATAGATGCTTAGAAAAATTTATGATTTTGAACATAAAGAATGAGAAATAAATACAAGTACCACAAACGTAGCAAAGAAAGTTTAGTTTTCAACACATTTCCATATAAACTCCTTCTTTCTGCAATTTATTTCGTAGTATTTAAATTCCCCAAATTTATTTCATTTGAAAGTGCAATCAAAACAATGCAAATTTTTTGACATTTGAAATATGCCGTTACTTTGTATCAAACTATTATTTAAACGGACGATGTTAACATGGTATAGATTTCTCTGCGACATGTGGATGCTGTTTACTCAGTGTTGCGACATGTCTTCAATAAAAAAAAAAAACTTAAAGGGCCCCAAATATTTTCATTAGTCATTTCTATTTTGTAAAACGGCATATTATTTTTAATTTCGATAAACATACAGATGAAAGTGGATTCTTGGTCCTTTATTAAGAATTTGATGAACTTGTGAAGAAGTCATCAAATAAAATCGCCTTGCTAAGAAGAGTTGTTTGTTTTGCTTTTGGCTATCTTTTTATCGCATATTGTTTAGTCAAATTTGTAGCAATTTCTGAAAAACCGTAGAAATAAATATTACGAAATTTTACGCTTTTTTGAGACATTTACTAATTTGAGTAAGATGTTGTTTTGTATAATTAAGAGATAAAAATTTTCTAAAGAGAGAAAGGTAATATTTCGAATAGGTTATGTGATATAGACTTAAGAATCAATATATATTCATGGGCTTTCAGAATTTGAGGGTCTAATGTGGTTCAAGATTTAAAATTGTTCTACTGCGTTATTACCGAAATGAAGATCAAATCATGAAATAATTCAATCCCTTTGTCATTTTGCTTTTCTTTTAATTGCTTTTACTGTCTGAGATAATAACTAGATTTCTCTACCTTCCACATCGAATATTAATATATATGATTTCTATATTTTTAGTATCTTTTCTGTTGTCTGTCTGACAAAAGATGCATTGTAGACTTAATACACTCTGTGTCGAATTATAAATACATACCCTTAGCCAGGTTATTTACGTGTTATAACAATATCCTTCAATATTTTATATATTTTCTTTATAACTTCTCACGTCTGTGGTGAATTTCAGCACAACATTGGGAGACTTGCTGTGGATGCTACCATCGATTTATTCTCTGGCTTGCCTGTTCTCTATAAATAGTGCCTTGATTGCATTCTTTCTCCACAATCTCGGATGCCGTAGTTACCACGTATCCCACGCTAACTAACGTTAACTTAAACATAGAGTTTAGCCAATACCATTCCAAAATAGAACAGCCGTGATTCAGCACTCCTCACTTAAATTGTTCATTAGAATAGATATATCCGGACTACCGTCATTAAACTTCCTTTCTTGTTAGTTCTGACTTAAAGTCCCATTAGAATCAGATACCCATCATTGTTTAAGCTACTCAAAGTGCATCTTGGCGGTGGTGAGAGTAGAAATAGGGTGACATGGCATTTAGTAGCAGCATACCTTAATGAGGAAGGTAGACCACACCATATTCTTATTTAATATGAATTACGATACTAATGTTAAAATTTCGATTATATAGCCAAATTTCGCTATTTTAATAAAACTTTGGCTTAGAAAGGATATTTCAATTTTTTGGTAAAGTGTCTAATTTTTTCTTTTCGTGTAAATTCTTTTCCAGCACTTCTATTTCGCTTTTAAACAATTTCAATATTTCGAGCTTTAATTGAACTCATTGATGTTACAAAATAATTTTCAGACCAGTTTTACAATAACCCCTTTTAATAGTCTTTCCGTAATAAATTTTCAAAAAAAATTTTTTATGAAATTTCGAAATGTTATCGCTATTAATCAGAAAAAATGATGGTAATTGAATGACAAGCAACATCCAACCAACCAACAAACTGATCAACCACAAGATTTATTAGAATAACATGACAATGTCGCTTTCTACACTTTTATTCTTAACAAAACAGTTGTATCAAATGTAATACAATGACAGCAGTCACGTACTGTATTTGTTATTACTTGTATTGATTTCGTAAAAAATCCAATTGTTCTGTGAAGCAACAAAAATTGATGAATGTGGCATGCAAACATTACGTTAGTTTTTTTTTTGTTTTTGATTGCTGTTCCGATTAAAAAATAAAATGTTATTTGAACAATTACAAACATTTAATTCAAATACAACTCAATCAGTTGCTCTTGTCAGTTTACAACAAGATGGTATTTAAAAAACTTGTTCAAGTAGTAAATGCGTAACATTTGTAAATATTTTTTGGCGGAAATGAATAAAACGCCCCTGCAACTGTCAATGAAAGTACTCGATTGTACAGTGACAGAATTGACAGTTTACTTACTTTTAAATTTAAATAAAAACCCGTACCAACTTTTAACCATAAGTACTTAAGTATTTAAATACAAACGTTCATATGTATGGACATACGTTTCTAAATTTTCGTTATTATTCATTTAACTGAATTAAAGAAGTTATGAATTAAATACTGGTTAGATTTGCTTAATGCTTGCGGTCGTACAGACATAGAGGCAAACGGGCTGATGGATAGATGGCTGCATAGATATTATTTAAAGCATTTTGTTTTGAACGTTCTTTCTAATATTAGAAGCTAATTTTTACATATAACAATATTAGACAGATGAAAAACAAAACAAACAAAAAATTACGTACATTTGTTTGAAACTCTGCTGGTCCGTTAAATTTTAGTATTGCGTAAAGTTCCTCTATAGATACACTTGGAAAAACATGAAACATTAATTTTTCTCACTTTTTTTAAACTCGTTATTCAACAAACGTATAAATAACGAGCTAGAAAATAATAGAAAAAAAACTAATGCTTAATAAATTTTATTATTTCGAAGTTTTTGTCAGTATACCATCGGATATGTCCCTAGGTGGCGGAGAGAAGGTGCGTATGTCTCGATAGTTGTTACACATTTTCTTTACGTACATAGCGATCTGACAAGGCTTAGTCTAAGGATATGCAAACGCCAATGCCACGTGGCTTATGACCGTAATTTTTCTTCAGGCAGCTACCTGGTTATGATATTGCTATATCTATGCGGGATATAATGATTAGTTCGCTGCTCGCCCTGAGATATTTAACCGGCTCCTTTCGTTTAAAAGTGTACGGAATATAATATAGTGAACAAATCTCTTTCGTTCAATTTTTTTTTTTTGTGTCGTGGGTCTTTTATTTCAGTTGATTTTTTGTGTATTAAAAGGAGTTGCTGCATATGTACGAGGGCTGCTATATATATTTCTGGCCTGGTAACACTGAGAGCTGCCAAGTGCAATCTTACATTTCCATTGGAAAGTTTGTCATTTTTAAGCATAATCGTACTCAAAAAGTTTTGACGTACGACCATTATTTGTGTTGTTTACAGTGACTTGAAAAAATTAATATAAAAAAAAATGGAATTAACTCGTGAACATTTTCGTGCCATCATTTTTCACAACTTTCGACGTGGATTATCATGACAAGAGTGCATTGATGAACTTAAATCTTTGTATGGCGATGAAGCACCATCCTATAGCACTGTGAAAAATTGGTATCGTGGCCGAAGCTCGCTTAAAGACGAATTCCGTGAAGGTCGTCCAAAAACGGCTGTTGTGCCAGAGAACATTGATGCCGTGCGTGAACTCAAGATCGACGTGCGACATACCAAGAGATAGAGACATCCTTGGACATTTCTTCCACCAGCATACATTCGATACTGCATGAACACCTGGCCGTAAAAAAGGTTTGTTCTCGTTGGATCCCGCACAATTTGAAAGTCGCTTAAAAAAAGGCTCGTGTCGATTGGTGCAAAGAAATGTTGCAAAAATACGATTGCGGTGCTTCAAAAGACGTTTATAAGATCGTCACAGGTGACGAATCATGGATCTATGCGTATGAGCCCGAAACAAAACAACAATCGACCGTGTGGGTCTTCAAAGACGAGCAAAATCCAACGAAAGTTGTTCGTGGAAGAAGCACTTCGAAGCAAATGGTTGCCTGTTTCTTCGGCAAAACTGGTCATGTGGCGACTGTTCCGCTTGAGCAACGTAGGACAGTCACTTCTGAGTGGTACACTACAATTTGTTTGCCTGAAGTCATCGGAGAAATTCGAAAAACCAACAAGAGAAGACGAATCATTGTTCACCATGATAATGCGAGCTCTCACACATCGGCTCAAACCAGAGCGTTTTTGACCGGCCAAAACGTCGAATTAATGGGTCATCCGCCGTACAGCCCTGACTTGGCACCTAATGACTTCTTCTTGTTTCCGCACATCAAGAAAAAAATGCGTGGTCAACGATTTTCGTCGCCAGAAGAAGCTGTTGAAGTGTTAAAAAACCATGTTTTAGAGGTCTCTCAATCGGAGTGGAAAAGTGTATAAATCGGAGTGCAAAAGTGTATAAGTCATGCTGGAGAATTCTTTGAAAAACAATAAAACCATTTTTGATTATAAATATTCGCATTTTCACTATTAGGCCAGAAATATATAGAGCAGCCCTCGTAATTCTGTTAACCGAGAAAATTAAAATGTTTTTAATAAAGTTTTTATTTTACCTTTTTAATTAATTATATATTTATTTAATTTTTATGCAATAGGTCTTTTTATTTTTATTTATTTAATAAACAAATACATATTTGTTTTCCTGATGATCCTACATAATGGAGTAGCGAAATATCGAATATATTTATAAAAATATAAAAGACCTATTGCTTAAAAACTAAATGAATATATAATTAAAATGTTTTTTTTTATTTAAATTTACACTTACTTTAATAAGAAGGAGCCAAATGTTAAAATTTTTACCTCCTTCTTAATTTCTGATACATATTTATTTAAGAAAGATGCTATTGCTTAATAAATATAATCAAATAACTCAAAAGTTGAGGCTTAGTAGTTTAGCGATTTTTAGCCATTTTTTAATGTTCACCCAGCCATTTCATACCCTAAAAAGTTGGCAACATTGGTGTTATTCCTCTCTTCCTTCGACATCCTTTCCATTTCTCTCAATCTATTCTAACTTTTTCACTTATTTTTCTAACTTCCGAAAAGTCAACTGCTTTGTACTTGAACAGAGTGTTGTGTTTCATAATGCTGCAGCACAAAATCATTTACAAACGTTGTCGACAAGTATTTGCAACGCAATCAGTTCATCAGTTTTAAAGTCGATGCTCTATTTTACTACTACGCACAAGTAGATTTAGATACGGTAGCACAACCGTATACAAACTTGGTATTGATACGTTTGGGCTGTTTTCCGCGGGTGGCTTGCCCTCTCCCCATTTTTATGTTCTATCAGAAACTAATGGTGTTAATGCATCCATCTGGTATTCTTGGATTTTATTGATAGGAGTTTAAAAGCATTTCACCAGTTAGAAAATCTTTAGTTATATAAACAGAGAGACAGAAAAGGCTCGTTGAAGTACTACTGTATCAAATTTTATTAAAATCATGTTTTACTCTGAGACTTTCGAGCACTTTTATTTAACAAAAAAGAAACAGTTCGAAATCTGAGATGATTTGTTTAGTCAAAGTTTCTATACTTTTCTGAACATGTAAATTTGCAAATAATCCAATTTAATATCCATACGGCAAATATTGCCGTCTATGATAATAATACGAGTATTGAATATTTAAGTTTACAACAAAAAACACCAATACTGAATTCATGTTTATGTTAAGAATCAAAAGCACCATCAAAACACTCGTTTTCTTACCTTTCCAAACACTCCCTGGCTTATGTCATGCAATGCTGTGCGTATTTTATTTTTTTTAAGTCTCTCTTTGCTATATTTTTATTATTATTACACGCATTGCATGCGCAGCAATGTTCGCACAAAAATCAATTTCTTTAGCCTTTGTACTGTTACTATTCTAGCTAGTCAGCCAATCATCCAGCCAGCTAAGCTAAGATCAAGAACTGCTTTGAGCAGGAGGCTGACAAGGCAAAAGCCAAACAAAATAATAAAGAATAAGAAGATAATAAAAATATATGTGGCATTTGGTCATTTGGTTGTGTATGAAAAAGGCGCAACGAATCGTTGACATTTCCGACATCTGCACTTGATTGAAATGTGGTTAATTGAATTCACCGACCAAGATTCAAATCTTCTATCTTTTGCTTCTCCCTTTAAGAGGATCATATGCCGGTAATGATGAAAAAATAGCAATGTGATTATTACCGGTGTTGGTGTTGGTGGTCATTCCATTAATGTTACATTATGCAGAATTGTTAAGATGCTGTAATCAACTAATTTGCGGTTCTTATTTTTTATGATCTAATTAATCATTTGCAACAATAGCAGTCATCCCAGCACAATGGACGCATGATACAGGATGACCTGATTTTGCTTCATTTTATTACTTAACATTTGAAAAGAGCAAAAACCGTTATTGCAAAAACGTAGGAGGAGAAGGAGAGTTGGGCATTTAAATGTCAGAGCGCACAAATAAAAAATATTGTTGATTTAAATTAAAAATTTTTGTATTCATTTGCGGCATCACTTTTACACTGAATGCCTTAAAAGAAGAAACGTTACATTTTATTGGTATTAAATTAAAGTAAATGTTTGCAAGAACTTTTGTCTTCGAATAAAAATGAATATTAAAAGCAAAGCATCCCATATTTTTATTAAAAGAAAAAATATTTTGTAAAGCCAAGTGAGACGCAATGGTGAGTATATTATTTTTCGGCGTTGCTTTAAACGACAAACTCCACATAAAAAAGAAACTATTTTCTGTTACATTTATTTTTTATATAATAATTATTGTTTAGTTTTTTTTTTTTGGTTATTGGTATTAAATAAAGTACCGAAGAATTTTCATTTTTATTCGTTAATAAAAAACTTAATTAATTTAATTAAGATCATTTAATTTTCGGACTTTCTTCGACACATGCATAAGTAGTAAAGAAGAATCGTTATAAGTATCCTGCTAGCCCGTCCGAAGCTACGATAGGAACCAGAGCGTGCACAGTTCCTTCCAAAGGAGATGTGGTCTGTTTACTGTATATCCCAGCCTAATGCAATAGTCTGACGATTGGACTTGGATTTCCACTCTCTTGCTTTCCTTTCTTTCTCACTTAGTCTTCTTTGTAAGAAGACAGCAATCATAAGTACGGTACCACAAAAATCTAAATTTTTAACGCAAAATTAAAATCAAAGGCCAATATTTATAATTATAGATTAAAGTCAACTATTGCTAAAGTAAACTCTAAGCTAAAAAGCTCTTCTATACTTAAAGCTGAACCGACTTGAACTGGATGTCAACTGTAATTTGAAAATTATTTATACAATTTCTAAACAAACATTAGAAAAACGAATAGTAATCTTGTTTTTATTTTGTTTGCTTATGTAAAAAATCAACATTATGTTCTTAAAAATAATAAAACAAATAAGCGCGCATGACAGTCTTGTGAAGCTGTGTTTGTTCACGAGTTAGAGGATGGCGCAATTTTAATCGACAGCAGCTGCGTGCGGAAAGTTACTGCACTAGTTGTTTTAATAATATAATTGCTACAGGTTCGGATCAAATTTTAAAGAATCGTCTGATCCTAATTATTATTTGTAACATTTCAATATAAAACTTTAATTTTGTTTTAAATTTTGCTCGCTTGTAGTACGGAAACAGCACATTATTTTTCATAAACTATTAACCAAAAAAAAAAAAAATGTAAACAAGTTCATTTTTCACAGTAAAACTAGTAACTATTTAATAGTTTACATTCGAAATAACACAACTTATGATTCGTTAGAGACATAAACTTAAATGAACGAAACTTCAAGGCCTCTAATGTCCTTTAATTAACGTTACTCCGTCGCACAATCTATTGCATGAGTTGGGTTCATTCCCTGAGTGCATTTCAAGGCTGGCCGTACACTGCACTTGTTCAGTGCTCAAGAAGGCAACATGTGCAAATACTGCTCCATCTTATTGCTATGAATAGAAAGAAAGAAAGCATAAGTACTTGGTGGTTTAAGAGTGGAGTAAAAAAAAATCAGACAGGATATATTATTAAAATAGTTCAAGGACTCTGACCTGAATTTTGTTTCAGCTCTCATTTTTCGTTTTTATTTAATATTAAAAACTGTATCCAGCTTACGATACACAAGTTTATGGTACAATCATACAAACATGAGCAAATACCAAAATTATTTAGATATTTATTTAGCTCACTGCGTAAATACCATAAACACCGCCATGCAATACACAAACGTACTGTACAGTGCTAGACTTAAGCTCTGAACTTGGATAGTGTATGGCCGGAACAAAGTTAACAAATTATTTTAAAATAAAATCCTCACCCATTCAACACATTCAAAGTACAAATTTAGGTCTATTAAAGTGTTCAATTCCCTATCTAAATGTTCGCAAATCGAAACGCCACACTGTCCAGACAGTTGAAGCATTTCCTAGAATTTAGAAGATTAAATGAAATTGAATATAAAGAAATTTAAAAAAATCATACTTTAAATATTCAGCAACATGCAACAAACAATTACAGTGTCAAATTTATGTTCATTTTAAGAATCACGAACTTGTACTTGACATTGACTGCCATAAAATGCCAAACAAATGGCCACTGTTGCTACAAATACCAAAAAAAAAACTGAAAAACAGCGGCAGCAGCTGAACAAAACTAAAACGCAGGCCATTTATGTCAAAACATCCATAACAAGTACGAGCATGAGTACAAGACTTGTAACATACGTGCAGCTAAAATAAAAACCGTTAATAAATATCCACTGATGGAAGTGTAACAACTATTGTAATGCATAGAGGGTTGTGTGAAAAGTTCATAATTATATGACATTAAAAAATAAAGCAAATATTGAATATCTTCAGTGCTTCTGTAATTCAAAAGCAAACGCCAGATAATTTAATTTTACAACAATTTAAGTTAAATGACTTCAAATTTTATATACATAAAGCTTCTTTACCGAATATAATATATTCACCCTTATTCTGCGTTTCGATTCGGATCGAAAATTACTCAATTTGTCAACTTTGGTATTCTGCGTTCCGTTCCCCGTATTATTTCTTTTTCGATTGTATGTATTCTGCGTTACGATCGTAGCTACGTTTTTTTTAAGTTGTTTACTTACTAGCGGAAAGTTTTTGGATTTTTGTATTTGTAGTTAAAAAAGTGTAAAATTTAATAAAATGTGAGTGTAAAATGCTATAACTTTATTTTGTAATGTATATTTTTTTGTAATTTTAAAGCTTTATTTAATTTATTGCAGGTTAGTATAATGGCAACGAAGGCTGATATGTATTGCGTCTGGATATTATAAGCGTCCCAAGGAAGAAGTATAGGCATTCTGGGAAGAAGTTCCAAATGCACTTAACGCAATAGGGCCACAAAAAAATGGAAAGAAAGTATGACATTTTAATAATAATAATTTAAATGATGTGTAGAAAATAAAAATTTTGCTCCGGCGCTTCAGTTTCGCCACAAATGCCGTTTGCTTTTAGTCTGTTGGCTATTTTCTTTTTTTCCGCACTTAACTGATGAGTTTATTTAATTATAGCTTCCACAATATTTAGTTCTAATACATGTATTTATCACTGTTTATTGATAAAATTGTATTTATAGTTTAACAATTACAATGTTTAAAAAATTTTTTTATTTTTTATGTTTCTATTTCATACGTTTCATAACAAAGCAGCTGGTTTGAACATACTCTTCTCTTCTTCTTTTTCTTTCGATTAGGTTTTTTTGTAGAATACCTATTTTCGATTCGAGCGTAACTGAATGCGGGAACGTAATCGAAACGCAGAATAAGGGTGGTTATATCGCCGAGAAAATAAGAGGAATCATTGGAGTCATTTGCTAAATCTAATTTTTAAGTTAAATCAAAGAAGGTTAGGTAGACATATACACCCGAATCTTGAATAAGAAGTCAAATTTATGTTCTCATGAAATCCTTGTTTCCCTTGAAGTAAAAACTGGTAAAACGATTTTCCCATTAAATATATGTTCACTTCATAAAACACCTGTTCGAATAAAAAAAGTTATCAGTGCATAATGTCCATTGACATTATGACGTTTTTCATTGTGTGGTTTTGAGTATGGACATAGTGTCACTTTGCTCACTGTTGATATAACTTTGCGTTATATCTTTCTTACATAGAATACCATAAGTTATAAGGTGGCACGTCAGAACGTCCAAGGACATATTTTCCATCAACGTAGAGTCATAACATCTATGGATATTATAGGTATAATTTATAGTATTCTATGTAAGAAAGATGCAACGTTTTTAATATATGGCTTAAAAAAAATCTTTGGTAAGCGAAGCCGGTGTTGGAAAATTCCGTGCGACCTGCAGAAGGTCTGCTTTGCAGAAAACCTTTAATCAGGGTGGCTATGCCGGAAATCTTTGGTTAGCGAAGTCGTTATTGTTTTAAGTGTCTTGGAAAACGTCATAATATCCATAGACATTATGTCACTTTTGAGTGTGACGTAAAGTCCATGGACTTTATGTCATTGGACACTATGACATGCCTCCAAAGTATATGTCGCATTGTAACATATTGTGCATGGACATTATGATACTTTCTGGTGCGACATTATGTCCATGGAAGTTATGACATGCCTCCAGAATAAGATCTGTAAAAATTTTTTAATGGAGCTTTAAAATGAACAAATTATTAGCTTTAGTACATTTGGAAGATAGTAGGAAACATCGAACTGTTAGTTTTGGTTTGCAAGAAGCATCAAATCTCTTGAAATTGCCCAAGACATTGCTGCTGTCGTAGTTCAATAAGAATTAAAATTAGTTGTAGTGTTAGACTTGTTAGAAAAATTCTAAACAAAATATCTCCTTTTCTTTTATTGTCGTTTTTAGAAATCTTTACAAACTTACACGCAACAGATCTCTTTGTTATGCAACTGGTTGATCATACTGTCACTTTACACGGTAGCAACTGACCTTGAATTACAAAAAAAAATGTTTTAATATTTTAATATTATAGTTAAAATATAAAAAAAGAAACTTACATGAGGCATGAACTTCCATAGAAAAATTATAGTGAACAAGGGATTTTTTTTAAACGCGAACTTTTTTGACAATTTTTTTGTGAAATAACAATTTATATTTCAAAAGAAATATATTCTATATCATAATGTACGAAACATGTAAAATTTTTAAATTGTTTATATAAGACGTTTGACAATTTTGTAAGTCGAGTTTCGAAAAAAAATCAAAGAGAATTGTAAGATTTTTAAATTTCAATAATTTTAAATGAATAATTAATAAAATATTAAATTGAGAATTCAGACAAATCAGTTCGTATATATACCAAAATCCTTAAGTTATTTTTTTTTAGTATTTTACCTACTAACAGGATCAAAGCTATTTAACTGCATTAGTTCTATTACTAAACTTATTTTCATGGAAGTTTTTTTAAAATTTTTCTTTATTATAACATTTGCCATTAAAGTGTCCATATGCCATATTTATTTCTTTTTTTTTTGTTTTTTTTTCGTTTAACTTAAAATGAATGTAAAACTTTTCTAAAAGTTGGTTTTTTGCACTTTTATTTTCACGAAACATTCTTCTTTTTACTTTGAAAAAATTTCTTAACAAAATGTTTTGCTGGATATTAGAAATTCTCAACAAAATAGACACTTTGCAAATTGGCCAGGATTTGTTTTCACTGTTAGCAAAACATTAAGGGAAGTCAACAAACAAAAATTGTTATTTTAGCATTCGAATATCGTCAAAGCCTTTGCATATAGACAAAGACAGCTAAATTATTTTGAAATAAAAAAACAGCTTTCCCTTATCGTTTATATTTATTTTAAATTAATAATTATATTTATTTTAAATTTTTAAAACTGAAATACATTTAATAAGAATTAGTTGTAACTTACTAATTTCACTCCTTCGGTTAACAAATTTCCTTGTTTCTAAAATGTTGATAACACGTGCAAAATTTATTATTATAACATCATCAGATTGTCAATAATTTCTTTCATACCGTACGACCTCCGCATATCAAAAACCTACTTCGTTGATCAGCTGGGATGGGAAAGGTATTTAAGATCAAGAGCCAACAGCGGCACTGCCGTAGTACCTACCACAAATACCAATGTAAAATAAAATAGATGCACAACTATTAATAACTCATGATCAATGCAGATTATGCAAGTAAAACGACACACGGGTACAACAAAGTGATGCGGCAAATAGCAGTAGCAGCCACAACAACCGCAAAAATAAACAAGAATATCTTCTAACAAGAGTTGAAGTATTAATACGAATATAATCTTTCATACCACTGCAACTAACTACTTTTGGAGTTCTTTGGCTGTATTGGTTTCAATTCGCTGGTGTTTTAATCCATCCTTACAAATGCAAAGATCTCTATTGGAAGTAAAATGATGTGTCATGTTAATCGCATGAAATACCGTTTAAGTACAAACATGTAGTCTGTGACTATGTGTCGTACCACTGTTCAGAATATTATGCGAATTTGCAGGTACTTTAATTTACTATTTTCTTGTATTTTATGACGTGTTTTTCAATGATTAGACTTCTTCTATAATTTCGAATCTCAATTTTCATTTCAATTTTTTTCCATTATTTAGTTATGTTTTTGCGTACAACAAGTCACGTTATATGAAGTCTCTAACTATTTTATTGCACTTGTTGATGGTGACTTTATTTGGATGGAATGTTATATAAAGTGTGTGTCTGCGTATGGGCAACAGTTTTGTGAACAGTTGAACCGGCTGCCACTAACCACTGAGTTTCATTTACAGCTTTGATGGCCTTGTCGTTTGTAAAGTCTTGCAGTTTTAAAACAATTTGAGACATTCACGAGGGTGTTTGGAAAATTATTATTATTTATCAGGATGAACTTTTCCCTGTATTAATTACGGGTTTCCGTTTTATCTTCTTAAAAACTTAAAAATAATAGAACATGCATCTACGAGCAGCAGCAGAAATTAATAACGCTTATTTCCTTACGTCTTAGAATAAAATAGAGTTTTTTAATTTCAAGTTTTTTTACCACCGAACTTTTTATTGCATTTTCAATTCAACTAAACTAAAAATAAATATTCAATTCTTAAATCAAGCCAGTGATAATAAAAAAATTATTTTCAATAGTTGCGGCAGTGATTTAAAAATTATCTGTGGTGATAGAGTGGGAAAAATCATATATCTAATATGTTAGGGCCGATATTTGAGTTCCTATACGCATTTAGTTAATTTTTATTTAAATAGAAGTTGTTTTTAAATACAGTTTAATTTTTTCAGTCCTAAATTTAAGTTCTCATTTAAATTACGAGAAAAATATGGTAGCACTATATTTGAAGGAATCAAGCATAAATTAAATTATATTATTATAAAAAAGATTCCAAATAATACATTTTCTTATTAATGTATTTGTGTGTGCACGTTGCTTATTTATAAAAATTGTTTACAATATTTATTTTTATTTTTTCATTAAATCTTTAAAATACATATGAATGGTTTCCAATGGCAACCTTTATGTAGAAAAAGAAAGAAAAAATAAAAATATTTACTCAATGGTTACTGTGTTTTTGTATTAACATTTTTTGAGTTTTTTATGGCTTTTTGCCTTATTGATTCAATGGAGTTCTCATTTAATCAATTTGGTTTTAAGTATAAGACTCTGAGATTTTCCTTACAAAACTTGTACCTGGGTGTCACCTTTCATGAGAACTTTGAAAGCTATCGGCATATCGACGACATTCTTGAGAGAGGCAAGAGAATTTACTCTGCATATCAGGGAGCTCTCAAACATAAGGGGGTCTTGAGAGGAAAGTGCGTTTTCTAGTGTACCGTCAAATTATCCGTCCTGTCATCTCCTACGCTTTTCCGGCTTGGTTCGGGATTTCTTCGCAGCAGATTGAGAGCCTACGGAGATGGGAGAGATTGGTTTTAGTCGCATGTCTCGGGCTTAGGCCTTATATAGGACCAAACGGCAAGATTCGCAGGCCATCATGTAGATCGATTTACAGCGCAATTGATTTTGCGCGGGTGGATGTCTACATGGTGGAAATGGCTGTGAAATTTTAAGAGGGCGCACAATCCTTAGAGAACTCCTTGGTGAGAGAATGCTTCTCTGTGTCGAGAAATCTGGAGGCTGTTCGGATGTCAAGGTATCTGTCTCCGGTTGATATGTTGACCCTTAAGGGAGCTGGAATTCTTTACGAGGATGCAGATCTCTTATTTTATCATAGAAGGCTGCATTCTTTGAGTACTGAGAAAACAGTATATAATACTGCCCAATAGTGTTAGTTTATTTTAATTGTATTTATTCATATTTGTTTTTTGTTTAGTATGAATTTGTTACTTTTTCTTATTGTTTTAGTTTTGTATCGTTTTTTTGTTTAATATTTTTAAGTATTTAGTTTGTAAGTTAATTTAAGTGTTTTTTGTAATTATACTGTAAGAGCTTTCCTTTTTTTGATGCTTAGTGGTTGTACCATTTTTTTAAGAGGTGACACACACATGTAGAGTTTGTAGATTTCCAATACAAAAATCCAAGTTTTTAGAATTTTTTAAGATTACTTCTTTGAGAAAATGGCACTTGCAGTAAATGTTGTTCCTTCTCTCTTCTTTAGCAATCCGCTCTAAAATAATATTTTCTAAATATATCTGTACATATTTAAGATTTGTATAACCTTTACTACAAAAAAAGTGATCTATTTTCGAACCCCCATAAAATATATTTATTGTGAGTTTTTATGCATAGCAAAGTCGATTGAGCGATGTCCGTCTGGCCGTCCGTGTTCGCGTTGAAATCAACTTTGCCAAGGTACAATATGAGCTAGAGAAAATTTAAGTATGCTAATCGATCCGACATAGCTTTAAAAATTTTGTGAATGAAAATCAGTAACATCTCTCCATGTTTTTCGAGGCAGCGAGCAAAACACCACGCCTGCCTCTAATTTTTCCATATTATTTGCAAAAAATCTAGTTTAGTAAAGTAACTCCAATCAAAAAAAAAAAACTAATATATAATAATAATAGAGAATTAAAAAATAATAAAAAAACCTCAAGTAAAAACCTTGGCACTCGCCCATATTCCGAGTCATGGGCCTCTAAATTTTTCATGGAAAAGTACAATTGTACACCATAATTTTTATTTTAAATATCAATATGGGCATCACTTAAAAGCTTTTGAAGAGATCTTGTAGGAAATACTCATAATTTTTTTTTTTTTTTTTTTTGGGAAATATGCTTAACCTATTAACCCTATATATAGTATTCAATTTTTGTCACCAATGTTTAAGGGCATTAAAATAAAAAAATAATTTTAAGTGGCCTGAAATAACCAACCTCTTCTACAACTTGACTTAATCACGTAAAAATCCATTTACAAACCCATCCTCGCACTTAAACATTTTTTTAAAATATCCAAACCAAATTACTCTTTTAATATTCGTTTGCATCTTAAAATGTTTAATTTATTAAGAGTATGTTAAAGTTTTTGTGCTAAAGAACTTCATAATGATCATGGTTGGCGATTGTATGAAATAAAATTCGTTTATATATCGACACCGGAGACCAAATAGCGCAACAAAGTGATTTTACTCCTACAGTTTTCTGGAATCAACTACAGTAACTAATTCGCCATTCACTCACTTCATCTTTTTAAAGATTCTGTTGGTTTGGAATAAACAATTTTTGCAGATTTTTTTTTTTTTTTTAATTTTATACGTTTTATAGTCGCCATAAATACTTGTTGCAACAAGGCATACAAGTGTTACTATTATAAACAGCAACATCTTGTATTAGAAGCGATGGAACTGATGTTGATGATGATGATAATAATTTACTGCTGTCGTTATTACTTTTCCAAGTACAAGGCAGTAGTTGCAGTTATGGCAGATAGTTTATATTTTTCAATAATATTAGAGAAATTCATGGTATTTTGGTATTTGGTGTTCATATTTGTATATCATTAATTCTATCAAGTGTGAAAATAATTTTGTTAATTTTATAAAAAAAAACAAAACAAAAAATAAAACATCAACACAAAAATAAACTAAAAGCAGCAGCAACATTAAACCTGAGACATCTCATTTACAAATGTTCTCATTAATTTCATTCTATTTTGTTGTTGCTTTATTAATTTTTTTTTCAATTAATGTTGTTGAATAAAATCCATATATTTTTTTTACCAACTTGTCAGTACAGTGCATGGTAAAAGTATTCTTTAAAGTTTTTTGTGTTAGTTTCAGAATTGTTTTAATTTCACAAGAATTTGCTTTGTGGTCAAAGTTCGATCAAGTTCATTTGCTTTAACTTATGCATACACTCATGTTTTGAATATATGTTTAGTGATAGCAATTTATATCTTAATTACTGAACCGATTTAAATGATTCTAAGGCTTGACAAAATCTACAAATCGGTAAAAAAATAAACAAAATTGGTTAAAAACAGAGGAGATAAAGGTTCCCTAAGTTTTCTTTGACTGCTTATAAATAAATTTAATATAATAAATATATAAATAAATTTAATATAATATAAATTTAATATAATATTATTAATATATTATATAATATAATATAATATTTTTTTCTTCGAAATTGTCCGATTGTGGAATATTTAGAAGTTCTTTAATTTGTTAAAGTTCACCCAGAGAATCTTTTTTAACAAACCATTTCACGTATTTCGAAAGAGTAGAATAAGTAACCAATGGAAAGTGAATCTAGAAAGTACGATCAATGCGGCAGCGATTCGAGCTTAAATGTGTGCTATTGTCACCGACATTGTTTCATGTATATTAAAGAAAAGTTGGCCGTAATCCTACTGCCGGTGATTCATTTGTTAAAAACTCGACTGGTTTATCCATTGAATAGATTTTCTTCATTTGTGGCATGTAATGGTAAATTACTTTTTCATTAACATGTATTTATTTGAGAATAAAAAACTTTAGATTAGCGCAAGCTACGCTCCTACCAAGCCACTGAATCAGGTACAGAATTGGTTCTATTCTTAACGATTTTTTTATGCAAGACTTAAATCAGTAAATGATGCATTGGTCATGGGTCTATTGCCTTAACTTATTTGCGTTCATCAGTTACGTATTACTGTGTTATAGATTCTATTATCCATTGCCGAAGTGACTAGTCGACATGACTGACTTTCGTTCCCTGATTATGTTTAAAAGTTCATTAAACTTTTGCTAGAAAATGTATAAATAAAATGATTAAAACATGTACGAGCTGGTTCATAGCTCATGTAGATGGTTTAGCATGATTTATAATTCAAGTTTAAGGAGAAAAAATTTTGTGATTTTAAATTTGTTTAATAAACGGTTTGTTATTTCTACAACATCCATTTCCGTCCGTTCGTGGTTGTGTTGAAATCAAGCTTGCCAAGGCACAAGATCATCTAGAAAAAAATTAAATACTCCAATCGATCGGACACAGATTCAAAAGTTTTGCTATTAAAAATCAGCATGATCGGTATATGCCCTTCGATTCAACGGACAAAAAACCACGCCTGCCTCTAACTTTTCCTTATTTTTTTTTATTTTTCGTTTATATTCCTGCAGGTGGTTGCTTCTATTACTACTTAAAATTGTAAGTCTTGCTTACAGTGTTGCCAGATAGTATAAGTAGTAAATACAACCACCTGCAGGAATACTAAGGAGGGCAACAACTCCAAGCAAAACTTATACTTTTTGACGCTTTTTTTTTAACAAAAACTTAATGATAGGAAAAAATTTTTTATGCTGATTTATATTTGCATTTAATTATACGTATATGGTGAAGGGTACATAAGATTTGGCATCGCCAAATATATCATTCTTACTAGTTTTCTTTTGGCTTATTGTTAGTACTGTTATGGTCTTTGCAACCACTCAGTTTATATTCAGTTTCAGATAACAAAATAATAAAGTTATTAATCTGGTTGTTATTTATGGATCTGATAAACTGAAATGTTTTCAATGATATTGATTTTATTACAAGTGGCCATAAATTAACACAAATTTTGTGCGCTCACTTGTCTATTTTCAAATTAACAGTCGTAAATGAATTTCTTACGCAGCCAATGAGCGAGCATAAGTTTAATGGACATTGTGCAAATTAATTAAAAACACATTAGTTTTTTAGTGTTGGTTGAAAAAAAGGATGTATTGATTACATTACATTTTTTAGAAAATTGCTACAAAGAAATAGCTTAC
Source organism: Gymnosoma rotundatum (assembly GCA_916610165.2). Taxonomy (NCBI): domain Eukaryota; kingdom Metazoa; phylum Arthropoda; class Insecta; order Diptera; family Tachinidae; genus Gymnosoma; species Gymnosoma rotundatum. The sequence continues at coordinate 121,680,965 of OU744336.1, read as the reverse complement.
ATTAAAAAAATCAATTCACAACTTTATGCCTGTGTAATCTGATTCTACAACAGTTGTTCAAACGTTGTTGTATTTATATGCATTTTAAGGTGTTATTTTATTGTCCTTAATTTTTTATCGTTGTTTTATAAGTTAACCAAGGGGTAATTAAACAGTGTGTTCACAACAACACGAGTTTATTTTAATACAACATACAACGCACAATAGGTGCTGAGTTGATTATGTTATTAATTCATAATGGGAAGTTTATTTATCATTCACTGATGGTCTTTGCAAGCAGTGGCGAATTGAACATACAGTTATGTTTCCCCTGTAGATATCCGTTGTGTTGTTTATTTTCTCATAATGTAATACACAAAAATTAAAATCGATTTTACATTTTTGAAATTGTTTCAAAGTAATTTTTAGACACAAGTTGTTGAGGAATGCTCGTTCCGAATTTTTCAAAATTAGCTTGTAGTGCACTGTCTTGCAAACAATATATTTTTTTTGTAATTTTAAATGATATCTGCAACATATTTTAAAGAGTCATCATTTATAAATTTTATTTTGACGGCTTCGATTTTTGTTTAAACTATAAAACTAAATAAAACAATATTAGTTTTAGGAGCGCGTTACAAACAAGATGTTATAGTCCTGGTTATCATGAGGTTGTTGTTGTCGATAAGCCACTTCATTTGTAAAATGTTTACTTTTTTTCTGGCAGCTATGCTTCAGGATGGCTTATTCAAGTTAAGAGGGCATCAAAATGTATGCCGATGTATTTGATTAAAATTGAAGCGTATCAGTTTTTAACCGCAAAGTGAATATTATGTGCGTACATTTTTGCTTATTAAATTAATAAGTTTCCATTTATTCAACCATTTTGCTACAAGAATTCTATGATCCTGTACATTTCGCGATGTTATGTGGCTTTCGGGAATATTAATAAAAGTAAACACAGGTGGATGTGTGGGCACGAATACTATCGGCGTGTCAGATGTAAACAATAAATGTTATGGCGTTTTCTTTTCTTAAAATAAATGTTACCCAAAAATCACATAAAATGTTTTGCATGTTGCCTAAACGCCGAAAAATTGTTACACATTTTATGGCCACAATAGAACAAAAACTGTTATTGAATTTTTCTAATTACCTTTACATGTCAATAATGTATAATTAGCGTTTCAAACATAAAGTAGTATAACATTGGGTTTAGCAACAAAAGCAAACATCACTTATCAAGAGTAAAAACTACTACGAGTAAAAATAGGTGTAGCATACTTACCCTTACATAATATTGAGGGTAAAATATGTAACATATCTTGGACTTTTTCGTGCAACATGTTTTCAAAAGAACATACTTTTAATTTACACTATCAAACATTTTTTAGTAAAGAACGCAAAGGTGTAAAAAGTATTAAACATATGCAACATTGTTGTCAGAAAAGAAAACGCCATTAGATCTTTCACAAGTTGCTACTTTAGGGAACTCTTTCTTTGAACTCGATCATTTTCTATTTACGTATCACTTATACTCGTAGTAGCTTTTAAAAAAAATTTGTTTTACTTAAAAAAATCAGCTTTGGTGGTATATATTGTCAAATACTTTGAAAGATCGACAAAAAAAAAGCGCAGTAATATTTTCCCAAGGCCTTCATAAGTATATTTACTTGTCTGTGTTTATGAACGAATTGATAATTAGGAATATATTCTTTTCGCACAGTATAGCGCTTAGCCTTTTTTAAATAGTTTCTCAAATAAATTTAACATGTTTGGTTAAAGTTAAATAGGTCTATATGATTCTATGTCCATTTTTGTATTAGCATTAATTAAAACACGAACTTACGGATTGATATGACATAAGCCTGATATGACATAAGCCTTAGTGATTTATAGCACTGTGAGGGTAATCTTCAAAAAAATCACATAATAAATATGTGATCCTAGCCGATCATTAATATCACATATAATATATTATAGTTTAGTTTCTTGACGTTAAGTGAGTGTCAGAATTCACCGTTATATACATTAATTGATTTTTAGGGAAATATATGGGCGAACACCGTTACCGTTCCAGAAACATGCATATTATTGCTTTACTTGCTACAGCATTAATTTTGTTTCATCCTTAATTTTTAATTTTTGGAAATATATTACGTACATATTATGAAATACATATAAACAAATCTTGAAAGAATAACGTACTCGTCAAATCTTGATGAAAAAAAGCGCTGCTATTTCACAATACTGCTCGTATACATTAAATAATACAAGTTAAATTTAAAAATGAGATAATTAGTTTTTTTTCAATTTATGTTTTTGCATGTCTGTACACCAAAATCACTTACAGCAGAGTCAAAGTTATGACCTACAAAATATCAATATTCGAAACTTGTTTTTGTAAATGTTCTACAATCAACTATTTACCATCTGGTAGCTGAGAAAAGTTAGTAGTAGTTTCTTGTATTAATATAATTCTTGCAAAAAAAACTGACTATAAAACAGATTCTACCTGTTTATCTATAACGTCTTAAAAGTTTAGCAATATGCATTTAATTACGTTAACTATTGGGACACCCTTTAATATCTAAACTCAAATATTATACTTGTTGTTATAGCAGACTGAGTAGCAAAATTTTCAAATTTTAGCTGACTATATATAACGCTTCAAAAGTTTGGCCACATACATAAATCAAATTACATTAATTCTTGGAACACCCTTTAATTTATTATTTTACAAATTTGTACTTGTTGTTATAACGGTAATAGTAATCGGAATTTTGTTCAATTTTCAAGCGTTTGTTTATAACGGTTCATATGATGGGCTCACATAGGTCAATTTACACTTCCTATTGGCACACCCTGTAATTTTTAGATTTATTCTTCTATTCTTTTTTGATATTGGAGGCCATAGTGATGCTCAGTTTTTTTTTTTAAATTAACTGTATGCATTAACTGCATGTATATAAAGAAAATGAAAGTTAAACAAGTAAGAGTGTTTTATTCGGCTACGCCGAATCTTATATACCCTTCACCATCTATGTAAGTCTAACTTAGTGAAGTAGCTCCAATCAAAAAAGTATTTTAGGGTGACAGATATTAAACAAATAGTTATTTTACTTAAAAATGTCATCGGCTCTTAATGGGTTAAGCATTTTTAAAAATTTCAGTTTTTCCTTAAAAGACTCTTCAGTGCTAAGAGGTGCTATTGGAAATCAGTATAATCGGTCCATGTCCTTTGAGGCAGCAGACAAAACACCACGCCTAACTCTAATTTTATTATGTTATTTGGAACAATGAAGTAACTCCAATCAAAAAAATAAATATATGGGGCGATAGAGAATTAAAAAAAGAAAACTGCAAGTGAAAAAATAGCGCTTGCACATATTTTCCGAGTTATGAGGCTCGGCAAACTTTAGATCAACACTAACATGGACGGACAGAAGGACAGACTGGCAGCCAGACAGACGGGCAGACGGACATCGCTCAATCGACTTCGCTATGCATAAGAAGTCAGAATATGTATACTTTATGGGATTGGAAATTGATATTGTAGAAATTATACCCTTTTTCCACTTTTTGTGGTTAGGGGTATAAAAATCCATTCATTAAAGTAATTTGCAGGTATAAAAAAAAACTAAATTCAAAAAGCAAAGGGAGAACAAATAGTGCTGCTGTAAAAACATAGAATTATATTAAAACAAATTTCATAAGGAACGCCCCAAACAACAATTCTTATTTTAATATATACATACATACATATATACTTGCATAGTTACACACTTTTTACAAATTCCATATCAAAATTCCAACAAAATTTTATTAAAACATGCTTTTAAAATTTAAAAAAAATTGTGCAAAATTAATATACTTTCATCACAAAATACATTGGGCACTTAAAATAAATTAAATAAAAACCATACAACCTTAATTGTCTTAAATAAATAGATTTGTTTAGCAGATCTAAATATTAACAAAGAAAAAAAAAAATAAATAAATAAATAAAATAAAATTGAAATACATAGAAACACCCAACGCATTAACGCAAAACACAAAGTTCAATGGCCTCGTTTTATCAGAGCTTCATTGTGTTTGATTTAGAAAATTTTCTCCTCCCAAAAACAAACACAAATGAAAATACACAAAACAAACGCAAAAAGAAAGTCTGTGCCGAATATTTTTATATTTATAAGCTTATGGTATAGAATCGAGAATTTTAATGCTCACCCTGAATCTAATTTAATAACAGAGCATTCACTTTATTCGGCACGATAGTCTATGGCCATATCAGGAGAGCTATTTATGCCATCGGCTCCAGTATCCGATCCCGAGATTTAAGTCATCATTCGATCCGTTACATTTCCATAAATTTCTGTAACCGGCTCCTTCTCGATAGTCTTCTTCTCAGAAGGGGTCTATGATCTTTTCTGTAGTCCACTGTCACCTCTAAGGAGTTTTTAATCTGAACTATATGAACCATTAGTTTTGCAGCATATGTTTTTTCGATCACTCTGGGGCTCATTGAGTGAATCCCCTGTAGTGCAGTATCTATAAAAACACGGCAGCCACCATATGACCTACTGCGTTGATTTCTATAGCGATACCCACACAACAACCCACAGCATTATAACTCGCTAGTGCCTTAAGCTTATCAAATTTGCTAGCATTCCTTGATTCATTATTCGCCTAGCAGACACTTCCCAGTTTCACCAATAGTCTCTGATATCATATAGACTATTAAGATCTTAATTTTAAAAATATATAAATAAAAAATTGGTAAGATCACACATGGGGTCATTCACGATTTATGTATTCTTTAAATTTCGTGCGGTTTATCTTATTATTTACTTTGTTATATTCACTTTTAAAATTTCGTTGAAGTTAGAGCTCTTCCCACTCCAATTTTTTCTCATGTATCCGAAAAGAGCTGATTGCTATGGTTACTTACTGAGTATACAATGTTACTTACGTTGCCAAATAAATCAACTCTTTTCTTAACCGAAATTAAAAATAAAAGGAGTTTACCACTCCTTCAGTCATTTCTGAACCGATTTTTATCGTTTTTTTAATTTGAAAGGTGGTCCCGTTTTTAAAAATATAGGTGACCCTATACAACATTCATGTTTTTTACATGTATGAAACGTTAAGGGCTCCACTTTAAAATAAAAAACTGCGAAAATTAAATCTCCCAATGGTAAAAAGTTTTAATAGGTGTCGCAAATTGACATACAAAGGCCTATCTTTCGAACTGTTATAGACAAACGCTTTAAATTTGGCCAGAATGTCGCTTTCAAGGAAAATTAACGGCAGATAAATTTTAAATATAACGTACAATTAATTATAAAAGAAATATTTCCAATAATTAATATTAATACCTTTTTAGTATTGCACCCCCAAAAAGAATTACCTTTAAAAACACAATTACCAAATTAAACAATTGGATAACAAATAAGTAAATAATTAAAAAATATGATGAGTTATCGGCAATAATAATGATTAAATCCTATAAATGCGTATGAAATATATTTAAAAAATTGGTCTTGCATGTGCAAATTTTATTTCTGGGTATGGAATAACTAAATTCTAAAGGCTTGTAACCTTCATAACAAATGGTATATTCATTATGAGAGTTGCATAATTAGGATAGACTAAAGTATCGGTTCAGCTTGATAGACAGTTAAACTTCTTAGTCTTGTCAACTAAAGCTATTTTCCGAGTGATTATGCAGCCTTAAAATCTGAGCCCAATAATTCGAATATATATCTAGAAATATGATTCCCTGTTTGCAGTCCATACATACACCTAAGTATTCTATTAAAGCATAAATTTATTGTATAAATAATGCTACTTGATGTACAGCTAAGCATGCATAACCCATATAAACCCAATGGTAAACATAAAGCCATTCTAAGCCGATTCTGATACTTCTAGAAGTCAATTTAGCGACATTCGTCTGTTCGTAATTGTGTTAACACCAGGTGTCATGGCGCAAAAAAACCTAAAAAAACATTAAAAAAAATCAATCTTTTAGATATAGTTTTAAAATAGTTGCGATTAGAATACAACAAAAATTGTTCCATTTTTTTATACTCTTCCCCATAGGTAGAGAGATATACCCTATATCTAAGTTTCGCGCTACGTTTGTAATTTCTACAATATCCATTTTCGTCCCATAAAGTATATATATTGTGAGTTCTTATGCATAGCGAAGGCAATTGAGCGATGTCCGTCTATCCGTCTGTCTGTCCGTGTTCGGGTTGAAATCAACTTTGCCAAGGCAATAGATGAGCTAGAGAAAATTTAAAATTTTTACTATTGGAAATCAGCCATATTGGGCGATAGAGAATAAGAAAATTAGAAAAAACCATCAAGTTAAACAATTGGCGCTAGCCCATATTTTCCCAGTTATAGGCCATTATATTTTCTAAGATATCAATATCGGAATCTTTTGAGGAGATCTTTAATTAAATACTAAAATTTTTGAAAAAAGCTTAACCCATTAAGAGTTGATATAAATATGTAAAATTATAAATATGTAGTACTTAATGTTTTTCATATTTTTTTTAATTCTATATCGCTCCATATATTTATTGTTTTGATTGGTATTACTTCACTACACTAGATTTACAATAATAGTAAAGGGTACATGAGATTCGGCATAGCCTAAGAAAGCACTCTTACTTGCTTGGTATTATTATTATTATGCTTGTACACTTGAAACTTGAAACATATTTTAATAATTTCCCGAGTTTGACCCCTGTCTACACCATGAAAGACTTGATAATTTTTTCTTAACAAATAAATAAAAAAATTACTTAACAATAATGGTTAATTTTCTTGCATAATTTTTTAAATTGTACAAATGTAATTAAAAATCACAAGGGTTAAATTCGAAGATAAGCTGCTATGCAGTATGGGTCAAGGGTATATGATACCGCCTTACAGTACGGCCAAATAAAACACTCAATTTTATTTTTATTATATTTCCATATGACTCATAACACTATTGTAAAAAATACAATTATAAATAATTAATCTAATTATTTACATAACAAGTACTAAAAGTTAATGAATGTTTTATTTTCACTTCGCTGTGCTTCAGTATACTCTTTGCAGTTTCCTGCTACCAAAACCGCAGATGTACTTTGAATGGACCATTTTGGGGAACGTGGTCGGTTAGTTGTTTCCAGATGAATTTACCGGTTGAATTTTCATTACATTTATAGTGTTGACATTTATCTCTGCAATTAAAAAACGAATAAAATTGACGTTAATTACTTCATTGAAGAATTAATATTTTGTAAGAATTTAATAAATGAAAAATAGAAAAGAAAACTGTGTACTGATGTACGATTGTCGAAAACTATTTCCTAATAATTAGTGAAGCTAAATAACAAATCGCTTAAATTTGGCTACAAAAACTAAAAATAATTAAAAATTATTTTATTACAAAATTTATTTTAAAAAAAAGTGCAGCATTTAGAGAAAATACTGTATATTTTATTATATGCTATGTTCATGTGAAATTTTGGATCAATCGTCCTACGCCTGTACAAATGGCTAAGTTATTTCTAAAAGATTTTGATTCTGCCCCATTGTGCAACACACAGTAATTCGTTGAACTCCATAATCAACTTTTTTGTAATTTCCCTTAAAAATCGTTGTTTTTTAACAATTCTCATGCTCCTTTCAGGACCGTAAATATCTAAAATATTTTTTAAGATCAAAATAAAGAACTAGAAATTAAAATAAATTGAAACACGATAATAGTAAAATAAAATAAAAATATAAGCGTAATTAATTAACTTAACTGTAATGTTATTCTCTGCAAGTGTCCAACCGACTTCATAAAATTTTTTCCTAATGTACCTTTGGAGATTAGACCCAATAGGTGGTACAGTTTCTCAGATGTTAAAGTTTTATCTTTAAAAGTATACAATGGCTATGTTTGGCAATGAATCCACCAGTGTATAGAACGATGCTTAAAGACACGTAGGTACAATATGCATCGAGTATAAAAATGCATAATTTTTGTTGCATTCAGAGTGAGCCTTTACAAACCAGATGGAAATGTAAGAAAAATTTAAACCTTAGCTCGTTTAATGTTATTATTGTCAGTTTAAAAGTATAATTCTTATTCCGTTTTAGAAGCTACAATGCTGATTAACTGGTTTTACTGTAAAACTTTATGCTCATATATAGCTCATCAGTGGATTCTAACTAAATTTTGTAAGGAAAACCTTAGAGTCTTATACCAAAAGCGAAAGTGATTAAATGAGAACTCCGTTATTTTTTGTTTTATTTTTCGTAATAATTTCAGCAAGTTTCTACACACGTTTTTTGGCTCCCAATTCCTATTAATAAATATATATATTTTTTTTATAATTTGTCAGTCTCTATTAATTTAATTGAACTTTTAAGTTTCCCACAAACTTAAGAAAGCTTCTTTTCTTATTTATATAATTTTTTCTTTAGTCTGTTATAAATTTTGTTGTCACTTAGCACGTGTTTTGTTATTCTACGCCATGATATCAATCATTTGCTCAATAAAATGGTAACTAATACGAGCACACGATACTGTAATTGTGTCCGTTCACTGGATATGCCAATTGAAAACCGTAACTAAAACTATATCAGCACACAAAAAAAGAGCACTTAGAAAACAAAGCACTTTTTAAATTACTGTGACGAGTTGTGTGTACTTAAGGCTGGTTCACCGGCAAAAATTTTGTTCCGAAACATTTTTTTTTTTATATGTAGTTTGACATTTTATTTTTTGAGAGAGAGAGAAACTACATATAAAAAAAAAAAATGTTTCGGAACAAAATTTTTGCCGGTGAACCAGCCTTTAGAACCAAATTGCAGTATACGTATTAAATATCTGCAATGAATGTCTTCAATGGCATACCAAGACATTCACTTTAATAGTGAATGCGTAAAATATTACATTCACTACCAATAAAACAAACTAGTACTTCTACGATCATTCATTTCCAAACAAAACATCAAGATATCAAAACTAAACAAAAGTACTACCTTTCAGATTATACTGAAATGAGTACTCATTGCTGTTTCAAATGAAAAAAACTCTTTGGTTATGTTTGTGTTTGCTTAGGCTAGTTACGTACATACATTAGGGCGCCCCACACAAATTGAAATTTTAGAAAACCTTTCAATTTTTTTTGATATGAAATATATTAACTGGCCAGAGGCAAAATAAATTAATTAAACTTTTTGCAACAAAAAAATATTTATTTTTTATTACATCATCTATATAAACGTAAAATATATCCATGAAGAAAAACAGAATTAAATACGATCTACATAAATTAACTCCTAATTAGTTTTCAATTTTCCCAAAAATGTTCCACACATTGTTCCTCCCTCTTTTAGTATTAAATTTACTCTCCCCAGTCAAAAGCCTAGATTTTATAGTGGAATTCCTAAACAAGAATACATTTGATTCATCTGCGTTAGTAGGACCGTTTATTGATACCTGTTCAAATAAATACATATTATACATATGCAAGGTAACGCAATTTTTGTGCACTGCCCTAATTAAAGTTTTTTTATCTCAAAAGAAAAAAAAGTTAGGATGTATTGTGATTTCCGTTTGAACAATGACAATGCCGTGACGACGCAATGAAATAAAAAAAATATATTTGGCTTGGTGTACTTCAAAACATTTTCAGAAAGCAAACAGTGTTTATAATTCATTGCGAAATAGCAGGTACAGTATTGTGTTGGGGAGTATTGTACTTGGTTTTCTTGTTAGGATACTCATTCTCTTATAAGTCATTGCAAAAAGTACTACGTAATAGAGTGCAATGAAATAAAACAAATGCGGAGTTGCATAAATGAATGTCTTGATGCAGCCATTTAATACGTATCTACCGCATAAATCAAAAAAGCAAGTTTGCGCATTTAGCCGTTCAAAAAAATTTTCTACTGAGCATCTACAATATAATAGAATGAGAACGAATGTTTGTTGTAAAAATATAAGAGATTTTGGTCTCTTTTACTTAAATTATGTTACACTTTCCACACAAATATTCTATATCTGCGTCACACAAAAGAGAGAACGCTATATAACAAACTAAGGGACCTGCGCAATGCGCGATCTTGTTTTCTTGATTCATGTATCTATCGAGTCTTCCATCTGGACGTAGTATCTTTTTAAATCGTATAATTTTTTATATAATATTTTAACACAGTTAGAGTTTTTCTTTGGTGGTATCATTTTTAAAAATTCTACTGCAATCGCATTGATGAAGGACTCTTTATGTTCTTAAACCAAAGGTATGTACGTAGCTGAATAAGCATTGGTTTCAGCAGAATGGGTTAAACTGCTCACACAGTTCATCAAACTATCTAGCTTCTTCACAATAAGTTTAGCAATCAAAATATCAACTATCTTATCGGTATCAATTGCCCTCTTCGATGATGCGAATTAAGTCTTAATAAACTGGATTGAAAAGATAATCTATTGGTACTATGTTTCCGCTGAGCCTAATATTCTTGCTTCGCTCTTTTATTCATGATTCACAGTCCACTCATATACGAGTCAACGTGATTCGACATATAAAATCTTGAGACCAAAGCATGTCGTTTTGGTTAAATATTAATCTGACCGTACCTTTAGAAAAATAGGCCGGCACTCAGAAAATTTCATTCATATATTTAAGTGTTTCTATTCTGCTTACGCTAATTTAAACTGTAGACAATTGTGTTTATAAAAAGTCCAAATTCCTTTATCTCTTACTCGTATTTTCAAATAGCATTTGCTTATCGGACCATGAACTTTAAAATTGTTTTGTCTGATTAGATAAATATTTTGCACTAAGTGATACGAATTATGCATTATCAAAATTATTTAAAACAACTCACATCTGTATTTTCAATAAATTTGAAAAATATGTTATTCTTTCTTGCTATAAAATGATTCGGTTCTATCAAAAATTGTAGGCTCCAAAGGTCTCTGTGTGTAATATCTGCCGATTACAGTTTAATAGAAAAAGTCATATTTGTGCAAACACTTTAATTTCGAATTTCATTTCTGCACTCAGCTGGTAGAAAAAGGTCTGTGACGGTGGACAGAAATTGCAGCAAAATTTATAATGATACGTTTTACTTTCTGGGTAGGAAACCCTAAAAAGAACCTTATAACTGATTTTTTAACAGTTACTAACGTATACGGAAATATTAAACATACTTATATAAAAGTGATTGAACAGGGAAAACTATCTACCGAAAATGTTTGTTTGTTTTTCAACTCTGCCATTACAAGCAAGTCCTTTCACCTGTCATCACCCTTTGGAAAGCGTTATTCAGGTTGATTTAAAAGAACGCAAAATACAACAGGTCGATAAAAGAACCTCTCTAAGCCTGAATCTAGTCAAGTTTCCGTAATAGCTTAGAGCATCTTATGAAGCCCATTTAAAATAAAAAGAGAGCAGAAATCAAGTGTGATAAAAAAGTACGGTTTAGGGAGTCACAAAGTTAATCAAGACAATCCACCTTGCACTTGAAAAAATATATATACCAAACATTTGGTGTCAGGTAATACTAGGAATTATTATTAATAAATTTCGCTACACAGGTTTTACATCTAAATATATAAAAAATGTATAGTAATTCATAAAATGAGAATGGCTGGGTCGATTTCTGTACATTTTTTTGTCAGTTGTTCGTATTTTCGAGGAGAAGGTTTTTACGGGAGAAAATTTGGGAAAATCTATCCGGAAAGTTGGAAAATTGGAAATTTTGTGTGAAAGTATTCCTTAATGGCTTTCCAAATGAACTGTGTTGTATTTTTATTCTTAAATTTGTCTGAAGGCTTAAAATTGGAGCGAGGCGAAGTTCGCCGGGTCCGCCGGTATCGCACTTAATCAACAAGAGGGTGTTAACTCAAAATATTAAAATTTTCAGTAGAGGTGAACAACTGTTTGTGGTTACATTTTAAGAGAATTTTAAAATCCGAATTTATCATAGTAAGCAAATTCCATTAGAAAATATATTTACATTGTTTTTCCTAGAAATCTGTGCAAGTATTGCCAAAAAAAAAAATCAATTTTTTTTAATTAATACCATTTTTCTGAAATTTTTCGATCATAAATTAAATAAATTTTATCAACAAAACAGTATCAACTCAAAATAAAACCAAATTGAAAAGAGACTCAACTCAAAATAATACCTTTTTTATGAAAATTTACGAATCAGTTCCATATTAACTTTTATATTAACAAAAAATAATACCTTTTTGTTGATACTCGTATGAAGGTAGTCACTACATAATCACGAAAATGGTCTCAAATGTTGTTTTAGAGATGAAAGAGTTATCGGACTTTTGTTGTTTAAATGCGATATGTATGTTTATAGCTCCTATTATTACAATACATGTTTTTACTTTTAACTGAATACAACATCTTTTTCTTTCTTATTTTTTGTTTATTTTAAAATAACGATTTAATGTTGCTTTTAAAAAATATTCATGGTCAAAAACTATGAAATAAAAAACGCTTTAATTCGATTTAGACATATCCTATTAAAGATTTGCCCTTCCCTAGCCCAAACGTATTATTTTCGCTTAGCAGATTCCGACTATATTGCAGTTAATGTGTATCACTCTTAATGTCAATCAAAGTACTTACGACATTCATTCGAAATGTTCTTTTCTTATCTGAAGTATTTGTTTAATCCCCTATGTGGGTAAACAAATTTCCCGAACTCCACATCATAACTGCTGTTGCTCTAAACGTCTGAACTACCAGAAAGATTTATTATCGTTTTGCCAATACTCAATAAATTTGTCAACAGTCTCAAGATCGGGTGATATCTGTTTTGTACCATTTCCGTAGTATTTTCGTTTAGTATTAGTGTAAAATAAAGTATCGTTGCTTTAGTTTGAAAGGCAGTTGTTTATTCAAGTACAGTTTTGTCCTCCGTGGTGCTTCAGAGTCCAAAAATTTTTCTTCATCGTCCAGCGATTCCTTACACAGTGTGATAAATTCTCCTTTACTTTCTCGTTTTGTCAAGGCCTTGCGAACCCATTTTCGCTTTAAGTTGGTTTTCTTCTCTATCTAGAGCTGTTGCGATTATTGCCAATTCATAATCGGATAAGGAAGTCAACTTCATTTCTGAAACTACAGAAGGTGAAACAGATGAGTGTACATCCCACTCCATCCTATCCCATTATACATAAACCTTTTTCATATTTCATAAAGCTATAAAATTATCATCACAGAGATTATTTTAAGTAAAAAAGTTCATGCGTGTTACTTTCGAATTAACTTTTTATGTTTTTTTTTAAGATACCGATAACTTATAGTAAGAGTCAGGTGCCACAAATACGAATAAATTTTTTCCCTTAACAAATAGTTTAAAGAAAACGAAATTATTTATATCCACACGCTCACTTAGTGTTAAATTAAATAACAATATAAATCAATACGTTGACAACAACGACACAAATAAATTTTTTTATGAATTGAAAATACAGACAATGAAATAGTACGTAAAGAAAACTGTTACAAATACGAAAGTTGTTGCCGTAGAACGAATATAAATAATAAAGATTTTATGGTTTGTTTAAATTATTTTAGTGTTCTTAATTTTTGCAAATGAAGCATTTTGTTTAATTGGCTCTTGTGAGAAAAAACATGACAAAATAAGTATAATTTGGGATAAATTTTTTGTTTAAATATATTTGAATGAAATTAATTATTGTGAAATTAAGGCAAGATTGTTTTCTTTAGACTGTAATGTCAATAAGTTTCAGACACGTTATATGATAGAGTGCGAATATTTTGACGAATAACAAAGCCATAAAATTCATTTGCGTCACTAGAGAATTTTTGCCTTTAACCAAAAAGAAAATTGTGTCATGTTTTAAAAACTCCATAATACGGAAAGCATTTCTAGGGAAGCTAAATCCTGTCCTGTCGGGGAATGGCTAGCCTTTCCCGGACAGCACCTCGATAAATCGAAAGCAAAGTTTCGATACTATGGATAACTACAACAAGATAATAGATTATTACTCCTATTTAATTAATCGCGCCATAACTACCCGCTAGATAAGTTGGTGGTGTATCTTGTCTCTGTCACTTCAACAGTAAAGTTCTTCGTTGCTTTCAAGGCGAATCTATAACAGGGAAATTCATTAGCTCATGCGGCCTTTTTCAATAGAAATGACAGACAGAATATACGCAATAACTTATTACGTTGAAACATTAATTGTAAATTCATGAATAATATGTAAGAGTGTTATATTCGGCTATGCAAATCTTTTATACCCTTCACCATACATATGTATAACCACATGTACATAATACATATATGTATTTCCTACCATAAAGCTTTTCTGTTCAAAAAACGTTTTATTCTCAAAAATTTTAAAGTTTGCTTATGGTTGTGGTCCTAACTTAGTAAAAAAAAAAGTTGCTGTATCAGATGAAAGCTCACGAATTTTTCTTACTTTTTTCATTAATTTTTTATCAAACAACAGCCAACTGCTGGAATACAAACTAAAGTGGAAAAAAAGAAATGGAAAAATTAAAGGCAGCGGTGGTCTTTTGCCCGCTCTCTATGTAGCTCATTTAGTTCCTTGGCAAAGTTGATTGCAACACGAACACGACTTCACTATGCATAAGAACTCAGAATGGATATTGTAGGAAATACAAACGCAACGAGAAACTTAGATTTTAACCTGTGGTGAAGGGCATAAAAAAAACTAATATAGGGTGAAAGTAACAGTAACAGAAATAGCAGTTGTAGTAGATATATTTGTGTTTAAAACATGAAGAATATTAACCCAGCGGGAAATTAGAAACTGATTGCATATATAACTAATTATTTAATATATCATTTTAGAAAAAAAAACAATTTATTCCTTTGGTTCGAGGAGGCTATTTCACCTGCAGAAGACGGGGTGTATTGTTTTTGTGCGTGACAATTACTCGTGTTTTTCTATAGTTTGTTAAAAAGTTCTCTCATTTCTTGTTTTTTTTCATATTGACGGATAAACTTTCACTTTCTATTTAAACACTGAGTTTAAATACATATTGTATAAATGCATAAATACCGTAATTCACTTAAAATAATGTATAGATAATAAAATGCATCAATGATTTCTGCAATTTGTTTGCAGGGCACATTTAAATAATTTACTATTTTCCTATTACATGTTCTGTGGAAAGAGTAAATGTACATTTAGCCGACCATAGAAATCGTAAATGTAAAGTAAATGTAGCTGTACAGTAAATGTACTTGTGCTTATAGAATGTGTAAAAACGTATCATGTGTTTTTGACATAAGCAATAAATTAAATAAAACTGTGTTGTGTTTTGTCTTATTTTTTTACCGAAGGTTTATTTATTAGTTTAAACTTCTTGCGTTTATGAAACAAGCTATGTATTACATACTCATGTCTTTTTGACTACCTTTTCCCGCTGGGTTATTGGCAATTCTGCGAGTATAGAGAGATTTTGCCGCTTATTTTACTACTCAGTTTTTTGTAATTGTTTTTTGTTTTTGTGTTGTTTAATTTGAATTTTGTTTCATGATTCAAGTCACGTAGGCATAGAAATTCCGAAAACAGCAAAATTTTGTTATTTGTATCCACATTTTATATTTTTTGATACTCTCTTTTTTTGCGCTTTCAATGAATGACGGATAGATAAATATGCTTATATGCATGTACATATGTATATTAAAACCTACATACATACATGCATACATCTTCAAGCGCCGCTACCGCTGATCTGTGATCTGTACACTATTGAGAAAGATACTAATTTTTTTTCTAATAATTAAATCAAAATAGGGGAAAATTAAGGCAAAAATGTAGAACAAAACAAAAACGCTGAAATAAAGATGCCTTTTTTTTATTTTGAATAATTAACTACTTGTCGACTATAGTAGACGATTGGTTTTTATTTATTTAATGATAAAATGATTTTCTAATAAGTTTAAAGCGTTACCACAGATATTATAACAGTTAAAACATTCAAATGTTATATTATTCTATAATTTTTGCAATCTATTCTGATTTATACATGGATTAAGTTATAGAAGTAATTTTTTGCTTTAAAGCATTATAATAAAAAGAATATAAAAATTAATGCCCACCCATTCGACATTACACACTAGAGTATCCATTTATTCGGATTTTGGTTTTATTCGAGTAAATAATAATTTACTTTTTGGATTTTAATATTGGTGGATTATCCGATTAAGTATATTAAATTGCTCGAATAACTCGAATTAATCGTACAACTTCAAGGACAAATGACAATTATACCAAATTGATTTAAAATATTTGTTATTAATAACAAAACTTTAACGCAACCAAAAATAATTCATATTTAAAACGTTAAAGCATATGTGATTTTTCTTTTCAAAATAAGATTGAATAAAGATGAAGAGCTTAACCAATTTTTTTTTGCTCTGTTTGCTCCCGAATTTTAAAAAAATTTTTTACATAAAGTGATGTATCACCTACATTAAAAGAAAAGCGTTTAAAAGTTTCTCAAGACTTTCTGATATTTTCTTTGTTTTATCCAGATAAAAAATTATCCCACAATGCTATGTCTAGGTAAACAATGTTTTTTAATTTTAAATACTTCTTATAGATATATTTATTTCACTCAGAGTTTTCTTCTTCTTAATCTGATTCAGAATTTCGTTTATTATAAAACAGCGGGTTATATACATATGTGGTTCGATAGCAAGTTTTTTGTTTCAGCTTTAAAAACGTATTTTAAAATGTGATCATTATTGGGAAAGGTCGCCGAATTATAGAATAAAATTAATGTATAAAGTAATTGGTTTCGTCTGTCAAATATAGTAATAGTAATTTTTATACCCTTCAGCACAAAAAGTGGAAAAAGGGTATATAAAAGTTTGTCATTTAATGTGTAATTTCTAAACAATCCATTTCCGACCCCATTAAGTATGTATATTTTGACTTCTTATGCATAGCAAAGTCAATTGAGCGATGTCCGTCCCTGTTACTGTTAAAAGAAAAATCTATGTGTCAATTGATCAGATATATTGTAGTAAAAGAAGCTATTAGAAATCAACATGATCGGTCCATTTTTTTCGAGGCAGCAGGCAAAACACCACGCCTACCTCTAACTTTTCATGTTATTTGAAACAATAAGGTAACTCCAATCAAACTGTATAAAAGAGCCAATAAAAAGTCAGCCGTATACAGTGGAGAAATATATATATATATATAAATTTTATTTCATACATTAATTTGAAGCTTAATATCTAATGGATTAATAAATGACAAACAGATACGAATTAGAGGGGAAAACAATTGTAAATATTACCAAAAATTAATCATTAAATAGCAACAAAGCACTCAAAAACAAATTAATAAAATCAACAATTACAAGTAATTAACTGAAAAAATTTGTTTTTCAAAAAACAGTTTCATAAGACGTGCTTTAA
The DNA here is from genome assembly GCA_916610165.2 of Gymnosoma rotundatum. Classification (NCBI taxonomy): domain Eukaryota; kingdom Metazoa; phylum Arthropoda; class Insecta; order Diptera; family Tachinidae; genus Gymnosoma; species Gymnosoma rotundatum. The sequence continues at coordinate 121,663,529 of OU744336.1, read as the reverse complement.
ATAGACGTGCTTTAAATTTGTTACACAGAGATGCAGCGAATACAGCGAAATGCCATTGAGAAACTAGGCTTTTATGCGCAAGTGATCGTATTCTTTAGCCTCTACAATTAGATGCGAATAAGAGTTTACTGTAGAGGTGATCGGGCTGTAGAGTATAAACTATCTTATGCATTAGCACTAAAATTCTTAAGGTAAGTAGGTTTACAAAGGAAACCCGGCTTAACTTTAACGAATACATATATGATATTCTAGAACGCCATTTTAGTTGATATTATTAAAAGCAACGTTTAATTTTCTCATACTGATAAAATCACTGGAACTAAGTATGTTTTGGCGAGAAGACCTCTTATCTTTATTGGAGTGTAATATTGAGTTGGCCAAATAGTTCTTAACATGGAAAAGGTCCGGCCGCAGGCATGATAAACAAGATCAGACCAAGTCAGACTATTGTATTAGCAGAATTTACTATTTCAATTGCTTATTTACTAATTATTAAATTAGATATAATATTAAATTTATCCAGTCGTTTCTGAATTACAATGCATTTTGACTTACTAGGATTGATAGAAAGACCATTTGCTGATGCCCAAGTATAAATACGTTGTAGTTGCTCATTCAGAGAAAGCGTACACTGAGGGACTACATCACAAGTACAACTTGTATAAAGTCGAACATCATCCGCATACATCCTAATCTTGCAACTTTTCTTACTCCAACAGTTGATCGACTTAAAATCCTCCGATTAATCGAGCGATGATTGACCGAGTGGATACTCTATTACGTACATTCATTTGTTCTTTGATAAATTTGTAATGTATTTTTCTTTCTTAAGGAAAAGAACTAATTATTAATATTTTTGTTTCCTGAAGATGGCACGAATATTTCGGTGTGGCGAAATATTGAAAAAATTATAAACAATAGTTTTAATTCAAAAGCTGACTTAGTGCTTGAAAAAATTAGAAAAGAAAATTTCTTAAAAAATTTAGAAATGAAAATATATGTACGTAAATTTAAGACGAACTTTAATTATATATTTGGTTATAATTGTAGGATATTTACTTTTTGGTTATTAAGCTTTTAAATTTGTCAATTAAGTCCATAAAATTTAAAACCTAAAATTTTTCAACTAATCCATTTCTTGAAAAGATATAAAATCTAAAAAAAAAAAAAATTAAATATCACACCATTGACATGTTCAGATTTTTACTAAATTTATAATGTTTAGCACTAAAAACAAAAATAAATAAATTGAAAATGTTGAAACCTTTACAAGAAATTTTTTCAAGTTACTTTTGTGTGTTTTTCAGTGGTAACACTTGTTGAAAGAGAAAAACACTTTGCCAACATTTTTTTATTTCTATGTGGTTTCTACAAATACGTCTCTGTGACGTCTATCACGAGATCTAATGCACTTTTCGACAAATTGCATCACTATTATTACATTTTGTACGCAAAGCTTGAAAAAAAACTTCACTGTTGTTATTTTTGCACCTATCAGGGTTTCTTATATGGTTATAACTACGATAATATGGGGTAAGTTTTCAGATCTAACTAAAACTAAAAAAATGATAATAATTAATAAGTGACTTAAAAAAGGCTTGAAGTTTTATTTTGTTTGTTAACAAATTAAAAGTGAAAATTCCAAATATTTAAGACTGGCTATTATGAAATTTCAATGAATACACAGAGTCTTTTACACACAGATGTAGAATCAAAACAATTTGGATAGAAATTGTCCATTTCAAAATTAGAAAGCCGATAATGAAAAATATTCTAGTTTAAGAATATTTTACTACATTCCATAACAATCTCTTTTAAAGGTCAGCAGATACTTTAATTCTTTAATGTGCAAAAGATTCATCGAAATTGAGAACGCAAAGACGAACATTTTTGTTTGGAGAAGTATAGGAACGTACGTAATCTGCATATAGTATATAACTGCTACTTCACCTGTGGTGATCGTTAATTTGTAAATAGTATCAGGGCTTCCAAATATTTAAAAAAAATTCTGTAAAATTCTGCGTAATTTTCATGTGACAGATTTTATAAAAAAAATGCACACACTCTCAGAAATTGATTAAAATACTTACCTGAAAGTATGCTTGAACATATGTACATAGTTTTACCCATTCTATTGTCCGTTCGATTTAAAAAATTAAAAAAAAATAATATAATATGCCATAATATCCACACAAAGGTTTATCTACCAAAATTTTATCAGGAGCGATTTTAAATTTAATGTCTATAGTTGAACCAAGGTTCCAAGGGACCTTCTCCTCAACGACAGACTGTCAGACAGACAAAAATTCCAAAAATTCTCTTTTTACAGTTTTATTATATGTACAGATAAAATCACCAATCAAATCAAAAGAAAAAAAAAATATCAGAACTAAATTCGCAGTTGTTATTTTAAGTGATATTTTGGAATGTGCTTAATTTATTTTCGAATATAGTAACTTCTAAATGGAACAAACCGTCTTAATTATTTTTCGAGCAGTTCTCTGTTTGCAAAATTTGTTCCACACTTTAGGCGTGAAAACGGTGCATTAGAAATGCTCATATTTAACACTAGAAGGATTGAAACTTAAATTTAAAGGATTCATAGAATTCCTAAAACTTCAAAAAATTATAAAAATAGATTTTTTTCTTTAGTAACCAGAACCCCTATTCATTCAAAACTTATCTTTATGTGTTTTTTGTAGTTTACAAAAAATACTATAACAAAAACAAACCCACAACCAAAATCAAATGCAATTAGAATTACATATCAAATTGAATTGTTAGTTCACCTAGACTTATTTTCCCATACAGTCGAATAAGTCTACGTGATCTTAGTCAAGACGCTCTGAATAAAATAAACGACATATGACAATAGACTAGTGAACCAACAACTTACGAGTAAACGTGCATGTACTATAACGAAAGTATTGTTGTTACCTCAACCTTAGGGAATTAGAAATGTTTGACATTCGTTTACATTGTGAAATTTTTTAAGAACGTGTAATTAATAAGACGGACTGGCTGTTTATAAAAATATGCAAAATTAATATCGACATCATTTTATCTAAATTGTAAAGAAATTTCAATGGCTGCTGTAAACGTTAATTTATTGTTGTATTAGAATAATTTCAAGTATTTTGATATTTTTTCAATTTTGAAAATTATTTAGAAATAGTAATAATATTTTTGTTCTTAAAATTCGTTAATATTAATTGTGGACGACATTAAATTTTTACTTTTTTTTTTGGTGTAAATTGTACATTTTTTGGTTAGACAGAGAAGGGATTTGCATATGAGTTTTATTAAAATCGTTGGACTTTTGGTCTATTTAAGTCTTTTATATGATCAGTTACAAAATAATTTTGAGCAAGCAAGAAATTCCAATTTCGGATTTTAAAAATTTTTGATAGGTTTCCATATTTATTATTATTATTTTTTATTTCATAAATAAATATTTCTGTTTCAATAACATTTTGACTACAGCTTCTTAAATAACTAGAAAACTATGCACGTTTTTTTTTGGGAACAATTACAGTTCACTGAGCGCTGGTAAATTCTCTAAAAGAAATTAGTAACAATGATCGTAATTTTACTTTGTATGACAAGGCATCTGATGCCGAACGACAAATATGTAGCTAATCCGTCAGTTTGTCCCATTTGTGGAACAAAATCTTTGTTGGTTCATCAGCAGGGTTGTCAAAAGGGACACTTCGCTAATTGTTTCATAAAAACCCATCAAATGCCGATTTTACATAAAAATGTGCTGAAATATTGCATATATTAAAATATTATTATTATTATATAAAACGACGACTTCAAACCACATTTTTGTTATTTGTCAACACGTTCTTGCTAATTTATTAATAAGAGAGTGATTTTGTGTATTTTTATTAAATTTATAACTTGTGTTTATTAGACTTCTCTCAAACTATAATTTACTAAATTGGCTACTTAAATACAAATGTATATGACATTTGGAATGTACGCTACCTAAGGAAAATAGTAACGACCTCAAAGATTGACAAACAACGATTTGTAAATTAATAAGTTTTACCTTTTATATGGAGTAGCGTCTTATACTTTATGATAATAAGTACTGGAAGAGGAAAAACATTTTATTCCATAATTAAGGGTTATGTCTTTTGGGTCAAAATATTTGACTAATCTGATCGTACCTTTATTCTTAAATTAGGCAATAATGTTTTAAAAACATTGAATTTATGAAAACCTAAAATATTTATTTTTAAAATTTTTTTTTAAAAATAATCTGGCAAACCTGTTTAGAACTTCTTCGCGCTCGTTAGCACGGCATTGTTAACTATATTAATGTAGACCGTCCTAGGCACCTGACACCATTTCCCAGTTGACAATTTTAACCTTTATAAAAAGTGCTAAAAAATTTAAATGTTTTGATAAGTCGCTACAAATCTGAAGCTATAACAGATTTGTTGAGTGTAACTATTTTTTTTTGTCATTTTATAAAGCAGCATCGACAAAAAATCCTATTATGAACTTAAGCAAAATGATTCAATTAAATTGTGCAGTTACCGGTGCAAAAAGCATCCATAAAGTACTTAGATAAAGGTTCTATATAAATGAATACCTTAAAATTAAATTCTGTTGAGAGGAAAAATCCGATTTACACGTATATTCCTTCAGCGCCAGTATAATACGGTATAAAATTGTGATGTCTCTACGAATCGAAATCATAATAACCACTGACTACAATTATTTTAAATAAAAATCTGTTTAAACAGGAAATTTAAATCTGGAGTCTTTTTATATCCTGCACCACATGCGGAAAAGGGTTTATTTATCTAAGTTTGTCATTGCGTTTGTAATTTCTGCAATATATTTATTCTATTATTATTATATTTGTTTGTATTCCTGCAGGTGGTTGTGTTTACTACTTATTCACCTCTTACCTCTTATTTTCCTCAATTATACTAGTATCTGATTATCAACCTTTTCATTTAGCCGGGACAACAACCCCAAGCAAAACTTGAATTTTCGACGATTTTTTTAACAGAAAAACTTTATGATAAAAAAAAATTTCGGAAGAGATATAAGCGGGAAAACGACAGAATTTTTTTTTAATTTGAAACATAGAATTACGCTTTGCCTCATTTCAAAACTCAGAGCTATAGGAGAGCGATTTGTGCTTAAAATTTTTTTTATTTTACGTAACTGCGAATCCGATTTTAATTTGTTCTTTAGACGCTACTTTAAACTGGGACCCAAAAGGTAAAGTTGTTTCTAAAATTTTAAATTGTTCCTAGACAAATACTGTAATTCTATTGAAAGTTTAATAAAAGGAAAAGGAAAAAATCTACTGTTTTTTTCTTGTTTCGGCGGTGTTCGCAAAAAATATTTTAATGAAACACATTCGTGGTTGTGTACGGAAAATTTCAAAATTTAGTAACACATAATTGTTATGAAAAAAAATATATGTACGGGTTGGTTTTGAACAGAACATTGTGTGTACGATGAGTGTACTTTCTGAACTCTGTTTAAAATTTTTTTTATCTTGAGTGTTGTATATTAAAAAAAGACCAAGAAATAGTGTTGAATAGTGTTCCATTGCGTTAAATGAATATTATATATGACATAATTCTAGCACCGATAAAGTACGCACGACCTTAAACGCTGTTTATTAATTTGTGTTGAACATTTCAAGTTTTTAATTCTAAGAAAGCTGAGTAAAGCTTGAGATCTTTGACGCCCCTATTAAGACAAAATCATGTTTTCGTTATTAAAATTTTTGGTGAGAAATTTTGTTCTCACTCCTATAATTATTTCAAATAAAACAGAAATATTTTTTTGTTTTTAATTTTTTTTTATTATTCAGTCTTTAAATATTAATTATAAAAAATATTTATACCAAAATACATGAGTAATAATATATTCATTTTTTGTTTTAAATAAATTAATTAAATATTATCTATGTTAATGATTAAAGAAAAGGAAAACATTTATTTTATTACTTTTAGGTGGGTGGGTTTTAACACTCAGAAAAAAATTCTATAAAAGACTAAAAGCAAGGTTTCAAACTTTTTCATATAAAAGGAAAAAATATTGAAACTTTAATGCAGACCTTTAAAATTATAACAAAAAAAATAAGCCGTTTAGTTAAAATTTATAATAAATTATAAATACTAAAAGCCAACAGGAACGTTATACACACGAAAAACTTATAATACAAAATAGGAATTCAAATACAATTTTGATTTACTGTTTGTTTCTGATACTCTATTTTTAAGGTAAAAGATATTTTCTTGTTTCATTGTTTAATTATATATTTATGGTTTATGTTTTTATTAGGTAACCGTAGCATTAATATTGTTTAATAAGTGGGGCCAATCATCAGCTGAGCAATTGAAGACTCCAAACTGTTAACCACAGCAACGTTGTTAATTGCCACAGATCCAAAAGTAAGCTAAAACAATACATGGGATTATAATTTTCTTTTAAGATTTCAGGAAATAAAGACAGTTGTATGTAAAAATCAAATATATTATAAATGTACAATAAAAACCTTAACCAGTTGTACTTGCAATGGTTTTTAACCTTTCATCCTCCAGCATGCGTTATATAACTATAAACAGATTTATAAAACAGATTTATTAAATATACAAAAATGTAAATAAAAAACATCACATAAAACCAATCAAGCCGTAGTAAAAACATGCATTAATTAAAAAATAAATAAAATAACTTTTCAAAGCAGTAGTTCATTTTCCACTGTACTTCACATTTTGATTTAAATAATTCCTATATTTTTCCCCCTATAAAATTAAGTTTGATTTTTATATAAATCCGTTCTCGTCCTTTTTGTAACTACAACTACAGTTGTTTTAAATATAATAAATGTTTTGTTGTGTTTGAAAGATTTTGTTAAGCTGCCTCACTTTACAAAGCCTAACGGCGTCTAAGAAGGTAATCACTGACATTAAAGTTACTCTATTCAGTGTTGTATAGTCGTTACTCTTAAAGTAGAAATCCAAAAAAGAGAAAATTAAAAAAATATTTTTCAATATTCAATTGCAACAAATATGTAAGTGATCTCACACAAAAGGCTTAATTCGAAAAATGTAACACGGGTACTGCAAAACAAACACATTCATCCACATTTGGTTGATATTTTCTAATTATACCCTTCACCATAGCTGTAAAAGGGCACATATAAGCTTGTTACTCCGTTCGTAATTTCTACAATATCCATTTCGGAACCCATAAAGTATTTACGTTTTTATTCATAGCGAAGTCGATTGAGTGATGTCCGTCTATCCGTTCGTGTTCGTGTAGAAAGCACTAGATGAGCTAGAAAAAATTTAAATACGCCAATAGTTTTACTATTATTTTACTATTAAAGCCAGATCGGCCTATGTCCTTCGAGGCAGCGAGTAAAGGATTATGCCTGCCTCTAATTTTTTCATAGCTTTTTTCAAATTTTTTTTTGCATATCTGAAGGTGGTTGTTGTTTATGATAAAAAACTCGTGATATGCAACTTTTTCATTTGATAAGTTGCGATAACAACCCTAAGCATAATTTAGAATTTTCGAAAAAAGCTTATTTTGAACAGAAAGTATTAATGGTAGGAAAGAATTTCATTCAAAGGATAATCTGCACTATGGTACATAAGGGTAAACATACATACTATTATTTGTTTGCAAGAATATTTTTATTCGCAGAAATTATATTCCATTTGTAAATTTCTGTATCTAATCTTTTCACGAAATTCCATAGAGAAAAGAAACAGCTTTTTGTAATATATTTTTATACATTTCTTAATAAATAATTATTTATTAATGATCTTTTTTTATTTATTTAATATTTTCATAAGAATTTTTTCTTCGATTTGTTTTTACAAAATACAATTGACATACTTTAGTTTTGAGTTTTTATTTCTATATATTTTATACTTTATAGTGTAATCTCTTTTTAAAATCTAATAATTTACATAAAAATAGGAAATTGTGTTTTTGAGAGAAAGTCGTTGTTTTTTTTATAATTTTTTTACTTGATTTTAGTTTTAAATTAAAGTTCTTAACTGAAATTAAATAAGTATTTAAATTAATAACTTATCATACAAATTATAAGTTATTTATAACTCTATATTTTATTTTTTTTAAATATTTGCATTGTTAGTTTTTTTTTTTTAATTGATATTATTTAAGTATTTTTTTTTTGTAAATACACTGCTGAGATAAAACAATAAAAAAAAAACTTAAGAATATGTGAAAAACTAAAATATGGAAAACAAATTGCATAAAATTTATTGTAACTTTTCACTCTGGTATCAAAAACAATTTTTTCATGTATAAATATATCGTTTTTATCTGTTAGTGAATACTACTTATTGAGAGGCAGCGAGGTTTTTTATCTTTTTGTTTAGTTTTTTCTTTTTATTAATTATAAGAACATATTTATCATATTGTTTATGATAAATGTTTATTTACAATGATATTATGGCATAAAATAGTTTTCCTATATTTTAAATTTTTATTATTACGGTTTCTTTATTTATGTAAAAAAAGTAAATACTTTGCAAGCTGTTTCTATGTTGTGATGTTTTTGTTAAGTAAAATGGAAAAGGAAATAGTGGGTTATGAAAAGGAATTAAGGGGAATTACGTTGAGAAAAGATACTTGACAGAAATTAGATTGTTGTTAGATGTGAATGGTATTGAACACATCTTAACAGACTTAGAGTTTGGACGTTTGAATTCGAGTCTTGTTATAGTTTCTAAAATACTTTATTTTTATAGTTGCATTACGTTAATTTCTACATTGTAAAAAATGTATTGTGATGTATTGTTAACATTTGTTTGCGAATTTCTTTAAAGACCAGACGGATGTTTCACTATTAAAATCAGTTCTAAAAATATTTTTTATATTGGACGATGATTTCACAAGATTTCTTTCTGCAATTTTTTACTTTTGCAACTGTCCCACATGTCTATGTATTTCCGTAGTCTACTAATTCTCTATTTGGAATAAGTTCGATCGCGACAGTTATTCTGTTCTGCATTCCGAGTAAATTTTAAAAACAAATTTGTTGAGGTTTTTTTTCATACATAACAATTGATAACCAAAAAATATTAATTGACTAAATGTTTCCAGTAAATAAAAGTGATACTCGTAATCAACTCAACAGCCAAAGTTTTGTAAGAAATACAATTTATAAATATTTCTGGGTTTTCATACAAAATGAAAAAAAAAAATAAATAAAATAAATGTTTCATGAGAACAATCTTTCTTACCCCAGATTTTTGTTTTTTTAATACCTTTGTAAATATTATCATAAAAGTAAAAAATCCGATATGAGTCCTTAGCACACCGTATTTATGAGCTATCAATTTTTTCACACATCAAACCATGTCTTTTGTAAATAATGTTAAAAACGTAATAAAATTTAAAATTATGAAAAAATTTTTCTTATTATTATCAGTAAAATCTGGCAAATCATTATGAGCCGACTAACGCTTGAACAACGGTATCAAATCATCCAAATTTACATCGAGAATCAGTCATCAATTCGAGCAACTTATAGACGACTTCGTAAATTTTATGGTGCATATAATCATCCGTCTGAGCAAGCCATTCGTCGAACTGTGGATAGATTTCGTACCACAAACTCTCTAGAGGATACAATAACACCAACACGTTGAAGAGAATATTGCTGTTGTAAACGAAAGTGTGAAAGAAGATACAAATTTATCGACACGTCGTCAGTTGTAAGAATTGAGGCTCTGTCCCTCCACTACGTGGGAAATTTTGTGCGAAGATCGTGGCCTACACCCGCAAAAGATCCAGCTAGTGCAGAAACTAAAGCCACGAGACCATTATATGCGTCTAGAGCAGTAAGCAACTGACCCGTTGTATTATCGCCAAATTGTGTTCAGCGATGAGGCTCGTTTTTGGCTTAACGGGTTTGTTAATAAACAAAACTGCTGCATATAGAGTGAGACCAATCCACAACGTACCCTACAGATGTGGTTCAACAAGATGGCGCTTCATGCCAAATGACAACCGCAACGATCGAGTTATTGAAATCAAAATTTGGCAATAAGTTGATTTCGTGTTGATTTTGCGATTTGACACCTCTCCACTATATCCTATGGAGCCTAGTGAAGTCAGCAACAATTGAAGCTTTGGAGTCCAACATTGCTCGTGCTGCCTCGGAACGCAGAATAGTTGTTATTTTTTAATTTAATAACAAATAAATATAAAAAGTTATTGAAGAATTTATAACAATAACAAACCATTACATATTCTTGCAGCGGTCAGCTCTTATAACAGAAATAAAAATGTTTGCTTTAAAATTCGTTTTCTAAAAATGAACAAAATAAAATCGTCTCCAGTACAATTCAGTTGATATTAATTTTTCTTATAGTTTCAAACACCGTTGGAATTATAAAATTATTATGACTTTAACACCAATGTTGGATGAATCCATTTGAATGAATTTGAGTGGCCTTAAGTTAAGAACCCCTTGAAAGCTTACAAAAGTAAATGGGCATTGTAGGATTAGGGTTTTTGTAGTTGGATTATACGAATGGTTGCCAGTAAAGTTTTTGTTAGTTATTTTTGTGTGTGTGGGTTGATGAATTGAATGCATGTGCATGTATGTGTACGTTAATGTTTTATGAAGATCTTGCAAAATTTACATTTAAAAATATTATGACTTTTTACAGATATATGTATTTATGTATGTAGCAATTTTCAATTAAATGCCTTAAATCCAATTTACGCAATGACTTTTTTACTACATTTTGATATCATAATTTTTTTGCTGTCCAAATATGACACTGATTTGTATTTCAAATATAATATTTAAAATTTTCTTTAATTTTTTGGGAAAAAATTTTGTTAATCTCCTTACTAATTTTTATTGATGAAGAACTTTAGAAATGGTGTTCTTTTTTCATATAAAATTTAAATAAGTTGCAAGTGGTCTGCTAAAGTCATCATTTAAATTGGTTCTTATTATTCGAAATAATGTTTAATTAATTCTGATTGCTTGTCATTTGTAATTATAATATTCGTTTGTAATTAAAACTTTGTACATTCTTTCTTTATTTTATTTATCAATAATAAAAATATTGTATTTTTTTTTTTTTTTGATTATTTCAAACAAATATTTTGTATATTTGTACAATAATTTATTAACCATTTATTGTTCTTTCCTTTTCTTCACTTTCATATTTATCCAAAAAAGGCACAAATTTTATCCACTTTTGAAATTGCAACACTTCATTTTATTTGCTATTTACAACATTTAAGCACTCTGTCCAAACAAAACCTTCTAACCATGGAACAACAATTCATCAGGTGAGTGCAGTTTTTTTAATCAACTTTTTTTATTCTGAAATGTTCTGCTGCACTGACCCGATAAATTATTGAAACTCATATTAATCGTAATCGTAGTAAAATTCATGCTGAAAATATCATGGTACTGCAAAAAATACTAATTTGAAATCTACACTTTATAAAACTACTTCCGGAAAAGAGCTTCTCTGCTGAGATAAATATTTTAAAATTTATCATACGCTATGTACATTTTTTTATTTATTATTATTTTGATTTAAGGCCAGGATTCACTATCATACACAATCGTTCGATTTATTTACGCAAAAATCTGACAGAATTCTATCCTAAAAAAAAAAAACATTTTTAGGAAATATTTCAAAAGATTATAAAATCGTACAGATATGAAGGACTTTCCGTCTGAATCACCAGATTTTAACAAGGCATGAGACTTTATAATCAATTACTAAGAACTGAATGTATTTTAAGATATTCTCTTTCAATTTAAAGAACTTGTTTAATTAATAATTACTTTTATGTACGAACTAATGTAATGTTTTTTGTTAGCGAGTAACAATGTATGGCAATCACAAAAGTAAGTCATTATATGGCAAGTATTTTTTAAGGTAATCCCTTTTTTTTGCATACTTTTTGTGCACACATGCAATTTTTGACAGATCGTATGACTAAGTATGATAGTGAATCCTGGCCTTCAGCGGTGAAAAATAACGAACAGTCGTATAAAAACGCCAAATAATGAATAAAAATTTGAACGCGCCTGAGAAGGGTTACTTTAACGGCGGTTGTTAATTGCGCCATTTAAAAATTTACATAGATCAATTTTAAAATTTGATTAAGCTTTTCATCTTTTAATTAAAGCAATCGTATTATTCGTATTGGATTTAAGTTTTTGAATTTTCTTTTAAATGTTTTTCTTTTTATATTTGCTTTCTTTGTAATTCCCAACTCAACTTATAGAAAATGGCTACAAGCTAGACTTCCGGATATAGGTTATTTCTGTGAGCCTGTGATGCAATTCCAAAACGTCACATTTTTGAAAAATTTAAATAGATCAACTTTTATTAAAAGAAACGAAATTTTGAAAATATATTTAAATTTTGAAATTGTTATTTAATAAAAATTAATACAAATAAAGAGAAAAGAAGTAAAATAAAAACACGTTAAAGCCAAACTCATACAAAAATTATTAAGGAAAAAAAGATTTTGAAGAAAAAATTATAATAAATAATTTTAAACCATCCTGATGTGAGGTTTGTGTTCAAATAAATATATAAATAACATTTAAATAATCGTATTAGTTTAGAAATTAAAAAATAATAATAAAAGTAATAAAAATAACTAAAAATTATGAGGAAATATTTGTTTTTGTTTTTTTTTAAATACAATTAAAAAATATTTATTACAAAAATAGTTAGTACAAGTTAAACTCACAGATCTAGCTGGTCGTAATACAGAAAGTCGTCAGCTCCCGCCGTAAGAGGAGTGTGTGGTGACTCAGCAGCCGCATCAGGCAAATGACTACTACTTGGTATGACAAACGAATCGTCTTCATAGCTGCTATCGTCGTTTATTTCTTCGTTATTCTCCGCATCGCTATCATCGTCGTCTGGATCTTCGGCAGCCGAAGTATCTTCAGATGATTGTTCCATATATTCTTCCATGGAATTGGAGTATCTTACATTGCGTTGTTCTCTGTCGCCTCGATCGCTTGTGTTTTCTGCATGCGGGTCGTAGTTATCAAAAAGTGTTGTGCTCGGCATCAAAGATGTGGTCTCCCAATATTTTGATCTCAGCGTAGACGTGTTCAAGGTTTGACTGGAGGAAGATATCTTTTCAGTTGTTGTTTTAGAGGATTTCTTATTCCCTTTTTTGTTGTTATTATTGTGGTTGTTGACACCAACTCTTTTGGAATTCTTTTGCTTTTTCCTGGAACCTCCATTATTGGAATTGTGTTTAGCTCCTTGCTTACCGGAACCGCTACCACTACCTCCTCGATTTATATTTAGTTTTTTGCCTCGTCGGTTGTTTTGACCAATGCCATCGGTTCCTAAACCATTTTTACTCTGTCCCCTTCTATTGTTGCCTTGTTGTTTTTTAGGACCTCCTTTCTTAGTGCACATTGGAGGCAACACTATATCAACAACTCCCGCTTGCTGTTGCTGCAGCAACAAGTGTTGACATTTCTGTTGTCGTAAGGGGCCCAGCTGATTGCCGCGTTTAATAAAAGACGTCGGCCGGTTAAGGGGTGTGGTGCAATTGTGCTGTTCTTCGTTTTCAAAACGTCGGCATTTTCGCTTTTTCCCAGCTTTTTTGCCGCCTCTGTGACTACCGGTTGACACTGCTATACTGCTATTGCTGTTCGTCGTTAATATACTGTCACTAACACTGTGGCTATTGTTGTTACTTGTGTGCTTACTATTACTATTGCTATTACTAATATGGCCATTGTTTTGACTAATGCTAATACTACTCGGGCTACTACTGCTATCTCTATTTGTTTCTGGTCTACTACTGCTACTGCTTATACTACTACTACCACTACTAGAGCTACTACTTCGACTGTTAGAACTTACATTATTTTTATCATTGGCAACAGGAACGTTGTTCAAAACTTGGCCATTGTTATTAGTATGCAGAGAGTTATTATTATTATGATTATCTAAATTCCTACTTAAAGTATTTTTACTATTGCTATTATTACTATTATTATTATTACTATTGTTTGGATTGCACTTGGGACGTGCTTTAAAGTTTTTACTATCGATCAATTCGACCAATGGTTTGCCAGTATCACAGAGTTGGCGTATGCCATGTTTAACACGATTTGCACCGAAATTCTTTGCAATCAGCTGTTCTACACGCTCCTGCGGCACCGTTTCGGGTATAGCATTTGTATATGTTGCTAATTTGCCTAGCGAACGGCTCGGTGGTATTTGTAATTTACGCGGTTCACCATGCCGATTAAGGGCCAAATAGTATTTTCGCCGCGCATTCGAATTATAGGTGGATGAATAGGTATTGTAGTTGTGCGGTTCCATGTTTTCATTGAAGACACAATCGTCAGTAAATTCTTTCTGTAACGAGAAGCTATAGTAAGTTATTTGGTTATTTTTTAATGTTTTTTGTTAAGTGTTAAAGTTAAAAACGCTTTTCATCTTCAGGCATGTCATAGTACTCAATTCCGATCGAAAGTGATTGCAATTCCGCAAACTGGTTCTCCAGAACACGAGAAATATTTTTAATATAAAAACACTATTAAATTCAAAGGTGCAATTGATTTTCTGTCGAATTTTAGATTTTGCGGTATTAAAAATTTACTTTTATATTGTATCTATATTTGGATTAGCCTTTGGTGTGACCAATGTTGCCATATCAAAAATAAAATCGATCGGAATCTGCGGAAGTTAAAACAGATTTATTCGAAATTTTAACACGGAATAAAAACCATTCCGATCGGATTGTGTGACATGTCTGCTTATTTAGATATGTATTTCCCTTTTTAAAATTTTAAAACTAAAGTTAGTAAATTTTATAGGAAACTTTAAGTAAATAATTCTTGCAAAAAACCGACTTTAAAACAAATTTCAGCTATCTGTCTATAATGGTTTAAAAGATTGGCCACATAATTCAAATGACATTAACTATTAGTGCACCCATTAATTTCCAAAAACAACATTTTATACTTGTTTTTATATTGGATTTAGAAATACAGTTTTTTTTACAATTTCAACAGTCTGTCTACAACTGTAGAACAGTTTGGCTATATATGTCATATTAGGTGAACTTTGGGGCACTCTTTAATTTCCACATTCAAATTTTATAGCTACTGTTGTTATAAATTTCAACCTACTTTCTATAACTGTTCAAATTGCATCAACTAACTATAGCAACAGCTTTTAATTTGTAATTTTAAATATTTACACTTCTTTATATACCAGACAAAGGAGTGGACATTCTGTATAATTTTCAAGTGTTTGTATATAACGATTCAAAAGATAGGGCCATACAGCTCAAATAACATCAATTATAGGAACACCCTTTAATTTCCAAATCTAAACCTTATACTGGTTGTTATAGCGGACTACGCAATACAGATTATTTGTAAATTTTAATCGCTTGGCTACAAAGGTTCAAAAGTATAGCGAAATAATCAAATTAAATGACCTATTGGGGCACCCTTTAATTTGTAATTTTAAATATTTACACTTGTTATTAAAAACATCAGAGTAAGCGCCATTCTGTAGAATTTTCAAGCGCAGATCTATAACGGTTCAAAAGGTAGGTCAGTTTACGTCACCTATAGGGAACTCTTTAATTTTTGACGTTTGTTTTTGCACTACTTTGTGCAGTTGCGATCTATAGTGAAACACAGTTTTAAAAATTTTAAAGTATCGCTCCTTGCGGTTCATAATACACGCAAAGAACATCTATGTTGGTTAGGGACACCCTTTAATTTCAAAAAATTATAAACCATTTTTTTTCTTTTTCTTTTTTTGAAGTCGTTTTAAAATTAATTAATTTGACTATTAAAACTATCTATACATACGCAGTTTGCACACAGAAAAATTGTGAATTAAAATATATTTACGCAAATCCGAAAACAAAACGATTATAATTTTAGTATGCGCTGTAATAGTTTTTTATATTTTTTCCATTTTAGGACTGATTTCAAATAAGAAAAGCTAAATGATACCTGCTTATGTTTTCTTGCCTCTAAGCTTTGCTTTAGCATTTTAGTAACATAAAACGCTACATTGCAATGTAGAAATACCCTTAAGCAGTAATTCTCAATCACTACCCTGAGAAAATTTTGTATGCCATGAAATTTTGAAAGTATTCCGCAAAATTTTGGACGTATTAAAATATTTATATTATTAAATAAAAAAATTCGAATAAAGGTTTCCTGATGAGCTGGCTTAAGCAACTGGCAAAATACGTATAGATACCTGCTTTTCCAAGCAACGAATAAATTGCATTTTTATTTAAAAATAATTAATAACCGTAGTTTTTGTACGTTCTATTGCATTATTTTGCTTTCCAAAAAGCTAGATTTAATGTTAAAACATTCAGAAAATTTATTTATTCTTTTTAGATTAATATTAGATGTGATTATCCAATAATCAAAAAAGCTTAAATACTAAAAAAGGAAAAAAAAAATAAAAGAAACATGCCACGACTGTTATTTTCAAACATTATTTTATTGGGCAAATTTAAAATTATTATAAACTATTTTACGCAGTGTGTTGTAGGTGGTAGGTAAATAATTTTACGACTTATCTTTTTTTTTCTTTCATTTTGTGTCGCCCAATTTTGAAATCGGTAAAAAGTGTGCCGTAATAAAAGGTTGAGAATCACTGCCCTAAATATATTAAACTGCTGCCAGTGTTTGAGTTACTTTTTACTTATCTTACCGAAAAGTAAAAAGTCCAAAAAAAGGCCAACTTAACGGATAAATAAGAAAAGAAACGACCTCAAAAATGTTTCTCCTAGGTGGTACTAGAAATGTTTCAAAAACAAATGACAGCTAAGACATATTGTATTGTTAATAAAAAAGTAAATTTTTCTTATAAATGTAAGTTTTATATAATTAAAATAATAATGAAAAAATTTATACAAATGAACAAATTTTTATTGCCTTTTTTAAGATTTTAATTTTTGGAAAAAATTTCGAATTATTTTATTATATTCATCCGAAGTAATTTTTCCAATTTTAGAAAAGTTTTGTTATTCGTATATTACTTAACCACAAAAAAAAAATTTTTTTTAAATATTTCTCTAAATAAACGTAGCAGTTGGCGAAAGCTGCAAGGTTTGAAGTTAATCTTACAACGCATTTAATGCAAAAGCCGAAGCAGTTATTGTACAAGCGTCTAAACTGAAATCTACTTTATTTTTGTGAGCTTCAAGTAACTTAAAAATTTATGTCATACGGCTTAAGTCCAAATATAAATAACTGTTGTTTTATATGTAGCTTTATATGACATAAACTGATCAGCTGTTACCACTACAAATATTTTGTTTCATAATTTATTTATTAACAAATTAATAAATAATTGACTGAATGTTCATACGTCAATGTTTTCAATTCATTTTTTGATAGAATTGGTCAAGGCAAATTGAATACTAGGTAAAACTATTAGCGCAGGTGATCGAATTCGCTTTACACATTTCTCCGAGCTAACGTCAAAATTTATTTACATTTTCGTGACGCGCCATTTAAAATAAAAATAAAAAAAATTGAACTTGAAAATAAAATTATTCAATTATTCAAATTAATTGGAAAAAAGTGAATTTGCAAAAAAAACCTTGTTTAAAAAGTGAAAAGTGTGTGCTTAAAATTAATTATTAAAAATCCCTTATCCCCAAAGTAAGTATTCCAAATTTTCTTATAATTATGTGTAAGTAAATTTTAAACACTAATTCTTCTTCTACAGGTCAACTACAACTTAAAAAAGAAGTGCATCCTTAAAGATACATTGAAAATTACCAATGACTACTTCCAAGTAATATAGTTATTTATAAATCCGTAAATGCCCAGGTAAATATTAAGAATTTTTTTTTTATATATATATATGTATATTTATAAATAAAAACTTTAATTTATTTTATAATGTACAGGGCATTCAAGGAGAGCTGCAAAATCCATTCCTTGAAGCTTGGCAGGGTGTTGTCAATAATTTTGAAACTTTTACCAATTCCGCCTGTAATATTATATAAAATTTAAGGAAGACAAGCAGTATAGAAACAAATTACCAAATATAGTATTTTTATTCTCACGGTAAGTATATAAATGTTAAGTAAAATTGTATATTTAAACTTATGGTGCACACAATCAACAAAACTATTTATTTATATATTTTATATCAGGTCCCAACAGAGAAAAAGTTAAGGGAAAAGATGGTAAAAACACAACCAAGGAGGGGATCGCAAAAAGAGGAGAGTACTTTTACAGTATTGTTTTGTACTATTTAGTTTTTAATTGTTGTTTGCGTTTTTTTTAGGGAATCGTTTTTGGAAGATTTCTAGAAGGATGAACATGTAGCAATAAGTATGTATTTTTTTTTGTTATCCCAATTGCAATTTTCTTCTTTTTCAAATTCACAGTGCTAAAATATGTGATCGTATTCGACCGGTTTAAAAACGATTGCTTTTAAGTTTGTTTTACAATATTTTTCTTTTAAAAGGTCAAAATTGCCAATTTTAGATCGATCAATTTCTATCACATATTTTGCTAATTTTTTTCTAATTTCATATTCAACTATGAATGTATGTATCATCTTAATTTAATTTTTTATTATAATATTTATTAATGTATGTATATATCTTTAAAAACACATTATTTTACAATCTTTGATGTAATCAAATTATTATTATATTATTATTATTTGCAAAAAGGATTTTTTTTACTTATGTGTCTATACGGTTTAAATAAAATTGTTATATTTATTGAACAAATTGGGCCTTTATATTTTAATATTTATAACAGAATAGCATTTGCAAAAAATTAGTAAAATAAAATACCATTTTATCAAAAACATTAATTTCAGTATATATATACATTTCTTTAGTATTCGGGTCAGTCTTATTGTTTTAAATTGGTAGCTATCTAACAACAACAGAATCTACACCCACCGTCAATTTTTGTTTTACATCCGCCTGTAGAAAGCCTTCTTTAATTTTTACATGCCATATTTATGTAAAATAATATATATGCAGTACCAAAATTGTTTATATTTTTTAATTCTCTGTCACCCCAATATTTGCTTTTTTAATTGGAGTTAGTTCACTAAACTAGATTTACATAGATGGTGGAGGGTATAACTATTCTTGGTATATTCTCAACTATTTAAGAATAATAAAAATATAAATTCGTTTATACATAAATATGTACCCGAACAAAAATCTTACACGTACGCAGTGTATTATGTTAGGCCTTTTAAGGGCCTAACAAAACAAAACATTGTTCAATACGAAGCATTACTATGATAGGTCAAATCAGAGTGTATGAACTTTTTATAACGATATGCTAACTGTTCCGCACATTCTTATTTTCTCGTGCGCATATGTTTTAGCTACCCGGCGCATTTACAGTATACTTTGTGTATTTAGTTTACAAAGTATGTAAAAAATAAATAAATATGTAAATTTATTTAACCAGTTTATTCATTTATTTATGACAATAAAATTACAAAATTAAATAGACCTAATTTATTTAACAAATGCACATTTTGAATTAAAAAATCTGTTCCTTTTTTACTCGCCTTTATATATTGGCGCACGCTTTTCTGCGAAAGCTTGCAAACCTTCCAATCTGTCTTTTGTAGGTATAAGTTGTGCATAGCACACTTCTTCAATAGAATATCCGGTATTAAGATCAACTTGCATACCCTTGTCAATTGCTAACTTCGCCATTCGAACGCCCACCGGACCATTTGGTAATATTTCTTCAGCTAGAGATACAGCTTTGCGGAAAGCAGCATCCTGAGTATCATTTTGAGCAACTACATGATTAACAATTCCCATTTCTTTTGCTTCCTTACCATTAAAAACGCGACCAGTAAATATCAATTCCTTAGCTAAAGACGGAGACAAAATTCTAGGCAAACGTTGAGTGCCGCCAGCGCCTGGTATTATTGCTAATTTGGTTTCCACCAAACCCATTTTTATATTCTCTGCTGCTGTGCGCATATCACAGGCCAAAGCCATTTCCAATCCACCGCCTAAAGCAGCTCCATCTAAGGCTGCTATAACTGGCATAGGTAGTTGTTCAATATTTACAAATAGTTCTCGCAAACTGCTAACAAAAGCACTAACGTCTTCTTGTTTCATATTTTTTCGTTTCTTCAAATCGGCGCCAGCACAGAAGATACCTGGAGTCAAACTCCTTAATATAACCACTCGAGATTCATTATCCCGTTTAAGTTCAGATAATATTTCAAAAAACGTTTCTTCTAAACCAAGGCTTAGTGCATTTTTAGCCTCAGGACCGTTAAGTCCTAAAACAGTAATACCGGCTTGGTTTCCTTTCAGACGCTCGACAATTACCTCATTTCCAGTAGCTTCTACTGAATAACGACATTTTGTTGTAATACTGGTTGTATAAAAACACTTTTTTTAAATTTGTTTTTATTTTGTTTATTTTTACTTTTCGTCAGTTGTTTATTGACAAGTACAAGTAAATTTACACAAACAAAATACATGCGTTTTTTGTTTTTGTACTCATGCGATTACCTAGTATTCAATTCGCCTTGGAATTGGTATCGTAATCTGATGAAGTATTGCGTGTGGTTAATAATTAATTAATGGCTTATACTTGAAATATGTGAAAATTTAAATTGAGAGTTCATCCCACTTATAAGTTATCATGTAACGTTGGCAACAAAAAAGGAAATCCGAATTAGTTACATAATTTAACAAATACAATTTGGACATAAATATGTAATAGGCTTTATTCATAGAGTATGAGTTGAGCTTTAAAAATAATGTTTGCGTGCATTTAAAGTGCAGACAGCGCACCCACAGAGTGAGAATTCCTCAGCTCGCATATCTTGTATGAATGAACTGATTCCGAGACTTTGGACAGTTTTTAGCTCTACAACAAAAAAAATATACTTAAAGTGTCACAGGGTCTTAATCAAGATTTCATAAATATTTGACCTAAAAAATTTGTTTTTTTCTTTAAAGAAAAAACGAGAAGAAAATTTCATACCATGAAACATTTGATCATTTTTCACAATGGGCACTTGTTTTCTTTACCAAATATCTGTAGAAAGGGCACATAATTTGTGTACAATTATCATTTTTATGCTTCCTGTCAGCAGAATTGAAGACTTTATTTTTAAAACGTGTTAAACAACATCTCCGTAGTTTTGAGTAAATCAAAGAATACTTCCTAGCATTCTTGATATTAACTTTAAAAATCTAATAATTTTTCACGTGAAAGTTATTAATGTTTGTAATTGTTTATTATAAATAAAATATTTTTTTTTCAATTTTTTTTAACATAGCGAGATCATGTACCAGGTGGTGGCAACGGCGAATTCATTCATTGCCTTCGTTGCAGGAAATGTCAAACTCTATACATAAAAAATCAGAGTCAATTTTTTTTTATATGAAGTTTGACATTTCTTGCAACGGCGAAAATTATGAATTCACCACTGTCACCACCTTGTACATGCTTTTAAAAAATAATACAAAGTTCGCATTTGTCACGTTTTAAAACAAAACAATTATCACCTTGTAAAGTTCATGAAAAATGTTGTACCTTTATAAGGAACTTCAAAAGTAATATGAAAAATAAACTTATAAAGAGTTATGATAATATTGACAAAATTATATCGTCCTTTAAAACGCAAAAGAGCGTAAAAAGCAAACATTTAAAACTGATTTTCTGATCGATTATACTGCGACTGTTTAAAAAAAACGACAAGCGGGTAAAGCTTACTACTTTCTTAGGTTGGGTATAATTTTATTTTCTATAAATAAACCATTAATCGACTAAATGGTCGATTTTTATTTTTTGTTATTTAAAACGTTTTCAAACTAAACTGTTCAATTGAGGTTGGCTCCACTCCTTCCTTCTTTTACTATACATGCGCCTAAGCCCACCGAACTGCCATTCTAAATAATCTCAGCACCTGGCTACCATACATATGATTAGTTATTCAGAATGATCATTTAACTTAAAACTAAGTTTTCAAGCATTACCATTTTCAAAGCATTTTCAAAGCCTTCTATAAACGTGACTCCTTGTTTTTGTAAACTAAATAACACGGCGTATTGAAAGCTTTCAAAATTGGCTTTAGGTACGATTTTCAGAATATTTCAGAATATCTTATGACGTGAAATCAGAAAATATTATTTTTAAGGAAATAATTTATGCTTTTCCAGGATGAATATTCTATGGAAAAAAATAAATAATTTGAGTTCCGTCCTTTTCTGTCCCTCTCTCTCTCTCTCGTTCTAACTCTCGAAATCAAGGCCTGTAAACGACTTAAAAAATTAAGGTATCGAATTGCGATTGTGTTTGATTTGCTTTCGTAAAAG
The DNA here is from genome assembly GCA_916610165.2 of Gymnosoma rotundatum. Classification (NCBI taxonomy): domain Eukaryota; kingdom Metazoa; phylum Arthropoda; class Insecta; order Diptera; family Tachinidae; genus Gymnosoma; species Gymnosoma rotundatum. The sequence goes on along the minus strand of OU744336.1, from coordinate 121,641,152 downwards.
TACAATAAAAATGGTAGAAAATGTTCAAAGAGATGAAAAAAATTTTTACAAATAGTGGGCATTAAGCCAACTGTTGAGTGCATTTGTGTTTTCTCGAAAAAATTATATTTAATTGAATTTATTTTTTAATGATGAAAAAAAAGAGCAACACAAATAAATAATTATAACTCTTTTCAAATTGGCACACTTTTTTCTACGGTACTCAAGAATAGTGACATAAAATCCATAAACTGATGTCTTGTTTCATGTGTAAAATTCAAAGATAATAAAAGTAAATGAGTTATTTTCATTAAACTTAGAAAAATTCTTAAACATGTTATTTTCATTAGATTTTTTATTGCTTTAACACCAAACTGTCGAAGGCATCACAAATTATTTGACGTCAATAAACAAAAACATTAAAATCTCTTACAAAATTTGTGTTGTGTAACAATGACATTTTCTAAAAATATTAATATTCAGTTTTATATTTTAATGCTGCCAACTTACAGTCCTCTAAAATAGTATTGCAAACTGAAATTAAAACATTAATTTTTGCATGATTTAAGTTTTAATTTGTTTTTTTATTTTTTTAGCTTCTTTTTAGCCGGATGTGACATGCGACGACAGAATTAGTTCATTCATTTATTTGTTTTTATGTTTAAGTGTATACATACATATGTACATACATATATTTTCCTTTATAACAACAATTCTATAGACACAATTTTCTCGTTCTAATGAATAAGTAAAATTATTTTGCTTTTTATTGTTGAACAATTTCAAATTAATTTCTAAACAGAAATACATATAAAATCAAAGCTTAGAGCCAAACAAATGAGTGATTGTTCTTAAATTATATGGGCGTTTAGATTAAAGTTTTAATTGCAAACGTAAGTTTGAATATTTTTTATGATTATTTAATTTATTTATTTATTCGAATATTTTTTCAATATTTTTTATTTAATACTTTAATTTTCTATTTTCCTTCTTTTTTTTTTTTTTTTTGTTGGCGCTAACACTATTCGCAGCAATAGTTTGCTGTTTGAATTTTAAAAAAGTATAAGAAGTAGTTTCAACAGTTTAACATTTCCACAGATCATCTTAAAGCAATATAAATTGTTTTTTCTTAGAAATTTATATATATATATAATAAAAAGTGTAAAATTTTGTCCTTGACTGCTTTTAACATTGTTTTTATAAAATTTTAATTTTTTTTAGAGAGGTTAAAAACTTCCGGGAAATGAGTGAAAAGATATCAATACATGAAAGTTCGTTTGTAGAAAATCATTTAAAGCCGAACTGATGTTCCTTCATTTTACGTTTTAAGAACTCTGGTAATTTACAAACGTAAAAACCTTTAAAACCATTGCAATGTAAATGATTACTTAACATCTATTCTGATAAATACACTTATTTATTTTAGACTGCAGAAGTTGCGCCTACCACGTATCACATTCAATATGCTCGCTGCACTCGCTATCAGCAGATTTATAAAGCCAAAGTACTAAAATAATATGGTTCTTGTTAATAATTAGAAACACGGAAGATATACGTACATCGCAATTATGTTAATTGCGTATCCATTTTTAATATCTTACTTACGATAATTTTTGTTTTGTCAACCCAGAGAACAACACCACATCTCTTTGCATTCACTTCATTTAAGTATCTGGCTTTGTTTGCCTTCTTACGTGCCCTCTAATTATCCATTATTCCGATGTGGCCTGGCGCCGAGGTCGAGCTCAGCGTAAACTTAACCAGAAAATATGTTAACAAAGTGAAGGTCAAAACTGCTTTTAAAACACTTCCGTAGAGGCAATTAATCAAAACTGAAACACGGTTTTTTGAAGGTCGGATTTTCTCTTTACTTTAAATGGTTTCTCCACTTTAATTTCTGATTTAAATTCGTCGCGGTTGACCTATATTTTGCACAATTTCTTGCAATTATTAATGGCATTAATATATAAATCTCAAATATTTTTAATAATAGAAATAAAAAAAAACGAATTAAAACTTTTTCGCGTGATCCACCTAAAGAACTTTAATGTTAAAATACTTAAGCAAATTCTTTTGAACTTAATTTACACATACCAATCAAAACGGCAAATCTACTTTATTCCTGACATTAAATACAAAACGAAATGACTCACTAGGGACACATTTGAAATAAAATGTAGTTTTTCATTTTACAAATAAAGTTTTCATTTTATTTTATTTTTTTTTTAGATTTTTTATTGTAAAGACTTCGAAAAATTTCGAAAAGGGGAGATTTAAAAATTTGTATTTTTTAAAATCAACCAAATTTTTTTAATTTAATGCTTGGATGCAATGAAAATTAGTGGCAGTTTATAGCAAATTATGAATACGTTGTATCTAAACACTACAAAGAAGACCGTGTAGACTAGACATATGAAGCAGCAGCAACGCTTTGACTAAAAGGCGCTAAAGAATTAAAGATTGAATTTAGTAGGAAAATGAAATGCACTTCTTACAAGGGCAAACACATACATATTTGTAGTGGTATTTAACTTTTTAGTATTTTTAAATTTATTTTTTGTTTAAAAATAAAACTAAGGACGGGCAAGGCGACTGTAAACAATATTTTGTTAACAAGAAGAATCACATGGAAAATATTTTTGCTGACAGTTTTATCTATCAAATCAATGTTGATAACTTTATAGTTCATTAACTAAATACCCAAGTCTAAGGCCCAATATTAACAGATGGGGAAGATTTTTCAGGGCAACTGCTTGGTGCAAGTCACCATATAAAATACGTTTATTTAGTAAAATGTGTTAATTTTTTATAGATGAGTGTTTTATATTGTAGTTTAGAATGTTGTAAAACAAATTAAAACAACATCGGTGTTGTTTGCTTTTTTTTTTGTTACTTAAACATTAAATTTGTTTATCAAATTAGAAAAATAAAAAATAATAAACTAACTGTTTCTTATCAGTCACGGCAAATTATAGATTTAGAAAGATTTCTAGCAAAATGTTGATGCCACTGTATATCCACAATAATCAACCATTCCAAACTTCAGACAGGCAGCCAACCAGCCCTACCAGCGAGATAAAAGTGTGCGGAATAATTGGACAGAAAGAAAAAATATTTTAATTGCCTGTCAACAAAATTGGTTCAACGTTGTTAATTGCTTGCGATTTGTTGCAATGCATTGAACTTGAAATGTTTACAACGTTACGTAAAAAATTGAACAATTTTAGATTCTTTTTTTATATCAAGCAATATGATTCAGTACACAAAGATGCCAGGCAGACACTTTAATTAAAGAAAAAATACATCCCGTAATCACATTGAAATCTGAATCATCAATAGTTATTTTTAATAAATATCTTTAATCCCAAAAATATTTTAAACTGTTTCTAACGCAATTATAATATTTGACATCAAAATAATGCCAATAAAAACATTCACTCAGATTTTTGAATTTCGTTTTAAACGACAAATATGGCAGAATGTTTAAAAAATTTTAAATTAAACAAGTAAGAGTGCTATATTCGGCTATGCCGAACTTTATATACCCTTCACCAAGTATGTAAATCTAGTTTAGTGAAGTAAGGAAATTAAACCCATATTGATAACTTAATCGTACTTTTTTGTGCAAAGTTCAGAGCCCTATAACGCGGAAAATATGGGCGAGCGCCAATTTTTTACTGGGCAGATATGTTCCAAATTATATGGAAAAATTAGAGGCAGACGTGGTGTTTTTCCCTCTACTTCGAAGGATATTGATCGATGTTGCTGATTTTCAAAAGGAAAATTTTCAAAACTATGTCTGAACGATTAGCATATTTTAATCTTCTCTAGCTTATCTAGTGCCTTGGCAAAGTTGATTTAACCCGAACACAGAAGGACAGATGGTTATCAATCAATCGACTTCGCTATGCATAGGAACTCAGAATAGATACACTTTATGGGGTCGAAAATGGATATTGTAGAAATTACACACGCAATGACAAACTAAAGTATATTCTTTTTCCACCTGTGGTGAAGGGTGTAGAAACGTATAGTTTAATCAAACTAAAACTTTGGTAAAATTAAAAAAAGGAGAATTAAATTTACAAGCCTGCTGCAATCGTTGCTAGAAATTCTTGTTTTTTATTTGTTTCCTTTTTGCTTCTTGTTCTGTTGCTACCTAAACACCTGTCAAAATGTCCCATAAACTATTGTAGTTTATTGACTGCTCACACCTATTTTGACATAATTTATCTATAGTATTTTGTTTTGTGCTAGTTATCGTTTTGATGGCGTCGTAGATTTGTTCAATGTCCTGTGATAATAAGTTCATTTATCTTTAAAAATCTACTGATGAAAGGTGCAACAAAAAGGAATGCCGACAAACAAAAGAAATGTGGACGGGATCTTTATTGAATAACGAAAGGATTTTGTAAAAAAAAACTAGTTTTACATAAAAATTAGATAAAAAAAGTTAAAACGATATTACAAAGAGTTTTTCGATAATTTTTTTATGATAAATCTAATCTAATCACTGATTGTTTAGTAGAAGAGAACCAACCTTGCATCAATTGGTATCCATTTATTGTAGAAAAGTTAAAAGCTGGACCGACGTGCATTGTCTGATGGCAAGGCTACCTAACGCGGCACTTTTATTTTATTTTTATTGAATATATATTTGCATGATTAAAGTGATTTGAGTCACTTCTGTAAGAACAAAGGACTAAACAATGACAACATTGGTTTCAATGATAAAAAGTACTCAATAGATGGAATCGTTTCTGTTTATCTCTAGAAAATACTCTTTCGATTTCATTCCTTAATTTGTAGTAACAGAAGGGTGGAAATTTTTTTATTGAAAAGAAATTAAAATCCTGATTAAAAAAATGCTAATATTTTTACGTGTCAAACTTCAAATCATAAATAATTCCAATATAGACGGGTCGTATTTAAATTTTAAAGTCTAAATTATGTGAATTCTACTCTTTAGTTAGTTAAGTTAAGAAAGAAAAATTGTTTAGAATTTTTTTTTATGTTTACAGGAAGCAGGACTAATTAGACACCAGCAGAATGTAATGCAGCATTTTCTGGATCACTACATCCTTCAGTAGCAATTTTCGCATCTACCTTCCTTAGGTTGTGTAATTTTGTATTGAGGTTTGTTTTTTTTTTTGTTTTTTCTTTCAAGAAAAATCTGCAGGATCGTAATATATTAGATGCAAACAAAGCACGCAACAGAATAATATTTCCCTTCAATTCAAATTTAACAAGCTTCATGTTTCTCATAATTTATCCTTTTTGTATTTTCGTAATTATTCACATTTTTTATCAAGTATTCGTTGTTAATTTTTCCGTTTTATTTTTTTGATTTTAGCAGTTCAGCTTATAATTGAACTGTCGTAAATAAATCTTATTTATTGCTATAATGTCACCGAAATGTTTTTTTTTTTATTAATTGCTTTGTGTTTCCGAATTATGGTTTCTAGCATTATTTGAGTGTTTTGGTTTTGACAAATTTTGAATTAAAAAAATTGTTATTTGTTCGCAAATATTAAATGTTATCAGTTTGTGGCACCGATGAGAACAAAATGCATTCTTTTTGAGGTAAGCGGCAATTTTAAAATAACCAAAAATAAAATATCGGTGTCAGTCAGTAAGCCAATTAATAAACAATAGCTTAAAAAAATATTCAATTTCCTGTGAAATAAACTAAAACAAAGATAATAATTGATATTTTCAACGCCATTTGATGACAATATCAACACAATAAATTTAAACAAACAAAAAAAAAAACAGGACAAACAAAAGGGAAACAGGCAAATTTATGTTTTCTAAAAACAAAATACAACTAAAACAACAATACAAAAACACTTAAAATACCCTTAAAAATTGTGCCCTTTTATTCTCAAAATACAACAAACAAAAGTAAACTGATAATAACAACAAACAAATGTTGGTAGAAGTGCGTTCTTTTCTTCACTATTCAAGCAAATCTTTACTCTATTTTCATTATTTATTTAGTTCAAATATTTTATTTGAGTGTTAGGGGAAAATCCTTATGCAGTAACATGAACTAAATTTCAAAATAAATGAGTGTTGTCAGGATTATAACAGGCAATAAAATAAATCAGAATTAAGATAAATCTGAAAAAAAATACATTGACATCAATGTTCAGGTATATAATGGAAATCGATAGATTGGTTTGAAATGGTTTCACGAATTTTGTACAAACTGGAGAAAATTTTTTTAACCAGTCCTTAATTGTTTTTATGATTATGAAATTATTAAAAAAATATTTAACAAAAATGAAAAATAACTCAATTAAAAATATAAATGTATACAGACTGGATAATCCTTTACCTGTTCGATTTAAAGAGTCGTTTTGATTTTAAACTCGTTTCTATCAGATTTAATTATACAAGTTGGAACTATTGCAGATGTGCTAAAAATAAATAAGAGCAGTACAAAATATCTTGTATATAGTTTCGTTCATGAAGACAAATGTGTACTATGTAATTTCTTATCATCCATGGTAAATAAAATATTTATTTGGGTAAGTTTTTCTGATTTTAGAAATAATTTTTCATTATTTTACCCTTCACCATTCTGAGTTCCTATGCATTACGAAGTCGAATAATTGATGTCCATCTTCTTCCGTATTCGGGGTGAAATTAACTTTGCCAGGTACTAGATGAACTGGAGAAAATTTTAAGACGCCAGACATAGTTTCTGTTGGAGTAATACATTCATCTGCATATATTCTCATTTGTATCATCGCAACAGTTTCGAAAATTTTCCTTTTTAAAACTTCCAAGATCGTTCCATATCCTTCGAGGCAGCATACAAAACACCACGCCTGCATCTAATTTTTCCATATCTTTTTTAAAATTTTCGTTTGCATGCGCTTGTTTTTACTACTTCTTCATCTCTTACTATTTATTCAGGCAGAACAACCCTGAGCAAAAGTAACAATTTTTGCCGCTTGTTTTGAACAGAAAGACTAGATGGTAGGAAAGATTTATATGTGCATTTATACATATATGGTATATAAGGGTATGTAAGATTCGGCATAATCTTACCTTTAGATGAACAAAGGAAAACTGATAATAATATTGTATCAAAATCTTAAAAATGTATTATTTCGATAAGTTACTAAGACTTCTTGAAGTTTATTCTGAGTTGTTTCTTAAAATAATTTCCCCAAAATACCACGATCACGAGTAACTAACGATTGAGTCTCTAACTACGCAAAAGCGTCACAACTCCCTCAAACCTGAAAGCTTGGAGACTTAATTACTTCTTTATGTTCCTACAAAAAAGTAAGCTTTGCGTAATTTTTCATAGCGTAACGTAGCTTTTCTTTCATTGCACTTGCTTAATAAATTAATAAAATGAGACTCAGTTGTATTAACTACAATTTTTTACCGAGAAGAATAATATATTTTATACTTGAAAATATTTATTCATTTTTTTTATTAAAAGCTTTCTTGATAAGAAAAAAACTGCTCTACGATAATAATATATTTAGCGATAACATCAAAATTTGATTATGATTTGCCATTCTTTGCAAAATAAATCCTTTAACGGATCCGCTTACCTTAAGCCTTCCTTCCACTTCATATCTTTTTAGATTAGACTTCAATTTCAGTTGCAATTATTTAACACAGAATTAAAGAATTGTTAACAAAATTAAGAATTGTTGAAAAAGAGAGAAATCTTAATTGTTCCTCTGCAATTATTTGGAAATTAAAGTGTCTAGAATTTTTTGAAAAATTTTAATTCTTGTTTTGCATTTATAACACAATAGAAGTAGGACTGTTTAAACCATCTGAGCCAAAGTTGTGAAAAATTTTAAATAAAATCAGTTTAAAGTATTGGGAAACTATTGTGAACTCCAATGAAATGTATTGAGAAGTATCAAGTAATTAAAATTAATATTAATTGCTAGCACTAGACTAATTTAGTATGCATGTGTTTGATCAAGACTACAAAATCATGCAAATTTATTTTCTTTTTATGTAAATTTAAAAGTTATACAAAATATTTTATTTCTTTTTTTTAATAAATACATTTATGCATAAATAAATAAAACTTTGATTAATCAATCGGTTGCATTGTTAAAAATTCTTAAAAAAGAAGAGGAAAAAAATCCAACAAACAAATAACAAAACCCGACCGCCCATGGTTTTTTCCACAAAGACCTTTTTCTCTTATTTCAATACACGAAATGCCACACACACCAGACTCAACAAAAAAGTTATCATTTCGATGCGAGGAAAAAAAACAAACGCAAAGAATAATTAATTTAGTATTTGGTTTTTATGCCTATTTCATCATTATCACTATTATCCTGTCAATACGATAGCGCCTTTCCTTAAAACCCAATAAAACTAAACAGAACAAGATTTGAAACTAAAAACACCAGACAGGCGTCAAAATTGTTCATATTTTCGTAGCATTTTTTTCTTACTTTTCTTTTTAATTTAGTAAAATGACACATATTGAAAATATTTAAACGTATTGTGGTTAATTTCAATAAATTCTTTATGGACCACTTGGTCAATAATATCACATAAAATATACATATGCTTGAGCCCATTATATTTTTTCCAGACCTGTTCAGTTTTTTTAAGTCTCAAAAAGAAGATTTTTGGATTGGTGGAGCGCGGCGCCTTGTCAGTACTTTCTATCATCTTAATTCAATTTGTTTTTTATTTCAAAATAAGTTTGATAAAATTATGTCTTAAAAATAGATTTTTAATTAAGTTGTGGCTTTAGTGTGCCCAAAATAATTTTCTATGGTGAAGAAATACAACAAAATAAAAACAAACTTGAGGGAAATTGATTGACAAGACGATAGTGATGTTACTTTTTCTAAATTTATGAATGGAAATGTGAGGATTAAGAACATTAAATATTAAATTCAAATCTTTAAAGTCAAGCAGTCAATTAATAAAGAACAGTAATTGATTTTAATAAATTTGAATGAAACAAAAATAAAAATAAAATGATAAGTTTAATAAAAAAAACCAACTCAAAAATTCTGAATATTTAATTACTACAGAATAATAATCATTTTCTAAATTAGTAGCATTTTATGGCTTTTTTATTAATGACGGATTAAACACATTAAGATTTAACAAGTTTTCTTCTATCAATCACTGGAAATATTTGTATATTTATTGCTGGAAATTTTCATAATCATGTAAAACTAATTACGTACATAAATAAAAAAAAAAATAATAAATAGATTTTAGGTTCTTGTAGCTAAAAATAAATTTTTTAATATTTTAGTAACCCGTCTAAAGTTTCTTAAAATATTAATATTAAACTCTTAATCGATTTACAGAGAAACAACATACGCCAAGTATCTGGGATTAAGATTAATTTCCTTCTACACAAAACTGAAAAAAGTTTTGGTAAACAGGTGCAAAACTGAAATATAAGAATATAAAATAAATTCTTTTCAATACAGATCTAAGTAGCTATCTTCTTACATTAATTTGTGACATAATATTAATGAAAATAAAACATAAAACTTATGCTCTTAGATGAGGATAGAACGCATTATTAAATTTTTTAAACCGAATAGATTTGGGTTTGGCCTTGGCTTGACTTATACATGTAAATTTGTTGGATTAATCATATGATAACTTATTGTTTGATTAATTACACTAACAACTCAATAAATAATTTGAAAAAAAATTATCTATATTTGCATTGAATTGTTTTTTTTTAAGCAACGTCACTCATCAGGGATGACAAATTTAAAAAAAATGGCACAGTTTTATTTAAGTATCTAAGGTTTTTTAATATCTAAAGTTAGTTTATCTCACGAAAGCAAAACCTTGCTAAGGTAAAGTCTAAAGTTTAGGCTGTTTATACTAGAGATGTTTATACACGTGATTAGCGTAGTTTCCTAAGTGATAATGATTGTGTTAAAGTTTTACTCACAAAAACGTGCATGAAATTAATCTAAGAAAAATTGTCGTGCGTAAGCTAGCATGATCAGGTGTTTTCATTTCTGTCCTGAGAAAAAAACTAAATAAGTGGCGTTTATTAAAAGTAAATTTTTTTTTGTTTGCCAATAATGAAAGCGACACTATTTGTCATTTCCACGCAGAGTAGTTTCGGTCTCTTTCGCTAGGGCCTAAATTATTATTGTGCTTGCCTTAAGAATTATTTTCGCAGTACGCATAAAACGGAGATTCTGAAAATTATTTAACAATACTTGAAAAGTATATTCATATGTCTGTGTTCAGTTTTTTGTTTTATGTTTGTAATATTCAGGTATGTGATGGAAATCGATTTCGAATCGAGACGACTCAAAACCGTAAATGGTTGTGATATCCTTACTATTTTCGTTTTGTTAATACCTTCAATATATATTTCAATAACTCTCCATTCAGTTTCTACAATTACTTTGGAGTAACTTCTTTACTTTTGTTTAAAATTTGTCTCAAAACGAATCATTTTCAAATCGATCGATTTCCATCACATACCTGATTACTTAATTATAAATAATTATAATTTATTTTAATTTTATAGCTACTATTTTGTTAAGTATTTGTTTTGTAAAACTTTTAGATTTTCATTAGTATTTATTTATTCCAAAGTATAAATTATTCGTTCTCTTTTAAAAACCAAGATAGGGAAATTCAAAGTGTTTTCTCTAAAATAATGCTCAACTAATTTTAATTTTCGTTTGTTTAGGATATTGCTGTTTCAGCTTCTTTACTTTTTGCTCTAATACCCATATGCTTGTCTATCTCTACTCCTAATTTGATTTTTATGACGAAATTGTAGGCGAAACATTTTAACTTACCGAACCATAAACAGCACCACAGGGATCCATACATAAATATAAACAAGTGGCAACGCCTTGTATTTTAATGCGTCCAACTTCGACAGTAGAACGTTGCAGTATCGCTGTAATAAAGAATAAATAAGAATAATTAAAACGCCATTAATAAAATAGAAGCAAAAATAAATTAGACATGATACATTAATGAAAGGTTTGTTTCTCTTCTTAACCATCACAATAATGTTTTGAATTTTAAATACATATAAGTTCGATATAAGTTCGAAAGTTTGCGTTAATTTTTTATTTTAATTTCTAAATTTATTTCAAGAAAAATTATGTGCAAATGTTTGTGTACGTTGGAAGTATTAACTATTTAACCACCTAATTTAACAAATAAAAATACTAGTAAAAACTCACAGAAAATCTTAATATCACAAAAAGTAGCAGATCAAACTCAGTTCAAAAAAGTGACACTAAAAGTGACAAAGCTTTCGATAAAATGGCATTTTGCTACTTTAGGTACCACAATGGTCACGCAGCTTGAGAAGCAAAGAAAGCACACCAGGAAATCAAAGATCTATTTAATGAATCTATTTAATGGCAACTGGACCAGTCTACACAGCCGTAACATGAAGATGAGGCAGTAAATTCGTATTCAGAAAATAGCTAAGTTACGAGTTTATAACATGGTTTAGAAACTTCAACAGAGTTTTAAAAAAGTGGGGTGCCAAGTCGACAGAAATTCGAAAAAAGAATCAATAGTTTGAATAAATTAATGCTTTGTTTTAAGCTTTTCTATGGCAATTGGAAATAACTAGTTCTCCGATAAAAAAAAAAACAGTAAATAGATAATGCTATTTCTCATTATTATTTTAATCGACGTATGATAATTATAACAAATAAAAGAGATATATCTTAGACATTAAGCTCGGTTGCTTCTTTGAGAACTTTTAATAACAAAACTAAACAATGACGTGCACTTGAGACGTGCTTTCACCCTCAATAATCAATATCAGTGATTTAATAATTTACTCGGGATAAAAAATAGCACGACATTTTTTAAAAATTAATTATTTAAATTAAATATTCCCGTTGTTTAATTAATGTTAGACTAAATTCATTCATCATATTATACAGATTTACCTTAAAGTGTCTTTTCCTGGCTTAAAATTTTTAGAAAGAATTCATCTTCAAAAAATGAGTAAGGATTTTATCTCTGCAACAAAAGTATACATTTTGAGAGATACTTTTCGGAGGTCTTAAGAAAATATGCGAAAAACGTCTAGGGTTACTTTTCTAAAATGTGTATAAGAATTACTCACACAAGAATATAAAACAATTTTTGTTTCTATTAGGAATTATCAACTTGCCCTCGTGAGCAGAGTTCGTCGGATTGAATCAAAATTGAACTTGAAAAAAAAGAATAAACGTTTAATTAAAAATAATATCAAGATATCTACATGAGTTAGCAAATAAATTATTTAGTTGTATTATGTAAGAGTGAATAAGAAGTAAGAGTGCTATATTTGGTTATGCCGAATCTTATACACCCTTCACTATATATATATATAACCATATGTACTTTACTGAAGATTTCCAATTGAATATTTTAAATAAAAATAGGCAACTTGATAAATGAAATGCCTGTTGTATCAGTTGAAAGCTCACCAACTTTCTACATTTTTCTTTAATATTTATCACAAACAACAACGACCTGCAGGATTACAAACCAAATTTAAAAAAGAAAAGATATGAAAAAACAAGAAGTAGCCCGCTACCTCGAAGGACATGGAAATATCTCGCCGATTTTCAATAGCACAATTTTCGAAACAATGGCTGATCGATAGGTGTTTTTAAATTTTATCTAGCTGATGTAGCGCCTTGGAAAATAATTTCAACCCGAAAACGGTCGGACACACGGACATCGCTCAATCGAATTCACTATGCATAAGAATTCAGAATATATATACACTTTATGGGGTCGGAAGTGAATATTGTAGAAATTACAAACGGAATGACAAACCTAGATATACTCTTTTCCACCTGTGGTGAAGAGTATAAAAATGTTGCAAAAATAGCGTCGATAAAAGGAATTTTAAAAATTATTTACGCTTATTATTCATTAATTCATTAATTTATCGATCATTGTGAATACGATACGTGACATTGATCCCGGGTATCAAAATAATAATAATAATAACAATTAATAATGATTGACAAAATTATTAATTGACTTTAGTTTAAACATTTTCTCCACACTGTCACAAAGTGACATAATTGGGTCATAATTAAAAAAGTAATAAAACAAAACACAAAAGCTGTAGGCATTACAAACTATCAAGAAGATCTTAAAAATTACGAAGAAATAAAGATATCGTTACAGACAATATGAGCACAAGTTAGTGTGAAGTTAAGAATAATTTTTCATAACAATTAAGCCACATTATATAAATATGTATGTATGAATGAATGTAAATACATATGTGTGTGTGTGCAATAGTACATATATACTTTGAAACAGCTTCCTAAATTTTTTGAAAACAGTTAACGAAAAGAAAGATATTTACAAGGTGTAAACATTTTTTTCGTAAAGAAAAAAATAAACGTAAAAAATTGCTCTTAAATTTAAAAGTCATTAACATGTTAATAACTTTAAGCGGCCTGCTCTTTTTAGGTTAACCTGCGGTTACTTTCAAGTAAAATATTAATTCAAGTTTATTTTTTCGATTAAACAAAAAGATTGTAAACGGCCTGAAAATGTTTAAGTTAATTTGAATTATATTACACTGTGTTCACAACACATGTTAAATTGCAGATTACAAATATTTACGGAACTTTAAGAAAATGCAACACAAAAACACAGGCAGGCAAAAATACATAACAAAAGTTTAAATATTAAATTGGTTATTTTTTAAATTGTTAATAATGTCAAAACATGATTTTCAAATATTTTATATTAATACTTTTTTTCTTACAATGTTGAATAAACCTGTTACTTAATAAGTAATTTATGTGATAGTGTAAATATTTCAGTGCTGACAATATGGTACATTATTGTGGTCTGGTACAATTTAGAAGGTAAAATAGTAGAGTACATTATAGTATTTGCTTAATTTTTCTTCTATCAAATAAGATTGTTTTACTTTACTTTAATTGTGCTTGATTCCTATAAATATAAATACTTGATGATATTCTTTTGAAATATTTATTATTTTAAACTAAAAAATAAAATGTATTACTGCGGGGGAAGCATATCCATATGGGCATTCCGCTACTGCTCATGTAGTTAACCGGTGGATTCTACCCAAATTTTGTATAGAAAACCTAAGAGTCTTATATTAAATGCAAAATTAATTAAATGAGAAATTCATTGAATAAATAAAGCAAAAAATACAATAAAAAGATTTAAAAATTTTTATACAAAAACACAGTCACCGCGCGTAAGGGTTTCCATAAAAAATGTTTTAAAAATGCAAGTAAACATGTAAAAACGTTAATAAAAAAATTTATTATTTGAATTTTTTTTCTCACATCAATTTTTTTATTGTACTTAATTGATTTGCTAAAATGCCATATTTTAGACTTTTTCTGTAATGATGCATTTCATTTTTTAGTTTTAAATAAACTAAACGTGCTTTCACCCTCAATAATCAATATGAGTGATTTAAAAATTCAATCGGCATATATATAAAAGTAGCACAATATTTTATAAAAATTAAATAATATTTCAAAATTTAATATTTGAAAATTCGAGTTTCAAAAATTTGTGAGTAATTTTCTTTCTCTAACGTTAAGGTATATATAAAAGCGTAATCATGCCCTAGAACCATCTAACGGTTTTTGATTTTAATATATTTTGATGCTAAATTTTTTAAGTATTATACTTCACGAGATTTATAAATAATAATAAACTTATCTGAAATAACTTAAAATCAATGTTTATATTTTTATTGGCAACAATTTTTTCCCATGACTGAAAATATTTGCAGGTAAATTAAAAAAATTTTTAATTCAAACCAATTTTTTGCTTTTTGTGTGTGTGATAGAGAGAGAGAGAGTGAGCGAGAAGGGGGAGAAAACAAATATAGAAAACCAAAATCAAAATTATCGTAAAACATATGATTTTTGTGAATGGCAACTATCCGGTTTTATTTGTTGTGGTAATTTGGCTGCTGTAATTACAATCAGTGTGGCCCCTTGTTTAAGTCATACAAACATTTTAAGTTGTACATGTTTGTACATTTATTCGATTTATCCAATTATATTTGAGTTTTTTTTTATTTATTTATTTTTTTGTTGTGTCCTACAACCGGCCGGTTTATTGTACATGTGTTTGTTAGTTCAAACATGTGTACGTAGTTGTGGTCTGTGCCTCCTTTGTCCATTAATTCATATTACTTTTATTACAATATTCTTTAAAGAAAACATTTTAAACTTTTTTAAAGAATTTATTATGCGCATAAATATATCTGTCTGTCTGTTAATACTTACGATTTTTATTTGCTAATATTATGCCGTTATCATTTTTAAATTTTAACATTCACCAGATGTTTAACCTCAAATTTAGTAAATCAAGTTTCTTTTTTATGTTGCTGATTTTTTTTTTCAGAAATTACTGAGGTAACTTCTTAACACAATTTTTAAAAATTGCTCAAAATTCAAGTTCATTGTAAGTATTTTTTCCATTGAAAAATTTAAGGTCAATGATTGAGTTGAAATCCCTTGAGGTTCAGTTTTTGATTGTGTCACAATATGCTGAAAGAAAATTACTTTTAAAGTTGATTTTATAACTTTAAAGGTATTTGAATGCTTCATAATTCTATCATTTGCTTTATTTTGCATTAACCCTTATGAGAGTAACAGGGTACCCAAATGCCCTTAACCTTTTCAAAACAATATTAATCATAGAATTCTTTGTTTACGAAGGCTAAATCTTCTGGAGAACTCCATAATTTTTATTGTGTTTTCAATTAAATTTGGCATAATTTATTTACTATTAGAGCCACGAAGAAACCCGCAAAGCCATTTTCTGAACCTGTAAGAAGCAGGTTTACTGCAACAACAAAGAAAGGAAACTACAATTTTTTTATTCTTCTTTTACAGATTTTCTTGAACCAGTATGGTCACCTTATGTAATATTTAGGTACATACAAATCGGTTTTTGTAACTTTTTCGAAATGTCAGTTTGAGCAATGACTTTCACAGTTGTTATTTAAATGAACTAAAGTGTACATGTTTAAGTATTTTAATTTTTTGACTTTGGGTTTTAATGAATTTTTAAATTTAATTGACAAATTTTTTCAATTTACTATTTTTGTTATATTTAAAAAATACCTTAATATTTATGTGTTCGGTTTCTTGAAGAAAGGTGGTTGTTATGTGTTCAACGTTGTTAACAAAAATTAAAAAAAATTAAATAATAAAAAAAAAAATAAATTAAAATTTAAATAATTAAAAAAGGAAATTATTAAATTTTTTAACATAAAATTTGAAAAGTAAAATATGAAGTATGACGTCTTGCTATAAACGCAGAAGAGAAAAACCAACTAATAATACTTTATTCAAAGTAACAAATGATGATCAAGGGATAAATTGACTTCGGCTTGCTTTTTTTAGTCAGTTCTTTTTGGCATCAATGTAGTGGTCTACAATAATAAAATAAATTAGGTTAATATAGCGGTGCGGCCACCTTTAGGCAATATTGAAATTATTTTTAACGAGGAACACAAAAACAAACATAAGGAAACGCATTTCCAAAAAGGCAACAAAAAATAATTTTATTCTGTGTAGGTCATGAACTTGATTTCTTGTCACTTATTGTAATAAGTATGTAATTAAAAAAAAAACAACGCATATCGCTTAAATATAAAATTATGTACTTCGGAAAAAGTTTAAAAAATTTCGGAGAACAACAACCATCAAATATTTGTTTATAAAATAATTGATTTTTGTGTTTATTTTTTGTTGTTTTTTAGGTATTTTTTATTTCCAAAACAAGTACTAGAAGAGCAACGATAAGATACAGATCGCATTATTAATGTTTATATTTTTAACGTTGATGTAATCTTTAGCTGACTAAGTAAAGCAGGAGAAAAGTAAGAGGGCGCTATTATATTGCTCTACACATACTTTTTCCTCATTATCTTAATCAACATTAATATCAAGTAAACATAACAAAAAACCAAACTATTAGGAAGCAAGCGTTGCCACAAACATTCAACTGACCCTTAAGAATCATTTAGACGAGAAAATTTTTCACAAGTAAATTCAAATGAAAAATTAAAAGAAATTTGATTCGCATGAAATGGAAAAACATTGCAAAGTTTACAACCAAAATATTATCCTTTAGAAGCTGCCTACATTTTTTATCTTCTTTAGATGAGTTTCCTAGATTTAATAGAAAACATAGAAGAGAGTCATCCCATCTCAAAGTCGGTCTATTCCATTGCATAAACCCAGTTTATACACCGAAAAATTGAGTTTGCCATTCCCATTACATGTATCCAACAACTGTAAACTGTAACAGTTGCTGCCGATTATAATTTCGCCATCTTCTAGCTCGTGAACAATCATAGCGTCAACAAGACTGTCTTCTGCGCTTAGTTCAGGAATAAAAATTGCATTGTGATAGCTTTTCGGGCATGAACTTTCATACGCACCCACTGCGCTTGTATAGCTTTCCATGAATTTTTCTTTTTGTATAGCTGGATTCTCTGTCTCTTACTTTCTTTGGAGTCTGTAATTAATTACCACCATAATAATAGCTAGATGTCCACATATATGAACAAACTAATCTATTTTTTATCCCGATTATATAATTAAATCACCAACATTGATTATTTTGGGTAAAAGCACGTCTTGATCGATGGCCATATCGCTATTGCTTACTTAGCTCTTCAGGAAACTTCTCGCAAACACTTTATATTTATTGTTTCTAAATCTTAAAAAACCGCATATTCAAAGAAAATGTTATCAATACTTTTGTAAATGTTACTCTGGCAACTCTGATGGAAGAAATGAATGACGTGAATGGTTTTGATTACTTGACGCGTATTCAAAAAAATGCTATACAAATAACAAATAGCAAAAACAAGTAAAAGAAAAACAAAAAGGATGTATATATGTGTAAATATATTTATTTATATTACACCTCATATATTAGATCTTAACACTTACCGACAGTCGTACAAACAAGAACTCAAGTGCTTACATGTAATAGTAAACGTGTGCAGAGCTGTCAGTTCTTAATTTCATTGTTATATTAAGTAATTTTGTAGTTGATAAGAGAAAATAAACGTAAAATTTTAATTGCTTATCGTTAGGGCAGCTTTGCATTCTGTGTACATCATAGGCTTGCCAGATTATATATTTCGAGAAGTTCATTGGCTACGGACATCGGTCAATCGACTTCGCTATGCATAAGAACTCAGAATATATGTATATACTTTATAGGGTCGAAAATGGATATTGTAGAAATTATAAACGAAATGAAAAGGCTAGATATAACCTTCTTCCACTTTTTGTGGTGAAAGGTATAGTATGTATAATAATTATTTATAGAAAATTGCTGTCGTTTGTTAATAACCAAGTTTTTTGAATTTTTAGTTTAAATGCAATTTGGAAAAGGTTTAAGTAAATTTAAATTTTTTGGTGGAAAAACCTTTGGTGAAATTCCATTTACATTGTAATTTTATTTTTTATATTCGGTTTTAAAAACAACGAAGTGAAACACAATAATTGATATTAACAAGTAAGAGTGCTATTTTCGGCTATGCCGAATCTTATATACCCTTCACCATCTATGTAAATCTAGTTTAGTGAAGTAACTCCAATCATAAAAGCAAAAATTTTATAATTTTACATAAAAATAACATCGGCTCTTAATGGGTTAAGCCTTTTTAAAATATTTTAGTATTTCCTTACAGCTCTCGTCAAAAGCTTTAAAATGATACCCATATTGATATTTTAATAAATTTGAAAATTTCAGACCCCCGTAACTCGGAAAATATTGGCGATTGCCAATTTGTTCACGTGATGTTTTTTTCTTACTTTTAAAGTCTCTATCGACCCACACATTTATATTTTTGATTGGAGTTACTTTATTGATCCAAATGACATGAAAAAATTAGAGGTAGGCGTGGTGTTTTGCCTGCTGAAGAACCTGGACCGATCCTTCTAATTTCCAATAGCACCTCTTTCGACACTATATCTGTTCGATTGACATATTTATTTTGCCGATTCAAACTTGCCGATTCAGACTTCAACACTAACACGTACAAACGGACATCGCTCAATTAACTTCGACATGCATACGAAGTCAGAATATATAATTTATGGGATCGGAAATGGATATTGTAGAAATTATACAGGGAATGACAAACTTATATATACAAGCTATAATATGGATAAACTTAAGGAAAATAGCGGAACCTCTTGGACTAAAAAAACCTTCCATTTTTATATCTCTTGATTCAGCCGTTTAGGCTGGTAGATGGTAATATCTTTTCAATATCAATATCGCGTCTTGCTTTTCCTTTAAAGTTTTAAATTTTCCAGGAAAAATGGACAAAAGGAAAGCTTAATTCATAACAGAAATATGAATTCTTATTTATAAATTTGTTTATCTATTAAATTAAAGTTGAGCTGTATAAAAATAGAAACATTAACGCTACAGTCAGGTATGTGTGCCTTCTGCAAATTATTATCTGAAACTGTGTAAAAAATAGATAATTAACTCTTGTTATTTGTGATAACGGTAATAGGGAAATAATATTGATATAATGGAAATTTGAAGAGACTATTTATGTACATATTGTTCTACAATCAATGACAAGGGCGCCGTGGCTTAGTTGGTTAAAGCGCCTGTCTAGTAAACAGGAGATCGTGAGTTCGAATCTCGCCGGGGCCTAAGGTAGTGTGATGGAAACCATATTTTTGTGAAAACTTTTTTATATATAATTTCCTTTTTTTGTAAACTAAAATCTAATTTTAATAAAATATGCATTTAATACTTTTCTTAACACTTGCGTTATATTTTAAATAAATTCCTAATCATTTTTTGTTCAAATAAGATTTTTTTTATTTATATATTTCAGCAGTGAAATTTGCTTTTGACACTCCTAATTACCACGACAAAGATACAAAAAAATTATAATAACACAAATAAAAATATATGTAAATAAATGAGACAGAACTCTATGATAGAAAATCAGTCTTTTAATTTTACGGAAAAGTCATTCACACTTGCTTCGATTTTTATTGAGGAGTAGAAATCCATTAAGATACAACTCCGTTGTCAAAAATATTTAGTTTTGTAAAAACGTAAGGGACTAAATAAATTCTTAAAAAAGTTTGGCAGGTGTTAAAAAAATATATTTTCCATTCATTAGAAAAATAAATAGAATTATGAAAAGTTTTTCATTTAGGTTAAAAAATTATTGACGTAATCGTTGCTTATGTTTTGTTTTTTTTTAGACATTCCTTTAAATTAAAATAACTTATAAATTTTGCTATTAATTCGAATCAATTTAATGAATTTGTATTGAGCATTAATAATGATCTCGATTACGTTTTGAAGGAGTAACGAAATAATAGTTTCTAAAAAATAACAAAAATTAAATTAATTTTCCTCTATGTGTTGAAAAAAATAATCAGCGGTGAGCATGTCATTAAAACATGAATGCAATTTGAGAAAATTCAAAATTTTCTGCAACTGTTTATATATTAAAATACATTTTTCCTTAGAATTTTTGTTTTACAATCTTCAAATAGTTTTCTAAATTATTAAGAAGCGTTTTAATGCAAAATTAATGTGTTAGAAACAGGAAAGTTAAAAAAAAATAAAAAGTTCGGGTAAGACTGTTATAGAAAATTTTAATTCCCTTTTTTGGTGCGATCTAATATTAAAGTAGGTTTGAAATAACAAAAAATGCATTTAGAGACAAGATTATTAAAATAATCTCCCCATCTGAAACATGTTTATGCTGCAGGCAGACACAGGTTCCAGCAGAGATGACATGGCACTGAAATATCATCTAAACAATAAGACGCAGATGTAATAAAGAACCACTTCGTAGGAGTATTGTGCAATCGTTCGTTTCAAAAAATAATACGAAATCCGCGATTTGGATGAGTTTTGTAGGCTTAGACCTGAGAGAAAATGGTATGTTTGGGTCGCACTAACTAGCTGCTTCATACAAAATACACGGTAAAAAAATAAAACACGGTGGTGGTAACGTTATGGTTTTGGTTAAGTTTTCTTAGCAAATTGTGAAATGAAGTTAAGGTTTTAAAGGGAAAACCATAAAAACTTGTATGAATTATCGGAACACATGGAGACGGCAAAAGATTTGCCGCTTTACTTTCAAAGATAATTTTAAAATAATTGTCGAAAATTTTAAATTAAATTACAATAATCGAAGTAGAGGTAAATGTTTCATTTACTTTTCCAGTCCCATTATCTTATATCTGCCATACTTAGATTTAACAAAAGTTTTTAATAAATGATCGCCACTGTGGTTGCAAAGCACAATTTTTATTTGTTGTTAAAAGTTTTTTAACGTTTTAAGCCGTAAACAATTTTAACTTTTTTTTAACAATATATTTGCATAACAGCCTAGAGTGAATTTTAATTAAATTCTAATAAAGACCAGCAAACAATATTTTAAACATTTATTGTTTTCATTGCTACAAGTAGTTGACCTTTTTACGAAAAAAAATTGTGCTGATAAAATTTCAATCTTAAAATGGCATCGTCAGTTTAGCAGTCATACGTTTTCTAAAATTAAATAAAAGTGCAAATTTCCTCAAAGCTTTAGAATTAAAAATAATTGCTTGATTTTTTTTTGATAATCCAATCATAGTAATTTAAATAAGAAATATAAATCGGAATAAATAAATAAATCAGTTTGTATAAAATTGAGTGTTTAAGGTTTCCTTGAAATAAAAATAATTTAGACGGTCGCTGAATAAAAAAAAAAATATTTTTTAATGTTTTATACGATCAAAATGCTTACAACTTAAATGCGCTAGCGTCTTTGGAAGGATAAGAGTTCAGTTTTTGATTGTGTCACAATATGCTGAAAGAAAATTACTTTTAAAGTTGATTTTATAACTTTAAAGGTATTTGAATGCTTCATAATTCTATCATTTGCTTTATTTTGCATTAACCCTTATGAGAGTAACAGGGTACCCAAATGCCCTTAACCTTTTCAAAACAATATTAATCATAGAATTCTTTGTTTACGAAGGCTAAATCTTCTGGAGAACTCCATAATTTTTATTGTGTTTTCAATTAAATTTGGCATAAAACATTAAAAAAAAAAATATTTTTTAATGTTTTATACGATCAAAATGCTTACAACTTAAATGCGCTAGCGTCTTTGGAAGGATAAGAGTTGAGAAATTAGGCGGAGAAAAGAGCGATAGAAACATTCAGTTTCCACAAGACTGCAATTGTACTTTACTGTAGCGGTTCTGGTTACAAGAAAGCGAATCAAATTTTAAGAGCAACTATGGATCTTTCATTTAGTTTTTATTTTGCCTACAATTTAATGCTGTTAATACCGGTGACGGAGGGTGATGTTGTATATTCTAGTACGAAACACCTTAATTCTCACATTCATTTAAAAAAATATTGTTGTTAAATTGGCGACGGCTTGGTTTCGAATCCAGGCCACAAAACCAGTGTCCTACACAGAAGTTAACGTTACTGGACTCAAAAATTTTTTCAATATTTATTTTTTTCTGAAGTGAATTTACTTCATGTAATCTAAACATAAAAGTAATAAATGAATATTTAGGTCTGACTATCGGCTATTTTTAGCGAAATGCGTATTCCGTAAAATTGGCAATTAATATTTGAAATGGAACATAGGGTATGTAAATCCCATTTGCTAAAAATCTGGCAGCTTCAAACTGCAAAAATATTCTGAGACGAACTGGTGCAAAATACCATAATTGTTTTTAAAAACGAAAACATGCTCAAATCAAATACAGTGCTTCGCTATTTGAAAACGAGCATTTGTCAGAGTAATGCCTTCTGGCTAGAGAAGGTCACATAGAAATTTCTTTACTTCGAACAACAAAATTTCTAATTCAGTGCTTATCCAGCAAAAAAAAAAAAAAAAAAGACGCTGTATACCAAAAATAATATTGAGTGACGGTTAATTTACGGCTTAAGTTATCACCCAACTAATGGGATATCTTTAAACTTTACTTTATTATTCCAAAAATTCATTATACATATGTTTCTTAAACTACATTTCTTATATAAATTTCTTAACGTATTACAACTTTTCTAAGACTAATTTGCACTTAATTAATTACATTACATATATGCTGTATACAGTCATTTTTTAATTATTACATTTGTTTACATTTCCAAAAAAAAAGGCATAAAAAGGAAAACACTCATTTGTTTTTAAAAATTTTACTTAAAACTAATAACTTAAACTATCCTACAAACTAAATAACACTTAATATTTAAAACAAATAAAATAAGCGATATATAATATCTATCACAAAGTCCTTCTAAAAACTACTGTGCGGTGTTGTACACCAAGTCAGTTATGTCAAGGGTTTTCACCCTTCTGTGATAAAATAAGAGGCCTGCATCCCCAAAGAGAAGACCTTCAGTATTCAAAGCCAAAAGGCTAACTGGGGAATGGTACTTATTTCTAAGCAAATTCTCCAGGTCAGGGGCCCGGTGAAAGCATCTCCCTACTAAAATATTATTTAATGAGGATGATTTGTCAAGAAACCTGAGTGCAGATCTCATGAGAAAAACATCAATCCTCTCAAAATTTATACTACTATAGACGGTTTTCGAAAAATGCCATCAGGGCCTACCCTGGGGTGTAGCCGTAGGCAGGAGCAGAGAACAAGTCTCTCCCATATCCTAAGCCTTTCCATCTGGTGGGAAGATATTCCAAACCAGACTGGAAAAGCGTAAGAAATAATAGGTCTTATAATCTGACGGTAAATAAGAAGCCTTACTTTGGTACTTAGACCACCCCTGCGGCGCAAAATCCTATTGTATAAGAAATAAACCTTTTTAGCACGTTCTATTATGAAATCTAGATGTCTATAGAATTCAAAGTTCTCATGGAATACTACCCCTAAATACTTCATCCTATCAGAGGTACTGATACGTTCGCCAGCAATACTTAGGCTTGGCACAAAACTTCTTGCATTTGGGTAGAGATTACCACGCCTACCCTTAATCATTACCCCATCGGTCTTTTGAATATTTAATTTCAGGCCCCATTTCAGGAAGTATTCATTCAGAATGTTCAGGTAATTGTTGACCCTGTTATTCAAATTTTTCGCCCTAGGACCATTAGCAGCAATCAATATATCATCAGCATACATGAGCAAAAGATCCCCCGCAGGTGGCTGGGGAATATTAGAAACAAAAATATTGTACAAAACCGGCCCCAATAAGGAGCCTTGAGGAACACCTGCCACCACTGTCCTGATATCTGATAATTCAGTTCCTACTTTTACTACTAATGGGATATCATAGTCTGAGTTTGTTGAATACAATTTTCGAATCATTTGAGTAATATCTAATAAAAGGCTGAACAGGTTTAACATACATGAGGTACGAAATTGAGACATGGTACATGAAATAAGTCTTTCGAACGAAGGCTTTTATCAGTGGTGATAGCCAGCAGCTGAGCCAAGGTTTTAGAACGTTATACAATAAAAAAACACCATTTAGTTACGATTCACAATTAATTATTGATTAAACTGAAATATGAATATTTTGGTTTAACGTTACACTTTTCGTCAAAACTTTTAGGTATCGGTTAATATTTATTGAAGAAATTGGATTCCCTTACCGAGACATAATATGAACAGAAGTGAATGTTTGCAGAAAGTAATTTAAATGTAACAGTCGGTGGGATGTCAGAACGTCCAAGGACATTATATCGCGCCAGAAAATAAGATAAGAGGCGTGGACATAGTCCACCGAAATTATTTGGACGATTTCCATTAACATTATGCCTTTGGACACTATGACATGCCACCGTTACAGTCTATCACTAGTTTGGTACTTAAAGCAGAAAAATCCCTACATCATGATGATTGTGTGTAACTTAAATAAAACAAATTGATTTTTAAATGAGTTGGAAATATCTACTTGTATTAGTTTGTGGCAAATACAGTTGAAAGCATATTCCTGTTTCAACAAATATGAACATTAATCGTTATTATTTCGAGAATCTTGTAAAGAAAAAATGAAAGTATTTTTTATTTCTTCATAGGGGACTCTGTTGTTATAATTAAAATTTCAGCATTAGAAAGCCTTAAAAGATATGTTTCGCATTTATAAACAAACAAGTGATAAATGAATACATGTTTAAGAAATGTACTCAAGTGTCAAACAAAGTAATTTAACATCATAAAGTACAAGATAAAAACAACACTTTTTTCCTCATCATCTTTTTTTATTTCTTCAGCCAGTAAAAACACGCTGTGGCAAATTTTGCCATCTCATCGCATTATCATAACAAGGCTACAAATGGACAATGTCTTTTTCGTTTTCTGTTTTTTGTTTTCGAATTTTCCCGTACAACCGCCTATGACATGCATCATTAGCATTTGAAAATTATGCCGTTTACTTTTTCTATCTCGCACTTATTGTTTGCCTTAGCTTCTGCCTACACCAAACTGGAGAAAATTCAACATGACATATGGAAAGAGAAAACAAAAAAAAAAAGAAAATAATTATGAAAAACAACACTGGGTATTGGAGAGACTAATGATGCTGACGATGGCTGTGTAAGCGGTGGCGATGATGATCATTTCAAACTATTGTACCATCATTTATGTCCCTCCTTAGCATAATTATGTTAGCTAAAATTTCACACACTCTTATGCTCTTTTGTTTAGTCGTCGAAAAGATCACAATTTAGGGGAATTTTTCAAATAAACACTGAGCAAAATTAAAAGATAATATATTAAAAGTTTGTCGTTATTGAAAATCTGTTAGTATTTTTCAATGCCTTAAATATTATAAAAGTATTAAAAAAGGCATTTTGAGTCTTTTTATAAAAATATAAGGAAATTGGTATAATCAATAAATTTATATAATTATGTTTAAAAATTAACATAAGTAAGAAATCTTTTAATTGATGTAAAAAGGAAACCAAAAACGAAAAATAAATATCAAGCTTAATATGTTCAGATATTATTATTTAATTTCGGTGCTGCAGTTTAAACATTTTCGCAAGTAAGATCTGGGCTATAATTAAGTTTTTGCAGAACTCAATTTTGGTATTGAAAATATTTCCATTAAAATTGTGTACTTTAATTTTTATATCCCATGTTTTGATTCTTACTCTTTTCTAAGAATAGTTTTTTTTAAGCTATGTGTTATTTTTTTGCTTTTCCAAACAAAGTTATTGACAACACTATACAAAAACTCTAAAATTTATATTTATATACACTTTTTGCCGCAAATTTTATTTATTTGCTTCAAATATTATTTTATATTAAAATTGATTTATTTTGGGCTTTGGTTCATTTTCTTTCCGTATACATTTGTAAATAATTTTTCTTTCTAAAAATGTTTAGATATTAAATTAAAAAATGAACCAAAGCCGAAAAAAATCAATTTTAATTAATTTATAATATCCACGGTTCGAATCCCGGTTGGGAGAAAATCAATAAAAATTAAAATAATTATTTTCCTTTATTTCTTGACATCTTAAGAAAATAGTAGTTTTTATTTTACACTACATAATTTTTTCCACAATGCAACTTTATTGTTTTCACCAACACAACTACATTTCAGTTTTTGGATATCACTGGTTAAAATTATAATTTCAATAACAAAAAGTCATCCAATTTTTTTTCTTCTATTCTTACAACTCAAGCTTCAAATATCTGATTGCTTAAGCAAAAAATGTAAATCTAGTAAATTCTTACTAATTTTATGTATAAACTTGACTAATTTTTTATTACACTGTTGTTTAATCGTATTTTATGAACGCAGACAGCTTAATTATGATTTCATGATCTTTTATTCTTTGTTTAGGTTTTTAACACATATCCACTCAATAAGGAAATGAATGGAACAAATATTTTTTTTCACCTACAATTTGATTGGATAGAATTTTTTTTTTAAATGCATCTTCCTAATGCACTGGCAAAAATTGTCTGATATATTTATTATGAATTAAAAATACATTCTAACAGTAGCTTGATTTTATAAAGATGCAGTTGTATTGTTTATACAGTTGTTTAAAAAAAATTTAATAATAAAATGTTGCCGGATCATGATATAAAATATTAAATAAATCGTTTAATTGATTTTTACTTTTTTTTTGTTTTTGTGTGGCATTTTATGTCATTTAATTCTTTGTAATACAAAGTGATTTCTATGAAACTGAAATACATTGATTTAAAGTTTAATTGAATCGATTCTAGGGAGGATTTAAGCAATGTGTAACTGAATTTTGTTGTATTGCATGCGCTAGAAAAAAAATAATGTGAAAATTTTTGGAAATTCATTGAAGATTTTTTTAGATCTTTTAATTTAATTCTTCGAAATAGCGTTCAAACGATAAAAGAAGAAACGTAACATTCAAAGCCTCTTAGGGCTTTAAACGGCTCAGAAAGTTGGGTTTTGTCAAGACAAAGCAAAAGAGTTCGCTGATCAATTTTACTAAGCCAAATACCCTGAAGAGATTTCCCATAAGATAATCATTATAGTGATGCTTGCCTGTCTATCAAAGAGCCAAAATAATTTGAAGATTTAGATAATTTCGCTATCATAAAAATCAGACCATTAAGGGCTGAGATATGAGAGAAGATAGGACGCCATTATATCTTACATGACACAATTTTTTTATAATTTTGTAGTGTAATTAGTAATGGCATTAAATTTTTAAAAACTATAGAGACTGTTTAACATTTTCTAAAAGTAAATAAATTCAGGTTTAACAAATTTGTTTGCCATTTGTTGCGCCATAAAGTCATAGATATTAAACGAAGTATAAAAAAGAGGAGGCACTTTAAGTACTAATAGTTAGACATTCTTGCTTTTATTTTAATCTGGCTACGCATTCTTAAGATCTTTTTTGTTTTTAATGTTTTCGTACCTGGCTTTTTGTAGGTGTATCAGCAGCGAAGGTGCAATGTTCACCTTTATGTGTTTGTTTCTTCTTTTATCACACCCTGTGTAAATATTAGTTTTTATATATAATTCTGCTTTAGTTTGATTGTATAAGATGCGGAAAATTTTGTCATCAAGTTATTTCTTTTCAAACACTTTCTTATTCGTTGCAAAACTTATAGGAAATTTATTGTGAATAAATATTTTTTCACTAAAGAAATAAGGGAATTTATTATATTTTCACTAAGGGAATATATGAAATAAAATGCAATTTGATACAAGCGTAGTAATGTAAATAACGCTTGCAGTAAATATCTTTTAAATGCATTCAAAATCTAGTACAAATGTGGGTTGTAAACATTTGGAAAGTTGAGAATAAAAAAAAAAAAAAACAAAAAAAAATAAATAAATCTGTATTCTATAAACTGAAATTATCGTCATATTTTATAGAATTTCACATGGTCTCATACAAATTTGGTATTACAGCAAGTAGCGATAGTACATTGTCTTACGTTTTAAATTTTATACTTGACATGACACTAAAAATTAAATTTTTATTAAAAATTTTTTCTTATTATTTTCAGTAAACTCTGGCAAAACATTATGAATAGACTCACGCTTTAACTACGCTAACAAATCAGCCAAGTTTACTTTGAAAATCAGACATCAATTCGAGCAACTGTTAGACGAATTCGTGATTCTTGTGGTGCATATAATCGTTCGTCTAAGCAAGACATCCGTCGAATTGCAACCACCAACACGTTGAAGGAATGTGCGTACTGAAGAGAATATCGCTACTGTAAACGAAAGTGTGGAAGAAGATCCATATTTATCAATATGTCAACAGTTGCAAGAATTGGGGCTCTGTCCGTCCACTACTTGGGAAATTTTGCGCAAACATCGTAGCCTACACCCGTATAAGATCAAGCTAGTATAAGAAATAAGGCCACGAGACCATCATATGCGTCTAGAGCAGTTAGTTACTCACCCATTGTTTTATCGCCAAATTGTGTTTAGCAAGGACGCCCATTTTTGGCTTAACGGGTTTGTTGATAAAAATTGCCGCGTATAGAGTGAGTACAATCCACAACGTACCCTAAAGACTCCATTGCATCCAGACAAATGCACCGTTTGGTGTGTTTTACACGCTGGTGGCATCATTAGACCTTATTTCTTTAAATATGAGGACGGATCTCACGTTACGGTCAGTGGAGATCGTTACCGCACCATGATTTATGACTTTTTGCTTGAAAATATGGATGGCATTGATCCGGACGAAATGTGGTTTCAACAAAATGGTGCTACATGCCTTTGTTATTCGTGACATACGGCCAGCAGTACTTGAAAAATTGACACAAAATTGGACGTCCAGAATGCACTTCTTCATGAGCAGCCGCGGTGGCCATATGTCCGAAATCATTTTTATATATTAATGGCATGTTCTAATCTTTCGTATAAAAAATGTCTTTATTACAATTTAGTTTTTTGTGTTATGTTTTACAATTTAAAGTTCTATCGGGCTTAAAAACAACTTAAAACAAGATACCAGATCTTGCGATGTTTGACAGATTTAATCGGTATCCGAGTATTAAGCAAAACAGACAAAACTGAACGTGCGTGTGTATAAAAGTAAAGTTTCTTTTGGTTAACAGTGTTGTTAGCAAAACTTCTGCAAGGCTTAGCAGATAAAGTGAATTATTTCGTTGTTTTTGATATTAAAAGTACTTAACGATTAAAACCACGCAAGAAAGTATTTTAAAAGCAACGCTCATCAATAGTCGTAAGGTAAGAGTTATTTAAGCGAATTTTTTATTTTCCATTATTTATTCTCAAGACAATAATTAGAAAAAATACACACATTTTGTCAAGCAAAAGAATCGACAAACATTATTTTTTTAATTCAAGTATAAGGCATCCAGAAGAAAATGTGATACAATTAAAATGTAATGATTTTTTACATTGATCACAGCAATTCTGAAATTTTAGTTCCGAAAACATTACTAACTAAATCCATTACAATTTTCTTAAATATCTTCCTGTAAAAAATCGCAAGCATGTAACCATTTAATTTGTAGTTGGATCCATTTTTCTTTAATTTATTATAACGGCTACTAGACGGTCAAATTTTCAAATTTCACGAATTTTACGCTATTACACGAGTATTATGGCATCTAATCAAGCTGCCTCACATGCCAAGTTTGAACGTGAATTAACTCGTGATTACGTTATAATAAAAATTGTTTGCAACCATTATTATAATAATTGTGTTCATTTTCGCCTTAAGAAATTTGTCAGTTTGTAAATTACATCAACACGTTTTAGAATATTGCGCATACATACAAAACTAATTGAAACAAAAGAATTTATTGTTAAATGAAGTCATTGTTATTTTGACCCCTTATTAAATAAAACAAAGTATTTTAGAAGAAATTTTATTTATTGTTATGTTTTGATTTATGACAATTCGTGAAACGAAATCTTTTTATGACACAAATAATGGTTTTGATATGGCAATCCAGAAAGAGCCCACATATACATTTCAAACATTCGATTATTATACATTTAATACTACAAAAAAAAAAACACTTTTCTGTTGTTGCTTTTTTTACTTAAAAAGGGTGGGTTTTTGTGGTAAATTTCGAATGTTGCCCAAAAATGTGGTAAAATTAATCACCAGATACGGAAATCCTGCACATATCCAAGCGAGGAAGTCTATAATAAGCTGAATGTCAATTGAATAAATTATGATAGAAATGCACGTGGAAATGCCAAAAAATTCGAATAAATGCTTTTATGTTACAGAAAAAATGTTAAGTGCTCTTAGTTGAACGCTTTTGTTAATCAAGTATTTAAATATTATTGTTGAAGGGCCTTATGCCAAACCTTCTCTAAATCACATTAACACGAATTGACAGCATGGAGTTTTTTTTGTACATTCGAAATTTTTTCTAATTTTCTTCAAAGGGGATTCTTTTTACGAATTAATAAAATATTTAGAATGTTTATCTTTATTTCAAATTTTTTGTCTATTAAAAATTATGATTTATGGTGATTGAGTTTATTTTAATTGGGTTAAGAAATCTAATTTATTGCATTTACACTTTCATCGTTTGCTTAGATCAATATAAAGTCCATAAATCTATTAATTGAGGATATAAAAAAACAACAAAAACAGCAGATCTTATGAAATTCGTAAAAATTGTAATGATAAAAACTTTAAAAAATTATAACTAAAATTTTATTATTTTCATTGCAATTGATTAAAGAATAAAATAACTTTAATTAATTTTCTTTTTGTATTAAAAAAATCGTAAAATAAATACAATTTTTAGTCTGCCTAAATTTGACAATCGTAAACGATATTTAAAAGAATAAAGATTTTAAATAATTTTGTGTGTGATTTTGTTTTCATATTAAATTCTTTGTCTAATTTGACACTTGTTGTTAATGAAAATAAACCAAATGTTTGAAGTACTTGTAATTTCTTTCCCATTCTTGTCTTTTAATTACTTTTCAAACGACCCCCTGTTGTTCAGATGTGGAAATTGATTTATAGTTGGTTCTTCATTCTGTTTTCTTTTTTGTTGTAAAAAACTACCACAAACTATAGTTTGTTGCCTTTTTATTTTAAAAATAAATGTAAGACAAATTGTTTGGATAATTTGTCTGCAATTTCCCATAAGTGTCTGTATTTTCCTAAGAAATTCTTTAGATTATTTTTATTCAAGACACATTTAAATTTGCACGTCTTTGCATTGAAAATTGCTGGGCTGTTTGCGATCGCCTTTGAAATTGCAAATATGTTGTGTGACTGTTAAAATTCTTGGCTGATTTACGTCAAATTTATTTTATAATAGGCGCCATTTTTGTTGTTTTTGCCCCCTTTAGATGCTCTTGATTTTGAACATCTTTTTGGTGAAAACTTCATGCAACCAAATCTAAAACGGATGCTTAAATGTTCTTGATAAAATAAATTTAAAAAAATTATAAGCCCAACGAAAACGTTTTATTTTGTCGCTTAGTAAATAAAAATTTTACAAGCAAACAAATCTTCAAACTCTTCGTAATTGCTCTGAAAAATGTTAAATTTAATAACCAAATCCGTTATATTTTTTGGGTTTATATTTCCAAGACTTATTTAAATTGATATTTATCTCCACAACACACCAGACACCTTCTTTTATTCAAGGTGTTTAAATAACTAATTGTCTTTAATAATCAAAACATGCGTTGAATTTTTAAATCAACTTCAATATTTAAATAAAAGTAGTGACATTTATTTAATATAATTTTAAAGTAATTTATAGGTTTACATTAGTGTGTACGTTCGTACGATCAAACGTCTTTGCTTATATTGGCAACGTATACGGGGTGTGTTCAAAACATGACGGATATTTGTATACTCCGCTCCGTGTAAATGCTATAACAAAGCTTTATTTGCTTTCCCGCTGAAAAATGCTAGATTATAATCGTAAGCCAGAAATCGACCAATGAGTATCCTTCCGCAGGGTTAAAGAACGACAAACACTAAATTCTTCGAACACACTATACGACATTTCATAGAATTGAATATCAAACCGCTCGTCCATGTTATGGACAGATCCTTATTTCAGGCTTCTCTTTTAAAAAATTAAGATTTTTTTCAAAAGTCTTTTGCAGTCTCTTTGTTACAAATTTGAGCACCAAATTAACCTCACTGGTACTTGTTTGCGTTGGATTTTAATTTACTCGTAAAATTTTTAAACAAGTCATTATATGTACAACGAAACAAACTTCAAATGTAAGTGAGAGTGAAAATCATTGTTATTAATTTAAGCCAAAATCAGGGTCGATCAACCCCCATTGCATTGTGCGGAAATTTATCTATAACTTATTAAAGCTCTTATTAGGAGACCTTATACATGCCTTCCATAGCCCCTCGAAAACCCAATGGTCCACCAAGATTTTCTCACCGCAATGACTTGTCTAGCAACCAGAGCTGCAAGGTCCATTACAAGCTTCTACTGAAATTATACAAGACTGTTGAAGCGCGTATATTCTTTTTTGGGATAAATCAGACTGCAACAAGGCAATTTGTCTTGTTATTAAATTTTAACCAGATTATAGATGGTAGATTACTTTTCGCTTCATGCATCCTGTGAGTAAAATTCACACAATAAGTGGACAATTGTGTATTTAAAGGTAGAAAGGTTTGGACGCGTAAAATTCCGAAAATGCCCTCCAGTTGCTTAAACAATTGTTACCTTAAACTGAATTGCATACGAAAAACATGTAAACGAAAAAATTTCGTAAAACCCTAACGACAAAGCTTGATCAAGTAAATTTTTATTCAAATCTACAAATTAACAAATTTTATTTAAATTAGAAGAATTTTTTGTAAAAAATACTGTTTAATAAAATACAGTTGAAACTTGAAACAATTTG
The DNA here is from genome assembly GCA_916610165.2 of Gymnosoma rotundatum. NCBI lineage: Eukaryota > Metazoa > Arthropoda > Insecta > Diptera > Tachinidae > Gymnosoma > Gymnosoma rotundatum. Next base: position 121,607,840 of record OU744336.1, on the reverse strand, counting down.
CTGCCAAATCGCATATTCAAGTGGATAATTGATCGAGAAATGATGCAACTCATTAAAAAAAAAGGCATTTAGATCCTCCTAAGTATCACAACATTTTGAGTGATTTGAATACTTATTTTTTGAATATTGATTTTATTTAAAAAAAAAAAAATTTTAAACGATAACTCAACACCAATTTTCGTCCCTTTTATACTAAAATGCCACCAGCATATCAGCTCATAAGATCATAAAAATCATTGATATTGAATCATTGGCCTCGTACTACTTTTGTTTCGTAAGCATCGCTTTTTGCACGTCAACAATTTCAACTGATTTTGACTACTTACGGGTTACTATTGTGAAGAATGTATTTTTAGTGAAGCCATCAACTCTGTTCCTTCAAGTCTTCTTCCGCTTAGAGTTTCTTAACTTTTAATTCCATAAATTTTACCAACTTTTAATGTGTCCTTTTTTTAATATTCTATTATAAATATTTTATAGCAAAATGAGAAGCTGCAAAAGTTGCGTAGCCTATAACTGAGAATCTTTTTTAGTTGCAAGATGCTGCCTTGTGTTTAGTCAAATTTTAACATTTAACTTAACTATCTACACCTTAGCTATATTGCAAACTCCTACTCTTGAATGCGATTCTAAACCTATGTGGTAGAATGGAATACAGTATGGGACAGTGCCCTCATTCCAAACTTTAAAATTCAAAGGCGCCAAAAAAAAAATGTGACACATGATCACTCCAACCTATGGTCGACTAAGAAAAAGTATTTTTTTCTTATAACGCTTGCTATGATTAAAGGCTATTTTGTAGAGCACTGTCTGGAGCATATAACTGGATTTATGATTTGATAACTTATTGTTATTTTAATAATTTTGAAGGCAGGTACAATAAATAGTTTGGAGAAGAAAAATTAAACAAAACTTACATTGAAAAAATTTTAAAAAATTTTCCAGAGATTTAGGAAAAAATCTTGTTCCAACCTCGCATCTGCCTTCAAACATACGTCAACGTTAGTCTTGAATAATGAAAGATATACATACTTACGTATGTATGTATATTTATTCGGCGCATATATTTTATTAATATGTTATTGTAAGAAACTCCTGCCCATACTTAGTAAATCAATCAGATTCTTTGCTTTTGCACGATTGTGGTGGGGGAACACATTAAAAATGTGGTAGGAATTTTAATAGTATTTGATTTTATTTATCAGTTGAATGATTTGTTAAAAAAATGTTGACATTTTAATTGTAATTACTTCATGCAAATATCATAAAAGTCATTGTTTTGGATAAAGAAATTTGGTTAAAAATAAATAATTATTCTGACTTATTTATTTTATTTATGTTTCAAGCACGACAATTTTCTTTAATTTACTTGAAGCAAATATTTTAAAAGCTAAAAGCGATTCAACGTGTCCTTATGGAGCTCTTGGCATGTAGTAACAAGAGGTAATTTCTTAATTAGTTTAGTGAAGTAACTCCAATCAAAAAACAAATATTGGGGTGACAGAGAAAAAATAAGAAAAAAGAATTAAGTACTATAAATAATTTTATATAAAAATGTAATCGGCCCTCAATGGGTTGAGCACTTTTTAAAAAAAATTTAGTATTTTTTGAAGGCCAACTTTAAAAGTTTTTAAACGATATCTATATTGTTATCTTAAGAAATATGATTATCTTTAGAAATATGGTTATTTTTAATTTTCTATCGCCGGATATATTTGTTTTTCGATTGGAGTTACTTTATTGTTCCAAATGACAAGAACAAATTAGAGGTAGGTGAGGTGTTTTGACCGCTGCGTCTAAGGACATGTACCAATCTTGCTGATTTCCAATATCACGTCTTTCGACACTATATCCGATCGATTGGCGTATTTAAACTTTACCTATCTAATGTAGTGCCTTGGCAAAATTTCAACCCGAACACTGACGGACAGACGGATATCGTTCAATCGACTTCGCTATGGATAAGAGCTTAGAATATATATGTTTACTATATGGGACCGGAAATTGACACTGTAGAAACTACAAACGGAATGAAAAACTTAGATAAAACCGCTAGAATGCCGTAAAAATAACTGAATTGTGAATATTGATTTTTCAACAACAAAAAACACAAGAAGCAAGCAGACAACTTCGCTTTCTAATGCACTATACAATTGCTTAGCGCTGATGCCGTGCAATTTAGGTTTGCTTCATACATTTTGTATGTATATGAGAACAGATAGTTTGTGGATGTTATATCTTTCAGAGAAAACCGTCGTCTCTGGCTGTATACTTAGTTTTTACCGAAGGATATAAAAACAGTATAATATATACTGACGGAACAAACCAAATTAACTTAATGCCAGACAGTTTGCGATTCGCGCGGTAAGTTAGGTTTGGTTTTAATCTTAAAATTTAAAGCAAAACTAAATAGGGCGGCATCAGCGCTTAGCAATTAACAATTGGTTGGGTATTTTTGTATGATGAACCGTAAAAGGAACCACTTTAAATTTTTAATAAAAAAATACCGTTTTTCACTATAGCTCCCAATAGGAAAAATTAATACAAAAATAAATCTAAAAATTAAGGAGTGTGCCCGTAGGTGATGTTAATAGATCTATATGAGGCTATCTTGAACTTTTGTATACTATGAGCGTTGAAGTAAGGAGTATAAATTTTCAAAATTATAAATAATTGGAATTCTCAATATTTCATTTAATTTGATGTATATGGCCATATTTTAGAACAGTTGTAGGCAGACAAAAAGTATAAAATTTCGATTTAGACAATAAAGGGTATCCCAATAGTGGATATAATTTGATGTAAGTGGCTTAACTTTTAAATCGTTATAGACAGACAGCTGAAATTTACAAGGAACCAGTATTGCTGAGTGTAAAATATAAATGTATAAATTAAATGATGTGCCTATTGTTGAATTGTCTGTCTAGAGGTCGGTGGTTTTTTTGCAATTACTTCTATATGGTGTCTTTAGTAAAATTTAATGAGATAACATTACTCTTCAGGACACAAAATAGTTGCTCTTCTTTAGAAAAAAAAAACAAAATGAAATGAAATGAAATAAGCGAAAGTCCATAATAAAATACCAAAGCCTTTATTAATTTTAATTATTTTCATTTACACCAACAACAAATTGATTTTAAAGCTCGTGAGCACTTTTACCTAAAACATACATTTTTTTATTTTATAATAAAATGCGTAATAAATAAGAAGAAAACTGTTACGTATCAGTGACTGGCAGGCCAAAATATGTTTAGTTTAAGCATTAAGTAAGTTTTTAGTAATTTTCTAACACGCAACCAATTACTAAATGTTTAAATTATTTAAGCGTAATTTAAGGTAACACCCTCTGTGCAGCCTGTCTGATCGATGGCAGAAACAGAGCTAGATTTAAGTTAGTTGGTCGCATGTTACCAACTAATAGGAATAGACTGAGAAAAGTGAAAAATTTTAAAAGGCGTTTTATGCTAATTTGAAAACTTTTAACTGTGATGAATTTTAAAATATTTTTTAAGACAGGGGAAACAGCTTCTTTTTTCTTAAACTAGTTTTTTGTTAGTTTTTTTTAGAGCTTTCATGATATGCAAATGCATATTCAATTAATTTTCAAACAAATCAATGAAATGTTACTTTAAAGTAAAAAAATTCCAGTTTTTTCTGTAGTTACGTCTTTCAGGCAAAGTTTGTGATTATAATTCATGTACATTGGCCGTTTACAAAGAGGCGTTGATTCACTTAAAATGTAATTTTTTAAACTTTTCTTTCTGGTCCATCATTGAATTATGATCTTTAGAAACAATGATGATGACGGCAAGAGGAAGGAAATGTTTGTTTTAATTTATGGCTTAATTTGATATATTTATGTATGTATGTATAAAATTGAAATATGAATATATGTACATAAGTAAATTTGGATAAAAATATTAGCTTTTTTGCTAAATACATTAAAATTGTACTCAATTTATGTTACTAATGTGCATTCAATAGAGGAAATATTATTTAAGACTTTAGCTTTTCAACAATTTAATTGACATATGTTGTGTGTGTTTTTTTTTTGTTTTTTTTTTCTCTTTGTATAAAATTGTATATAATCATTAATAACAATTTAATACCAGCCGGCAAAAAAAATAACACACCGGATTGTTTTGACATTTATATCTTTCTCTAACTGTTAAAAAGTTACAATTTATTTATAAAAAAATATCAAAACTGTTAAATCATTTCAAAGAAAAAAAATAATACAATAGAAAACTAGTTGAAAATTTGTAAAAAATAAAGAAAACTGTTTGTTGGTTGAAACAGTCAAAACAACTAGTTAAACAGCAACTTACTTGAGGCAAATATTATTAATTGCTTTTATCCTATTATTAACGTCTGCCACAAAATTTCAATTAAAACAAAAATTGATTCGAGTATTAAAAAAACGTCTGCGCAAGAAATAACACATAAACTTTAGCCCAATTAAGACGACAGTTGCTGCGTTTTGTTTTAGAGAAGGTGGTTCCATAAGTACTACACCTGGTTTTAAAAGAACTTTAAGAGAATTTTGTAACACTCGAAAAAATACAGTCGGATAAAATTGATGCAACCGTTTAGGATACAAAGGAAACATCGTAAGCGATTGAACAAAATCAAAGAACCAATTGAAATTATTTTTGGCTTAAGTTCATATATTTGTAATTTCTAAAAATCTTTTTTTTAGAAAGAAAATTTATTTTACAAATGTATGCGGACGTTTTCCAAAGAAATAAAGGAAAAATTAGATGCTAGCAGAATGAAATGCTGCACTTTCTGGACCGCTACGACCTTCATCAGCATTCTTCGCATCTTAAACATCATCCATTTAACAAACTAACTTTATAAATAAGAATACGAGATACATATGTATATTCATATCAATATTAATTTGGTTAGACGAAATTTACACGCAAATCAACGTATTTCTTAACTGTTCTCTCTATATTTTGTCTTATACATACATTTGTCTTTGCTTTTGTTCCAATCATCGATTAACAACGAAAGCAAATTTTGTTTTTACTCATTCTTACTTGTTTACTCACAACATTATAGATGCTGTTTTATTGTTATGATTGATTCTTATGAGGTAAGCATGAATGCGCGCTGTGCCGTGCGTGCTTATAATTTAATTTTTATTAAATTATTATTTGAACTGTGAATATTATGAGTTAATTGAAATTATTTTTGGCTTAAGTTCATTTATGTTTAATTTCTAAAAATCTTTTTTTAGAAAGAAAATTTATTTTACAAATGTATGTGGACGGTCCAGAAAGTGCAGCATTTCATTCTGCTAGCGTCTAATTTTTCTTGTTTTCTTTAGAAAAAAAAAGATTTTTAGAAATTACAAATATATGAACTTAAGCAAAAAATAATTTCAATTAATTTATAATATTCACAGTTCAAATAATAATTCAATAAAAATTAAATTAAAATCAAAAAACTTCATGAAAAGTGAATCTGAAGGGAAACTCCACAATGACAATTTAAATGAACTGAAATCATGGTTCAAGAAACTAAAAATAAATTAATAATTAATCGTCTAATAGACAACCAAAATTTTTTTGTATAAATCCAAATATTTGGTTGAAATCCAAATTTTTGGGTTAAAATGTGATTTTTGGCGAATCTTGTATGTTGTTACTGAAATACATTTTTAATTAATGAATTTTATACTTTTTTAATTTTTATAAATTTTCGATTATTACTCTTGTGGTCTTTAGCTTCACTTGTGCATATATTTAAAAAAAAAAATCTCGAATATACAACCTTTTTGTGAAAAAAAACTTAAAGTTAAATAAACTAATCACCCGATAAAAGAAATGAAATATCTTGGGTTCAGGTTTGGAATAAAAGTGTTTTTATACACAGTTTAATTTATTAATATGTAGTTATTGAATGAAAATTTGCCTTTCTCCAAAACTTGGACTTAATAGCATTTTCTTTTAATTATTGTTAGTTTTAATTTTCGCTTTTTAAAAAAAATTTGTTTTTTATTTTAATTTAAAGCATTTATTACAACTAAAACTTTTAATGAAATTTTTTGCGACCAACTCGTCACCAATAAATTGTTTTTAAAACAGTGAAAAACCTTTCGACCAGGGTTTAAATTGATTGCTTAAAAATAGCAACAGCATTAAAATCTTTGCTTTGCTTACATGTTTTTCAACAAATAAAAAAACTAAATGTCTCAGCATTTACAAAACATTTCATTATAAACGAAGCAACAATAAAAGCAAATTCAAAAAAAGAGAAAGAAACGTATATGCTTAAGCTGACTATTTTTTTCTTTCTGCAGCAAAGCAATTAGCAAAGCACGTTTGCTGTTGCTTAAAAAATAAGTTGATGTTTGTTTCTTCTTCTGCTGTTGCTTTTTAAGAAAGAAAAAAACACCATTTGTTGTTGTAATAAAACAACGTTTTTAAATGTTTCCAATGTTAAAAGGGATGAAAAGCAGTTAAGTTAGTTACATCAAGTAATAGTTAGAATCAACAATCGTAGTCAGTTAAGCAAAAGCAAAAATAAAGATAAAGAAGATGTGATTGCATAAGCAACAGCAAACGTTTTAAAAAAAATTGCTTTGCTGATTGCTTTGCTGCAAAAAGAAACACTTCGTCAGCTAAAGCAAATGCGTTCCTTTTATTTTTTTTTGCATTTGCTTTTTACTTTTGCTGTACATTTTTTCACAGCAACAGTTAAGCAACTACGTATGCATTGAAAATAATCAAGCATTTTTAATCACTGCTTTCAACTTTTTGCTAATTTTTTGTGATTGCATGGCAAAATCAGCTAATTATGAGACCACCTTCGTACGTGAATAAAAAATGTGTGCATAAATAATATTTTTTAAATTAAAAAAAAAGAAATCAATATCAATATCATGAAGATGATTTAATGTCCACATATTCCTATTAATATGTAAAATAGCATTTTTAAGAGAAAAAAATGAAGAATTTTCACACTGCCAGTGTACAAATTTTCACAGCAGGTACGTAGTTGTTAGTTTTTTAAATACCCTCTTTCCGAAACTATCAAAAGTATTATCATAAACAGTGCTTCGAGAATGAAGTTAAGGTCGGCTAAATTTATAAAATAATTGTAATCCGATTTTCTCCCAAACTAAAAGAGATAACCTACACATGTAGCATTTTTTTGTAGATATTATCAAAAGTCTAATTAAATTAAAAAAACTTAAACATTTGAGTTAAAAATAAATTTTTACGACATTTCCAAAAAATGTATATGCCCGAGGTATCCAAATTTGGGAGCCAACCCAAAAGCCTGTCTTTACCCTAGCAGGCCGGCCATTCACAGCACTACTAAAAAACACCTTTGGCTTCGCACTGTGATATTTCAATACGATATCTTAAGTGCTTCTTAAGATACCGAATTATGTCTAAAAAAAATCGTTTTCAAACCACTGTAGCATGTAACACTTTTTGTTATAATAACATTCTCTAAATACGAGTACATGTATTTATACATTTTAAACGAGGTAACTGTTAAAGAATCAATTTTGTTGTTCTTTTTTTTCTCTGTGTAATAATTTTAGCAGCCACGGGTAATTCCGGCCTAACTTTGTCAAAACTGTCGATAGAGTTATGCGTTCAGTTGAGTATCTTATGAGACGAAGTAAGTGGAAGAAAAAACAACTCCAAAACAGTAAACAAATTGCAAATTCATGTTCATATGCAATCATTAACAGTTTTTTTTTTCTAGGATTTATCCCATTTGTTAGCCAGTTTGTTTTAAATAAAATAAAGTAAAAAATAATAATGTTTAGAAAATGTTGTCAGCAAATGCGCAACAAATTGAAATTTTAATGTTTACAATATATTTTTTACGGCATCTTCTTCTTCTACTTGATCATCTTGGCCTTCATCTTGGTCTAGTTTAACTGGTCACAATTTTTTTTATTAAGTCTTGCATGACTATTATTAATTGCCAGAGCTGTTTTGGTTATCGGTGATGGTTTTCTTTGCAAGTAGACATGTATTTTTTCTTATATATAATTGATTTAGTTAAAGAAGTAGCTAAATACGTTATTAATAAAAGTCAAAATTGAATAGTTATAAATCTTATGTGTTTTTCTAATATCGCCACAAGTGAAATTAATTTTCACTGTTGTTGTTTGATGGCGAAAAACTTTAAATTGACAACATTGTTTTGGGAGTTTTAGAATAACGTAATTATAAATGCTCAACATTGTAAATATGCACACGCCAAAACGAAGTTTTCAGATATTTTTCAAACTTTTTTCAATAAGCGAAATTTGGATTTTAATTTAAATAAACAAAAAGCATTGTTGGTATGTTCGAACCAAAGATTTGTATTTTTAACCGATTTCAAGAAAAGAAGGAGTTTATAAACAACTTAAATGCTTTTTTATGTTTGTACCTGCAGAACTCAGTCATTTCTAAACCGATTGTGAAAGTTATTTCTTTATTTGAAAAGTTATGCGTTCAGATTGGTCCTCTTTACAATCATTTCATAATTTACAAAACTGAAGGGTGTCACCATACAAAATGCATGTTGTTAACGAGTATTATGAGCCGTAAAGGAAACCGCTTTAAACTCAAAACAAGCTTCGTATTACTATAGCTCCCTATAGCGAAAATATTACAAAAATAAATCAAAAAATTAAAGGGTGTCACCATACACGATGTAAACTGACAAATACTGCAATAATTCTTGAACCTTTACAGACAAACGCACGGAACAAAATGGCGATTACTATGGCCGTTGTAATAACAAGTGTTAATGTTAAAAATTATCAAAAAGTGGGTTCCCCAATAGTTCATTTATTTTGATGTACATATATGGCTATACTTTTGAACGGCTGAAGACATACATTGAAATTTATACCGATCTTGAAGTGCTAAGTTCGCTATAAGAGCAAGAATAAAATTTGGTCTTCGAATATAAAGTGTGTCCCAAAAGATAATGTAATAAAATGTTATTAATTTAGAAGTTAAAGGGTATTCCCATAATTAATGCAATTTGACCTGTATGCGTTGAGCCATTATATAGAAACACTTGAAATTTAGAGAGAATGTCCACTACTTTGTCAGGTATAAAAAAAGTATAAATATTTTAATATGTATATAAAGAGTGTTACAATAGTTGAAGTAATATGATGTATATGACCGAACAGTTAAACAGGTTTTGACGGATTGCTTAATCTGCTTTTGATGTGTATTGCCAAACTGTTGAACAGATGTGGACAGACGGTTGAACTAAACAACAAGTATAAAGTTTGGAGATGGAATATAAGAGTGTCCCAATAATTAATGTAATTTGATGTATGTGGCCATACTTTTGAACTGTTATAGACAGGAAGCTGGTTTTGTTTGCAAGAGCTACAAATTACAAAATTTTCTTTTATATTTATGTCTTTCAAAACCTATAAAAATAAACTTGATAAGCAAAGGTTTCCATTCAGGTTTTTATTCAGCTCAACTTTCTTTTCTCTCATACAATATCCAACATTAGAATATTTCATTCCCCAAAAGCTATTTGCTTGCAATTAATTGCCTTCAATAAAATTTATAGTCCATTCCAATTTCTTTAACACTTTACATATTTCTAAATTCCAAAGAATATTTGATTAATTTAAAGAAAAAGAGTTTTTTGTTAAGAATGTTCAAATAAAAAACAAAAAAAAAGCGGTTTATTTGTAATCAAAACAGAACAAATAGAACTGAACTCTGGCAGTCAACGAAAGTCAAAACCAACAAAAAATATAAATAAAGAAGAAGAAACAAATGCAAATCATCATAATGATATATGAAGCGCGAAATTTTAGTTAAATAGCCGTCCACCAACAACAGCAATAATCACAACAAAACAAAAAGCAAAAACAAAAAAAAAAAAATATTCAACACGTTTTAAATTTTATGTGTTTTATATTTAAAAATAAAATTTGTATTTTCTTTTGGTTGTTGCTGTTGGTGTTTTTTGCATGTGCGATCAATGAGCCACTGACCTGAGACAACATGATTTGCATTGCGATTAACACTTGCGATTACGTTGAAAATTCATTAAGTGTTTTTCGTTGCTGCTCATGTTACGAACTGTTTGTTTTCGGCTTTCATATTAAATATTTAAATTTGCAATTTTCTCTAAAAGTTAATATCAGTTCTTGTTGCTAGTTTTTTGCTGATTAAAAATACTGTTTAATTTTATTTGTCATTGCTGTATCTCAAAAATATATTAGAAATAAATAAGATACAGTTTTCTGTTTTCCCTCAACTCTCATAAGATAATGACAATGTTTATTAAAGTTTTCAAACAGATAGACAGGCGACTATATTTATTGTTAAGAATTTAAAATTAATTGCAGTGCAAAACAGTTTAATTCACAAAGAACTTAAGTAGAAGAAGGGAAGAAGTATGACCCCCATCAAATATGAAATTAAATTAAGATAAAGGAATTTGCTTTTCTAAACTTTTTGCAAAATAAAAGTAACTGCTGAACCTACTCAAAGAAAATGTTCAAACACATTTAAAATTTTGAACCAAATTCAAAGCTGCTTTGCCAAACACACTTTTTATTTGTACTACATTCAACTGATTCTACTTGTTCGAAATCATACTTATCTCTAAAGCTATTTTGGGGATTGAAGAATGTTAGCGACTCGTTATATTTTATATAAAAAATGAAAAGCTAAAAATACTCTAAAAGTGTTAAAACTTCATTAAACAGAATGAGAATTTCATTAAGAACCCCATTCCAAAAGCCTTTATTTTTCTTACATTTCTTTTTAAGTTTTATATTTTTTCTGTGTTGAAAGTAATTTGCCTCGTCATTGATATTTCTCTTGACTATCAGAATGAAGGCCCACTATAATACTTCAATATCGACACTGTCACTCTATATTGGACTGCATCAGGAACGCAAATGTTACAATAATACCGCTTCGGATCTGCAGTTGATCTTTAATTGCAGGAATGGTTTTTAAACTTTTTATTTTACAAATTTTTAGTACACATCAATTTCAGTGATGCATTTTAGAAAATTAAAGTTTACTTCGTAAAATTGATTTAATAAATTAACAAATAAAAAATTTTAAATCGGCTCTAGAAATCTAGCGTCGGCAACAATTGTGGAAGCCAGAGATTAAATCGTTTATACAATTTTCTCTTGGCATACCTTCCCCAATTAAACGACTTTAACGTATGGCATTCTTTTAAAACCCCGTTAAGGAACTATAAGACAAACAAATTTAAGATGAACCGCAGACCTTATTTACAGTTTAGCTGTTTTCCAAAAGGCTTGACATCTTTGAGGAAGAAGTAATAACATATGTACAAGATGTACGCAAGCAGTCAAGCAGACAAACTCTATCAACAAACTGACACTCACTTGTCTGACGATAAGTGAAGAAGAGTTATCACTTGTCATCAGGCTGTTTATATTTGCAAAGGTTTTAGCAGAGGTTGTAGGTGGTTAGCTGCATGGTTCACTGGTTTGTTTGTGTGTTTCCCCAAGTAGAGTTTTTTTTTTTATTTAAATGTACATACAAGCTCAAGTGTTGTGTGTTTATAGAGGTTTAAATAATAAATCCACGTGCTACTGTTCACAATAAGTAGAGCGTAGTGTAAATGCAGCAACGAAAGAATGTGTAAAACTATTGTATTAAATTGTATTAACGACTTTACTGTTGTATATATATGCATGCATACATACACACACATACAAACAAACATAAGTACATACATATATTTTTGTTTGATTCAAAATTGAAAGTCTTTTCTCAAATCACTTGGAAAACCACAAATGATATTTTTGTTCAAAATTTAATAACATTCACACACCCTCTTAATATGAAAAATGCATTTGATTTATAAATTATTATGTGTGATCTTTCGACAATATACATACATATTTATATACCGCCTTCGCCAGCATCTACTTTAAGACGCTTTCAAAATGTAAATGTTTCATTTCAAAATTTTTGTGGATTTCCCTTGAGTAGAGTTAATTTAGTTCAGCTCCAAAAATAATTTAAAATCCAATATAAACATTCATTTGTATTTAAGATAGATATGATATATTTGGATTAGTAGAAAAAAATAGTCAAAGTTCTTAAATGTCAAAACGTACTCGTGCTACAACGTGTTACAGCGGTAAAATGCTCTTGTAAACAACATATTAAAAGGAAACATGGCAACATTAACATACAACAAACCGAAAAAGCCACAAAAATATTACAGTGTTGACAGCAAGAAGAATAGCAACAGCCACATGTTCATATTCATAACAAATTGTGCTTCTTATATGGAAATTTACTTTAAGTCGGCAGCTTTTAATTTATTTTTAATCATACATACGAGGGCAAGTCAAAAAGTCTTGACAAAATAAAAAATTTTGTTGAAAATTCATTTTTGTATTTAAAATATTTAGCAAATCATCAGACACAAATTTACTTTTTTTGAAAAATGGAAAAAAATTAAATTTGTACTGACAGCAAAAATTTCTTAAAGAACAAACGTCCAAAATATAGATGCTGAGAAGAGAAAGAAGTTTAATCTATTGATAGTAAATAGAATGTGTTTTAAATATTTAAAATCACAACGTTACAATTAATTTACTTATTTTTTTCGTTATAAGTAACAAAAATAATATCCAAAACTTAAAAGGCAGTTTCATTGTAGAAAAAGAAATCAGTTTTTATTCCCATTTTGTATAAAATCCCTAATTTTACTACAAAAACTAATAGAAACAAATTAAGTAAATCCTTTAAACTGTTTAAGGAAAATTGTGCAATGTTTTTGCAAAAATATCATATAATATATGATCTGCAGCTGTTTTACCAGCTGATTCTAAATCACATAATTACAAAAATTATTAAAAAATTATTTCCAAAGCATTATTGGTTTTCACTGGCACAAATTTGATATTAAAAAAGTAGAATTTGATTTTCGAGTTCTGGGTTCAAAAATTCTTTCCTGTATTATAAATTAAAGAAGCGTCTTGATGTATATACAGTATAACGAGGTACATACGAGGGCTGCTCTATATATTTCTGGCCTAATAGTGAAAATGCGAATATTTATAATCAAAAATGGTTTTATTGTTTTTTAAAGTATTCTCCAGCATGATTTATACACTTTTGCATGCGCTCAAACCAGTTGTCGAAGCACTTTTTCCACTCCGATTGAGACACCTCTAAAACATGGTTTTTGAACACTTCAACAGCTTCTTCTGGCGACGAAAATCGTTGACCACGCATTTTTTTCTTGATGTGCGGAAACAAGAAGAAGTCATTAGGTGCCAAGTTAGCGCTGTACGACGGATGACCCATTAATTTGACGTTCTGGCCGGGCAAAAACGCTCTGGTTTGAGCCGATGTGTGAGAGCTCGCATTGTCATGGTGAACAATGATTCGTCTTCTCTTGTTGGTTTTTCGAATTTCTCCGATGACTTCAGGCAAACAAATTGTAGTGTACCACTCAGAAGTGACCGTCCTACGTTGATCAAGCGGAACAGTCGCCACATGACCAGTTTTGCCGAAGAAACAGGCGACCATTTGCTTCGAAGTGCTTCTTCCATGAACAACTTTCGTTGGATTTTGCTTGTGTTTGAAAACCCACACGGTCGATTGTTGTTTCGTTTCGGGCTTATACGCATAGATCCATGATTCGTCATCTGTGACGATCTTATAAACGTCTTTTGAAGCACCGAAATCGTATTTTTACAACATTTCTTTGCACCAATCGACACGAGCCTTTTTTAGAGCGACTTTCAAATTGTGCAGGATCCAACGAGAACAAATCTTTTTTACGGCCGGGTGATCATGCAGTATCGAATGTATGCTGATGGAAGAAATGTCCAAGGATGTCTCTATCTCTGGGTATGTCGCATGTCGATCTTGCATTATAAGTTCACGCACGGCATCAATGTTCTCTGGCACAACAGCCGTTTTTGGACGACCTTCACGGAATTCGTCTTTGAGCGAGCTTCGGCCACGATTAAATTCATTATACCAATTTTTCACAGTGCTATAGGATGGTGCTTCATCGCCATACAAAGATTTAAGTTCATCAATGCACTCTTGTCGTGATAATCCACGTCGAAAGTTGTGAAAAATGATGGCACGAAAATGTTCACGAGTTAATTCCATTTTTTCTATATTAATTTTTTCAAGTCACTGTAAACAACACAAATAATGGTCGTACGTCAAAACGTTTTGAGTACGATTATGCTTAAAAATGACAAACTTTCCAATGGAAATGTCAGATTGCACTTGGCAGCACTCAGTGTTGCCAGGCCAGAAATATATATAGCAGCCCTCGTATGTAAGTATATTATGATGACTATGGTTCAAAATGTTTTTTTATATTTTTGTTTTATGTTTTTTTTTTATACTTTTGGTTAGAATTATTGAATTTCCTCTTTATAAGTAGTATAATAATTTGTAAATTATACAGAAGCTTAAATTAGAAATATTTGTTATGCCGATGGAAATAAATGAAAAGCAAATTATTTAATATTTTATACGGTTTTGTTTAAAATTTCTATTTTTAGTCTAAGCACAATGCGCTATTTCAACAACGCTTTATATCACACTTGTCACTGACGTTATAAAAGCAATTCAACAAATGTCTTACTTGCTGACCTTTGTTATCATAACCATCTTCCACACAACCTTTGTCTTCGTAATTTTTTTATATGAACTTGTGATATATTTGTTGGTATCATAAAATTAAAATATGTGTATTTCACTGTGGCATTAAACTGATTTAAGAGTAACAAAAAGTGACAAATTTAACATGTTACAAAAAAAAAAAACATTTATAATTCAGTCAACACTTAGTTTTGGTTCTTAAAAGAATTATAGAGGAAGTGTGTGGTGAACATTCTACTTAAAAGCTCAAATGTTGAAAGTGATAGAAAAACCCCTACAGAAACTTTACTTCTCATACAAACTGCGAGCGGCCAGAATATCACACATACGAGTATATGAAGAATTTATTTACACAATAATTCTTGCAAAAAAAAACCGACTTCGTAACAGATTTCAGCTATCTGCTTATAAGAGTTTAAAAGTTTGACCACATACATCAAATTACACAAACTATAAAGCCACCCGTTTTTTATAATTTTAAATATTTATGCTTCTTTTTATAACCTTTAGCACAAAAAATGGAAAATAGGGTATATCTAAGTTTGTCTTTCCGTGTGTAATTTTTACAATATCCATTTCCGACCCCATAAGGTATATCAATTCTGATTTCTTATGCATAGCGAAATTGATTGGGAGATGTCCGTCTGTCCGTCCGTGTAAGTGTTGAAATCAAGTTTGACTCGAATTTACCAAATATATATATATATATATATATATATATATATATATATATATATATATATATATATCAATCGATCAGATATAGTATCGAAAGAGGTGCTATTGGAAATCAGCATGATCGGTCCATGTCGTTCGAGGCAGCAGGAAAAACACCTCGCCTGGCTCTAATTTTTTCATGTCATTTGGAACAATAAAGTAACTCCAATAAAAAAAAATATATAAGGCGATACAAAAAAATAAGACAAAAACATTAAGTGAAAAAATTGACGCTAGCCTATTTTTTCCGAGTAACGAGGCTCTGAAATTTTCAAAATTTTTTAAATATTAATATGTGTATCATTTTAAAGCTTTTTAAAAGATCTTTAAGAAAATAATAAAATTTTTTAAAATTGCTTAACCCATTACGAGGCGATATCCCTTTTATGTAAAAGTATGTATATGAAGTACCAACATTTTTTCTATTTTTTAATTCTTTGCCACCCCAATATTTGCTGTTTTGATTCGGCATAGCCGAATATAGCACTCTTACTTGTTATACCAGACAAAGTAGTGGACATTCTGTCTTATTTTCAAGTGTTTGTATATAACCGTTCAAACGATAGATCCATATAGGTCAAATTGCATCAACTATGGGAACACACTTTAATTTCTAAGTTCAAACTGTATACTTCTTCTTAAAGTGGACTTAGTAATACAGGTTCCTTGTAAATTTCAACTGTCTGTGTATAACAGTTCAAAAGTTTAGCCACATATATTAAATTTCATTAAATATTCGGACACCCTTTAATTTTCAAATCCAAATCTTATACTTGTTGTTTTGCAGAGAAGGTAATAAAAGAATTATTAATATGTTTTTTTTTTCTCCAGAAGAAATTAAACCTCGAAACTTAAACCTCTTTTCTTACTGGCTGATGTTTTACAAAAATCGACTTACGTACATAATGAGGATTGTATAAAGATTCGTATTCGAATATGTTGTACGCTTTGTATGTATAATAAAAGCATTTGGATCACTGTTAACCGTTACAGAAAAATGTCAAAAGAATAGTTGTGCTCTTTACGTTTGGCACCTTAATTAGTTACATATGTAAATATTTATGAAATGACACTAAATATTTTTTTTTTTTTGGTTAAAAGTTTCAAGTCACGACTTTCTCTAATAAAATTTTTGTTTTTAAATAAAGTATCTACCGTTTCGGGTTCTTAAAGTATTAAACTCAAATTGTAACTTAGGAGATTTGGAGAGAGGGAGATAATAAAAATTACATATCTATTATTAAAAACAAATATTTAAAAACACTTCAATAAAGTTTAAACAAACTGGATTATAAAATATCTGTTAAAAGACAAAAATAGTCATTAGCATTGTCTTTGGTGTATTGTGGCCTGAAATCAAACAAGTTTCACCGTCTTATTAGCATAAAACTGAAAATTTTTATGATAACCATTAAAGCTTATTGGCTCTGATTGCATTTGTAGTCTTCCATTTATTAAAACTAAATAAATTTATTAAAAGGTGGCTAAGCTTCTACTGGAGTAAACTATAATTCATATTTCTTTTCTTGTGACGTTTGCTAACGACTGTTTTGTATTAAAAATAGAAACTTTTTTCTAAAAATACTTGTCTGCCTGTTGAGTTGATGGCGCAATTTATTGTTTTCAAAATTAAGTTCTGTTGGCACCTCAAAATTTGTTATTTGTTAATATGTCTCCTGGGGTCGTGTACAAAACTTCTTTTAAAACTGTTTTTGACACTTAAATTTGAAAAACTACTATAATTCAAATATTTTCGTTCTGTTGCATTGAAGCAAGAAAACTATTCACAATAAATGAGCAATATAATAATATTTATGTGGAGTTGAACAAATTACTTCAATGAGAAGAATATTAAATGTTTGAAAATCAAAAATTATGACATTAGACAACGATAAACCAAATCATACTAATTATCTAAGAATCAAACTACGTATTTTTTTTTTTTGTTTGGTTTCTAGCTAAATGGAGCGTATTTAAATGTAATTTTTTTATCCGGCCTCTCACAGTCGCACGAAAACTTTTTCGTTTGTTGTCTTGTTTAATCTATTTCTGTGGCAGTTTTTTTATGCAGTCAGTAATTCAATCTTGATATATTTTACCCACTATGAAATAATATATTCAATCATCTTCAATATTTATGACCTTTAATTTTCTATATGTACGTAAAACTAAGCCGAGCTAAGATTATTTATATATGTATGTATGTTGTTTTTTATAGACGTATAGAACTATGAAATGGAACAAAACAAAGATGCATTTCTT
This sequence comes from Gymnosoma rotundatum, assembly GCA_916610165.2. Classification (NCBI taxonomy): domain Eukaryota; kingdom Metazoa; phylum Arthropoda; class Insecta; order Diptera; family Tachinidae; genus Gymnosoma; species Gymnosoma rotundatum. Next base: position 121,590,219 of record OU744336.1, on the reverse strand, counting down.
TAATTAATACGAAATTTACTTCATTCGAAATATAATCTTCAGGCATCAGAAATTAAATATAACTTCTGGCATAGTAGTAGTTTTATTTATAGGTCAAATTTTCGATGAATTTTCGTTTGTGTCCGTAAATAGGCAGTAACGCCGGCTCGGGCTTATCTGCGTAGTCTAGCGACTTCACTTATTCCGACAGAAAATAGTCTAGCACTGGTAAAAAGCATGGCCAATTCACGGCTCCGAAACATGAAACTCTGTGGTTACCAAATGTTTCTTTCAGTAAATCAACTGCGGAACGATTTGTGTGATTTGTTATTTTCGACTTATTAAAACCACAATTTCTGCTCATTATTCTTTTTGAATTGATGAACGAAAAAATCAGTAATCATTGCCCTATAGCGTTGACTGTAACCTTTTAACTAGCATCGATTTTGAAAAAGTACAGACCAATCATTCCACCAGCACACCAAAAAAAACTTTTTAAATTTGTCCCATAAATTTTTTACTTTATGATGTTTTAAAAACTTGTTTAAATTTTTATGATCTGCTTTGTATCAAAAAAAGAAAAAAATGTCACAATATTTTCCAGCAATATTCGCATTTGGTGTAGTTATTACATTTGTTACTTTATCACGGAAATGTGATACTTTTTAAGGAATTTTATTTCAAATATTTATTGGAATATTTAAGCTTTGTTCTATTCGAATTTATCTAAAAAGTCGTCATTAAATATTGTATTTCTAACACTTTTATCTTTGAGACAGATCTTTTAATGATTTAAATTTTATAACATATTCTAAAATTAACACTAAGCTTGACAGCGATCTTTTACAGACAAATAAAATTATAAGTGTTTATTTTATTAATTCAAAGATAATTTATTGAAATGTTGCATGTTTAATGCCATTTTTCAACATGCAATTTAAATTGAGTTGGCAATACGTGTTGTAACAAAACAAGATTTTAACAAGGAAATTGTTAAAGAAAATAAAAGAAACTTGACTAAATGGTGTTTGTTGCATTATTACAAAACAACTTAGTTTATTATTTTAAATTTTCGATTTAATAAAATGAATGAATAAAAAGTGATCTTAAAGAGATGGTGATATTCACAATAGAAGAAAATGGAATTTAAAATACGTAAATAAAATTTATTTACATTTGAAATGTTTTTTAAGATCTGTACGTCTTTAACATCCTTATAACACCTGTATAATACATTCCACACAGTCAAAGATTTGACAAAAAAAATTTAAATAAATCCGTCAGATTTCGCTGAAATAGTCGAACTTAAGTTTTAAATTTGGCGCCACATTACCTGCCACTAGAGCATTTTCCATTAAACTCAGAAAGACAAAGAATACACATACATAACACCGCAACTTAGAATTGAATAATATGATCCACAAAATAAAAATTAACACTAGATTTACCAGCTATTTAATTATACCTATTTCTACCAAAACCAGTCAAAATGACTGGTGTATAAGAGAAAATGGTTATTGTGGTTTCCAGTCTTTATTCGCTCGAAAAATGACAAAAAAAGTTGAACAATATTATTTGTAATGGATAAATGGATTTATAGATATTGTGAAATAATAAAACACTTAATTGTTTACAGTTTGTTGCTCACAATTTCTACATATGTAGATTTTGCTGTGTGTACACTTCCCGCATAGACTTTTTTTGCATTTATTGCAAATATTTGTAGTCTTGTTGTTATTGCAGTATCCTATTTGACACCATTTGCGTACAGAAACCGTGCCTTTTGTAGTTGGTATATCAGCTTCGTGTGGTTTTTGCCTTGAAGTCTGATATTCTGCAGCAAGTTCTTCTGCTAATCGAAACAGAAAGTCTTTCCGTGAGATATTTTCTCCTGTTGTGTTTTTGTACAATATCCAGCTATTGATTCCGGCTGAATCTAAAATATTGGAAAACACTTGAAGTGGCCACCTTCTGGAACCTGATTTCACTGTATACTTTCTTGCCATTTGATCAGTGACATCGACGCCAAATTTAGTTTTATTATAAAACGATACAGTTTCATTTTCTTAGCTGCTTTATCAATTTTGATGTGTTTATGTTTCGTACTTAGTATAAGTACTTTTTTATTTGGTTTGCTCTTATAAACAGTAAGTGTGCATCCATTGGATTGATACAACAACGTTGAGAAACGTGCCATGCTGTCTTTTTTCAGTTTGCAAGTTTTCGGCAGTTCCCTCTTGTTTGCGCGTATTGTTCCCAGCAACGAAGTATTTTTAGATTTTAATTTTAACGCCAAAGGAATACTTGTAAAAAAATTATCAGTTGTTACAGTTCTACCCTTCATGGTATACGGTTCAAGAAGTTTCATAACGACAAATTCGCTTAGGGGGGTTGATGCATTTCGAGTCTCGTCTTTTCCTAAATACGGAAAGCCATTTACCACATATTTCGTCTCTACATCAGATGCCAACCAAAATTTTATCCCAAATTTTTTGGCATATACTGAGTAAACCTGCATCTGGCCTTCGATGGAAAAAGTTGCTCATCCACAGTAATATAAGCTCCCGGTTTGAAGCAATTTTGGCTGTTTTCAATAAATTTATCCCAAACTGCTGAGACTAAAGCGAATTTGTCTGTTTGCAACCTTTGACTCCTCTGATTTCTTTTGTCGAAACGAATGTATCGCAGAATCTCAGTAAAATCTCGTCTACTCATTGTGCTGGAGAAAAATGATGGTCCCCACTTGTTGTTCCACAAATATTGAAGCCTCAAAGTATTTCCTTCGTACGCCCCACGTGCGTACAGTATTGCAAGAAATGCCTTCAATTTTCCTTGCGTAATTGTCCATTTTCCCCCCAAAACTCGAGAGCCTTCCAACTCTGTACAAATTCGTATATGTTCCAAAATATGGTTGTCAACAAGTAATAGGAACGCACTACTTAGACTCCCGTTCATAATGTTTCTTTTAGCATGTGCTGTTGACCCGTGTACATCTTTGAAAGCACTATGAACTGGTAGTCTACCGGCAACACCTCCTTCTTCAATTCTCGTCCAAATAGTGCCGTCTGAAGCAATTTCAGTTTGCTGATTTGGTACGGTGCTTCCTCCTTCGTCTTCAGAACTGGAAGGGAATCGCATGTATCGTTTCCTTCGCTTGTTTGGAATATTTTCGCAATCACCGTCACTTGACTGATTTATATTGTTTTCATCAGAAATTTCCTCATCACTACTCTCGACAATAGCACTGTTATCATCACTGCTTTGTGGATCAATTTGTCTATCTAACAATTCACCGTCGCTGTCATATAATTCGCTTTCTACATCTGAACATTCCAGAGGAATGTTGGTTGCATTTTCTAAATATGTAGAAATATTTATTCGTTTTGACATTTTCAGGGGCTGAAGATCGCTGTAAAAATATGTAAAAATATTTCGTAGATAGCGTATTTACTGAAGAATATATTTTTGAATATTTCCATATCCACATAAATGTTTCTTACCTGTGTCACTTTGCGGGTATGAATGATTACGCTTGGAGATCGTTTGGACTAAGATTTTATTTCGTGTGTTGAACGAAGACTGTTCGAAACAAGACTGTTCGTGCCTGGTGCATTTACGAAGTAAGTGCTCGTGAAAATATCGTAGATATACCGTAATCGCCATAATCGCCTCAATGCCAATAATGTAACGAACAAAAGACGCATGGGCGCTACATATACTTCACTGATCTCATGATTCTCCCGGAACAAACATTCCTTCATAGAAACATGCACCAGTCATTTTGACTGGTTTTGGTATAAATGTCAATAACAAAAAATATATTTGTTACTAATATATATAAAGTAACATTAAGTTCAGAAAATGCATTCTCTACTTATAGCTACAAAAGTCACAACATTATTTCGGAAAGCAAATGTTATATGTAATAGGAATTTTGAATTGAAATTGCACGACCAGTCAAAATGACTGGTCTGGTAAATCTAGTGTTAAAGGCCGCTAAAAAGGTACAAAAGCAATTGTGATCTGCTGCAGTACTCCTCTCTAGAGAATTATTATTTTTTGGAACATTTTTAAAAATATTTAAAAACAAATCCGTCGATTGTAACTCCTTAAAAAGCTGTAGAAGTTGTGTAAGTTTGTAATTGCGTTAAAAAATTTTCTCAGCTATAAAAGACATATGTAACTTTTCTTTGTCGCCTTTGACTTTATCAACAATTTTCCAACAGTTTTTAGTCTCTCACTAAACTAAAGACAGTCTTCACACTGTTTAAAATTTATAAAATAAAATAAACCTGACAATGTTTACAAATTCCATTAAACTGAGAAAATGGTGCTAATGATAGTTTTGTTTAGATTTCTGTGTGCAGCTAAATGAAATTTTCAGCCAAATTGACTCAAGCCCACCCACTTGGTTCAAGTGGAGCAATTGAATGAAGCCTGGTGTCTCATCCATGTTGAGTAGCATCAAATCACAACAAACATCCAACAATTTACGTACATTTATTTAAGAAACACACAAATAATTATTCACGGTTAAGAGAAGAGAAAAAGAAAAACAACGATTCTTATGATTTCTGACATAAAAGACAAACTGAGTGATGAATTTTTGCACACTTTATGGGAGGCATTTGCATAATTTACGTACTTTTCTGACTTCCTTATTAGACAACTCGTGTGTTTTTTCTATTTACTAAGATAAATGCTGGAACAGCATATGTATGTTAAGGCCAACCAAAACTAAGAAAGAGTGATTTAAATGCTAATGAAATTGTGCATCAGTCAGTGTTAAATTTCATGAAAATTGTTAAGAATTTTACCACAAATGTTTTATTTTCACATCTTGTTTGAATTTTTATTTTTTTTTTTAATTTTATTAAAAATTATATTCTATTCTAATGAGTGTCATCAAGGTTAACACGTTTCATCAAATAAATTTTTCTTTTTTGAAAAATTGTGTGGGTGTTTGTTGTGTTTATTTTAATTTGTGTTTGTGTTGTTAAAATATTGTCTGTTAACTTCATGCTTTAAACATTAAAACTAATGATGAGTGTTTATGTTTGGTTTTTTGTTTTTTTGTTTTTTTGTTTTTTCTTTATTTAAATGCTGTTAGTAAATTAAGTTAAAAATAAGTTATAATGTTAAAATAATAGCGTAGACAAGATAAAAATATAAAAGTTTTAAGACAATAAAAAGGTTATGCAATTTCTTTGTAATAAAATATCCAACAGTTAAAAAAGTTTTTTGATGATTCTGAAAGATGTATTCATAATTTTTTATTTTTATTTTAGCTGCGAATTCTAAATGGTCAACTCACGATTTTTTGTTACACAAATAAAACATGAGGCAAATGTTTCTAGCTTGGTCAATTCAAGAATATTGGTAGTCACTTATAGTTGCAAAGAGATGCGTGAATTAATTACTTTTATATTCTGAAACTTCTAACTAAATGTGTTGCTCTTTCATGTGCTTTCTAGCATGAAGAACCATTTTGCAATTGAGGTGAAACATTAGTCATTGGGTGCGCTATAACATCAAGACCAAGGAACTTATATCGCGAAAGCAAAAACAACGATTTACATTTATACATTTGTAAGTGATGCTGTACTTTGAAAAAAAAAAATCTAAACATTTACATGGTCAATAATCGAAAAACATGGTCAATTTTAAATTCAGAGCTGGTCACAAAATTGATTACTAAATGGTTGAAGGCATGGGTTCGTATCCCATCCTGTCATATTAATAAACATAAATTTTTCATACTCGTATTTACTACAGCGGTTAGTTTACTAAAAAAAATCGCTTATTTTTGCCGTTGTATTTTTTTAGTTCGACAGCTTACTGTTTTTTAGAACTGTTTTGACTTCATGTATCAAATTAAATATAAACAAATTTATTCCTTGCAGCTACTGCAAATATCATATGAAGAAAATAAATTATAAATATTTTTGAACTAAAAAATATATGGAGTTTGACATTTTTAGCAACGTCGAAAATTAATGAATTCATCACTGCCAACACCTGGTAAATGATTTCGCCATGGTAGCGGTATGCTTTTGTTTTCAAACCAAATTATTTTATTTTTTTCTTTTGTCGCAATTTCATATTCAGAAAAAACTGTTGAAATGTTTACATTAATATTTATTTGCACTAAAAATGAACTTAAATTGATTTTAGCTTTAGTTCATTTTTTAATTCTTTAAAAACCTTTTTAACACTCATAAGTGAATACCCTTACTTAAGGTATTCTGTGACACACTAACGCAAAAGTGAAAAATTCACTAGTTTATGTTTTCATTCAGCAAAAAAAACACTGTTAGAGATATCATTATGTCAAAATGTCTGCATCAAAACTTAATATAATAATAAAAAACTTTAAGCAGCCGCATAAATTGTATTTTAAGATAAAACAAGCAAACAACGATTTAAAAATGATAAAGTAAAATCGTATTGAATTTCCAATTATAAATATAATTTTCACGGTAGTACGGTTAAGCAGGATTTTGTTTATAGGCGTGGTTACTAAGCAAAAAAACGGATAAACTACTAGTCAAAATAGATACCGGCATAAAAAAGTTGGCGTAAATTTTATTTTAGACAACCTTGTTCACCACCAACAAAATAGTGTTGTAGCATTTAAATGCAAAAATATTGTTAGATTTTCAAGAGCTGCTCGTTTCTAAAGTTAATTTTTGCGCTCCCCAATTTTAGTTGCATATGAATATATAATTAACAATTTGTCACAACGTGTCCGTAGTAAATTTCAAAATTATTTAAATAATGTCATAACTTTGCAGCAATAAATATACGGTTGCACTCAGTTGACACAGCGTGCAGATCAATTTGAGTTATATTTTTCAATTATCCTCTCGCTCTCGGATTTTAAATTTATTTATATGTATGTGTGTATGTATCAGTGATACCGTTTGGTTACATTTGTTAAATTTCCACATAACATGTATAATTTTGTAATATTACTGAAAAAATACTTGTTTCATTATTCGAGGCAAGAACCTTTCTAGTTTTTCGTAACATCAGTTCGGTTTTATGATTCTTGCTTAATGTTTAGATGCAGCTAAATGTTTCTGGTAACAACTTTTTCCAACTGTGAAATAATACGAGATGCACTTGCTGAAATTGTTGCTACTTTACTTATTCCGCTTGAAAAATTTAGCAACCACCTTTAGAAAAAAGATGTAGTTTTATTGCCTTGAAGTTAATGTTTTGTAAAAAGCTTTGTTCAAAAATTTTAATCTACACTTTCAAGTTTAATTTTATTCTTCCATTTTCCAGCACGTGTGTGAAGAGTATATATATACTAAAGCTAACTTAAAGTTATAATGACTGACCATCTTATCCGATGGAATAGGTTTACAATAGCTACGCTTATGATGGCTAATGAAAATATTAAATATTTCCAAAACTAAACTTAAAAACCAATATTTTTTTTTAATTAACTTTTTTATACGTTTTTTTTTAATTTTTTTTTTCAATAAATGAATTTGCTGCCTTGTTACTTTCCTTGAAATATTGAATAAAACTATTTCTATACTTTATATAAATTACATCAAATTTGTATTTATTCAGGAAAATTTCAAAATGTAACTTTTTTGAACTTTTTTTTGTCTTTCCCTGGCAACACTGGTATCTATGCATGTATAAATGATTAATAATTTTCTGTTTTTTCTTATTTATATGCCATTAATATTTCGTAATTAAATATTAAAATTTTCAAAGTCGAATTTCTTGTTTTGTCTAATAAATCAAAGTAAAGGAAAAGGAGCGACTTTTAATAGGGAAATGTTTATAATTGAAACTAGTGATAGAGGGCACCACTCACGCGAATCAGAAGAATAATCACGATTTTACATAAAAAAGTTTATGAGAAATAAAACATTCTTTTATGAATGCAAATAAATAAAATAATTTTTAATTAATTTACTTTATTCGTGCTTGATTCCTTCAAATATAAATATTTCATGATATTCTCATGAAATATTTATTATTTTAAACTAAACTACAAAATGAAATGTATTACTGCGGGGAAAGCATATCCATATGGCCATTTCACTACTGCTCAAATAGCTCATCAGTGGATTTTACCCAAATTTTGTATAGAAAAACAGAAAGTCTTATATCAAAAGCCAAATTGATTAAATGAGAACTCCATTGAATCAATAAGACAGAAGACAATAACAACTCAAAAATGTTCTACACAAAAACACAGCCAACATTTAGTAATTATTTTTATTTTTTCTTTCATTTTTAAAAGATTGCGAATAATAATAAATTTTCATTTTAAAATAATTTTTATTAATTTCCAAATCGAAAGTGTGCACCCTGCAAAAATGTTCATGATGATTAGAAATGTTTTGGAATTAGGCCTCTAACTATTTTAAATTATTTATCGAAAATTCAAAAGGAGCTTTATTAACATTTTTTATAAATATTTGCGAATAAGTATTCGCCAGTTGACCGATTGGTAGCATTGTTTCGTCCGTCAAAAAAAAAAAAAAAATGTTTCCCTTTTGATGAGGTCAGATTGTAAGAGGCGTATCAAATTTATAAGCATTGATTCGAAAGAGAATACTAAAAAAAGACGTTGTATGAAAATAAGAAATGTATACATCAATTTCAGATAATTTTCTATTAATTTCACAAGAGAAACATCATTAACATACAAAATCACTAAAATTCTAGACGTTTAAAGCTAAAAATCTAAATATAATTGAAGCAACTTACAATATTCATGTCTTTCCAATTCAGATCCTTTCGGACTCTTTTAGTAAAAACTGTTAAAATATAGAATATAAAGTTAAGATCATGAGAGATTTAAGACAATCATTAGATGTTTAAAACTTTTTTTTAAATTATTGAGTTTAAAATTAAGAGGAATTAAAAAATTATACAATTAAACTTATGACGTAAAGTAGATAGATTGAAACTGAAAGCAGAAACATTGTCAAGTCATTAACATGCTTTGAAGAATTTATCTATTTGTCCACTTGAAGCATCTTGTGTAGATTTTCAATTGTCTGTGGTACGAACACTTCTTTAATAATGTGAAACTTTGACAGTTTGCTATCAGGAAATATTTCAAAAATCACAAAATAAAAAACAGACAAATTGCAGACTTTAATTTTAATATCGTTTAAATATTTGCGGAAGTTTTAAGAGCGGTTCTCACACTTTCGTTAAATGTTGCTTTAAATATTTTAAGCCAACTCGAAAAATTTATCTAAATATGTTAAATTCTTAAACTTCTTGTAATTAATTAATAAAACATTTTATTTTATTTTTTTATTGAATTTTGTTTTTATTGTGGAACTCGTCCAATTGGCCATTTATTGTTTAGAGTTTTATTTTTATGACGGTGTCTGCATGCATGTTGACAATTTTAATTAAATAAATACATAAAAACAAAACATTTTTTGTTCAATAAAACCTTAACACTGAACTTGTAGTCTGGGAACAACAATTCAACTCAAAGTGTTGGTTGTTGATATTTTAGTTTTAACTTGTTTCTTTTAATTTTACCATACAAAGACCTGGCTCAATATACTTTTTTTATACAATTTAGCCATGATCTTGCCAAATTGAAGTTGATGTTCAACTTAATTAAACTGACATACATTTTGCGAAAATTACACATAAAGTTTTTGTTAAAAATAAATCTTTGTTTTTTTCAGTTAAACGCCCACATTATTTTTTAAACCATGAACAGGCGTAGAGTTTTCCGTTTGTTGGTGAACATTAGCCAGGGAGAAGAAAATTGTATATAATTTCGTGAATGTTAATTTTTAATATTTTATCAATGTTTAAGCCACGATTAACTATTAAAGAAACATTAAAATTAGTAAATAAATAAAGTCATTTCTTTGCATCATTAAAACATTTTAAACCACTTAATGAACAACACGTATGTAGACCAGTTTAGTGAATTGATTTGACCTATATTTTTAAAACACAAATAGCAAATTATTATTCAACAAACTAAACGAAAAAAAGTAGATATTTTGGTATGAAATACACTTTTCAACATATTGTCATACACAAACCGGCTTAAATACAAAGTTGCTATTGTTATTGTGTGTTCAAAACTCACACTTAACTTTTGTTCAAAAATCTACACGGCTGCTAATAAGCTTAAGATTAACAATAGCAAACAGATACCTGGAAATGTTTTTTTTTTGTGTAAATTAAACAAAAACCCCACTGCCTATGGCGCTTAAACTCATAATTCACAATTTTTTTCTTGTCTAGTAAATGACAAGCGGTTGTTGGTTTACACACAGACTTAGCAAAGTATGAAAATCTTTTTTATAAATCTAAAGACTTTAATATTTTTAATAAACACTTTAGAGTATTTATTTCAGTGTTGTGTTGTGTTTGTTGTGCTTCGTTGTTTTATTTTATTTTCTTTTTTTTTTGTGCAATCAGGTTGCATTTGCAGTTACGGCCATTAAAAGTCAAGCTTTTTAGTTAAGGAGTTTGTTGAGCTGCTGTTAACTGTGTCGTTTGTTATTTTAACGCCACTTAATGGTGTTGTTAAATGTTGCATGAATAATAGCAATTATTGACACCTTCGCTTAAAGAGGCATGATTTTGTTTTAATTTTCTGTAATTAACCCATTAATTTGTAAACATAATGTGATTTAAAATGCTTAAATATAAAAATTTAATTACCATAAAAAAAAATTAGTTTTTTAACGAATAGCTAGCAGTATTAAAAATATAAGAGACGGTACAAGGGGTAAGGATTTTGGGAGTAACCACTTAAGTTTAGTTCAATATCCTGTTACATTAAAGGTAGAAATTTTCCAAAAATAAAACATTTTTAATTGTATAAGAGACCTAAAGTTAATGCAACTAAAAAATATGTACTGATAAACCAAATATTTAGGTATTATTATTATTTCTAATTCTAGCTCCCGCTGGTTATAAATTCATTACGACTACCGAATACCTCACATTGATTATAATTTTGTGGCTTATAATTTTGTGCCCTTAAATTTCTTAAATAATTTCAAATAAGTTAAAACCATAATGCGTCAATTTCACCTTTTGGTTTCAATATTTTAAGTTAAAGACACGGGAATATTTTTAAAATATTTAATTTTCACAAAAAACTTCGTGCTATTTTTTTTATTTAATTATCTCGATTAAATTAATTACCGATATTGATTATTGAGGGTTATAGCACGTCTCGATGGCCATTTCGCTACCGCTTACTTAACTCTTAAGGAAACTTCTGACAAACATTTGAGATAAACTAAAGATTTTTGTCCAAACAATAAAGCAAAGGCAAAAATCAAAGTTTTAGCAAAAACAACAATAACCAACATTAATTCTATTTTTTTTTCTGCACTGTATACGGCAGAATTTTTTTCGGCTCTTTTATACAGCTGAAAGAGGAAGAAAAAAAATATCAAAAACACTACGATAATTTATTTCTATACACAGGCACTTTGCAAATTATTTAGTTTTTTATGAAAATTCAATATTTTTATTTAGCCGATAAAGTAACAAATCTTTTGTTTAAAATTCAAGTGTCCATCTATAATAGTTAAAGAAATATGGGATATGCGTTAAAAACGCCATCTGTACACCGTTTACATAATGTCATCCAACTTTGGTCAAATCTGCATCAATCAAAGAAATATTGTGAAATGATGAAATAACCAACTCCTTGTGCATCGAGTAGTTAGTTAATTTCTTAGGCAAGATGAAAAATTTTCGGATGATATTTGGGTTAAATTTACCAATGATGCAGCCAATACTGTTTATTTTCTAATAATTCTAAACTGCCAAATGTATTTGTAAACTTCTAATTAAAGAAAATTCTTAAAAAAATTTTAGATTATAATAAATATTAATTTTAAGAAATACACGAATAATACATACATGGAAATACATATTTCCAGAAAAAAGTAAACTGCATTAAATTAAACTTTAAACTAACAGACTTGCAAGAGTTAAAATTCAAAGCGTCTCTTCTAATCTTTAAATCTGAATGCAACGTATGAATGTATGTATCTAAGTATGTATTATTGCACAAATAATTGTAATTTATTGTATGATGTTACTACCAATTTTGCTCAATTTAACACACATCAGATAAAACGGTCAACTACAAAAAAAGGAATAATTCGTAATATATAAGTTTTGTGCATTAGATACGCCGCTTGGCTGGTAATCTTTTTTTTTTTTGTCAACTTTCAATAGAATATTTGATGTTTACAAAGGCAAGACACGCTCTAAATGCAACGCTTTTATTATTATTATTTTTATTTAAAATTATTGCAAATGTTTTACTTTTTTAATTTATTCTTTGTATAGTGTAAATTAAAATGAGTGCATTTATTAACATTTTTATTATTTAATACTTTTATTTTAAAAATAAAGTATTTTATCTTAGTAGTTAGAGAGATTCTTAACTTTTTGGTTAAAAAAAATTTATTTTAAACAAACAGATTTACATAACAATTAATGTCACTACTGCAATTAAAATTCGATGACATAACGTGACATTAATACAAACACATGTACATACATATCGCTGGTCTCATGTAGAAAGGCCCTAACTCGAATTTTTAGGAAATTGAAATTTTTCGTGATTCCAATACATTTCACACAGATACACCTTTTCACAAAATTTAAATGCAATAGTATCAAAAATAATTGTTTTTTAAGCATTTGCATTTTTAATATTACATTGTGATAAATACAGTTTCTATTATGTTTTTACCTTCTCCTGTAAAGTTACATTTATACGAGTTAGGGCCTTTCTACATGAGACCAGCGATATGTATGTATTATATGTCTGTTTCTTTCTGATGCCATGAAAATCTATGTCGCATGATTTTAATTGGGATAAATAAATATCATTGTATTAAATAAACTACACAATACTAAAATAACTTATTTGTCATTGAAACCATAAATAAATGAACCATAAGCTATAAAAGCATTTAAAGTTCTGAAACAGGAGCAAATCGGCGAAGTTTGAGGAGGAAAGAAATAATTGCCAAATAATAATTTTTATAAGGAATCCAAGCATTCACCATAAGCTGACAACATCTAAGACAGTGGCGGGAAAATTAGAAGCAAAACTGAGTTACAAACGTCAAAAAACAACGGAGTGAAAAAACTGATTCTTAGAATTTGAGATTTATATTACATTTTCACATTCACTTGTATGAACATGTTTTTGTTTAAAGTTATATTAATTGCTTTACTTTATTACTGTGTCCGTCATAATGATGAGACCACAGCATTAATTTATAAAGTAAGAAGCCATTAAAAACGCATATGGGAAAAGCAGGGCCATCATAAAAATTAATTACTTTTTAAGAATCAAATTACTTATACTCGTTATACAAATGTTAAATAAACCATAAAATCATTTATGTTGAACTTTTTATTAAAACATAAATACATATGTAAAACAAATAAATAAAACACTTACATAATTTCAATAGTCAGTTTGGACTGCATTTTTTAACAGTGTCAATAATAGCGTGAGCTCTAATTTCTTGCTGCAAAGTAGAGTCATTTACGGTGGACCAAAAATATGTTTTTTTTTCCAACGCTACAAGACTGCTAAGCTTCAACTTGAATCAAGGGACATAACAAGTCTGATATGATTTGATCAGCACAACAAGCTGAGACTTTTTTACGCTAAAACGATCAGTATTATTTGGCGGTAAAATTGAAAGAAACGTCCACGTGAATAATAAAAGTTAAAGCGTGTATGAAAACTGTACATATTTCATATCTTGTATTACGTTAGTAAAAACAAAGATTTCAAAGTTGTTTAAAATAAAACTTCTTGCTAAGTTTTTATTTCGCAACCTCTTCTAAATAGTATAGTTCTTGAAGCAAAAAGTAAACTGAAAATCATGCTTCTTCAAAACAAAATACATTAATTATTGGAACACTCTTTAATTTCCAAACTGCTTGTAAATTTCAGCCGTCTGTTCAAAGAATGGCCATATTCATCAAATTAAATAAACTATTAGGGAACCCATTAATTAATAATTTTAAGTATTTACACTTTTCATTATAACGGCCATAGTATTCGAAATTCTGTCCAATCTTTAAGCATTTACCTATAACAGTTCAAAGGATAGGCCCATATAGATCAACTTACGTTATCTGTGGGGACACCCTTTAGTTTTTAGATTAATTTTTGTATTATTTCTGGCTATTGGGAGGTATACTGATACGAAGTCTATTAAAATTTTAAACTGTTACATTTTACGGTTAATGATATACGTCAAAAACAAGTATGCTGTTGGGGGATGACCTTTAATTTTTAAAATTATGAACTGTTTTAAAAGCGGGACCAATCTGAAAGAAAAAAAATTTCAAAAACGGTTGCCTGCGCAAACATAAAAATGCAACATTGACGAATTGATATTTCATTCTTTGTTTTGTTAAAAAAATCAAATTTTAGCCGAAGTATCAGACTATTGACAGTTAAATAAATAATTTGAACGCAGCTTTACATTTCATGTTGAAACAACACCAAGACGACTGCTGCAATGGATCTTAAAATAACATCAGCTGTTAAATTTAAAACGTAGACAAACGCAAAAAATAGATAATGTGATTTATAACATTTAAAATAACGAATGTAACCATATATCAACATTAGGGTTGCCAGAGTTTGTTTAATTTAAAAGAATATTTAGCAGTTCCTAAAACCCAAAAACATGAAATGAAATGAAATATTTTTGTTTGAAGGAATCAAGCACAGTTAAAGCAAATTAATATAACAAGATTTCAAATAAACATTTTTTTTTTAATCTTTATTTTAATTTTTTTAATAATTCTTAAGAAAAAGTCTTGAAAGAAGCGAACGAGTATTTCGTTAAATTATAATGACAAAGTGTTTTCTTGAAGTATATTTCTACCAACACTCACAGTTCCCTCAAACTTTGCTTTAACAAGATTTTGGAGTTGATGATTGTCAAGAATTTTTAAAATATGTTAATCCTAATTAAGGTAACTGGTCATGCGGCGACTGTTCCGCTTGAGCAACGTAGGATAGTCACTTCTGAGTGGTACACTACAATTTGTTTGCCTGAAGTCATCGGAGAAATTCGAAAAACCAACAAGAGAAGACGAATCATTGTTCACCATGACAATGCGAGCTCTCACACTTCGGCTCAAACCAGAGCGTTTTTGACCGGCCAAAACGTCGAACTAATGGGTTATCCGCCGTACAGCCCTGACTTGGCACCTAATGACTTCTTCTTGTTTCTGCACATCAAGAAAAAAAATGCGTGGTCAACGATTTTCGTCGCCAGAAGAAGCTGTTGAAGTGTTCAAAAACCATGTTTTAGAGGTGTCTCAATCGGAGTGGAAAAAATGCTTCGACAACTGGTTTGAGCGCATGCAAAAGTGTATAAATCATGCTGGAGAATACTTTGAAAAACAATAAAACCATTTTTGATTATAAATATTCGCATTTTCACTATTAGGCCAGAAATATACAGAGCAGCCCTCGTAATATGTTTAAAGCGTCATATATTCAATAATATATTTATTTCCCAAAATTATTTTATTAATAAATAGGAACTAATTTATAAAAGAAAAATTATGCGTTTTTCGAGACATTGAGTTGACCTACTTTATGGTAAACATAGAAATTTTTGTTAGATATTTTTATTTTTTCTTTATACCTGGCCATTCTTTCACAGAAAAAGAAAGTTGCCTTTTTTCAATATTATAAATAACAACAAACCTATGAGTAAAATAAACCAAACGTATGTAATCATATTTTTCCTTCCTTTCTCATCCACAAAATCAGTTTACTCATTTGCGAACATTTCGATAATTTACAAATAACATTATAACGTGGAAAAAGCGCGCATCATTAAAATTTAGAACAATCGCTGATTTGCACAATAAAGAGGAAAAATGTTGTTTAAATTAACTAATTGTTTTTTAAACTTTTTGGAGCGAAAAGATGAATTTTCAGGTGCCTGCGTAAACGTGCAATAGCTTATAAGTATATTAAAAAAAACAATAGTAATACAAATTAGCAAACACAAAACGAATTTTTTATTTCGGCGTAATTGTTGTTATTGACGCAATCGTAAACTAGCAAAAGATTGTTTCTTCAATTCTATAAGAATATTTGCATTTGTACTGCAAGTCTTTATTTTGCCAATTTTCATATTTATGTTTATTGATTTATACAATGTATTTGTAAAAATAATTAAAAATAATATGAAATGTGTTAATTGTAAATTAGAATTTATTTTTAAAACTTACGCTGTCGTAAAAAAGTTTTAAGAAAAACTTGTTTAACTTACCTGAAAAAAAATAAAAAAAATTTATAATTAAAAAAATTTTAAATTAAAAAAAAATTTTAATTAATATTTTACACCAAAAATAATTCACTTTCATTGACTTTAAATTTCTATATGGAAGTTATTCTATCAAGTTCCTCGCTTAATAAAAAGATCATGACATTGGTAAAACGCAAAAAAAATAGAGTTTAAACTGTCCATTAATCATTATAATTGATGACAGTGCCGTATTTCAAATTAAAATCAACAAAATGTTTATCAGTATTTTAAATCTAACATAATTATTCAAAGTATTGTATTCATATGGCAAAAAATATTCTAGAAAAATACGCATATTTTTAGTCTTACGATTTCTAGAAAGAAAAATAAAATTCTAGACATTAATTTTAAAGTGCCCATATGGTAATTCCTTTTATAGTACACTGAACGAAATATCAGAAGTTTCCGTTCAAATCAGGCATTTTCGTCAATATCTCTTAATTCGAAAGGAAAGAATTGTCAAAGAAATAAAACGATCTAAATGGCTTAGAATCTAACAGTTTTAAAATTATAAGAAATATATTGCATTTTCGTTGTCCGCTTACAATAGATTTCTTATAAATTAAGAATATACACCCAATTCTGTTTTTTCACGGTAAATTGGTTTCAGAAAAACCCTTAAAAAAAGACACATATCGTGTGCAAAAAAAGAGTAATTGGTTCTTTGTCTGTAAAACTTATTAAAAGAAGTGAAAAAATACTTTTTTCAGAACATGTTTATTTGCACTCTAAGCTCAAAATTACTTCTAATTAAATGTATGACAAGTTCAGGAGCTAAAAATAATTATGTTAAATAGCTATGTTGTTAAAAAAATAAGTTATTCAATTTAAAAAAAAAAAATTTTTTTTAATTTTTTTACAAAATACAGTCATAGTTCCCAAATTGTTACAACATTTTAGTTGATCTACCATAAATTTGCTTTTATCTAAAAAAGGTAATTTCCTGAATTTGTGATATGAACATAAGTATTTCACAAAATTAAATTGCCAAAAAATTTTCTAAACCGCGTGAAATCAAAGCCGTGTAAAAACAGAATTGGGTGTATTCGTATATAAGTACAGTTTTTGCATACTTTTAGGCCTTTAGTATAGTAAATAATGAATTAAAAAAGTCTTTTTGCTGGGCTATATTAACGCAAGTATGAATCTAACTGCTGGTTTTTCAGTTCCTGAAATATATAAATTATTACAATTTCGTAATTTCAAGATAGGATTTTTTCTGGTGGAAACTCCTTAATTTTAATTTGTAGTTCTAATATAATAAGTAAACTTCATACAACAGAACAATCAGTCCATTAGACTTTATAGACTGAGTGTGGTAGTGAGTTGAACGTCGCATAATTTTTAACGGACCGAGTACACCTAATTTTTATTTTTTATACAGGAGCATTTTAAATCGTGTTTAAGTAGATATCTCCTTAAAAAAAATATAGTATAACGTTTTAGGTACTACTTTTCGTGCAGGCCATAATTGACAAGTGCAAAAACTAAATCATCAAGCGAAATCCAATACTGGCCAGCCGCGATCTTTATCCTTTTTTTGGTTTTTTTCACATGTAATAACTCTTTAGAATGTTTTTTTAAATGGACCGGCGATAGTTTCTTTGCCGGCCGCCGGCGCTATAAACTTTGTAAACACAGGTTTCTTGTTGCGTGTATTAATAGCAGTCTCAGCTGGTTAGAGCTGCAAAACTAGCGATAGCCGGCACATTCGATAGTTTCGATAGTTTGTTTAAAAACTATCCATACTATAGTTCTAATAGTTTTCCTAAAAACGATATTATCGTACTATCGATTGTTTTGCAGCTTCACAGCTGGCTTGATATGCAATTATTTTTAGCGCAGCAAATTTGCTCGTGTGTAGAAAAATTTGGTTTAATGTGTTTTGCTGTTTTTGTCTTGCAAAATAAAACAATTTCGCTAGACTTGCTACGGATATGTGATAGGTTTGTAAGAGTAGTTAACCAAACGAAGATTAAGTTCTGTTAGTAATTAAACGGTAACTCTGGTTAGTTATATGGCATGTGCAATGCACCTAAAAACATATTAACATATTTATTTTATTGTTATATTTAATTTTTCTATGTGTAGACATGAATGTAATCTCGTACGTTTTAAGGAAAAACTCATCACATAATTTATCTTAGCTTTACAAAAAAAAAAAAAAAAATAAAATAAATAAAATAAAATAAGAAATAATGAAATAAAGATAATGAAATGCTTTTAAGTAGAAGATGCGATCGTAAGAAAATAAAATAAATTAATTTATAACCAAGAGTTTAAAAAAATGCACCAACAACAAATTGTCTGTTTGTCTATAAAACTGCAAAAAATATAAATCATAATTATTATTAGAATTGTGTACAGCTACCACAATAAAGCACAATTCCCCTTACGACTTGCCAATAACTTAATAAATGATTTAAAGAAATGACCAAAATAAGCCAGACGAAAAGCAAAATAGTCATAGACTCTCATATATTTGCTAAAATTATGGCCATTGAACTGTGCAATTAACTTATATTTGTTTAAGACCAACAATGAACACTTTTAAGTGTGCAGACATGTTGCAAAAATTAAATAATAAAATACAATAACAACAATTTCAATAAATGTAACGCTTAGTTAATGACCTTCCTTGTTGGCCATCGTTCGCAAACTCCAATAGACATTAGATTTTTATTTGAATTACAATTACTGGAGAAAGAAAAAAATGTTCATAGCTATTCGTACATACATTCATACATACATCAGACAACATATTGATTGCAATGTGCTGAATGCAACAAGTAACTAATTTACATTTTAGATAGAAATTTATTATGACAAGACAAACAAATAATACTCGAACGTTCACAACGAGCAGCACAAAATAAAAAATAACGAACAAAAAAAAAATAAATCAACGCATATTTTCTTGTGCAGTTGATGCAACATGTTGATGATGTTTCTGATGGAGTTGCAAATGGTGTTGATGATAAACATGCTGTTGTTGCTGTTTTAAATATAAACAAACAAGGAAGCTTATAAAATAAATATCTTTAAATCATCATGATAGCCATCATCATCTTTAGTTTGATTTTCATTATAATTTCAAGAAAAAAAATGTGTGATTTACATTCATTCATGCTTCATGCATTGTGAATAATTTTTTCTCCTAATATTCTTTCTATGTAAGTAAGTATGTGAGTATGTGTGTCTGTATGGATCTAATCAGATATTTTCTGATCTTTTACACAAAAATTCGTTCAAATCAATTTTAGTTGTTTAAGGAATTTCTTTCTAACACATATTTTTCTTCCCGATATAAAGAAAAAGTTGAATTGTAATTGAAAAAGTAAGAAATTCTATTAATCAAATAATGTTGGTCTGTCTGTAAGTTCATTACTATATTAAGTCCATCAAATGAAATAAATAAAAATCGACAGGTTTATTAACCCTTGAAGAACTGGTAAAATAATACTGTTAATTAAAAAAGAAACCAATTTGTTTTCAATCTTAATTTGTTTGCTATCAAGAGAAAAAATATTTTAGCTTCAATGTAAATCAATCTACATTAAAGTCAGCCATGGGTTTTTATGCTTTTCATCACTGAATTTACTTTTTTCTTTTTTGTGCTGCAATTTTTACAATTTTTATATTTTTGGTAATTATTGGCTTGTGACCTTCGATGTGTTGCCGCATCCACTTTTTTCCTATTTATGACTTGCTGCAGGTTTGGTCAGTTTCCAAGTTTAAAGGAAGAGGCCAAAGAATCAATAACATGGAAACCTTGATTAGCCTTGGCACCTTAATTTCAATCCAACTATTAGATATTGGAACTCACAACATATAACAGTTGTCATCAATCAGAACCGATCAATGCTAAATCGACGTTATACCTGGGAAATTTACTCAGAAAGTATTTGTTGGTAAAAATATTGATTGAAATTTAATAAAAAATATATGAATTCTAAAAGAATTTCAAATATGATGTTAATAAATTATAAAGTGCGTAATTTTTTCTTTCGTGGTTAAGTTTCAAGGAATCATTTTATCGATGATCGCAGTTTTTTAAACAGTGGAACTTAAACAAGGGAAACTAAAATGTAAAAATACTGAGCTGAGAAGTTCATGTCAAGTCATTTCTACTCGTTTGAGTTATAAGTGTTTTCAAATTTTCTTTTATCGTTTTATTTTTACATCTGCTTTTAATTACATTCATTTTTTTAGAAAAAAATATTTCAAAGTAGTCCAGATTTACACTAGGCAATTTTTTGAGGCATTTTTTCTCAATTTTCTATTCAAGTTACAGCGTTATGCGTTATCTAAAAGTAAACATTAACAACAGTAACATCCCCTCAAAGCTCAAGCAATACCACCTCCTGCTTCACAAACAAACAAAAATTTCATGCTAGTTTCATGAAAAATTGCATAGTGTAAAAGCCGTATTTTTTAATTTTTAAAAATTTTAGAGCAACGTCTTATTGGGCCAATAATTGAAATAAAACTACTACACTGCTGAATAAATTTTAAAAGTTGTCTTATTGAGGCCCGTTCTTACGACTTTTCTTTAAAGTTTTTGTAAGTAAAAACTAAATTTAGCTTTAATGTGGAAATTTATTTCCTTGTAAAACAAAATTAATCTTTTTAAAAATATGGCAATGTCAGAGCAAAATACATAGTGAGATCGACGTTTGTTTATTTGCTCGCAAGAAAACAAAATTTTAAAGTATTTAATATTTAAATGAAAAAGTTAAAAAAAAATTAATTACCGGATTTTTTTTGCTGTTCTACTTTTCGGATGGTCTTTTTTCCATTTCTATTTTGCGTTAAAAATTCAATTGGAAATATTTTACGTTTAGGTTTTCGTTCAGTTTACATCCGATAACTTCATACATTTAGCACTGGCAAGTTGTAGTAATGGACCTAAATATAGTAACGCTTTAGAAAAAAATTATTTTAACTAATTTATTTCAAGTACATTTGAAATTTTTATATTTCTATTTCTCAAGTCTGTTTAAATTTCACAAACTTCTGAAAGTCGTTGATTTAATTTTCTTACTTCGCATTCAGTGGTTTAATTTGAAAGATTTATTTATGATTTCTGGTTTTCAATAATGTTTTATGACATTTTTCTTTTTCTTATATGAACTGTCAGTTTCAAGTGAAAAATGGTCAATTGTTTGAATTGTTGTCATGGCTTCTATGGATGAATATTTTTATACTTCTAAATTGACAACTGACACAGTGAATTTTTAATTTCTTTTTCAATGAACTTGATGAAAAAAAAAAACTTTTCTATTAACAGCAAAACTTGAAAGCAAAAAGAAAGATTCAATGATTTTTAAATAAATAAGATGCAAATATCGAGAAAATAGAAAATAAAATAAAGTAAGGTTAACGTGTTAACTTTTCTAAATTGTTGTTTTCAAGAAGTTGGTCAAATTATGGGTAAAAATAATAAATAAAATTAATGAATCTAATGCTTGAATATGTATCAAACATAATTGTTACTTCTAGCATTTATATTAGGAAATTATTATAAAATTATGTGAAAGCTAAATATGGAATGACTAATATCTCATGTTGAAATTCCTCGCTTTGGCTTTGAAACTTGCCTCTGGCGTATTAATTTCATTTTTCTGATATTATCAATTTGTATCTGTTAATAGTTTCTTTCACTGGTATGTGTTACGTTTGAAATTTACTCGTATTACGGCATCTACTAACCTCTACATGCATCTATAGCTCAAGGTTTAAGCCCATTAATGTTGAGTTAATAATTTATGTTTTCTTATTTTTATTTTTTAAGTCGGAAGCGGCTTTCGGTTGGCATATTGTAATATAGAACCTGTCCATATTGATTCTTACCTGACGTTGGTAAAACAACTTGCTGAAAACAACGTACTACAAGCGTCCTCGATTGGCATAGCGACACCTCAAGTACCATCATTGTTGGCCTGGTATCTTAATTAACACAACAACTTAGGCAGTGTCAGTTTTAACATTTCTGCCCAAAGGGCTTTACTAATATCTAGAACAGGGTCTCTCCTCCCTAAGGGATACCAACACTGAGCAACTAATCAGTCCTCAAATGTTTTTATCCCCCCGTTTCAGGCCTTTGCAATCCACAGTGTCTGGTGCCGGAACAATAGCGTTAAAAAGGCGTGGTCACCAATGCAAACAAGCTCTTCGAAATTTTTTCTTTATTTATTTTTAAATAATGCCAAGTTTCGAATAACTGTAGTGCCATACGGGTACGTTAACTGTCAGCTTGTGTCAAATAGCTTGCTAAACTACCACAAAAAAACTCATGACAACTATAAATTGTTGGCGTTTATTAAATTCTATTTAAAACTCAACGTTAGACGGCTGTGTAAAATTGCGTAAATAGGAAGTAATCCAGGAGTAGTCCGCAAAAGTTTGTTTTGTTACAAAGGTTGAATGCTAGCAATTTTTGGAGAAAACTCCCTCCCAATCGAGTAACACCCTAACAATCTACTTTTTAATAGGAAGTCATTAAATGTAAAAGAATTTCTTTTTTTAACTCGAGTGCCATTAGCAGCGCTATTTTTTTTTTTTTAATAATTAAACATTGTTTTATAATTTGTGTTTTTTTTTTCTTTCTTATGTATGCTAATGTTCATTAAATATTTGTTTAGCTCTTTATTAATTTGTTGACAAGTTATTGTCGGACTATTCGCTGTAATTTAATATTTTAAGTCAATAATAAGCTGGGATTTTGTATGCATTTCTTTTTATAAAATATTTTTTTTGTTCGCCTCTATCCAACAAACATAATTTTAACAAAATGATCATGATTATCTTGATCATTATGGGGCTTTAACACAAAATAGGAATTTAATTGTATTTTGTAGCATTTATTTTTTAGCTCTTGCTAACACAAATATTTGCTTTTAACAAAATGTTGTAACTTTTTTTTTTTTTTTTTAAAGAAATCATTTTATTAAATCTTATCATTATTTAAATAAAAAATAAAATACAATTTGAAATTTTGTGTGTCATTGTGCCGATAAGCTACTACTCGTTAAAGCTAATAACAACTTTTAATGTGAGAAAAAAATTTGTATTCGAACAAAATCTAAATTTTAAATGAAAATTGTTCGGTATTTTAAGAAAGGTCATGATTTCTGAAAACCAGACAATAAATTTACACTAAAACAAAAGTAGAAAATTTACTTTCCATTTAACGAGTTTAATAAAAAAAAATCCAGTTTAATTTTAATTATAATTTTTAATTTATCAAAAACAAGAAAAACTTTTATTGGTTTAATTTAAGTTTTTTTATGTTAGATGGAAAAAATTATAAATACTTGAGCCCATTTTCGGTAGTTATTACATAAAACAAATAATTTCCTAATAACAAAAGAAAAATAATTTGGTAGATCATTTAAATGATGAAAAATAAAAATACTTTCACTTTATTTTAAATTTAAATGAATTTTTAATTCTTTGTAAACATTTTTATACTTTAATTTTGAGTGCCATTTCTAATCATTTATTTTTATATTTCAACCGAATCTTCGATTTTAAAGAAGCCTTTGGTAGAAATTGTAAAATTTTCTGTGAATATTTTTCGCAAAATTTAGATTTAAAAACAAACCAGAATGTTTTTAGAGGAAACCAGAAAAAAATTCCTTTTTCGTAGAATAAGAAAAATCATGTTATATATAACGTCAATCTCTTTAACATTAGTGGTAAGGTTATTACACCAAACGCGTATAAACCATTATTGTTTAAAAACCCCTGTTAAATATAACGGCTATTGGAAATATTTTTGGATATACACAATTTATTTAGAATTTGTATTACTAATCTAATCTAAACAATTAAAAAAAAGCTAAAAGTCAGAATATCATAAATCGCCAATTAAAAAAACAAACAATAAATATTTCGTAAAAGAAAGTTAAGGTCGTTTTATTGTGTATTTGTTTACATATCTTTTTAATTTTTGTTCATTAAAAAAAAAAAGATGAAAAACATAAATGTAACGCTAATCGTCATAGTAAAGGATTTATAATATTCAGCACTGCTGCATAAATCAATTTTACTGCATATGGAATTTTGTTTAGCATTTTTTATTTACAAAAATTTTTTGTTTTTTTTATTTTTTATTTTATGACCACATAAAGATAGTAAATAAATACATTAACTTATTATTGAGAACTTTTAATTACTTTTCATTTAGACTTTAATTTGTTTTAATTATTTTAATCTTCTTATTTTTAATTAAAGCCTTCCAAAATTTTTTATTGCAATCACAAATCAACGGTTGTGACATGACGAAATATTTATTGTATGATTGCTGGTTAACAACACAACATTTTGCTAAACAAGAAGTTGGATAAATCTCTGAAATACGTATTTGTTATGATAAACAAAAGCACAAGAATAAAACATATGAATTTTCCTAGCTCGTGTTTTTGACAAATTAATAATTAATTTAGCAGGTAAATATGTTTTTAAAAATATACTCTAATTTTACCTCTAAAAATTTTAACGGTTTTTTATTTGAATATTAATTTACAATAAATATTTTTTAGTTTTTCACAGAAGTTAATTAAGGGCCAATCAGCATACTATTTTTTAAGAAAAAAAAATGACTAACGCTAAGAAAACAAGTTCTTAAAACAAAGTTAACAATTTGGAATTTTAGACCAGGATTTGTTTCCCCCCAAATCAGTGCGCATTACATATGCGCAAAGAATGAATTTGATTCGGAAGGTATTTGAACCTGTGAACAATGTTTCATGGTACTTGTACAGTAGTAAAATATAAATTAACAAAATAATCTTTGAAAAGTTTTTAGTGGTAATGTATCCACTACATTCTTGTATTTAAAAATATATTTCGCTGTGAAACATTGTTTTTTATCTTTTTGGAACCATTGTAGCAGGTAACGCTTTTGAAAGTAGCAACGCCGTTGATCGCAGTAGCAAACTAATTTAAACATGCGCCGTACATTCTGTTGTGATGTTGACTAACAAATTTTTACACCCATTCCCATAGAAGAAAATATGTACATTTTTCTTTGAAGGAGGGGCTGCATATAATAATATTCGATCGAAACGAGGACGATAGCTTTTCACATCACAATCTGAGTGACACTTTGTTTAATTTTTCTATAAAAACGGTTTTTATTGTGTGAAAAATGGAATGTTTAAAAAAATACTACTACAAATTTACTAGAAGAAAATTTCACTTCAAAACAGAAATTTCACCAAAAACTCACAAACGATTTAAAACAAAATCTAGATATCTCTAGAAAAATCGAAACAGTAAAAACTTAAAATATTTCAAATTTCTTTAATTCATCTAAATAACACAATTATCACAAAATTTTAAAATTTTAACGTTATTTACCACTCTAAAA
The DNA here is from genome assembly GCA_916610165.2 of Gymnosoma rotundatum. NCBI lineage: Eukaryota > Metazoa > Arthropoda > Insecta > Diptera > Tachinidae > Gymnosoma > Gymnosoma rotundatum. The sequence goes on along the minus strand of OU744336.1, from coordinate 121,564,506 downwards.
AATTATTTTTAACTTAAAAACTAAAAAAAAGCAACCAATTTTTAACAAAGAAAAAAAAAGAAAGCCAAAGCTTTTCTAAAAATCGCTTAATCACGCAAATAATCGAATTATAGAGAAAAACCCAATATTAAAAAACAGCACATTTTTTGAAATACTACGGCATTTACACTAAGCAATTTTTCATGAAACTATCAAGAAATTTTTGTTTGATTGTGTAGCAAAAGGAGTTAGTTATGTCATATTTTAAATAACGAATATCGCCCCAACTTATAAGGAAAATTCAAAAAAAATTGTATCAAATATCACATAGTGTAAACGTGGACTATATTATTATTTTTCAATTGAGTTAAGGTTTGGTCCTTTCAAAGCAGGCGGTTACGCAAAAAACAATAACTATGATTATTTTATCATTTTAATACTCAACAGGTGATAATTGTTGACCAGTTGTTATCCTCATAGCTTACATGCACAATGGGTTGCGACAAAGAACAATGACTTTAAAGTTTTTTTTTCCTTTTGCCCAACAGACTTTAAAAAATTAGTTTAAAAATTGCAATAAAAATTATCATACTATGATAAAAATTAAAAGACAAACTCGTATAGTAATTTCAAATATTTTGTGGCCATTTGTCTGTTACAGTATAAGAGTCACTACGTTTCCGTTCCATAGAATAAAAGTAAAAAATAAATAAAAAAAAATTAAACCAAAACAACAACAACAAAACCTAAAAATAAAAAACAGTCATCCAAGTAAGAAGATTGTAAAGAGTGTGGAAACACCGTGGACAAGTGACATGCGATCCATTTAAATTAGTTGCCAACAATGTGTTAAAAGTATGTTTAGGCTGGCAAATGGGCAAATGGGCAAAATAAAAATGAAAAATGAAAAAGAAAAATAAAACATTTTTGCAGACATGTTAAAGTCATGTAAGCGCCGCCACTTTATTGTTTAGCGTAAGTTAAGGAGGAATACGCAAACAAGAAAAAGGGATTCTTATGTAGCCAGTTACCATTTTAAACACATTTTTGTTGTTGTTATTTTTGCTGTTGTAATTTTATTACATGCTTAAGTTGCCTCAGTTGAATTTTGTTTACACACTTTTTTACTATGATTTTTCTTTTTTTTTTTTTTTTGTTTAAATAGGAGGGAATGTTTGTGTGTGTGCCACTAAGTAATGCATCTTTAGGTGGTCCCAGTTGTGTTTAGAGGGTATTGTAACTACCAACACACACCTTATTTCTCCCTAAAGAATTTCTTAATATTATGTTGTAATCATTAGCATTTTTCTTAATATATTTCTTATAAGTTGAGTATTAATTTTTTTACTCTGTGTTTTATTATCTATTTTTACGTTAATAGTTGTTTGATTTAACTACAGTAGTTTCTGTAACGGTTAACCCTTTGACGGTTAAAAGATGTTTAGTGTACAGAAAGGGAAAGTGATAATTGGAGTTGTATTTTCAAAAATTATGAAAAAGAATAATTAAGTTTTCATAACATTTTTTATACTCTTTTATAGAAGGAACATTGTAACAAAAAAACTTTTAATACGAGAGTTGTTCACAGAAATCATAAATGAACATATGCTATTTAAAATAAGGCCATTTGAATAATTTATTTTTATTAAAGTTTGAAAAAAAAACTGCTATGCTTTCTGGTTTACATTTTTATTTTTCAGGGGTTAAAAAGATTTTGTAACCCGGTATATTGCTTGTCTTAATGCGTCAAGGTATTTTGTTTTTAGCACCCTTTTTAAAATGGTTTTAAATTTTCGCACTTAAACACTTTTCTTTGCTTTTCAAGTGTTGCTTTTCGTTTTTTTTTTTTTTTTTTGTTAATTTAAGAATATCTTTAAGTATCAATAAATTTAAGCATGTAGAAATGTAAATCCACTTTGGTTGATATGTGTATGTAGTATAATAATTTCAAAAGAAATAAAAATTAAAGAACAAAGTTGTTTTAAGCATGTTAATGTCAGTAGTTTTATTCGACTACATACACTAGTGTTGCCAAAATAGTAATTTTAGAGACACAGCAAAAGACATTCACTAAATCATTTCACATTTCATTTTTTTTTTTTTTGTGATGGAAAAGTATTTAAATATTCAGAAAGTACCTGCTAATTGTGATAATGCTACAAATATCAAACAGTCAAGTAATATATGAAAGTCATTTTTTTAATTTTAATTAAAACGCTTGATTGTTGACAAACTGAAACAAACTTTAGCGTTTGATTAAAACTTCGTTTGAGTTGGTTAAGATAAAACCTGGAGCATAAATGCGGACAATAAAACGACACTTACATGACTGAGTTTTTGAAAGTTTTTACTGGTTATTTTATACATGTAAATTGTGGTAAGATAGAACCATACGATTCGTAATATATCTTCCATGATTATTTGAATTACAAATATTCTTCTATTTGTTTAATTAATTTTAAATATTTTTTTTTTCTTTAAAATAATAGATTTTCTCGAGGTCCACATAATAAGCATTGGTTTCCATAATGATCTCTTAAAGCGGAGCATTTTATTCATGTTCAGAAAAAGGAAACAATTGCCGGAAAATATGCTCGGTGCGGTTCCCGCTTAAAGTTAATTTTATAAAAATTTTCCAAATTTGTTTCACTTCTGTTTTTACAGTATAGAGCATTTGAGTTCCCTACGTTTTATAGTGTTCAGGTTTCATTTAATTTGACCAGGAATTCGATAATATAATTTACACATATTACAGTCTGCTTTCTTAGGGCTAAAACTTACTTACGTTAACGTTTTTAATGCCTAAACAATCAGGAGCAGTCCGGACAGGCACTGTAAGGCTACAGAACAACTTTCTATTTCGTATATATTTTTCTTTAATTCACCTTTGCTTCTGAAGTTTAACATAATTCATTCGGTGCTTCTTTAAAAGACTTTCGTTTTATTTATTTTATTAAGTTAATGTAATTTAAGTGCTGTTTTGCCATAGTTGTCTTCTTATGATTCCTAAATAAATGAAATTTCTTTACAAAAAGTAACAATATTCGAAATTAAAGTTATAGATATTCGTACTTTTCTTAAATTAACGAAAAATTCAAAACTGCATATTTTCTTACATTTGTGTAAGTCATGCGATAAAGCATTTAAAAATGCAACAACACACGTATTCAATTATTAAACAATAAAAAATTATTTTTTATCATAGAAGCAGCACCTTTCCTCTTCAATAATTATATTATATTCAAAATAAGTTCTCTTTACTTCGTTTTTCCTTTGGTACAATTTAGTTAAGGCAAAACTGTAATGTGCAGAAGCTAACTTGAGCGTATTCAAAAACCCAACAAAACGTCTGTCAAATAATTTGGTTACCATTAAAGAATTTTAGGCGATGTACTTACATAAACTTAGTACAGTCGCACATTAATGTTTAGTTCGTACTTTTGCCAGAAATAATTTCTTTACAAATAAACAAAACAAAAAACAAAAAAAAAAAAAAAACGAAAAACAAAGGGGCATTAAAAAACCTTTTTTATTTAATAACATTCATATACATACATACATATTCTCATTTTATGATCATTTTCTAATATAAATTAAAACAAAAGTTTTTTCTTTTATTATAAAAAATTTAATTTTAATTTATTGTGTTTAAAATGGTCTTTTTTCTACATTTTCTATTAAATTAAAAACTAAAAGTTTTACGCTTTAGGTCTTCATTATGAATGTCTAGCACAAAGCATGATCGTGCTTTCGGAAAGTGAGGTTAGTTTCATACCTCGCTTAAAGAAATGACATTTGTCGAAACTTGACGAAAAAATATCTTAAGTATATTTTAGTTTACCACATATAATTTAATGTATTTGCACAGTTGGCAATTTAGTTTAAGTTATTTTATGCTCACTATAATTGGGCCTTTACATACTTTGCTTAAGCAAATGACATTTGTGGAAACTTACAGAAGAGTTTTATTAAGTACATATGTTTGACACATATGATTTACGTATGTATAAGAATTTGTACAGCCAGGTTGAGGCCATGTTTCACTGTTATACTCAGTCGTACGATTTGTCAAGAATAGCATGTGTGCATGTGTGTGTGACAGACTATATGACGGATCTGTACGATTTTATAGGGTCTTGAAATTTTTCATAAAATGTTTTTCCTTATGCGTTCAGAGTTGTTTTTTTTAGAATAAAGAGAAAAAATAAAATATTAAAACCACACGTTTTTGCATCTCTTTTGTGTAATATTATGACATCTGCGATACCATTTTGGAACAGTTTTTAAGTAGGAAGGAATTCTGACAGATTTGTGTATAATTAAAATGTACTATTATGTATTATAGTGAGTTGAGGCATTTATGCACTACATGCATAGTTGGTCCTTTAGATTTAGCGAAAAGTTGTTAAAGTACTAACTACCAAAACGGCAACACTCTTTATAAACATATGTCTTTAAAAAGACCAGAGTCTCTTCACATTTATCGCCACATTATTATCATCACTTAAAGCTTATATTTTGCTTTTTGTTTTTGTTAACATTCTTATGAAATATGAGATTGTGTATGAGAGCTTTTAGTTTCAATACAGATAATTATAAATCAGATTAAATCAGTGTAAACGAGTTGTCAAATGAAATCATCATATGAAATTACCAAAAGGGATAATAACACAAAAACACACAAGCGTTCGCACAGCCAACGGCAGTTGCTCGAGTGATGTAGTCTGAAGACTGTGTTCAGTATGGCGAGCGTTGTATTTTTAATAACTGGAATTTAATAATTGTTATAAAATTGCTTATGACAGATCGCACGTATGCCGTTAACTCCTAATATGTCATGATATTTTATTAAAAAAAATAATTGAAGGAAAAAATTAAACAAAAAAAAAAAGACAATTATTTGATTTACTATTAAAAATAATTAAAAATAGTTTAATTATATTTGAAGGAATTAAGCATGATTAAAGTAAATTACCACAAAAAAGGTTACAAATAATAAATTTTCATAAAAATAGCTTAGCACGGATGTCGTGTTCATTACTTATGCGATTTATTTTAAGAGAATAATTTTAATAAGAGTGGCATCACTGGTAAGCAAATACTGAAAGTTAAATCTATTAACACATAAATCTCATTTGTATAATTTAATTTTCAGTCTAAATGAATATTCGTACGTAGCAGAAGAATACTGACAACAAAAAAACTTTTAAAAATATAATTATTAGTTGCAATTTTTCTATTTGCCACATTATGGTAAAATGCAAGCAGCTTTTGATATTTTACCGCATTAAAAAACATAACAGAGGCTCTTACAACAACTTTGACAGCTTGATAACTTTATTAACTTTTCTCAATCAATTATCGCAGAGTCTTAAGTATATAATCAGACAGACGGATAGTAGTTATGCAAACTATTGTAATAAAGGATCAGTTAAAGCTTTTATTATATTCTTAGACAAATCAAAGAATAAAAACAAATGTTTTCTATATGAAACAGAGCACCTGCTGTTTATCAAACCTTCCGAAGATATATTTTTTTTGTGATGGTCTTAACGCCACATTTAAATGCAGACATTGTAATTGAACGTGCTGTTGCATTTTCTATTAAAAAAAAGAAAACTAAACTTTAATACAGACCAAAATAGCAAATAATAATAAAAATACTCGAACTTAACGTTGAGACTGACTGGGCCTGTGTATGACTAAATACAACCCTACGATCTGTTTATAAATTGTTACTCTAACCTAGACTTAAACCATTAGCACGTTACCGCATTTCTCATCACGATTAAACTTAAAAAAACTTTTGCCGCATATGCAACTTTCGCACGAAAATAGCACAACGATTACAATTACGTTAACATTTTTTATTATTTTATTTTTTAATGTTGCTGTTACCATTTATTTTTACTATTTTTCATAAAGATACCAGCTTCAACAATACTTCTCTTAGCTTTTTTTTCAATTTTGTCTAGTTATAATGTGCCTTAACATGCTGGAAACATCATTAATTTATAACCAACAACTAATAACAAGATTTATCACTTTAGTACTCTTTTTTTTCTCCCGCTCTGAACACATTTTTCTTAGGCTTTTAGAATAAATATGCACTCAATGAGCCGGATTAACAAAAAAAAACTTCTTAAAAAAGTAGTTTACCTTTGTGTAAAGGTAAAACAAACTATTGCAAAGTAAAAAGATAAATTGCTTAAATAAAATTATGGTAATTTTGATTAACCGCTGACGATAATGAAGATCATAAATCAATAATCTAAATTTTCAATGTTGCGCCAGATATTCCAACGTGCACAGAAATTCAAGAAAAAAGAAAATATTGCGTATAATTAACTGACAATAACAAAATCTTTAATATAATTTGCAAGAACCCTAATAAAGAATTTAGGTACCCTTCACCACAAAAAGAGAAAAAAGGTTATATATAAGTTTATCACACCGTGTGTAATTTCTATAATATCCATTTTCGGCTCCATAAAGCAAAAATATATTCTGAGTTCTTATTAATAGCGAAGTCGATTGAGCGATGTCCATCTGTCAGTCATGTGTTAGTGTTGAAAAAAATAAATATGTAGATCGATCAGATATAGTGTCAAAAGAGGTGCTATTGGAAATCAGCATCATCAGTCAATGTCCTTCGCGGCAGCAGGCAAAACACCACGCCTACCTCTAATTTTTTTATGTCATTTGAAACATTAAAATAACTCCAATCAAAAAAATAAATGTATATAGGGCATTAGAGAATTTAAAAAATAAGGTAAAAAAATTAGCGCTCGCCCATATTTTCCGAGTTACGGGGCTCTGAAATTTTCAAATTTTTTTAAATATCAATATGGGTATCATTTTAAAGAGATTTTTACGGAATACTTAACCCATTAAGAGTCAATGTCATTTTTATGTAAAATTATATATGCGCAGTACCATTTTTTTAGTTCTCTGTCACCCCAATATTTGGTTTTTTGACTAGAGTTACTTCACAAAACTAGATTTACATAGATTGTGAGGGGTATATAAGATTCGGTATAGTCAATATAGCACTCTTACTTGTTTTATTTTTTTTATTAATTTAAAGCTTTTTTATATTTAGAAAAATCAATTAAGGAAAGAGTTGTCGCTTAAACTAAACACAGAATGTACCGTTGTAGCGAATGTTCCAAAATATCACCTCCAGGAAGAAACGTTGAGAGTAAATCAATTCTCGTAATTAAGTCAATTAAAGTAACTTAACTACTAACAACAACTTTCTTCCAAATCAAGATATTGGTACGGTTGTAAAATTTTTGAAGCGGAATAACAGTTTGAACAAAATTCTTAGTTTTCCGCACGAAATGAAGCTCATTTTATTTTACGCTTGGAAAGAATTGTTGCAAAAACAATTTGCTGGTTCGAAATATTTCCTGATTTCTCACGAATAGAATAAAGTAAAACTTCAGCATTGTTATTTTTTTATATCAAACTAAGTTTTTATAAAGGATTTGGATTGCATTTGTAGGTAATCTTTGTTATTAAAATCGAATTGATATGTTAAGAAAGCTTGATGTGATAGAAGAGATTCTTACCTCAATTAATGAGACAAGTACTCTTTAAGCGAAATTACATTATTTCGTGTTTGTGTCAAAAGTTACGGAAATTTGGCCTAATATAACAAAATTAAACATGTTGCGTGGAGCCCTTAAAAGTTACAAACAATGTAATTTATGTAACTAAACGGCAACACTGGTATCTGTTTTTTATGTAAGTGCCATTTTTTTATATTTTTTTGTAAAAGTTTCAGCGAGTTTCATCGCGCCCATATACTATGAAATTTTTCATGGCAGCGGAATTTGTACAATTCACTTTTAATTCGGTACTGTAGATGTTTGTGTTATTTCAAATAATACACAAAGAACAAACCATATGCACCGAACGTACACAAAGCAAGTGTAAAATAATCACCTCAAAATTCAAGGCATGCGATTTCTATACCGCGCTTTCGCCCTTACATCTCTTACGTAGAAACAAAAATTTCATGAAACTATTATCGTGCAAAATACTGTCATGTAAAATATGTATAACAATAATAAATAAGGCGTTTTCATTGAAAGTGGTGTAAGTCCATTGCTAAGAAAAATTTATTTAATTAACATTGTTGGATATTCAAAAATAGTAAGAACAATTTTCTATAATGCCTCTAATACAACATGTCTACTTTCACTAACTTTCTCAATAAATCTGCATTTAATAAAATTTCTTTTAAGTCATTTGAAATACAATATTTCTATCAATGTGTGATTTACATATTTTATTGACTTTGACAGGTAGATCATTAGGAGTATTAATTTTTCTAACCTTAAATGCAATTGCAGTGCAAACTTGAGTCAACTTAATATTTAAAAAAACAGATAGCGTTTAAACATATGTCAATACTTTCCAAGCACTGAGATACAAAACCTTAAAAATTTCCATGTAATATAAAATGGACTTATGTCACTTTCAGAGAAAACCCCCCAAATATAATTATAAGTAGAATAATATATCCGTTTCTCTAAGAGACACTTATACATTAAATTGGAAATTCTACTATGATGTTTATGAGTTTTATAATGACATATTAATAAATAAACTTTTGAATTTAAGAGGCAATTTTTACTGATAAAAATAATATTTTGAATTTTTAACCTTAAATTTTTTAGTACAGGGAAAAAGTTTTTTGTTTTCAGATTAAAATGTATTTAAATTTTTAATTATTTTAATTAATTATTTCATTGAAAAATAAATGCAAACTTTACTAATTAAACTAATTAATTTAAATTTAAAACAATATAAGTAGCAGGTGCAACAACCTTTTCTGTAAAATTAAGATAATTTAAATTCTTAAAACAATTAATCCGAAATTTACTGGGTTATACTCGTCTGTAAATACTTTTTTACTCGTATACTAGTTTCGTTTAAGAATAATTTGTTTGTATTTCGTTTTAGCACGAGGAAGCAAAATTAGTGCTTAACAGCTCATAAATTGTATTTAAAATGCTTTATTTATAGTTTTCTCTTTTCTCCTACAAATAATTTTTTGCCAAAGTGGTCGTTTTTGCAGTTAGTCTATCTGTCAGTCTGATAGTTAGTTAGTTAAAGTTTTTCTTCTTCCAAAGATTAAATATCGCGTATAAATTTATATATTTGTCAATGTTTGTCTTATATTTGTACTGTTAGATACGCATGTCAATTTGCACCCGATGTTAAAGATTATGAGGTCTGCCGCCGCCTTCTGCTTCGAAGATACTTCTTAAAGCGCAAGTCGCAAGTATAATTGCAATTCCAGTTAATAATCTTAATCAAAGTGATGTGATGTCTTAACTAAAATACTCCCACTTTTTGTTTTCCTCCAAAGCTGATTTAGTTTATACTCGCAGTTCTTTTTTCCTTTGCTTTAGACTAGATTCCAAGAGTTGATAAATAGAGTCAAGGCATTGTATTAATGCAAATAATAATAATAATGATGCATCGTAACGTGATGATCAAGAAGATGCTAGAAAATTGTTCGTTTAGGCCTTTTGTGCGCTGAACGCTGTGCGCCTTTGACAAGATGTTTAGATAAAACTTTTTGTTTTTGCTGCTTATTTTTTGTTCCTCAAGTTTAGTCTAATGTTTTTTTAAGACTTTTTTCACCGCAAAACCGCCTACACTTCGGTTTGCTTTTACTATGAAATTTGCACGAATTGTAGACAACACTAACATCTACAAGTGCTTCTTATTCCTTTTTCCTGTACTTCTACAACAAACACTTTAAAAAGAAAACAAACTTTATTTTGTGTATTTGTTGTTGTTTGTTTTAGTTCGTGTTAACTTGTGCGCTGATGAGTTGCTGTCGGTTATGTTGTTGTTGTTTTACTTTTATGACTTTATTAGCGAGATCATTAAAGCTTAATTAAGTAAGGAATTGTGTGAATTGAGAAACTTGAAAAAAAGTATCTCAATGTTTATTTGTTTTTGTTTTCGTTTAAGAAGATTGATTCTTATGCTTTGAAAAAATTTTGCTAAAGCTGGCACTACTTATTCATTGTTTTCCTTACTAAGAAATTAGTAAAAAGAGAATTTAGAAAAATAATGCTAAATTTTTGTTTGTTTGTTTGTATACCCGAAATGATGAAAAACACTCGGTTTTTCGAACATGCTTAAGTTCAGTGTTTCCAAACGATGTAGAAATTTCAGTTACTAAAATAATATGTCATTTAAAATCAAAATAATTACAACTTGATTATGTTATACATTATTTCTAAAACAAAAAGAAGAATTATTTAATTTTTCAGAATAGTTTTTCATCCTGCTTATTTCAAACTTTATAAATATATGAACTGTTTTATTTTCCTTATAACAGCTGATTGCTGTATAAAAATTATGAAGAGTCAAACAGAACTCTTCAGAATTTTTAACTGATTACATAGTCAATCACTTCAATTACTTGTATATTAATGCAGTTTCAAATACCAAAGATGAAACAGATTCTCACCCAAAAGAAAAGCGTTGGCCTAGAAATTTCCTCTTTTAACCTACTTTAATAAGGGGGAATTATCATTAAGTAGGTTTTTCTAATGTTCGTTACCTTCGAACTGTGTCGTTTGTGGTCTTATTTTAGAAATGGGGTTTTTTATGGAAAAGGTTATGTTCACAGATTGGTCCCATTTTAAACAGAAAATTAAATATCAAATAGTGTTGCTAGAGTTTATAAGCGTAATTGCATGGCAGTCTAAATTGTCATCAAGTATGTAACGCGATGGCCTCTTAAAATTAAGGCATTAGAAAATAAACTCTGAAATTAATTTGAAATTAAAGGGTGTACCCTTAGAAACATGAATTTCACAAATATGGCTTTATTTATTAAACCGTAATAAAAAACATTTAAAACTACGCGTAAGTTGTCAATTTATTTGACCTTTATAATTAATTTTATTTTCTAATTGCTCAAGCACTAGGTCAGTTCGATATTAATAATAAATTTTTTCAAACATAAAAACTTATAATTATTATTGATTTCCTGAAGACGCCACCCAACAGTGTGGCGAAATATCGAAAAAAATAAAAATAAACTGACCAAGTGCTTAAACAATTAGAAAATAGATATAAGAAAAATTTAAACGCTTTTCCCGAAAGGATGTTTTTGGAGGTATTTGAACTTTTGACCTCAACAGGCAGAATCTTTAAATTTTCACAGAGTGTGTATAAGAAACTTTAAATATTCGCCACCTAAAAGCGAGTGAGAAAAACGAAGAACGAAACGAAGAAGAAGAAGTGAACTTCGTCTAAGCAAATTATTATTGATTTATTATAGATATTCCTCGTATTCTTATTGACAAAATTTGTTGAGTAAATAGATGAAGTTTACACTGTTCACAATCTACTGTAGGTATATATAGAAGCAAAGAATGCTGAAGAAGGATGTAGCGATCCAGAAAATATAGTAATACATGCTACTCGTGTCTTGTTTTTTTGTTTTCTTTGGAAAGCTTCTGCATGCATTTTTATATCATTTTTCTTTCTCTAAATTTTTTAGAAATTAAAAATGTACTTAAGCCAAAATTAATTTAATTTCTTTTAAAAGCGAAAAGAAAAATAAAAAATGGAGGGTGCTTCCATAGAGATACAGTTCTGATGTACATCACCTTATCTTTTGACACTAAATCTTAAAAAAACATGAAGTTTAAATTGAAATGGTGCCCCATACAAAATGTTTATTAATTGAATATTTACATTCTTTTGGATATTTGCAGCGATTATCTATTACACTGTTTAAGCAAACATAAAATACACATAACCGTGATTTTTGATTTTGACAGGCAGACACTTAAAATTTATAGACTGAGAAAATTTAAACATTAAAATTTAAAGATGCCCTGTTAATAATAATGGACTTTACTTTTAAACCGTAAAAGGAAGAATATTGTATTTTTTACTAAGTGTGCTAGCTAAAGCCTTTTTTTGTAAATTACTATTACAGATTGGACCCATTTGAATTTCTATTTAAATTTGATGACTTTGTGCCGTGTATCCGTTTTAAAGTCGGTTTATTTGCAAAAAAAAATATTGTATTTAAAATACTTTGCATTCGTAAAAGTTTGCTTATTCCAATAATTTAAAAGAGTTGGCATTTAATATACTGTTTTTGTAGCGTTCTGTACATTTAGTTTATGTATAGGTTACCTCAACATATAAACGTTCCTTTTGATATCCTTAAAAATCATCCACTTTTGTTTGCATTATTATTATTCACAAAAAAGTACCTCTGGGATTATTCATTACCGTGTAACCAAAATCAGTTTAAGTTTAATACATCTTGCTTTTCCGATTTAAATATGCTTATCCAGTAGCAGTATATAAAAATATTTTAAAATTGTTTTTATACTGTGATTCGGCTCTTCACTTATAATTGTATTTGTTCACTAATTTCATCATAAAATTAAGTTTGAATTTTTCAAACCTCAATACAAATATAATTAACTGCTGTTAAATTTTATATTTCTTTTTTCTTTTTTTTTTATTACCTGCAAAATAAACTGCTGACTCTGAACCAAATCTTTTAGCATCTCTGCATTAAAGCAAAATTTCACATATTCGAAGCCCATTTTAACACAATAGGCTATATTTTAAAGTGACTTATTATGTTTTTATTATTATTTTGTATTATAGGCTCTGCAGCGTTTTAAGAAAGCAGCAGCACCCAATTAAAATTTAAATAAAATTTACAACAGTAAAAAAGGCATAATGAATTTACTTGTTATTGTTATAACTTTCACTGAAATGTTATTGTCTTGTATTATTTCATTGAAAAGAATCATTTTTTGAATTGAATTAAATAATAATCGCTGAATACTTGTGTGTCCCGAAGCAAAATAAAAAATGTATTTTCTTTATTTGAACTAGGAAGTGTGCAAGGGATTTAAGCTTAGATTGAGCATTCAATGTGTGGTTTCATGTGTTGCATAAATATTTAGTTTGGAATTTAATTTATTTAACACAATTTACTAAGAGGCTCTTTGACACTTTAGTTGCTACTAAAATTATTTTTTATATACAAATTTCAATAACTGCATGAATATTATTTTTTTTAATGTTTAGCGAAAAAACTATAAGATTTTTTAAAACTAATTTATCTATTTACACGCCTTGACATATTGTGTTTTTTATTGCATAACTAATATTCAGATTGTAAAAAAGAAATATATTTAACACCTTGAGTACCATTCAATGGTATTTTTATATTCCATGAGAAATATTTTGCGATAATATCAATTCTTTTAAATTCACCCAATTTTTTTTTTCAATATCGTTAAATATTTTCTCTCAATCTAACTAATGCTAATAAAAAAAAAACGCTGCCTTTTCAATATTACATCTTGTGACCTACAGCTAGCAGAAATTAAATTTCTTCTAAATTTATGTTGGGGCAAAAAACTAAAATCTACAATTTATAAATTTTTGAGATTTGAAAATGATACAAATAAAATATTTGGGTTTCTTTTTTTTGGTTAATTTTTTATTTATCATAAACAATTATTTTTTAGAACGTGTCCATTCAATTAGCAAATGTAAATACATAAGTTTTTTTCAGAGTTGAAAACTAAAATGCTATTGTTATTTTACAAAAAAAAAAACACGAAAAATACAAAAAAAAAAAAATAAAGTAAAACATTATGAAGAAAAAATACAAGCGTTTTTTGTTGTAAACAAATATCAGTTCTCTTGAACTGAAAACAAAAACTTTGTAAGAATTCGTTCATTTAGGCATATTTGGTTTAAACATTTAAAAAAATCTTGTGCAATAAATTACAAATAATTTCTGTTACGAAAATTGCAATATTTTTTTTTTATAATACTCTAGATTGAGTGTAGCAAATTAGCCGCTGAGTACGAGCTTAGTAACCCAATTTCTGTTAATATTTTAAAATGAAAATCTACAGCTTTTTAATAATTTAGATATGAAAAAAATATCTAAATGTTTTTTTTTTTTAATAATTAAGCTAGCAGTGATCCCGAAAAGGCGATCGTATGTCTTACTAACCCATTGGTAGGGGCAAACTGATCGAACGATTTTTTGCAATTGGATTAATAAATTAAATAGTTCATTTAGTTACTTATTAAAAAAAGCATCAACAAAACTGCCGAACACAATTTAGCTGATCAAAGAGTTATAGAATGCAGTGATTGATTTAAATATCGCAAAAGAAGCTGATTGAAAAATCTGGTTTAATGGGGTTTAACCTCGTGTTAATGAATTTCTCCGTTGATGAATAACTTTCAATTAAAATCGGATGAGCTTAACAACGATTTTTTTGCTCAATGTAAATGTTAAAAATCATAAATTAATATTTTATTAGCTTATTGTACCCGGCGTTGCGTAGGTCTAAATTTAGGACCTTTCTAGGCACTGTTTAATATATGCTCTACTACAGACAATTGAGAAATCTATCAAATCAATTTGTATCTGATTTATCAAGAGATATCTTTATTTTAAATATCTTTAAAATCTAATTCATAAAATTGCCCGCTTTCCCCCTTTTTAACTCTTCTAGGTCAAACCCCTGGACACAGAAATTGTGGGTAACCTATCTATGGTTCAAATTTTATTAAAATCGTTTAGTCGAGACTTTGTTCAAATTAATTCAAACGCATAAAATGCCCGCTTTCTCCTTTTCTCACCTACTGGTCCATCATTTAAAAATGTATATTTATTTTACCATGAGGATAAATATCTACCCCTCTTTCGAAACTCTTTAAAATCGGGTCAGTCCCACGCGCCAACAAATAAACAAAAAAATATTCAAAGAGATTTAGAATATCCTAACAGTGCCATTCGACTTCGTATGCGTGTAATTTCCTAATTTAAAAAATAAACAAATTTAAAAAAAGTGTGTAAAGAAAAATAAAATCAATGTTGATTATTGGTTTTTTTGCTTTAACTTTGATTTTTGTCTTTTCTTTATAGTTTAGACAAAAATCTTCAGTTCATTTAAAATATTTTTGAGAAGTTTCCTGACGAGCTAAGTAAGCGGTAGCGAAATGGCCATTGAGACGTATTTTCACCTTCAATATTCAATACCGGGAAAATAGCACAATAAATTTAAAGTTTAATTCAAAAAATTTTCTATTTAAAAATTAAAGTACGCTGACAACTGTTTTGGCACCGTTATTCCCGCAAAATTTGCTATTAAATGACATATTCCTTCCTAAAAACAAAGTTTATTAAATTTGAACGAAGGTTCTAAGGGACTTCCTCACAAAATTTTATTCAAATCCATGCAGTAGTTTTTACGTGCTGCGAACGCAGATAGACAGACAAACATTTTGGAAATAGGTGTTTTGAATTCTATATCGATTAGTATCTACACCAACAAAAATATTTTCAAAAAATATTTCAATGTCAGAAATGACCCCGTTGCGGTTTTATTATATGTGCAGATGCATATTCCATTGATGAAGAATAACTATAAAGACAGTAGCTCCAAGCGAAACTCGTACACTTTAGACTAATTTTTAAACTATCTTATAACATTTAAAAAGAAGCCCTTAAAAAATAAAACTGTATTTATTTTATTAGTTTATTTTATAACAAATTTAACAAAACATAAAAAAATATTATAAAACATAAAAACTTTAAATTATTATTCAATAAAAAAATTTTTTTAATAAAAACATAAAATAATAGTAATTTCTGTGACAAAGCCGAACTCGTACACCACACTTTAATCAAAGATTATTTTGTTGGTTGTAAATAATAATAATATTAATATTTGGTGTGCACGCCTTTATTTTTTATCACCATTTTTTATCTATTTGGCATACCGCGCACTAGGTTTTCGCAAAAACTTGTTTCAATTTTTCCCCATTTGTCCTGAAGAGCTCTTTTCAAGTCATCCTTAGAACTTATTGTATGACTACGAATTTTACGATCGAGATAGCTCCACAAATTTCGATTGGGTTTATGTCTGGACTCTGGCTTGATGTATCCATAACATGTGGACATTTATAAAGTATTCATGACCGCACAATGTAAGCGTTATGCTTAGGGTCGTTGTCTTGGTCAAAATAAAAGTTTTCACCAAGACAAAGTTTCTGCTTACAAACTGGCAAACTTTCTTTTAAAATGTTCAGTTACTTATGCTAATCCCTGATACCATCGATAAAGTGTAAAAAACCGGGCCCAGATGCAGAAAATGATCCCTAAACCATTACTGACCCACAACCGTGTTTAACTGTTGGTTTCATGTTTTTGGCAAGCAAGTCCTCATTTGATTTTCTCCATACATTAGGTCTTCCATCTGAACCAAACAAGTTGAATTTACTATCATCTGTGAATAATACCTGCTTCCAAAATGAAAAATCCTTTGTTTCATGTTCCTTGGTGAGTCGTAACCTTATCTTTTGATTTCTCTTATTAATCAGAGGTTTAACTCTTGGGCTTCTACCATTGAAATTAGGCCTTTTTATCGTAATATGTTTCTTATGGTCTGTGGGCAAAATTTTTTTCCTAAGTGTTTTTCAACAATTTCTACGAGTTTTGGAACACTTAAAAATGGGTTCTTTTTTATTTGACGTAAAATATATTGCTCGTCTCGAGCAGAGAAAATTTTTATTTGCACTTTTCTTCTTGTTCGCAATCCTCTCTTCCATTTTATACCTTTTTGTATATATTGCACTGTTGATCGGCTTCTATCAACTATCTTAGATATTTCTCGCAGCAATTTATTATTTGTATGATGTTGAATTATTAATTTTCTTACTTCAACAGAAGTTTGTCCTCTCTGTCTACCCATTTTGTTCTCTTTTGTAACTCTTTCAAACAAAAATTCAAATAAATGACAATAAAAAAGGTGATATTGGGGAAAGTCCCTATTTTTTAAATTATTTTTTAATCCCGAAGTTAGATGCAAATTAAAAGAATTTTGCTGAATTAAATAAGACTGTATGAGTTTGGCTTTGGCGCCGAAAGTTCCCACTTTTTAAATTATTTGTCTGTATTTTAATAAATAAAGATATATTTAAAATTTCGTTTCTGATATTTAATTGAGTACATAGTTTTGTACTAAAATTAAGTAAATTTATTTTATTAGCCTATTTAGTTTTAGACATAGATAGTTTTAGATAAAGAAATTTGTTTTCATAGGTGTACGAGTTTCGCTTGGAGCTACTGTATATATATATATATATATATATATATATATATATATATATATATATATATATATATATATATATATTGGCAACTAGATTAAAACACAATTTATTATTATTTACATTTGTCATATTTTTTCATTGGGATATTTGAAATTGATTTGTGTCAGAAAACTGTTTTTTGATTTGAAAAAATTGCTGGTAAAAAGAATTTTCATTTTATATAAAAATTTATATAACATTAATTAAAAATTCCTTGCTTTTCATTGTACAGTATTAATTTTTTTTTATTTTCTTACACAATTAGTCCAGCAAGAATTAATGACTTTACCATACTTACACTTGATATGATTGCGTGCAAAAACATGTGAAACGAAAATTTGACATTTTAATATCTGAAAAATTAGAACAATTTCTGAAACTATATCCGCTGTATTATTATTATCATAATAATATACAAATAGATTAGAATGTTGTTAGAGAAATTTTCATCAAGTATTACAATGGAAATTTTCTTTTTGCTGTTGACTTATTTGTCAATGTTAAAAATATTGACTGACAATCCATTAAGAAACATCAAATCACCTTTGATTGTTTTTTTTTTTTTTTTTTTTTTGGTGCAACTAATACTTTTTTGATGTATTTGTCGTTTAACCATTTCTTTGCACTACTCAAGATTAATGGGTTTTCGTCACCATCTCACACACAAAATATTAAAACACCCAACTGGAAAGATCAAATTCATAGTTCTTTAAAATTTCTTTTTTCCACACTTTAAACTGACAGAAAAAAAACAAGACCTACAGTAAAGACAAATGATCAAAAATTAAAAATGATGAATTAGAATTAAGAAAAATAATTTAACTTTCGGTGCCACTGTTTTTGGGATTCTTTTTAGATCTGCTTTTAAAAGGAATTTATTTTGTACGTGTTTGTTGTACAAGTAGTTCAAGTTATTTAAAGATCAATGAAATATTTAAATTTCATTTACATACATGTTGTTGTGCGTTGTAGTTTAAGTATTTTAAATTCATCAAGTTTTTAAAAATTATGTTTTGCTTTATTTTGGTGTTTATTATTTTTTATATTTAGAAAAACGACAACTGAGAGAAGAACAAAATGCAAAAGCTATAATGGGACTTTTGCTTTCTTTTGGGCTTTCTAGAGTCTAAAAATAAAATTCATGCATCGATGATTAATGACTTTTTTTCAGTAAAAGTCGAAATAGGACAAGAACTAAGAAAAATGCATGTTTTAAAAAGCTGCATTGTTTGTAATCGACCTAGTTGTTACACTGGGTTATAAAAAAAAATTCCAATTACTTTATTTGTTTCACTTTCTGGTGCTGCCATAGTTAACTCTCCAAGCGGTTGATAACCATTTTGAATAGACATATAAATTTCACCTTATTTCAATAAGTCAAAGAATTTCTACTTCTACTACAACGAGAAAATCGCAAACTGCAGCGACTTTGCTTTTATTATGAAACGTAAATTATCATTATTATGGCTTCAAGTCTAGTAAATTTCAGATTATTTTAGGGTTAATACTTGAACACACTTTCTGAAAAACATGCTCCCTTCATAACGTTTTTAATGTTTTCATATTTTGATGATCCATATATTTCCAAAAGTGTTTGTAAAATCAGATTTCAGTATATTTTCTTCTTAGTTATTTACTAACCCCTTCTTAAAAATAATAGTGTTTCTTTTAAAAAACTAGTCAAATTGATAAAACGTTTAATGCAATTCATCTCAAACTCATAAATATTCAACATGTAATCAAGTAAAAAGAAAGAAGAAACAGCTCAATGAAAAGAAGCGAAAAACGTTAAATACTGAATCTTCTTGAAGACCGCTAAGAAATAACGGTAAATGGTTTTACCTCATAACAAAGCGACAAAGAGAAAACTATGGTGTGGTACAGAGAGAAACGGAGAAACAAAAGAAATCGTGCAACTACGTTAACTAACATAGAATCAGATCCGCACCTCCTGAAAGCAAATGGAATACCGTCAGGAAGCTAAAAAGTTAGTTTTCAAAACCAAAAAGCGGATGATATAATAATAGATGGCAAAACAGACATGACGAATATTAATATACTGAAGTGTAGAGACGATTGAGACGATATTACAACCAAATCGGAGATTTGAAAAACATAACCGTGGCTTTCGAAAAGCCAGAATGAATGCAGTAGGGACAAGCGTACCAGTGACAACCACCCTCGAAGAGAGCAAACTGAATTTCGAATTGACAACAGTATGTTGAAGAGCTGTTGGTAGTACTAAGATTTTTAAGATGCTTCAACTTCAGTAACATTTCTAAGCAACTGCAATAATAAACGAACAGTATAGAAAATATCATATCATGAACAAAATCATCTTGTAAATGCTGGTTCATAGAGGGTTTTCAAATTTAGTAAAACCGAATGTTAAGGTTACGTTCTTCCATGTCTCACAGTACCATCGCAATTGTTAGATTTATGATTTGAAAATGTTAAGTAAGTTTAATTATTTTAAAGATTCCATAAATAATTAAAAAAAAAAATTTACGAAAAAAAACTTCACTTGTGCTGATTCTTCTTTGAGGGGTTGTTTTTGTTATTGAAATATCCTATAAAAGTTTTATTTGAGAATGAAATCTATGTAATAAAGTATTAACAGAAATGATTAAGTCCAAAAACGGTTTATGTCTTTTAGAAAAGTTTTTCGTAATATTAGTCTAAAAGAAAAAGTTTTATTTTAAAATTTGTGGTTTAATCTTGCATTTAATACAAAATTAATATTTTAGTGTTCTTGTAATTGTTTTTCCAAATTCCTTTTCTACTTAATTCTTTTTCATTTACGTTTGTTAAATAATATAACCTTTTAACACTTGTCACATATTTCTGTTCTTTTTTAATATACCTGTCCAGCCTTTTCTTCAAAAAATAAGAAAGAAAAAATGTATATTGCGATAAATAAACTTTAAAATTAATTTTTATTTAACACAATAAGTATCGTGAAATTAATTTTCATTATCATCAGCTTTTACAACATCATAAATAGTAAAAGCCATCAGCGGCAGCGGCATCACACAGTTTTTTTCTTTTGTAGTGTATAGAAAAATATCTTCTTCTTCCCTCCCACACATCCATTCTACTTGTCAGCTGTTTATTTTCGGTTCGTTTGGAATAATTTTTTTTTTCAGTTGAAGATGAAAAAAGTTTTTTTATAGACTGAAAATTGTGGCATTCATTTTACATTTATTGCATTTAGCATAAAAACTTATTTTTATTGTATTTGTTGTACGTATGCAAATTACAGATTTACTACACAGTTGTTGCGTGTGTTTGCGTGCTATTTTGATGTCTTGCTGTTGTTATAACATGCGAATTATTTGTATTATTATAAATATTTTTTTTTTCATTTTTTTCTTTTAAACGGTTGCATTTATTTTGACACTCTGTTGACATGTGACATGAGCATATTGCAGACATGTTATTGTTGTTGCTGTTGCTTTTATTGTTAAGGTGAATGTATTTGTTGCATTGTATGTTTGTTGTATGTTGTATGATGTAGTTCATGTTTATCTTACTAAGAGCTTTATTTTTATACAATTATTTTTACAAGTGGTTTTTGTTAATTTTTTTAATATAATTTTAGTTGTTTGAATTTATGAAACGAAAGTCAAAGTTTTCTTTTTTCGAATTATTTACTTATCTATTATCCACAACATAAATAAGAATTACTGCAGCAAAAACACCAAAATCATATGATTTAAATGTCATGGAAAATTGTAACGCCTACGGCGAAAATTGTTTATAAAATATTTTGTGTGCTTAATTGAATAAATGATACTTAAATAGATTTACTTTTATTCACTTATGACTAAATTAGTGTCTTGATTCGCTTTTTTTTTTAGAAAAAAAATGCAAAGCATTGTCTCTGTAGAGTATAAAATAAATAATTTTATGTAACTAGGTTTGTAAAAATATACAAAAAAAAAAACAGATTTCAAATTGAAACCAGTTCAACATAACCTTTTTTTATTATAAGGCAACATAGTTCTTATAACAACACACTGACCTAGAATCTGTTAAAAGGCTAATGACAGTGATTGAAAGTTCATCATGACTTCAACGTCATTGAATAAAAATCAAGGAAGAATAAACCTCACACTGAGCTTGTTTTCAATAAGGGGAGCAAGAAAGTATAAAAATAAACAAGCTAGAGGAGATGGATTGGTAATTGTGGTCCATAAATGCCACAATCATTGATTTTATTTGTCTTGTTTCAATTTTCAATTGTCTTAATTGAAAGTTCTTGGCAAAGGAAATATTCATTCGTTCAGTTAAAAAGTGAAAATTTTATGTTGTTGTAAAAACTCTGGTTTATGATCTGACATTAAACTGAGTTAAACATTGATAAATCAAACTAAACAAGTGAGTGTAGGAATGCCACATACGACGTCAACGGCATTTCGAAACAACTAATTTGACATGAATTTCCGTTCAACGGCAGTTAATCTGTGATATAAACAGTTAGGAAAACGAATAAAAAATTCGGTTTTTTAAATTTGTAAAAAACCGGAATGTTCTTTGATGTATTTCTTTAGCCGATTAATACTCTTTGGTTTAAGTGTAAACATATTTAAATTATTTCCTACTTTAGATATTAATGTAAAAAAAAAATAAATGCTTGAATTGATTTCAATTTTGACTAAAAACTTGGTTTCAAAATTTTTACGTGCAATGTTACGAGGAGAAGTCAACCAGCTTTTACACATACATATGTATGTAGAGAAACACGTGTATTAAAGTTGGTTCTTTATTTAATTTTTCAATTAAGGCCGTTTTCGATAGAAATTATCCAGCAGTTAAACAACTTTTTCAAACCTTCATAGAGTAAGACTTTAAAAGTCCATCAAACTCTATTAAATAATAATAATCTAAATTTTTTATGTTTTTTTTCAGGTACTAAACGTTAATAGTCCAAGCACAGTTCAAGTAGCCGTAACAAGAACTGGTCACGTAGAAAGGAACTATGCATTTATTTTTCTTGTTATCAATAGATCTGCATACCGCTGTTGAAATTCATCAGAATGACAAGTAACCATATGTCAGTGATAGCTTTTTCGTACTTATAACTTGGTGGACTGAATTTATACATTATTTCATTGCTCTTTTTTTACCTTTCACCACAAAAATTGGAAAAAGGATACATATTAGTTTGTCATTCCGAGTGCAATTTCTACAATCTACATTTTCGATCGATTTCTGACTTCTTATGCATAGCGAAGTCGATTCGATTGAGCTATGTCTGTATATCCGTCCTTTTTAGTGTTGCCGAGCCAAACTTGATATCACAAAAAAAAAAAAAAAAATATGTCATTTGATTAGATATACATACGTAGTATCGAAAGAGATGCTATTGGAAATCATACAACATACACATTTTTAAGTGTATTATGAACCGTATTGGGCACCACTCTAAAATTTTAAATAAACGACTACCACTATAGCTCCCAACAGCAAAAAGTAATAGAAAAATAAATCTAAAAATTAAAGGATGTCCCGATAGAAGACCCAAATTGACCTATATGGGTCAATCTTTTGAACCGTTATAGGCAAACGCTTGAAAATAAAACAAAATGCAGATTAATATGACTGTTATAATAACAGGAATAAATTTTCAAAATTATAAATTAAAGGGTGTCTCAATAGTTCGAGTGCTGTATACCGCCAAGGTGTTGAACATTTGGAAATAGACGACTGAAACTATATTGCCAAGTCCGCTATAATAACAAGTAAAAAATTTGGATTTGGAAATTAAAGGGTGTCCCAATAGTTAATGTAAATTGAAGCATGTATCCAAACTTTTGAACCGTTATAGATAAAGAATAATATTTTTATCAATAACTTTTAAATTAACTACTAAAACTTTGAGATTATTTGCAGCAGATATTTCACTAACTTCGTGTAATAGTTACAGTCGTTTTAATAAAATATTTTCGCTGTTAAGTGTGGCTGTTTACTTTTATTGTGCCTCTGACTCATAGTCTTGATGTAAAACGTTGCAAACGATTTTTGCTCAATTACAGAGGTAATTTCATTATTTGTTTGCTTTTAAAAAATCAAATCAATGTAGTCTACACGTATCTCAATATAGCTGGAAGTAGATTCGTTGCCTACAGCAAGGCTATGGTAAAGAAAAGATTTTCCAGAGTAGCAATTTGCTTAAACACTTGAAAAGAAGAGGATCACAGCTCAACATCGGAAGTTGTTATAAAAGTTTTCATACATCATTAGAAGCTATTTATCACCTTAAAAGAATATGCAAAGATTTTAAGATTGCCTTCGTAATCGACACATTACGAACGAGAAAAAGAAATTTATCAAATTAATTAAAAAGTTATAATTTTCTTTAACACAAAAAGAACCTGAAGTTCTTAAAAAGTAGCAACTAATAATGCTTAATTAATATCAATTAAGACAAAGATATTTTTAAAGCTTATATTTTTCTTATAAAACTTCAAGGAAATTGTTGCATTCATTTGTAAATTCCCTCAAAACAAATTCACAAGTTTTCATGGTTTACACTCAAGTCAAACCAAAGTTCCAATTAGTTTTCAGACAAGACAATTTAACTTTTTTTTAATGCCAAACGGCAGTAATGGATATTTGATTGATTTGTTTAAAAACAGCATGGTAACAAGCTATTTTTTATTTCTACATTAAATCCATTAATAAAGTTGAGTAAGGACATTAAAACATGAAAATATATCAATGAAACTGGCAAAAGAAATATAAAGTGCAAAATATTACAAATGGCATCCGGCTCCACTTACGTAAACCAAAATCTATTTTTGCTTTTATTTTCAATGAATAATAACACTTTTAGCGCAATTGCAACAAAAATAGAAAAATGTATTAACAAAAAACATGTACAAATTACCTAAATCATCGAAAAAGCCACCAACGGTCCGGTCCGTCTATTACATCGAAGCTCTTAACAAAGTGTTAACAGAAGTTGGTTGTTCGCTGACATGCTGGCAAATAAAGAGAATATTGTAATTGCTGTTTACAAGCAAAGTTGGCAACTTAGGTAGCAGTCATGTATTTATTTCTTATGACAATTTTTAAGATAATTATGTTTTTCTTTTTTTTTCGTTGAAGCAAACTTGAATGTAGATAGCGCGATTGTTTCGTTAACTGGCGTTTATTGAATATAATTTTTTCGCGTAGGTTACAAATTGATGATACGTGTTTAAAAATAGTGAACAACACATTATTTAATGGCTGGTTACATGTAAAGTTGAACGTCATAACAGTTAATAGAATATTTTTACAACGCGTGTATGTAAAAAATTGAAACATAAGTGTAGATTGTTTTACCAGCAACACCTTCCCATCGACAATTATTTATTATTATGGTACGAACAAATAATTAAACACATAAACTTGATGGCTGGCATTAAATTTATTTAACGTGACCAAACCCCATGTTCTGTGTTTTAATAAAAAAATTTAACATAACAAATTAATGAAACGTGATTAAAATAGAATAACTAAACATGACATAGTGCCAGAGAACACTAAACAGGCAAATATATTTCAAACATATAAATGCTTTATTTTTCCTTCTTCTGAATTTTATCTAAGCAAAAATAATACTAAACCTGATTTTAATATTTTTAATGCCTTGATTTTTGAAACGATATCAGGAATATATAACTCTATTTTTTATATTTTTACCATGTTAACCCCTCAAAAAATTAAGTCTTTATATATGGACGGTCTCCAGAAATTGTATAGTGAAGCTGCCCAGTAAGTGCAGGAGAGGGCCAAAAAGGCCATCAGTAGCCTCAGCACACCAAAGTTTAATGAATGACTGATACGATGAAACGTACATCAGCGTTTTTTGGTAATAGCCCATCTCCTTGATTTTTTAGTCGTATCTTTATATAACATCCTATAAAGTTCTTTCCTCTTGCAAACTTGACGCCTTAAAAGTATATATCTTCTATCCTTACAAACTATCCTAGTTGTGGCTTAATACATTAGATCCGGCCTTTTTCTATTATTAAGTTTATATGCACGACTTATTTGCAAATAAAAATATTGTAAATATAAAATGTTGAAATTTTGTTTTTTGGAAGTTTTAAATAAACTTTTATTATGTGTCCTAATTTAGATTAGCCTTGTTGTATATTATAATATTTGTTATTTTAATTAACAGCTACGGTAAAAATTCAATGAATTTCTTTTATTTTATTGGACAAATCTGTAAAGCTTTAATTTGGATTATTTTAAAATTTCAATTATTTGCCAACTTTTGTTTGTTATGGATCAGCCTGTGCCATGTTGGACAACCTATGGTTTTTTATAATAATTATTATAAGCATAAATAATCAATTTACTTTCAGAAAATGGTTCGCGTATAAAATCAAATCGACGATATGATCCAGCTAAATATAGATTTTTTTTCGACTTACTTGTCATTCTTTTGAAAAGGAACGCCTTTTAGTTTAAAAAAAAAATTTAAGTGCAAACTGTAACAGCCTTCAGTTAGTTGCTTTGAGAAACTTGTTAAATTATGTTTTCTTTTATCATTCAATCTGATGCAAATTTATAGATAAGAACATATTTTTGTTGAGAGGAAAAAAAACTAAAATAATCACATCTAATAGTTTAACGCTATACAAGATGACTTCCGTTGTGTAGACAATCTACAAGATTAAAAAAAAATATATATTATCATGTAACAACTCACATTTTAACTAGAAAACAGCGTCTATTTTATTATTCAGGGATGAGATATTAAAGTAAAATGTCTACAAAAAGTACTCTTTTAAAGGTTTGGCATTTTTTATGAAAAAATCACAATTTATTATAAAGTTGAAATAAAAATTACTTGTTTTGCTTGAGTGCAACCAACATTTCATATTCCTTGCAACCCAATAATTATAATTTTACAATTAGTAATTTTCTAGGTCCTCAAATATTCCTAAATAGGTATAAAAGGAAAAAGTCTTTTTTGTCTTTGCTTTATTATTTAGACAAAAATCTTTAGTTTATTTAAAATGTAACGAAGTGGCCACCGAGACGTGCTTTGACCCTCAATAATCAATATCGATAATTAATTTAATCGGGATAACTAAATAAAAAAATAGCACGAAGTTTTTTTATGCAAATTAAATATTTAAAAAATAATCTCGTGTCTTTAAGGAAAAAGTTGTCATATAATTTAAAAACTTAAAGTTCTGATCGTTGTGGGTTATTATTACAGAATTATTTGACACTTAGAAGTCAGATACAATGTTTTTTAATTTGCTTTTGCAACCAAATTTAATAGTCACAAAAAGTACAATATCAGTCCATCTCTGTTCAAGCATTAGGTACTAATCAGGATTTGTATAAAAGAAATTCAAATTTATTTAAATATTTCAAATTGTATGTGTGAATTTTTGTTTTCTGTTTATTATATGTATGTGCCAAAGTAGGAAGTGAACCCAATTGAACAGATGGAGATGACAGAGTACGAGAACAACAAGTTGTTGTATGGAAATGTACATGTCCATGATCATTGAAATATTTTGTATTTTTATACCGAAATGTGCGTATGCGTTTAAATTAATGATGGGTGATGATCATTATTGCAATAATAATGATGATAATAATATTTAAATTTATTTACATTCATTATAAAATTCATTCATGCTACTTGTCTTACTACAATGTGACAATGACAAACATAGAGACACCAACAACCCACATTAGTTAACAGTATTTGAGAAGTACGAACATAAGTGTTGGCTACTGAAAAATAAAAGAAAACATCATTATCTGCATTATATTTTCATTTAACTCATTATTGCAAAAAAATTTTAACGTCACAGTTTATTTCGTCAGCTGCTTATGCATTTATATATTTATATATTTTTTTTTTTTTTTTTTTTTGCAATATACACAACACTAATGTGCATTCAAATATAGACGAAAAATATAAAAAAAAACTATTGTGTGGCGAGACAGTGTCTGGGCCGTTGACACACTGTCCGAACTTTACACACAAACATATTAGAGATGGAATTGTGATTAACTTCTTTTAGAATAATCAGACACACAACTTTAAAATGCTTGTTATTTCAAATATAGGTTGGTAAATATTTAAGAAAGTCAATTGATGCACTTGCTTTGAAAATCACTGATGAACGCACCGACATAATTTTGAGTGAATGATAAATTAATTGAGGCCCAGGGCTAAATGAAGCGTATTAAGGTTAAGTTGACGATGTTAGCAAATTAATACTAATTTCTTTTATAATTTTAATTGATTTTCATTTGTATATTAAAATTTTCGTATTGTACTAAACATTTTTTATTACTTTTTTAGAAATTTTTAATTGAATTTTCAAACTTTTTTATTCGCTTGTTAGAGAATCTTGTAATTCACTTCAGTAACAAACTCGAATAATGTTTCTTTACTAAGTTAAAAATATTGAAACAAGTGCTAACATTTTTTTATTTATAATCACGAAGCATTCCCGCTAAAGTTTACACGAAGGTGCCACATTGTCCACAATTTTTTTCGCGCGCCAAATTGTTTGTGTGCCAAAATAAAGTTTATGCTCAAAGGTAAGTCGCAATTAAGGGAATATAGAGACTATAAAGCTCAATTAACTTTAGCAGAATCGTTAGAGATGTGACGTTCAAATGTAAAGTTAATTCCACTGTAAGACCCAGATGTTTCAAACTGATAATAAAAGTTTTCCAAATTGAATTCCAACTTTTTTATTCGCTTCTTAAAGCTTACCAACTCACTTTAGTAACAAACTTGACTAATAATTAAAAATATTATTAATATTATTAACGAAATATTTACGCTTTCAACTTTCTTTATGTTGACGCGTCGTAAACTTACTCCTTCCCAATCGCACAAAAACAATGAACATATCTGTTATAAAAAGTATTTATCATTAAATAAAGTAAAACACAATTTCGAGTATTGATTTTAATAACTAAACCGCATTTTGTCTACTTCAACTAATATTTTGTACTGTTATTATTATTATTTTTGTACTTGTGTGCTGTAGCTAGGCTTGCCAGATCCAATTTGCCAAAAAGCTTGACATTGCCCAAAAAAAAACTTGATTTTGAAAAAAAAACTTGACAAATAAAAACACTCATACTATTGGTTTTTATTTAATTTTTTTTATTATTTTTTTCATAAAAATTATTAGAATAAAAACAAAAATATCGTTAAAAGTAAAAATAACAGAAACAATGTGAAAGAAACAAAAAACAATATAAGAATAAAAATTCAGTCGTTATATATTTTAGAGAAAACTTAGGCGTTATTTAAAAAAATTATAGGTACTATCTTAAGAAATATAGATAGTAAAAATATGCTCTATCGATGTGTTTTTTAGAAATATAAACTTACTTTTTTAAGTATTGTTACATATGTAGCTAGAATAAATTTGAGAAAAAAAAGTTAACTTACAAAAAACATTGACAAATCACTTTTTTACTTGACACTTGACGCGCATTAAAAAACTTGACAATCAGGCCAAATCAGGCCCGTCTGGCAACCCTAGCTGTAGCTTTCATTTGTGTCAAAATTATCGGTTTGTACCTAATTTAAGCCAATAAACGTGTAACAATTTTAATTTTTGTGTTGTTTATTTTGCTACTGTTGTTTGAAGATTAAACATATTTGTTGTTGTTGTTAACGGTAGTATTTGGTAAAGAACATAACAAAAATATAAAGCGAAACTTTAAAATGTCAATTATATTGACTCTCATATGTACTGTGCAAGCCTTGCGCTTAATTTATTTAAATGTTGCCGGACAAATACCCAACTGTTTTGATAAAATAAAAATGTTTCTTTAATTTTAACTTAAATTATTATGGCCAGTTTTTGACTTCATATTTAAATACGCATTTAGTTAATTAAAATTTTAAAATACGGTTTTAGTTTTTCAGTCATCTATGATCGTTCTTATTTAACTATGATAAAAATATGGCAGCATTACGAAATATCAAAATAATTATCAAAAGTTTATGAAAAACAGCTGTTAGCGAACACAATGAATTGCAAATTTTTTTTTAAATATTTAAAATATATTTAATTATACATTGTGCGATGCTCATGGCAACGCTTCAATGCTTGAATATTTTATTTGTATTCAACAAACTTGTCACTTTTCCTGCTCTATGTAATCTACGGCGTGGTATTAATTGAACAGCTGATTTATTAAAAAAATTTTAAATTGTTCAAAATGACTTGCTGGAAAAGAAGGGATCTTGTTAAATGCTCCATCTAAACAATTTTGCTCATACTTAGTTTCTAATTTAATCGTATTTAGTTTTACACACTAAGCCATAACTAAACACAAAACTTAATTAAATTGTTTAAAATGTGTAAAACTATAACAATTTTACGCCTTGTTTGTTTAACTGTTGACCGCAAATATTCTGAAAAAATAAGTTGAAATTTTGAAAGTAGGTGAACATTCAGAATTACGTAAATTAAGAATTATTACTTATACAAGCCAGTTAGTACGTAAATTAAAAATTTACTGCCTGTGCAACACAGTACTAGCATATTTGGATAAGAATTATTAGCTTAACCTTGTTTAAGTTTTTTAATATTTATTAGTTTTTGTTGAAGGCCGATCAATAAGTACTTATTTCTCTTGAAGCGAAATACATACAAAAACTTTTAGTTGCGTAAAGCTAGGAACACAACTGGGACGTACGATGAATTTCGTCCAACACAACGAATACCTCGTCAAAAATTCGTTGTGTAAATTCGTCGTATGAGCGCAATAATCATGAAAAAATACAGCTGTTATAATTTTTGAAATTGTTTACTTTTTCTAAGCTGCAAAGGTGACCATAAAAAATAATATTTAAAAAGTTAAACATTAGAAAGAACACAACTAAAAACCATTTTTATATTTAACTTATAACCTGTACGCTTATTAAAAATGCTGCAAGATTAAAATACATAATTATTTTAAGTAAAAAAACTTTATTTACTAAGATACTTCGAATCTAAAGTCAAACATGGTCACTTTGTACTGATTTGTTCGCCGTTCGCCGGCGTAAGAAATAATTCTATTGCATAGTTCGCCGCGTATGACGAATTTCGTCCTGCGTCATGATTGTGTACAGCGAACGTTCGCGACCAAAAATTCGTTGTTCGTTCCAGTTGAGTTCCTAGCATAAATTTGCATACGACTTGCAAACTATTGAAAGAGAGAAAGAGAGAGAGAGAGAGCAAAACAGTAGTCCTTTTCTAAAGCTGTTTTTTAACGTAAACAATGATTTCAGATATGACGTGGTGGAGATGCCACCCATTTCTAAGGTCGCACCAAAATAATTTTTTTACGGACGATTTATAATTTTTGCATTTACACGCACATTTGTAATAAGTTTTACAACAACGAAAATGGATGATGTCTGAGGCGTTCTAAATAAAAATTTTAACGAATTAGACGGCATAATTTTATGGTTCTGGCCAAATTTGCAGTTCATATGTAAAAAATATTGTCGTGTAAACGTTCCTAAGAATGGCTCATTGAGTTGTCTTTGGTTTTTGACAAACTTGTGAGCTCTTCAGGCTTCATTTTCCGAACTAATTAAAAAATGTAAAAAAAAGGTAAAGGAATTTATTGAAAATAATAGTTAAGATGTAAGAAAAATTCTGAATATATATTTTTTATAAAAATAAGACAAATTGAAGATAGAATTGTAGAATGGCGACACCTTTAAATATTCGGTAAAATGCGAAATCATTCAACTACTCAATAGCGGTTTATGTTAAACATTTTATTCTGATGTATCCATTGGCACATTAATATTCAAAATTACATTGTTTTGATATATTTTTGATGTGGCCTGCAGTCGACCGACCCAATCGATCACTATTTAGCAGTTTAAACTTTCAAATTAATCAAAAGTACAAATATTTACTACTTATTGTATGAATATAAGTGATATAGGCCATCTTTTCAGATAAAGCGTTTCGTCTGACACAGCAATTGTTAATTAAGATTCAATGTTTGTTTTATTTGATGTAATAAAAACATTCTACGAAAGAAATTTAATTTAAAAAGCAGCCACAAAGCTGTAATGCAATTAAAATAAATTTATGATGCAAAGTAAACTCCATAAAATGAGATTTCATAAAAACAACAACAACAATACAATACAAAAACCAAATACTTTTAAAGAAGGTAATACAAAATATTAAACTTTTTAACGCTCTTTCAATATCTCCAGCAATACAAAGCAAAAAATAATCACTGAAAGCCGACTTGTAGCTCCCAAGACACTAAACCGATTTTAAAACAAACAAAAAATTATCAGTCAATACCATTAAAATTATAAATTTGTTTTTGTGAAAAGAAAAATTTTACAAGTCGCGGCAAAAAGCATTCGGTGTCTGTGCTTGGCTTCACTTAAATTAAATGTTGAAGAGCATCGAAAATTTATGATTGAAATAGATATTGAAACAATCTGACATTCAAAAGGATTTGGTGCAAATCAAGCTTAAGTGTTTCTTTTAAACTTTAATTCGAGTATTAAGTGTTTCTTTTAAATCTTTAATTCGAGTATTATTTGCGGTTTTTATAATAGATTATTTAAAAAAAAAATTAGACAAGTGCGAGATGAACTCACAGACAGAGGTTGCTGTACCAGGCATTCGCCAACCTTGAACTATTATTTTTTTTTTTTTTGTGTTTATGAGTTGCTGATTGTCATGCGTCTATGGGTACAACCTTCAGCTCCTTTCTTATAACGTCGGTTTGGAAGATTGTAATACATATATGACAAAACCAAGACTCAGTGCGCACACTCTTTTATTTGTAATTTTATTTTTAAAACTAATACTTTATTATTCTAGTTAGTTGCTTTAAAATATTTTATTATTACTTCCATCTTCAGAAGTAAAATTGCACTAAATGAATATTTTTGTTAAATTAAAATGTTTGAAACCAGTTTTTCTTCTAAACTTAATGTTCTTAAAAATATTATTCTCAAATTCTTTTATTTTAGTATGAAAGTCGTGTTTTAGTAAATTAGTAAGGATGCAATTGTATAATTTCTTTGCAGACATTTGATTGTTTTATTTATCCAAAAATCTTTATATAAACGCTGGTCGAGACGATCTTTTTGAATTTTCCCAAATGGCAATTTCCGTTTTTATGCCAGGAATATGAAAAATTTTGTTACTCGTATAACCTTTTTTTTCACAAAAATGTTATAAAAATGTTATATTTGAATATTTCATAATTTTGTTTTAAAGTATCTTGGACAACACAACAATGACAATCGTTTTGGTGTACATTTCACTTGATTTTTTTTTTATTTATAACATTTCCAATAAAAAAAAATAAAATTCCTAGGAATCTTCAAACAGATTTTAGTTATCAAAATATCGAAAAAATTTTCATTTCTGAAACATTGTTTAATGACATCAAATATTGTAATACGGCCTATTCCAGTAAAATAAAAATGGTTTAGACCATTTTAAAAATTGTTACAGGAATAATTTGGCAAACATAACGTTGCGTTCTTTTTTTCTTTCTTTCTAAGAGAGAACCGGTTCCATTGGTTGACTTGCTGCGAAAATATGTATAATGTACCCATAAGAACCTGCAGTTTTCATTTCCTTTAATTTAAGCAGCATTTTCGTTTATCCAATTGACTGGAAAGAAATATACTTCAAAATTAAAATGAATCAAACTGTAATTAAAAGTAAAAGTTTTATTTACTGGTTTCTTGCACCAATATTAAGTTAAAAGAATACAATCGTGACTAATATATTTTAGTTAGTTTGATTGTTGTACCAATAATTTTAAATAAACTCTGCCTTATACTCAGAATTACAAACAAAAAAAGTTGTTCAGGTTTTTTTTGTTTTTTTGCAGCTAAACTTAACTGAAACCGAAACCGCCATCAATCAACCGTGTAAAAAAACTTCCCAAAAAACTCATTTGAAATTCATTTAAATGAAGATCATCGCAAAAACTGTACGCTCCAATTAAACAGAAACAAACAAGTGTTTTAAATAAAAGCAAACGTGACTGTAAAGTGACAGTTTAAACTAAATAAAATTAAGTATATTAAACAAACAAAAAATAAATAAGAATAACGGTCACTACATAAATTTTTCAATAAATGTTAAACAAGAGTTGCATTTGCTTCTGCATACATGTGTTTCTCCTTGCCACACAACAACACTTAACGTCAAATAGACAATTTATTTTAATATCATCTACCACAACGCAACGTACCCAAGTGCATGTAGAACAGGAATTGCGAACCTATGGCGCCTGCCCACTAATACACAGAATTTTTATCCCTTTGTTGATCAGTTTATCAACAATAATTGTGTTTTATTACCTACCAATTTGGTAACAATTGCAAAACTTTAAAAATATATTAAAAATCCTTTAACGTAAATATTCTTTAGTTTCTTTAAATAATAGTATATTTCCTATAAGATAAGACAACATAAGGTCCTTACTAAACTATAAAGCTTAAGCACTGGTGCTTCTGTTGATGAAGAACTGCTATAAATATCTTTAACCTAAAGGAAGCTGCAAAAATTGCAGAGGAACTACATCTTTAGGACTTATTATTTTCTGATTCCAATTGTTTACATTAAAAAACTTATATGTACTTTGTATTTTAAAATAATCTAAATGTTGGCTCACTTTTTGCCATAATAGACTAAACGAAAGTTTTCCAAATTTACCAATAAAAATTTGATAGAAAGAGAAAATTTTAGAAAGGAGAAAAATTTTTTTCTGCAACGATCTGACACCTCCACAGACAGAAATTAAGACCATTTCTAAGAAAAAAAGGATAATAAAGTTTTCTCATAAACAAATTTCATACTTTCAGCGCAGTGCGGGGCATAAAGGTGGATTCACCCATTTTTTTTTATATGTAGTTTGACATTTCTCTCAGAGAGTAAGAGAAGTGATTTTGTTCAGACAACTCTCAGCTTTATGTGGTTTAACTTAGATTTTTGTCCAGACAAAATTGAATTGAGTTGCCACTAAAAATTTTTTTTTTCAAAAGACGCTAAATCACATCTCATACTTTGCCATTAACATTATAAAAAATATACAATTTCACACCAAGAAAATCTTAACTTTTTTTTAGGATTTGCTGCTGTATTGACACGTTGTCAAATTAATATGACTTCTTTCCTTACCCTAAACGAGCAATTGATTTGCTCGCACTTGAACAAAACGTCGGCAGAATAGGTAACAAATGTTTGTTCACGTTTATCTGCGTAGAGTAAACGTGGCGATGTTAATGCTTGTTCAATGGTTAAACAAATTAATGGCACGTCAAGACTGCATGTAATGTCCTGGGGGCGAAATTTTTTGAAATGGGTGAATAGTGCTGCAAAAAACTCTCAATAAAAAATTTTTGTCTCAAAAAAAATTTTGACCTTCAGTAAGAACTAACTCTTAAAAAATGAAATGAACAAAATTTGACCTACTGAACTAAAAGGTTCGCCATCACTGCTGTAGTCTTTTTGCTTCCTTATTTTTTTTTTTTTTTATCCGAGTAACCTACTGAGACGTATAGTCTATCCGCTAGGTAGTCTGTTATACAACTGCATGTACATCCGCACAACACCCACTGTGATGTGAACGATTATAAAGAAAAGAATGAAATTAATAAACATCTACAAGCGAAAAGAATTTACCAAAATAAAAAGAAATTCAAAAACCAATTTACCTATTCATTTTCATATACAACTACAAAAAGAAGCTGAATTTTATATATCCTTCACCATATCTGTATAATCACATGTACCATATATCAGATTTCCCATTGAAAGGTTTAAATTATAAATTTTCGTTTTTAAATAATTTTAGTACTTCCCAAAGGATCTCTTTAAAAACTCTTAAATTATACCCAAAATTTTCGAAACTATGTCTAATCGATAGGCGCACTTAAATTTTCTCTAGCTTATCTAGTGCTTGTTAAAGTTGAGGACGGATATCACCTAATCGACTTCGCTATGAAAAAGAACTTTGAATATATATACTTTACGGGTTCGGAAATGGATATTGTAGAAAGTATAAACGGATGGTGAACTTAGATATTCATTTTTCCACTTTTTGTGGTGAAGAGTATAAAAACAACAAAAATTATAGCGACAAAAGTTTTTTTTATATAGCAATTATCAAAAAACGGGATTTGATTTCAATCGAAATATTTCTTTAAATTTTCTTGAAATTTCTATAAGCCTCGAAATCACTAAGTGCATTTGAAAAATAAAGTCACATATTTTAATTAGCGTAATAATTTACAGTTTAATCGTTTGTTTTCTAATGAAGCAAAAAAGAAAACATAAATTATACTTGAAATGTAAAAAACACAATTTATGTGATTGTTGCTGTAAAAAGCCTCATAATAATTATAATTTTTTTTTTTTTATAAATTCCATCATCGTTCTTTAAGAATAATTTATAACTTTTGGACATTTAAAGAGTTGGTGTCACATGCTTGCGCATGCTTACATGTCTTTTGAATACCGTAAAAATGTCAGTTTTGTAAAATAAAAAGTCTTATTACAGATTGGCGGCAAAAGGCCAAAGAATGTGTGTACTTAATTAATTGCATGTAAGAAAAAGGAAAACCTTAAAGACTCAGGGTTCAAAAGATAACTTTTTTTTCAGAGTGAAAGTAATTTCAAAATAATATTTGGCTGTATGACGAATGAGCGTCTTTAAGAAAAGTAACAAAATCTCTTAAAGTAATTATATTATAATTTTTGATTGATCTTGTAAAAAATGATAACGCACACATGACAGCATGACAAAAAACTGACGGTCAGTGTCTTCTGTGTGTAAATTAAAACGTTAATAATTTGGCTGCCATGCAGCTGTCATGGGAATAATTTTATCTCCTACTTTTTTACTTCCCACTTTAATCACATTACTTGCGCGATACAAACGGCTCATGCATACAAAAAGGGGGCGTCAGCTTTTTTTACGTGATTTTAACTGGTAACTCTATTAAACATGAATTTAGCAGCTTGTCGGAAGCTATTGTTACGGGGAAACTTACACATTCATATAGCCACCGTGTTTAAAAAAATATATACGAGTAAAACAGAATTTACAATTGACTCGCTGGGCGATGACGAAAAGAGACTGCAAAATATTTTGACAGATAACACTATTTTTTATTAAAATTATAATTTAACTTTTATCACACAACTTTTTTGCCTTGAATAAATATCCATATGCATATCTCTATTTCAAAGGAGATTTTTGTATGCAAATCTTTCACAACTTCATAAAAAAATGTTACAAAGATTTCCTTTTCTTTCTTGTAAGTAAAACGCCCTTTATTTATGTTATAAAAATATTATCTTGTATGTGTTAAAGAAATCGCACAAGGGACCTTTGATGCATTTGTAATGTTATAATTAAATTTCCTCAAATTTGATTTATGTTTGTATATAAAACCTTAACTTCAGCTTTGTCGCCGTTATTGTAATTTTTGATCACTTATAACTGTTTCAAACTGCGTGAGCGTAAAGGTGCGATTACAACTTAATTTAAGAAGTAACATAAATTAATGGACAGACAACCAGCCAGACAAGACAGAATTATGTGGTCAACAAATGCTGTCGGGATTCCCTTTCTCTTAAAGGGAGCAAGTCAAGTAAACGAGTGACTGACTGGTCATAAATTTTCACAACTTAATGCTCACAAGCACGTACGACAATTACCCAAAACATTTATGCATTAAAAAATTAAACAATTTTGTTTCTTTTTTCCAGATATTAACAATGTCATTTTCAAAGAAAATGTACAATAATAATAAAACTAAATATTTAACAAAAAACGCAGTCATAAACAAAATTGTTGGTTCCAAAACAAAAAAAGATCGGAAAAATGTGTGAGCCCATGTGTGTATGTGTATCAGTGAAATAAATAGCCCCTTGGACACCCGCAACAGACAATTTATGTACATCTTGCTATAACAATTTTTGTTGTATTTAATGTTAAATTTAACTGTTGTCTTTGTAAGTCTGATGACCCAATTGTTTGTTCTCTCCAACAATTCCAACAATTTCTTTCAAACAATTAACGTTAAAAAAAATCCAAATAAAATTTATATTTATTGATTACATTTGTCTTTTGCTTAACAAATCTGTGGTTCGTGTGTTGTCGTTTAATTCGACAGTAAATAATTTACACAGCGTGTAAATAAAACGTGAATTTTGTAATAAAGTGATCAAGAAGATCTTCGTAAAGGTTTGTTGCGATTGAATTTAACAGTTTATTTGAACATGATTGAATAATTTGTATTTTATTTTCAATTTTTCTTACTATGTTTAACGAGGGTCAACGGCATACACATGTGTGTTGCTGCTTTATGGATCATGCCTGAATATCATAGACTTTGCTATTTAGATCTTCTTTTACACTTAACCAAACACATCTAATTATGGACATGTTTTTTATTTGGCTTTTTTTCTATTTCGCTTCATATTAAAATATTGAATATTTTAAAAAAGTAACATAATTTTGTGTCTAAATTGCAATTTTTGATTTTTAATATTTTTTTTTTCAAACAGTATTAACATAAACTCTGTTATTTATGTTTAAAGTTTAAAATTTAAGATGACGAAACTAAACTTAATAACAATCTAAGAAATAAAAATCTTTAATTTATTAATGTTTTTTCACTTCAATCAGTTAAATTACTTTATGATGTACTGAGGTGTCAAGTAAACAAAGTAAGAAACATACAAAAGCATACTTTAACCTTTAAAATTTAAGTAAACCCAAGGTTTGTAAAATTTAGTTTTACAAAGAACTCATTTTATGATAAATAAAAATATAAATTTTATGAAGACGATTTTGGAGAATTTATGTTGTTTGCAAAAAGTTTGTGTACACTCCCCAACAAGTTCTGTTAAAAATGCTAAATTCAACTCAAGCTTCTTGACAAACGAAAACTCGCAGTGTAAACGAGGATAACTATCTCTTCCCTTCTCTCTCTCTCTCTCTATCCTTCTATCTTCATATTAACCAGTGTTGCCGTTTAGTTACATTTTTAGTAATTTTCATTTGTTTCATTATTTGAAGCAAGAACTTCTCTGACAGGAAAGTTGTTTTTCTTAACATATCAATTCGATTTTAATGACAAAGATCAAGCACTTGCAAATGCTATAAAAATCCCACTTAAAAAATTAGTTCAAAATAAACAAAATATAACGTTACTGAGGTTGTACTCTGTTTAATAAGTGAAAAATCACGAAATGTTTCATGTTCTGGCAAAAATTTTGTGCGGAAAACTAAGTACTCGGTTCAAACGTGCGAAATTTTTTAGACAATTTAGTTAATCCGCTTGAAAAATTAGACAACTTTCTATTGGTAATGTACCAATACTTCGGTTAAGGAGAAAGTTGTCTTTTAAATTCCTTGAAGAAGTGCCGAATTATATTACGGAAATTTTGTAAGTAATTTAAAGTTTAAGCTTTTAGTAAATAAGACTTAAGCTTTTGTGTTTAAAGTTATTAAAGTAGTAAATTCTATTGAAGCCAAATTTTCCAAAGAAAAGTTTACACCGATTTAGTAAAACGTCCTACTTTAACCAATTTTATTGAATGGCGAGAGCATGCACTTTTCAATTATGAAATATTAGTATTGAATCTTGATTTAAATACTCATGAGAATCATACGTTTTTCAATTCTTTATTTTTTTCTATTTTCATTTTGTTTTTTCTCTGAAATATGGAACAAAACATTTTACCTCATTTACTTTATTCGTGCTTGATTCCTTCAAATATAAATATTTCATGATATTCTCATAAAATATTTATTATTTTAAACTAAACTACAAAATGAAATGTATTACTGCTGGGAAAGCATATCTATATGGCCATTTCACTACTGCTCAAATAGCTCATTAGTGGATTTTACCCTAATTTTGTATAGAAAAACAGAAAGTCTTATATCAAAAGCCAAATTGATTAAATGAGAACTCAATTGAATCAATAAGACAGAAGACATTAAATTACCACACAATCTAGGTAAGAAAAACGGCTAAGCTGATCCGAAGCTTGCACTTTTTCGAAAACATTACGGTGCGTTGGGTATTAACATGTTAAAACTAAAAATTCTGTACATTTTTACGTATCATCTGTTATATATTTGTTGTTTACTCGTAAGCAGTGATGTCAACAAATATTAAAAAACTGAATTTACAGCACATTTTCAGATTTAATCAATACATTTTTTATTAGTATTATTATGGTTATTACGAGGGCTGCTCTATATATTTCTGGCCTAACAGTCAAAATGCGAATATTTATAATCAAAAATGCTTTTATTGTTTTTCAAATTATTCTCCAGCATGATTTATACACTTTTGCATGCGCTCAAACCAGTTGTCGAAGCACTTTTTCCACTCCGATTGAGACACCTCTAAAACATGGTTTTTGAACACTTCAACAGCTTTTACTGGCGACGAAAATCGTTGACCACGCATTTTTTTCTTGATGTGCTGAAACAAGAAGAAGTCATTATGTGCCACGTCAGGGCTGTACGGCGGATGACCCATTAATTCGATGTTTTGGCCGGTCAAAAACGCTCTGGTTTGAGCCAATGTGTGAGAGCTCACATTGTCATGGTGAACAATGATTCGTCTTCTCTTGTTGGTTTTTCGAATTTCTCCGATGACTTCAGGCAAACAAATTGTAGTGTACCACTCAGAAGTGACTATCCTACGTTGCTCAAGCGGAACAGTCGCCACATGACCAGTTTTGCCGAAGAAACAGGCGACCATTTGCTTCGAAGTGCTTCTTCCATGAACAACTTTCGTTGGATTTTCCTCGTCTTTGAAGACCCACACGGTCGATTGTTGTTTCGTTTCGGGCTCATACGCATAGATCCATGATTCGTCACCTGTGACGATCTTATAAACGACTTTTGAAGCACCGCAATCGTATTTTTGCAACATTTCTTTGCACCAATCGACACGAGCCTTTTTTTGAGCGACTTTCAAATTGTACGAGAACAAATCTTTTTTACAGCCAGGTGTTCATGCAGTATCGAATGTATGCTGGTGGAAGAAATGTCCAAGGATGTCTCTATCTCTCGGTATGTCGTACGTCGATCTTGAGTTCATGCACGGCATCAATGTTCTCTGGCACAACAGCCGTTTTTGGACGACCTTCACGGAATTCGACTTTGAGCGAGCTTCGGCCACGATTAAATTCATTATACCAATTTTTCACAGTGCTATAGGATGGTGCTTCATCGCCATACAAAGATTTAAGTTCATCAATGCACTCTTGTCGTGATAATCCACGTCGAAAGTTATGAAAAATGATGGCATGAAAATGTTCACGAGTCAATTCCATTTTTTTCTATATTAATTTTTTCAAATCACTGTAAACAACACAAATAATGGTCGTACGTCAAAACGTTTTGAGTACGATTATGCTTAAAAATGACAAACTTTCCAATGGAAATGTCAGATTGCACTTGGCAGCACTCAGTGTTGCCAGGCCAGGAATATATATAGCAGCCCTCGTATTACTATTGCTATTGTTATATACTTTTGTTATTCTTACTCTCATTATTATTAATATAACTATTCTTACTCTTTTTGTTATTGGCATTATTATTATTTTTTATTTATTATCTTTATTATTATTATAACTGGTACTTTTAGAATCGAATGGGTGCATCGAGTAAGCTTGAACACATTTTTCTTCAACTTAATAAAAATATACGCATTTATATCAAACACTACAGACATTTATAAATAAAAAGAAATGCTGTAATTGCTAAAGCCCTTTTCACACTGTAATACTGAGTATAAAGATTTGTCAAATGCTTAAGTACTATGCGAAAGTGTGAAACCAAATGTAATATAATGTCAAATACATACAAATTTAAATATTATTAGAGTTGTTTTTCTACTCAAAACTTTTTTCATCTGACTTGAAATGCGTTTGTGTAGAAAGAAAATGTAATTTTACTTTACCTAAGGCTTGAATTATAGGTTACTATAATCTGATGCGGAAATAAATGTTTCAAAAATAATATATGAAAAAATAAAATCTCGTATATCCTATTTCTTTTGAATAGCTGCATAAATACTTTGTAGAAAGATGTGAAGAATATTATTGAAAGTTGTAGGGAATCAGAATCGAATTTTTACTGATACACAAACAAACACAAATTACATAAACTTAAAAGAATTAATTTACAATGATTAATACCAGCCGAAATAAAAAGTATTTTTTGAAATTATCGCTTGTTAAAACCCAGCAAAAAATTTTTGGAAAGGTAAACGAGATTGGAATGAAGCACTTTTGGCGAAATTAATTCCCACGTAGATTGCCAACCAAATGATTTTAACAAGGCATGAGACTTTTATAATCAATTACTGAGAATCGATTACATTGATTATCGCAGGAAATAATGAGTACCATTAGCACGGTAGTCTCTTTTAACATAAAGAACTAGTTGCATTACTACTTCCATTTTTGGAAACTAATGTAATGTGTTTTGTAAGCGAGTGACAAAATATGGCAATCATAAAAGTAAGTCATTATATGGCAAGTACTTTTTAAGGTAATGTATAATTTTTTGCTGGGAAGGTTTATGTTATTTAGTTTAAAATTAAAAAATATATAGTACGTATACGTATAAGTAGTAACTAGCAAACGTTTACGTATCCGCAACATTTACGTAAGACTAATGGAGCCTTTAGATATTATTTTCGCTTAATTATAGGGAAACTAATATCCAATAAGTAACAATAATATTTTACAAAAGTCTGCAATTCAACACGTGCACACTCAAGATCACGCGTAAATTACTCTAATGACTAAAAAGATATGCATGTCTTATAGGCAATTAATTGGGTTATTTTTGTTTAAATTCATCAAGTTTGGATAAAAAATAAAAAATCAAACTGGTTTAACATGAATTATTAAAATGATTTGTAAATATTCATAGAAAATCAAAATAGATTTGAAATGTATTTTTGGACAAATTTGTATGGAAAATATATCATAAAATATATTTAATTTTATTTTCTATGAATACGGCAGTCAGAAATTAATATGTATATTACAGAAATAAAGCAAAAACTGCCATAGAAAATCTATTTTAAGAAACCAAAATACTTTTGCATTTAAAAAAAAAAACGACTACCAAAGATTGTCACGTAGGCCATGGCAGGCAGCATTTTGTGAATAAATTTAGATTAAAATATCTGATTTTACATTAATTTAATAATAAAAAAAAATTAACATTTTAGGAAAGCAGCCATTAAGTCTCTAAAATCAACATACATACCTTTTTTAAAATAATTTCAGTTTGATGATGTTTCTTGTTGAATATCGGGCGAATTAAGTGGGCGTTTGAAATTCTTAGCGAAAAATAGTTTTCATTATTAAATATGAAGTAGAAACCAAAGAGACAAACCAAATTTTTAAATATTGCATATGTATGTACATACATAAATACATACCTAAATATGTATGTATTTTGAATGTCAAAAAATGGGGGTTGACAAAAATTTTGAATTTATTATTATTAATAAAGTTTAAATATTTTCAAATTTTAATAAATTATATTTAAACGATGTTCTTTTTTAGCTAGACAAATTATTATGTCTACACTTTCGTCATATAGGATTAACAATATGAGTCAAATTCATGTGAAATGTTGCTTATATTTTCTATAGGAATTATAAATTTTTTCTTAAAAAAACGAAAATATAATTTAGAGATTTTATAAAAAATAAGTTATATTTTTTACTCTTTTTGCAAGGAAGTTCAAAGGCCAATGGCATGAGAAATTTTTAAGAAGAAGAAGTAGACTTTATGCTAAAATTCTAACTGCTTGATGAAGCATACGTCTTCATTTTATAAAAATAACCAACGGAAATATCATTTTAAGAATTACCTACACAATCCTGTGGGAGAAATTCAACGAACTGAAGAAATTTTTTTCTTCTTCTTATGAATCGAAGAGCTGTTCATTTAAAAAATATTTTTTGAAGAAAAACTAAACTCTTTTATTTTTAATTGCAGCAAAATTTACTAGTTGTATTGAAAAATGAAGAAACAGAGAAATTTAAGACATCAAAACGGGAAATTTATAAATCGAAAGGTAAATACAAAATAAAACATACAAACGAAATTTGTTCCTTTCTTTTCCTTATTCTTATTAAAGTTGACATCTATTCTTAATAAGGTTCACACGTTTGATTTTACATCAACTAAATTGCTACTCATTTTTACAGATGACAGTTAATTTATTTTTAATTGGGCAAAAAATTCTTTCTTTTTAATTTTTGTCTACAGTTACACGAAAATCTACACTTAGAGAGAAGTAACACTTAGGCAACAACACCTACTTATTAATTGTTTCTTTGAAAGAGATAGATTGGAGAATATGAGATGAACGGTAATTGCCCGTTATGTACTTTAATTTAATTTTATTTAAATATATAAGAAATTGTTGCAAGTATGTATTGACTTTATATATCACGATCGGTCAAACCAGATTCGTTTAAGTTTCCATGGTTTGTTCGCCTGATCGTGTAGATGGTTTACTTGACTTGGTTGACTTTTTATGTCAACATATAATTTTGAAAAAACGTAGGCGCGTAGACGCGTATGCGGTACATATACTGTGCGTTGACTTTATACACACAGTATTCAATATTAATATTCATGCGTAGCGGAGAACGCCGGGATCCACTAGTAGAATTATTCAAAAATCTACGATGGTATCTCGCCTTTAAGCGATAAAGTCTACGATATGCTTCTCAAGTTAAAAGAATATCTTGTTGGAAGAGGAACCCAGTCCCATAAATGTGTAGAGCTTTTAATCAACGTTTATTTTGTTTATTATTAGTTGTCCGAATTATTTCATGGCTTTAATGTCCGTATTCACTAGAAGAATAGCCAAATTCGCCATTTCAGTCGTAGGCGCGTGCTTATTTGTGAAAATTAATCTGCTTTTTTATTACCTAAAATGTTCTTGTAGCCAGGTACTTAGCAGGTTCTGATATTTTACTGACCACAAATAGAGTCACGTTTTATGTGACAGCTTTTGACCACCTGCACATTC
Organism: Gymnosoma rotundatum; assembly: GCA_916610165.2. Classification (NCBI taxonomy): domain Eukaryota; kingdom Metazoa; phylum Arthropoda; class Insecta; order Diptera; family Tachinidae; genus Gymnosoma; species Gymnosoma rotundatum. The sequence goes on along the minus strand of OU744336.1, from coordinate 121,520,226 downwards.
CTGGCATAATAACAACTTGAATATCAGTGAGAAAACTCTGACGCAGTAAAATATTTGTAATATTGATTTGTGTCTTGTTGCCATCGTGTACATTTCAGCTTGAAATATATTAAAATTCATGCGTAACCAAAAAGATTTGTTCACTGTTAGCTCCTCACAGAACACGTCACTTCCTGTACCGTTTATCATTTTGAACACATATGTGAAAGCATACAGGATTACTTTTTCCTGTAGCATATTATTTTTCACTTCTTTTTCGTAACATTTTAGGGAATCTTGTGGTCAGTATCGATCGACATTGCAGAAGGCTATGCAGGCGGGAATAAAAAAACAATATAAAATGTGTTTCCAAAGTTTTTTTTTTTTTTTTTTTGAAGATTTGTTAACTTCCACTTTCTTCCATGAAGCGAATGTTTAGTAGAACGTAAAGAATACTTTGGTCACCTGGGTTCAAACTTTGATAGTCCACGAAACACCAGAGGCGAAGTAAAGAATTTTTTTAAATAACGTGAAATTACTGAATTGTTAAATATGAAGATCATTTACTATTTAACTACACCACCTGTTCTATTATTTTATCACTTTTAAACAAATAAAAAAAAACAACAAACTTAATTTGTTGTCATTAATTGGCCGGGTGTGAAAGCATTAAAACACAATTTTGTGTTGATAATGGCCGATGTATTTTATGTTTAAACAGAGTTCCTGAAGGTTAAATAAACAGTTCATTATAATGTAACAAATAAATAATTTTTCTTATTTTTTATTTATTTCTTTTTTTATACTCATCAACACTTTTAAATTTCAACACTATTTTTTTATAATAAAATACAAAATGATTTTTTTAATAGGCAATCGAGTTTAACTGTGAATAAAAAAACATCGCTGTATATTAAAACACTTTATTAAAAAACTATTTTATTTTAGCTTCTTTCCAAAAGTTGGCACGTGTATAATTAATTATAAACCCATTCTATTTTTGTTTAGACGGACATGTTGGCAAAATTTGTTTATTTCTTTAATATCTGTTTTATATGGAAACAAAAAGAAAAAGGAAAAAGAAAATGAAGTCAACAAAATATTAAATTGCTTAATTATTATGCTTAAATGTATAATTAAGTTGATTTTAACTTAATTTTAATAATATCTTTTTGTAAATGCTGTTCATCGTTTGTAAATGAACGATTAACAAATTTTAAAATGAATCATTGCTTCAAGAAAAAAATTTTTTAATAACAAACTTAACAGTAACAGACAGGGGTTCCCTATCGATAATAAAAAATCTTGAGTAATAATTCAATCAAAAAGTAACAGAAGTCAATTGGCTCATGTTACACGATAAAGCGGTAGAAATACAAAACCTCCACCACTTCCACCAACAACTACAAGAACAAAACATGATCGCTGCTACAAGATAAATGACCAAACAATATAAAATTTATTACAACAATAAACGCCTTTGTTGCTGTTTCTTAAGCTTTTACCAAAATAAAGATTTTAAAAGATTCTCTCCAAAAATCATATACTCTGTACCTGCATAAACATTTTACGATGGAAAACAATGACGACGATGATGTATATGGCCTAAAAATAATTGGGTACCGTTACTAAGGAATCAATAGCCAAACATTTAAAAAAAACAACTTCACTAAAATATATTTTAATAATTTTTGTTTTTTTATTTTTCTTGTTGTTGCTTAATTTTGGCACAAAACTGAAGCACCACTCAAAGTCGGTCTGGCCATCATCGAGATCATCATTTTCACGATCTCCCTATCACCATCAGCGTCATTGTTCATTAAGGTGTTATAAGTTTTTGTATGATTGACATTTAAGAAAAACGAAAAAAAAACACAGGTGATGGAGCCTACTGAAAAATAAAATAAAAGAAGCCAAAAATTTCATTTTGTTACCTCTCACAAAAAAAAAGAAATTTCAAATTTACTCATATTTGTTGAAGTTTGTTTCTCGTGTGCTTTTTTAAGAGTTTCAGCAGCTCTTATCTGATGAGTTTTTTTTTCGTTTTTTGTTCACAACCATAAAAAGTTTTATATTTAGCAGACATGTTTTATATCAGAAATATGTGCTGAAAATTGTTTTAGTTTTAATTTATTTTATTATTAAAACTATTTTTCCTTTGAAGTCTAAATTCATTAACAAATAGATATTTTTAGATACAATAGGAGATCACAAGTTTAAAGGAAATAGTTGTCGTATTGAAGTGGCCGACAATTTATGAGTAAATGATTATTCACAACGCACGCAGCTTCGATTTTAGACAACTTGTTAGACTTGTCATCATTCTAATAACTGAAAATTAATAAACAAAAATATTATCTTACCACAATCGTCACAACTTCTTTTCGAAACTAAAGTTAACCAAAAATGTGAAATTATGATGATTTTATCTTGTCAATGTGGTGCTGATGAGAGGGTCAGAAGTTGCCCACCTTCTTAAATTAAAATTATTTGCGATAGAGCCATTAAACTTAATGAAAAACAAAAATAACTGCAATAGTAACAACAACACGAATATTGGTTTTATCAAAGTAGTTTCAAATAGTTTTGCTAAGAAAATTCTCAATATAAAAAGAGGCTGCAATTTATATTCTCCTAAAGCAGCAACACAAAGTGCTTTCCGACTCTCCGCTACTCAGTTATTGCATAATTTTCTGCCAGATATCAGCATTTCAAAATCTTCCAGATTTTTGCCACCGCAGATGATCAATAATAAAATAGCTTAACTTAAAATAAAATTTTCTTATTGCAAATATTTCAGAAAATATAGAAAATGACTTCAAATTAGTTTTATTATATGTAAAATATACAAAATATATAAAAAAAAAATTCTAATCTAAGCCCAAAAAACTAAATTTTTATAATAAAAACTTTAAATCTTGATTTACTTGCGTCCTAGAGTTTAAATAATAAAAATCTGTGATCACCTATAAAATATATAAAAATGAATTTTTGTAATAAAAAATACAAATAAAAAACAAATCGAAGTTCTAGTACCTTCCAAAACAATTTTTTCTTGATTATACAATGTCTGATAAAGAGAAGTTATTTATGATCTAAACTCATAAATCTTATGTTGACCTAATCTAATTTAAGCCTTGTAAGCACGCATGCAGTGAATTACAATTTAAAAAGACATACAGAGACAGACACCGCATGTATGTATGAATGTACGTACATACGTAGCAACACTTGCAGTAATATCAAGTTTTTCAGATAAAACATGTATTTAAGACCCAGTAGCCTAATGCCCGATATATACAATATAATTTTTATAACATCTCATGTTTAAAATTATTTTTTATAAATATTTGTTTAAGGCTTTTCTCACTTCCTCCTGACTGTTCCAAGCGCAAAAAGATAATAAATTTAATAAATCGTCTTTTTTTCTGCAATAAAAACTTTCAAAAAATACCTATAAAATTCAAAAAGAAATGAGTTATGAGCATAAAAAGTGAATAAAATAATTCTGAAGAATCACCTTTTAATCACCACACAGAAATAATATTTGTGTAAAAGACTGCTTGATAATTTACATTTTATACTCTTTTACTTTTTTGAACAATTTTATTTCAAATAAAATTTCACCGTGAGTCTTTGAAGTTAATTTTTTTTTTAATATTAAAACGTTATTGTAATAAAATGTTTGTAAATTATTGCTTTACAAAACTTCATAAAAAAAAACTAAAGGCATTAATCATTTTTTTTTTTTTTGTTTTTGCTCTTTATAGCAGCACCTTCTTAAAATATTTTACACGCAAAACAGACCTTCTTTAAGTTAAAGATAGACGTAAGTTCAGTAAAAACCAATTTGTTAAATAAAAACTTTAAAGTGCGTTTTAATCGTAATACGGCAGAATTCCGATAGTTCTTAATCCTAAAGGACTATGCTTTTTTGTTGACAATTTTTCGGTTTAACAGAGTTTAAATAAAGAAATAGGAATTGATGGATTTTTCAAAAAAAAAAAAAAAAAAAAAAAAAACCAAAAATCAAAATTTTTTCTTTTCAAGACAGCAAAACCTGAACGCAAGAAAATTCATAGACCTTTTAGTTCTTGCATTTTATTTTGCTTTGCGTAACGAGAAACATAAGATTATTATCAACAAATTATTATCTTGCATTGAAAAATACGAGTTATCGAAGTTATGATACTTATGAAATTTATACGGTTTAATACAAATTTTCCTAGAGACGGTTAGCTTGCGTGATTACCAATTAATCGGGCTACAAATTATTGCGGTTCTACTCTGTTTATTTTTTACAATAAGCAAAAGGTTTTATCAACATTCGTATATATTTTATTTTAATATGAATTTGATTATTTTGAACTATTGTGTTTGAGTCCTTTAAATATAAACAAGAAGAAAATTCCCATTAAATATTTAGTATTTAAAACTCAAATAGGAAATATATTGTTAGGAATAATAAAAATCTGGCAACCTCTGTTGTTGTTTTCGTATGAGCGTGGTGAATAAGCTACTTCCACTAATGGTGTGTGTTTAGAAAAACACCACAATTAGCTAACAAAAGTTGAGCACCTTCAATGGCTGCGTTGGTAGAGGTGCTGCTGTAAAACAGAAGATCATGAGTTCAAGCCCACCTTCGGACACGCGTACAAAGGAAAGTAACAAATTTTATAATGCAATTAAAAACTTAGAACCAGCAGTACAAACCTCCCCAACAACAAAAGACAATTATTGTGTGAAGCCATGGCAGATAATTTAGTGGAGACGTCTAATTTAATATAAGAGTTACAAATAATTGTCAAGACGTCCTTTATAATAAAAGAGTAAGACGGTAGAGTTTAGCGCAGGGAAATATAACAGCATAACAACAGTGTATGGAAGACGTGTGTTGTTGGCTGTTACATAAAGGGGATGACTGGCTTAGAAAAAAGGCGTAGTGGAGTTGTCTGTGGACGGTTAAGGTTACTAAAGAAGAGATCGAGTAGTTCATGTCTCGCCGGAGTAAAACAGTAGTGTAGCGCGAGACCACAGGATTCACAAGACCATAGGATAAACCAGATAAACCCACAAAGTAAGAAATGCAGAATTTATTATAAGCCACAGTGGTATTTGCAATCAAAAGAATCCCTACGTTTCTCAAAAAAGCAAAAACGTAACAATATTATTGTGGTGAAAGCATACTAATGTATCATTAGCTTATCAGTGGACTCTATCCAAATTCTGTATTAGAAACTTAAGATTCTTATATCTCAAGTCAAATTGATTAAATGAGAACTATATTTAACTACCACAGCAAGATGAACTACAAAATTAAAAAAATGTTTTAGGCAAAACCATAATAACCATTAAAATTATTGTAATGTTTTCCTACATTTTCATTCATAAAACTTTCATTTAGTCAGTACATGTTTTTTTCTTTTTCTCATCATGGTACGCTCACAAGACGGCAATTTTCGTGGAATAAGCATGTTGACATTTTGCCTTCAAATTTATTTATTTATTTTCTCTTTTTAAAATAAAGCGCACAATCATTACACGAACAATACGAAAATGATATACTTAAAGTCAACAAAAAGTCCGCGATATTTCGGAAATTACAGTCGGACCTCGTTTACCTCATGATGGCTAAAGATCAGTCTATTGTTTTTTGTTTGCAATGTTTTGAAATATTTTGCTTCGATTAACCGTGATTACCTTTATTATCCGTGATGTCAGAATTTTTTATTATCTTCAAATTCATACATACATACAGTAAACATAATAAACATGGAAACCAGGAATTCTCTTGTTTGCTTACAAGGAGTCAGAAGCATTAATTTTTTTTTATTTAAATATTAAAAAAACTGATTAACCGTGAAAATCTATTAAATGTTATGCTAATTCTAGCCCCCAGCATTGTGTATAATCGAGATCCGACTGTACGTTGACTAGTAAATAGTTCTTGCAAAAAAACGTTTACAACGGTTCAAAAGTTCCGCCACATACATTATTTTACACCAACTATTAGGTCACCCTTGAATTTCCAAATCCTAATTTTATACTTGTTGATATTTCAGACTTAGAAATATATATATATATACAGGTTCTTTGTTAATTTCAGATGTCTGTTTATAACAGTTCAAAATTTATTAACTATTGTGGAATTATTTCAAGCGTTCCGCTTTAACGGTTCCAAAGATATGTCCATATAGGTCAATCTACTTCAATTATGGAGGTACCCTTTAATTTTAAAGTAAAGGCAGTAAACAACGGCTTCTCTCACTAAAGATTGCCTGCGCAGCTGGCCTTCGACCGGGCGCAATAGGTTTCTCCTCTTTGGTATAACCAGTACCGGCTTCGCTTACTAAAGATTATCTACAAGTCAGTTTATAAAAAAGTTACATTTCTCTTACATAGAATACCGTAACATAAACCTATAGTATTCATGGACGTTATAACTCTATGTTGATGGACATTATGTCCGTGGACGTTATGACATGCCACTAATAAAAAAAGAACCTTTTACTACGGCGATAAGGGCTCGTCAGCATAACCAAATATTAAGACAGATTTCGAGCTTCCAAAAGTATGTTTCTCTAATATATTACCAAATAAATAAATTTAAGTCAAATTCAAGTTCTGATTTAAGCTCAAAATTTTTTTTAGAGCACAAACTTATTTTTCAAATGATCTGCTATTTTTTACAAAAAAATTGTTTAGTATTTTTATGTAGGTTTTTGAATTATATTGAAAAATTATTGGTACAATCAGTATTTTTATAAACATCTGAGATAATTACTCGTATGTGAAATTATTTAAACCCCGATTGGCTTTACAAGTAAATTGAAAAAGCGCTAACTGTAACCGACAATGTACCAGTTCGAATACACAATATTTAAGAGATCCTAATCAATGACGATTTAAATTGAAATTTACTTTTCCACGGACGCTATTTTTGTATTTTCTTTGCTGACTCATCTGATCTTGAAACCATTTCGTATTCACATGACAGAGGTAACAGTTTTAATTTGTAAAACTTATGGCGTTTAAAGAATATCAATGTTCAAATTGTTCAATATATTTTATGAAATAAAAAACTAATCAAATTTTATTTACTTACTGTAGTCACACTGTTCGTCTTGCGTTCCATGAACTGTTCCATCGGGCAGCAATTGTATGAAACGATTCTTAATGAACAATTGTATTTTACGTGATGGTCCCGACAGATGTGATACCGTGGAACGTTCATTACGATCTAAATTATTTTTATGATGTAAATTTCTAGAATTATTCAGTCTTTTTGATTTCGAAACACTCATATCAGATGAACGTCTCACCAGAACACCACCAACAGCACTGCTGCTTCTACTACCACGACTACTGCCGCTTCTGCTGCCACTTAAAACTAGCGGTACGCTCCAGGAACTAACATTGGCCGTTGAAACTGATGACGAGGAGCGGGAGCGTATACTACGTTCCGTTCTTGACAATATCGCCAAATGATGGGATGATGAAATTTTAAAATTATTCAATATGTTATTATTATTAATATTATTATTGTTATTATTGTTTAAAGCGATTTGCTGTTCATCTGATTGATCAGCTAAAGTTGTGGGCATTAAGGTGGATTGTATTTTGGCTGATGATTCGGTGGTAGTGGTGAGTGTTGTTGATGTGGTGGGTTGTATCTTGGCGGACTTAGACAAACTTATCATGTTAGTTGTTGAGTTTTTTGTATGAGTATTTAATAATGAGACCTCTTCTAAGGCGGCTGGTTCTATTACTTGTTTCTCTTGCGAGTTTTGCTGTTCATGTGCTTCTATTTGTTTTGTATCTTGTTTATTATCGTTTATTTGTTTATCACTAATAATATTATGCTTTTCGTTAACCTGCTGCTTCTCGGTAATCGTCGTTGGTCGTTGTTGTGGCTGTTGCTTTGTTTCCACTATCGTTTCCTTAGCGTACAAAGTCGTTGCTGGCGTGGGTGGCGCAGACGTTGTTAATAAAACACATTTTTTTAAATTTTCGTTTTTTATTTGATTGTTGCTAAATTTATTTCTCATTTTACTATCCTTCTGTTGTGAATGATTGTCCACCACAGAGTTATTTTGATCGGCAGGAAAAAAGTTTAATATTTTATCGTTTTTAATTGTATTAAATGTATCTGTAGGTGCATCTTCTACTGCTATAGCAGCCGCTGGTGGCAATATTGTTGGCATGGCATATACTAAACCCGGCCAATCGATTATAATCGAAAGGAGGGCACCCAGCAGCGCTAAAGCCCTCCAATCTAAACGTAGATTTCTTCGCATAATTGAGCAAAAATCTTGAATAGTTGATCGCTTTCGTTTAAGCAGACAAAAATCCCCTAAAACTTAATTGTTCGTTTATTGCTGATTGTTGCTGTTGTTTTTAAAACCACTACTACACTTGTTATTATACAACCAGTTTACGTTTTTTACTTTTTTTATATGTTTTATTTTAAGATGGCAAAATTTCTGACTGGTGTAAAATGTATATTCCCCCTTTTTACACCAAATTAAATTTTGTTTTTTTTTTCTTTGATATTACATGACACTATGTTACCTGGTTTCCTATAAATCTTAAGATTTTCATTCTTGTTATTGTGTTATTAATTTCATTCATTAATATAATTTATTTTTTTTTTGTTTTTTTTTTAGTTTTTTAACTGTTTCGTTTGGTTTAAAAGTTTAAGTTTTTTGAACAGCTTTGTTGTTTAGGTTACCATAGTGTAGACATATCTTTTGCACTTCATTTTCTTCAGGACATTATTAACGAAAGATGTGTTACATCGTTTATGAGTTTCATCTTCGTCTTCCTCGTTGATAATGCATTTTTCAAATTTAACTGGCGATTTCATTTTCTTTTAAAATAACCTACGAAATATAAAAAAAAAAAAACTTTTTTTGATTTATTTCTTATTTTTTAACACTTTTTCGTCTTTTTCAAAACAGCAACAATATTAATTTTAGAAAGTGATTTAAATTTATTTTATACAACTTCTGTGTGGGTGCTGTTCAACGTAATATTTTGTTGTTGTTGTTGTCATTTTATAATTATTTTCATTAAACCATTTATTTTCATTAAACCATGAACTTTTTTCAACCCATTTGCTGAATTTGTTACTGCTTCTGCTGCCGCCCATGTAGATGAAGTTGATTGTTTTGTCGTGAAGGTCGTCGTTGTCGCGAGCTGCAAAAAAAAAAAAAGAAAAATTAACAAAAAACCGGTAAGAATTAATGAAATTGCTTATTGGAATATTTTTTTTTAATGTTTTCGTGCTTTAGTTTTTTGGGAATAAAGTTTAAAAGGATTAACAGATAACATGTGTATCCAAAACTGGCCTACAGCATAATTAAGCTTATTTTACATACATTCGGTGGGAAATAAAAGATTACATGAATAATGATACATGAATGTCGCTTTAATTATTTATTATTTTAATGTAATTTAGCAGCTGAGAGTTGTAAACATTTTAAATCATTATTAATACAATTTCTTACAGTTTACGGATATAAAATCTTTTAAAATATGTAAACTTTAAAAATGTGGTATTTAAATAACAACTTGATTGACGTCTTTAGCAACGTAGTAAAAAGTCGATTGAATAGCGAGCGATAAAATTTTCTTTTATTAACATTTCTGCCACCTCAGCGTTTACAATTTACAACAATTTTACAACATTTGTTGAAAGACAATGACCTCTAATCCATTTTTTTGAGTTTTTTAGAAAAAAGTTAAATTGAAGCTTTCAAATATAAATGAAGAAACACCGAGCAAGACGTGGCAAGAACATAAACAAAAGAAGGCATTTAAAATATTTCAATCTTAAATGAGATGCTAAATATATTTTTAATAAAGTTTTTTGAAAATACATTATACATACCATACATGGGAGTAATTAGTTAGATAGACTAATTAATTGAAGATTTCATTATTATTGAATGAAAAATAATGCTTATAACTTTTTATCATTATCATTATTTCCACTAATGCTAATGGTTTTTAATGAAAAGTTTCATTAAAAATCATTACCATTGACTAATGATAAACTGGTTTCAAAACATTATCATTAATGAATGCATTCCTTGTCTATGGACACTAAAATCTCATCGTAAAGTATAATAGAGCATCATTTCAAAATGGCATTTTGATCTCAAGAATTTGGTGAAATATATATTTTTTAACTTTCTCAGGAAAAATGAGATACTATGGAAAAATATTTTTGTGTTCACTTCAGTAATAAGATCCGCTAGTTGGGGTGTTAGTGACTTCAGATCTGAGACATAAACTTTTACACCTATCTCACTTAAAAGTGATATATTTATTAAAATGGTCAAATATAGATCTATCTGCAAAGTGTTAAGGTTTGTTTATTTTATGCATATTTTTCTTTAAGTTTCTGCGATCAATATTTTTCATTTCTGCTTCATGAAAATAATTAGTTTTGATTCAATTGTAAGTAGTGTTTAAAAGATTTCATTAAAATTTCATTTCCATTAGTAAACACAATTATAAGTAGAATAAAATTATTATCATAAACGTTAGTTAAATTTTTTTCATTATTATTTTTTCAAACAATGCCAATAAAATTTCAATAGTAATGAAAAATTTCCAAGTAGGATATATACATGCTAAGGTTTTCAACTAAAAAAATATAGTACTCGTCACGAATTTTTTTTTTTTTTTGTGGGATGTGACATGTTTTCCTTTGTTTTGGTATATCCTTCGATTTAATTGATTATTATTATTTGCTTCAATCTTTAATTTTAAAAATGTAGCCATAAATAGCCAAAATTTAGCAATTTTATTTCTAAGCAAAAGCAAGTTAAACTTTTTTTATTAAAATTTAGTTTTGTTTGTTTTTTAATTTTTGGAAAATATTTAAAATAACTACGCGTTACAATATGCATTAAAATCTTCTGGTACTTGGATCGGTAATAGTTTTAAACTGGTTATTTCCATAAAAATTTGCTTCACACGGTTTTTTTTAACAGAATATTTCAAACGAAAAATGAAAACAAGCCACAAAAAATATTAGTATAAAAATATCATGCTTATTATTCCGAACAAATTATTAAAATCATCGATATTGATTGTTGAGGGTGAAAGAACGTATCGATGGCCATTTCGCTACCACTTACTTTACTCTTCAGAAAACTTCTCACAAACATTTTAAATAAACTAAAGATTTTTGTCCAAACAATAAAGTTAAGACAAAAACCAAAGTTTAAGCAAAAACAACAATAATAAACGCTGATTTAATTATTTGTATAACAGTATAACAGTTTTTCTTCCACATCTTAAAATGAATTGTTTGGGTAAAATTTTATTTAATTTGAAAATAAAAAGAAATAATTCCTTTTGAGTGCTGTCTCATAAAAAACATTTAAAATCAATTGAAATGGTAACAAAATCCCATAAACAAAAATAACGTTTTTCTTTCAGTTGTTCTGACGTCGGAAGCTATAAAGTGCCTATTTAAAAATCTGAAGGTGGCATAAAAAATTAATTTTATGTTTTCATTTGAATCTTTTTATAGGCGTCACATGTTGGGGTTTTTAAAAATTTTATAAAAATCTTGCAAATACAATCAGAAATTAAATTAAACAACTTTGAATTTAAGTACATCAGCTATTTGCTTTTAATATTTAAGCTATTTATTTTCTTTTTCCTAAAGTATTTGTTAGTTAAAAGTAAAAGGTGACTGTGATGGACGAACGCTCAGTGTTTCTGGTTCTTTAATTAAATCTGTATTTGTAAAGTATTCTGAAGACAAAAATTTAAATTTTTACTTCTGTTGTTTTGTTTTTATGTGTATATTTTTATTTATTCTTAATACGCATGGTTTTATTTAGCATAAAAAATATGCTGCCTTCAACACGAAGTGCAGGTTTAAAATAAATGACACAACATGCAATATTTGTTGGACTTTGTTTTACATACAAAGACGTATATGATTTGTTTTTGCATTTGTAATAAGTTTTTTATATTTTTATTTTTATGATGTTTAGAAATAATTAATTAATGTATCCGATGTTGCATTTCAGAAGTTTATTTTTCCGGAACTTCTATCTATCAAGGAAAAAATTTTTAAATCATTCTAAATGCTTATTAATATAACTTTGAACTGTTTTAGTTTAAATATTTTTAACCGGCTGGAGTTATCGTTTTTTTTTTTTTAATTGCTAAATTTATTAAGTAAAAAATATTTACAAATTTCTAAATTAATTTTATTCATTAATGATTTTAGAAAAAAATACATAATTTTAACGATACTTTTAAAATTTCCTGCAGAAAACAGAGGGTGAATAAAATTTTAATTTGGCATCACTTTTAAATAAGAGATTGGAGAAATTGGGAGAAGAGAATGTTAAAATCAAATTTTGTGCGAAATAATAAGGAAATTTATAATAAGGAATTAGGCTTCTGAGCTTTAAAACTCATTAGAGGCGATACAAAATGTATGAAATATTTAAAATATATTTGTATTCCTAACATCAAGAAGCAGTAGACATTTATAAACATAAATGAACAAAAATTTTGAGCAGATTCCCAAACAGTTTCAAACTTTCTTTTCATGATTAAACGCAAATAAACAACATATTAATGACAAATAGCCAATTTTTTTCTCAGCGGGCAACTTCTAATAAATTTGTTCTTCTCATAAACTAATTTCTTTAATAAAAATAATTAATGAAGAGGTATGTATGTACATACTATTAGTAATAAATAGGCATAAATAAACCGAAAATATTTGTAGAAAATAAATAAAGCTTTAGAAATAGAATTCATTTACATACATACATACGTAAAATTAGACATTTTAATTTTTATTCATATTTAATGTCAATTTTTATTTTTTCCTGAGTTTAAAGTTGATTAAATCGCCAATTTTAAAATTTTTATCTGCGTTGTTTTTAAGCCTTTAGAAAGAAGCGAAAGATTTATTACGATTTCCTTAATAATTGAGCGAAATCAATGTCAATTTTCTTTAAATTTATATTGAATTTAATTATCTGAAATTTATGAACTTTTTGTTTAAATAAAAAATGTTTAAATGAATTATACTTGAAATGTTGCCATGCTTCTTTTTGCAAATATTTTAAATTAAGTTAAAATTTTCCTTTCTGGTCACGTTAATTTATTATGACATTCAAATTATGTTATTTTTAAGATCGTTTTAAAACTAAATATGAAAACTTTTAGAATTATTTTCTTCAACAGTCCTATCTCTCACTTTTAGTCATGTTTTTTTCCTTGTCTTAATTTATGTTTCTGTCATGTATATTCAGTAAAATATTGTTGTGTAATATTCTGTTTCAAAATTAATAATCCCAACAAACAATTTGTTGCAAACCGAAAATATAAATTTTATCTAGTGTGCCTTTGCAAAGAGTTTGAGTGTGCGTTTAAGTTTGAAAAAAAAAATAATAATACAATTTTAATAATTTTATAGGCGAATAGATTTCTTATTCTAACATTCTGAAAGCATATAGTGTTATGTTCTAACATTGTTTATTGTACTTTTCTGTTTTGCTTCCTTTTTGAAACACTGAGAATATCAGATCTTCTGGGCTAAAGAGTTTTGAAATGTCTGTTGTTAAACAAAAAAAAGTCTTTGACAGTAACAGAAGTGGCTCTTCAAAGCATTTTTGCCAGTTTTGCCAATAAATGCTGTAACTAAAAGTATTTTTAAAGCAAGGCACTAGGTGTCGATCAGATCGGTTTATGTCCTTCGAGTCAGCGGGCAAAACCCCACGCCCGCCTCTAATATTTCCACATCATTTGGAACAATGAAGTAACACCAATAAAAAAAAAACGGATATATGGGGGGATAGAGAATTGAAAAATAAGAAAAAATATCAAGTGAAAAAAATTGGCGCTCGCCCATATTTTCCGAGTTATGGGAGTCTGAACTTGTTATATAAAAATACAATTTTGCTCAATATTTTTTGGATATCAATATGCGTATCATCTCAAAGCTTTTGAAGAAATACTAAAATTTTAAAAAAATGCTTAACCCTTAAATGCTTTAAGATTTGGCATAAGCAAATATAGCACTCTTACTTGTTATACCTTTCATCACAAAAACTGGAAAAAATGTTTAACTAAGTTTGTCATTCCGTGTGTAATTTCTACAATATCCATATAACGTGTATATAATCTGACTTGTTATTTATAGCGAAGTTGTTTGAGTGATATCCGCCTTTCCTTCTGTTCGTCCGTGTTAGTGTTGAAATGATTTCAAAAAATAATTAAATATGTCAATCAATTAGATATAGTGCCGAAAGAAGTGTTTTTGGAAATCAGCATGATCGGTCTATGTCCTTGGAGGCAGCAGGCAAAACACCACGCCTACCTCTATTTTTTCATGTCATTTGGAACAATAATCAACTCCAATCAAAAAAATTAATATATGGGGCGATAGAGAATAAAAAAATAAGTAAAAAAACATCAAGTAAAAAAATTGTCGCTCACCCATATTTTCCGAGTTACGGGGCTCTTTAATTTTCAACTTTTTTTTAAATATCAATATGGGTATCATTTTAACGCTTATGGATAGATCTTTAAGAAAATACTAAAAAAAAATTTAAATGCTTAACTCATTAAGAGCCGATGTAATTTTTATGTAAAATTATAAATGTGCAGTACCAATTTTTAGTTTTTAATTCTCTGTCACCCCACAGACAGATTTATATAGATGGAGAAGGGTATATAAGATTAGCCGAATGTATCACTCGTACTTTTTTTGTGTAATATAAATTTTAAATCAACAACTTCAAGCCTGCCTGATGAATATTTGAATGTCAGTGCCGTCACAAAAATCCCTAAAGTTGCAATTTATAAATATTCGTAGGTTACCCAGTTTAGTAGTGGATGGTTATTTAAAGACAAGAATGTTAAAATATTTTAGTAGATCTTACAGGTTCTGAAGACTAAGATTTTTTCTAATTTCGTAAGAATAAAAACAATATTTTTAATAGTCTGCAAAAAAGAAATTATAATTGAATTTATAAATTCCAGACTTTTAAAGTAAATTCAGAGCAAAAGCTCTCTAATTTTTGCTAGATTTTTTATACAAAACTACTGTCCCACTAGATTTAAAAAAAACTATTCAAAATCTAAAAGTACTTAGCAATGCAACAATAACATTTTCCAAATCATGCAAAAAATATTACGCTGCACAAAAAATTTACATTTTTACAAAAATGAAAAAAAAAAACAGAAAATACTTAATAAAACAAAGAAATATAAAACTGGAACAGTAGATGAAGCGTAAATTTTAAATAAAATGTAATGTGACGTTTGAAATGCATATGCTTTCGATTTTTTGTGCCGAAATCACAGTGTAAACGAATTAAATTTTGGTAAAGATTTCATATTAAATCTAGTAGATTTCGGTATAATCTAAACACACTATTAAGATTCTATTACTTTTTCTTAATTCGACAACAGAAAATTTCAAATTCAAATTTCGCTTGTGGGTAACATCATGCTTTAGAAAACATTGTGTCGGTACCAGAATATTTTATTCGAACTTGGACTCGAACGGAGAAACTATTCAGAATTGGCTGTCATACTACAAGTGGCAATGAATTAAGCAAATTGTTTTCATAGTGTAATTGTATGGTAAAAGCGGCATGACCAAATGTTTAATACACTTCAATGAGTTTAAGTTTTTTATTTGGTTTTTATTGCTTACAAAGTACCTTAAGTTCAAATTTACTTTAATTTATTGATAGTATGGCATCATTGGATATCCATCGATATAAATAAAAAAATAAAAAAACGAAGTAAGTAATTATAAGATAATGCCGTATTCAAAACAAATACAGTTTAATCTTAATCTTGTGTTAGTTTCAATTAAGAATGTTATAATTTGAATTTAATGACCGCCATAAACTAGATTTATTAGCTAAAGTATTTTTATTGTATTTAATTAGTTATTTTTATGTGCTGACTTTATTAATTGTCGAACAAAATACTCATGTCCACGTTTACTTAATGAACAAATATATTTTTGAGAAATTTGAGTTTCGATTGTTGGATTTGTATATTGTTTAATTTAATTTGATGTTGAATATGTTTTACTCAAAAAACACTAAATAAAAAATGAAGGCGGTTTCAACACCACTGAACTCAATGAACACAATTTTTTTTGCATTTCTTACAACGGTTTTGAAATACAGATCAATAAAAATCAATTTCATAAGCAAATTTTTAGAACTGATTGAGAAAATCAAACATATATGAAAATATTTTTCTGTTACTTAATTATACTGAACAATTATTCACTTGGACCTGTTATCTGTCTTGAATAAGGTGGCGTTATGTGTTGCAGGTTGTCTTAAGAAGGTTATTTGCTCAATAAAAAAAACATGACCAAGAACTTATGAAAAGAGCTTATGAGACGAAATTACATTACAAGAAAGGAGCCAAAGGTATAGAAACATTTGTTACATGACGACAAAGCACCAGAACATTTGTTTTTTTTTTTTGTATATTGATTTGATTGCCATGTCTCGAAAACGGTTTCCTCCTGTGCCATCTTTCTGCTCCTAAA
Organism: Gymnosoma rotundatum; assembly: GCA_916610165.2. Classification (NCBI taxonomy): domain Eukaryota; kingdom Metazoa; phylum Arthropoda; class Insecta; order Diptera; family Tachinidae; genus Gymnosoma; species Gymnosoma rotundatum. The sequence continues at coordinate 121,503,674 of OU744336.1, read as the reverse complement.
TTTAAAACCCCATATAAGTGCAGTGTTTTTCTAGGCGTGCACATATTAAACTTAAAAGTGAAAAAGCAGATATGAATGAGTAAGTAAAAAGCTTTCGAAGAAATATAAAATAAATCCCAAAATTTTTAAAACAATCCTCGTACCATACATTTTTGTGGGTTAAAATACTTGTAAAACAAAATAATTAAAATACTCAACTAAATAATTAAAACAAACAAAACAAATGGAAAGAAGTTTGTTTAAAAGACAAAAAAAATAACAAATCGTTCTATGCATTCTTATGTATGTATATGTGTGTGTGTAGTATATAAGTGTATCTTGTTCTTTGTCACGAACTGTACATTTATATGAGTTGTCGTTGTTTTTTTGTTTTGAATACATTAGAAATAAACAAAAATCGAAAGTAATTTGTAGGCTAACGAGTGACTCGCGTCAGATGAAATCTTTCTATAAAAGCTTTTCTACGCACAGTGGGTGAAACAAAGAGGTAATGACAGCTTGAATCTTTAAATATTAACAGCGAGTACGTAAGAATTTTGTCAATGTTGTTGTACTTAAGTACTAAAGCAACAACATCATAGCGGCACTACAGACTATGGATTCGTCGTGCCAAAAGGTAAAGGAAAGTGAAACTGTCACGGGTGGTGGTAGACAAACTAAGAAAATAAAAGCACGAAATAATCTTACTACAAAAAAAAGGAAAATTTCCTCAATAATGTACGAAAAAATAAAAAACAAAAAAAAAACAACAAATTAACGAAAAAACGAAACTGTGCCGCATGAACGTGCATCTGTATTTTAAACACTGTTATTGTTATTGTAAAAGAACTAGTATAATTTAAATCAATGATTTAAAAGTTTGTGTAAGTTTTTTCCTCTAATTTATATGTTGCAACCCACTTGACCTTTGATTTAAAAGTAATGAACATTTTTTAAAATTAAAAAAAAAATCAAAGCAAATATTTGAAATATTATCGATAATTTTCATCAATTGTATATTAAACATTCGAATAATCGTACAGCATATTTATAAAAGAAATAATTTTTTTTTAACAAAAACGGTTGATTGAGTGAAGCTTTCTAACAAAAGAGAAATTCTAGGGATTTTTTGGTATAAAAACATTTAAATTGAGGAGTCGACCCGATATAAATTTGAAAACTAATTTAGGAACGTATTTTTAACGGGTTGTATGAAAGTTGTTGTTTCATGAAGCTCTCTTGCTCTTGTTTTGCTTTGTTGTCATATAAAGGAATTTATTCCCAAAATAGAAAAATATAGATCTTAGGAATCGTGCTTGAGAACAGTAGATTTCTTAGGAAAATTTCTTTTACATAATTTTCTTATTATTGCGATTTGTTATTATAATTCTCGTTAATTAATTCTTTCTTGTACAACCTGAGTTGAGTTGTGTTGCAATAAAGGCAAAAGCACCTGCTTTTAGATACAATGAATTTAGTTCAACGAAAGTCAGCCTTAAACATCAATAATCAAAGTGTCGCTGTTTGTTGAAGCCTGTAACATTAATAATAGCATGTAATGCATTTCAAACGCGTACACAAAACAATGTTCGATGATGACCATTTCAAGCAAATATTTATGCTGTTGATTAACTCCTTTTCGTTATATGAAATTGTATTTGTAACTCAATATACTCAATAATTGCGTAAGTACAATTAGCATTTAAATTGATCTTAACAAAAATTGTACTACTACTGTTCAATATTGATCCGATAAAGTGAATTGCTGCACGAACTACTCTTTTTTCTGCTTTTACATTAAAATTCTTTAAAAACCATTTGGCAGGTACTTTATTAGAGAAATGATCTATTGGCCAAGTGGGAATAAGCAGCAGTGATTTTTATACCCTTTAACACTGGTGGAAAAGGGTTTGCCTAGGTTGCTCATTCTATTTGTAATTTCTACAATATCCATTTAAGACCCAATAAAGTATATACATTCTGAGGTCTTATGCATAGCAAAGTCGTCTGTCCGTCCGTGTAATAAAATTTACTTTTGCAAGCCAATCGATCAGGCATAGTTTCCAAAATTTTGCAATTGAAAATTAGCAAGATCGGTACACGTACATCGAAGCAGCAAGACAAAAAACCCCGCCTGCCTCTAATTTTCTCATATCATTTTTTTAACTTTCGTTTGTATTCCCGCAGGTGAATAAAAAAATTATTAAGAAAGGTTAAAAAAAAGTTGGCGAGGTTTTCACCACTGAATTATTCTAGGATCTGATACATTAACCTTTTAATTTTTTAAGCAGGGACAACAACCCTAAGAAAAATTTAAAAAATGTTTTTTATTCAATGGGAAAGCTTCAGTATGCTATATGTGGTTATACAAATATGGTGAAGGATATATATAATTTAGCAAAGCCGAATGTAGCACTCTTAATTGTTCACTTATATGTTTCCTACTTTCTGCAACGACATTGCAAGATAATACTTTCTATCCCCCTCTGTGTTTTTTTTTTTGCTCACTGCATATAGAATACCATAAGATTACCTTTAAGTATGTATGTACATTTATGCGAATTTATTTATACACTCATACATTCAAATGTATGTACATGTACAATAATTGTCTAATCGTATGTTTTTCTTTTGCCACACATTTTTATGTAAAATTCTTTTTATAGATTTTGGCAAAAACTCAAATAAACCATAAAACAAAATTAAAATCACTTGAATTCAATTCAATTTTAATGCCGCCGTTTTTCATCAATGATCATAACTTCTGGCTGTTTTTTTATGGGTGTTTTCTAAAGGCATTTTTCTGTAAATCACGTTTTTAAGATTTCTTTTGTTGTTGTTTCATATTTACATATTTTACATTCAAATGCACATCTTTAAAATATGATTGTCATTTTGCCACTTGTTATAAACGACAAATATTTTTAATTAAAATGAGTTTGTTTATTCTTTGTTTTTTGATGTTTTTTTATTTTTTGTTGTTGTTAACCTGTTTATTTTTCAAATTAATTCTAAATAAAGAAAAAAGTAGGCATTTAAAAGCATGATCAATTTAAATTATGTATAATGAATTGAGTCAAAACCAGCTAAATTGAAAGTAAAAGTTGACCTTTCATTTTTTATTATTACCAGGAAACTTTTTTATGCTTGGATATATGTATGTGTGTATAATGTCTTATGTTATTCTCTGTAAGAAAGGTGCAGTTTTTATAAAATGCCTTCCAGAAAGTCTTTGCTAAGCGAAGCCGGTGTTGTTTTTTTGTTAAAATTTTAATAATAATTTGCAAAGTGCCACTGCATATGTTGAAATAAATTATCGCAGTGTTTGTGATATTATATTTTTCATAATCTTTTAACTGTATAAAAGAGCCGAAAAAAGTCCCGTATACAGTGAAGAAAGAAAAATAGAAACATTCTTGGCTATTGTTGTTTTTGCTTAAACTTTGAGTTTTGTCGTTACAAGACGTGCTTTCACCCTCAGTAATAAATATCGGTGATTTAATTATTAAATCGGGATAATAGAAAAAATGAAAAGTTCAGATGCCCATAACTTGGAAAATATGGGCGAGCGCCAATTTTTTCTCTTGATGTTTTTTTCTTATTTTTAATTCTCTATCGCCCCATATATTTGCTTTTTCATTGGAATTACTTCATTGTTCATTGACCGCTGCCTCCAAGGACATGGACCGATCTTCCTGATTTTCAATAGTGCCTCTTTCGACGCAATGTCTGGTCGATTGGCGTATTGAAATTTTCTCAAGTTCATCTTGTGCCTTGGCAAACTTGATTTCAACACTAACACGTACGGACAGATGGACAGACGGAAATCGCTCATTTGATTTCACTATGCATAAGAACTCAGAACTACAAAGGGAATGACAAACTGCAATATACCCTTTTGCACCTGTGGTAAAGGGTATAATAAAAGAAAATTTAAACAAAAAAACAATCCAATACATATATACGTATGTATACATCCAATACATTAATACGTAACAATATACATAAATAATTTATTATTATTAAAGTATTAAATAAACAGTTTTCTTGGTAAATTCATCGAGTTCAATGAAGTGTTTAACTAAATTATAAATATAAAAGATTTTTTTTTTCGATTTATGATCAGTATGCTCTGGTATGTGTAACTAAATTATTCAAATTTACTTTGACAATTTTTAATTGGCGCAGCATATAGATGCAAAATTGTGTTCAGCGTTGAGGATCATTTTTGGCTTAACGGGTTTTTTAATAAATAAAATTTCCGCATACGAAGTGTAACCAATCCACAACAGACTCCACTGCGGTGGCCTTAATAAAAATTCTATTTTGTGCGTTTTTTTCAAGTTAACCCTCTATCGAGATTAAAACAACAACCATTATCTTTTTTTTGTTAATATCCAACTCTAAAGCCGTAGTTGATATTGGTCTTAGCCATAAATTTCAGAGATATGAGTTTGATATCTACAGAAGTGGTTTTAGTATTTGTAAATACAGCCGTGTTCTGGGTGTGTTTTACACTGTGGTCAGTATTGAATTGTTTAAATCTAACGAAAATAAGTCCATTTCATATCTTAAAACACATTGCTTGACAGTTAAAAAGGCTGTGTAAACAAGTCACCGAGCCAAAACTATAGAAAAACTTGAAATATAAAATGTCACTTGTATTCGATTTACAGGGCTGGGGTGAAGAATTAAAGAAAATAAATCGTGCCGACTGCCGGTCACTCTAGTTTTTAAGAAATTTGTATCATGAAAGTATTTATGTATGTATGTGCATTATTTCAAATGTTATTTTTCTTAATATAATTTATTAAACTCTTGCGTTACTGATTGATTTGATTAATTAATATTTTTATTAAAATTATTTTTTTATTATTTTATTTTGACGCCTCGCAATTAGTGCTCTGTCTCAATTTCACACTTGTTTTGTTTATACATTTTAATTATATTTTTTTTTAGTTCCTTTTCTTTCTCTTTTATTCATACAGCCTTTTAATAATAAATGAATTGATACACGCTTTTTTATAAACAGTTTTAAGGCAATTAATGAATTGTTCTTTTAAAAACCAGGCGCTTAGTATTGTGAATTTTAATGCAGCTTATTCCAAAAAAAAAAAAAACTAACAACCTTAAATAAAAATTTTTGGAAATTTAATTAAATTTAATTTTACATACAATCACATGTATTAAGATTAATAAATCAGCCAAGTGTGGCTTGGATTAAGTTTTGTGTTTCCATTATTTATTGTGGACGAATTTAAGTGTCTTCTTACACACAAAATCAGGTCTTCTACAGGAACACCCTTTTATTTTAAAATTTATTTTTTCAACTTACATATATGGAATTTTTCTTAATAATAGTTTTAAATATAACGTTTGACACACATGTCAAAACTATGTCTCTAAGCGCTTACCCTTTTTTTCGAAAATATTTTCTAAATGTAATCTTATGGGTGACATAATACCAAATTTTAAGAGTCTGCCTGTGACGTCTTAAAAGATAAAATCAAGTAAAAACGTCTTGACGGTTGCATCCTTTGAATTTAACTTCATTTACAGTTACAGATCCACAAATATGGGCCTGTCACAAACGGACACATTATCTAGCGTTTGAAATAGGGTTATGTTTTTCCCCTTTGGCTCCTCAATACTGACAAAAACAGTTATGGACTTTCTCTAATCTTTCGTCAAACAAAATTCAAAAATACAAGAAACGTAATACTTTATATTCGTACAAGTGGTGAAGGCAAATCAAGCAATTAAATACGCCTCTAGAATAAAAAGGTAAGGGAAGAACGTAAAAAAAATTATTGCCATGACAACAGACAATGCTGCGCTAAAGACGAAATAACATACCGTTAACCATATCACCGACCGAAAAATTATATATTTTTATCCTGCCTTGGGCAATGGAAATCCGTCATTAAAGAGCAGTTTTACGATACATTTTCAAAATTCATCAAAATTTTTTCACACATTTTCCCAATCAAATTTTGACAACATGGCTTGGTTTGAAAATGCTGAGGAATGATGTGAGGTGTTATTTCTAATGAGTACTCGATGGAGAGACATAAAACTCAAAGTTATGTTGTGTAGAGTTTAAAAGGTTACGGAGGACAAAACAGACCATGCAATTAATTATGAAAAGAAAGACAGTTTTATTGCTCTTGTTTATTATTATTAATGTGTACGGATTTCAAGCGAACAATTGTGTTTTTATAGAGTTAATTAATAAATAATTTTTATACTTAAATACTTGATACATAAATATGTGTAAATTTTTAAAGAAAAAAAAATAGCCAGTTAAATGATGGAATAAAAGTTTACAAAAAAAATTATTGGGTACACGAATTAACAAAAATATGTCAAAGAAATATCCCTTGATGGATAACCACGTCGAATTACTCTTTAGAGGAGCAATAAAATTTAATGAAAATAGAAGCTCAATATATGTATGTACATATCTATATTTCCGATTTAAAAACAGTCAATCAAGCAGTCTTACTTATTCTTTGAGTGTTGATGCTGTTGTATATCTACAGAAAAGAATATAGTAGTTTATAGTTCAATGGAATAATCAATTTAAAAATGGAGTGCAATTTACCTTTTGTTTTGTTTCAAAAATATATATGTATGTCTGTTCCATACTTGAGATTTCATTATTACTATATAAATTTCATTTGCATTATTTGATATTATGACATAAAGTTTTAACTTTCATTTAATGCTGATGATTTTATTTCAACTATAATTGTTTTACCAATGATAATACAATTTTAATGAAACTATTTAATTAGTAATTACAATTGAATTAAAATAATTGCTTTTATGAAAAAAAATTTTATGATGGCCCAAACTTCAAAAAGAACTAAGCATAAAACATAAACTAAGCATAAAATAAAATTTATTTTCTTTTTCCTGAAGATGCCTCCCAACGATGTGGCGAAATATTGATAAAATAAAAAATAATAAACAATAATTTTATTTTAAAAACTGATCTAGTGCTTGAATAAAATAGAGGAGAAAGTTCTCAAAGTTGTTTTAAAGTGCAGTTTTAAAACAATGCTCATATAGTAGAGCATTGCATTAATGGTAATGCTTTAAGACCAATTAAAAGTTTATCAATGACAATGCTTCTGTTTTATAACTAATTATTAATAAAACCATTTCATTAGCATTATTTATCAATCAATGCTAATGAAATTGGCAATTAGTTAATCCATTTAATTTATTGCTTACATGAAAACTTTTCAGATTTCGCCAACATTAAATACGTCTTCTTTTAAATTTTAGAAAAAATCTGTTGAGGATTCATATCAACTAAAATAAAAATAGGAACAGTCCATTTTTTTGAGAGCAGGAACATTTTAATTTTCACCCTGACCAGGATTCGAACCATCGAGTTACAAAGAGAATGACAAAGAAAAAGCTTTAAGTTGTGTGTGAACTTCGTCTCACCAAATTAACATTAAGATTAGTTGGTTAAATAGATGATGTTTACGATGTACATAACATAAGGTAGATAGATGCAAAGAATGCTGATGAAGGATGTGGCGGTCCAGAAAATGCTGCATTTCATTCTGCTAATAAATAATTTTTCTTTCTAAAAATGTTTAGAAAATTAATTAAAAAGAACCAAAAGCCGAAAATTTCATTAATTTGCAGGAACATTTTGGTAAAGCATAATTTTTGTTGTCATTCGTCGCTTACCCACAACTTTTGTGTCCCGTTAAACCCATGGCCATATCCTATAATCAAAAAAAAAAAAAAACAGATAAATGTAGTTTTGGATTAGCTAAAATCTCCTTTCTCCTTATCTTCAAACAACCTTAAAAAAAACTATGGACCAATCGAACGAATCGTAAGTACTTTACAATGGACAATAAATTTTTCCAATGGAGCTTAAGATTTAAATAAAAATATAAAATTATAAAATATCAATTTCTTAAGTTCGTTTTCAATTTGCAAAACTCAATTTAATAACTTGACAATAATTTGCAATTGTATACGTTTATACATTGTCAGCAAATTATCTCTGAAATACAGATATAACCAAGTTCTCAACTAAAACAAAAAGACCGGTCAATGGACCCAAGTGACATGTGGCAACACAGCTGCCTGCCTAACGTAACCTAACCTGAGTTCTCAACTGAATATATAACTATTTATTTATTTTTTCTAATAACAAAAGTTGTTTTTCTTATTATTTTTTTACCTGACTCAAATACTATTTATTTTAATATATTAAATTAGTTTTAGAAATCAAATAAAAATTAAAATACATTTATGTGAAATGTTATGTTTTTTAGGGAAATATTTAAAAAATGCCTTTGCTTTCTTTACTTTCAGAAATTTTAAGATTAGACCAATATTGTATACCCCAGATAAGAGCAACTTTCGAAGCTTTTCAATATTGAATTGACATATTAAGATGATATAATTTTAATATTTAATAATATTATAATTAAAATAACCTATTAAATATTGAATGTCTTTTTTATATACCGCCATTAACTAAATCCAGTTTTAAAAGATAAAAAAATCGAAAAAAAATTAATTATTGTGAGATGTTTGGGATGAAACTTTCCTAACGAAAAAGCTTACAAACAAAAGATAAAAAATAATTTAAAATAAAATAATTTAATTTTGTCAAACAGAGAAGAATTCAATATAAATAATTATTTAAAAATGGAAAACTAAATGATTTTACATAAAATTGTTTTATAAAATAGAGCAAAAGAGAAGAAGAAATTAAGATTAAACGTGATTTAGATTCGAAAAATATAAGACAAGTCAGGTGAATTTAGTTAAACAAAAAGAAACAACTTAAAAGCAACAAATTAAAATAACAAATAATAGTAACAGCGTTTTTGAATGGTAAAGCCAAATACCAGCCAGTATCAAATTAAAGTCAACATTAACAATGAATATAAATCAACCGCAAGGTATTGAACGCATATCCATACGTAAACCGCAGGCACACACAGTCACTTTTTATTTGGTTAAAAGTCTGCTCAGTGCGTGTAAACACCAACAGATCGGCCACTAGATACACATATGAATTTCGTTTTAACCTTTTGCAACAAACACCAACTAACTTAACTGTTGCCACCACAATGGCTAAAAAATATTGTTTAAATAATTCGTCATAGTGTTTTCTACACGACTTTGTTGTTTTTCTATTTCAGGTTTAGTTTTTTAGTACAAAAACAAAAAGTTTTATAATTTTTAACTAACGCAGAAATTTAAAAGTTTGAAAAGCTTAATGGAATTTTTTATAATTTACTAGTTTTGAGTTAAAAAAATTTTCTGACCTTGAAACCTAAACAAATGAGTGTAGCAGCCATCAAATAACAACAAAGTAAGTTAAGTTAAGTAAGTGTAAGTTTATGAAACAACTTCTTGTTATTAAAACGTGGTTAAATATTTAAGCACTTACGCCTAAGACCCAACGAATTTAAAATATAACTCTTAAAACCAGAAAATTTTTGAAAATTTCTTCGTCTTTCCATTGATATGCAGCATAATTTTGTGCACAAAATATAAAACAATGTCTCTGATTATAGTCTTAATTCTTTCAAGTCGCTGCTAAAAGACAAACATCAAATAAATTCAAAAGAAAAATTGAACCGCTTATAATTCAATATTAGAGCTTTTTGTTACTGCTGTTAGTTTTGCTAAAATAAAACCAGCAACAATAAAACAGATAAAGTAGAGAACTAACAAAAAAAAACAAACCTTCTAATTTACATTTTATTTCTAACAAATTTTTCTCTTAAACAGACTGACAGAAAAGCTTAAGAAATTAGGTTAAACAGGTTTTAAGACAGATAAACAAAACAAAAAATAACAAATACAACAGAAATACCATTTTAAACACTTGTTTCAATTCCATACAGTATTTATTTAATAACAAATTTATATACGAAAAAGCGCTTGAATTATTTTTAAGTTAATTTTTTAATAGCGGATAGAAAAAAAGGAAGAGAATAAATAACTACTTTAACACGTCATGTTTTTTACACTTGTCAAAAATAACCCTGCAAACTATAGTCCGTATCCTTTAAACATTGTTGGCCTAAATACAAATTTATGAAAATCTCATAAGACAAGTAACAATTTTTTTGAATGTTAGAAAAAGTGGTTTTCTTTTTTGTGTTTGTACAATTACTTTAAAATTGTTACAGGGGAGTTTGTGGTAGAGGCCCTAAGACATGATTTATTTTAGGACAGTTTGCATTACACTACAATGTATTTTGTGTAGACTAACACATGCATTTTGATTATTCACAATTTTATTGTATTGTTGTATCGGTTGTATTATTGTACCACAATACAATTTTCTAAATTTGTAACTATAAAATTGTATAACCTAAACAGCTTCTAAAACATATTCCATTCTGATGTGGTACAACATCTCATATCTAATGATGATGACAATACTGTGCGTAAATGAAACATAAGAAAAACAAACAACAACAATATTAATAATAAAACAATTAACACATGGGTAAAAAAATTGCCAGGTCATGATAAATTAACGGGATTTTTATTTTTAGGTTGGCTTCTTGTTTTTGGTAGGATAAAGCAAGAAACTAAATAAAAGTTCGAAAGTTTAATATGAATTAAGAAATCATTATTTGTTAACATTTTAATTTACGGCCGAGTAAAAAAAAACATGTAATCTTCAGCTCCAAACAAGCATGAGTTTAAACTTACCTAAAAATAATTTAATTAAATGAAATCTTAATTAAAAACGTTAGTAAAGAAAGAGCAAAATAACTTTAGGGGTTCACACATTCACAGTTACATAAATAAATATTAGACCATCAAACATAACTCTCGATTAATCAAAATTATCTGTCTAAAGCGAATTACTAAAACTTCTTTATGTTAGAGGTGTTTTTTAATATTATGAACTTCAACACCATTTATCATTAATTTTATTAGTTATTAATTTTTACTTTTTTAAATACAGATTTAATAGATTTTTCCCTGTCAAAAAATGGACTTTAATAATAGAAAATTATAATCTCATGCGGTAACACATGCATTTGTACGAACTTTTTTAATCTTCATTCAGTTCATAAATTAAAAAAAAACATAAATAACCGAATAATCTCTTCAAACCAGAATTTCAGAAAGTTATACAAAATTCTAGTTAGAAAAATCTCTGTAAGGTAAATTATCTAAAGAGTCTTTTTAGGCACTAGAAACCTCCCGAAATTATAAATTTAAATTTGAAAGTTGTGTCAGTTTAGCATTTAATCTAATGTTTCCTTAAAAAAAATCAGATTAATTTGATTAAGATAAATTTCACTAATAATTATTTATCCTCCTTTGAATAGAGAATTAAATTGTAAACAATATTTAAATGAAATCTGGCCCCTCACTTGCAAAAACAATCTTTTATCGTTAAGTGCGGAAATTATAGGTAATCAGTTATTAATGTTTATTGGCTTGTACAAACTTTCTACTTATGCATACATACATACATGCACACATAAGAATATATTTTCATTCAATAATGAAACATCCCAATCAAAAGTTCGTACAGATTTCGAACGTTTGCATAAATAATTCCTTAAAACAATTGCACTTTGCCAAAAATTTTCTTATTTTTTTCTCTCGCTTTTTTCTTACCTCCCTTTAATAACATTTCACCCTATAATCATGTCCAAAGGTTTGTCGTTCGGTTGCTATTCGTTGTCGTTTCGTTTGTTATCCGTTAAACATGGGCTAATTTGATAATTTACGGTTATCAAAGTCAATGTTAATAATATTGATGTGTTTTTTTTTTGTTTTTCCTCAGGTTTTTTGTTGTTTTTGTTGATTAGTGTTCACCTTTTGTTTTTGAGGAAAGCTGGTGGTAACTTGTGTACTGAACTTAACATTGCGGTAGGTTTGCATTGTCGTTTTATTCTTCATTTTCTTCATCATTTGCGTCTTGCTCACAAATGAGTTGTAAATCGTTTACAAGAACTTAAAAAAAAGAAGCATACAAAATTGGGGGGTCATTAAAATGCTGCTGTTGCTGGGTACTGATAGTCTTTCGTGAAATAATATTTAAGAAAAAAAAAGGAAATCAAATAAGCTCGCTAACAAGAAAAAAGAAATCAGCAAAAGAATCACTGGAATCTGTTTTTTTAAATGAGCAGTCATGTCTAATGAATTTTAGTACAGAACTATAAAAGTATGTGCTCTTTAATTAATTTTTTAATTGTCATTAATATTTAATGACCTGCAGGTAAAGGCAGGTAAAAAAAATATAATAAATCAGCTGTGAAATGTCTCAAATTCACCACTGATGATTGTGTGAATATTCCGTTTTTTGTGAACGTTCCATTTTTGATTGAGTTGATTTTTTTAGATTGTTTTTTTTTTTACAATAAAAATTTTTTACAAGTTACTTGAGCCGTTAAATACAAATATTTAGGGTGTTTATAATTGTGTTACCTTTTTTGGGAAGGAATTAAGTAACGGAGATCGGTTGCGAAGAATGTAGAATAGAGCTTAATTCCGAACAACCCTGCAATTGCATGTTAGGTTTATTTTTTGCATAGTTTTGGAGTACCTATTTTGTGATTTTATAATATTATTAAAAATATTATGGTAATAATTTAGTTGTTGGTGGAAACTCTAGCAACTATAAGTGTTCCACTCTTGGCATTACCGAGAAAATACGAACGCCTTATTTAAATCAAATTTATATTTCTGGTCTAAGGTTTTGTTATTTTGTTCCTTAATAATTCCAGTTTTCACTAAATTTCTAACACTAACTCATTCCTAGTTTTTCATTACCTTTTGGAATCTGGCAACCTTAATAGTTTAAAATTAGAAAGTTGTGCTTTTATTTTTTTGTTGTAGTTTCGAATAGAATGTATTGATTGTTTTTTCTTCCTAACGTTGACACATAAATTTAGTAAAACACAAAAATAATCAAATCACCCAATAAACATTATTATAAATTAAAGTTTTTTTGTCTTATCGTTTCTCTTTTTCTGTTCACCATAACGTACTGCATATGTGTCAAAATTGACATTTACAAAACATGTGTCTAAAATAAACTAGTTTTTGAAGATTAAAATCTTAAAAAAACACAATGGTTTTTCTATTTATTCCTGTTGCAATGTCTTGACAATATTTTAAAAAGAGATAATGCTCAAATTATTTAAATAAAAAAATTAAATTATTATCCAAAGGAGGTCAGCTTTTAAATTAAAAATTGTGGATGTACAATAAATGAAAGCTGAGTAGAGCTTTACTTTTCTCAAAGGTATAACCACAAACTAAATTAATAATATTTAAGAATTCTATCAAAAAAGTTATCATTTAAATGACTAGATTTTATTAAAATGATGTTTGAAAACAAACGTTATGTAAATACAAAGATTAAGTTCTAAAGTATCATTTAATTTATGGCTTTAATGTTAAACAAATTTCCTTTGCATTTTTTTTAACTGAACCACAATTCCCTTTCGCCTTACAAATTTGAAGAGTCAATCCCTTTCCAAAAAAAAAAAAAAAAAATAAATAAATAAATTGTTGGAAAGTAAAAGTTTATGTGTGTTAAAAATAATTGGCATCTTCAAATAAAGAAAGGAGAAAAGGATGAGAGAAAATAAATAAATTTAAAAACAGATTATTCAGAGGAGAACTTGTATTGATAGTTAGTGCCACCAAATGGGTTTTTGTTTAGAAATATTTATTCAAAAGTATAGTCTGCGCACGCAGTCAACTTGTATATCTTTGTTCGGATGAAACAAACTTTATACCCTTCACCATAAAAAGTGGAAAATGGGTATGACTAAGTTTAATATTCATTTCCAACCCCATAAAGTATTTATATTCTAAGTTCTTATGCATAGCGAAGTCAATTGAGTGATGTTCGTCTGTCCGACCGTGTTTAAATACGTCACAGTGTCGAAAGAGGTGCTATTGGAGCTCAGCAAAATCGATTTATGTCCTTAGACGCAGCAGTCAAGACACCATGCTTACCTATAATCTTTCCATACTATTTGGAACAATGAAATAGCTCCAATCAAAAGAACAAATATATGGGCCGATAGAAACTTAAAAAATAAGAAAAAAAAAACATTAAGTTAAACTTATGTAGAATAGCTGTGTGTTTGCGTTCGACTGTACTCGTGTGGTGGTAAATGTCATTTCCAGTTCAAATTAATATTGGCCTATGTCAACCCAGAGGGTCGATTTTATAGAGTTTTGAATCATGATCTAAAAAGTGGTCTGTTCTTATGAATAATCCATATTGTTTATTATGAACTTTTCGCCAACTGTTATATAAAGTGAACAAAACTCATCAACATCGCATGGCAAAAGCAGTGAGCAGTCAACTAAATCAGTCACTGTGTTGACTGTGTTTATTACCGTAAACATTTTCGTAAATTAATTTTTAAATAAAATAACTTGACCAGCAGATACCCCACTGACGCTGGTGAATTCTTCCGCAAATCAAAGCTTTATCCATTAAGAAAATTTACTTTTCAACAACCACAAGTTGCTGCAACCACTCAATTTTTCAACAAACGCTGAATGACAAATTTTGGTACATCTTCAATAGTAGTTTTTTGAAATATGATATTATTTAGAAACTATTATGTTTTAAATTCTTAGCAGTTCTTTAGTATACACTTATGTTAAATAAAAAAAACTATTTCCAAAAATGAAAATAATAAATCGGCACACTTGTGCACTAAACTTTTTTATTTTAAAATTTATACAGCATCCTCTCCCTTTAAGTGACTCATTCTCTACATTTCATTCACGAACATTTCCATGTGATAAACATTTGTTGATTGTGGTCTTAAATAAAAAATAAAAAAAAACACAAAAAGATGTCTAAGCGCTCTTGTTGGGAATTTAGTTATTATGATCTTATTCATTTATTTTTATTATTAATTTTATTTATGATTCCTCCAAGTATACATATTTTACATATGATATTCTTATTATTACTAAAACTAAAGAATTAAATATATTACTGCGGTGAAAGCATGTCCATATCGCCATTTCGCCACTGTTCGTACATAGCTCATCAGTGTATTGTACCCAAAAGTCTTACTTATATCAAAGGCCAAATTGATTAAGTGAGAACTCCATTGAATCAACAAAGCAAAAAGACAATAAAAGCTCATCAGCCTTTTATGCAAAAACATAGTAACGATTTGGTAACTATTTTTATTTTTTATTTTATTTTTTACAAGACGGTTGGTTCGATTTACTAGTCATCAGTTAAAATACAATTTGTCCAGTTAAAAAAGAATTTTCAATTAACTAAGTAAATGTTTTTTACAGACAAAAATTTATACTGAATAGAAAGAAAACAAAATATGTATTTTGTTTACTTTTACAATTGTATTTGCAAATGTGTAATTAGTTAATTTTTTTCGAATACTGATTAGTACCTTTATCATTGACAATTTATAGAAAAAAAAAGAAGAAGAAAATATATTCAAACAATTTTTTTTCCTTGGTTTAATCTGTCGGACCTTCCAAAACATTTAAAAATATCAAATGTAATTGACAACACCGTGTAGTTTATTGGCTTCTGTTCCAGTTGATAAAATGTGGTCCATCTTTTTTGAAAAATGCGATAAAAAAAAATTTAATAATCTATATAAATAGACCTCATTTGTTCTTTCCATAACAGTTAGAAATGCTTTTTGTGAAAGGACTATCAGTATTTTAAATTATCTACGCTCACAAGAAATAAGTAGGATGTTCTTTGACCTGAGGCTGAATTTAAAATCAAAAAGAAGCAAATCAGCAAAGGAGTTATTAGATTCTTTAAATAAAAATATATGTGGCAAAAATAACAGGTATGTAGGCGTATGACGTAAGATTGAATTATGTATAATTGTAAGGTTTCCTTTCTTTTATGTTATTTTTTTTATTTTGGTAAAGAAAAATTTGAATGAAATTTTGCATTTCTAAATTCTGTAATATCGAACACTTTAACGCTTCTAAATATGATTTTGCGTAAAATGATTTTCATTAAAGCGAAGCTTAGTATGTATTTTCTTCTATCTATTAACTGAAGAAGGTTCAAATAACTCCAATATTTAAACAAATAGTTATTATTTTTAACAAAATTTTAATGCTTAAGTCGACTTAAACAGTTTTTCCCTGTGGGCACAGAACTATCCAGTTATATATATTTTTTTCAAACTCCAGGTTATTTTTTCAACTGTCTAGTTATTTGACTATATGGCAAGCATAGTTGCTGTACACGTAAATGATTTTCAACAATTATTTTTTTTTCAACACTGATCTTAATGCGGGTTCTTGTTAAGATCACTAATTGGCGGATATTTTTTTAAAACTTATTTTTTAGAAAAACAGAATTTATCTTATAACGTGAAGTGTTAAAAATTAATAATATAAGTATATTTAATTGGGTATTAATTGAATAATACAAAAGTGAGTTATTGGAATCAACGTTGTCGGCAAAAGTGACCCGCTAAAATATCCATTGCTTGGGGTGTTCTGATGCTTAAAATAGTTTTTTTTTATAAAGCCAATACAAAGCAGAAAATAATTTAGGAAGCTTTTTAACATTTTCTATTACATTCATTGCATATAAATAATAATTAATACTTTAACATGCTTACGAAAAACCTTGAAATAGAGTTAGTTTTACATAATTTTTTTTTTAATTTACAGCATCACACTTCCCCTCACCCCCATTTTTTCGAATTCAAACATAAATAATATTAATAAATTTGATTCTGAGGTCGGTTTTTTTTAATTTATCAGATTGTGTACTGTGTTGGCTAAAGATCTGCTACATTTTACTCTAGTTCTAATTAAATAAATCTGCACAATTATCAACCAAGTGAAGCGATAAAAAACAAAAAAAAATATTGTAGAAAAAGCCACGAAAAATTCGTAGCGAGAATTTTTAATTTTCTCAACCAACAAACCAAAGAAAAACCAAATCAAGTGTAATGGTTGAGTAAATGATATTTAACTGAAACAATATAAACAAATGCGAATAATGAACAACAACAAAAACATAAAAAATTTTATTTATTAACGATTTAAATTTCATTGCGTTTTCATTAATATGAACGAACACAGTCAGTCAGAATAAAATACAGACATCATTAATACATTAACAATGTCGTAATCACTTTACTGAGAATTATGTTTGTTCTTAGTGTTCATTATAAATTTTGATTATATTTTCTATTGTTGTGTTTTTGCTAAACATTAACTCTACCGGAAGTAATTGTTTTAAATTGAAAAAACAAAAAACAGTAAATTGGTTCATCACTTTACACGCATTTTTATTTGAGTCCATTATTGAGTGAAATGATTTAAAAGAAAAATGACATTTAATGATCATCGTTTACACATCTCAAGCTCTCCCATTGTCACTTAAAAACTTCTGTGATTTATTTTTTTAAGACAAGTACTCATACTTTTGTAATTGTAAACAATAATAACGATCAAATAAAATGTCAAAAAAGCAACAAAAACAACAACAAAAATAAGCTAACAAATGTAAACAACACATACAATAACAACAACCACTTACTATGAAAATAAACAATAGGAAATTTATACCTTTTTCTGTGCGACTCTATTTAGAGAATTGATTAAAATATTTGCAAGTGAAATTTTTCGTTTTCAATTAATACGTGTGACAGACATTTCTTTTTTTTTTTTTTTTTGTCGTTTTATAGAAGAAATGTTTCACTAACTTAAAAAGGGTTGATAATAGAAGCATTTAAACCTTTATCCAAACTAAAACTTCTCTAGGATCGGACTTAACGATTTTACACGCGTATACACAAACATTATTTGTCTGACGATTACGCATGTAGTAAAGACTTAATACACGGCAACTCCCTTGGAATTTTATAATTGTCTAATTGGTTTTTACTGATTTTTAATCATTACAAAACTTTAAATTTTAAATTGGAATATTCTACTTATGTTATAGTATTTCAGAAAGTAGAAAATAATTTATTAGTTCCGTATAAAGACTAGAAAGTTACAAAAATATTTGAAAACAAGTAACAGTGATATATGAGGCTATGCCGAATCTTGTATCAAATTTTACAGGAGAAGATTTTTGGCGACTTCACTTGAATTTTTTTTCCGCGTAATTTTTACAATAGCCTTTAAATATTGTTATGTTTATTTCTAATTTATATTATCGTTAATCTATTTAGAAAAGTGTTTTTGATCATTTACAAAAATGTTCCGTCACTTATGTTAATTTGGCGATCATTATTGTGCAGCTAATAATTAAATGTACAACTTACGTTTTATTATTCTCAACTTAAAATTATATTTTTAATTAAAAATTTACTTTCTTGAATTTTTGTAATATGTATTTAGTATGTATATTTATATACAAATACATATCGTCACCTAAAATACAAAAGGACGTAACTGACAAAAAATTTTAAATCGGTTAATTTTTTTTAAGCTGAATTTTCAATAATTTTAACTAATTCGATGAAAATTAAGATTTTGAATTATTTGTTAGGTACGGACTTTGGAATTTACGGTGACGATATATACTTTTACATGACAAATGCTTTTATATTTAAATAAAAAAAACCATATATTATACATTTTCCTCATTTGTTACATTCAGAACATCATTTGTCGTATTGGAGTGTTTGTGCCGAAGGTGTTCTCCATGAAAACTTGGTGGATTACTGTTTCTTTCACATATAGCTTTTATATCTTTAAATTCAAGTGCCGAAATTTTTAATTCTTGAGAATATGCAAGGAAAGGGCTCTGAGTGCAAGCCTTCAGCCAGATATTAATTATTTGAGCTTTGCTTTTATCCAAGAGAGAGAGAGAATGAGAAATGTATTTAAAAAAAAAACAGGGCGAAGGGAAACAAATTTTAGCTTCAATTTCTTGGAAAAATACACTGCGGAAATTATCTTCCAATTACAAAAATCTAAATATTGCAATGAAATACATCCGCATCCACAAGGGTTTGTCGACTCACTGGGAGCCCATACTATCCGATTCCGAAAGAATGATTCTATAGCACTTTGAAAAGCATCCACTGGCATCATAATATGCCCAGGTAATAAATAAGTAATTTTTATGTTTTTAACGTTTTTAAAACCAGTAATCGAAACTACGAGTGAATGCACATTTTACAAAAAACAGAACGGTAGATAAAAGATATTTTTGTTTCTACGTTACTTGCATTGTGTTATTTGTATTTTTTTTTTTTTATTTTAAACTTTATATTTTTCTAATTATATGGCGGTTCTCTCGTTGTTAATTTTATGTTACTTACGTTATTTTGTGGTCACTAATTTAGGCATATGTGGGTTACGTTTAAATTGAAGGGCTCGTATTTCTTTTAATATTTTGACTATCGTTACTATATTTTACAGAGCAACGTGTTATTACTTACAGAACAATTCTGAATCAAAAACTCAGTTTTGAATAACAGTTTGCTTGCGTTATTTTGACGGTTAAGGCACGATATGTGTCCAACCTTGTGTATCTTACTGAAGATTTTGCATTGAATAGTCAAAATGAAAATCGGCATGAGAAATTCTTTCCTACCATCAAGTTATTCTGTTTAAAAAAGTTTTGAAAATTGTAAATTTTGCTTAGGAATGTTGCCAACTAGTATAATTGTAGTGGATAGTATAAGGTAGAGCTGTGTCGTTCGCGAACGAACGGGTTAAATTGACCGAATCAATCAAGTGAACGGAATGATCCGGTCATTTTAATCCGGTCTTTTCGTCCAATAGTGTACGGGTTAAATTGAACGGATGACTTAATTGAACGAAATGAGCCAGATATTTAACCGGCTCCATTCGTTCAAATTGACCGATTGAACGAATTGAACGAACGAATCAGTCTTTGATAATTGACCGAAAAAGACTGGTCACTAAAACGAACGACCGGGCACAGGTCTAGTATAAGGACTACTTATACTAGCTGGCAACAACCTAAGCAAAACTTGCAATTTTAAATAGCAAAAAGAAAAAAAAAACAGGAATACAAACGAGAGTATAAAAGAAAGGTATGGAAAAATTAGAGGCAGACGTCCAAAGCCTCGAAGAAGATAGACCGAACTTGCTGATTTTCAAGGAAAAGTGATCTGTAATATACAAATGTACTTGGTATCTTTGGTCCTTACAATGTTCGGATACGTGATCAAGATTAACGTCATCTCCTGCCTGTGAAGGCCTATATGACGGTGGTCTTACCACTGAGTGTAATACAAAGCGTCGACTAGCGCCCCCTATAGGACGTAGCCGATGGAGTTGCAACTTCAAGAACATGGCTTGCAGGCCACGAACTTCCCCTTGCTTGAGGGTTGGAGACTATCCAACCCCGTCTGTTGAGAGTGCAACAGCACACTTCAGTCTATTCCACGCCTGACCCGCAGATATAGACAATTTAACCACAACCACCACGTGTACCCCGAAGGGACCTCACCAATAACCGGCTACAGAGATGGGCGGCTCTCTGTATGGGCTACCGGTTCCCGTGGTGCCAGTCTTTTTTCAAAGGAGACTGGTGGAAAACCTCCGACAGTACCCAACTGTCTATCCAGCTTCAGTGCCTGCAATCACCGGGGGACTGGTTCCCCCTATACCCCCGAGGACCCTCGTCTGCACCGTGGTTAGATCAGCACAGACTCTTGGTGCCCCCAGGGGGGAACAATGTTTGGATAATCGTTTTTCACGATTTTTCTTCTTTTTTTAACTCCGAAAATTAAGATTTCGGTAAAATAAGTATTTTGAATTTAATTTTGAACCGCCGATCTATTTTTATATCCTTCACCACAGAAAGTGGAAAAGGCTATATTTAAGCTTGCCTTTCCGTATGTAATTTCTACAACATCCATTCCAACCCCATTAAGCAGCATAATTGATTTCACAAAAAAAACTAATATGTCAATCGTGCTATTGGAAATCAGCATGATCGGTCCATGTCCTTCGAGACAGCAGGCAAAACACCACGATTACCTCTAATTTTTCCATATTATTAAATAAAAAGTAACTGCAAAATTGGAAAAAAATATCAAGTGAAAATAATGGCGGTCGCGCATATTTTCAGAGTTACGGGGCTCTGAATTTTGAAATTTTTTAAAATATTAATGTGGGTATCATTTTAAAGCTTTTGAAGAGATCTTTAAGGAAACACTAACGTTTTTTAAAAATGCTAAACCCATTAAAGGCCGATGTCTTTTTTATGTAAAATTATATATATGCAGTACCCAATTTTTTTGTTTTATTTTTTAAATCTCTGTCACCCCAATATTTGCTTTTTTGATTGGAGTTACTTCACTAACTAGATTTACATAGTTGGTGCAGGGTATATAAGATTTGGCATAGCTGAATATAGCACTCTCACTTGTTTTAATTTAATTTAACAAGTCTTGTATAAAAAATCGGTGAGATAAACATTTAAACCGACACAATGGACTGCGAAAAGTTATGAAATTCACAGAACAGTTTCTGCAAAGTAATTAACCAATTGCAAAATAATTTTCATTCTAAAAAAATTATTTAAAATCAAACTCACGCCTTAAAAAATGGTTTAATTAGTTATATAAAAATGATATTTGATTAATAAGATATTGTTTATAAACAATATTCATGCAGCTCATGATTCAGTAAGTCATCTTTTTATTTACAACTTTCTTCTTTTACATAAGACAATATTAATTCTGTTCGTTTTCTTATTTTCAATTAATTAATTTATTATTTCGTGTTAAGCGATAAATTTTTGTTTAAATGTCTGTTTATAAATTGTTTTAAATTTAAAAGATTTTTAAACATTCTTGCGAACATAACTTGATCAATTAAGATCTACGGAGCGCGGTGTTTTTTTTTATTGGAGAAATGCCGGCCAATTGACCCATTTTTATATGAAATCATTTATTTTCAATAAATTGCTCAGACTTGTGCAAAAAATTTAACTTTTTTTTACAAAATGTATTTTTGTTTGCCAATTTAAAACTTCAATTTATAGATTTTTGTAAATTTTAAAAGAAGACTTTTTATGTTTTATGTTGAATTTATCACTGGCTGTGAGGATAAAAAAATTAGCTGTATTAAAAATATTATGATATTGAAATTCATAATTAAGGTGTTCTTTGTGAAGGAGGAGAATTATAATTTCTTATCATTTGATCTTTTTATTATTAATATAAACCATTGCTTGTTCTATTGAATATCTTAAACATTTTCGCAATGTTATCACTGTTTCGCGATTATATAAAATCTAGTTTAATAAAATTTGAAAATTATTTTATATTTTTTAAAAATATAATCATAATATTCAAAATGTAGTAGCCAAATTGCCATGAAATAAAATGTGGGTATCGATTTTATACTGCAAAGATTCCTGGTCCTACCAATGCCAACCTTATGCTGCATTTTATACCAATTATTTCCTGCAGCATCAAAAACAATTATCCTTCTATATTTTATTTCCCAATAGCTAAAGTAAAATATTGCTTTGGCACTGAATTAAAAAAAATACATTTATATTTATGAATTTTATACTTAATTGAAAAGAATTTTTTTTTTGTATCAAAAACGTAACTACAAACATCATGTATGAACCTTAGACATTTTCTTCAGGAAAATTTCGTCTTTAAAACTTGCTTGTACTATTAGACAGAATAATGCATGTATGGGTTTCACTGTTTACTGTTTTTGACGCCAAAGTAGTGTTTCCATGCAGTTTGTTAAAATTTATATATTTATCCACAGTTCTTATGCATATCGAAGCCGATTAAGGGATATTCGCTTATCTGTCCTTGTACGCGTTGAAGTCAACTTTGCTAAGGCAGTGGAAGAACTAGAGAAAGTTTAAATCTGTCAGACAAAATTTTGAAAAATATGCTTTTAGTTTTTTAGTTTTTCCATACCTTTTGTGAACTTTCATTTGCATTCCTGCAGGTGGTTGTGTTTTCTACTTATTTACCTTTTAATATTTATTCACCACAATTATTCTTATTGGGGCTGCAACTCTAAGCAAAATTTACATTTTCGACACTGGTTTTAAACAGAAAAACTTAATGGTTGAAAAGAATTCCTTATGCCGATATTTACGAGAGCTGCTATATGTATTTCTGTCCTGGCAACACTGAGTGCAGCCAAGTGCAATCTGACATTTCCATTGGAAAGTTTGTCATTTTTAAGCATAATCGTACTGAAAACATTTTGACGTACGACCATTATTTGTGTTGTTTACAGTGATTTGAAAAAATTAATATAGAAAAAAATGGAATTAACTCGTGAACATTTTCGTGCCATCATTTTTCACAACTTTCGACGTGGATTATCACGACAAGAGTGCATTGATGAACTTAAATCTTTGTATGGCGATGAAGCACCATCCTATAGCACTGTGAAAAATTGGTATAATGAATTTAATCGTGGCCGAAGCCCGCTCAAAGACGAATTCCGTGAAGGTCGCTCAAAAACGGCTGTTGTGCCAGAGAACATTGACGCCGTGCGTGAACTCATAATGCAAGATCGACATACGACATACCGAGAGATGGAGACATCCTTGGACATTTCTTCCACCAGCATACATTCGATACTGCATGAACACCTGGCCGTAAAAAATGTTTGTTCTCGTTGGATCCCGCACAATTTGAAAGTCGCTCAAAAAATGCTCGTGTCGATTGGTTCAAAGAAATGTTGCAAAATACGATTGCGGTGCTTTAAAAGACGTTTATAAGATCGTCACAGGTGACGAATCATGGATCTATGCGTATGAGCCCGAAACGAAACAACAATCGACCGTGTGGGTCTTCAAAGACGAGCAAAATCCAACGAAAGTTGTTCGTGGAAGAAGCACTTCGAAGCAAATGGTCGCCTGTTTCTTTGACAAAACTGGTCATGTGGCGACTGTTCCACTTGATCACCGTAGGACGGTCACTTCTGAGTGGTACGCTACAATTTGTTTGCCTGAAGTCATCGGAGAAATTGGAAAAACCAACAAGAGAAGACGAATCATTGTTCACCATGACAATGCGAGCTCTCACACATCGGCTCAAACCAGAGCGTTTTTGACCGGCCAAAACGTCGAATTAATGGGTCATCCGCCGTACAGCCCTGACTTGGAACCTAATGACTTCTTCTTGTTTCCGCACATCAAGAAAAAAATACGTGGTCAATGATTTTCGTCGCCAGAAGAAGCTGTTGAAGTGTTCAAAAACCATGTTTTAGAGGTGTCTCAATCGGAGTGGAAAAAGTGCTTCGACAACTGGTTTGAGCGCATGCAAAAGTGTATAAATCATGCATTCTTTGAAAAACAATAAAACCATTTTTGATTATAAATATTCGCATTTTCACTATTAGGCCAGAAATATATAGAGCAGCCCTCGTATGCACATGTGTTTATACTTATGTATTGCGAGATATATAAGATTCGGGATAGCCGAATATAGCACGTTTACTTGTTATGTAGGTACGCTTCGGTGTTGTTTCATGTGGTCATTTCAATTAAGAGAGCTTTAGTAGTAATGAATGAATGAATGAATTTTTCCTCTGAAACAAAACTCCGATAAATCATTTGAACTAAAAGGGTCTTTTAAAGTAAAAAATAAAAGTAGTTAATTGTTTACCTCTAGACTAAACTCAGCAGCCACTAAAACGAACTGAATAGCATACACTTACATTTTACCTCGCTTTTTTAAACGGCCCGAAAACATATTCCCTTAGAGCATTGAACCAAAACTGTCACATATTCGCAGAAGAAATAAAAGATGTATTTGGCAAATCAAGATATTTGAAAGATAAACAGAACGCAAGTGTAGTTTTTATTTAGGAATTTAATGAAGCACTATTTTCTCTAAATCGGATTGTGCACAATAAAATGGGAAACCTTTCAAGATTGAACGGTCTATTTGACATTTCCAACTTTGAAATCCTAAAGCGATATTTACCTTCTAAAATTTTAATACAAAACTTACAGTTTTAGTAACTGTCGATTTATTTTTATTGCAATTTCATGATGACCAGTTGAACAACTAAAAACAAGAAATTTTAGTTTGTATGCGGATTGCATTCAATGTGTTATGTCTATTGTATACAACCTCTTTTAATATGATTTAAGCATGTTTTCATGACTGGCGACCACACACTGAATGATGACCAAATCAAAAAATATCATGGGTCTCATTAAACTGCTCTTGCTTTTGTATGCAAAAGATGAAATGAATTCTCCTCCCAAACAGATAAAATGGGTGTCAGCTACTTCATAATTCAATTAATTAAAGATAAAAAAATGCTTTTAATTTTTCTTACCTCATCAATCAGCAACCTTATTATTTTATTATGCGTTTAAGTATTGACCGTAAATATGTACAAAATTGAATAATTATATTTCTTTTGGAATGTTCAAAGCAAAATCATGTTTCTTTATAATAAATTTATAATTAATTTATGAAAAAAAACATAAGTGGCATAAATATGTTTGGATCTCAATCAATCAAACTAAAACATAACATTCTGTGTTTTTCCATGTTACCCACTGTTCAAAACAGTAAGTAAATGTATATTTTTAATTATAGAAAATCTATTCAATGTAATTCAATTTTCGAAATCTAAAAAATATAAGTTTGTGCGTACATACACATATTAAAAGATATTAACAAAAAACTTAAAGCTCCTAACCAAACAAACAACCAGAAAAACCACTGAAATAACGTGCTGAAATAAGACAACATTTTTGTAGGACCAAACTTACAAAGGATATATTTAGGTCACCTTCCTAAGCAATGTACAATTGCGACCTATGAAGAATATAACAGGTGTAGGATTTTATTTTTCAGATAAAAATTACTTAAAATTGATCATCGAACTTTAAGAAAATTGATTCATAAACAAACGAATTTTCGTTTTCGCTTCGTTATCATTGTTTTTTGCATTTGATTCTAATAAACAACACGAAATTTTACTAAACATTAATTTTTCCTCAAAGTTCTTTACAAAATTACGATTTAATGTACGAGTAAAACGAAAAACTTTCAAAAAATAACGACAAAAAGTCCCTAGAAATAATTATTTAAGTTTTTCCAAAGTTTATTTATGGAGTTAGTTAGTTAGGAGTGGCAGCCTCTCACGACAAAGCTTACTTGAGCACAATCGAATGGCCCGTTGTGATACCACAAGGAAGACGGCGCGACTCTTCTTACCCAGTTGAGAACCATGAAGATTCCTGGATGAACTTCGCTATGTCCCCTATAGAGTGAGATGATAGCTCCGTAAGATTTCCGAAGAAAAGAGAGCCCAGATTCCTAAATCTTCTTCGAGCCAGGGATGGGCAGTGGCACAGGAGGTGCAGTACGGTCTCTTCCTCATTCTCCGAGCCACAGCTGCGACAAAAATCGTTAAAGAGCAGACCCAGTCTTTCAGCATGCCTGCCGATTAGACAGTGACCAGTAAGTACCGAGACCGTGATACCTATAGATTTCCTATCCAGTCCGAGCAGCTGTCTGGTACGCTTGAGGTCCAGTGTATTCCTTAGTTGTCTGGAGATACACATGAACTTTCCTTCACCCATAATTTACGAGCCAAATTGAGGTAGTGGTTTTTTATGGCCGTTTTAACCGTTGCCAGAGGAATCCCAACGCCGGGAAACGAGGTGACGCTAGGAAGCAATGTGCCTCATTTAGCGAGATAATCGGCCTCACAGTTTCCCTGGATATCCCTCTGACCAGGGACCTAAAACAGGACAATCTGTGATCGCTCCGATAGAGTGTTTAGTAATGAGTGACATCTCAGGACTAGCTTAGATATACTGTATGCACCAGCAAGCGCCCTGATTGCCGCCAGACTGTCCGAAAATATGCGAATGGCAAGACCAAAAAGTTCGTCCCCAAGCATAATTCCATTAAAAAAAAAAAACAAAAAAAAAACTGTGTAATCGTGTTAACATTAAATGGAACATGCCGATGTTTCCTTCGATGTTCCCTATGTGTGTAAGTAATATTAGATTGCTTTTAGACAAGAACTCAAAACTTAAGAAAGTCAAAAAGTATAATACGCAGCACAAATGTAAAAAAAAAATCTTTAATTCTAAACAAAGCCAATATAAAGCCCTCTGTTCCTATTACATTTATTTTCTATTTCATATAGCAAATTAATGGTAATCGCTCAACATGTTTTATTATTTATACAACAGTTTTAATTCTCTAAAAGTATGTATTGCTTTAATTTAAAAATAATCGAATTAAAAAGCAAAAAGAAAAACAACTCAGAAAATTTCTAATCCAAATTACGCAAGATTTTTGAATTGAGAGATTTTATTAAAGTAAATAAACAAAAACAGTTTTATGTTTCCAATGCTCCCTATTTTTTGTTTTCTATGTTTTGCCTACAACATAAAGTTCGTTGTGCGCTCGATTTTTTATTCTATATATTAAAAAAAATATGTGTTTGTTTGTTTGAAATCTACAATCGTTTTGTCTGAAATTTATTATGCGAAAACAGCCGAACATTGAAAGACCCACTTCCTATACATTTAAAGAATATATTTGTCACTATAGGGCTAAAGAATCATAGAAGATCATCGAAGTTTGAGTGTATAGCTTCCAAACTAAAGTAGATTGTAACACTGGGCATAACTAGTCTCATACAAAGTACAAAAATAATAAACTTTATTAAAAGTTCAGCTGAAGTAAAATTTCCAAGATAATGGAAGCAGGCGTTGCATTTTACTTACAAAGTTAATATTGATGTTAGTGTAGCTAGAAAATTTTTATAGGTAGAGTCAAGGAACACTAATTTAGCAGGTAATACCAGTTCCAGAAAAAAAAAAAAATTAAATTCTAAATACGGCCATTAGAGATACGGAGGACATAAATAAAAATACATAAATTAAATAGTGTAAATGTAAGTGATAAGAGTTTGAAACGGATGGGTATTATTATTTTCAAAAATTATAACTGGCCTAAGAATTCCTATTTACATGCGCCGTTTTTTATGTAACCGACTCTGTGACAATTTGTAAGCATGAACAAAAAAAAATATGTTTCACACATGCTTGAATTCAGCTCAACTTTGTAATGGAAAAACGTTACAAAAACAAGATTCGAACTCATTTTATGACGTTTTTTAACTAATGTAACTTGTATACCCATCTTAAGTGTATTGCAATTATTATTAAAACTTAAAAATTAGAAGAAAAATATAACTGAATGTTAAATAAATATATTTATTAAATGAAAGAAAGGTTTTAAATTCGGTTGCCTTTTTGCTATACTTCTCATTAAAATAGATTTAGTTTAAGGCCTTCAATATTAAAACAAAATTTTGAAAAAATAAAAATTTATAATAAAATTTTCACACATTTTTTTATTTTATAAAAATTTTAAACATATTTTCACAACACATACTATTAGAAAAAAAATGTCCAGCAAAAAAATAATAAGTGTAAACAAAATTTGACACCTGAAAACGTAAACAAAAAAAGTCAGCTGATCTACTGCCACTACCTAGTATATTAATGTGCCTTGGGTACAGCCTTCATCAAATTTTGTAGATATAAGTACGCGAAGAAAAAAACCTAAGTTTAAAAATTGGAGGACTTAGCATAGAGGATCTTTCCAGTACCAAATAACTATTTGTGTTTAGTTGAGTTAAAAATTAGCAGTATTGAAACAATAGGCTTGAAATTTCTTAGATTAAGAAAATACAGACGACATAAGATCATTAGGTTTAGCGCATACTGCACAAAGATATTTCCTGCTTAAAAATAAGAAAAGCGATCATTTTTTTTGTTTATTTGTTAGAATAACTCTGTTTGAAAGAAATATTTTGCAAGGAAATATTTTGTAAAATATATCCTTGTTCTGTTGTTCTGTTATCTATTTTTTTGCTTAGCTAAACTAAATTTAGAACTGCTTAGAATGGTGGTTGGAGTACAATAGCTAGAAAGGTTATATTACCTTTAAATAATTTTGTAACCAACAAAAACATAATTAAAAGAAAATGTGCAAATATTTTATGTTTTATTGCAATTGTGCTAGCGAAGATATCGGGTTGCAATTAGTATTAAAAAAATAAATCATTTATTTTAGAAATTTTTGGTTTTCGTTTTTTTTTTTTTTTTGTTGATTTTTGGCAAGTGTGATTTTAAAGCTGGTGACGGTTTTTTTTTCTGTGGTATATTTTTATTTCAAATCCTCTTTTAAATTTTGTTATTTCTATTTCTTCTAAACATATTTGTTTTTAAAGTGGAATACGTAATTTATGTTTGTAGGAAACTGTGTAAATCTCTAAACTTAATCCAAATTTATTATTAAACACGTTTTTTAGATAAAAATATTTTATGCAGAGAGTTTTTTATTTATTTATTTTTTACTTTTTTAGTGAAATTTCTGTTTAAGAAAGAATTTTTTGTGCTCTTAGTTTATTGCGAAAATGTCAATGATTGCTTTAATAATATTAGAAATTATTATGTTGTCTAGAATGTTATCCTTTAAGCGTAACAGAAAGAAAATTGGAAAACTATTAGTTCTCATATGCAAACATTTTATTGATATAGTCATTATAGTTTGTGCAGTGGCACTAGTAGTTTGGTAGTGGCACTTCTCTTGTAAAGTTATTATCCAAATAACTTTAAGCACCTAATAATTTTGTATAAGTTAAAATGTACTAAGTCCGAAGAGTGGGTGGCATTTACGTACAAATTGAATTTTAGTTCACTTATATGATAGAACTGTAAAGCTGGATTTTGCAAAGTTTCTATATACGGGTAAAAATGAAAAAGTAAATAATA
Source organism: Gymnosoma rotundatum (assembly GCA_916610165.2). Lineage (NCBI taxonomy): Eukaryota > Metazoa > Arthropoda > Insecta > Diptera > Tachinidae > Gymnosoma > Gymnosoma rotundatum. The sequence continues at coordinate 121,473,925 of OU744336.1, read as the reverse complement.
ATCAAATTATATCTGAAAAGCCGTATAAGTAATCATCCAAAAGATTTAATATAGTTGTAAAAGCTGTATAACTAACAAGCGGCGCAGCTATCGATTGTGCATCCGGCATCGAAAAATATAATATTAACTTTCCAGGTTATGTGGTATATGGTTAGGTCAAAGGCGGACAGAACTGTAAAGGCCTAACTATAATGTGTATAAGCTAGCTTTAACTTATGTCAAAAATCCAACGAGAAGCCTGTCAAATGCTTGCATAAATTTAGTAATTTATTCGCCACATTTATTTTTAATTCGTACTTTTGCCAAAAAATAATTTCTATATAATTAAACAAAATTTTAAAACGAAAAGGGTTAAACGAAGATATTTTTTATATTTAATATATATTTAATAACATTTAAATAACATTTACATTTTTTGGTTCAAGTTCTAAGAAAAAGTAAAAAAAAAAATATTACAAGTGGCCCACCATACTAAATAATTCAACGGTGTTCATTGCTTATATCGTATACATATGTGTGTATAAATACAAATACAAATTTAATATTAATTTATTATATTTGTTAATTAAAATCTAAAAATTTAACTCTGTAGGTCTTAATTACAAGTTTTCTTTATAAATGTATAACGCAAATCACAATCAGCTCTTTCCGCACGGAAAGTGCGATAAGTTTCGTACTTTACTTAAAGAAATTACATTTAACGAAACTTGACGAAAAGTTATCTTATATACATTATAGTTTACCACATATAATTTAATGTATTTGCACAGTTGTTTAAGTTTGCTTAAGTTATTTTATGCACATTATAGTTGGGCCTTAAGTCTGGCATCACAAGTAATTCAGTATATAAATAAGGCAAAAAAAAAAAAAAAAATACTAATTTAACACACATTTTCATAATTTCAATAGATTTCCTAATTATATAATATAATTTGACTTCTGCCTTAAAAATATTTATAGAGCGAACCAATTAAATAAAACAAAATTTTTTTTGGAGAGTTTGTTGTCACATCGAGCAGTGATCGCCATTTAACAAATTACGAAGAGCATCCCGGAATCAGCTCTTGTATCGTTAAGATCACAAGCAACAACTAATGAAAAACAAATTTTTCATAAAGTAGCACGTCAGCTTAGGACACAGCAGGTATAACACAAGTTTTAATGAACACTTAGAATGGTTATAGTTTTTGCTTATGATTTCTTCATCCATTGAGTCGGGGCATTTGATAATTTAGATATTTAGTTAATCCAACTAAGGAGTATTGCTAACGAACTATAATCCATTCTCTCAAGTTCACTTGTAGTAATAAAAGAACTAACAACATCTTTTCCTGAATTTTATAAAAATTAATTTCAAGGTTTTCAAATGTGTTTTTATTTTAACGTTAATTTTAAGTTTCAAACTAATTATTATGTGATTGTATTCTTTGATCTTATTTGAATGTTTTTTTCCGATCTTGTGAAAGATACTAAACAAAAATGTATTATTGCTTTACAACAGACTTTGCCAAAATTTCGTGGCACTTAACCGTAAATAATTTAAAATTATTATCATTATACTTTAACATTAATTTTTCCAAACAGACGTTGTGCATCACTGTTCCGATTTTGCAAAAGTTGAAAAATGCCCTGGTTTGTGACGATTAATTAAATTGCAACTAAAACATGAATGATTTATTTAACAAAATTTAGTTGGAATGCGTGTTGTCTATAAGGAAAGTGGTTGAAAATGCCAATAAAATCTTGTTTGCCATATTTTTTTTTTTTAATTCGGAAAAGTTTAAGCTAGAAAATAGGATTTTAGGAGTTATCTGCAAGCAAGTGTTATCAGCATTGCTGTGGATTAAATACAACCAACAGAAACCAAAATATTCCACACACACACAAAAATGTCCACCTGGGCAATAAATTAGATTCAACGCTAAATATGTATTCACTTCATTTGCGTTTTTTTTTTTTTAAGTTTAATGCGTGTTTGAGTTTAAAAAATGTTTACCTTGTATTTGAATTTTAAAATAAAATTTAAAATAAAACAAATTCACTCTCAATAATAATCGAACACAAAACTTACAAAAGCAACAAAATCCAAACATTTATTTACTATAATTGAACCCATATTAAACCAAATAAAAAGAAAACGACAAAATATATTTGCACAGTAACCAACTGCCTGACTGAAATTCATTATTGTAAATATGCGGTTGTTTTTGTTGTTTTTCTTTAGCATGTTTTCTGTCGATTTTGCAAAAAAAAAGGAAAAAAATAAAAAAAAAATAGAAAAACCTTAAGAAGAATTCAAATAAGAAAAAATACATAAAAGCAAAAATAGAAAATCACTACTGAACCACATATTGAAAAAAATAACTAAAAACAAAACAGAAATTACGATGAAGAAGATATTTATTTGTTATCTGTTTCTCTTGACTGGGAAGAATAGTTAATCAGCTAGCGACAACATAATTTTGTCATCCATTTAGTGAGCAACCCACAATTGGAGGTAAATCTCAACACATTGAGTCTACTTCTGCCTCTTTATTTTAGTTTTAGTTTTAATTTTTTTTATTTTTATGCTTCTTCTCTACTAATTGTGTGTTGTAATAGTTGGTTAAACTAATATTACACTATTTTACGCTGCTTATCTATCGTTTTGTTTTGACACCCGCTTACAATTACGATTTTAAACACACACAAACATACGTTTGTAAATGTGCAGATACCCAGTTGGCCAAACTAAGGCACATATTGACTTCTTTATATGATATTGCAGATTTTAAACTTAATAAATCGTAGTCAAAGATACGATAAGTCTAAGTTTTTTAAGACAAATTTATCTAAGGCGTTATTGGCGGTAAGACGAACGACATGCGACTTGTAGCCTTTTAAAGGCGATTAAAAGAAGTCAAACTGTATTGAAATTAAAGACGAATAGAAAATAAAAAATAAATGTTTTATCTAGAGCGAAAATTGTCAAAAACATCAACAACAACAACAGCATAATTGATTGCACATATTGGTCAAATTTTACAATTAGTTGCAACATATTATGGATCCCACATCACCAAGTCTTTCCAAATTCTTTAATAAAAATTAAATAATAAAATAACCATTTAGGTTTAGAATAAATAAAAAAATTATAAATAAAATAGTTACAAAGGCTGTATCGGTTTAAGGGGTTACGAGACCAAAATTTAAAAACTCTATAACGTCTGCCACAGGGTCCCATCTCTGAAACCATAGCAACTACACAATTGAATTTTTCACAAAAGTTGCTTTAGTATTTGTATAACAGCAAAAGTAATAAAAATGTAGTTGAAAATTGAAAGTATTAACGTAGAGTCCTAATTTTATCGTCTATAGCCTTGTCTTTTAAGTAGTTATAAGCCCACACATTTAAAAGAGGCATTAATTACTATGGCCATTAAAGTGACAACTATGAAACATAGAATTGGGTGTTCCCATAAAGAAGTGACTTCCAATTGTATGATCTTATTCGTAAAACTGTTACGGGCAGATTGAATAGACTGTTTAGCACCACGACAGCTATTAAAAGCCATATAGGGTCGCGTTACTCATGTATATATTCTTATCTTTTAAACTGTAATATTATAGTTTCAAAAAAATAAATAAATAAGTAAAACATCCTAAAATTTAAAATAAAAGGGTTACGCATACATGGAACATAACTCTCCATTTAAGAGTACAAATCGCTTTGATTCAATAAAACTTTCAAGTTGCAAACTAAAAACTTAGAAAATTAGAAAAATATTCTGTCAAGAATACTTTTTAATCGTTTATGTCGCGGTAAAACTTTTAAGATGTGAAGAAATTTGAAATATTTTTAGAAACACGTTGTTTAGTTTGTCTTCTACATAGTTAACCCTTTCGGGACTACTGGGATAATACGTCCCAGCAATTTTCAAACTGTCTTTTTTCTTTATTTTCAACGCAATCGCCAGGGAGGTAGAACTGCCAAACGTCCAAAAACGGATAGCCTCAATATTGGAGACCACTTGCCAGTAGAGCAAGAGAAGCGTTGTCGCTGTGTCCGCTGTTCTTCACTTGGCATAGAAAAGCGAACAAAGATGATATGCTCAGATTGTAACAACGCCTTATGTTAAAAGTGTTTTGGGCCATTCCACAAATAAATACCTAATTGCATTCCTAAAATGTTAAAAATAAATGTAAACTTTTATCTCAATCTAATAATAATATTTATATTTTAGTTGTCTTTTTAATTTCGAATCGCTCTTCGAGAACACTGATTGTGATTTTATGCCCGATGAAAACACTTGTTGGGATTATATGTCCCAGGATAAAAAGACGAATTTAAAATTTTTAAGTATGGAGAACATAATACTTTTATCATACCTTTTAGAATATGAAAAAAAATTTACCATACATAATTTGGTTTGCAAAATAAAACTCCGTCCCGAAAGGGTTAATATATTTCTTTAGCAATAATTTTTGATGGTTTCTTATAAGAGCCTGCAGTTCAAACTTAAGTCTAGAACAGGGGCCATCAACTAGCGGATCGTAGACCTATTTTATGCGGACCTTCTGTTAATAATACAGAATAAAAGATAATTTGGAAGCGATAACACAAACAATTTCATTATTGAAATTATTGCAACATAATCTCACACTAACACTCGTCGGACAGGCTCAACAAATTATTCAAAACTATCAACACATGCAGTTGGACGAGTGTATGCGTGAGATTTAGTTGCATCTCACTGATGACAGTAATAAATTCCGGAACAGACTTAACGATGAACATCTCCAAGATTTAACGAGAATAGCCTACATAAGTTTTACTTTGAACTTCAGACGGATAGTCAATTTATAACCGTCCGGACCGCGACGGTGGTGATTTTTTTTAAACGGACTCCATATGAAAAAAAATTGGTGACCGCTGGTCTAGAATATTCGCTTGCAGTCATGGCGACAAAACTTCATTTTGTACTTATAAAATCCGTTATTAACATGAAGAGCTTAACAGATACAAACATACAATATGTTCTGAAAGTAATTGTCTAAAGATATTTTTTTTTAATTTAGTATTATGAGAAACATAAGCTTGTAATAAGTAATCACTTATGCAGCAAATGAAACTGCTTTGCTTTTGAACTGATTACTCATAAGTTTGCTTAACATTGAAGTTTTTTATATTTTAATTAAACTTTTCTTTATTTTGATAAAATTTTTTATAAGATTTTCTGCTTATCAGGCCTAAACAACAGCTTATCATTTCAGCATTAAATTATTATATCTGTTAAAGTGCTGCATTTAGTTTTAAATATAAATTTGATAGTAAACGATAATCGTATCACAATAAAAAATAAATTAAATTGTTAACAGATGTTTAAATTTGTCATTTAATTGTTGTCGATAAACGAAAGAGGAGTTAAATGGTTGATTCTCATCTTAAAAAATTCTGTAGCGATTTGCTGTGGTCATCCCTCATAATTCGTTCAAAGTTCTTTTTTATTGTTTTGTTTTTTTTTTTCTTTTTTAGAGGCGTGGCTAACTGGGTGTATTGCAATAAGTATGTGGATCTTATTATTTACAAGTTTTTGTAATGTTACAATTATTACTGCTAATAATCTTTTTTTTACACTTTTGTATATTTTCGCCCATATTTTCAATGTTTGCAAAATTTTCTATCCATCACTCGCTCTATCTTCTGTGTGTCAATGTGTGTGTGTGTGTTTTTTATTACCTACAAGTTTAAACATTTGCGTAGCTGTTGTGCGTTTGATTTTTTTTCTATTTGTTTAAGTATTAGCATTTTTTTCTATAATTTTATATCAGTTGTTGTAGTTGTTTTAATATTATTTTTGTTGGGTTCAACAACACACTAATGATACACTCACAAAAATGTTAAAGGTGTTTGTGTGTTTAAAATGGATTAGATTACAAAACTAAAGAATACAATTTATTTGAGTAATATTTTGAAGCATGTTTACTGATAATAGCAAATTAATGAACTAAAACAATTGTTAAATTTTTGGATAAATTAATATAATAATATGTTTAAATTAAGTACAATATGTGAAAATATGTCGACATGCTTTTATTTAAGTTTGAAACATAAAATTTATTAATACAATTAGAAATACTAACTTTGTACTTTCCATTGTAAATTATGGACTATGAAAATTGTTTCTGTTTGTTTCTCTTTTAAGTTTTACTTTGAGGTTCAATTGTAAATTTATTTATTGCAATATAATTTTAAGATCTTTTTATCATGAGTTGGGAGTTGGAAGTACGTGACGACTACAAAGTATCGAATTTAATATTTCTGATTTCATAAATATTTTAATTTTTAAATAAACTTCTATCATATACTTCCTTCCGGTCTCATATTAAGCGATTCGAAATAATTTGTTTTCATTAGAAATTACAAAAAAGCTCACTTCACTACATCCCAGCAAAAAATTTTAAACAAGGTAATCGAGTGTGGAATTAAGCATTTTTGGCGGAAGGAGTTCCCAACTTGATTATCAACCTAAAGATTTTAACAAGGCATGAGATCTTTATAATCAATTCCTGAGAATCGATTATATTGATTATTGCTGGAAATTATGACGACCAGTAGTAAATATTTTAAGATATTCTTCAATTACTACTTCCTTTTTTGCGAACTAATGTAATGTGTTTTGTAAGCGAGTAGCAAAAAATGGCAATCACAAAAGTAAGTCATTATATGGCAAGTATTGTCTAATTTTTTGCTGGGATGTGATTCTTATTTGATGTATTTTCGCTCTTGGCCAAAAGAAGTGATACATTTTTCAATTATAAATCGATTTTAAAAAGGGACTTGGTAGAAAAATATTGCATCTTAATTTGTTTTACATTGATAACAATAACACTGTGTTTTTAAACATTTGAGTTTAGCGTGGTTTTGTATTTAATCAATATTAAACCAGAGGAAATAAATTTATTTATATTACAAAAAAAATAGAGTTTTAAAATTTTTTAATTATAAATTAAATGTATATTTAATTTGCCGCTCTTTCATTTTTATATTATTTTTATATAAAATATTTTTTCCTTTTTTTGCATCTCTTACTTGCTACAAAAACAAAAAACTGAAATAATTAAAAAAAAAAGTTTTTTTTTAAAACAAAAAAAAATATAATTTTAAAATAAGATGACATATTCAATTAACTCAGAATTAAAATATTTTCATTCTTAAAAAAGAAAGAACCAAACAAAAATGTTGATATTTAAGAAAATATTTAATTTAGTAATGAAAGCATATCGTGGGTTCTTTGAAATTTTTTTATAAAAACATATTTTTGTTTATATTTATTAAATATTTTAATGTAGAATAACAGCTCACTAACACATTTTTATATTTGATAATTAAAAAGTTATATACATATATAGACATCAGCTTTTACAAAAATCCAAATTATCTCAAGATATTTATTTAATAATGTAAGTTTTAAAGAGAATTATTTGAAATTTGTTTAAAAAAAATTGTATCTTTAGTGCTGACAGACAAAACAAGTTTCTTTAAATATATTAACAATTTAGTTAGTTCTCTTCAATAGAGTTCCAGACATTCTGTGTATTGTTTATTTCAATGTAAATAAATAATTGAAAAACAAAAAGAAGAAAAAAAATAAATTATCTCATGTTACAATTATATAAAGTAAGGCGGCTTCCTATATCTTTCTAACACTCTCTCCTTCTCTCTTACTCTTTCTTTATTTTTGCTACCAAATTAACCTTTTGACGTTTATGTTTCCGTATCGAGAATGGTAACTGAAGTTACATCAATCGGTTAAATTTTTAATACGAAAATTATTTTTTAATTAAAGCCGCACAAATATTCAATCTCGCGACCTTGTTTAATGTTTAAATAATATGTAATTAACATTACTAACATAATTTGAAGTATATTTGTTAAAACGTGTTCCCTTTTTCAAAAATATAATAATCAAAGAAAGTATGCAAATGCTGTTTACATTCAGTCAATTTATAAATTTTACTTTGCTTTCTTACTCCTGATACTCGTATACAAAATTTTTGTAAGTGTATCAAAAATTCTTTTCTTATAGATTGTAATAAAATTTGCAGCGAAGAGAAATGATTTTCAAATAAAACATTTAACACTTAACCACCCGTCAGCGTTGATGACCTTTAAGGTGACATTTGACAGAGATTAAATTTAAGCCATTTGAATTTATTCAAAAACTTCTTTTTATATAAAACAGGGACTTCTTTAAATAAAACTAAATATAGCAAGTAGATCAGTTATAAAAATAAATGCAAATTAGAAAATATAGAATATTTGTATTCGCATAAATTTGAAATTATTCATTCGAAAGAAAATAAACAAAATTTTAAATTTCTTTTATATTTAAATAATCTTAAGAATATTTGAATTTTTACTGCCAAAATAAAATTTGTATGTGCAAATGATATTTTTTAACCCATTTAGGAAAGAAGTAATAAAAGTATTTTAATTTAGTGCAAATATTAAAGAAAACATATTTGAAAACCACTAAAATGTCGTAACTGAGGCAGCAAAGAAAACACTTGTGTTGAAATCATTAAAGGAAAATGGCAAAGGCGGAACAAAACAGCAAATTTTGTAAAAATAAATTTAATGATTTAAAAAAAGCATGAAAAATAATAAAATAAGACAGCGCTACCACTGTCTATTACAAACGAACAGCAAACAAACTAAAAAAATATACAATGCAAAAACTATAAAGCAAATCTTACAATTAAAATAATAAAAATTATTTAAATAATTATTTAGCTTTTTTCTAAAATTGGTATCTGCCAGAGAACATCTACAGTATGAACCGTCATGGGAAGAGTTTTCAAGCAATTAATTAATTCCATTAAATTTTAACAAAATTATAAGTCGCTTCTCACTGATTTTCTGTTAATTTAGTTGCAAAAAGTTTTTAATAATTTATTGATTTATTGAAGGTGAACCTTAATTAATATTTAATAGTAAATATTACGAAATAAAAAATCTCAAAAAAAAAATATTTTCATTAAAATGAAAAAAATGTAGTTAAAATTTAAATTTCAATCCAGACTAATTAAATCTGGAAAATTTAAAGGTATTAGTTGAAACAAATTTTCTCTTTTACGAAAAATATTTTTAAAAGTATCGATTAAGGTTATTTAAAAAAAATTAATAATAAAAGTTTTAAGTGAAAAATATTGCTTAATTTTTTATTGAGCTTTTTATAAACCGAAAATTCAAATTTGCCTTTTTTTAAACAAAAATTTATAAATATTTTTTTAAAACTCTTTAAACTGTAAATAATATAGAAAGTGCCGTCACGTTTAGAAAATAATAATTAGACGTATTTTGTGGTTGGCCCTTCTACTACCTGTTGTTTTCAGTTTTCTACCCTCTGTGTGGACACTTCTGTTTTTTTTTTCACTTTTAACAGAATGTTGTTTCTCATTTTTTTCTTATCTTTGAACTTGTCGCTATTTTGAACATTAATTTGCAAAAGCAAAAGATTATTGTTGTGGCTTTGATATGATTTCAAAATTAAATATTTATTATTTAAGAAGGTAGAGATAAAGAAAATAAGATAAATGCTACTTTATTGCTAACTTTAACTCAATTGGAGCTTCTATCACAGGCAGCTTGTGAAAACGTCCCTTAAACTGTTTCAAAAATTCAAAAATGATCTTCTGTTTACGAATTACATGTCTTTATATAAAATTTATAGAAGATTCCAGAAGAAAATTAAAATTATCAGAATCGATGCGGAAGCTTTTTCTAAAAATCCATCCATAAATGTTCCAACATAATTTTTTATTTATTTATTTGACGATATTTAAAAACAAAAATAATGTAAGAAAAGTAATTAAAATTTGAACTAGTCAGCATATAACACAGTATCGAAATTAAAAATAGTAGCGAGTATGAATGCATGAATGTTCTAATATTTATTGCTTAAGTTGTGCTTTCATAGTCTATTTTCTTTTATCTCAAAAATAAAAAACACAATTTTATAACAAAGATTTTTTTTAATTTGTATAAAAAACCGGATAACTCATGAAAATTTCTTCTCATTTTTCAAATCAAACCCTTAAATAAATATATTAATTTAATTAATTTTACATTTGTAAAAAATTTTTAATTTTATTAAGACATTAAAAGACGAAATTTTTCGGACATCAAAGGGTTAAAATTAAGTTGTTTCATTTTTTAGAACAATTATTGACAACATGAACAAAAATTCAAGTGTATAATAGTTTTTTGTGAAAGAATAATTAACATACACTCTTTATTTTATTAATTTTGTTTTATTATTTTTTTTTTCGTAGTATATTTTCTAAATAATCTACAATCACTTGAAAAAATTTTAAAGAAACTAATAAAATACCTTACGCAACACAAAATGTTGTCGTAACACACACGAATTTTTTCGTTTTTTTTTTTTTTTGTGTGAAAAAATAAGAACTAAATTTAAGTGAAACACATTTTTTTAATTAAACGTTTAGAAAAATCTTACCTTTTTAATAACTTTAATGTTTTGCTTGATAGTAATTTTTAGTTACATAAATTATATATTTATTCATTTCATAACAATCACTTAATAACATTTTATTTGGCACTTTTATTCATTGCTTTTTTCTTTAATATTTGTGGCATAAAATAAATTACTTTTTCTCTTGATATTTTCCATTTTATGATTTATTTGGTTACAACTCAATAACATTCTTCCGTTTCGTTGTGCTGTTTTCATATTTTATAGATTGAATTAATTTTCTTAAGGTCGTTAAATTGTAGTGGTTTCAATTAATTATTTTCACAATTTTTCAAATAAATTCGTTTTGTTATGTATATTTTTTTACTTTCGTTTAACGGAAAAACCGGAAAAGTTTTTAAAGATTTTTTTTGCAGTACCGCTCGCTATCTATGTTTTCGTTGAGACGCGTAAAAACGTACTTGACGCAGCAGCAACACTAAAATATTTTTTGCACAACTCTGTTGACGTTAAGTATGTTGGTATGCTAATTTCACGTACTCATCTTCATCACCAAAATCATTTTAGTGGACAACAAACAGACACACACAAACACATGCATAAACTTTAGCACAATCGCTCACGCACCTAAAACACATGCAGAGATGACGACAAAATAGATCACTTTTTTTCTAATTGTTTTTGGTTTTATCTGCAATTAACATTTTTTTTAATTGTTGTTGCTGTTTCAGTTGCCAGTTTAGGTTTTTATTTTTTGCTTACACACACCGTTAGACATACATACGCTTACAAAATTTAAATGTGTGTGTCAAAGCTTCGTTAGGCCTAAAGCACCCATTATGTTGGGGTCTATTATTAACAAAAAATACTCTTTTTTGCTCTTTAGTATATTTAGTAATTGTCATTTTCGTTTTTCAATTGTACTTTTAAATAATAGAAGACATAAAAACAAAACAAATTCACTTTTATTTTATTTGTTGAATGCTCACAATACTCATTCTCTTCTTTTTTGTTTTATTTGACGTGTGTTTGTTTGCGAATGTGTTATTTTTTCACATAGAAATCATGTGCCGGTTGTTTATTCAGCATAAAATTTAAATTTTTGTTAGAAATTTCGACAAAGGAGACGGTTTTGTCTAGAGAATACATCTAAAGCGCCCACAATTATTTCGAAATTTCTTTTACACTTAAACAAAAAATCAGCGCAATTTCAAATCTAACGTGTTTCAAAAAAAGATAATTTCTATCTTTAAATTTAAACTATTTTTATTAATGCAAAGCGAAATATTACACGCCGTATTTAAGAAATACTCCCAAATGCTTTCGTATCTAAATTGAAACTGAAAATACTGGCAGCACACGTTCGTTGTCGTTGTAGAAAATCGTGGCCCGACTTGCTCGTCATCGTTAACAGATTTGTGCGTGTGTGTGCATGTGTGTTTGTTAGTTAATGAATCGAACACAAACGAGCGCGTACACAAGCGGACCATTAAAACGAAATGAAGAAAACTGAATTATTTTATTTAAAACGAACTGCCCGGCCGCTAAATGCCTTCAAACCAATAACAAAAAGAAAAACAATGTTAAGCCTGCACCGAATTAGTTGCTGCCAAAATATACAATGAATTTAGTTGTGTCCTAACCGCAAGATAACAAAACAAGAACACGTTCTTCAAACAATTTTTCCTTTGCTTTAACACTAAACCAACCTGCTCGAACACATTAACCGGTAACAACAAAATTCATACTGCTTAAGTTATAGAGAGGACTGTTAAGCATCCGATTAAAATACAGCACAACGTTGTCATTCGTGTGCGTCTCTGCACACACTAAATAGTGATTTGTGAAAATGATTGAACCAACAAAAAAACAGCCAACATATAAATCCAGCTTGTAGCGACTGCGCTGCACACACGAAATCATCGCTGCAATGACACAATAAATCACTATGTTAGCGTCGCCGCTAGCAGCGAATTAATGCAATGTTAGGTGTGTACATTAATATGTTAATCGAAAATGTTGCAACCTTAACAGTGTTTGATACTGTTGTTGAGGTCGTGTTGCTGTTAATCTTTAATTAAGTAGTGTGTGTAACAGAGTGTTATTGGTTACAATATCTGTATTAAAGGGTGGCTTTTTATTTTACGACTCTACACTTTTTATGTGTGAGTTTCCGCTTTTTGTTTGTAGGCCTTACGTTTAACTTTATTTCCGCTTCCGCCAAGTGTTAGTTAACAGCAAAGACAAATAACAGCATGATATTATGTTACTCAATAACAATTTCGTTTTAACTTTAATACTAAAGTCTAAAAAAGTCTAAAATAAATTAAAATGTGAAAATTGTGTTTTTATTTTTTTGATTTTGATTATTTTGTAAAAAAATATTATGAAAAATGGGGAATTAAGGGGAAGTAACTTATTTTTATATTAATCAAAATTGAACAAAGTCTGCTGTTATCAAAACAAACCCTTCAGCCAGCTTCAAGTCATTTGTATTTTATTTCACTTAAAATTAAACTCTTAAACGTTTGCCAAATGCAAACAAGTAAAAGGCTTTTACAACTACAGCGAATATCACGTGTAGCACTGTATACTGGAATGTTTTTGTAATTTATTTAGAAAAGTATAAAAACTTTAATTCCAAAAATTTTAATCCTTAATACGACTCTGCACGAAGAAAATTATTCGATAACATTTCAAATTTGTTTGGTAAAACATGAAGAGATTTCATAACTTTTCTATTATGAATTGAAAGTTGTCACTTTCATTTCGGGCTCAACTTATAAAAACCGGATAGTAAATGAAAAGGCTGTTTTTCCTAAAAATCATAGAAAAGAAAAGCCGTAATACATTTAGCAACTACAACAATATTTGGCTAAATAATATAAAAAGGAGCCCTGAATACAAACGTAGCACAATGCATTGTTTCATATACAAAAATCAAAAAGATATGTATATTCGTTGATCATGTGACATTAAGGTAGTCGGATCTGGTGCCAGGGCTGATACACAAGCTTCCCTGTTGCTGCTGTGCTTTGGTTATGTCTATCTGCATTACAATCGTCAATTGGGAATTAAAGATCTTGAATACTCGTATTAAAAAACTATTGCATGTAGTACAGGTCAAAGTAATTCTTTTTCTTTTTAAGCTTATTCGGCATGAATTATTTTTTTCCAAAATAGAAGATCATAAACTGAATCTGATTCTTACCAAATTATCATTATTCTATCGAATAAACACACAGATAAGAAATTAAAAGAAAAAAATTTTCAGAGTAAAATGTTTCTTGTTTTTCATCGACGTTAAATCTGTAAAAAAAAGTAAAAACTTTTACAATCTGATGATTACTAGTGATCGCAAGTAGGTAATCAAAACTATGTTAGTTAAAGAACACATTTACAAAAGCATTTCGGATCGAATTCGAAATTCGGTTCGAAATTATGATCTCCAGTTGACCATCCAGGCTCCTTAGAAGGAACAGCACAGTCACATACGCTGTGACGTTGTTACTTTCCTTTATCACTGGAGCTTCATTCTCGACTTCCTTTCTTTGCTATACAGGCACATTAATATTTCATCAAATATTCAGGCTCCTGAACAAACTCATCTACGGGAGCTACATAACAGTTGCTCTCCTTTCTAATCGACACTTCCGGAGGTTCCATTTCCGAAACCACTCATTTAACAATTATTTCTCAAAATTATTTTACTATAAATATTGGGTTCAGAAGTGAAAATGTGTCATCGCATTACAAAAATTATTAGTGACAGTTTTGGAAAAAAAATGTATTGTTCTGCCGTATTTTTGCTTTCTATTGCATTCGAAATCATTCAGGCGCAACTTGATTGGCTTACAAAATGGAATATTGTTGTTAGCACTTAAAGATCTAGTCAAATAACATTTACCACTAGCAAAGGAAACTACCCAGCTGTATTTCTGAAAAGCAATGTACATGGAAAGAACATATAAAAACTAAAAGAAAACAACTTAACAAAAAGTTTAAATAAATGTACTGGCTACTTGGGCTACTTGGGTCTAAGTCTCGTCTTTCTCTTGAAAACAAAGTTCTAGTTTACAAAACGATATTAAAACCGATGTGGGCCTATGGCATAGAATTATGGGGAACTGCTAGTAACTCCAGCGTAGAAATTCTACAAAGATTTCAATCGAAATCTCTACGGGCAATAGTAAATGGGCCAGCTTACGTAAGAAATCAAACTTTTCATAATGACTTGAGAAAACCTTTCGTAAAATCTGAAATAAAAAGATTTAGTTGAAATTACCTGAAAAGACTTAATAACCACGCTAACTGACTGGCAATCATACTTTTAGATGGGACTGAAAAATTTAAAAGACTCAAACGAAATCTATTTTTAAATCTCCCTTTCATTTAATTTTGTATAAAACCTAAAGAAAGCCCTGTAGATAATTCATTAAAAACAATATTTTAAATAATAAATAACACTTCGTTTCCGTAAAAATATGATCTCTATATACATACATGATTACATAAATTAAATTATTGGTTTAAAAAAAAATCAATAAGACATGTTGCTATTTAATCTTATATATATATATATATATATATATATATATTGCAAATACTTAAAAAGAAATAATAAATAAAAAAAATAGCTCTGTTAATATTTGATTTTAACTACTTTGATACAAATCAGTGAAACTTCTTTAATCTTTTTTTGTGTTTAGAATCTTGCAGCCGAATAAACATTTTTAGCTTGGCTTAAGTTTGGATTTCATGCAACATTTTTTTGTTTTTTTTTTTACTTTTGTAGTATGACAATAATCCAGCACTGCTTTTCGTACAATTTTGCTCAACAAAGATCAAAAGATTTTTTTGTTTTTTATTTTTTTTATAATTTTTATTAACGTACTTTTTATTAAAAAATTCAAAAACAGTTAATTTGTATTCGAAAAATTCAAGCGTTTAATCCTAGAAAGCACATGAAAAATTTAAATTTTGTTCACGTATGAATTAATTTTAAAATTGTTATGAAAAATTATTTTAAAATATTTGTATTAGTTTTTAAAGAAAACAAGAATACATAATTTTCTGCATCGCTCCACCTATCGTCATTATTCTTCTGAACTATCTACAATAACACTAAAATAATTCGATTAAAAATTTAAAAAACTTCAACTGTTGCTAATTTGTTATTGGATTATCTTCTTTCGGTTTAAAATGTATGTTCTTTGTTCTATTATTTAAAAAAAATGGTAGTGGTTATAGATGTTTTAATAATATATCTATTAAAGAAATTAAAATAAATTTAAAAATCTGATTTATTGGCCCATAGTGCATTAAATTTTCCATAATACAAAAATCTCAATTTTTGAATTCCGCAGCATTAATTGATTTAAATTAGAATTTTGAAACATTATATGAATTATTACGTTGATTCTCATAATGGAAATAAATAAATAAAAAAAAATAGTTAAATATCTGATTGATAATAAAACAGAATTGAATTAATTAAATTTAATACCACAATAGAGTTGACGTTGACGTTTTCTTAAACATTTTGATTGCTTTCTGACAATTAATCATCGCTTGGTCTCTAATAATTGAAACATGAAACGGAACGGCGCTAAATAAATAAAAGAATGAAAAATAGTCAACTCGAACACAGCCAAGAACAAATAAATTCTACATCAATCAAACAAATAATACAAATGTGAACAAATATCTTATTGAGACAGTCAGTCATTTTTTTCGATTACGACATGCAAAAAACAAAAAGTCAGAAACTCACACGCAAATTGACCTAAAAAAAGGGGAAGAATAATATTTATTACAAGTGCCACCGAATTACAAACTTTAAATTGTTTTGGACAAGTGTTTGTCTCTTTGTTCGTTGGTATGTTGGTTTGGTGTTTATCTAAAACAGTGGTCGTCATTAATATTGCATGGGTTACCGAACTGGTCGCGTTTGGTTTTTACAAATCGTTACATTGTGTAGCATCTTTGTTCTCCTTGCGTACTCGTATCCACAGTTGATGCATTGAAGAACATGGCCAAAATTTTAATGGTAATTCTGTAAAACAACTTGCGTTTAGAAAACTCCACCTCATCTTTTAATTTTATGTGTAATTTCTGACCTCTTTTTTGTGGTACGATTTTTTTTTGTGTGTAATGCTGATGAGTGATTTTAATCCACAGGTCAACAAAACATTTACACCTTGAATATTAGAGTCTCATTAGAAAGTGAAACCAAACACTTAATTTAAAAATAAGTAGATTTGGAGCGGACAACTCTAAGATGTTGGTAAAATTCGAAGGGCTGATGCTGCATCTACCATCTACCATCACACAAGTGCGCTGGCAAACTAGAATAGTGCTACTAATCAGAAAAAATTTTTAAGTTTTAGGACATATAAGGGAACGTAAAAGAGAATGGAGTACCCTGTAGTTGTGTATGTATGTCGCTGTATATTCTGCTGATTAAAATCTTTGGGGTTTTTGTTGATTGTTCTTTGGTTCACATAAATATGTCGCACATATCACGCGATAGATAATTAAAATAGCAAAAACAAGCACTAAACATCAACAAGTATTTCTTTAAATTTGTAGCAATTATTCTGCTGCTGGGCTGTAGTGTGTTGTTTGTTATCGCTTACAACATTCGGTTGCACTGCCGGTAGACCCACCATCACTTGTTTGAAGTGTTTTCACAGTTGCGCCATGTGTTTGTGATTTTTAGTTTAGATAACAATTTTTGTTTAAAGATCATGATAACTAACGGCGGAGACCGACTGACTTCTCGGCAGAAATTGTGTTAAAGCATCTCTTATCAGTTGATGAATTCTGTGTCGTTATTTAAAAGTTTAATAAAATACTTTTGGTTTAGATGCAAAACATATTTAGTTTTGAACATTTTTTCCTAGCATTTTATAAATATTAAAAACCGTTCAAGGTTGTCAAGACTTTGAATTTTTGAAAGAATAACACTATTTAAAGCCCTTAAATTATTAAGAAAATTTTAATACTTAAGGGTCATTTTGAGCATTTTTTTGTAAATGTTTCGAAAAATGGAAATAAAATATTGAACTACACTGAACCAAAAATTTATCTAAATACCGTAAAATGGAGTATAGAATTAGAGAAAAGTAAGTTGTGCTTGTTAGTTCATTAAAGTGAGTATCCTTTTTAATTCAAATGAATTTAATGAACTAGTTCAATATTCAGTTCATTTACTTTAGTGCGTCATTTGCTAAGTAGTTTAGCATATTTTAGCAAAATAACGCTGTCTGAAACTAATTGAATCAGTCAGTATCAGCGTTGCCGCAAGTAACTACTGATGAATAGTTTAACTTAAATCAGACATAGAGTGATATTTTTAATATTTTTATTTAAGGTTTAGTTTGATTGTTTGTTTAAGAAAGTGTGATTGAAATATTTTTTCACTTTTGTTTTGTCCAATGCTATGTTGGTTTTCAAGCATTAAGAGGGGCTTTTATTGTCTTTAACTGTTTAGTTATTACAAATTATAATTTTATTAAATAATAAATATTTTATGAAAATATCATAGAAAATTTCATTTGAAGTTATCAAGCGCAATTAAAGTAAATTAACATTTAATAGATTGGAAAAGTTTATAATCTTCACATTTAATAATATTTATATTACAAATGTTAAAATTTTATTACTAAATTTTGAAACTATTGGTTAAACTGTTAGATAGTATAACAAGTTAATTACTTTATTCGACTTGAGTTCATTAAAAAAAACAAGAGTGCTATAATCTGTCATTCCGAATTTTATATACCCTTTATCGGATATATATTTTTCCTACCATTAAGTTTTTCTGTTCAAAAAAGTGTAGAAAATTGTAAGTTTGTCCTAAGAGTGCTGTCCCATCAACTTGCGTACAACCACCTGCAGGAATACAATCGAAAGTTGAAAGAAGATTTGGAATAATTCTTGCAAAAAAAAAACTGACTTAAAAACAGATTCCAGCTATCTGTCCATACGGGTGAAAAGTGGGGTAACATCATCAAATTGCATTAAATATTAGAACACCCTTTAATTTCCAAATCCAAACTTTATACTTGTTATTATAGCGGATTTAGCACCACAGCTCCTTCAAAATTTCAAACATCTGTTTAAAACAGTTTAAAAGTTTAGCAATATAAATCAAATTACGTTTACTATAGGAGCAACCTTTAACTTTTAAATTAAGATTTTATAATTTCAACCGTCTGTCTTTAACGCTTCAACAGTTTGCCCATATAAATTCAAATTGTATATTTGCTGTTGTAGTGGACTCAATACATGTTCCTTGTAAATTTAAGCTGCACCTCAAATTAAATTAACTATTGGGCCACCCTTTAATTTATAATTTTCAATATTTAAATTTATTATACAACGGTGATAGCAATTAACATTCTGTACACTTTCTAAGTCTTTGTCTGTATCGGGATACCCTTTAATTTATAGACTTAGTTTTGTTTTACATTCTGCTATTGGGAGCTATAATGATATGACAGACGGATAGATGGACAGACGGACATCGCTTAACTTTACCATGCAAAAGCATTCAAACTATAAATACTTTATGGGGTCAGAATTGAATATTGTGGAAATTGCAAAGAGAATGACAAACTTAGTGAAGTGGATCTCTACAAGTGACATCAGCATTCTTCGCATCCATCTACCTTAGGTTTTTGACAGTGTAAACAATTCCTATTTAACCAACAAAAACAAAAATAAAATAAAAAGTTGTTGTTGATTTTTTTAGTTTGCACTACAGCATAACGATGAAGTATTTAAAAAAGATAGAACAGTAATTTTTTTCTTTTTAAAAAATATGCACTCACAAAATCACGATTAATTGATAAACCAAAATCAAATTCTTAAAAGTACTTTCATTATAGTATTTGCTGCATAAAAAATTTTGCCTCTGACCCACCTCGAACTTGATCTATTTTAGACAAATTTCTAAAATACCAAGACCAGAATCTAAATTGGTATTGGCCCTTAGTGTTCTCAAAATTATTTTCTGTCCATAACGGAAAAAGCCTAAAACTAGCAGCTATGAAATTTGAGCACTTTATTATCCTGCAGTTTAAATTTTAATTAATTAAATACACACATGAGACGAATTTCATTTTAATATTTTCACATATTGCATGATTAACATTTATAGTATCCTCGAAAATTCTTTAAAATGTCGGGTGAAATCTAGCAGCCGTTAAAATTTTAAAAATTGACTATTTCTTCGAATTTACTGAAAACCAAAAATTAAATTTTTCTAAAAGTCTTAAGAATAGCCTTAATTCCCCAAAATAAAAAGTTTACTATAAGTTTAAAATTTTATAATATAACCAAACTTTACTTAAAACTTTACTTAAAACTGAAAATTCACAAAAAACTTAAAAATTACAACAAAAAAAAAACCGGGAAGTTTACAAAAATTTAAGATCCACAAAAAATAAAAAACAACAAAATTAGCAAAACATAAACGAAAATTCGAAACAAATCTTAATTTTACGGTAAAAGTGCAAGTTTGATAAATATCTAAAATTCATCAAAAGAGTTCAGAACAAGCCATTTTTGGAGTCCTCTTTTTTATACATTAAAATAAATATAAAATTTGATAATAAGAAGTTTCATAGTTTTAAGTTTTATAATTTTGAAATTGGTTTAATCAGTGACGACCAGCTTCGTTTTTAAAGAAGTACGGACCAATGATTCCATCTGCCCATGAAGCACACCAAAAAGTCAAATTTTCTAGATGTGACAGTATTGAGGATTATCATCTCTTCAAATGTGAATGTTTTGTTTTGAAGTATTTATTTAAGCAAAAGTATGCCTCATCGCTAAAAAAAAAAGAATCGCTTATGAAAATCAGAATCAACGGTAATCTTGTTGTGAATCCATTTACCAAATCGACGCCTTGCTATGTGATCGTGTGGCATTATTTGTTGCATCAGCTAGATAATGTAAGCAAGCAAACCAAGGTCTTTCCACACGTATCCATGTGCACGATGGTAGCTAAGCTTGTTCGGGTCTTCCACTATGCTACGCTTTAAAGCATCAATGACATCTTCTATACGCACTGTACGACGTCTCTGTGGATTCGTATTATTATTTAGACTAAAAAGTGTTGCCAACTTAAAGTCATATACGTCTATGAAACCCACCCTTATTTATAACGAATTTTAACTTCACTAACAAAATTTATCAAATTTTATTTTATTTTTTCTGAAATAATTTTTTCTGTTGTGAATTAATTTCCGAATTTTAATAAAAGAGAGGAAGATGTGAAAAGGCGGATAAAATTCTAAAATATAATTAGGTTTGCTAAAAAAGAAACATTAAAGCTACGCAGAAATTTAAAAATACTAGCAGTGCTGAGTGATGAATATATGTTAATGATCGAAAAAATAAACTTTCAGCAGTTGTTTGTTTTATTAAAAGTGCGCACTTGTGCGTTGTTTACAGTTATTAAGACTTTTTGTTTTTATGTATGAAAAAATAATGGAAATTCAAAAATTTAAATATAAACTTGGACGAAACCGAAATTGCTATAGAAGCACAAACTGCAAATTTTTCAGAGTTAAAAAAACTAAAATAGTTGAAGCTGGTAAACTTCGAAAACCTCTACGAAACTTTTAAAAGTAAATACTTCCATAATATTGTTAAATGCTTAATCAACTTACGCGTTTTATATTAAAAAGCCATTTGACTTGCATATCACTGTCATATCATTTCAAGGGCGACATTAAGAATGTAGTTAGTCATCCGTAGCCAAGTCCAAGTTTAAGAAAAAATCATTTTTGTTAGCAATTTATGTATTCGATATATTTTTTTTGTTTGTTTTATATTAATAATAGAGGAATTATTGTCTATTTTATTAAGCTTTGGGTCCTTATATTTTTTTTATTAATATTATATTTCGATATTTCGGTACTTTCTGCGTACCTTCTTCAGGAAACGATATTAATTTTGTTAATTTTCGCAGAAAGTACCGAAATATCGAAATATAATATTAATAAAAAAAAATATAAGGACACAAAGCTTAATAAAATAGAAAATAATTTAATAAAAAAGGGTCAAATAATCATTATTAAACTAATAATAGAGGAAGAAATATTTCCAATTTAATTACTATATTAGAGTCTTTTAAACAATCTCAGCGTACTTTTAATAAAACTTGAATGACGTTGAAGTTGTTAATATGTGGGTGCAAACTTAATTTTTAATTGAAGGAATATAAATGCAACTTTCCAAATGCAATGCTTACCTCCAGTATTATACTTAGAATAAGCAATTAAACGTGTTTTTAAGAAATAATTGAATAAATTAAACCGTTGAGAAATCTATAATCAAGATCATTTCTTGGAAAGTTGAGGACTTTCTAAACTAAAGAGTGCAGCAGGCAGAGTTCTTGTCCTTAAAACTGCCATATCTTTTGGATTCTGAAGCTGTATTGAAAATACAACAACTAGAAAGTGGAAAAAGTTTATTGGAACAGGAGCTTACCACAAGTTTTACAAAAAAGTCCTAAAGTTCGGTCAGATTAGTCAAATATTTGATCAAACAAGCGTAACCACTAATTTTACAAATGCTCAATCTTTCTGGTGTATTTATATACGAGTGATGATTTTAACACAATATAGAGTAGGATCTTATATTTCTTAATAAGTATTTAAGAAATCCACAATGTTTTTCCAAAATTTATTGGTTACGTTTTTGGTCAAATATTTTACTAATCTGACTTTTAAAGGAAATGCAAATATCTAAGATGCAACAAGTTTTTTATGAACGTGTGTTTATTAGACCAATTTCACAAAACATATGAATAAATTGTAGATTAACAAGTATGAGTGCTATATTAGGCTATGCCGAATCTTATTCACCCTTCACCATGTATGTAAATCTGGTTAAGTGAAGTATCTTTAATCAGACAGAAAATTAAAAAATTAACATAAATAAGTACTGTACATAATTTTACATAAAAGTGTCATCGGCTTTAAATGGGTTAAGCATTCTTAAAAAATTAGTATTTGCTTAAAGATCTCTTCAAAAGCTTTTAAATGACACCCATATTGATATCTTGGAAAATATGGTGCACAATCGTACTTTTCTATGAAAAGTCCAGAGACCCATAACTCAGAAAATATGGGCGAGCACCAATTTTTTACTTGATGCTTTTTTCCTATTTTTTAAATCTCTATCGGCCCATATAATAGTTTTTTTTATTGGAGTAAGTTTACTAATTTTGAAAAAAGCTAGAGGCAGGCGTGGACCCTTCTTGCTGATTTTCAATAGAAACATTTCCTAAGCTATATGTGATCAATTTGCATATTTAAGTTTTGTGTAGCTCATCTAGCAAAGTTGATTGCTAATTTTGTTAACAACAATATTTTAAAATCGGGAAAAAATTGTTTATCGTCGTTGATATAAACTTTCCATTCATTAGAAAACCTCAAAGACACAGTTATTTAGTTTTCTTTAGCTGTTATTTATTTTAAACGATACACTACCATTTATCATTGAAATTTGAAGATCAGTTTTAATTTTTTTGTAAGACGTCAGAAGTGTTTTATATCTTAAGGGAGAGGAAGATTTAGATGTTTAAGCCTTTAATGAAAATCGACGTTATTTTGCCAATGTTATGAATGATTGTGTAAATAATTTTTATCAAGGAATTCAATTCTTTACAACTACTTAACACTCTTATGTGATAGGAAGCTGGGAGAAAATGATGTTTGTAATGTTTTAACATGCTTTCGCAAGGCTGTGGATAGATTTACTTTCATGACCTCTTCTTTCCTGTCAATCTGTTAAAACCCAAAATACTCGATATCTTACAAAGCAAATAACTAGCCAATAAAGCCAAACTACAAAATGCTTCGGCAAGAGGTGTTTTCCTCTGCTCTTTTTTAGCCACGTCTGTCACACACTTTTGTTGTGTTGTTACATTTCTCACTAATTGGTTTGGGGACCGTAATCTACCACTGCCTGGTCGAGACTCCAGGAAATAATATAATCTATATTTTGTTTTACCCTCCTTCATATTAAAATTAAACTATTCCATTTTTTTAACCCAAAAGGGCAAGCTAAATTTAAATGCGGATATACATATTTAAATCTGTGTGCACACGGATTTTTAAGGATACACTAACACGAATGGAAAATGATACACCTTGAAATGGACAAAGATTTCGATGTGTTTCTCGAAGTGAGCCATGTCCACTTACCGACGTTGTGCAGGTCTTAATCTTTTGTTGATGGACTTACAGATAGTAAGCTGTATTGCCAACTTAAAGTTTTATAACTTAATGGTAAAATAGGAAATTGGAAAATTCATTAACTTTCTTACGCACGAGTTCCCTTAAAAGTATGAAGGTTGCATTTTTAAAGACGTGTAAAAGTTATATTATTTTAAACAAAAGGAGATCGATAGTTAACTTTCGATATCAAAATTACTCGGGGTAAGCTCATCCACTGTTTTTAGTTGGACCCTTCACTCATGACAGAGGAAAAAGGGATTAGATTCTATTTAAGTCAAATTCTGATTCCACAGTAATTATACAAATGTTCTTAATAATATTGTAAGCATTTTAGACTTGCAATATTTTTTCATAGTTAACTGAATGTCATAGGAGGAATATGAAGTTATTTGAGTAAAAATATATTCCCATATTTCTTTACATATTTTTAAAATGTTTCCTGGAATTTTATTCAATTTAAGTCCTATTACATTTTTTAATTTTTAAAGTTTTGATATGTTTAGAAAATTAACAATAGAAATTGCAACATCGTGTCCACAATAAAATCCAGTTGTATTAAATACGACATACATCTTACAATTCGTTATAAATAAGATATTCTTTTTTCTTTGCAAATCTTGCTTTTTTCTGTTTGAACGGGATAAAAATAGAATTTCAATTTTTCCAGAAACTGTTTTTAAGCAAATTCTTACCTGCTGAGTATATATGATGAATGTGCATTGAAAAGAGGATGTGATCTTCTAGTGGTCTTTGAAAGAGTTAAATTATTTTCCCAAGTAGTAAACAAAAGGCACTCACACCTTCATGGATTAAGCAAGTATCATCATGCAAGTTTTATTGTTTTATTACCAACCAACAGAAGAATATTCAAACTGTGCCAAAGGAAAGCAGTTGTAAATTATTTTAAGTACTTTATTATAAATCTTAATCACTTTTCTGAAATGTAAAAAGAAAACAATGTAACAAAACGAAAAGGATTTAAATTTGAATGATTTGTTAAGATTTAGTTGATGACATAAAGGGTGTCATTCGAAACATAGTATTCATGCAACCGTACGCACATTTAAATTTTGTTGAAGAACTTAAATGTCTAATAATGTACGATGGCGTATTCAATTTAACACAACTGACTTAAAATATTGATACGCTGAAAAAAAAAACATATATTTTTATATAATTTTTTTACGAAAATTCATCTCTACATTAAATAGTGTTAAATCAGCAACAACAACAGCAACAACACAAAGACTTCAGTGTATAACTTATCGACGCCAAGTTCTTATTTCTTAGTAATTTCTAGTTCATGCTTCAAAGTTTGTGGAAGACTTCTAATTATAGACAATATTTTATTTTTGGCACTTTTTTGAATTGGTGCGTTGATGCTGGTACAATTGTTTGTTTACTCGGCATAATATTTTGTAAATATTCCAAAACAATGAGGCTAGATTTTGTAATTAGACAACTATAACACAAATAATTTACAATGAAATTAATATTGACCATTAGGCAATAACAATAAATTTAAGTTTAAATATGTATCTTTTGAATTTATATCGAAACGAACGATTTTATTAATTCATGCGCAATAGCACTCGCACATGTATAATTACTGGAACCATAACAAAATGTCTGCAATTAAAATTTTTGAGTTGTTAGCGACTGTAAATCACACTACTATATATTCAAACCAACGTTTTATTTTTAAAACACACGGGTTATTAAGTCAACACCGACTGCTACACCATGTTATTTTTATCTAAAGTTTTCGTAAAATTTGAATCACGGCCTTCTGTTGCCCAGCAGGCAACTTAGCCGACACTACTAACGTCGCTGAATCACTATTGTTTTTATTCTACTATAGAGCACGGCTGATGTTTTAAATCCTGGTCGATCTATTGTTAACTACACAGTCGTCTTATCACGATCTTTTTTTTCAAACAGGTGATAGGGAAAGCTTCCTTCATTCTGTTTAGTTGAAAGCGGACGTATCAGCCTAATTACTTGGCTTACCGCAAATGCATAAGCAAGAGGAATTATATTCCACGGCAAAAAGGTACTTATTCTAGACTTTGAACACTGAATAATTAAAATATCTTTAACCTGTCTTAAAAAGTTGAGCCGTTTTTTTTTAAAGTTGTATAAGTCAACTTTTTCATATATTGACATTGTTAGGGGCTTTCGTTTGAATCAATTTAAAAAAATATCAGGCAACCAATATGAATGTGAGTGATGTTTTTTATACACTTTGCACCTTTTAAATTTTATTATGATAGACATAAGCTTTATTTAAATATTTTTTTTTTGTAAAAGGAAGCAGTTAAAATAAAGACATATCGAAGTATAGTATGGTGAAAAGTGCGTATTTAAGGTAATAAATTTGTCATATCATTATATTTCTCTCTTTTATCATTTTTTTAAATGAATCTGTTTTTCGGCAAGCCTTTATTACATTATAATAGTCTTGGGCATTATTTAATTGGTCTCATTCTTTAATGCTGTTTCCACAACTGCAAAATATCTGTCGCGTGGAAAAAATTACTGAAATTAGTTTTAATTAGACTTATTAGAAATAGACTTTATTCCACTTTAAAAAAAATTTTTGTGGGATAGAATTGTACAGTAAAACTGAATTTGGTTTTTTTATGTCAAGATAAAAGTCTATTGAAATTGCTTTTGTAACTATGGAGAGATGGAGTCTATAGAACAATAAAATTACCGTTAACTCAGTTTTTTTTTTTGTTTTTTGTTTTAAATGGACTTGTACCACTTTAAAAAAGAACAGCTAAATTAATGTTTTTGACCAAAGAATAAACTCCCAATACCAAAAATATGACAGAGATATTAAATGGATATGAAAAAAAAGCTTAAGCAGCGCTTTTTCTAACTTTCAATAATAGAGATGGAAATCTTCGAAGTGTTTAGGTTGCATCACGCGTCATCACGTGCATTAACGTGAGCATAAAAAATCGTCTTTCGTGATTACTTTGTTTTTGTTCTTTTGATATCCCCTTGGTGTGTTTTTTTTTCTTCTAATTAAGAGTAAAATCGTAAATAATAGTGTACCAGCTTTGTGAAAATAACTAAACTTTTTAACGAAAACAAATCTAGTGTTGTAAAACAATGTGTACAATCATTTTTATCACCAATATAGAAACATGCGTTTAATTCTAAAATATTTAATTTTTTTGTTTTAAACTGTACGATTGTTATTTTTAAAATATAAATTTCGGAAAATGCGAAAAGTTAAAACAAATATGCGCTACAGCAGAATGTAGCAATCAGAACTCGCCTGTTGTTCACATTTTGACAATAAATTTCTATTTAGTGGTTTTGTAAATTTTTTATATTTCAAGAGTTTCGAAACTTTTTAATTCAATAAATTTAAAAATATTAACGAAGCATTTAAGTCTTTTGAATGTTCCCAAAATTCTTGTCAATAATGGGGAGAGCAATTACGATAAATCATCGCATTTGACATTTCGTGATCAAGGAAATAACGCAAACAAACAGTAATTAAAACGCAAGCTACAAATATTCATATATTGGTGTGTAGTTAATTAATACACACACACACATATATATATTTGTATTAATTAATATATTTGTATTAATTATATATTTGTATTTATTATATATTATATATATATATATATATATATATATATATATATATGTGTGTGTGTGTACATATACTTATGTAGTTAATTCTATATTAAAAGCAATGTTATTTATGGGTCATGTTTTTAATAGTGCGTTTCTGACTCCGTTTAGTTATAAAGATGTCTAAATACACCCCGAAAAAATAATGTAAATTGTTTTAGCTTTTCTTCATGTCAGGAAAATCAAATACAAAAAGACAAAAGGAAAGGAATCACAATCAAATTAAATGAAATTACTTCCGAGAAGTCAATGTTGGATTGCTCAATATAAAAATTTTTAGGGATTTAGTTGATTTTCGTTTTGAAACTTAGTTCATAACAAGTAGCAACAGAAACAAATAGTTTAAAAGTATCATTTCATTTTTTGTACAAAATAGAATAAGAAATTACTAAAATGATTGTGCTGTTTCTGTATTACAAGCGATAAACTGGTCTGAAAAACTAATTATTATTAAATATCTCGAAAAGCTAAGTGCTTTTCATACTAATTTTTCAGACAAATTGATCACTTTTATTAGAAAAACAGACCATAAATATCAAAGAAAGAGTTGAAAACATTTGATTATTTATGCAAAAGAATAGTTGGTAATTTCCAAATCAACGAAACCAAGGCGAATTAATTACCAGGTGCCAGCGTAGGAGAATTTATTATTTTTTGCTGGTAGAAACAAATGTCAAACTTCATATATAAAAAATAGTACACAGATTTTTTATATATGGAGTTTGACAGTAGTGTTCACGACAAAAAATATTGAATTCGCTTACGCTGCCACCTGGTAATTGATTCGCCTTGAACGTAACATAGAAATTTAATACTTTTACACCCACTCAGTATTTAAAAAATATATTTAGTAGTTATATATGCAAGTATGTCTAGTTAAAAAATGTTTGTTTAATTTTTAGCTTTTGAGTGAGGATTCATTATTACAAATTATTAATTGGTTCTTTCAGACTTTCTTATTTAATCCAGAATTGTCTAAATTTATTTAAGGCAAGCAAATTTCGTTTTTTAATGTAGAAATTGTTTTTAAGAAAGGATTTCCTACCTACAGATTAATATGAATATTAAGAACTTTATGGTTGATTGCAAAATTAAACAAATTTTTAATTTTTTACTATATTTGAATTTTCATCCAAAGGCAGCAATTTTTCAGGGCAACATGATCCAAGAAATACTTAGAATGCAATAATGCTGTTTAAAGTAGTCATTAATAAGCCATGGACATCTTAAAATATATTTTTGAAACGCTACCGGATTAAGTCAACATAAAAATGAAGTCGTAGATTACTAATACACATTTAATACCAAGAGGATCGTTTTACATACACGGATGTGTTTTATACAAATACCCCCTCGATACTCAAACTCTATTTATTCTGCAGCTAAAAATATCTGACTTTGAAGACTTTCACCGAGGCTTCGTTGTTTTTTCGATTTATTCCCCTCTAAAATTTTCCATATCTGAGAGACAGTCACATTGCAAAACATAAGTTTTGGGAATTACGATTAAAAAAATACATGATATTATTGATTCTGATGTTGAATGAGTTATGACTAACGATGAAAACCAAACCTTATTATATTTATCTACAGATAATTCAGCGACAATTTTCGCCTTATGGAAACCACCGACTAAATGCGTTAATTAGTTAAAACACAAAAAGTACCTTTATACTCATTGCTTGAAATTCATGTAGACCTTTCTCTTATTGTTCTTGATCAAAATATAAAACTAGCTGCCGAACACGAAACCAAAACACGCAACCCAAGCTCGACCTAACATCAGGTGTAACAAGATTTATTCTGCTGCTGTTGAACGTTTCTTGGCTGAAGAAAAGAACTCGAAGATAATAGCAATTAAGCGTATCTCCTCAACTAAAAGTCATGTAAGAAGTACACGAAGCGGCTAGAGAGCTACTTAAATTTAGGTGGACAGCATTTCTAAACGAATACGTAGAAAACCTTGATGGAACTTCGCATCGTCCGACACTGCAAAGTAACCCTGGCACTGCCAAATAGAATAGAATATTTAATTGATCACCATGATATCAAAGCTTTACACAGAGATAGATTCATGCAGACTATTAACAATCAAGCTACATTCTATATGGGATTTAATGTATTCCAACTCATCAATTCGGATTTAGATGACGGCTGAGCATTACCAAAAAAATTGGAGCAAAACCTTTAAAAAAATTGTTAACGTAAAAACGACATGTCAAGCTTAAATTATTACTAATTTGCTACTAATTTGTTAGTTTTACAATTCAGTGTAGCGATTTTAAAATGCACTTTTTTTCGTACATTAAAATGAGATATCATTAAAAGAAATCGGAATTCGCATACAATTTTTGTTTCTTGGCAAGATGTATAGAGAAGAAAGCGGTTTAAGCAAAATCACATGGCTTGAAATTTGAAAGGATGTTTTCATACTGGCTTTATGAAATAACACAAATAACTACAACAACGAATATCGATTCAAAAGCGAAATGTACAAATTCCGATGACATAAAAAATTTAATCTTTAAAGCTTACGATAAAAAATTGAATAATGACATCTTATAAATCTGAACTTAGATTAAATAAGAAAAGGCGAAGAAAATTGAGTATAATTACGGCTTAAGTTCATCACAGCCGATTGAAGAAGGAAATTTATGGTTAATGAGCAAAAATTTACACATACAACATTTACACTGTGCAAAGCCTCATGGCACCTATTGGAATAAATAATACAAGGATAAATGCTTGATTTTGAAAAGCGAAGCAAATAAATTTACAAAATAGACTGACTCTTCAATTAAGTAAGATTACAAACTTTTACTCTATATAAAGCGATTATACAACCTTTATGGTGCTACCTTTGTTTCGAAGGTGCCAAACTTAAATTCAACCAATGATCACTGCAGCCCCCTTGCATCCAAAAAGACCTGAAATTCCATTACGAGAGACCGTGAAACACACCCAAACCCATCAGCCAAGATATTAAACGATGGTGGTTACACTCGACTAAAAAGAAGAGAATCAGACAGGCGAATTTTAACGTTTGAAGCCACTATGATTAAAGACTGATTTGTCTAGCATTGATGGATCTGCAAAGTCTTATTATTTGATTTCAAACTTGAAATTCGCAAAAATTAAAAATATTACAAAATTTTAACAAGTTGCTTTAAAAGCATTTTCATATCGTAGTCCAGATTTACACTATGCAATTTTTTGAGAGATTTTTTTCTCAATTTTCTATTTAAAATACATCGTTATGCGTTATCTAAAAATAAACATAAGCAGCAGTAACATGCCCTCAAAACTCATGCAATATCATATTGCTTACTCCGCCTGCTTCGCCAACAAACAAAAATTGCATGCTAGTTTCATGAAAAATTGCATAGTGTAAATGTCGTAATACTCATTTTAAACATGTTATGAATAATTATATTTAGTAACCAGTATTTAGTAGTTTCAACTAGTTTAATTTCACTACGAAAGAAAGAGTATGCAGGATACCGCAAAGCTTAATAGAGAGACTTATCAAATGTATCCATGTAGATGAAGTCGTGACCCATTTCTGAGCTTTTGTTTATCTTCTCTAGAATATCTCCGACAATTTTCGCAAATTTCGTTAGATAATTGAATAAACTAACAAACAGGTCTGTGAACATTACTTATCATCGTGTAGCAAATGGTGTGATAAACATAGTATGCTTATTCAAGGCTGGTATGATTTTTTATGTGATTATTTTTATTCGGCCAATTTTCATAGAATTATTATGTTGTTGGATGGATAAATATGATTGTGGCATTTTAAATGTAAGTAGCGCGATTATTATGTTACATGATTCAAATTTATTTGAAGAAAAAATATGTTGATTCTAGCATTTTTGAAAATTTTCTGATTCACATTCAGTATAAACTTATGTTTATTTCTCAACGCAACAAACAGCCATACATGCACACGCACACACACACGTTTGCCACACAAGCAAAACACATAATTAATTTTTGTTTTTATATGCAAAATCGTATTTTGTTAGAAGAGCCCTTTAAATTTATTTTTCTGAATCTAATAAAGTTATTTCAATATGGTTTCGATTTATTTCTTTGGCATTTGGATTCAAATGTTTTAAAAAAGTTTCAAAATAAAATTTTAACGAAAAGATTATTAAGAGACTTTATGAGACGTTTTGCACAAATAAACGTTAATATTTCAGCAGGTTGTCTTCGGAATGCACATGAAGAGGCGCCTTTTGTTCAGTTTTGTCCGCTCAGGCAAAAATACCAAATAAATTATGATCATTAATAAATATCAATTATTATTTGTCGGACAATTTTTTCTTTGGTTTTAAATAAAATTAAAAAAATTGAAGAAGCCAAACAACCCTACCGGCAATACTGAATAAATTTTAAAAAGTTATCTCGGAAATATCAATAAAGGCTTCATTCAACTCAATTAGGCGGTAAGTCAATATTAAGGAGCATCAAAAGCAATAAAAAAAGTAACAATGGCTGTAAAAAATTACAGTCTCACTGATTAACTCATGACCTCGCTTCCCTATATTCTAAAGCCAGATCTACTAAGAACTTCTGAATTTTTAATACCGAAACACTATTTCTTGTAAGTAGAAGTTCGCAGCTCCATAACTGGAGTAGTGTGAGGCCTAGAATTGTGGGCGTCTTTGTAGTAAGAGATACTGTTTCAGTTTTGCCTGGGTTAAATTCTAGCACGCTATTTATGGCCTTGTTAATGCAGAGAATATAATGTTACTAAGAACAGTCGTGATACTAACATCAGCATATCGTCCGCGCGAGCAATAATCTCTATCACCTTGTTTTCGAATTTGATCAGAAATGAGTTATCTACAATTAGCCAAAGTAATAGAGAAAGCACGCATCCATACTCCATCCACCTTACAAGGACTTCTATATAGGAATAGCTATAACAGAAATAGGCTGTGACAAAGCTTGACTCATGATTAGTAGCCAAGTGCTGATGTACTCCTGAACGGTAAATAAAGCATATTAAATAGCGTCTAAGAAGGCTGTAATGACGCACTGTTTGATATCAGTGATATTTCTATAGCTCTCTGCTTTGTGCAAAGAAGTATCCGTTTTAATATATCTTAAAGATTTTCGGGATTTCTATCAGAGTCGTCTCATTTTAGTTTTTCATACTGCATTCCCTAAAATCTAATTTATGTTTTCTCTATTTTATCAAGTACTGCTATTATATCTACGATTACGGCCATATTCATAAGTTTGAGTATGAGGACACACTTAAACTAGAGCTAGTCATCTTCACGGGGGACCAAAGTTCCTTTTCGCAAAACAATCCAGTTATGATGTGCAAGCTTTTCTTCTTTATCCGATGCGTAGTGCTACCAACTGATAAACTAGATAATTATAAGTCTAATCTTCAGTGAAAGCAAAGAACAGCTTAGTACCCGCCTTCTCAAGTTTAACTACTTTCATGACAGTGAGGATGAAGCACTCGCTCGTTTCATCCACCGGAATATAAGTTTTCAGTCTTCACTGATGAAAATGAGAAAGTGATAGTGACCATCTTCGTAGCATCTCTTCTTCTCTAAGAAGATTTGCCACTCTCTGTTTAAGAGAACTTGGCATTTTCGCTTTTCTCAGTCACTGTTTGCGATTTGCTTAGTAAGACATTAAAGAGAATCTACTGCAGGTATTCTTAGGAGAGTGACCAGATATCTTCCCGACTTCCTGCACCGGTATTTATTCCTAGGTGGTCGTCAGGCTAAGAGTTTGAGCTCTTGATTGAGGGCACAATTGCATTGTTAAAATTGGGGCATGAATTCTTCGGTTTTCGGCACTGCGTGGCAAGGTAAGGTAGCGGTAAAGGAGGCATAGGTTTGGTCAAATTACGGAATAAAATCGGCAAAAGTTAAGTCAAATATTAACTGCTCTACAGTTTCATATTAAGAATGTCTTAATGTAAAAAATCATAAATTTTCCAGACTTCGCAGTTTAAAGCTTTAAAGTTCTTGCGAGTACTTAAGGAGGTACATATAAATAATTAATTTTACGAGCGGTTTGAAAACTGTCTTTTAAAAGTCTGATATACCGAACAAAAAATTGCATTTTTCAATTTTCCTTACAACTGCGTTCATTCTTAAAAAATATATTTTGTGCATTTGTTGTTTTTTTTTTTCGTTGCTTTATGATCCCGCCACGATGACAGAATTATTAATTCATTATTAAAATCTAATAAAGTTGTTTTGGTCAAAACATTTGGACTTCTTGTTATTCATGAAATGAGTTGCTGATTTCAATTCAAATGTATGTCTGAGTATGTAGGTTGTTCCCGTGGTAACCAAACCCAATATCCATGGAATCGTACAGCGAGACAGACAAATACATTTTATATTATTTGGGTTTCTGTTGAGTTTCACTTTGACTTTGAATTTGAGTTTATAGCCACCCGCCAATTTTAATTATGACATTATTTATGATTTTTATGGGTTCATTAGTGAGTGTAAAGTGTCGTGTACTTTTTGTAGCAACGAAGCCTTGAAAATGTATTGAAATATTCAAATTAAAGAAATAAACGATAAAATATATAAAAGAATATGATATAAAACACTAAATATTTCTTTTAAATGCATTTGACATTTCCAAACATTTTTTAGTGATTTGTGTTTTCAATAAAATCGTTAATTTGTCATGCAAAATTATTTGAATGCAAGAAAACGTATGTGCTTCGTTGTGAGAAAGTTAAAATGATGCCATTAAATTTTGATTTTAATGATACAATTATAAGTTTTTAGACTGAACGTTAGAAAGATTTATTGTTTATTCATAAATTAAATAATTTGAGTTAATTTATTAAATTTACCAAAAATAACTCTGAATGTTCTAGATTTGTGAGCTAAATTTCTGGAAATAGGCAACGTCTACATTTATGAATATAAAAATAAAGGTTGGTTTTGAAATTATTTCCTTTTTATTTGTTTCAATGTATAAAAAAAATTTTTTTTTTTTTTTTGTATTTTGGATTCAGCTTTTTTAAACCCAAATATCAAAAGGAAGGAACCGAAACATTCAGGGCCTTATTTTGTATAACGTAAATCCAACTGATTAAATACATAACGACTGTATATTGTCATATCGGTTGTATGTCATTTTGTACTTGGAATTCCAGCATTGGTTTTGAAGCAGTGCTTTTCGACGTTAGCGCGTCCATTAGCAAAACTTTCAGATTTTTTTACCATGTTGGTGAATTCCCATTATGTTAGAAGGTTGCTAATTTACCACCAATCTCCGAAAAGAAGAGGCTACCGCCCAATCGCAATTTGCTTTGCACTTTTCAAAGTAAAGGAAAGTATGCTAAATTTCTATCTGGAGTTCAACATCTTACTTGGGGACCGGCAGTACGGTTTCCGCAGGGGACGCTCTACGGGTAACTTACTGGCCTTCCTTTCGGAAAAATGTCAATCCATTCACCATTTCGGTGAAAGTAAAGTAAAGCGATAAAGTGTGACACTCATATGAAAACTTATTCCTTTTGGTGTAGGCAATAGCTTCATTCTACCTATATCGAGTTGTTATAGATGGAATCTCATCAAAAGAGTTCATGGTTAATTCAGGAGTACTGCAAGGTTTCGTCCTTTCTCTCACCCTATTTTTTATTTTCTTAGCAACTTTTACTTTGGAATTTTAACCCTACCTATTCCTTTTCAGATGACAAGAGCATATGCCATTTATATTAATTTCGCACTAGGCCCAGCCTTCCGGAAATTGGGGCTATGCGAAAGCACACAGTTTGTATATGGGATAAACTCCCTGCGGAGGTCTTTACTGTCGCTATCAGTGTGCAAGGACTCAAATCAATTGTCCACAAGCACTACTCCCTCTATCACCGTTTCTAATTTTCTAGTTCTGGCACAATACGTTGCATAAGTAGGGGCAACTCCTGAGTGCTGGTGCTAATAAATAAAAATAACAGTTTAATCTAAAACTAACAATTTCTTACAACAATTTTTTAATATTAGAGTTTCACTTCATGCTGTTTTAGTCCACGCCTGGGACTAAAACAGCTAAAACTATTCTTACCAATACTGTAGAAATTAAGAACTGAGCAAATAATTACATTGAAAAAATATTATACGTGATTAAAAGTTTTGCTGATGCAGCAAAACATTTTTCTAAACGTTTTCCGCACAAAAAAAATTTCTAAAAGTACCCTTAATAAAATACCTTTCACCAAGTTTATTAAGGTTACTTATAAAATCTAAACAACAAACATATTTTGGAATTATTACTAAACAAGATAAACTCGTTGCAAAAGATCCAAATTTTACATTGTTCTGTCAAAAGTCCAAACCATTTAATAAATTGATTAAACTATTTACTACAGAAATATTTGACCTTTTTTTTGGTTTTGCAGATATTTGTTAAGGAAATCAATAAAGAGAATCTTTTATTTTTCTTAATTTTGTAAATATAAAATTTGTTTTTTTTTTAAATTATACAAAAAGAAGGAATAATAAATGCAAATCGCGGTTTGTTGCTGTGGCTCCCTGATGTTTTCCACTAAAAAATGTTTTTTCCGGTGACTGTGTTACTATAGATAAATTAATTTCATGTTATAAAAAGCTTCGAAAATTTAAGATTTGGATTAGGGTGTTGCCCCATCCACTTTCGTTTGTATTCTTGTTTCGTAACCTACATAAAATTACATTAAATATTGGGACACCCTCTAATTTCCAAATCAAAATTTTACGCTTGTTTTTATAACGGACTAAGTACTACTGCTCCTTGTAAAAATCAATGCTCTGTGTACAACTTTTTCAAATGTTGGACATAAATCGCTTTAACTATTGGGACACCCTTTAATCTCCAAATCAACATTTTATACTTGTTGTTACAGCAGACTCAGCAATACCGTTTTTTGTCAATTTCAATCTTCTGTCTATAACTGTTCAACGGTTAGGCCATATACAAGGGGAACCCTTTAGTTCTGCAATGCAGCATCTTTGTAAATTTCAACCACCTGTCTACATTTATACATCAAAATACATTAAATAATGTAACACCATTTAATTTATTATTTTTAATATTTATACTTCTTGTTATACCAAAGTATAGGTCATTCTGTTTAATTTTTAAGTGCTTTTATAAAACGGCACAAAAGATAAGGACTTAGCATGAGCATGAATGAACTATTGGGGCACTCTTTATTTTTATAATTTTTAATACTTATACTGGTTATTATAACGGTTATAGTATTCAACTTTCTGTACAATTTTCAAAAAGATTGGCCCATATGGGTCGATTTATGTCATCTATTGGATGTTGTAAAACGGTGTTTTTACTTTTAAAATTATAAAGTATTTTTAAAACGGGAACTATCTATACCCATAAACTTTCAAGTAGAGAAAAAAAATTTCAAAATCGGTTTAGAAATATAAAAAATATAAAAAGCAACATTAAGACGAATTTAAAATTAGGAAGGACATGGGCCTTGCTGACTTTCAATAGCAAAATTTTGAAACTATGTACGATCAATTGACGTATTTAAATGTTCTCTAGCTCATCTAGTGCATTGCAAAATCGATTTGAACACGAATACGGACTGACAACCGGACATCGCTTAGTCGACTTCGCTATGCAAAAGAAGTCAGAATATGTATAATTTATAGAGTCGAAAATATATAAAGTAGAAATTACAATCAGAATGACAAACCTAGCAGTACCCTTTTTCCACCTGTAGTGGAGGGTACAAAAATGTACATGAAGGTACTTGCAATTCTTCAATTCTTACGTATATAGTTCTTTAAAAATACAGACGGATTTAAATTACTTTTTTCAAGACAAATTACATCATTTATAGGAACACCATTTAACTTCTTAATTTAAATTGTATACTTGTTCTTATAGCGGACATAGCAACACAGTAAAAGGTAACATGTAAAATAAAATTCCAAATAAAATGGACCGATCTTGCTGATTTCCAATAGCACCTTCTTCGACACTATGTCTAATCGATTTGCGTATTTTAATTTTTCTTTGTTGCAAAAGGCAAACTTGATTTTAACACTAACACGGACTGACAGGCGGACATTGCTATGCATAAAAACTCAAAATATATATACTTAATGGGGTCGGAAATGGATATTGTAGAAATAATACACGCGAAGGGCAAACTTAGATACTCCCTTTTTCCACTTTTTGTGGTGAAGGGTATAAAAAGGAATGTTTTGTTTAAACGTTTATGTTTCATTTTGGTCTTAAAAAATATCATTGAGTCACTGAAGTTTCTTTTCTTAAAAAATATATATATTTTTTTTAATTGGCTTTGTGATGATCTGGTCCATAAACACCTGCTTCTTTCCCAGGATATATTCGTTATATGTATTGTTATATTACACGTTATTAGCATAATTTTATGTAAATATACCCAGCAAACATTTTTAAAAAAGGTAGTCGAGTGTGGAAGGACTTCCAAACTAGATTACCAACCTAGTGATTTTAACAAGCACTTTCTAAGGTAATCTTTTATCTTTTGCTGGATATAAATAAATAAATTTAAATATAACAATTTTATCTAATAACTTTAGTTAGTGATGTTTCTAATCTTTTTATTTTTTCCTTTATTAAAAGTTGTAAAAGCCTGTACGTGATTAATTTAATATCTTTGCAGAAGGTAGTAACCAACTGCAAGCTGTTGTTAAGATATTATTAAAGAAAAATAGATTTCTAAAATAAAGTGATAATTAAATGTTGTCTTTAAACTTAATCACACATCACAATGAACTAAACCTGAAAGCTCAAAGTTAGTGATTCATTTGTGAAAAAATTACCAATAAATGGCATCATAACAAAATATAGGACAAATAAAATATTATTCAATAAAATTTTTTTTAATAGGATATAATCAAGAATAATTTGATACAAAAAACAACCTTAAAATTTTCCACTCTTTCAAAATTATCCAAACTCCACGCAATTAATAAAATGCTTTTTTACCATTTTTTATCTTTAACAATTATATCATATGAATATTGACCTCTTCTAATGAAAACATGAAATCATTTTGTTAAATTGTGTGGCCCCAACAATGAAAAAAAGAAATCATAACGTCTGC
Source organism: Gymnosoma rotundatum (assembly GCA_916610165.2). Lineage (NCBI taxonomy): Eukaryota > Metazoa > Arthropoda > Insecta > Diptera > Tachinidae > Gymnosoma > Gymnosoma rotundatum. Next base: position 121,435,424 of record OU744336.1, on the reverse strand, counting down.
CCCCAAACTTTCAATATTCATCAAACAAAATTTTAATAATTGTTTCAACCGAAATGTTTATAATACTTTAATTGTCTGCTTCTGTTTATAAAATGCTGTTAATTTAGAGTCTCCACTTTAATGTGATATTAGAAACGATAAATTAAATCAACACCAAAAACTACTTTATAGTGAAAAAAAAAGTTTTTTTTTATTTTTTAAACTTAAAAAAAAAATTATACAATTTGAAAACAAATTAAAACCTTGTTCTCGGCTGCTTCTGGAAATTCTTTTATTAGTTTTTTTTTATGTTGTATAAGTTTCCGTTTTGGCTGTTTTAAAGTAGAAATTAACTAAACACTTTTTTTATAAAATGTTGATTGTCTAATTGCTTTATAAATGTAATTTTTAGTCGAAAAGTTTAGACAATTAACGACATTAATTAGCGTTTGGAAAGAAGGCCACCTAAACTCTTTTGAGTGAAGCTTCGCGATACCAAATAAGAGAAGGGTGTAAGAAATCAGACGTAAGACTGTAGTTAAAGCTTCCTTCGATTGTACTAAAGGGATGTCCCTCAGAAGCGGACTTTTAAAATGATGATTTTAAATAAATACACATACAATCAATCTTTTTTAAAGATCCTGGTCATATCAATCAAAGGAAAAAATAAAACAAAGTAAACTCTTTAAGACATTTTCCTTGCCGACAGTGGAACAGTCTAGGCCAAAAAATAAAACGCCAAGATGTGTTGGCCGTTGTTTTGAAAACTTTGGATACCAACCAATTTTTAATACAGACTTACCAGAACAAAATAAAGTTCTGCCCAGAAGGACTTGCTTTTTCCTCTACCGTGTACCAAACGAAATGGCCCAGGGTCGAAAATTAAATCCCTAAGATAAGTCTAGTGTAAATAAGGTGAGAAAATCAAAAGAAAAACTTAAAAATTATGAAAATTGCCACCAAGCTCATTGACATAATGTTAAAGAAAAACGGTGTAAGACTGAAACTAGAAAGGCACTGGGTTGTTAGAAACTAAAAGCTAGGATCTTAAATCACTTTAAAAGTAGCTAGAGAAATTCTCTTATAAGCAATTACTGCTCAAAAACTTATTAGAAAAAATCGAGACAGGGATATATATAAAGAGAGAGAAAAAGCAGTGTTGCCATTGGGGTACATTTTTGTGTAACTTTTAAAGACATGTTTAATTTTCTTATATTTGGCCAAATTTTCGTAACTTTTCGTACAGACACGAAATAAAGTAACATTACTGAAAAAGTATTTGACCAGAACCTCTCTAATCATATCAATTCAACTTTTATTTGCAAATGCTTTGAAAATCCCACATATAAATTTATTTCGAAATAGACGAAAAGTTTCTTGGTTCATGTTTAGAAGGAGCAAGATGTTTCTGGAAACAATTTTTGCCAACTGGAAAATAATATGAGCTACAATAATTTCGTGTGGAAAACTAAGTATTCTGCTCAAACTTGCGAAATTTGTTAGCAAATTTAGTTATTTCGTTTGCAAAATTTTATTCCTAGCTAATGGTACCGTATCAATGAATACGATTTAGGAGAATTTTTTTTTTTAATTGCTTTGAAAAAGTACCTGATTATATTACGGAAAAATTGTCAGTAATTTCATGTTGACATTTAAAGCCAATAATAATCAAATTTAACTTTAATAACGGTATTTTTAAAACTAATAAAATAGTAAATGCTATCAAAGCATAGTCTTTTAAAGAAAATGGTTGAACGGATTTGTTAAAAAAAATCCTACTTAAACTAATTTTATTGAATTAATATTGAGTCCTGATTTAAATACTCATGAGAATAATCGGGCTGGATTATTTTCATACGCTTTGTTTTGTTGTCTTATTTTTTCTGAAGTTTTTTTTTTCTATATTTTATATTAATTACATTAACTTAGTATTTATTTAGAAAAATTTTAACATGTAACTTTTAAAGAAAAAATGTAAATTTTTTAAGAAAAAGCGTAGCTTCTTCCCATTTTTCCCTGGCAGCACTGAGAGAGAGGCACTTTAATACAATCGAGATGAAATTAAAGAAAATTGGCGCTTCCTTTTGGTGTTAGTTGTTGAATGGGCTGATAAAAGATGCCTGAAGATCTAAAGGCTAGATGTTATGCAGGCTCAGTTTTGTGAGAGCAGATTAGTATCTTACATTTGACAGTGGGTTATCGCTGAAGCCGACATTTTTTTGGGCTCTTTTATATAGGTAACTATTTAAATTTGAAGCATTTTATCATTAACTGATATCCAACAAACAAATAATTAAACTAATAGAAAAGCATTTTGCCAAGTCTTAAAACAAAATATTTTTAATACTTTCATATCTTAATTAAGAATAATTATATATTACGGTTCCTACTACTATTTTATTTTTAGTCAGTTCTACAAGTTTGGCGGCTGCATTTTTTTGGGCATAGTAACGATGTAATGATGAAATGTTAACAAAAGCAAATGTTTACCGTGACTAAAATATTTTTAAAACCCCGTAAAATTTCTTTTCTAAAATTATACATTGTTACAGAGAATATAATAGGGTTATTGTGACCATATCACAACTGTAGTTTTTCTCTGCGAGTGGTTATCCCTTATTGACATTGTGTCAGGTAGAGGTTGACTACGCTACTCTAAGAATAAATAGAGTTATGGCCTAGGTTTCATTAATATCAATAGCGTAGTGTACATCAGATATTAAGAAAAATTCAGCGGCTATGAACTTTTTAGAATTTGCTTTTTTCTGATCGGTGCAAAATTTTTGTCGATGAGGGTGAATAAAGTGCAGAATAAGAAATTTTATCGCAATTATTATCGAAAATCAAGATGTGTTAAAAAAATTACTAGAGCTAAATATAAAATGTTATAACATTATTTAACTTAATCTTTAGTAAAATGAAATTCTCCTTAATTTTCTTTTTAAATTAAAAAAAAAGAAGTTTCAACTTTGTAGTTTAAAATTTTTGCTGCTTAACTCTTAATACTCTAATGTTATTAATATGTTTTTTTTTTATTTTCTTAAACACCCACAAAATCTTATTATTATTATTTTTTTTTTTTTTGTTAACTTAAAGAAATGCAAATAGTAAAGTAACTTCAATCAAAAACGCAAATATTGGGGTGACAGAGAATTAAAAAATAAAAAACTTTGGTACTGGATAAATATGTATATATCTAATTTTACATAAAAATGACATCGGCTCTTAATGGCTTAAGCACAAATTTTAATATTTCCTTCAAGGACATCGACTGATCATGCTGATTTTCAATAGCACCTCTTTCGACATTCTATATGATCGATTGGCAGACGGACATCGTCCAATCAACTTCGCTATGCATAAAAAGTCAGAATATATATATACTTTATGGGGTCGAAAATAGATATTGTAGAAATTACACACGGAATGACAAACTTAGATATAACATTTTTCCACTTATCGTGATGAAGGGTATAAAATTCGCATGTATTTATTTCATTCAATTGTTTTACATTTGAAAAGCGTACAGTTTTATCAATTGTTTTATAAGATATGCATCTTGTGGAATTATTATGAAATTAAATCGAAAAATATAAACAAACATTTACTTTAAAAGAACTCATTTATATTTTAACTTTAAACAAAATATTTTTTATGGGTTCACTTTAGAACTGTTTATTCAAAATCCTCGAAATCACATAAAATCAAATAGTTTGAAAAAAATTTAACAAACACTTTACAAACTCCCTGCAAGTCAAGCATGATGTATATATTAGTCCCAGGTTAGTCAACAAACTGACAAATTTTTTTCATACAAATTTAAAACTAGTTCAGCCTTATCTTTGGAACTTATTTAATTATATAACATTTATTTATGTTAAACTTTGCTTTAAAAAATGTTGAAAACCTAGTCTCAAATTTGATTTAGCACACTAAAAAAAGGGAAATTCTGCACTGTGTCGCGATTTCACACAACGGGCGGCGAAAAGTAGAATCAGCTAAGTAAGGAGAGTAAATTTGATATGAATGTTTTCGTTAGGAAAAGAAATATTTATGCGAAATTTCGAGAAAACCTCACAAGTGCCAGGCCTTCCTGTCATTTAACCTAAAATTAAAAATTGTAACAAGTTCGAAATTAGCGATTCGATAGGACTAAAATTTTGAATATAAATATATATTTAGTAATAGTAATTGTTAAATATTATTAATTAGTAGTAATTATTACATATTGCTTATTTAAAAAAAAAAAAAAAAAAAATAAAAAACAGTCAAACGCCTTGCCCACCTCATCGCAGGGTCAGTTTTGCTTTATCTGTAGCCACCAGGTTGACAATAAAAAACAATGACAAAAAGAATTCGGGCAATATCGTGCAGATGAAGTTTAAATATACCAAAACACATACTAGTAGCTACAAAATATAAAAAGTTCACACTTGCTGAAAAATCTTGACAATGCCTAACTACTATCTTTTTCCTAACGGTATCTGCCATATGATCTATATTTTTTACAAAAAAGTTTTGTGGTTATAGCGGCTACCAAAGCCGTTACATTTGAATACTTAATTTCTTAGTATTATAAATGAACATAAAATGGAGGATTTTCCCATAAGTCTCGTATGCTGTCCAGAAATTTTAACTTGGTACGACTATAACTTTAATATTTGTAAATATTTTAGGAAGATATTTTAGATATCATCTAGTTAGATCGTTAAAAAAAATTTCAAAATGTTCATACTTTAACATTTACTTTAACTATTTTCGCCACACTCCCTTCTCAGTAACAGCAACAATTCAATATAGAATTGTTTCATATGTGTGTATGTGTTTTATTACAAACAATTTTCATGAGAATGACAGATAATCCATTTCTTGTAGAACTTGTGCTATTGTTACTTTTGTATTATTTACCTTTAATAACCTTCGTAATACCGCGTCTATTCTAGTCAAACAATATCTTCAGACATCATATTCAAAAGGTTCAAAACAGATGGCGTAATCTGAACACAGGAAAGGTTGCAAGATTATCATGGATCTCCTAACGATACGGATATAATATGGTTTTTATAATTATACCACAAGCAAGTGTATAATAATTGCCGTATTCACAAGCTCTGCTAAGGTGTAGGTAGTATTGCATACTACCTTTTGTTTACTTCATTGTGAACAACCATTGTATCAGTGTGCCATTGTACATTGTACTTCATACGTCAAAAAGTAAATAAGAAGAAGAAAAGTGCTATTCATCATTTGTTATTTATAAGCCAAATGGGGGAGAAAACAGAAAAAAGTAAATTAATAAATGTTTTGTGTGAGGATGAAATTCAAGACATTTTTAGGATGTACTTGCTCTCCAGTCGCAGAATTATACATTTAGGGCTACCAAAATCATCATTATGGCATAATCGGGTTTTAAGATATTTTGATGAAAACAGATTTTTTCATATGATACGACTACGGCAAGAGGAATTTGCCTATATATTCAACCTTATAAAAAATTACGATGTTTTTCACACAATTGGCGAAAGGCTCCAACTACGCATTGAATTGCAGCTTAAAATTGTACTTTACTACTTGGGATCTTCAGAAAATGGTGCTTGTGTTCGTAAGGTAGCATCTCTTTTTGGTATAAGTGATGGCGGTATCATACAAAATATTAGTAATCGAGTCATTAAAGCAACATTAAATCTTAAAGAACAATTTTTATAATGGCAACTTTCAACTTCAACTTTCTAATAAATCAGTCAAATCAATAAATTAAATAAACAAAACTAATAAAAATATCTTTTAATTCAATTTAATTTAATATAATTCACACATGAACACAAAAATAATAATTCATTTAAACATAAAACATTTAAACAAATACAACGTTTGAAAAACATATGAAAAAAAGTACTAAGTGTTGTATCGCATGTTTGAATGAAAATTACCAACAACACAGCTAGCACCGTTGTATTTTGTTAGCACTTAGCACGTACTAGGGGGCTTTTGAATAGGGCAGATATTTTAATAAATAACATTTTCAAACTGATAGAAGAAGATTCGTTCGAAGACGTCATCAAAATATTATTTAAACAAATCATACCTTGATAGCAATCGAAAAACTTATCATGTTATGATTATTATAAATATTTTATGGTTATAAATACAATATTATTTTGAATTTTGAACCATTAAAAAATTAAAACTAATGTAAACTATTTTGTTGTGATTAAAAAATTGTTTACTGTAACCATATAATTTTACAGGGACCAAAATATAGTTCTTACAATTTTGTCATAATTATATTTTTTCTCTGCGTGTGGTTATCTTTTATTACATTTCTAATTTATGCAATACGTATTTGATTTTTGACAAGGTTTCTTACTGTTAGTTTTGTTAAGATTATCTGGGGACTACGACATCGCGTTGGTTCAGTTAGATTCTTATATGTATGCGCTAATAAATAATATTTTGTTATTTGTAAAAAAAAGTTTGAAGTAGGAAAGAAGAAACGAATTTAAACCTTTTTATCATAAGTACAGACGTAATATTTAAATTTTTAATTATTTAAATGCCAGCTGTTTAATATCATGCTGAAGCGTTATAGTGTGTTGTGTTGCGAACAACTCTGTTCATTCTGTTTATGAAAATACTTATCATTGTGTGAATGAACATAATATAATAGTCTTTGAAATACATTCTTTTAAGACTCTTGCATACTTAAACAATTAACACATACGAAAAACAATTTCCCAAATTTTCCAAATAAGAAATCGTTTTCGCTGCATGTTGTTCATTAAATTATACTTTCAACAAGATAATAAACTTTAATAGTTTAACAACATACGTACATACATATATAAGCACATCCCTAAAAATTACAAGGTCATTTCCACATACAATTACTGAATTTCTCTTTTTTAATTTCTTTAAACTTTTTTCGCCTTTCACAACGAAAATTATAATGGAGAAATAAAAACCAAAAAATGAAACTACAGAAACTTAAGATAATTTGAAGTAAATTTATTAAATTTCCATTTTATTGAAAGTAAAGAATCATTGTATTTTTTTAAAGCAGACAAAGAAAAAATAATTATTTTGTTTCAGTTGTACTCACATTCGTATGCGGAAGAATTGTGAAATTTTCGATGCAGTCATTCTTAAATAAATTACACAGAAATAAATTATTATAAATTACATTTCATTATTGCAGTTTGACTTTGTTAATAAATAAATTATAGAGAGAAAAGTTCTAAAGAAATAAATCTACTTCAAAGTTAGAGCGATGACAATGCGTGGCACAAAGACCACTGAATTGTATGTTGCACAGTATTCAATATAAAATTGCCCTGCCTCCAAAACAATTAATTTCAAATAGAAAGTATTAATGATAATTATATGGAATAAACTATATGTGATAACGCTTAACGCTGAATAATTGTTATTTTCTTGCCAAATGGGTCACAGAATATCTAAACAAAAGCACAAATGTCTGTTTTTAATATTAAAAAAATACACTGGGCATTTTTTTATTGTATAACAAAAATAACAACAAAAGAAGAAAATAAAGAATTATTTAAATTTTCTAATTTAACTGGTGTTGTATACCACAAGATACTTAAAGCTCCATCGAATTACACCAACGCTTTTTAACTACCCGCATATGACATCGGTACATGTTCTCCACTACGCTCTATATTTGTCAAACCAATTTTAACATGAATTACAATAGCAGCAAATAGTTTAAGATCACTGGTACTCCTTTTTTATTTAAGAAAATGCTTTAACCCTAATTTTACATAAGTTTATTGCATCCCAAGCCATAGTGTGTGGCTTCCATACGAAAGTTTCTTTATGAAAGTTACAACATTTCAAAAACTACCTGCAATCAACCGGAGTGTTAACACGAAGGCTGACTTCCAAATGTTTTAATACAAAGTTTGTATACAGTTTTGTTGCGGCATTTAGATCTTGTACATATACAAAGTTGCGAAACAACTTGTCTGCAACATTTTGAAATGGTATACATTTTAAACATTTAGTACCACGCAGGGCATATTTATTTTACTACGGTATTATTTATGACAGATAAATATTTTATATTGAAGAAGCCGGAATTATTGCTGCGGTTCCGTTCTACTTTGGCTTATAAACGAAAATTAGTAATAAAATTGCTTACGACAAATATAAATGGTGGCATGTCATAGTGTCCATGAAAAACGTCATTATGTCCATAGGCATTATGTCGTTTAAAAAAACTTAAAACAAAACCGGATTCGCTTACCAAAGATTTCCTACTTCATAGAGCACAACTCCTGTGAGTCAAGCTGAGTCAAAACACAAATTTACTATTTTGTAGTCCTAACTCTCCCCTACATTCCTATACATACATGTCCATGCATCGGGACTGCACTTTTTGAGCTACAGCAATTTTTCTGACCCAAGGTAAGATATTCGGTACAAATGCACGTAATATTTTTGGAGAAGTTATTTGTATGTGAAAGTGGCTATTATGCATATATTTTGATTAAATTTTGTACAAGAGTTCTTATTGACCCTAAAAATAATTTTGTTGAAATTAGGAGAAGTTGGCCCATATTTGGACCTAGTCCACATAGAAGGGTGTATCAACATTTTGACAAAAATTACAATAGAACTCTCAAATTATGTGGTATCTGGCAATTCATTTGGAAAAGGTAAAAATTATTTTATTTCCACCTTATATTACACAACTTAAATACCTGAAAATTGCAAATAAATTTAAGACCAATATTATGTTTCAAAGAGGAAAAAAAGATCATGTCGAAACTTCGAGCAATAGTATATTAATCCATGCATTCATTTTTTTCTTCATTATTGTTTTAACAATGGCTAAGTGTTCTATCTGATATATATTTTGAACAGAAAGATGAAAACGACATTATTTTACATATAATGAATAATCTATTCTTCAAAATATGCGACAAACAAGAAATTAAAATTCATAACTTAAAAATAAAAAACTTTTTAAATACTTTAAGAAAACGGTACAATCAATGTTCCAGAAACAAGAAATTGTTTTACTCACGCCTCCAAGAATGGCTAAGAAATAAACTTATTTTTAAAAAGCTACCACGGAAACTGGAAAAGGTAAAAAAATTGTGGAATTTTTCCATCATATCGAGATATAGTTTCTGCCAAAAAAGATTGCTTACCTTTACCAACTGCTATTAGTGTAACTTCAAGTTCAGCAGAAATTAAATTGCAGGATCTTCTTGAACACACTCCAGAACGATTATTGAAGACATTTAATGCTGACTATTTAAAGAAGTTTAAAAATTGCAGCATGACTTTAATTTCTAAATGTGGATGTGATGGGTCCTCTGGCCAGAAATAATACAAACAATGTAGTGCGGAAAATTCATCAGATGCCAATTTATTCATGATTTCTTTCATTCCATTACGTTTAACAAAAACTTATATTGGTTCAGAGCCGTCAACTAGTAGAGCTGCAGAGATAGATGTATGGAAGGATGAAATTTCCTTGTCAACAAAATTTTGTAGGCCAATAAAGTTTGCTTACAAAAAAGAAACTAAAGATGTCATAACTGAAGAAGTTGGCAAAATAAGAGATAAAATTAAAGAACTTCAACCAGTGATATTTGAATTTAATGACCAATGCATCGAAGTTAACTTAAAAATGTCACTTACAACGATCGATGGAAAAGTTGCACAAGCTTTAACCGAAACAAACTCTTCGTCAAGCTGCACCATATGCCAAAAAACATCAAGTCAATTGAGCCAACCACCAACACAAGACGATAGTTTTAATGAAGCATATGAATTTGGAATGTCACCTCTTCATGCTAGAATTCGTTTTATGGAGCATATTCTTAAATTGGAATACGATTTGGAATTTGACCCGTTAGGCGAAACAGTGAGAAACAACAAAAAGAAAATTTGGAAAATTCTGTATTATGCGTCGACTTCAAAACGATTTACACATAACAAAAAAAAAAAAACAAATATAAGAAATTTTTGAAATGTGATCCTCGCTTCACTTCGTCAATCCGTATTCAAGTAGTGAAAGAAGCATATCAGTTTATTTATTTTTTGACATCTTAAATAAAATTTTATAAAATAAAACTTGTACGATCTGATACACACTTCATATGGGAGCCCTTTTCTTTGAAAGTCACAAAAATTTAGTTAATGATTAAACGAATACAATTTACTATGAACTTTATATTAATAAACTTTTCCCCAAAAATCTGTTAAAACTTCATTGTTTTTATCATTACAAAATTTTTCAGTTAATGAAGTTACGTATGTATATAATTACCACCAAATGATGCCAATTTTGGAACTATCGCACCACATATTTGTTTTATTGATTAACTAAACTACACTAATAGAGAGAAATTGCGGCGATTGTCGTATATAAATTTTCTCTAGCTCATCAAGTGCCTTAGCAAAGTTGTTTTCAAACCGAACACGGACGGACAGATTAACATCGCTCAATCAATTTCGTAATGCATAAGAACTACGAATATATTTATTTTATGGGTTCGGAAATAGATATTGTAAAAATTACAAACGGAATGACATATGTATATATATATATATATAAAATGTTATTATATTTTGTCTATCGTTCATGTACTCTTTTGCCGTCTGTACACGCAGTTATTTTTGTTCTTCCATGTACGTTTTTTTCATACTCGAAGTTATTTTAATTTTTCCATTTACTTTTTTCCGTACATGTACTGAAAATAGAGTACACGTACACAAGCAATAGCTACAGTCGTACATTTACGTACGCGTACGGAAAAAAATATTTTAATAAAACAAATTCGTAGAAGTTAACGGGTAATTTTTAAATTTAGAGACACACATAATTGTTATGAAAACAATGTTCGGGTTGGTTTTAGTTGTGTGTTTTCAATTTATGTACGAGAATTTTTTACAGTGAGTGTACTTTTCTGACCTGATGTAAAAAGTGCGTGAGAGTTCATGACAATATTGCATGACAATATTGCTAGTAAAAAAGTGAGCGCATGATAAACGAAAAATATTTTTTGTGAGAGAGCATGCTACCCTGCTTTTATTAATCACGGGGCTGGAGTGTGTAGCAATAAATTAGGATTTTAAAAACCGCTTACGTTTTTTTTATCGATAACTTGCGCTCCGAGAAACTTTTTAATAATTTCAAAATTTTCTTTCAAAATTTGTTATGTTTGGATAGGGAACCCAATATAAATTTTGGCCTTTAAAATTGTTTAAAAAAATTTGTTGCTAACAAAGTAAGCTTTAGTTACATAATTTTGGAGAAAATTCTTAAAAAAAACGTTATTTCTTACATTTTCCCGATTCAGTGGCTTGTAACTTTTTAACGAAAAGCGATATCACAGCAAAACTTGAAAATAATTTATTCTAAATTTTATTAAGAATATAGCAAATTTTATAAGGTAATAATCCGATCATTAACAAGTACATTACGTTAAAAATACTAGCTTAAGGTCGACCAAAATTTAAAACAAAATTGTAAGCCAATTTTCTCCCAAGCTAAAGGAGATAATAACTTACGCATTTTTTATAGGTATTTTCGAGGTCTAACTAAGGTCCAAAAATTTTATATGCCCAAGGTACCCAAAGTTAGGGGCTTATCATGAAATACCGAATTATGTACAAAAAGTCATTTTCAAATTACTGTGGCAAGTGAGCCTGCGTGGCCAAAATTGTTTTTCTTGAAAGGAAGACTGCTAAATATTTCAGCAATAACAATTACAAAAATTGTCTAGTCCAGTTATTAATTTTGGTTATTCAAATGACCAAATTTCTTTTAATGCATATATTGCATTAATTTCATATTCTTTTGACTTTGGAGGTGATGTAAGTCCATTTTAATCTGTTTTTTGCGCATGCCTTAAGACGATCGCGTTATAAAATTTTACAAATTTAACATCAAAGATAAATAAGAGGATCATGTTAACATGTGCTACTATTACATATTAACAGCCGTATTTATAAAAATTAAAATGAATTTAAAATGTGATTTATGACAAATTTTCCATACAAATTTTTCTTAAAATGCATTTCAAATCTATTTTAATATTTTATGAATACGGCCGTAAATATTTCATGAGAATATAATAAAATTTTTATTTATTAAAAAATTAAGCACAATCATCAAATCAATCATTCAAATACAAACCCTTACATCGCCGCATGATATAAAATAAGCAATAAATCAGAATTTTAAAAGAACCTCCTTTAATATAAAATTATTTAACATCTAATTCTAATATTTGCAATATTTTTCTCAGATAAGAAATGCATCCCCCATTACATATGCGACCTATCAAACAAACAATCGTTCAACACATAACGGCTTAAGCACTTCCTATTTGTGAATTCAATCATTGATCTTTCGCGATTATAATCTGTCATGATAATTAGTTTCTCAAACAAATACTTTTTTCGATAAGGCTAAAAAATATAAACAAAAGTAAAAATAAATAGAGAATATTAAAAGTTATTTTGAACTGATCTTCGGCGGAGAAAAGTAGGCGCAATTTGTGCATTTACGAAACTTAAAAAAACATGTTTTTGCATAAAACAATTTTGATTTTAATTTTTTGTATAAAATTAATAAATGCCGACAAAATAATATGTGACAACGTAAGAAAAGACAGAAAAACTGTAATAATAATAATTAAAATAAAAGAGAGCCATTTTCTCTAAAAACATAAGAAACTTTATGGGATTTTTTAAATAATGTAGATTTTTTTTAGAATGAGTGCAAACGTCCTGTTACCATAAATTCTATTTTATCTGAACTAGACTCCATCAAGGAAGGAATAAGAAATGCAACAAAATTTCTGGAGCAACTCAATAAGAGGTATTTAATATCATAAATGAATTCCTTCATTGCAGCATTACATTCTGCTGGTGTCTAATTTTTGTTGTTTTTGTCTTTGGAAAACGTCCACATACATTTGTACAATAACTTGACTTTCTAAAAAAGGTTTTTAGAAATTAAAATTTCAACAAGTTCAACTTATTTATAATATCCACAGTTCAAATCCTAATTTCATAAAAAAAAATTAAATTACAAACAAAAGAGCGAATCGCTAAAAATAACTCGTTACAATTCCTTTTCTGTTAGAATTGAGGATAAAATTGCCACCTTTACAAAACAAATTGAAAATGTAAAAGAAACTCTTGAAGAAAACGCCAAACCAACTGACGATAAAAAGCAAACTGAGAACGACACAGAAATTGACTACAGTCTTTACGATAATTTATGGATTCTGATACAAAGACGTGAGGATGGTTCAGTAGATTTCTATAGAAATTGGACTGACTATAAACAAGGATTCGGAAACCTATTCGGCGAATTTTTTGTGGGTCTAGAAAAAATGTATGAACTCACTAATTACAAAGATCATGAACTGCTTGTTATTCTAGAAGACTTTATCGGCGTTATGAAATATGCCCATTATGATCACTTTTTAATCGGAAACGAAACGGAACGATATCGTTTAAAGAAATTAGGAAAGTATAGTGGTTCAGCTGGCAATCATTTGAAGTTGCACTCGAATATGTTTTTCTCCACCAAGGATAGAGATAACGATGAATCTGATGATGGTAATTGTGCGGAATGGTTCAAGGGCGCCTGGTGGTATTTTCACTGTTTGACCAGGTAGGTAGTACTTTTCTTTTTTTTAATTTTAAAAATAAATCCGAAAATTATAAAGTTTTCTTTTTCGTTTAGCAACCTAAATGGACCTTATAGGTATAATCGTCATCTGAAAGACAATGAAAGAGGTATCGGTATTACCTGGGGCTCCTACGATGAAATACAATATTCTTACAGAACGGCTCAAATGATGTTAAGAGCAAAGGAAAAAAAATGATGTGCTAACAAATACAAAGACGTTGATTACTTAATCATTCGAAATAAAAATTCTATACTGCTGACCGTTGATTAATTCGTATATATTTCTCATAAAATTTTTGAACGACGCTAAATGCATACAGCGAACGGTAGAAAGAACAAACTCTCAGCACAGGGTTGCCAGATTCTTTTCGAGTTAAATTCCTATGTTTGAAGATTTTATGCTCAAAAATTCCCAGAATCCAGATTTCTATCTATTTAAAAAAGAATCGCTGTTCTGTACATATTTCTAAAATCACAAAGTGTTACTATTTCACTATTTTATTATTTTCTATTTCTTAAACAAAAAAAATTATTTTTAAAGTATGTTTTAATCCTCATTCGGTTCCTATTTTGATCTTACTTGGGTTGATTGCTGAAATAACTCGTTTTGCACAAGTTTTGTTTTTAGGTACGAATACGTAGATCAAAACTGCGGCTTCTTGATATGTATAAAATTTCGTTCAAAATATTCTTAAATTATTTCTACGGTTAAAAACTAAAAAAGCTACAAACTTTATTTCTTAACCGAAATCATGACCATAACTTAGGCAAATACGATGAGCCAAGCTTTATTTTTTGTTGCCATACTTTGTGTAGAATAATCAGTTAATTGAAGAAATAGTGAAATTGTGATAATATTAAAACCATGTTAAATATCTCAAGTTTGGTCGAAAATCGCATTAAAATAATTAAAATCCCCAATGAAAATAGTGGTTCCGTTAAAGACGCATTTCGTAAAATCGTGATATATCCGAACAATATAATCGTCCCTTTTACACCGCTATTAAGAGCTTGGTCGTTAAATTTGAATTTACAGACTCGATACAAAATGTGGCAACACCAATGCGTGTTTGTCCGGGTCGTTTAACCGAAAACAGTGTTGAAGCAAATCGAAATTTGTCAATTCCTCTACATTCTTAACAACTGAGGCTGTCCAAAACTTATATATGACGAATTTTGCGTAAGTATTTTGCTTTGAAGCCTAACAAGGTTCTACTGATGCAGAAATTGAAGCTCACCGACCATTCACATTGCCATAGATTCGCTTAATTTATTCAGGAACAACCCTCTGTTTTTTTATTTTTTCTGAGAAATAATTTTTTCACACGAACCCAATTTTTATGTATCAACAAGTAAAATTGCCGCATTAGAGCTTCTAAAACTCCTAGCTCTCGACATGTCATTGCATGGTGCATGATTGCGTTAACGGTTAACGGATCAAACTATCGCGAGTTGTTAACAACTCAATTTTTCCCTATTATTGATGACGGGGATATCACTGATATGTGGTTTCATCACGAGGATCAACATATCAAACAGTTAAAGAAACGATCAATTTATTGCAAACCAAATTTTGCAATCGCATAATTTTACAAAAATCAGCCATTAAGTATCCAGCCAGATAGTGCGTGTGGGATTGTTTTAAGGACAGATTCTATACGGAGCTAATTGAATCGATTGCAGCCTTAAATTCGTGATGGGATGAATGCAATAGACCCGCCATTTTTCCAGAAAAGTGATTAAAACTTCGATGAAAGAATCGACATCTATTGGTGTGATCGTAAGAAAAAAGTAAAGTGTCTTAAAATCAGATTTATATGACACATTAATATATTTTTATTTTAAGTTAATTTTTATCCAAAACTATTTGGTAGAATTAAAACAATTCGTACTTTAGCTGCTGAGGCTTTGTCTCTATTTAATAAATTTGTTAAAGCTTCAAACGTATCATCATTTGCACAACATGAACTTGCATGTCTTGGGGTTTTCCCCAAGTAATCCCAACATTACTGACCACATAACGTGTACGAAAAGGACCATTTAAATTACTAAAATAAGATAATTTTAAAATTTATGGGTTAATAAAAAAAAATATTTTAAAAGTACAATATTACCTTGTCAAACAGCTGTTGTACCACCAACTACCCTGGTAAATCTTCGCACAGTGTAAATCATCACTGTTATCATTATCTCTGTCCTTGGTAGAA
The DNA here is from genome assembly GCA_916610165.2 of Gymnosoma rotundatum. Lineage (NCBI taxonomy): Eukaryota > Metazoa > Arthropoda > Insecta > Diptera > Tachinidae > Gymnosoma > Gymnosoma rotundatum. The sequence continues at coordinate 121,419,554 of OU744336.1, read as the reverse complement.
AAATACATGCCCTCGTGATTTCGCATATAATCACCGGCATTGCCACTATAGTTTCCAAGTTTTTTTAATTTATACTTTTCGCTTTCATTGCCCACCAAGAAATCATCATACAGGGCATATTTGATATTCCCCTTAAAATCCTCCAACTTAATGAGAAGTTCATGTTGGCGAGAATTTGTCAGATAATGTATCTTATCTAAACCTATAAAAAATTCTCGAAATACATTTCCAAAGCCATGTTTATAATGATCCCAACTGCGAAAGAAATTTATAGAGCCATCTTGGCGTCTTTGTATGATCACCCAGAGATTGTCATATAATTTGGCGGGGACTTCAACAGCAGCGGCAGCTTCAATAGTATCCGGAAGTTCCTTTATAGATTTGGTAAACACAATTTGTTGCTTACGACTTGATTGCAATGAATTTTTAATATAATCAATATCGCTTGCAATAGTATTAATTTTATTTTCGCATCTGTGAAAAGTAAAAGTAATGAGTTGCTAAAGAAATAATTTTGGATACGACAACTCACCTTTGATTTAAATCATGAAAATATTTAATCACATGTTTAACTACTGAACCCAAGTCGGTGATCTCAGCATCAGACGACATAAAATCGTTTGTTTTGCATTCTGCCTGTAAGAATAGAAGTACAATTTAAATATTGTTTCAATGTAAAATCATGAGTATTTATTCTCTCTCATAGCTGACTCACACTTTGATAGTGATACAGAGCTGCCTGGTGCTAACAAACAAATGGAATAAATTAATTCTGAATAAGCACGAAATTTACGCTAAAACAGATATTTCTGATGCTCAGGTTTAGTGTTGAGCTTTGGCAAATTCATTGAGTATGATGACAAATATTTTTATAAAACAAGTGTTTTTCTTCAAAAAATTAGACATTACCTTAAAAAGTACTTGCCATATAATGACTTACTTTTGTGATTACCATATTTTGTTACTCGCTTACAAAACACATTACATTAGTTTCCAAAAAAGGAAGTATTAACTAAGAACTAGTTCTTTATGTTAAAAGTGACTACAGTACTAATGGTACTTATTAATTCCTACAATAATTAATGTAATCGATTCTCAGTAATTGATTATAAAAGTCTCATGCCTTGTTAAAATCATTAAGTTGGCAATCTAGTTGGGAAGTACTTCGGCCAAAAATGCTCAATTCCACACTAGATTACCTTTTCAAAAAATTTTTGCTGGGTATATGTATCTATATATATGTATAGTAATTCATAAAATGAGAACGGCTAGGCCGATTTCTGTAAAAATTTTTGTCAGTTATTCGTATTTTTGATGAGAAGGTCTTAACGGAAGAAAATTTTGGAAAATCCCTCCGGAAAAAAGGAAAATTGGAAAAAATGAAAATCCTGTTTTTGTATGAAATTTTGCGTGAAATTATTCCTTAATGGCTTTCCAAATCAGAAATTAGAAAGTTCTTAGTGTAAATCATGGAAAATTGCAAAAAATGCGAAAAACTGGAAAAATCGAAAATTTATTTTTTGTATGAAATTTTTAGGGCAATTATTCCTTAATGCCCTCCCAAATGAAAAAAATTAAAGTTCTTAGTGTAACGAAACGTCTTACAAAATAACCGGTGTAAGTTCCCGTGTTGGGAAATCGTCTTCGTTATTTGTTTTTGCGCCGGAAAAAAAACAAAAAACATTGTTCATCAAATCGCTCTCTACTGATTCCATCAAATAAAACACATTGAAAATTAAAATATTTGTATTGTGTTATTACTCTAAAGTTTGTCTGAAGGCTTAAAATTGGGGTGAGGCAGAGTTCGCCGGGTCCGCTAGTAAGATATAAAATGCCGCTACAGAAATTCAATGATCACATGAATTTCTATTCCAATTCGGCATAACAGTTTTCAAGTAGGTGGCCTTAACACTCCCTTAAATACACACACTCAGACATACGGTCTTAAACAGCCAATACATATTAATTTTTGTAGTCCCTCTAACAATAGGCTGTGTTTTACCCTGTACCACAAAAAGGTATATCTAAGCTTATCATTCCGTTTTAATTTCTACAATATCCATTTTCTATTTTTGGGTTGAAATTAACTTTGACAACGTACTAGATGAGCTAGAGAAAATTGAAATACACCAATCAATCAGACATAGTTTCGAAAGCTTTTCTGTTGAAAATCAAAGAGATGGTTCCATATCCTTCGAGGCAGCAGGCAAAACACCATGGCTTTCTCCAATTTTTCCATATCATTTGGAACAACAAAGTAACTCAAAAAAAAATGAAATATATGGGAAGACAGAGAATGCAAAACAAGATAAAAGCATCAAGTAAAAAAAATTGGCGCTGGCCCATATTTTGAAATTTTAAAATTTTTTAAAATATCAATATGGATATCATTTAAAAGCTTTTGAAGAGATCTTCAAGGAAATACTAAAATTTTGTAAAAATATTTAACCTATTAAGAGCCGATGACATTTTTTTTTTAAATTGCAACACGGGTTGTGGCTATTGGTTTAAAGAAGGATGACTGGCTTGGATGTAAGGCGTAGTGGAGTGATCTGAGGACGGTTTAGGTTACTCAACAAGGCATCGAGCAGTTCATGTCTCACCGGAATAACACAGTAATGTAGCTTGGATGGCTGCGTTTGTAAAAACGCATGTTTAGTAAATACGAGACCGTAGGAACGATTAAGAAGTATAGCCAGATAGAGTCACAGAGTAAGAAATAGAAAGTTAATAGTGCGCCACAGTGATATTTACAATCAAAAAGAATCCTTACGTTTTTCAAAAAGGGAAAAACGTAACTTTATAAAAACGGTTTTAATTTTTTTACTCACTCTCAATTAAAATTAAGTTTCTTACATTTTCACTGTCACAAAACTGTAGTTCGCCGTTTATGTTTTTTATTATCAAAACTATTAAAAATATTTTAGCCAAAGATTTCATTGTGTTTTAATTTACTTTTCATATTTAAAGATTTATAAAAACTAAAAGTTTAAAACTGTTTTAAAAATTAAAAGCTCAGCCTTATCAAAGTATTTGTAAAACTACTATTTATTCACATACAAATCTTTAGAACATAATTTTAATTACGGAATTATTAAAAGAAAAAAATATAGGAAAAGAAAATTTATTAATATTTGCCGCACAAGATTGCATTACGATAACCTTTACACAAGGTTTTTATTTTGTTCTAATAATAAAATATTACAACGCCGTCGGCACAATTGTGTTTATAATTTCCGTTATACTGGACTTTAACGTGTCACCACACAAAACTATTAAAATCGTTAGGTGGTTGTACTATTAGCATTTTTATGCAAAAATGTTTTATTTTATATTTTTTATTGCGCAAATGCAATGGAGCTTTTTGTGCAAGACAAATCATGTCAACTAAAACGAACATAAAAAGTATGAAAAGCGACATAATATGACAACTAAATCCGTTTGCCAATGCGCTAATGAAAAACTTTAGAAAAACAATTATGTTTTTCATATAAGAAAGTAAGACAAACATTTTAAAATAGAATGGATTATAAATTTAAGTGACCACTAAGGTGTTACTATCAGTGACATTTATGGCTTTAAGCCTTTAAGCCATACAAACCATACGAGCAAATTATTTAAGACAATCCCAAACAAAGCCAAGCAACATCAGACCAGATCATACTAAAATATGAAAATTATTCTTTTTTCAAGTGCTCGTTTTTATGTTGTCGTATCTTGATCAAAACAAGCACACACACTCGCACTCATATAAAAAAAGTGTTGAATTTATAACCAACCAGAATATTTAAAGGTTTACAAGTAATTTACATCATTTTGATAGATAACAAATATTAAAATCACACACAGAATAGAATAGAAAAGAAGAGATTATGCACAAATACTTTGAAAAATATTCTAATAGAAACTATAATCACTTAGAGTGGGTTTATCTAAGTAGTTTGCATTGCAGTTAAATAGGCGAAGAGTTGCCAAGTATCATAAACATTACGTAAGGTATAATTGCGACACAAAATAAGAAGATACTGAAAGAAAATTTTATCGTTTCCGCATGTTGCATAACATTTGTTTATTTTACTTTATGAAAGAAGGCCTTACAGCCGTTATACAACTTACATCTTAAGCAACAGGGTGCAAGGGAATATAACTTTAGTTTGCGTACTCTTCTCCGACTCACCGATTCTCGTATCTCTAGCTGATTTGCAGCGATCGGTACTTCTTCATAGCAAATTTTCTGGCGAAGTTAAATAACTAAAAATCTTTCTCCTTTCACCACCTGTCTTATATCCCATCTATCTCTTTCCTAAAGAATGAAGCATGGTTATAAAAAATAACTAAATAGGTATTCTTGTCTGAAATAGTAAACTATAAATTATAACTGGCGGGAGAATCCTAAGGCATACTGAAAAATTAAAAAGTGGATAACATGATTAAGAGCAGCAGTTCAAGCAACAGTTTGAAGGAAATTGTTCACGAGCGTAAAAAGACCAATAACGTGATTTTATTCAAATTATATTATTATTGCACATAATGATAATGTTGTTATTTGAAGCATTTTATGGTATTGCGTAACAATAATATTGTAAAATATAACCTTTTCCTTTTCTGTTTTTGTTTGAAAAAATAATTTCATTTTAATTTTGTTTTTCAAAAAAATCTAATTATTAATATTTTTTGTTTCCTGTTTCCTGATGATGACACCCAAGGGTGTGGCGAAATATTGAAAATATAAATTAAAATTTTATTATTTATAAACTGACCTAGTGCTTAAAAACTAGAAAATAAAAATTATTTAAAAAGGTAAAAAAAACAATTATATGTAAAATATAACCATTATTAGGTTTAATGTAAAAACATTTAATATTAAATGAGAATAATACTAAAGACTATTCTACAATAAATCTGTACATTCGTATACAAATTAAAAACAAATTTTAAATAGTTTTGAAACTTTGTTTTTGTTCTTCTCTTAAAGTTTTACTTCTTGGCGGCGTATTACCGATTAACTATCAATATGATAAAAACTTATTACATTATAATGAAATGTTACATTAAATGAGATCAAAAAATTGAAGGAAAAGTTTTATTATCGTGTAAATTAGCTTTAATTCTGTTAATAATTGGGTCCTTTTCTGCAAACCAACTTGAAGTAACTTTTTCGATTTCAAAATTAAATCACATTTTTACAAATCTGTAATTCAAACTCTTTTCATTTTAACACTTTTAAAAGTAAGTAAACAGAACTATTTTAGGCAAAATAATAAATTCGCCAACATTGATTATTTAAATTGAATTGTGTAAATAAAAATTGGTATAAGAAAAGCTTTCCTACCATAAAGTACTCTCTGTTTTTTTGCGAAAGTAAGTTTTCCTAAAGTTGTTGTCCCAGCTTAGTAAATGAAATGGTTACTGTATCAGATCCTAGTATAATTCAGTGGCGAATAAGTAATAAATGGTGTAAACTGTTTGTAAACTTTTGCTACTTTACTCTTAAGTTTTGCTGCAGAAGGTACCAAAATATATAAAAAAATAAGAAGAACCTCAGTTATCTTACCTTTATCAATTTTTATCACGATCACAACCACCTGCAGGAAGACAAATGAAAGTTGAAAAAAAGATAATAAAAAAAATTTAGGGCATATTTTCGAAAATCCGTCTGAAAATCGAAAAAGGTATTCAGTGGATAAGGAAAAATAAAATCGAAGCTGATTATTGTTTTTTTTGCTTGAACTTTAATTTTTGTCCTTACTTTATTATTTGGAAATTTTTAGTTCATTTAAAATATTTGTTAGAGGTTTCCTGAAGAGTTGAGTTAGACGAGCTTTCACCTTCACAACCGTGACTTAAATAATTTATTTGGGAAAGTAGCACGAAAGGTTTAATATATTTTTTATATTGATGCGTGTAAAACATAACATCCCAGCAAAAATTTTTGAAAAGGTACTCGAGTATGGAATTCAGCATTTCTGACAGAAGTACTTCCCAACTAGGTCGCCAACTTAATGATTTTAACAAGGCATGAGACTTTATAATCAATTCCTGAGAAACGATTACATTGATTATCGTAGGAAATAATGAGTACCATTAGTACGGTAGTCTCTTTTAACATAAAGAACTAGTTCTTAGTTAATACTTCCTTTCTTGGAAACTAATGTAATGTGTTTTGTAAGCGAGTAACAAAATAAGGCAATCACAAAAGTAAGTCATTATATGGCAAGTACTTTTTAAGGTAATGTATAATTTTTTGCTGGGATAGTCATCTATTATAACAATATAGTTTATATGTTCTTTACATGTACTGTGCAGTTCAGTTTTAACAAATACGTATTAGCACATATTTACAGAGCATTTTGTCCCTTTTATTTTTTATTTATATCTTTCATTTTATTTCTTTTTTTTTCCTAAAATTCATTTATTTTACTCTTTGCATTTCGAATGAACCAATAATACTATATTTAACAAATATGAGTGCTATATTTGGTTATGCCGATTCTTATATACCTTTCGTCATATATGAAAATCTAGTTAAGTGAAGTAACTCCAATCAAAAATACAAAAATAAAATGCAGAGAAAATTAAAAGATAAAATAAAAAATAAGTGCTATATATAATTTTGCATAAAAATGTCATCACCTCTTAATTGGGTTAAGCATTTTCGAAAAAAAGCTTTTAAATGATACCCATATTGATATCTTAAAAAATATAGTGCACAATCGTACTTTTCTATGAAAAGTTCAGAGGCCTATAACTCGGTAAATATGGGCGAGCGCCACTTTTTTCACAAGATGTTTTTTTCTTATTTTTTAAATCTCTAACGCCCCATATATTTGTTTTTTCGAATCCTCAAATCTAGTCTTATTTCAAATGATATGGAAAAATTAGAGGTAGGCGTGGTGTTTTGCTCGCTGCCTCAAAGAATATGGACCGATCTTGCTGATTTTCAAAATCCAAATTTTTTTTATTGATTGGAGTATTTAAATTTTCTCATCATCATATAGTGCCTTCGCAGAGTCGATTTCAACCCGAACACGGATGGGCAGACGGACATCGCTAAATAGACTCTGCTATGCAGAAGGACTCAGAATATAAATTAAACTTTATGGGGTCGAAAATAGTTATTGAAGCAATTACATACGGAATGACAAACTTAGATACTCGTATACCTTTTTTCCATCTGTGGTGAAGGATATAAAAATATTTATGTCAAACCAACCATGTTGTATTTTGGTGCGTAATGATAATTTAATGATCAAGTATTAACAAAAACTTGACTTTTTTTTTTTTTTTTTTTTTTTTTTAAAGAGAAGTAGCACTTTAGGCATTAATGCCTACTTAGTTTTTCAACCGTGCTACATTCTTTAGGAAAGGGATAGATGAGAGAGAAGACAGGTGGTGAAAGGATATAGATATGGCCATTTTATTAATTATTTTACTTCGCCGGCGAATATTCTATGAAGAAGTACCGACGAAGGAGGCTGCATGTTTTTATGTTAATTCTGAATATGTATTTATACCATTAAACAGAAAAAAACTTGACTTGTTTGTCGTGACTAAAGTATTTATTAAAATAAATATATGTTCACCGCAACATACTGCTATAGAAAGCAAAATATTTTTCTTGCTTCTTGTGTTAACGTTAAAAAAGCTCAGAATAACACAATTTTCTTCGCACACTTTAATCTTAGGAAAGTTTGAATTTTCCCTTAACCCTATATCCAATCCCTAAATCGTATATCATTAATGTTTGGTACATGGCTCAATGGGAAACAGTGTTATCGATAACAGCAAACGATGTCTCTCGAAGACATTTGCTATTGAAGAACTAATCTAGTCTATAATGAAGACAAACTCGCCCTGAGTCAATACCTAGAAGGCTCTAAGCTACAGTGCTCCTCTATGAAAGTAGCACGAACGTTAGATAGTAAGCAAAATAATTCTTTTGTCTATCTATTGATAAAAGTGAACCTTACTTTCCCCAGTCAACTGAAGATTATAGAATGCAAATTAAGACAACAACATCGAGAATAAAACAATAATTAATAGATTTTATAAGTTTACACAAGAACTCTTCAGACGTATCCCGATGAAGTATTCCACTATGCAATGTTTTAAAGAAATAATCCGGAATTTATCAGCCCAAATATGAATTTCTTTACAACGGAAAAAAATTTTCTGGAAAAAAGATTCCTCCAATTATGAGTTTCGTGGGAATAAAATTATAAAAAAAATTATAATTTGAACGAAGTTTTTCGTTCGGAACTTTTGTTTATAATTGGACTGTATCAAAATCGACTAGCATAAAGAAGTAACTTATATCCAGATTAACTCGGAAGGGGTAAAAGATGAAATCTTGTCAAGCTCTAGGATGAAAAGAGGGGAACATGTGGAAGAAAATTGTGTTACTTAATTTGTGAACAATCCCTAAAACTTAACACTGATTCAACTGAAAACACTGAAAGTGAGGCTGAGGAAATACGAGATGCGTAGTAAATAAATTTTCAGTACAAGAAGCGAAGCTGTTATTTTTCATTCGATTTAGCAGCCCGTTGTCTACTTTTGTTTTAAACATTTGAGTTTGTTGAAAAGTGGGCGCAAGTGTGTGCACGCTGTTTACAATTTTAACTAATAGTTGCTGCTGTAGTGGCAATTGTTACAGCCGTTTTTACACTAATAAGTTTGTGCAACATTTGGTAGCCTTAAGCGTCTGTTGATATCCTTGATCTTGCTTGTTATTTGTTATACAAATGTAATTTATAGATTCATTGATATTAAAGGCGTTCAAATTGCTGGCAAACATAAATTATTAAAATTAACTATCAACCCAAAAACAGCAACAACAACAATCATTTAACAAGGAAAAACTGGAACAAAAAACTGTTGTTGCAGCATCGTCAACATTATCGGGGAGCTGTGTTCAGCATATTTATTGATTGATGCATTTGGAAAAGATAATACGAGCAAAATAGTCATATTTATTTTTTCTTTTTTTTTCTTTTGAAAACAAAAAATAAATAATAAAGGAAAACCGTTGGCTGGAAAATATTTAATGGCAATCTTTCATTTTATTGGCCAATAATTTTCTATTTCACGTTTAATATTCATTTTTTCTATTTGAAAATAAATAAAAAAACTTATCAAGAACCATGTTTTTTGTTGTCTTACCGGCGGCAAGTATTTAAGGTGTCACTAAATTATTTGCAACAGCACTTTTTCTTTTTACATTTCTTCGCCGTCATGTAGCTGAAAGCAAAATTGAATGGTTACGGTTTATTACTGCCCCAGACAGTTTCTATGCCAAATAATAAAAAAAAGGAAAATGTACAATTATTTAAAGTAAATTTATGAAATGTTAACACGCACTAAATACGAGTTTTTGGCACCAAACAGATCGAATTGGATTAACACAAGTAAATGGAAAACAATTACTTAAAGATCTTCTTCATGCAACAACACAAGTTATTTTGCCAATGGATAAAAAGGACAAAGGGATTTTTAATTACGTACGACTCGAGAAAGTACTTGCTCAACTTGATTTGTGAAATTTTTTTTCGTTTTTGTGTCATACTGTTAAATCTTATGTAAGATCAGGTTTGTTCCTTTTTTTGTAAACGAGTTTTTGTTTTAAATGTTAATACTTTCTTAATAATTGGTTTTCTTTATATATCGGAGTTGCCACTGGTAAATCACGCACGGTGTTTCAAATAAACATCATATTTTTATATTTTAGCAAAATTAGAAAAATAAATAAGATTTAAAATTGTAAAAAATTAATTAAGAGTTGTCATAACTATTATTTTCTTTTAATCCCCAAATGATTAAAAACTTAATTCTTATATGGAAACTAAAAGCACAAGTAAACGCAATTTTATTGACAATCTGAAATGAAATTTATGTGCAACAAATGGAATTTTGGGATTTTTTATTTTTACTTAAGGTGAATATAAAAGCAAAACTACTATTTTTGCAAATATTTATTCAATCTTTCCTAAAACGTATCATTAGGAATGACGAATTATAATGTAATAAAAGTAATATTTTAACTTTTATATTTAGTAGGATCTTAAATTTCTTAAGAAGTATTTGAGAAGGACAAAAATATTTGCCATAATTTAGTTACGTCTTTTTAGGTCAAATATTTATGGACCGTACCTTTATTATTGTATTTTTTAATAAAAAAAAAATATTTTAATTTTTTATGAGAAACATTTTTTACTTACTATTTCAGAGATGTTCTTAAATAATTAACATGAAACTTTCGCAGTTGCCTTAAAATTAATCATGATTTTTATTAGCCAATTTTCTTTCCAAATCGCTTATATAAATTGGAACATTTTTAAATTTTTATTGTTTTTATATAATTCTAGTTCACATATGCAGAGAGCCGTCCTTCACATACTTCAAAATTATTATTACTCATGGTCATGCAACAGTTTAATTTGAATTTTAGCTCAAAATACATTAAATAAATAAATTTCTTACTACGTACTTTTCTCGTCACAATTTATTACTTGTATTAAAAATTATTCAATAAACAAATTAAACTTTAAAAGGGAATTAAGAAAGTGTTAAACAATAGTTAATTTATAATTTAAATATTGCATTCTTAAGTCATAAAACATTAACGCTAAAGCCGCTTAACAACCACAAAGGTTTTAATTTTTTTAGAAATAGAAATTTGCATTCAAAGATAATTAAGCGAAATTATTCTAGATTGCGATTTACCAGATAGAACTGTGATATCGGCAAATTAATGATTTAATTGTTTTCAACATTTCAATGGAATATAAAAATTGTTTAAACGGCGCCAGAAAAAATTATTTCCAGTCGGTGGCATTTAAGCTCATATAAGATGGAAAAATAATGCAATTATAAAACGGCATTTTTATTGAGGCCGTTGGGATCTATGAGCAAAAACATCTCAATGAGTGGCATTAATCGCAATCGCACTGATAAGTTCGCTTTTTACTTCGCTCTATTTTATAAAATGAGCCACAGGTCCTTTTCGGCATTCAAAAAGCAATGGAAAAAACATTTTATTATACCTTTTAAAAAAATTTGCTTTTTGGCTGTATGACATAACTCAAATTTGTATACCCTTTACCACAAAACGTAGAAAAAGGGTATACTATATAAACATGTTTGTCATTCTGCGTGTAATTTCTACAATTTCCATTCCACTTAAAATGTATATATTCCGACTTCTTATGCATAGCAAAGTTGAATGAGCGATGTCCGCCTGTCCGTCCGTGTTAGCGTTGAAATCAAGTTTGCAAAGGCACTAGATCAGCTTTAAAAAAATAAATATGTCATTCGATCAGACATAGTGTCGAAAGAGGTGCTATTGAAAATCAGCATGATCGGTCCAGATCCTTTGAGTCAGCAGACAAAACACCACGCCTACCTCTATTTTTTCATTTCATTTGGAACAATACGGTACCAAAAATAAAAAATAAATAAATACATATATAAGGATGTTCTAGAAAAGGCCTTTCCTTCAATAGAAAATCTTTTTGGTCCATTGCCGTGGACTTTCCAACAAGACAACGCCCCAATACATAATGCCCGTGTTGTCAAATCGTGGTTAGAATCCAAAAATATCAACCTTTTGAATTGGCCACCATACTCTCCGGACTTAAATATAATAGAAAATGTTTGGGGATGGTTGGCCAGAAAAGTTTACGAGTCTCGAAAACAATTTTCAACAAAAGCCGAACTTATTGAGGCCATTCAGCAAGCCTGGGCTTCCATTTCCCTCGACTATGTGAAAAGTTTATACGAGTCAATGCCTAATAGGATATACGAGGTGATTCTGAACAAGGGAGGCTCAACCCACTACTAGAAACCTGTATTTTTATTTAAGTTTTCATAGGAAAAAATAAAAAAAATTTAACCCTGAAAAAAATCATTTCATTTAAATTTATTATAAAATGTGCTATTCAAGTGAAACAGAATTTGTGTTTAATTTTTTGAGTATTTTTCTTTTTTATGTTCTATTTTAAAAATCGTTAAATAAATCGAAATATTTTTTATTTCATAACAAATGCTATAAATATACCTATAAATAAAAACTGAAAACAATCCGCTATTTTTATTCACTACAAAGATATAGAGGGAAGAATTTCAATTTTTAGAGTGTGCTATTCAAGTGAAACGCAGTGTATATAGAACGCTAGAGAATTAAAAAATAAGAAAAAATAGCCAGTGAAAAAATTGGCCCATGTTTTCCGAATTACGAGGCTCTGAAATTTTCAAATTTTTTAAAATATTAATATAGGTACCTTTTTAAAGGTTTTGAAGAGATCTTTAAGGAAATACTAAAATTTTTTAAAATGCCTTACCCATTAAGATTCGATTGCATTTGTATGTAAAATTATATATATGCAATACCAACTCTTTTTTTATTTTAACCCTTATCGGACGCGACTTTTCACATGTTTGATTCTCACCAGGTTGTAGTTATTTTTAACAAATATGAAAAAAAAACAATAGTATGTTATTATACATTTATATTCATTTCTTTTCAGTTTTGTTACAAATTATTTATTTTTTGTACAACTACTACATGTCTGAGTTTCTGATAATTATTTATATACTTGTAAGGTATGGTATTTTTTGAAGCAATCTCCAACATGAAGAAATGGTTTTCTCTGGCATGTTTCGCAAAAGTATACTGTTGTTTTCCTCCCTCCAGGTAACTTGCGATTAGAACATACTAAACAGTCGTTATGCTTTTCTTTACTATCAGGTTGCAAGATATGTAGTTTGCCATCCAATCTCTCCTCATTGTCTGATGTTGAAGGCTTTCCATATCGTACAGTTTCCCCTTCACGAAAATCACCAACTAGTGACATAACTATTTTTCGAATAAATTGCTTATGCGGCATTGGTTTAGTGTTGTTATTTTTAGAAGTGGCTTTATACAAAATGTAAGAATTTAGGGAAGACATTTCAATTCCCCAGAAAAAAATCTTCCGCCACCATTTTAATGATTTTCTCAGAAAACAATACATAGATCCCATTTGATCTGCCCGGTCCACTCCGCCCATGAAGTTATTATAATTTAGTACTACTTGTGGTTTCCTAATCTCTACCTGATTGCCACCACGTGTTATTCTTGACGTAGTTATCATTGATCGAGTATCGTAAGAACTTAACATGGTAATAATTCGCTTATCTCGCCATGATAAAGCTAACAACTTACTTATTCTTGAACGGAACACAATAATCTGGATTTTTGAAGCCGGTGTTCTTATTTGTTTTGGCAGAAACTTTCTATTATTTCGTATAGTCCCTGTTAAGTAACATTTCATTTTCAGCAATTCTTTAGCTAGTGGAACACTTGTAAAGTATCTGTCAACGTAAAGATGATACCCTTCAGAGTGAGGGATTGATTCGAGCAGGTTCTTGTACAAATGCAAAACTATCCTCGTACTGACTGGAAGTTCAGGATAAATTAAAGATTCCCAAGTAAGAGATCCAAAATATGGCAATATTGAATACACATATCCTGTATTTGAGTCAGACAAAACATACATTCGTATTTCCCATTTAGTTGGCTTATTGGGACTATAAGTTATGCAACTAAATCTTCCTTTGAATGGCACCACAGCTTCATCAACACATATTTCTTTTCCAGGAACAAAGTTTTGTCTGCATTTATAATCAATATAATCTAGAAAATTTTTGACTTTGGAGAATCTTGTTACTCGATTGTTATGAGTGTTCACATTTTGATGTAAGTGGAGCATCAAAAAAATTTGCAAAAAGCGCTCTCTCTTAAAGATCTTAGAAAAAAAAGGAATGTTGCTAGTAAAGTCTTTCGAAAAATAATCTTTTATATCCGTTAAATAGATGACACCCATATTCAAAATCATACCAAAAAAAGCTGACATTTCCTAATATGAAACATCTTTCCAGTTTTGCCAAACAGATCTGGTAGATAGTTCTTTCTTTTCAATTTGCTCTTTTGCATATAAATTTGTTTGCGTCATAATATCAGTTATCAGTTCTTTAGTAAAAAATTTATTGAAATAATCAATAGGCTCCTGCACATTTCCAAAAATTTGACCACCAATATTTGAAAACGGAATCCTATTAGGTAGAGCATCATCACCATCATTCTCGACTTCAATCCAATCATCATCTGAGTTATCAACTTCTGATTCTGTATCATTTTCTTCTTCACTTGAGTATTGTATAGGAACTATAACTCTTCTTTTCTTAGAAAATAACGAAGCGTTATTGCTAAACTCATCACTAGAGCTAAAATCACTTTCAGAAATTTCTTTGATATTTATAATATTTTCTTTATTCATTTTATGGGCAAAAAATAAATTCAGACATTAAAAAAAAGAATTGAAAGTTTATTGCACAAGTTAAATGCTCTGCTGATAACGACAAACTGAAAAGATTCTTATGCTCAAACGGTAACGGTAAATACGTATTTTCAAATGGTAACGGTAAATTTAAGAAATGAATGCATTTTAAAAACAAATCTCATCAATAGACAGTATGTTTCGACATAATTCGCCTTGTCACTTCACACGTGCCATACTACCGTTGCAGAAAAGTACTGTTGTCACGTCAGAGGTGACTTACGACCGATAAGGGTTAATATTCTCTTTCACCTCAATATTTACTTTTTTATTGGTATTACTTCGCTAAACTAGAATTATATAGATGGCGAAGGGTATATAAGATTCGGCACAACAGAATATAGCACTCTTACTAGTTTTCCCTCTAATCAATCGACATAAGTATTATTTATATTTCTTTTTTTTAACTTTATGACTTTAGTAAAAGATTTATTTGTAAAATAGTGAAAACTTATTTGTCATAACTACGAATCTTTATTTTACACTTTTTTACTTAGCAAAAAAACTTATTAAAGAACGCAGGCTGCTTTAAGGCCGTGTCAGATAAAACTTTATCGCTTTGCGTGACGTTTCAAACTTTGAAAAAAAGCGTATAACGCAAGAGGTATGTCACAATAAAAACTTTAACAGCGCCTAATTATTGTTTGTTTTTATAAGTTTTTCTTCCATAATTTTCTAACAAAAATAATAAAGGAAGAATATATAATAAAAAAATTATTTTCTATTTTCTTAAGCTTTGGGTCCTTATATTTTTTAATAATATTTTATTTCAATATTTCGGTACTTTCTGCGTACCTTCTTCGGGAAACAAAATTAATATATAACCAAAATAACAAAATTAATTAACAATTGAAAAAATTTTTTGTCATAATGAAGTTAAAAAAACAATGTTTCAAAAAATTTTCAAAAAACAAAAATATAAAAAAAAGTGTTTTGTGTTACATACATATATTAAGAACAAAATCATTTATGTTATTTTGTGAATTAAGTGTCTGTATATATGAGCGACATTATCTGTATCTGCTTTAAAATTAATTCTTTTAGTCAATGGAGTATTTACAATGTGTAACATTTCCAAAATATACCGTCTCTTATAATTTTTTTCAATACTAAGAACTGAAGCATTTTCAAAGTTAGGATAGTGACCTAAGTCAAAACAATGAGTGGATAATGCTGTTTTTTGTGAATTAACATATCTTAAGTCCGACTTATGTCCAGCAATTCTAGTCTTTAGTTTATTTTTTGTTGTACCAATATATACCTTATTGCAAATCTCCTGATCACTACCTTTACAAGGTATTTCATAGACTACATTAGAAATGTCAAATTTATTAATTCTATCTTTAGTCTTACTAAATAATCTATTCAGTGTATTATTTGTTTTAAAAGCCATGTTATATTTTTCCTTATTGAAGATTTTTGAATTCTTTAAACGTTCTGAAAAACCTTGTACATAAGTTAATGACTTATAAATCTTAGGTTCCAATGTGCTTATCTTAATTGTATTTCTTTTATGTCCGTATTGTCTAATAAATTTATAAATAAGTCTTTTTGGAAAGCTATTATCCGCTAGTATATTTTTAATCTTTTCTTTATTCTTTTTATGAAATTCTTCATCACTTATAGTTAAAACTCTTTCAATTAAATTTTTAGCTGTATTAATTATTATACCTTTGTTGTGCTTTGAAAAATAGTTAATAATTCTTCCTGATGCTGTCGGTTTTTGATACCAATCCATTAATATATTATTACCTCGTCGAATCAATAAAGTATCTAAGTAAGGAAGTTTGGAATCGCATTCCTTCTCTATTGTAAACTTAATATTAACATCAAAAGAATTGAAAATCTTTAACATATCATTAATTGCACTATCAGAAATAATGCAAAATAAATCATCAACATACTTAGTAATAACTTTTGGTTTTATAATTAGTTTTTCTAAGCAAAAGTCCAATAATTTCTCCATAACAATGTCTGCAACAATTGGAGATGCCGGAGATCCCATCGGAAGACCCTGTTTCTGAACATATATTTTTTTATCATACTGAAAATATCTATTATCCTCTATGCAAAATTGAAGAATACGTAAAAATAAATCTTTATCAATTTTAGTGTGTGGTCTAATTATATCCCACTTTTCTTTTATTGTATCAATAGCTAAATCTACTGGTATACTAGGAAATAGAGATATCACATCTAAAGAAACTAATTTTTCATTATTTTCTACTTTAAGTTTTTTTATCTTATTCTTAAAATCTAAAGAATTCTTTAGGTTATATTTTGAAAACTCAGTGATTTTCTTCAAAATATCTGTCACATATTTGCATAGTTCATAAGATGGCGAATTTACAAAAGAACAAATAGGTCTTAAAGGATATTCAGGTTTATGAATTTTTGGAAGTCCATATAACCTAGGAGCAGTAGCAATGTTGGTCTTTAGTTTCTTCTTGTCAAAAATAGTTATAATTTTTCGTTTAAAAAGTTCATCTACCAAATCATTGTTAATCTTCTGCAATTTGCTAGTCGGATCTTTATTTACTAATTGATATTTAGAAATATCTTTTAAAATATTATTAATTCGAATGTTATATTCATGTTTCATTAAAGCTACTGTTGTATTACCCTTGTCTGCTTTTACAATAAGCAAATTTCTATTCTTTTTTAAAAAACTCTCTGTTTTTCTTACTTTATCTAAAATAAACCTATCTCTATTGGTCAATTTAATTTTATTATAATGATTGTCAATAATTAGTGACAACCTAGTTCTTGCTACTTCCTGTTCCTCTTTACTTTCTAAAGTTTGTATAAAATCTTCTCCTTCAGTTATCATATTCACAATAGGTAACTCATTTTTTGCAGTGGGAAGTGCATGTTTATTACCTAACGCTAGAACATATTGTACTTCTAATGGAATATCTAAATTAGTTTTATTAACAAACCAGTTTTCATTAAATTTAATACCTAACTTCTTTTCTTGCAAATCGCGGAGACAATCAAATTTTCTAATATGTATGTTTTTAACTTTCTTTTCAAAGGAAACTGCCTTAATATCTTCAAAATTAAGAAAAGATATCATATCCCTTTCTGTAAAATATCTATTTAAATTTCTTTTTATAAATGCTAACTCACTTTGAAAATGCTCCAATAACCTGTGGTTATTCTTGATTGACAACTTTAAAATTTTGTAATGTAGATCACTCATATAGTTATTAAGTGTATGTTGTATATCAGCCAAACATCTTGTGTTAAATATATTTGAAATGACTTTTGTAGAATTGACAATGAATCTTGGAATGATTCCAGAATTTCTGCATCTGATCAGGAAAGTTATTGTTGACCTTATTTTTATAATTTTGTTCTTCACCGTATTAAATCTGTTGAAAAAAAGAAATTTGCTTATTGTAAAAGCAGACAAGGGTAATACAACAGTAGCTTTAATGAAACATGAATATAACATTCGAATTAATAATATTTTAGAAGATATTTCTAAATATCAATTAGTAAATAAAGATCCGACTAGCAAATTGCAGAAGATTAACAATGATTTGGTAGATGAACTTTTTAAACGAAAAATTATAACTATTTTTGACAAGAAGAAACTAAAGACCAACATTGCTACTGCTCCTAGGTTATATGGACTTCCAAAAATTCATAAACCTGAATATCCTTTAAGACCTATTTGTTCTTTTGTAAATTCGCCATCTTATGAACTATGCAAATATGTGACAGATATTTTGAAGAAAATCACTGAGTTTTCAAAATATAACGTAAAGAATTCTTTAGATTTTAAGAATAAGATAAAAAAACTTAAAGTAGAAAATAATGAAAAATTAGTTTCTTTAGATGTGATATCTCTATTTCCTAGTATACCAGTAGATTTAGCTATTGATACAATAAAAGAAAAGTGGGATATAATTAGACCACACACTAAAATTGATAAAGATTTATTTTTACGTATTCTTCAATTTTGCATAGAGGATAATAGATATTTTCAGTATGATAAAAAAATATATGTTCAGAAACAGGGTCTTCCGATGGGATCTCCGGCATCTCCAATTGTTGCAGACATTGTTATGGAGAAATTATTGGACTTTTGCTTAGAAAAACTAATTATAAAACCAAAAGTTATTACTAAGTATGTTGATGATTTATTTTGCATTATTTCTGATAGTGCAATTAATGATATGTTAAAGATTTTCAATTCTTTTGATGTTAATATTAAGTTTACAATAGAGAAGGAATGCGATTCCAAACTTCCTTACTTAGATACTTTATTGATTCGACGAGGTAATAATATATTAATGGATTGGTATCAAAAACCGACAGCATCAGGAAGAATTATTAACTATTTTTCAAAGCACAACAAAGGTATAATAATTAATACAGCTAAAAATTTAATTGAAAGAGTTTTAACTATAAGTGATGAAGAATTTCATAAAAAGAATAAAGAAAAGATTAAAAATATACTAGCGGATAATAGCTTTCCAAAAAGACTTATTTATAAATTTATTAGACAATACGGACATAAAAGAAATACAATTAAGATAAGCACATTGGAACCTAAGATTTATAAGTCATTAACTTATGTACAAGGTTTTTCAGAACGTTTAAAGAATTCAAAAATCTTCAATAAGGAAAAATATAACATGGCTTTTAAAACAAATAATACACTGAATAGGTTATTTAGTAAGACTAAAGATAGAATTAATAAATTTGACATTTCTAATGTAGTCTATGAAATACCTTGTAAAGGTAGTGATCAGGAGATTTGCAATAAGGTATATATTGGTACAACAAAAAATAAACTAAAGACTAGAATTGCTGGACATAAGTCGGACTTAAGATATGTTAATTCACAAAAAACAGCATTATCCACTCATTGTTTTGACTTAGGTCACTATCCTAACTTTGAAAATGCTTCAGTTCTTAGTATTGAAAAAAATTATAAGAGACGGTATATTTTGGAAATGTTACACATTGTAAATACTCCATTGACTAAAAGAATTAATTTTAAAGCAGATACAGATAATGTCGCTCATATATACAGACACTTAATTCACAAAATAACATAAATGATTTTGTTCTTAATATATGTATGTAACACAAAACACTTTTTTTTATATTTTTGTTTTTTGAAAATTTTTTGAAACATTGTTTTTTTAACTTCATTATGACAAAAAATTTTTTCAATTGTTAATTAATTTTGTTATTTTGGTTATATATTAATTTTGTTTCCCGAAGAAGGTACGCAGAAAGTACCGAAATATTGAAATAAAATATTATTAAAAAATATAAGGACCCAAAGCTTAAGAAAATAGAAAATAATTTAATAAAAAAGGGTCAAATAATCATTATTAAACTAATAATAAAAAAATAATATTTTAAAATTCTTAACTCTTTTACGTTCGATTTTGCCAAAAATAATATACAAATGTTTAGCAGCTAATTGTCAAAGCGCGCAAAAAGATGAGTGTTGCCCAACTTTATGCTTTGCTTTGCGTTAAAAGTGCTTTATGTGACATACTTCATATAAGTTCGTGCATTTTATCTTAGATGTCAAAGCGAATTTGCAAAGCAACGCAAAGCAAAAGTTTTATCTGACACGGCCTTAAGGGTCCAGATTCGCTTTAAAGGTTCTTCTTCTTTTTTTAAACTCAGCTTTTTAAAATTTTTAGTTTAAAGCTTCACAATAAAGGGTTTATTGTTTCATCTATACATGTACATAAAAACAAGTATAAATGAAACGAATAAAACGAGCTGCTATCTCTTTCTTCACTTAAATAATCTAGGCGTTTCAACTCACCTGTTAAAAAGCTCAGTTGTAATTGGTATGGCAATTTTAAGAAAAAAGTTTAACCAAGGCACAGATAACTAACCAGATAAGACAGGAATAATTAGTGTAACAAAATTCCAGCTTTCGTTAGAGAGGGATAGTAACAGTTCTTGCGTTTTTTATATTACTACCTCTTTCTGATTATAGCTGGAGTTCCACATTTAATTTATTTACAAAAATTTGCAATACTTAAATATAAATTATTAAATAGAAAATCGATTGTGTGTATAAACTCGGTGGTGTGCATTTGTGTGATTGGGGAAATAATCAGTGCCAAAAAAATAAGCGTTGAAAATCAACAACCACAACAAAATAATAAATATAAGAGGAAAGATGTAAGTTCACCAAAGTTATTTTTTTTAAATTCAAATTAGTTTTTAATAAAATTATTTCGTTTTTAGGAGTCAGCGATGTATAATGGTTTGTTCCCAAGGGGAGAAACTGCACCAGTTCCAGAAAAACCCGGCTAAGTAAGTTTATATTTGTAAGTAATTTCATTAGCAGCTAAATTTTTGCCGGCAGGTTTTGTACATAAGGAGAACTAGGTATATTCTTTTTCAATGCACAAAATCTTATTTAATTTATTCAATTGGATTTTGTTTTAGGAAACATATACAATTTCAATTTTTTAGAAAGTGTGTGTTCAAAAGCAAGTAAAAAATTACTAAAAACTTTGTATTATAATAGTGATAGTGGCATCCAGGATAGTTTGAAGAAGTCAAACAAAAATCCAGGAGTAAGTGTAGCGAACATTTAAAGCTTGCCCTTACTCAAGACCGTCATGCGTGGTGAAGAGCCACACCCTTCACGAGGTGATGCTGTTTTTAACAAAACATGACGGATCTAGACCAGATAAGGTCGAAAAAAGAGCAACTGCTATAATTCAGTGGTTACAAATGAAATTAGAACGAACTCTTCCAGTTTTCAAAGCTATCTAAAAAAGTATTTGTATTTTTTTAATTACTGTAAACTGGAAATATATCGATGAAATTATAATCTTTCTTTTTATATTTTAACACAGATTCATTGGCTTGAAGTGGAGACTAGCAAATTTGACCCCATGGGATTGCGGCATCTTTTTTATTGGAAATAAATAAATAAAATTTTGCATATTTTAAATGATAATTTTTTCTCTATATTTTTTGCATAATTTAAAAACAAAAGCTGTGCACAATAATAACCATTAAAGTTAAAAAATTTATTACACTAAATTGAATGGTTTTTTTATATATATACTGAAATTTAAAAGTAAGTATTATTATTATTAAAAATTTTCACGTTTTTTTTATTTCTTTCTCCGCCTTCTTTATGGACGTGAATTATTTGCAAGCATCGCTGTTGCCCTAGATTCCAAATTTTCATAGTACTATCTGAACTGCCTGATACAACCTGATTTCCATCCGGTGATACTACTAAAGCCCGTACATTTTCCGTATGACTCCGAAGTTTCATATTTCGAGTGCAAGTACGGGGGTCCCATACTCCTAAAATTTTCTAAGTTGAGCCACTCACAATAACTGTTCCGGCTGGATTCATTGCTGAACTATAAATGGAATCCTTTGAACTATTAAGACTAGAGGCTAGTGAAAAAAATGCAATTAGTATAGGGGCCTTGCAAACTTTTTACAAAAAATTCTTACTGGAGACTGTTATTACCGGCAGTTAAAGTTCTTAAAGTACTAGCAACCCAAAAGAAAGATGGCTTTATCCTAACCAGCACTTGCCACTTGCTCACGATCTTTGGCGTAGGCTAATGCTTGAACATAATCACGAAGTGTTCGCAAAATCGAAAGCCAAAAGTTTTTGTGAGCGGTCCATACCTTAACAGTAGTACCACGCTAGCGCTTATTACTAAAAAAACAGAAAATAATTTAGTACGTGTGTATAAAGAAAAGTAGAACTAAACATACAATTTCTACCATTACAGCAAGGAACAATGCCATTGTCCCAATCGTTCTAATTGCATCGCATTGACTCCATTTCGACGGTGTTTCTCTTCCGCAGTAATGACATTTTGTATAATTAAGACGCGATTATAATTTATTGTGTACGCTGTAACGGCTGGCCACGTCTAGTCAAGTCGTATGAAGGTATCATCATTATATTGACCGGGACCTAAAATACAATAAATTTGACGTAAACACATTTAACGGCTAACCTATTTTTCTCACCAATAAAACCACGTAAGCTGTTTTGATTTTTGTATGCGGAGCCACCAATGGAATTGTAGCACGATCTGAAATTATAAGGCAAAACAATATTTTTTCAGTTTTTCTGGTACACTATGATAATATTAAAACATTTATAATTTTTTTTATTAATTTCTTTTATTACTATTTATACTTTTTTTTTTAATTTATGTAAAAAAAAACTTAACTTTACCCCAATTTTGTTATAAATTTTTTGATTGATTAAATGAAAACATATGTTTGCAATAGGTATGTGTAGCGGTTTCTTCCAACTCATTGCTTTCAGCGTTTTAGAATATTTTTTTATTCACTTAAACGAAAGCTGGAAGAAAATATGATAACACACTTTTTTATACGTCACTAGTTAGTTATCTGATTATTCATCTGTGACCAAGGCACATTGATATAATATGCCTTGAGCTTAGCAGAGATGTAATTTGTGCATACTTTTCACTTTTAAGCTGAATAAATATACAGATGATAAGTGCTTTATTTTGCATTAAGTGCAGATATCAGCTTTTTTCTCATAATTTAATTTTAAAATATAACAAATATACCCAGTGTTGCCAGTTTTTCGAGCTTTCTTGCCAAATGGCTTGTCGCATATTT
Organism: Gymnosoma rotundatum; assembly: GCA_916610165.2. Lineage (NCBI taxonomy): Eukaryota > Metazoa > Arthropoda > Insecta > Diptera > Tachinidae > Gymnosoma > Gymnosoma rotundatum. The sequence goes on along the minus strand of OU744336.1, from coordinate 121,396,548 downwards.
CCAAATACAAATACATTTTAATTTAGTTTATTTAATTTACTTTACTTCATTTATAATCAAACATAAAAATTGCATAGAAAAGTTTCATTTAAAAAAAGGAATTCATTTGTAAAAGGTACTTTGGTTTTATATACGAGGGCTGCTCTATATGTTTCTGGCCTAATAGTGAAAATGCGAATATTTATAATCAAAAATGGTTTTATTGTTTTGCAAAGTATTCTCCAGCATGATTTATACACTTTTGGTTTTTGAATACTTCAACAGCTCCTTCTGACGACGAAAATCGTTCACCACGCATTTTTTTTCTTAATGTGCGGAAACAAGAAGAAGTCATTAGGTGCCAAGTCAGGGCTGTACGGCGGATGACCCATTAATTCGACGTTTTGGCCGGTCAAAAACGCTCTGGTTTGAGCCGATGTGTGAGAGCTCGCATTGTCATGGTGAACAATGATTCGTCTTCTCTTGTTGGTTTTTCGAATTTCTCCGATGACTTCAGGCAAACAAATTGTAGTGTACCACTCAGAAGTGACCGTCCTACGTTGCTCAAGCGGAACAGTCGCCACATGACCAGTTTTTCCGAAGAAACAGGTGACCATTTGCTTCGAAGTGCTTCTTCCACGAACAACTTTCGTTGGATTTTGCTCGTCTTTGAAGACCCACATGGTCGATTGTTGTTTCGTTTCAGGCTCATACGCATAGATCCATGATTCGTCACCTGTGGCGATCTTACAAACGTCTTTTGAAGCACCGCAATCGTAATTTTGCAACATTTCTTTGCACCAATCAACACGAGCCTTTTTTTGAGCGACTTTCAAATTGTGCGGGATCCAACGAGAACAAACCTTTTTAACGGCCAGGTGTTCATGCAGTATCGAATGTATGCTGGTGGAAAAAATGTCCAAGGATGTCTCTATCTCTCGGTATGTTGCATGTCGATCTTGCATTATGAGTTAACGCACGGCATCAATGTTCTCTGGCACAACAGCCGCTTTTGGACGACTTTCACGGAATTCGTCTTTGAGCGAGCTTCGGCCACGATTAAATTAATTATTCCAATTTTTCACAGTGCTATAGGATGGTGCTTCATCGCCATACAAAGATTTAAGTTCATCAATGCACTCTTGTCGTGATAATCCACGTCGAAAGTTGTAAAAAATTATGGCACGAAAATGTTCACGGCTTAAAAATGACAAACTTTCCAATGGAAATGTCAGATTGCACTTGGCAGCACTAAGTGTTGCCAGGCCAGAAATATATGTAGCAGCCCTCGTAATATTTATTATTGTATTTTGTATCCTCTCTGCGGAACATTTCATTTGCATTAAGTCTACTTAACATATCTTCCGTAGGAATGAACGTGTTACAAAATATGTTATTTACATTCAGGTATTATATTACTACCAGTAAAGAATTGAGAAGTACATATTGCATTTTATTTCTAAATTTAGTTTTCAAAGAATTCGTTATAGAAAAAGTTCTTTTGACACAAGCATTACCTATCGGAACAATCAACATGTTAAGAACGGTCATCGACAACTGCTTGAAGCATCCCGGTAATCATATAAGCTTTTTGGTACTTTATTATCCCTACTGTGTTTCATAAGAGCCAAAAGCGTAATTAGGTTCTCCAAATCTTTTAAAAACTTCTTCAAGTGCAGAAATATATTATATTTGTATAAACAAGGCAGTTAAAGTCAAAGCAGTTAATTTGCCGTTTTACATACATTTGTAGTCAACCTTAAAATATATAAAATTGAAATTGACAATAACCTTCACAAACAGACATATTTTCGGAAAGCGGATCAAGCATCTCTTTAAACAACTCTTTTAAATATAGAAAAAAACTTTGTTGTAAAATCAACGTATCGGTTACATTTAAAACAGTCTAGTTCAATTCAGTTTGAAATTCTGTGCCAAAATTAATGTTGTTCATATTTAAAAACGAATTTTGCTTTTAGTTCCCTATTAATTCGTCGCTACTTTTTATTATTACATTTTTTGTTGTCGATGCCATTTCTCATTAAACTTTTACAATTTTGACTTTTTTATCCATTGTATTTAATTAGGCATGGCGAAATCATGTACTAGTTAGTGGCAGTCAAACCCCATTTAAAATGTTATACCCATTATATAAAAAACGAGCATCAAATTTTGTCTATGAATTTTGGTATTTCCTGGAACAGCGAAAATGTATAAATTCACCACTGCCCCCACTTGGTACATACATGATTTCACCATAATACAAGCCATATAAAAAGGTTCTTACAAACAAACTCAAAGTGAATACATACATATTTAGTCAACCTTAAACATATTCTGCCGTATTCATCGAAAATAAAATAACTTTGAAATGTTTTTAATGACAAATTTTTCATACAAATTTGTCCTAAAATACATTTTTCCAATCTATTTTAATTTTCTATGAATACGGCAGATTAAATATAGCTACTAGGTATTTTTTTTTATTTTTAAAAATAAAATGTTATCGTTTCGCCACGTATTTTAAAAACCGCCAAGTTTCTCGCCACTCACTATTTCAAAATTTTTATATTTTTTATATCGATTTTTATTTAAAATATTCAATGTGAAATCTGCAGTATGGTACATGTGGTTATATATGTATATGGTGAAGGGTAATTAAGATTCGGCATAGCCGAATAAAGCACTCTTTCTTGTTTTACTTATTATGGCATTTTTTAATAAAAAAAATTTCGTTCTTTTATATAAAACCTTTTTTAGTTGAATAATTTGTTAATCATAAAAAATTATTTTTTAGAGAATTTTAAGTCAAGGAAATGTATGTACTTATAATCTTAACAATTCGAGAAGTGGTCAATGAACTTAAAGACTCTGAGTCACTTACGGATACTAAATCTTCTTTGCGTGCACGTACCGGTTGGTGTCTTAAACTTTGTTGTTTTAAACAAGACTTAATCCAAAAATTTTAGAGATAAAGAACCCAGGAAATTTTTATTCATACAAGTATAAACTTATACAAAAGCCTCTACCGAATGTCTGCAAAATGTGAACGCCTTCGCGAGCTGTGTATATTTGATGCATCCACTGGTGGCAAAAGTTTAAAATATTATACTACCACACAGTAAAAAATTTTGGACTTTTTTTAACACCGAGCCGGTGTGTATATATAACAATTCCAAAAAAGTATTAAATTTATTCCGTTATAGTATAAACGTAAAGAGATTAAATAACAGAGAGAGTATGAGAGAGAGAGTTAATTTTGAATTTATTTTTAAGAGCATAATAACAACACCAATATTTATTAAGTTTAATTCTTTTTTTTTGTGTTACAGTAAACCCAAATTATTTAGATTTAATAAATATTAGGCATAGTTTTTTCAATTTAAGGTTTTAATTTTATGACCTCTTGAATTAGCTTTACACCAAGCCAAGTGTTGTTATAAATATATTTAAGAATTTTAATAATACCATCGGGAATAGATGGTATTCTTGGTTTGGTGTAAGTTATATTGCCTAACCAAATAGATTGTATGCCAAACGGGTGTTGCCTTTTGTAGGCGGGGCAAAATTACCGCCCGTTTTTTCAGAATAAATAAAACAATATAAATTTCTGTTTTATAAAATTTTGTCATTTTATTTTTCATTTAATCTTAAAACAGTTAATAGTTAACGCAGTATTCTTAGTGTTAATAATATAAGATTTCTATGGCCTTAAAAATTCTACTCGTATCACTTTAAAACTAGAAAATTTTGATTCATTTTTGTTTGTTATTTTATATGCATTTAGAATCCTTTCTAGTTCTTTACTCATATATGTACATATCTAAGAGAAAAAATGAGACTGTTTATTTACAATAAATATTTGCTTTGTTTTCCCAAACATGAAAAATATAAAACGAATGAGGGCCTATAAATTAAACCATTCTTCAGTACAAAACTGTTATTTACGAATAGAGATATAGATAGAGATAATTTTAAACTTAAAAATTTAATTTTTTATTACAAAAACAATAAATAAATATAAAGAACTAAGTGCATAAATTAGTATTGATAATTAAATAAGTTCCTTAAAATTACTGACTGTATAAAATAAAAGTTCTAAACGTGGGCAAGATCTGAAACTTATTTTAAAATTTAGAATGAAATTTAACTAGTCCTGCGGTTTTCGCCTTTTTGTTGTCAATACCACATATAATTTTCGTAAAAAATGCAAAAGGTTTGCCAAGGTTATGTAAAATTAAATATTGAATATATAAAAGACAGATGGAATACCTGAACAAATGTAAAATTAAGAGGTTAGTTAATACACTGCCCGTCATTATGAGATTATGTTTCTCCAACTGCAATACTAGTTGGTTGCACAGATTCAAACTTGTATTCCCTTACCGGTGTGTGAAGCTATAGGTAAAAAATAACCAATTAGAAAATAACATTGATGTTTTTCAGCGAATTACCTCTTCAAAGATCATAAAGCTCTTTACTGATTTATGAATATTAGCTCTTTTCGTTTCTCTTCCAGAAGCAGTCAAAGGAAGCAACTTCAAAAGATTTAAAAAGGTAAGATGTCAATAGACCAGTCGCCTAACCCTTCCAAATTTCGTCCACCAGCCTCATTTGCTACCTCATCAACAGAATTTTTGTATTTATGCCAGTTTTTTAACAACTTCCTTGCTTTTATTTCACCATATTGAAACTCAAAATTTAAAAAAATGTGTAAGAATAAAGATTGTTAAATATGAAATATATGTAACTGTTAAAGAGTAATTACCAGTCTAGAATGTAACGTAAATATCGAAAAGGCCCTAACACGCTTACTCCGACAGTGCAGTATTTAATCCACGCCTTTAACGTTTGCTACAGCTTTTCTTTCACAGTAACCAGTTGTTCAGCAATTTTCAAAAAGAATTAATATCTGCTTGACTAATATTTTCATCGTCGCTTCCACTATCACCTTCTAGATTTTACTTTACATTGTAACCTTTTACACAAACTTTCTTGTATGAATAAGCATTTTTCTAGTTTTTGAACCACATGGTTTAAAAAGGTATAATTTTAAAACTTTTATTTGCATTAATTTCAAACAACTGGGAAAATGAGAGAGTTTTTATTCTTTTTCAGATATTATTTGTAAACCAAACCAAAAAGTAAATGAGAGCGACAAAACTTAACTGCAGTTTGTTGTTGCACTATTTTAGAAACAGATGAATTTAAAAACTATTGTAAGAGAGCATATTAAATCTTTTTGGGCATTATAGTTAAACAAAAAATAATAAAGTAAAAAAATTTTTTTTGTTGATACCTGTTTTGGTGTTGTATGAAAACTACCAATAATTGTTTTTGTAGTGAAATATTGAAGTTTAAAATTTGGTTTTATTTTAAATCCCAGTAAATATTAAATAAAAAGTACCAATTTTTATATGGTGTTAAAAACATTCATTCAAGTGTTTTAATTAAAATGAAATGGTTTTGGATATAAACCATTACGGAATAAATTTTAAAGTTAATTCCTAAATAACTTATAAAGAACACTGTCCGGTTTTAGAATTAATCTAAAACTTTTTACAGTGTACAACAAAATTTGTAATAAGTTCAAACACATATCGCTAAAGCATGATTCTTGTCACTGAATAACGAACAAAAATGTTTGTCATTTTGAAAAACGATAGATTTTTTACGACCTGGGTGTATCCAATTACTTAAAGGAATAGAGCAAAACTTTTTTTCTATAATACTGACATCGTTGTCATACAATAACACAGGTATGTAAAATCTGGACAGGTGTATTTTTAATAATTTTTTTAACAGTTTTACAATTTTTTAATTTGTTTTTAAAACTAATCAAGCACTCGTAGTTGTCTTAAAATTCGTCATTATTTTTTCCCAAATTACTTATTTAAATTAGAATTTAACGAAAGCAGCCATCATATAAAACGCTTGGACTACCCAGAATTATCATTTCTAATGGTAATGCAAAAGTTTAATTAGAATCTTACTTTTTCCGTCACAATTTATTACTTGTGTTAAACAAATTAAACTTCATAAAGGAATTAAGAAAGTGTTAATTACAATAATTAATTTATAATTTGAATATTGCAGTCTTAAATCATTAAACATTAATCAACAACACAAAAGTTTAATTTTTTTGTTTTTAACGTAATAGAAATTTGCATACAGAGATAATTTAAGCAAAAATATTCTCGACTGCGATTTAACTTCTATCTGTTAAAAGTGGCACTGAAAAATTAAATCATTTAATTAATTTCAACAATTTAATGGAATATTTAAATTGTCTTAATGGCGCCAGTAAAAATGAATTCCAGTCGGTGGCATAAGGCTCATGTAAGATGGAAAAACAAAAGATTTATGAAATCGCATTTTTTTTTTTTTTTTTGAGGGCGTGTGGATCTATGAGAAAAAATCTCAATGAGCGGCTTAAATCGGTATGGCACATGTCGATTGGTCTGGCTTTTAACTCGCTAAATTTCTTCGAACGAACCACAGATCCTTTTGCGGCATTCAAAATGCAATGGGTAATTAGTTTTCAGAAAAATTTGACATTTAGGTCTACGACATACCTAAATTTTTTTCCCTTCCAACAATTAATGTTATTAAAATTCACAATATTGATTTCTCTTTTGTTGTTGCCAAATAAATTAAGCTTTTTTTTATTAAGCAAATACAGAGCGAGTACTTGACTTTAGTACAAGATTCACTTGTAAAATAATAAAACCCATTCTAAGAAGTCATAACTACGAATGTTTAAACTACACTTTTTAACTTATTAAAAAAGCAATTAAATAACGCCAGCTGCTTAAGAGTACTGACAAATAATTGGTAAACTAAAATTATTTAAAAAAAATTTGTGGAAATTAATAAATGTTTAAATGTTTATATATATATATATATATATATATATATATATATATATATATATATATATATACAATTCATATAAAAGTACACCAATACCCCGATTTGCGTCGCTTCAGTTTGCGTCGCTTCGAAGTTGCGTCTTTTTTTAAGTTTCTGGAATTTCAATGCTGCGTTGTTTTTGTTTCAATGTGTGTCGCTTCGAAGTTGCGTCGTAAATGCTTCGATTTGCGTCGTTGATATGAAAATGTTTTTACAAAGCTAAAGCAGAAAAAAGGGATTTCTCGTTTAGTAGAAAGCAAATTTGCAGGTGTGCGTTGCTTACATGTTAAGCGTAGTTATTAGTTTCGAATTACATATATGTCGTGGAGTGAAGTTCAGTCTGAAAGTTAAAAAAATGAGCCAAAAAAGAAAACAAATAACTTTAAACTAGCCCCTTCTACAATTAAATTCATTGTTATATTTTTATTTTAATAAAATCTGTTATTCAAAAAATAATAAAAAAATATTTTGATTTAAAACCCCTTTTTCTAAGCTAAAATGTTTAAATCCTGTATTGACTAAACGAAAATCAAATACATACGTAAACAATTGAAAATTCTGCTTCAGTTTGCGTCGTTTCGGTTTGCGTCTCATTTTTTCAGTCCCAATTAACGACGCAAACCGAGGTATTGGTGTACATCAAAACTAAGTTTTTAGATTTGTAAAGATCATATTAATTGAACGTCCTTGCGATACGTATTTATAACTTTTACATAAGATTCTCCTTAATTTATAATATGATTCAAAATAGTATCTTTATTGCCACAAGCTTATTTCAAATAAATGAGTTTGTAGCCATTTTAACTCATCATATTATTTTCACATGGTACATCTGAGATGTAATGAATTTTTAATATTTAACGTTTAAAACACATTATTGTCTCCGGCTTCCCAGTGCAATACACACACGACAAATACTTTAAGAACTTTAAAATATGGGTAAAAACTAGTTTTTGCTTTTGTTGTAGTAGCGGCTCTACAACAAAAGCAACATTGACAAAAACAACATGCTTTTTATTGTTATTTTGTGCGTTGGAAACGTCAAAAACACAAAGAGAAGTAAAAGGTAATTGCTCTCAATACAAATGCTTGCTTTGTTTCGCAAACGCTTGTTGTTAGTGTTTTTTGAAATTCGTAAACAAACAAAGGAAAATACAAACAACTTTTGACATTTCCAACTGCAAACCAGCTGGGCGGACGACACCACCTAGTAAAATAAATCTGCGTTGTTTATTATTTTGTAATTATAATATCACTGTACCTATATTTTTCACCTTTTACTGTTGTTAATTCAACACATACTTAAACAGTTTGAGCTATAAAAGTTATTAATCAATTTGTTCAACTGCCAAATAGAAATGTTTATTAGAAATAATTTGAATTTTTCAACAATTTCATGTTTTTTAATTGTTTTACAACTCCAAGACAATTTTACTTTAACTGGAATTAATTTATATGCAGTATTTAATTGTTATTGTTCCCTTGAGGGTGCCAAGCGACGATTAAAACTTGAAACCAAGCGAATGACATACAACATGCGATTTTATTTCCAATTCAATTTCATTTAATATTTTGTGTTAAACTGCATTTAAATACTTGAATTTTAAACTCCTTGCGTTTAAACTGCTGACAACTAACATGACAGTTACTTTTGTTACATAAAATGGCAATAAACTGAAACAACCATCGAAGTTTTACAACATTTACTTTTACTACAATAAATATTTTATACTTAAATGAGTGTAAGTAAATACGAGTATTAAGTCAGGAACAAAACGTTATTTGTTAAAAATACTTAAATATTTAATAATTTAGCATTTTTTTTTAATCAGCATGTAAACAAATAACCTATAATCGGCATTAACAACTCGATAACTTTTTTGCATACAAGCTGTAGATATTGTTAAAAAAAATTTTACCTAAATGTCAATCTTTTGTCGGCTTTTGAAATTCAATGAAAGTTTATAATAAAATTTAAACTTTCAATGATCCAGTGATATATTGCAAAGAAAAAAGTTTCCTTCAAATCCACTTACAAATAATTATCGCTGGATTTTAAGATCCGCTTTTAATATTAACTCATTCTTTTCTTTCCTTAATCACTGAAATTAAATTCATTCATTATTAATTCGTTCGAATTTTACTCTCTCAACTAAAAGAAGTCTCGAAGATTTTAGTACATACAGTACAGCAAAATCCATTATCAAACACCATAAATTTTAGCAAAAAGCACTACCATAGAATAAAATAAATAATTTTTTATTGGATTAAAAAACATGGGAAACATTTATAAAATAAATTAATTTTTAAAAAATAATTTTCCTAATTTCTAAATAAACCAATTTGCATTATAAATCACCGATTTTGATTAAAGAAGGCGAAAGCACGTCTTGATGGCCATATCGCTACTGATTACTTAGCTCGTCGTGAGAATTTTCCTGACGAGCTTAGTAAGCGGTAGCTAAATGGCCATCGAGACGAGCTTTCACCTTCAAATTAGAAAATTATGTAATTTTTTGTTACATAATTTTCAATGAAACTTTATATATAAGAAAATAAATAAAAACCCAAAAATTTAATTCAATATTTTTGTAGAAAATAACGAAATCCACTATTTTTAGAAACGAAATTTATATATTCGTACTTTTAAATAATATCGAAAATCATCTGAAAACCTTTACTTTTAATTATAGCCTTAAGACGTGATGGCATCGACAAGTTTGTACAATTTCTTTCCATTCTATAGTTAACGCCTTTTTTTGATCCTGAATGTTTCTTACTTTATAATATTTTAATTGGTTTTTTTTAAATAGTCCAGAGGTTTTTAATTGGGGTGATATCAAGACACTGTGGTGGCGATAAAATTGTCTCTGCAACCCAAATTTTTTGCATTTTAGCAATAAAATTAATGTATTTTTTACAGTCCAAAACTCCATTCATAAAATGTGTTTTTGTGACCCCCGCCTCTCAAAAACAACCCCAAACCATCAGGGAACTCCTGCCATGCTTCAATGCCGGCAAAAGATTTTGTTTAGGCAGCTTACTATTGACCTCCCGCAAAATTTGTACACGTCCATTGGATACTATAATAACTATTTTCCCGAAGCAAAGATAATTCGTTAATTTTTCCTATTTATTTTACTTGAATATAATTATCTAGCCCTAATTTGACTTCTAAGCCCAATCCTTCAAATACAATTTCTAACTGTTTGAGATGTTACATTAATATTAAGATGTTTAAAAAGAATCGCTGAAGTTTTATAGCACTAATCGTGTTATCGTTGCATATCTGCCACAAAAGAAATGAATGTGATCTTCTGTCCAATAAAAATAGACTTTGATTTTGTTGTTGTTTTTTCAAGCGTCCATTTTTTATATTTCTTTAAAACGTATTGCATTGTAAAATGACTTGTAATTATTTTTTCAAGTTCTTTTAGCCATTTTTCATCTTTCTGCAAGTCTACAATTTTTTTAAATTCAAAGAAAATTCACAGGATTTTCGACTCATTGCACTTTTTATTTAAAAAACTAAAATTTCTCTAAAAACTTCGTTTGCTGTTCTATACAAAATAAAAATCAAATGTAACTGTTAACTTCCACATAACTTAAGAAGAAAACGTGATGCCACAGTGTACGAACATGGATTTGATTTAAACATAATTTTTTCCAACATGATAATTTTGGAAATATAACAGATTAAAGGAATATGAATTTTGCATACTGTTATTGCAAATTTACAGCCAAAGCAAATTTAATAAAGTGTATGCAAGATAAATTCATAATTTTTCGCTGAATTGAGTTTGTCAAAATAAATCTGTCTAAAATATAAAGAAATAAAAAAAAATAATTTTTGTCGCTTTCAGACCAAAAGACCTTTTTTAATATCGAATTGTCACTTGCGTAAGTAAACTTTAGTAACTCAATTTATATTTCAATCTTTTACGAAAGTTTTTTAATTTTCATTAAAAACTTCGTGCTATTTTTTAAATTATCCCGATTAAATTAACTACCGATAGTGATTATTGAGGGTCAAAACACGTCGGGATGGCCATTTCGTTACCGCTTACTTAACTCTTCAGGAAACTTCTTAAATAAACTAAAGTATTGTTTTTTGATATTTTATTTTTCATCCTCTTTCAACTGTATAAAAGAGCGGAAAAAAGTCAACCGTATACAGTGGAGAAAGAAAAATAAAATTACTGCTGGTTATTGTTGTTTTTGCTTAAACTTTGATTTTTGTCTTTGCTTTATTGTTTTTTTTTTTTTTTTTTGCTGTTCTGTTCAATCAATTCATAATAATGGTCAGAATTATATAAGTAATTCTATTTTTTGCATTTTAATTTCTATTAATTCAAAATGAAGGTGATTAGCTAGCAATTTGTAGCCAAATATCAAAAATTTTTAATCTATCATTTCAACATTATTTATAATTCTTCATAAATGGTTCATTTTTTATAATACCACCAAAATCACATTAAATTAGTTTTGTTCAAAACAAGGAATTTATCAGCTAATTTTTTATTTTGGATAACATCATTTTAATATTTTAGGATACAATTTTACAGGAAACAAAGATCTTTTAAACGATATATTTTTTAATGATTTAAGAGTTTATCGAAAAATTGGCATTTTTGGAGCAAAAAATAGCGAATCGGCATTTTGATAATTTTAAGGCAAATATGGCAGGTCTGCCGATGTCTGTGTTTTGAATTCCTCTTCCACACTTCTCATTAAATCAATGAAAGATTTTAAATAAGATAATTTATATCTTTCCTAAAGTGTTAGTGGGTGTTACCTGCAGAGTAACTTATATCACCTAAAACAATTTGAGTGAATTTTTTTTAACTATAATACGGCATTTGCTCTATGCAATTTTTCATTAAACTACCATGAATTTTTTGTTTGTTGCTGAAGTAGAAGGAGTAAGCAATATGGTATTGCTTGAGTTTGAGAGGATGTTACTGTTGCCAATGTTTACTTTTAGATAACACATAACGCTGTAACATAAAAAGAAAATTGAGGAAAAAAATGCCTCAAAAATTGATTAGTGTAAATCTGAACTACCTTTGAATATGAACACGTTAATAGAAAATTAACATAATCTAGCAATAAAAAACACATTATTTCCCAAACTGTGTTCTAATTTTTGGTTCTTTTTCATCATATTTTTTTTTTTTTTTATTTTCTGGCAATTGTAATATCTGTGATTTTAATGAATAGCAGCGAATGTCTTAAAATCAAAATTTTCAGTAGAGCAAAAACTAGTTATTTTTGAAGCTGCGGTCTTGGTATCAAAACGTTTCAACTTTTTTTTATACAGTAATGTAAGTGTAGGTTTAAGCAATATTCCAACTAATTTTTAGGAAACATTATTTTGTCTTATGTGCGCTAAAAAGCTAAATTTGTACAGTAATTTTTTTTACTGCTTGATTCACGAAAAGATAATACGGTTAAACATCATATGAGGGAATAAATAAACATCATACAAATGTAGTGTTTAAAACTCCAGCGAACAATTTAAGAGAAAATCAAAATCTCTGGAACCAGCTAGAATATAAAGTCTAGTTAATTGTGTTCCTAAAGAAGCAGAACTATAGGTGGAAATATTAAATTAAAGCCAGTTAGAATGCGAATCTTATATATTTTATATATATCAACATGTACCATACTGCTGGTTTCTCAGTGAATAGTTTAAGAAAAATTCAGCATAAGAGATTTTTCCTATGAAAACCTTGTTATAGAGCACAACTTAAGTGTCTACAGTCTAACTTTTTAAAGTAATTTATAATATAAAAATTCTTAAAGAATAAATGAAAAACTTTAATTTACTGCGTCAATTAGGTGTGAAAAATAGCTTCAACATTGTCTCATTTTTCAAAAGGAATTAAAATAAAATCCGCACGAAACAACAATTTCTTGATTTAAATAATAGTCTGACTTGTTAAGCGACATACTGAGCGCCACCAACATTATTACCTTGAAATAGAAATAAAAAATTATAAATCAAACTTGCATTAAATAAAAATTTTAAATGAAATATATTAAAGTCTCTTAAACATTTAAATCTTAATACATGTTATATATTTAAAACGTAATATTTTAGCTAAAAATCGATTGAGATAGTTAGAAAATATTTTTGGTTTTCGTCTTTTGAAAAATAAAAATAAGCCAGAGCTATACTTATTGAAATCAATCTAGACTCTACACAATATAATTCTTTTTTTTTTCACTAAAATAATATTTTTTTCACAACCTTTATTTACAATCCATCCATTTACGGATAATAAGTAAATTTGATACAATAAAAAAACAAATAAAATGTTGAACTCCATTGAGAACAGCATTGTTAATTCATATAGTAAACACAAAAAAGAAAAAACTTATCTATACATATGTATTTATATAAATTAGAAAATTAAAAATTAATTCCTGAACGACAAATCCAGGATATGGTGTCTCTTAAGTCTTCTGATTTCATCAGTTTCATCAAGTAGGGAAATTGCTAATGGGTTAATATGAAGGCTTAACCTTTTTAAATAACTGCTGCTAAACCTTTTTATATCATCTTTTATCTTAGGGATGCAAAGATCGGAATGAATAGCATTATTTGAGACAAACCATGGAGCGTTGACAATTAACCGCAGAGTTTTGGATTGATATCTTTGTAATATCTCAAGATTTGAATCGCTGGCTGTCCCCCATAGCTGTATTCCATAAGTCCAAACGGGTTTTAATATTATTTTATATAATAAGACTTTGTTATTTAAATTTAGACGAGATTTAGGGCCTAGAAGCCAAAAAAGTCTCTTTGTTTTAATATTTAATTGAAATATATTTGCTTTTATATGCGACTTCCATGTTAATCTTCTATCTATATGAATTCCTAAGTATTTTACATAGTCACTTTGTGGAATTGGACTATTATTTAAAGTAACCGCAGGACAATTGCCTCGTCTTAAGGAAAAAGTAACGTGTAAGGACTTTTCAGTTTTAACTAAAATAAATAAGTTTATATTAGTTTAATTTTCAGCGTGCTAATCGCTAAAATTCTATTTTAAAATAGAACACTGAAAATAATTGTTTCGGTTAAAGCTTGTTCTAGTGGCCATTTAAAGCTGCCTATTGAATTTACAAATTTAACTGACCAACTGAGAAATGGGCAACCAACATTACTGTTAAAAGTACTTCTGTGATTGCCATATTTTGTTACTCGCTTACAGTTCGCAAAAAGGAAGTAATAATTAGAATAGTTTTTAAGCTAAAAGAATACCATAAAATATGTACTAATAATCATCATTATGTCCTGCAATAATCGATAAAAAAAAATTCTCCGTTATTTATTATAAAAGTCTCATGCCTTGTTAAAATCATTAGATTGACAATCTAGTTAAGAAAATGATTAATTCACTTTTCTAAAATTTGTTGCTGGGATGTAAGATCACAAGAAAAATGTGGCTTTTGCCAGTGTTGGCTAGCCATTCAGCGATGAATATACATGGAAGTAGACTACGACCTCCAAAAAAAGATTTGTCGTAACTGCCGGGAACATGGCAAGGTTGTAGCGGTGATTGTCCTCTTCAGGACACACACTTTATTTTAACCATAAGCTAAAAACTACCTACCTGAGTTATCCGAGACCACCCTAGGGAAACTTGTTGTATATCGCATTGGGATGTTGTGAGCCAACTCTTTTCTCCAAAACCCATTCTCGGATTGCCAATATTATATATTTAGTATGCGTATTCAACTTGATAGTAAGCTCCTATATAAACTAACCAGTAAACCAAGTCTATTTGGAAATAAGTAAATTTATAAGGACTTCCAAAAAATAAAATATGTCTTTAGGTAAAATTAAATATTTTAAAATGTTAGCATAACGAAAACAATTCGAAAAAAAATAAAATATTCCCGTACGAGGGCTGATATATATATTTCTGGCCTGGCAACAATGAGTGCTGCCAAGTGCAATCTGACATTTCCATTGGACGTACGACCATTATTTGTGTTGTTTACAGTGACTTGAAAAACTTAATAAGAAAAAAATGGAATTAACTCGTGAACATTTTCGTGCCATCATTTTTCACAACTTTCGACGTGGATTATCACGACAAGAGTGCATTGATGAACTTAAATCTTTGTATGGCGATGAAGCACCATCCTATAGCACTGTGAAAAATTGGTATAATGAATTTAATCGTGGCCGAAGCTCGCTCAAAGACGAATTCCGTGAAGGTCGTCCAAAAACGGCTGTTGTCATAGAACATTGATGCCGTGCGTGAACTCATAATGCAAGATCGACATGCGACATACCGAGAGATAGAGACATCCTTGGACATTTCTTCCACCAGCATACATTCGATATTGCTTGAACACCTGGCCGTAAAAGAGGTGTGTTCTCGTTGGACCCCGCACAATTTGAAAGTCGCTCAAAAAAAGGCTCGTGTCGATTGGTGCAAAGAAATGTTGCAAAAATACGATTGCGGTGCTTTAAAAGACGTTTATAAGATCGTTACAGGTGACGAATCATGGATCTATGCGTATGAGCCCGAAACGAACCAACAATCGACCGTGTGGGTCTTCAAAGACGAGCAAAATCCAACGAAAGTTGTTCGTGGAAGAAGCACTTCGAAGCAAATGGTCGCCTGTTTCTTCGGCAAAACTGGTCATGTGGCGACTGTTCCGCTTGAGCAACGTAGGTCTGTCACTTCTGAGTGGTACACTACAATTTGTTTGCCTGAAGTCATCGCAGAAATTCGAAAAACCAACAAGAGAAGACGAATCATTGTTCACCATGACAATGCGAGCTCTCACACATCGGCTCAAACCAGAGCGTTTTTGACCGGCCAAAACGTCGAATTAATGGGTCATCCGCCGTACCGCCCTGACTTGGCACCTAATGACTTCTTCTTGTTTCCGCACATCAAGAAAAAAATGCGTGGTCAACGATTTTTGTCGCCAGAAGAAGCTGTTGAAGTGTTCAAAAACCATGTTTTAGAGGTGTCTCAATCGGAGTAGAAAAAGTGCTTCGACAACTGGTTTGAGCGCATGCAAAAGTGTATAAATCATGCTGGAGAATACTTTGAAAAACAATAAAACCATTTTTGATTATAAATAATCGCATTTTCACTATAAGGCCAGAAATATATAGAGCAGCCCTCGTATTACCTTTTTTCAGTGTAGTTCCTTAAAGAGATAAAGGTTGAAATCGATACGTAGCTTTTTCTGTTCTCTGTTCTTGTTGCAATTTTACAATCATTATCGCAACCTTAAACTTGGCTTACAACAAGTAAGAATGCTATGCTGAATCTTATATACACCATATACACATGTAAATCTAGTTTACTGAAGTAGTCACCCCAGAGGATTAAAAAATAAGAAAAAAATTATCGATATCAATATTATTATCAATTACATTATCAATATTATTATCAATGTAATTGATATTTAAAAAAAATTAGCGCACAATCTTACTTTTCTATAAAAAGTTCAAAGGAACATAACTCAGAAAATATGGGCCAGCATTTTAACTTGATGGTTTTTTCTTAGAACGTATATACTTTATGGGGTCGGAAATCGATATTGCAGAAATTACACACGCGTTGAGAAACAGATATGCATATCCTTTTTCCACCTCTAGAGAAGGGTATATTAATTTACATATCAGGCCTGTCATAATATTGTAATGATGTTAAATATGGTTCAACATATAACCTGTTACCATGGAAAAGACCAGAATTTTAGTTAAAAAATACATATCAAAGGGTAAATTAATTTTACAATAAGTTTAATCAAAAATAACATTTGAAGACGTGTCCCACATTTACAAAGTGGTCAGCTCATGGTGAAATAATTTTTGACTAAACTTTGGACTATAATTATGTTAAAAATCAGGTCAATAACATTTTGCTCGTGTTAATACTAGGCGAACTGAACAAAAGGTGGCCGAAATCAAATTATTCTTCTATTATGAGCACTTCAAATGAAGTACTTTCCTTTAATGCCTTATCCTTTATTTTTTGGTTTTGATTTTTTTTATAAAATTTATAATTTAAATAAATTTATTATTTTTACTAGAAAATTTATTATTTTTTAAATTTTGCCAAAAAAAAAACTACAACGAATGATTCAGACGGCAAGCTTCATTTTAGTTCCTTAAAATATAACGCTATTTCCGAGCGATCACTTATTTAACATTCATTTTATTGTCAGTATTTAATACATTTATCTCAAGCATTGCTGATTTCTCATACAAAAAATAGTAACCGGAACGAAGCAACAGTATATTTTATGCTGCTCATATCGAATAGTGTTTTTTATTCAATTTAGTTTTTGCCGTTTTCATAAGTTAACGCCCTTAATGTTTTGTTGAATAACCATAACGCAAAAAGGTGTAAATTAAAGACAACAACCTAAATCCCACTAAATAAAATGTTGAATTTTTCTTTTATATTTTTGTAAATTTTTTAAATATGACTTATTGCTATCGGAGTAGTAATTAATAAAAATTAAGAATGGTAGAACTAATCCAGGTGTATAAAAACATATTTAGTTAAATACCTCACAGACACCTTTCTTAAATTCACTCGTAATCGCTCATCACACCGCAAGGGCTCAGCATTAACATCTCAATTAATTATGGAAAATAGTAACTGAGCATACAATTTTAGTTTTGAATTAATGAGTTTAATTTAGAGGATGACAACCTTTTTTCCTTTAAAATCCACTTTAAAAAATAAAAGCAATCTAAAGGAAAATAAGAAAAAGGTCAATAGAAACGGAGAATAACTAAAAAAAAGGGTAACCAAGTGGTGGAGAATAAAAAACCAGGCTAATTAAGTCATTAAGGTGGTAGGACGATTAATCATGCATACATTAAACAAAGAAAGAACTTTGGTCTGTCTGTTTCTAGAACTATGAAAAACAATTCTTTGTCCTTCAAGTGTAAAAAAAGGAACAAAAGAATGCAAACTAAAGAAGACCACAACTTTATCAAAAGACTTTTTTTACATCATCAACCTGCTGTGTATTTTTAGACAGAAGAATTGTGTTTAGAAAAACAAAAGAAAAAAAACAACGTATAAAGAACCAGTAGTCAGGGCAATTGTTTATAAGAGACGAGCATTTGTTGTCTGTTTGGTCGGCAAAATGTTAAAGGTCACTTTAACTAAACATTAGCAGCAGTTTTCGTTTTTTTTTTTTTTTTATTTTTTTTGTACTAGATCTTTTTTTTCCTTTCATTCGAAAAATGTTTCGTTTATTTTTGAATAACAAAAGAGTAACACATTTTTAAATTAAATGCGTCTTTAGCACTTCAACATTCCTTTCTCCTGTTTTGTGGTTCACGTCTTATGTGTGCGCTTTAGTTTAAGCAGGTGCCTAGACTGCTCAAATTAAAAAAAATAAACTGAATTAAAGCATTTCTACATAATTTAACTCTAAATTCCAATTGTCACTGCTTTCTAATGAAACCCATTCCAGGAACTAAACTCAGTTCCTTTTTCCTGCTTATTGTTCATGTACTCCTTCTCAGTTTTTGACTTAATATAAATAAATCAGCCTGCAACGTTGTATAAAGTATATATAATCTGGCTTCTTATGTATAAAGAAGTCGATTGAGCGATGTCCGTCTGTCCGTTTGTCTGTCCATGTTACTGTTGAAATAAAAAAATAAATATATTAATCGATTAGGTATAGATTCGAAAGAGGTGCTATTGGTGCATGATCGATCCATGTCCCTCGAGGCAGCAGGTAAAACACAACGCCTACCTCCAATTTTTTCATGTCATTTGGAATAATAAAGTAACTCCAATTAAAAAATTAATATATAGGGCGACAGAAAATTAAAAAATAAGAAAAAACATTAAATGAAAAAATTGGTGCTCGCTATATTTTCCGAGTTACGGGGATCTGAAATTTTTAAATTTTTTAAAATATCAATATGGGTATCATTTTAAAGCTTTTAAAGAGAGCTTTAAGGAAATACAAAACATTTTTTAAAAATGCTTAACCCATTAAGAGCCGATGTCATTTTTATGTAAAATTATATATAAGGGTCCGCTAAATACAATTTTTTTAAATGCTTCATATAAAAAAAACTACTGAATATTTTCTCAAATTTCTTTTTTATTTGAAATTAAAATGCTTCCGGTTAATAATGAAAAATAATTTCATTCGAATTACTGCCTTGGCTGGCCATGCAGTAACCTACACGATCGACCCAATTTTTAAGCACATTATCGATTTTGTGCAGCTGTATTTCAACACTGGCTTCACGAATATTGTCCTTTAAAGCGTCAAGCGTCTGGCTTGTCGGCATAACACTTATCTTTGACGACACCCCACAAATAGTAGTCCAAAGCTGAAAAAACTCAGCTCCGAGGTGGCCAAACTACATCAGCTCTATAGATGATAATGCGATCTTCAAAAACAGGGCGCAAAGCATCTAGTGTAGCTTCAGCTTCAAGCGTAATTACAACCATATTCGTTCAGCGGAAGTATAAAACTATTCACGAAATAAGCACTAGTTGAAAAAAAAACGTTAGATGGCGGACCTTGTATCTTTATGCAGTACCATTTCTTTAAATTCTATGTCACCCAAAATTAATTTTTTTGATTGGAGTAACTTCACTAAACTAAATTCACATAGATGGTGAAGGGTATATAAGACTCGGCATAGTCGAATATAGCACTCTTACTTGTTTAAAAATGTTTTTCATTGTGAATCTTAAAGTGACAGTAGAAATCTAGTTTCTTTTCATAAGAATTTTCTAATGAACAAATTGCAGTGGCACACAGCGTTACAATGATTGAAAATAATAGCTCAAAGTTGATAACTTTTTATTACATAATTTTTATGTCCGATTTTCTACATACGTGTCAACTTAAGAAATTCTCCTTACACACCCAGGTAATTTCTCATTGAGTTCAGATTTATAGAAGCTCAAGTCAAAATCCACAAAAAGCTTTAAAACCGGCCTGAAGTCGTGTTGCACCACATATACACTGTTTCTGAACATACATTCCTCAAGCATCACTCTGTTAGGGAAGGGGCTCTCATACAAAAATTACATTTGAAAAAATGTATTCCCTTTGGCTTAACTGTCCTAAAGACAGCCCCAGTGAAATGAAACGTATAACCGACACCGGTTTAGTCTTTGTTATTTTTAGTTTTTATCTTAACATCTTTGAGAAGCTTCCTGAAGAGCTAAGTGAGCTGTTGCGAAATTGCCATCGAAACGTGTTTTCACAAACAATAATCAAAATCGATGAATTTAAACTATTTATTGAGAATTCAAATTAAAAACTGGTTCCAAGAACAATAAAGAAAATTATATGCCAACTTATCGTATAACTACCAAAATAATTATCTTAGATATTATTCACAGTCGCCCATTGTGCTCTCATTTTTATTATTTATCCCCCACCTTCATATTTTGTGTTTAATTTTCTTCACTGGCATTTTAGTACAGCTGCTTTTGTTTTGTGTATTTAAATGTTGATTCATTTTTACACTCCACTATTAGTTGCCAGATCCAAGTCAAGTACACTGATGCTAAGTTGCATTTCAAATGACGCTTGATGTCTGTTGCTGCAAGTTGTTAAACACTCTACCAAATAATAAATAAATACTCAATGGCTTACGGCTCTACAAGTACTAAAACATTTCGCAGTAAAGGTGCAGACTAACACTTGCGTTTTTTTTTTTTGTCTATTTTATTTTCTAGCCATCTACGGAGACTAGCTCATAGCCTGCCATCCAGCTTATCTAACAACAATATTAATCAGACAATTCGGTCATGGTTACAGAGGAATACGAGTTTTTAAATAAATACGAAATGATCACAACTTTAAATTGAATTTTTTTATGATTTGCAGAATCTATAATTCCTTCCTGCTTCTCTTCTGAATACTTTGTTGTTGTTGTGTGTTTGATTCTAGAACACCTACAATGAAAGCTATAATAAGTCGTATCTACTTATTTTTGTAATTTTGTATCAATTTAAGCCAAAGGTGCTTTGAAAAAGAGGATGTAAAAAATAAAATAAAATGTTTATTCAATGTAATTTGAAATATTTTTTATAAAATACTCACTGAAACTTGAGGTGACAAGCTAACACCACCTCTAAAAATAAAATTTAAAATAACAATTTTATTATATTTTCAACATTCTTAGTTAATTATTATTTTTTATTAATTTAATTGAAACACACCAAAAAATGAGGCGAAAAATTTAGTCTCAGCACCAAATTAATAAGGGAAGCTTTTTTGAAAGAATATGAATTCGTCTTTACGGGTAGATGGCGCAATCTACATATATGCCAAATTTGTGCACACTTTTGGTAACAATTAGAGCCAACAATCATCGTCTTGTTGTAGTGTGTGAAGTATTACGAGGGCTGCTCTATACATTTCTGGCCTAATAGTGAAAATGCGAATATTTATAATCAAAAATGGTTTTATTGTTTTTCAAAGTATTCGCCAGAATGATTTATACACTTTTGCATGCGCTCAAACCAGTTGTCGAAGCACTTTTTCCACTCCGATTGAGACACATCTAAACATGGTTTTTGAACACTTCAACAGCTTCTTCTGGCGACGAAAATCGTTGACCACGCATTTTTTTTCTTGATATGCAGAAACAAGAAGAGGTCATTAGGTGCCAAGTCAGGGCTGTACGGCGGATGACCCATTAATTCGACGTTTTGGCCGGTCAAAAACGCTCTGGTTTGAGCCGATGTGTGAGAGCTCGCATTGTCATGGTGAACAATGATTCGTCTTCTCTTGTTGTTTTTTTTTAATTTCTCCGATGACTTCAAGCAAACAAATTGTAGTGTACCACTCAGAAGTAACCGTCCTTCGTTGCTCAAGCAGAACAGTCGCCACATGACCAGTTTTGTCGAAGAAACAGGCGACCATTTGCTTCGAAGTGCTTCTTCCACGAACAACTTTCGTTGGATTTTGCTCCTCTTTGAAGACCCACACGGTCGATTGTTGGTTCGTTTCGGGCTCATACGCATAGATCCATGATTCGTCACCTGTAACGATCTTATAAACGTCTTTTAAAGCACCGCAATCGTATTTTTTCAACATTTCTTTGCACCAATCGACACGAGCCTTTTTTTGAGCGACTTTCAAATTGTGCGGGGTCCAACGAGAACACACCTCTTTTACGGCCAGGTGTTCAAGCAATATCGAATGTATGCTGGTGGAAGAAATGTCCAAGGATGTCTTTATCTCTCGGTATGTCGCATGTCGATCTTGCATTATGAGTTCACGCACGGCATCAATATTCTCTGGCACAACAGCCGTTTTTGGACGACCTTCACGGAATTCGTCTTTGAGCGAGCTTCGGCCACGATTAAATTCGTTATACCAATTTTTCACAGTGGTATAGGATGGTGCTTCATCGCCATACAAAGATTTAAGTTCATCAATGCACTCTTGTCGTGATAATCCATGTCGAAAGTTATGAAAAATGATGGCACGAAAATGTTCACGAGTTAATTCCATTTTTTTCTATATTAATTTTTTAAAGTCACTGTAAACAACACAAATAATGGTCGTACGTCAAAACGTTTTGAGTACGATTATGCTTAAAAATGACAAACTTTCCAATGGAAATGTCAGATTGCACTTGGCAGCACTCAGTGTTGCCAGAAATATATATAGCAGCCCTCGTACATTGGCAATGGTTTATTGACGTAAGCAAGTAACTTGACATATTACACTATTTAGGCGATTATTATGTGAACTTAATTGTTCATAAAATGCAGTCTGTGTCGTATATGTCGTAGTTGACAGTTACGTGTATAATTCTACCCTAAGCTAAAAATAAAGCAACTGAAAGCTGTGAAATCTGTTGTCGAAAATAACACCTAGTGATGTGATCATCTTAATAAAACACCAACTCATCTATTCTTCTTTTTTTAAGGCACAGTTACACTTCATTAGACTAAGTTTTTACTGACGTGAAAACAACTAGTCTTGAGGAAAACACTACGAAGCGATTCCCTAGAGCAAACGTATTTCGTAATATTAGAATTTGCAAAGTAACACTGACATTTTGCAAGAAAAAACAACCTAAATTTTATTTTTGTAAAAAATTATTTTTTTCTTATTGTTAATTTACCTTCTACTTTTACTAATTTTTAATTTTTTATTTTAAAATACAATTCTTGAAATAAAACAATTTATACAGAATATTTTTTTTTTGTTATCGTAAATCAAATGTCACTTTTTCGATTAAAATATCCAATGTGAGTAAGTAGAATTGTGAGTAATAAGTAAGAATATCTCAGATACAACACAGTGTTGCAAAGGCAAAACCAGTTTGAAAAAACACATTTTTGTAATGTTTGAAAATAACTACATCAAGTGATTTAATTGGGTTTAGAAGCATGTTAATGGAAACGCTTTACTACTCACACCCACTGTAAAAGTCTTTAATTATACAGTTCTCTAGATATCGCTCACTTTTTATGGGAGAACCCACCCACGCTCACTATTTCAAAATAAAAATCTGCCGCTATTTTCTTTATGGCAGAAAGGTTTATGAACCAACTGCACAGTCTTTTGAAAACGATTTATTTTGGATATAATTCGGTATCTCATGAACCGCTGAAGATATCTTAATGATATTTCGCAGAGGCAAAACTGTGGTGCGTTTGAGTGGATATGCGAACGGTTCAACCCCTCTGGTGAAGGGGGACTTCTGGGTAGGCCATCAAAGTTGGGTATCTCGGGCATATAATTTTTTGAAAATGTCATAGTATATTTTTATTTTAAATGTTAAGATATTATAAATTTAATTAGATTTTGAAAATATCTGCGTAGTGCACTTTTTAATGATCGGATTATTACTTTAGGACATTTGATATATTCTTAAT
Organism: Gymnosoma rotundatum; assembly: GCA_916610165.2. Lineage (NCBI taxonomy): Eukaryota > Metazoa > Arthropoda > Insecta > Diptera > Tachinidae > Gymnosoma > Gymnosoma rotundatum. The sequence goes on along the minus strand of OU744336.1, from coordinate 121,372,771 downwards.
AAAATTTTTTAATAAGTTTTAAGTTTTGTTCTGATAGCGTTTTTCATTAAAAAAAAGTAAAAGCCACTGAATTGGGAAAATGTAAAAAATGCCGTTTTTCAGGAACTTTCCTAAAAAGGTTGTGTCCTTTGTTTGCTTATCTAATTTAAACTCGCTTCAGTACTAGCAACATTTTTTTAACTATTTTAAAGAAAGTGTATAAAAAAGAAAACTATGTGAAACATATTAATGGGTTTCCCTCCAGCCCTATTCTAATTATTGTAAAATTCCTTGGAGTGCAAAGCCCTTAAAAAAAACGTAAACGGATTAAAAAATTCTGAATTGGTGGCTGTTTAGTTCAAAAATGATCTCACAGCCCCGAAATTAAGAAATGCGGAATATCTAGCTTTATAAGAAAACATTTTTTTTGGAAATTTAGTATAATTGCAAAAATTTATATGAATATCTCGATGGGTTTTGATTTTATGGCAATTTAAATTCTTTATTTAATTTCTCAAAAAAAACACCTTAACGTGAATTTTTCAGTGTTTCAGGTTAATGTCATTTAAAAATGGAGCGGTGATATCATAACTCTAGAAGTCATAAGAATTTCTCTTATACCACTTATTAGAATATAGAGCATACATTTAAGCTATAGGAGCTTTTTAAACCTCTCCTTATAAACATTTTTTTCTTCTTTGTTTTGTGAAATTTCATTAAGATATCTTTAGAGGTTCATGAAATATCAAATTATGTCCAAAATAAATCGTTTTCAAACTACTATGCAGTAGCACTATGAAGTAAATTTTATAGTCAATAACTTCTACTCGTAGAAAAACTAAAAATTATAATAAGTATTGTTTATTATCGAATTTATCATATTTTGATAATAAAGTTATTTTTTTCCTTTCAAATTGAAAACGAATATAAAATTTTGATAAATAATGTTGGATGGTTAATTAAAGGATGATAATGGCTTTTGCGGTTTAATTTGATAATTTCAATTGTTTAGAAATATTTCAAAGCAAAGACTTGTTTTGTATTTTAATATATAGACCAAAAACATTACGGATCCCTTATTGGGCCACTTTGTTCTTATTTCACAGAATGTACTCTCGACTGTAGTGTTTTCACACTTGTTTCACATCACAAAATAGCTCGTTATTGTCAGCATTTATTTAAGGCTAATGTTCCCCATATCGGCCATATTATACATGTGTCGTCCCGTATTTTAACCATGTCACATTGACTTAAAAGTAAACAAAAGAAAAGCGAAAGGAGGCCAGAACTCTGGGGGTAATTAAAAATTGGAGGGCACTAATATTGAAATAAAAATGCAATTTATTTGAAGAACGACAGCAATGATATGGTTTATATATTTCTTTGACAGATACATATGCTGCCACGAAATGTTTGCAAGGGCCGTAAATAAACGCTGTAGCAGAGCTATACGCGGCTCCCATTTACGGAATTTTTCAAGGGAAATAGTCAGAACAAACTGAGTGTGTGAATTAAAATGCAAACTATTGCCACATCCACTTTATTCTCCACTATTCATATTTAAACAGTTAATAAATATTTCTTAGCGCAAAAAATATGCGAGTCATTTCAGTAATAGAAATACTTTACAAGGACCTTCCGATATCTTTCTTAAAATTTACTGTATAAAATTGTATGTCTTGTAATGAATTATTGACATCATATAATTTTAAACAAATATCTATGGAAATCCTTTTGAATTTTTATAAATAGAATGCCTGTTTCTAAAATGCCTTTTATATTTATTTATGAAATGCATCTGGTTTTGCGAACCGTGCATTACCGTTTTGAGTAACTAAGACTCTTTTGACTGACCTTTCATTTTAGGTTTATGACAGTGAAGTTTTTTTTAAATTTATATCATTTATTGGCAGAAAATTAAAAGCGTCCTTGTTTCCTTAAAGTGACATAATAAAAACACAATAAAATGGCCACCCTCTTGTTTTATGTAAGACCAATCATGTTGAAATAAAATAAAAATTGATCCCAGTATTATTCTTTCGTGCGGATGTCCATTCATTGCTTCGCAGCAGAGCACCTCAGGTATATGAAAATCTTATATCAATACGAATTTCTATTTTTTGATCTTTTAAAGCGATGGCTCTCAAGCTTGTCACTGTAGACGAAAACTTTTCCCTAAATTAGTTGTATCTTACAGTAATAAGACATTTAACTTTTGATTTAAACCTCCACTGTAGCCTTGCAAATTTTCGTTGAAATCACCGAATCGATTAGAAATGATGAGGATATTGGTCTATGCTACGTGCTTGTTTTGCATGTAATTTTTAATGTTTTGAAATTATTTTGTTTGTTTTGTATCATAACAAATGTGTTAACCTTTTTCAACTCAAGTTCACGCCTATTTTAATTTCTAAATTTATTAAGAAAGAGAAAATACTTACAAAGTTTTGTGTTAAGAAACCAGTAAAAACTAGACCCAGTAGAATGTAATGCAGCATATTCTGGACCGCTACATCCCTCATGAGCGTTCTTTGTACCTATCTACCTTCCTATCTACTATCCGGTCCTGTATGTTGTAAGCACCTATAACTAATTTAGGAAATTAGAATACGAAGAAAAACTTATAATTAATCAATTTTAATTTAGTTGGATGAATTCCAACTCAACCCAAAGTCTTCTCGTGCTCAGAGGTGCAACCCATTAATTTTGTATTCTTGGCGTGAAGTGAATAATTATTATCAGCAAATTCTTACACAAAAATGTAAAAATTAATTAACAATTAAAATCAAAAAAATCCAACTGTTGCGACTTTAAAACAGATTTCATCTGTCTGTCTAAAGCGGTTCAAACTATGGCCAGATATATCAAATTAGATTAACTATTGGGACCCCCTTATATTCCATCTCCAAACTTGTTAATATTAACCGTCTATCTACAACTGTTAAACAGTATGACAATACATACTAAATTACAGGAACTATAGGCGCACCCTTTTATTTCCAAATTTCAATTAAATACTTGCTGTTGTAGTAGACTTAGCAATCAGGTTCTTTGTAAATTTTAACGGTCTGTCCATAACGGTTCAACAGTTTGGCCATATACATCAAATTACATCAACTATTGTAACACTCTTTAATTTATAATTTAAAATATTTACACTTCTTCCTGTACCAAACAAAGTAGTGGACATTGTGTCTAATTTTTAAGTGTTTGTATATAACGGTTAAAAAGTTTGCCCACAGCCACCAAATTACATCAACTATTGAGACTCATTTTTATTTCCAAATCCAAATCAAGCCTCTGCCTACAATTGTTCAAAAGTATGGCCAAATACAACAAACTTAATGAATATAAACTGAAATTAAAATACATCGTTTGAATAAATTATAAATTTAGAGCATGTACATCCAAATTAAAACAATTGGAAGTCGCAGGTGTCTGTCAAGATAATGGCTCAAACTCGACCAACAAAAATTATGATTTGAAATTAAAGGGCATCAGGTATAAAAATTAATTAACTATTTTAATTTATTTTAGCAATGAGTAATAAAATAGTCATTTGTTTTCTATTAGAAACATTAATAACACATAAAGTTACTGTTGAAAACAATGTATATTGCTATTACCGAAAACGTAAAAATATGAGCGGAGGACGTTACAATTTTAGTTTGACAAAAGTTAGCGCGTTCTATAAATATTGGTATACAACTAGAAACGTAGGATGATCCTATTTCTGTTAGGAAAAAAAAACTTTTAGTCAATATTTTAAAACTTACGAGATGAGTTGAAAATTACATACTAGACGGCGATTTTAAAAGTTCTGATCGTTCCTGGAATTGCCGATATGTTAACTTCTGGTGAAATATTTTCCATTACATATACATACCTACCATGAACATTGAATCGTTTACAAATCCATATAGGTCATAAGTGTCCCAAAAAATGTATCCTACCTAAACCACCGCATATTAACACTATGGTTTAAAACAATAAAATTACTTTTGTCATCGTTAAATGCGAAAGCAACATGGTATTGATAAGTTCAAATGAACTTTCTTAATGAAGCAAAAAAAAAATTAAAGAACTTATTATTGAAAGGACAAATTTTGGATCGAAGTTTGGCATCTCTTAAGAAAGGTTCTTTCCAGTTTAGAATATTTTAAAAGTCCATAAGAAGAAATATTAGAATATGCCAATTCTTAAATTTTAAGGTAATTTATAAGCCGACTGTTTCAAAATAAATCACACGCTCTCTGCAAATACTAGTGATAACGCAACTATTTCGAACGCTGCAAGTGCGTTAAATGTCTTTTGATATCTTACGCAAGCTAAATGACATATCTAACAATCGTACAATTTATTGCTAAAACGACTGTTTAAATCCTTTGTTATTTTTCTGATCGTTGGAAAAAAGCAAAAATTGTTAATATCTGATTATAAACCAAGCAAATTTCCTCCATGTCTTTTGGCCTACAGACTAATTAGCCTTTTTCATGGTTAAGCAAAATGCTCGAAAAAATAAAAGAAAAACTTTTGAGATATTATGCAGACAAGCAATTGCTCTCGACACAGAAGTGTGGCTTTAGAAAAAGATCGAGTACTTTAAACCATTTAGTTAGAATCAAATCTAAAATAAACAAATAAAAAACTTAAATGTCTACGTTACTCCCCTCCGAAGAGCTTTCCATTCAAAAGAAGTTATAAACTTTACATTGGTAAAACCTGTTTATCGCAGATTGCCATCTCAGCAGGGTGGCCCACATCGCCATCGTCTATATTCGCATATGACACTGATGGATGATTTACCGATCCTAAAAAGATACTTCAAAGTATGGAACGAACAAAAAACTCAAGCGATATACTTTACTCGAAGATGAAAGACTTATTGGTTTCACAGATCTCTACTATATAACAACTCGCATATTAAACAGCAATCCAAAATTTAAATATCAGGGTCTCATCCTCGACCCAAAAATAAACTTTTAAAATTTTGTTTCTTACGTTAAAAAATGTTACCAGACTGTTATACACTTTTGTAAATAAAAAATGCTTCTTTGAAAACAGGTAACAAAATGAAAATTTTTTAATGAATTCTTATGTCTATAGTATCTTGTTCTAAGGGTGCAATTTAGCCAATATAAGTTATTAAAATCATAAATTTATCGTAGCATTTTTCCACCCAAAGTCTATGTACACTTAAGCATCCACGAAATATATGGGACTTGCAAAAGTATTTGTTTTCAACTTCGGATGTCTAGGGGATTAGAATTATTTAGGTATTTAAACTTTTTTATGAAAGACCGTTAGAAATGTTTTAGCTACCCAATTTAAAGTTTATCTTAAAACTGAACTTCAAAAAAAAAACACTAACAACAAACAGTCTTTTGTAGGTTAAGAGTTTGTATGAACAAAATATTTGTAACGAAAAAAAAACTAAATCGCGAAAATCTATCATCAATAGAGTAATTGATAAATAAATTAAAAAATTTTTTAACTGCTTTTTAAGACGATTTTTACCACTAATATGCGAAAAGTGTTTATCTAAGTCTGCATTTCGTTTGTAAATTCTACAAAATAAGACGATTACGCGATGTCTGTTCGTCCGCGTTCGTGTTAAATTCAACTTAGCCAAGACACTAAATTAGCTCGAGAAAACTAAAATACGCCAATCGATCAGACAGTTTTGAAAACTTTACTTTTGAAAGTCAGCGCAACCGCTACATATCTTTCGGGGCAGCGGGCAAAACACCACGCCTGCCTTCAATTATTCCATATCATATGGAACACCAATAAAAAAAAAATCAAGTGAAAAAATTGGAGCTCGCCCATATTTTCTCAGTCACGAGACTCTGAAACTTTTCAATATTTTTGCATATCAATATGGGTATCATTTAAAAGCTTTTGAACACATCTTTAAGGAAATACCAATATTTTTTTAAAAAATGCTTAACCCATCAAGGACCGATTACATTTTTATTTAAAATTATAACTATGTAGTACTTAGTTTAATAAGAAAATTTATTATTTGGAATCAATCTTTTTTTTATTAATTTACTTTAATTGTGCTTGATTTCTTCAAATAGAAAAACAATAGTTACTCAATGGTTACTGTGTTTTTGTATAAAAGATTTTTGAGTATTTTATTGTCTTGTTGCTTTATTGATTCAATGAAGTTCTCATTTAATCAATTTGGCTTTGGATGGAAGACTCTTAGGTTTTCTATACAAAATTTGGATAAAATCCACTGATGAGCAGGGTTGCCAGAAGAATTCAGATTAAAAGTGCTAAATTGGCAAATAAAAAGTGCTAAAATGCTCTACAGTCCAATAAAAAAGTGTTAGTTTTTGCAACGTGGATCTTTGTCAATTGTGCAATTATTAAAATTTAAATCCTTTGTTTTTATTTTAAAAATTTATTACAGTTTTAATTTATAAAAATATAAAAATACAATAAGCATAACTATGTATATTTAAAATTCAGTTGTTTAAGGCATTTAAAATTTCAACCATATTGTTTTCACCCTCCTAATTAATGTAACAATTACTTTTGGTACTTTTCAGAAGAACTGATTTTTTATAATATTATCGGGTATGTTTATTGCGTAACATCAAATTTTCCTCAAATTAGTGATATTTTTGGGATGTATCACCCACAATTTTAACAAGAAAAAATAAATCATCCAAAATATTTAAAGCGTCGGTTGTTGGAGCCTGTGAGGCCCTGTTAGTAGATTGCGTATCTTTCAAAGTATTTTTAAGATATGTCGCAAATTAAAATAGAATTTCATCTTTGTACAAATCAGGTAAAATTTCAGCTGCACAACATTTTTCGCTAATTTTCACTATTCCAAAATGAGTTTAGAGTTCTAACCACTGTTCAAAACTTCTTCGAATATTTACTGCTATTGACCTCCACCGAGTGGAACAAGGGCGAGGAATTTTCAAAGGGTCTTTTTCATTACTTATGGCTTTGTAAATATTTTTGAATAGATATCGACATTTTGCTGATTTTGAAAACCATGAATACTTTTCATTACAAATATATTCGAAGAAAAAACTTTACTTGAATTTTGACTTGAATTTTTATAAGAATTAAATTTCTTATACACATTAATTGCTTCTAATTAAAAATCGTATATAAGAAAATATTTTTTTAGCTTTTTACGAAAATACTACATTTCGATTTTAAAACCTGATTGTTTTAACTTTCATTATTTAAACAATTTGCTGTAAATATATCTTTACTCATGATGCTTTAGTTAAAGTTAAAAACCTTTTGCGTACGTTTTATAGGAAATCAATTTCTACATAAATTGCAGCTATAGTTTATGTTTTGTTGATGGTTTTTTAAGATGGACTAAAACTCGGATCATTAAAAAAAAATATTTTAATAAAAATAAAATGATATTGATAAATATTGTTTAACAATAATTTGAGTTTTATTTGAGTTAACATTATCAGGGAATGTCATCTGAAATGGTAACTTAATGCTTACAAAATGTTTACATTTAAAAAAAAACAACAACAACAACAGAAACAAACATAACAATTTTACTTACAACAAAAGAAGACCCCCATACAAAACAACGTAAGAAAATAAATTACAACAGACAGGCTGACGGACAAACATTTACACGAGTAACAAAAATTAAAACACAGGAGAAAAAATTCAATGTCAAAGTCATATAAAAAACCATAATACTTCGATTGCTACGAGTATCGTTCCATATCAAATTAATGCATGTAAATTGGTGAATGGTTGGTTAGTTGCATCGATCTTCATCTGCAGAGAAAAAAGTAAATAAATATCAAAATCAAACATAATATTGAATATTATGTCAAGTGCAGCAAAGTGAAAGACTTTTTCCTCTCGATTGGAATAACTCTATCGACTGATGTCAGAGTAAAATGGTGCAATGACTGAAAGACAAGAATAATTGGTTGATTGCTAACTTGCTTGGATATTTTAATATTTAAGGTTTTTTTTTTAAATTCTTTCACGTAAAGATTACTAAGAATCATATAAAATGAAATATTTAATAATGATGGTTTGGAGGGCTTTTTGATTCAAAGAGACCACCTGGAGGTTATAAGTGTTGGTTGGCGGCATTAAACATTTTCACGACTTCTCGTTATTATCATTGAAAGGAGTGGAAACTAATCAATAAAAATCTGTTAATGCATTTAATGTATTATTATCTGAAAACTAATCAAAAAATATTACGATTTCAATAGAACTTTTAAGTTTTATTTTTTTATTTATTCATTTTTTCAATAATAATTTTTACAAAGAATAATAACCGTTATGTACTTGACATTATAAATAAAATTTTAGGCTTTGATTAATATCTTGACCCCACACATACACACGCATTGTACTTGGAAGCCAAATACGCTACACACTTTTCCCTAAATCGAAATTTAGGTGTTGATCTGAATTTAATGATAAAACAAGAAAAAACTTTGTCATACAAATGTTTAATTGATTTTTGTTATCTTACTGTAACATTTGACGTATGGACGTTCCGTACTGTATGTACTTTCGTCACACTTTACTTTGACCGTTGTTGTTGACAGAAACAAGAACAAAATTTTTATTAAATTCTTAAAGGAAAATAAGTAAAGGAAAGATGTCGGTAGAAGAAAGCGTCGTCTTTGATTTTTTTTACAAAAAATTTAAAACTAATTTGCAATGATCCTCACAACAGATTTAATTACAAATATTTTATAAGCTGCATTTTGAGATTTTCTAATTAAATATCTGAAAATCCAAGCCAAAACTTAGATTCAATCTTTAAAAAATCATATCAATTTAATACCAAAGGCGCTACAACGGCAACGTCAAAAATGCGTTAGTAAAAAATTATCTATGGATTAGTTTCGGTTAATCATTCTTTGCTGGGCAGTTACTTTATTTTAACGAAAGAAGATGACCCATAGATCATTCGTATCGCCGAGAAACGCATTTGAATAAAGGTCGCCATCCAGAGAGCATTCTTTAAATGAAAAAGTATTGGCGATTTTGCACATTATTAACAAACAAAACACGTTGAGAAAATAAAACGGCGCAAAAGTTTCGACTCAAAAATTTGTATTTTACGGCTCGAAAGAATTCTATTCTATTCTATTCTAGACTTCACTTGTTTATTGCAACCGCGAAATATTTTTATATTTTATGAAAAATTGTTTATAAGTTAATTTTTCGGCTTGAGGTCTGTTGTTTAATAAATTAAGAAAAAATTAAAAAAGCTGTGTTAAGTGTTTTTAAATATCTTTCTTTAATTTATTTATCCGATATTTCGGCCAACTTTGTTGGTCATCTTCAGGGATTGTTCTAAAAACAAACAAAAATGTTTTACAACAATAAACATATTAACACAAATTTAATTAATATTTACATTTAAAAAAATATATTTAAAAAAACTTTTCTATTATTAACGTCACTCAACTTTGTCACTTACTGTCAACCTATGATCTAATCTGTCCTCATTTTTCAGCTCTGTGTTTGTTTATTATATGTCGATATATATGTGCACAATTGTCTGTATCTGCCTTGTAGTTAATTCTCTTCTCTGTTGGGATGTTTATTATGTGGAGCATCTCTTGCATGTATCTTTTTGCTGAGTTATTTTCTCTTTCCAAAACTCTTACTTCTTTTAATTTCGGTTGGTGTCCAGTTGTTGTACAGTGGGCCGCAAGTGCAGTTTTTTGGTTTATAGGTTTATCATTTATTTTTAAATCGGACTTATGTGATGCCAATCTTGTCTTTAATTTTGTTTTCGTCGTACCAATATATACTTTTTGGCATATATCGGTGTCGTCTCCATTACATGTTATTTCGTAAATTACATTTGATTGGTCCATTCTGTCTAATTTTGCCTTCATATTGCTAAACAATGTCTTTGTTGTGTTATTTGTTTTCATTGCGAGTATGTATTTGTCCCTATCATAAATATCCGAATATTTAACTCTTTCTGAGAGTCCAGGAATGTAGTCAATTGATCTATATATTTTCGTCTGATTTTCAGCTGTTTTGTTGTTATCGGCTTCCATTCTTTTCCGTTCCACATGTTCCATCCATGAAAAAGAAATATTAATAATGATCAGATTGGTTATTCTAAGCTATCGTATACCAAATTCTTCAAACAATCTTAAAACAAAGAATCACGGAAGTTTAAAATTGCAAAAAACGTAAGTTAAACTCCAACTACCGAAGCTCCTTTGCAAAGATAGAGAAAAATTCATAGAAACTTATACAACCACATTTTAAAAGAAATCCTAACAATGTTTTACAACAAACGGAATATTACCACATCAGACATGTGCGTCTGGTTTATTTATTTTTTTTGTTTTTGTTTTTCTTCTGTCCACTTTTATTTCATATTACGAAATCAATTCATTACGACCTCATGTAGTGTAAAAATGTCACACGAGCCTATAAATCTTTTTCCGCATTTTCTTTTCTTTATTTTTATTATATAAAATTCTAACCTAAAAGACAAATTCCAACCAAGTCAGATTACGAGTCAATTCCAGTTTAACTCTTATGTTCGACACAGCAGAAAACATGTACATACGGGTACGCAAAGGTGACCACTTAATAATGACAGGTTTAAATTAAATGCACCCTACAGATAATTAAAATATTGTAAGTACCGTTCATTGCCTTATTTCATTAAGAACAAAGAGACAGAAATTTTGTTTTTTATTTAATTATTGAAACAACAATGTCCATACTATATATATTATTATAAATATTATTATATTTTATCCACATGAAAAAAAAAATATTCTATTCGGATTCTTATGTATTTTTTTAATAAAATTAAATTTAATTTCATTTCTATTTAATTATTAATTATTATTATTTTTTATACATGCCTAACACCTTCTTAATTTATACAATAAATATTTTTTTTCTGTTATGAAACATTTATTATAAAAAAAATAAAATGTATGCTGTGGGAAAGCTATAACACCGTTTCATTTCGTTCGTTCATCAATGGATTTTATGTAAAATGTCACAAGAAGACCCAAATTTATATCGCTTAGTTTGATAAATTAGTTTTAAATTTAATTACAAATTTCAAAAAAATTATAGAATGAAAAAAATCTTACAAACTCTCTTTTGGCTTTAAAATTGTTATTTTTTTGCAGTCGCGATTTACTGAACTGGAGAACATTAGCATAAAACTGTCCAAATGCGAAAACAAAATAACAATGCCCCATGTAGTTTTTAATACATAATGTTGCCACGGCTACAAAAAGTGCCGATTTTTGCATTTTTTCGGTTTTTTTTAAACATTACCAAATGCTGATTTGCCGATTTTAGGTAAAACGTGTAAGAGTGCTATATTGGGCTATGCCGAATCTTATATACCCTTCACCATATGTGTACATCTAGTCTAGTAAAGTAACTCCAATAAAAAGACAAATATTAGGGCAACAGAGGATTAAAAAATAGAAAAAATACTTAAGTACTAAACATAATTTTAAATAAAAACGTCATAGGCATTTTCAAACATTTTGTTATTTGCTAAAAGATCTCTTCAAAAGCTTTTAAGTGATACCCATGTTGATATCTTAAAAAATATGGCACACAATCGTACTTTTCTACTTTTCATAGAAAAGGAAGGCCCATAACTCGGAAAATATGGGCGAGCGCCATTTTTTTCACGTGGTGTTTTTTCTTATTTTTTTTAATCCTCTAGTGTTTGTACATTTGCTACAAGAGCTAAAAATCAACATCTTTACAAGATGTTCCTATCTTATTCTGTTTCACTCAACATCTTTCGACAAATTTAGTGTCATCACTTGAAAAGTGACATTAAAATCTTTATACGATGATAATTTTAATTTTTTAACTCTGTTTTTAATGAATAAATAATGCTGTGATCTCAAAGAAAATATAAATATATAAAGAAAACAATTGAAAAACTGCCAAAGTGAATTTATTAAAAGATAAATGATAATAAATTTAAATTTAAAATTGTCTTTCAGCAAGTTTTTGCAATTTCTCTTCTAATATTTTCCACTGGTTCTATGGTCAATTTTTCAAGTTTCATTTATGCAGCTGTTGTGACAGTTGAAAAAGTTATGTAGAATACAACAATTCATATGATAGTAATTATCTTCCCTATTCACCGAAACCTGAACCGTACGCGTAACGATTATAAAGTTATGTATACAATTTTTTTAAGGAAATTTTTATAAATTACACAAATATATTGTATCTTCAAATATCTAAAGGCTTCCAGGCGTCGCAATATATGTAGATAGCATATAAAATTCTTTCTTTTCCAGCATAAATTAAGCTAATTGTGAATAATGAAATAAAAATTGGTCTTGGACTTCAATAGCAATAATAAACCAAATTATTTTGGGTTTTTTTAGCTCCATTTTATTAAATTGCTTAATATCTTAGTATACGGGTAACAACATTTTTTTACAGTTTATTTAAAAAAACTTTTTATTATAATTACTAAAAATAAACAAAATAATTGTATAATTAGCATATGTATACTGTACACTATACCTGTGCCATTTACTTCATGTTAGTGACCGCTCATTTTAGTTCAAAGTATAAAAATGAACTATTTCAATTTTAAGTTCAATATCGCTTTTTATCTCAAAGCTTGTTTAGTTCAAATTATCTTTTAGTTCAATGTGTTTTTTTAAGTTCAAGACCCGTTTAGTTCAAAAGTCTTTATGGTTGAAGGCTCGTTTAGTTCAAATGTTCTTTGTAGCTTCTGTTGTAGTAACATTCTATTTGACTTACAAATATTGCAGCGAAATCTATTGTATCTATTTTACAAGCAACCCATTGATTAAATGATAGAACAATAAACTTATATTCATTTAATTTCAAATATATTCTTTTCTGTATATCAGAAATAAAGTGTCAGAAATAGGGAACAATGAAATATACGTGCAATTTAATCCATCATGCAGCAGTTCAAACACAAAGCGTAGTTCAATATTAAACTAGGTAGACTTATATATTTGAACTAGTTAACTTAGTTCAAGCAATCGAATAGTTTAATTGAACTAGGTCCCATAAACGATCTCTCTAATATAATACATATAGGTGTAAATAAATAAAATACTAACAGTGCCCGCAACCTCTTTTGCGTTTCAATTTTAACTTTCTTAAAACTCAAATTTAGAAAAAAGAGTTTTTGAATATTTATTTAAGAGTTCTGTAGACAGTGTGAAAATTTGTTTTAGTTCCATTATACCGGTAAAATTGGGTGCTTTCACATTTGCTTTCTATTAAAAAAAAGGTATTCTATATTGAGATTGAGGTTCTAAGGGACAAGATTTTGTTCAAAACCATCCAGTAGTTTTTATGTGATGCGAACGCAAACAGACATAAATTCCAAAAATACACTAAAAAATTGTAAAGTTAAAAATAAATGAAAATGTGGTTGTTTTAGAAAGAAAATTTTTATTTAACTTTTTTTGTCTGTTGTTGGAAAAACAAACGACGAAAAAATACTGATTTTCGGTGCAGTCAAAATTATCAATTAATTTTTACCTTGTTTCAGTAAAAATGAAATACTTAATTTAAAAAAAGTTCGTCAGTAGAAAAGTACTATTTTGCAATAGCTTTAAAATATAAAATAAAAAACAAACTGTTGGAAAATATGTCAGTTATGAAAAATATATTTAGAACAAAATAATTTATGGAAGAAAAACATCAAAAAAATATCGGTAAGTTTTTTACATAGTATTTAAACTTTACATTATGTTTTAAAAAATAATGTTCCCTTTTTACAGGTATTCTCTTCTAAATTCTGTAGTCTTTAGGCAGGCAGCCGTGTTGCCACAGCCCACTTGGGTCCATTGATTGGTCCCAAACAAAGGTATGTTATTTAAATTTTTGAATTACAAATATATGGCTCATTTAGTAAAACAACGTTATAAACCAAAAAATAAAACTTTTTATAAAGTGAATATCATATCGCTTTTTAAAACATCGTCATATTTCGTTTTGTGACTGTATATACGTTTGAACAGGCGATCTTTTTAAAATGTATCGACCTTTTACAAATAAAGTGAAACTCGGTTTTTCTTTTTATAAATAACGATACATTTTAGCTTATGACATAGTAGTGGATGTATTTTTACAACAATTAATTCCAACATTTTATTTTGTTTGTCCAAAACATCATCTTTAATATAAATTTGATGCAAGTTTTATTAAATTTATTTTCTATTTCTGAATCATTTTACAAGTTAAAAACTCCAACTGTGATTATCTTGAAATGATTTTTTTGCGTTAAGGCGTTCTATTTCTAAATGAGCGATATGTACTTGTATTATTTGTTGCAAATATATAAACAATTTTTTAAATGTATATTATTTTTTTAGCATAGAACAATCCTGAAATCCTTTGGCCTTTAAGGAAGAACAAAAATATTAAGCAAATAATAAATAAGAAGAATTTGTGTATCAAAATAAAATAAATAATCAATAAATAAATTAAAATCTTTTGATTTTTAAATTAAATAAAAAAGCGGTAGTTTTTATTATTTTGGTAGGTTACTTTTAGAGAGTTGGAATAAAAGAAAACAGCAGTTAATTTTACTGTTTTAGTAGGTTAAAATTTATAAATTAATTTAAATACAGAAACTGTTATTATTAATGTTTTGGTAGGTTAAATATTGTTAGTTAAAATAAATGACAAAACAGTACTTTTTACTGTTCTGATAGGGTAATTTTCGTGCGTTGGAATAAAAGAAAAATTATTTATTTTCACATATTTTGTTAGTTATAAAATCAACATTCAAAAACAATTGAAAATTACATTAAACTTAAACTTAAAATTAAAAACGGTTCGTTGTTAAAAGTACATAATATTTTGATTACTATCTACACCAACATCAAAATTTAAAAAAAATATTTCATGTACAGAAATGACCCTGTTACAGTTTTATAATTATTTGTATAAATATATATAATATACATACATATTTTAAAACTAATTATATTTTTTATACAAAATATAAACAAGGTTATATCTATTTTTAATAGCGAATGTTTCGTAATGAAAATTTTTTCAAAAAACATTACAATAACAAATATCACAAAAAAGAAAAATTTAGAAACTAAGCTCTACCAGTATTCACTTGTATTTAAATTTGGAAATATATTCTTATCCTCACAAAAAAAGTTCGTATCGAACCTTCTATTCTCAGCTGTCAGTTGATTGCTAGAACTAGCTTTAACAATTGCTCTTCTATACATCTGCTCTTCTATACATAGTAGTTTTGTATAAAAGCGTTCTTATCAAGGTACACGAATGCTTCAGGAGAAACATAACCACTTTGTAGTGTTTTGGATATATGTATATACGTTGTTGACATAATAGGGAGCCATTATTCTTTTCGTAAAGGTCACAACTAAATCGTATATGACTTCTTAAAAGGTGTATTATGGAATAATCAATTCTGATAATTTTCGTTGCATTGTGTAGTCTCGAGTTACTTATATATTTCGTAAATTCACTACCTGGGGATCTATATAACGAAGTACATGCATTTCTTTCAACTTTGTCAGCCATTAAAATTGATATATGAGAAGTTTTATATCAGGTTTAATGTGTTTAGATTTTAGCATTTCTAGCTTTTTTAATTTGTGTGTTGACATGTTCATTGAAGTATAGAAACTTTTCCATTTCATATTTATCAACGTTTAATTTCATTTTCCAATCAACGGTCAAAGGTGAAAAACGTTGTGAGTGTAAACAACTTTTTTTTCATTTTCAATATCCTCCACGTATTTCTCATAGATGTATGCAAATGTAAAAAGCCTGTTAGTTTAAACCAGACTTTTGTAATTTGGCAAGGGCGTACTAGGGTGTTAAATAATAAACTTTATATGTTTTTGCTAATTTATAAAGGACTAAATTGATTGTTTAAATATATAGACGATGTTTACAACTCATACCAACTGAGGTAGAAATATAGATGCAAACAATTATGATAGAAATTGTAGCGAACCAAATTTAGCTAGTGGCTGATTTTCCCGGTTTCTTTCGCAATTAACACAACATTTAAAAATAATGTTTTCTTTCTTAATAAGATTTAAGATAAAACGTCTAAGATCAATCGATTTTTCGGAAATGCCGGTTTTCCCCGAAAAGTGCAGATATTTCATTAAAATTATCTGACAGTTCCGAATGTTTTTACTTTTCTTTAATTTTATGTTTTTCTGCTTAGTGACATGTCTAAGCGAAATTCATGGTCTTATTTTCGAACAAATTAGTTGCAATCTTACTCAAAATTAGCCATTGCGTAATTAGTCCTCAAACTATAAAATTCTTGCACAAAAAATGTGATAGAAACAGCTAAGCAATTGTAGCGATTTTAATCAAATTTCAAACAGATAAAAAATAAAATAAGAGACAGACACAGCTTTTTAATTTTTAATGAATTTGAAACACAAATGGATATTTATGTAAAAGTTGCTAAATTTCGAAATTCAGATGCACAGGGAAGAAAAGAGAGAAAAATAGTAACACAGTTAAGTAGTATTTTAAATGCGAATAGATCCTTCTGTAGAGAGTGAAAAGGCTCCATTTCTTTTCCAAAAACTCAGACCCGAGAAGGGCAAATACTTTAAATTATTACGAATAGGCCCATCATAATGAAATTTTTTAAATAGAACTATTCTTATTTGAAGGGTGTATTAGTCTATGACATATATAATGTGCTATGTATCATACTCGATTTCAAAATTTGGATCTATAATGGCGAACAATTTATGTATAAAAATCATGATCTACTGTATTCGTAAATGTTGCGGTGAAGTGCCTAAGCAATTACAATGAAATTTGGCAACAGTTTTTCTACATCAGACTCAACCAAATTCACCAATGCTTTTCAAAACACTCTTAGTAGATCCAGACAAAACCACAGCAAAAAATTAGACATTACCCTGAAGAGGACTTGCCATATAATGACTTACTTTTATGATTGCCATATTTTGCTACTCGCTTACAAAACACATTACATTAGTTCCCAAGAAAGGAAGTAGTAATGGAACTAGTTCTTTATGTTAAAAGAGAATACCTTAAAATTTCCTACAATAATTAATGTAATCGATTCTCAGGAATTGATTATAAAAGTCTCATGCCTTGTTAAAATCAATAAGTTGGCAATCTAGTTAGGAAGTACTTCCGCCAAAAATGCTTAATTCCACATTTGATTACCTTTTCAAAAATTTTTTGCTGGGACTGTGTACAATAAGCTAGTAGCATTAATAATTATATTAATAATGGTAATTATATTAAAAATAATGCAACTAATCTGCGTTTCTATTAATTCAATGATGGTAGATTGATAATAAATGGAAAGATAGATCAGATCAGATAGATTTCTAATAGCACAATCTTGACTCATCTGGGGCCTTTACAAACGCTATTTGAATGCAAACACGGCAAGATACCATCCTTAAAATATTTTCCTAATACATAAGAATCGTATACAGGTTCTTTAACCTAAAATATTTAAATGATGTTCAGCTTCTGTGTTAACCTCTATAATCAGGCCTACAAAAATATTCCATATACATAAATGTTTTATAAGCTGCCCCAGTTATAGTAATATTTCAATGTTTGTATGTTGCTCAAACTTCCCATTTAGTTGAACTTAGCTCAAGAAATCACGTTAAAAATAGAATCATAGCGCATGCAAATAACTGATGTGGTTGATTTAAGTGGCCATAATTTCTTTACTAGCTTTACAGCAGATATTTACTTTTGCCACAAGGTGTTAAAAATACATGTAAATGTTAACAAAATTGTCTATAAGTGAACCTTGTTTAACAAGCCTTGGCATCCAAGGGTTGTCCTTCGTGCAATGGTTTAGTTTTTTTTTTTTTTTGTTTTGTTACCGGTTGGTTGGCAGATTAGTTCATTGCCGCAGCATCGCTATTAAGTTACATAATTCCATTTACGGCCGCTATTTGTAGATGTTGTAATAATTTGAACACTTTTTTACACAGATTTTCATATTGCGATTTGACACTTTTGTTAAGTGTGTATGCATGTGTATGTTAGTGTTATAAAATTGTATTTATCTTTTTGCTACAGCAAATCTTTTCTTTATTTAGAAGAGATAATCAAGCGGTAGGAGTAGTAGAATTTAAGGTCGTTTTGTAAGGGACATTGTAATATTTTAGAAGTTGTGTGCCATCAAAACGTCTTAAGGCAAGTTTTATGCGCATAAGAGTTTACCTTTACACGCATATTAAACTTATTATTAACACGAAGATGGTATTAAAACTTAGGTAAATCTTTTTTAGTAAGGCCAACATTGATCGAATAGGAAAATTAAAATTTGTATACATTTAAAAAATTTGTGGATGCAAAGTTTGGATATTTTGTCCTTTCAATGGGTATAAATTTTTTGTTTTAAATATTTTTCAACAAAATATTTTTTTTAATTATTTACTTAAATTTTAATACATTATTATGTCTGTTAGTTTGTTAGTTTCATTATTGATTGTAATTAATTACAAAGAGAACAATAAAATATTAGCGGAATAAAATACTTGTTATAGTTCGCTACAAACTTCATCAGCATTCGTCATATCTATTTATAAAAAATAATATAGGATAAATTTAATTCTTCATATTATATTTTACAAATATATTAAAATCTCTGTATCTTTGAACTTTACATGCAAAGCTGTTTTACATTTCTAATTAACACTACCTACCTGGACCCATTGACGATATATCAGATAGACCCTCAGACCCGAGATATATTAGCCGTATGAACCCCGTCGCGGGGCATTGAGAGAGGAGGTGTTCCACCGTCTCCTCTTCTTTTTCGTCATGACAACTTCTGCAGAAGTCGTTAAAAGGGATACCCATTTTCCAAGCATGGGCCCAAATAGACAGTGCCCAGTGACCGTAGCCACCAAGTCACGTAGTCGAACCCTCGATAGCTGCAGTAGTGTAGTCGCCCTGCCCCGATCCATAGAGGGCCAGATTGTTTAGCAGTCGAGCATGTCGACTCTTTAAACCATCTGGTCTGGGCGAGTTCGTAGAGAACAGCTGTCCCCAAGCAGAGAGGAGTCTGCCACAGAAGATGTCAATGGCACCCTCGTCAAGCATTATCGCCTTCTTCGCCAGTTCATCGGCAACGAGTTTGCCCAAAAAGGCCCCTATCCCCGCACCCAATTAAGGATGAATGTCGAAACCTCCGCCATCCCGTTAAGGGATGTCCGTCATTTAGAGACAAGTTTAGATGTAGTGAACACACCTTTTAGAGACTTAATTGCGGCTTTGCTGTCGGTACAGATGAAAATATATCTGTTGGATATGTTATAGTACCTTAACCAGCACACCGCCCTTCTAATAGCAAATCTTTACGCCTGTAAAACACTACAATTATTTGGGAGTCTGAAATTCATCATTCCAAATTCCTCAATGTATACCCCAAACCCTAACTCTCGTCCCTTTCTAGGAGCCAGCCGTGTATACACAGAGTGCTCGAGATGAGAGAGAGTGGAAAAATTACATCCGTGATCCGTAGTACGCTCATATCACATTCAGTTTGATTGCCGTCTTCAGTGCCATCCTTTTGACCAGAAGATCCACGGGCAGCCAGTTGAGCATGGCGAACATTAATTAGAAGTTTTTAGGTCAATTTGACTTTAGTTTGATTTCCAAATGCATGAAGAACATCTATTATAATGGACGAGCAATGTTTTTTCTCTCCTGCAAAATCACATTTACTGTAATTGCCAATCTTTGTTTTCGAATATCTTTTGAGAAGGTCTCTTTGGTTCTTCTTTGGACGGCGCAAAGTGGCGTAAAATCTAAAATAATTAGTTTACTTGGGGCAGTTTTTAGAGCAACCTATTACTTGTTTTATCATACCATTTCTGTACTTCAAAGGGTGAATCTAAAGAGTCGATATATTTTTAAAATAAAATAGCTAATACAAAAGTTGCCTTTTTCAGTATCACTATTGCCCAACCTCCACACAGAGTTTTCAAATGAAGCTTATAATATTTTCACTTGGGTATAATACGAGTAATGAATTATGAATTTGTGTTGCTTTCTAAGCTGTTTCATATGTTTTGATAATATTTTTTTAAGTTTAAGGAGATTTGGTGGATTGCTTCCTTTTCCAACCATTCCTTTTTAGTCAAAAGCCGTTCGACACGTATTTGAGAAACTTTTGTGGGTAAATTGAAAAGTTTTTAAGAGTTTACTTAAATAAAAAATTGGCTTTTGTGCTTCATGTATTTTTTTAATTTTAGCTTTTAATGTCCCATATCCAAACAACCCGAAATGTGTTTTTTTATTTTATCAAGATAAAAATATTTATATAATGATAATATATAATAAAATAAATACAAACAGTTTATTTATTAAAGAAGGGTGCAATTTTCTGCCACTTAAGCTCTCAATAGCAGAAAGTAATAAGGATATAAATCTAAAAATTTAAGGGTGTCCCATAGATAACGTAAATTAAACTTTATATGGAAAATTTTTGAACAGTTTTATAGTGACTTTTAAAATTTTCAAAGGAACTGTATTGCTAAGTCTGCTATAAAGACAAGTTGACAAAACTGATAACCATAAGCGTCCCCTATATTAATTAACATTACATTTATAAAATACAAATTACAGCGTTAGAGATTATAAGTATTTCAAATCTGTATTAATAAGATTTTTGTTAAAAAAGCAAATTATTCTTAAATTTTGCAGGGAAATGCTATTTTAAAAGTCTGTTTGGAAGAGACCTGCAGTGGTGAACTCATTTGAAAACTTATTCTGCGGGAGGTTAGAGACAATACCTTTTAAAGTATGACCTGTGAAAATTTAAATTTTATGCATCGATTTATGTCAATCTATATACAATAGAGTCCGCTTTAAGATATTGAGTTCGAAATGTTATGCTCTTTATAATTCGAAGTTTCCAACAAAATTATTTTCTTAAGGTTTTATCTAAGAGCTCTTACAGACTACTTAAATAGTTTTACTTAAACTTCAAAGCGACCAGATTTGTGTTCGTAATCTTCCCTCTACGGAAAGTACTGCTGCGCCATCTTTTTTATGTTTGGGTAAATTCTCTAGCGCGGCAAAAATTTAGTCGATTTAAATCTCTTAGATATTTCACGGACTTCTTTTTTAGTAGAACTGCAGCTTAAAATGAACAGTGGTTTATCATCATCAAACACTTCAATCATTTTTTCAAGTGCTACAAAGTTCAGTGTTCGTAGGCTTTTCAGAAATTAAACGACATTTAGGAGCTATGCTCTTTGCAATAGTTTTAGAACATAAAGCTGCATTAACGTTAAGCAACTCAATAAGACGTCATTTTGCTTTAGAAGTAGTTGACTGTAGTTGAAAAATTCGCGATTGTAGCGAAGTTAAAAAATTCTGCACAAATATTATGTGTCATTATTTTCTAACCCATCACACCTTTCATTAATGACCAATACGAAATCAGCGATTCGAATCTATTTTTCCTTTCCGCCGAAGGATTCATCATGTTTTCTGATCATTTTTGATGGTTTTTAACTAACGGAATGCCGTCTTATAACGTAGCAGTTGCTCTGCTAATTGATTATGTGGACTCTTCCAAGTATCGCAGAATTTTCACCACAAAATTGTAAGTTTGTAGCTTTGTATTTAATAAGAGACAGAGATGCTTGTATTGCAACTAGTTGTTGTACCAAACCCCTAGTGCTCGTGACATAGAGTCCCGTTGTGTAGGTTTGCCCTAAATAAGCACAAGATTGGCAATGTTATGTACACCTACCAGCGGTTTTTGTTTAACACGTTAACTGCTGTGTCACCCCTATTCGGGTGACAGCAAAAGTTCTCATCAGGCCACGTCACCCGTATTCGGGTGACAGCAAGAGTTCTCATCAGGCCACGTCGGGTGACTCCTTCCAAAGGATTTCCGAACATATTTAGATAAATATATGACAGGAGATAATAATACTGTTGAATTTTTTTAAAAATCGTTTATTAACAAAATTATTTACAGTGCAAAATATTGAAGCATTCACTGCAAAGTTGCAGTTGAGATATTAGTTGGGCAGAGATATTAGTTGTACTACTCAGTACACGGCAAAGATTACAACTGTTCGTGCAGAGTAATAACGTGATAAATGAGGATCGTAATAGATATCTGGGTGAGAGTACCGAAAGAAATGTAAACAGACATGCGGTAGCAGAGCACGCATCTTACAGTGGCACGGGTGGCCTGACGGGGATTTTGTTGTAAACACGCGTGGCAGTCAACGTGTTAACTATTGATCGCATTCTGTCTTGTGTACTGAGCTGCAAGCAACCCAGGACTTAAAGTGTAAAAGAAATCAAAGTATTAATAAGAAAAGTGAAACTGCAATTATAAAAGAAAATACAAATTGAAGAAAAAAAAATTAAACTTAAACAAAGAAAGAAACAACTATGAAATAAAATCAAACTAATCTTATTAGAGAGCAAAATAAGCTTGGTTTTTTATTTCTCTTGATGTGAATGTGTATCGCGATCTTTTTGGCAGAGATCTCATCGCTCAACAACTATTGGAGGTAATATCCTCATTTCTTGTGTTCAAGGTTTGAATCGATCCTATGATCTGTCAAGCTATAAAATCATTAGGTTACGAACAAGATGCACTCGTTCATATAGCGATGGTTTTCCAAACAGGAGAACTATTTTAATAGATTTTGAACTTTAACACTTACTCGCTTGCAATCAGTTATGTGGAACCGGGAAATAATGTTACAATTTGAATATACTTTTTTTAATGGTTTTTGGAAGCCTATTTTATTTACTCAAATGCTCTGCTTACGTTCTATTGCTGAAATATCGTAATCGCTATAAAGGAATTTTTATCGGCCATCAAAGTTGCTTGTAGGTCGTTGTCGTCGTCATTTTAAGATGTTGCTTTGAATTTATGTAATGCGAAAAAAACAAAAGTAAATAAACATGATATGATTTTTATTGTAATTTTGTATTTTATTTATCGGTAACATATCCATTCTTAATTTAAAGCAGTTCATGCAAGTGCCGCCATCGCTAATATCCCAGTTTTGGGGGTTTCTTAGGGTAACAATAGTGGGTGATTTGTTGGAAGACAATTCTAATGAAGCAACATTTTACCACACAACGATCAATAACATCAGGTTATTGACGATACATTAATTCGATTAAAACATTTGATGACCGTAAAACATTTCTGTTTTGAATTTATGGCTGCAGCTTTATACGAGTATCATGACATGTCTTATTATTGTCAGTGAAATTAACTTTAATAATTATAACAATAAACAAAGAACGAGAGTTGAAGTGTGGGGTCAACTCACATAAGTTTTTACCTTTTTTAAATGCTCCTGCATGTTTCAAACATCGCGTCAAATGAAATCGTTGCGGCCATTAAAAGTTTAACACTAACAAAACTTTTTGATGCAACTTATTTTTTAATTGTTTATTTTTATTTTTAAAATTCAATGAATCAATTTTAAATTTAAACAAAGTGTATCAAAGTGTCAAATTACACAATGCATCCATATTATTCTCAGAAATTGTATCCATATAAATGACTTATTTCGATAATATTATACCACTATTACGTTGATGTTTCGTACCAACAATTATTATTATTAAGCATTTAACATATAAAATCTTCCAATAATCTTTCATTTATACGATTTGAATGAAAAGAAAGAGACCATAAAACCAAAAAGTAAAACAATACATTTGTTTTTATAACGTGTTCTTAATAAAAATTTTTAAACCTTTTTTTCAAATGTGGGTACAAATGAAAAAAAAAAACAAACAAACAAAAATATCACACACATAAAAAACGCATTGATTGTTTTTTGAGGATCACATTAAAAAAAAGTTATCTTATGTTTAGAATCTGAAACGCTTCAACCGAATCTTCTTTGGTATGCGCCAGTATGATATTAGAGGAAAGAAAAAAATAACAAAACGTAAAAACACAATCAGCTTGAAAAGTGTTAGACAACAAGGAAAAATATTGTAATGATGCCTGCTATCAGAGTAATCAAATCTACTTAAGTTCTGGTGTTTCCCTTTAAAAAGGAATTATGTTAAAATTCGCACCGCATAGATTCCAAAGCAACATATTTGTTTTTTTTATCAACGAGTTTACTTAAACTCATGCAATTCTGTAAGGCAAAAATGCGTAGTAACACAGTGATACAAATTACAAAAAAATATTTCAAATTTTCTAAATTTCTTGGAATAACTAAAGTTTAGCAAAATAAAATATTTTAATCGGACCCACAGTTTAAAGTTATGGAATTCTTCGCCGACATAATACTTTTGATTTCTAATTCTAACGCTACATTTGTAAATGTAAATGTAAACTTAAAAAGATTAAGAAAATAATTTTTTAATTTAAACGTTTCTTAATTTTTGGCTTTAAAATTTTAATGCGCACAAGTTTTTTGTTAACAAATAAGAGTGCTATATTCGGTTATGCCGAATCTTATATACCTTTCACCATATATAACCACATTGTAAGCTTTTCTCAGGATTGTTGTCCCAGCTTAGTAAATGAAAAGGTTACTGTTAAGTAGTGAGTGTTAGCTAATTTTTCTTAACTTTTTAATTAATTTTATCATAAACACAACCATTTGCAGGAATATAAACGAAAGTTGAAAAAAATATGGAAAAAATAGAGGCAGGCTTTTAGCGTTTGTCGATTGACGTATTTTAATGGGTTCTACTTTATTTAGTTCCTAAGCAAAGTTTATTTCAACATGAACATGGACAGACAGACGAATAGACTGACAAACGGACATCGCTCAATCGACTTCGCTATGCGTAAGAACTCAGAATACATATATTTTGTGAAATAACTATCTTAAATATACCCTTTTTCACCTGTGGTGAAGGGTATAACAATTACTTTCTAAATTGCCGACCAACTCGAACGTCAAGCTACTTGCCCGGTTTTCTTTCGTAATCATACAATGAAAAAAGCTAATAATAAATTAATCAACAGCGAACTGGACTCATACAAGAAGGGTATTTGATTTTAAACTGAATGTTTTTTTATATGCAAAATCAAAAATACGTCAGAATCTCGTCTTCTATAGGAACACCTTTTAATATCATTATAATTCAAGCCAAAAAGTCGAACCTCCCTTAAAAAAAAAAAAAAATCACTTTTTAAAGAATCTAGCGATTTTGCGTTGAACATCATCCATAAATAGAAACATAGCAAGTTAAAAAAATAAACTATCAGAACGTTGCTTAGCACCCAATCGAAACAGCAGAACATAAAATAACAAACAGCGGACGGTTTGTGTGAAAAAGTTAAAGAAAATAGAAAGACAGATTATCAGACATGTTTAGAAATTAAGTAATTTTAAATCAAAAATCGTTTTGAAATCTCACCACTGTTTAACGTACCGAATTTTGTTTTCATTTTGCACTTGCTTTTCTATATTTCCATCAAAAACTCAGTTATCAATTATCAGTTAACAATTATAAATGTTTTAATTTTTAATTTTAATTAAACTTTGTGTTAAATAAGTAACATAAGCATATGAAGATAAATTCTACATGACGTCTTAAGACTGTAACAATTTGGCAACTTCATTGACTTCGAGATAACAAACCAGCTGACTGCTAAATACGATAAGTAAATCACTTGCGCCATGATAGTGCCGACAACATGGCGTCAATTTTGAAAATTGAAAAATCGGGAATTATTGAAATATTGGAAAATTTCCAAGAATTGGGTATTTTTTTGGTATCCAGAAGAAGGAAAACTTAATAGAAAATAATTAAACAAAAGCGTTTTAGTGGATCACAAAAATAAAAGTAGAGACCAAAACAAACAAGATTTGCCAACAGTGCAAAAATTCCGCCGGCCGTCCTGGTATCTTTGTAAATACCATCTTGCTTTTTTTGGCGAGGGCATCGTAGTTTCCGCAAAGCCAAAAAAAAATCAGCATAATCGGTGACATTTCTTCGACGCTGTCTTGGCGCACTTAAGTAAATCATATACATTGCTAAATAAAGCAACAAATTTAGAAAAAGTAATCGATTACCAACCTAATGATTTTAACAAGGCATGAGACTTTAAATTAATTACATTAATTTTTGTAGGAAATGAATATGATCTTTTTTACGCATTTTAAGGTATTCCCTTTTTACTTAAAGAAATAGTTAAATTAATACTTCCTTTTTTGCGCACTAATGCTTTAATAACAGTTTTTAAGCAATAAATCACTGGAAACAAATAGAACCTTTAAGTTTAGTACAATTGAGTATAACAACCATTAAAGACTGCAGTAAAAATTTGAAGACGATTGGGCAAACTTCTTCGTAGATACTCATTACTGTATGTTTTGTTGCTGTAGACTAAAAATATGTTACACAATTTTGCAAATGCTATAATCCAAGACAATTTGCACAAGATTGTGAATTGGGATAATCTATCTATATATATAATAAAACTGTAACGGGGTCATTTCTGTACATGAAATATTTTTGGAAAATTTTGTTGTTGGTGTATATAGTAATCAATATAGAATACAAGACGCCTATTTTTGGAATTTTTGTCTGTCAGTGTTTGCCACATGTTGAAACTACTGGATGGATTTGAACAAAATTTCGTGAGGAGGAACCTTGGCTTCAATATAGAATTTAATTTAAATCAGTAATTTTGTTGAGAAATTGAGATACAAATGTGAAAGCACCAATTTTACCGGTATAATGCTACTAAAACAGTTGTCAGAACTTTTTATTTTTAAAGATGAAAAATGTTTAACACTGTCTACAAAACTCTGGAATTAAATTTTAATTTTAAGAAAATTTAAAATGACACGCAGACAAAGTCGCGGGCACTGCTAGTTCTAAATAATTATAAAATTTTTTCCACAAGTCAAATAACTCAGAAACAGCTAGAAATGAAATAGTCTGTTAAGGATATCTTGCCTTTACCATTTTCTATCACAATTACAAAATTATTATCTGATAGTTATAAGAGGCTAACAGGCGAAAATTTTCTTTTAAACGAATTGGTCACATTAAGCTCACAGTAGTGTTGCCTTGAAAAGCACTTCTTCCTTAGCAATATTTAGGAAATCTAAATCCTATTTAATAGTTTCGAACGTATAAAAACAATTTAAAAAAGTAAAACAAAAAACCTTTAAACATAATTAATGATTTTGGATAAAATATATTCATATTTAATACAAATTCAGTTTTATTATTTTATTCATATTTGCTAAATAGTCACACTTACACCAGTATATACATTTGCAAAAAATCAAATTAAATCATACGATTTTAAAATGTAAATTTTGGTGAACATACTTATCTAAGTAAAAAATAAATAAATATGTATGTATGTGCATGTAAAAAAAGTTTCCTTTTCATTAGCTGGATAAGTGTCCTTTAGTCACCATCCAAAGGTTTTACTAATAAAAATAAATCATTGCATTTTAACTCCTGTCGAGCGAATCGAAGGTCAAATTTTTAAATTAGAAAAATTCATTTACCCAAACAATTCACTGTGGTCGCTTGTGCGGCTGTTGCACAAGTACAAGAACAGTGTGTGGCAATTTAGCAAAACACTGGAAGAGAGATGTATTTTTTTCATGCGTTTAGTGTTTAGATTCTCGTTATAACCATTCTAAAGTAAAAAACCAAAAACAAATCAATAATAAGTTTAAATGTTAAACACATGAATTAAATTTGAATTGATAGATGAAGTTTGGAATTTGAACTTGCATCTGCACAGTGCCTAAAATTATAAATGCTTTAGTTATAAGTCTTGCTGCTATCATTAACAAACATTTAATATCTTTCAACAAACATTAAGCATATCGAAATATGTATGTATGTATGTATGTATGTATGTATTTTTGAAAGATATTTGGGTTTTCAACCCTTTTGTTTTATTTGTAAACTTTGTTTTGTTTTTATGATTGTGGCGCTAAACGCATTTAAATTTGAAACCTTTAAAAGAACCTGAACATGCAACGAAGCAGACATCATTTTGTGGTTCATACGGAAGATGCTTGTGCATGTGTTGCACAGATTTGACCAAAAAGATTATGTTGAACTTAAGCATTTTAAAAATATTTTGACTTTTATTGACTTTGACATTATTTTTAAATAAGAAAAATAAGAAACCACACAACTTATCCAATCAACAGATCAATGGGTGATGCAAGTTTTAAATATTGGTAGAGTGAAAATGTCATTTCTTAAAGACTATCACAACATTTAAATTTGTATATAATGAAAAAAAAATATATATTCAAAACCATCAGAAGTTTTAACATACATACATACATACATACATTCATACATACATACATACATACATACATACATACATACATACATACATACAAGCGTGGTGAAAACAAACAAAACATACATTTTCGATAGAAGTAACTTCTTTGTTACTTCTTTAGATTAAAAAGTCAATTTTATAAGAACAAAATACATTATTGTCGAATTAAGATGTTTTAACAAACACTATTTTGTACTACCAGAAGTCAGTTGGATAAAAAGACCCGTTATATCAATACGAAAACACTTCTCCTTAAATTTGTTATTTTAAGAGTATCTTTTTTCAACTACCAGATGATAATTAGTTGATCGAATATTGATCTGCTATAGATCACAACTTCGACTCTACTATGAATGAATGAATTAATGTTACAGATAAAAAAATCATTAATGTCATTTAGTTAGATTTGAGTAGTTAAATGAATGTGATTTATAAAAAGGCAAATTAAAAAAAAAATTAAAAATAAATTCATAAAAATGAAACAAAAAATTATTACTTATTTATAAATTTGAACAAAGAGTATGTTGTTTCTTCTTCTCTGTATCGTATATCGCATTTTAGTTTCATAAATTCTTAAAATTTAAATTAAACCATTCTTTCTTTCTTTCTTTCTTTAAACCTTTCTATAATGTTAAAATTTATCCTTTTGATAAAGCAGAATTTCATTGCTTCTGGAAGTTATATATTCGATACTTTAAGAAGACACTTTTTTCTACTTTTCTAACAGACACGTATTCGACATTATCAGAATAGTAAATTTTAATCCTTCTTAGAGATGCTAAATAGCCTTCCAATAATTGTATCACTGTAGTGGTACGTTCCTCCCCGACTGGGGATACTATTTAGATCAGAATTCGATATTATTTGTGATACATTTCAACGCCATGAGGTAACGATGTAGTGATTTTTCGACAGAAAATGCTTGCAGGGGGAAGTACTGTGGTTTTTTGACTACCATTAAACGTGGTGAGTATAAGCAAAACTTCTACTCAAGAAACAGTGCAGCCAACCAAACAAACGTAGTTTTGCCTTCCATTCAGGCATTAAATATTTGATTTCCTGGTTTCGAACCTACACAGCTATCAATTAATAATATTTATTTTTGTAATGTGTTACTATTTCTATCATAGCACTCTCCTACAGCATTAAATAGTCAATGAGGCGATTTATCACTGTTACAGCCTTCTTACACTTGCTCATATCGTTCATCAGTTTGCCAAGATGTAACAGCTTTCCCATAAAAAATAGACAGAGCTAAAAATCAACATCTTTACAAGATGTTCCTATCTCATTTTGTTCCACTCAATATCTTTCGATCATTTTAGTGTCATCACTAGGAAAGTGACATTAAAATAGAAAAACCAAACACTTGCCGAAAAATACAATGAGTAGTTTGTAAGAGGCGCAAGGTAATTACATTTGATTTAAAAAAAACTTTGTGCTATTCTTGTTAAGTTATCCCGATTAAATTAATTAGCGATTTTAAGTATTAAGGGTCAAAGCACGTCTCGATGGCCATTTCGCTACCGCTTACTTAGCTCTTCAGGAAATTTCCGACAAATATTTTAAATAAACTTAAAATTAATTTAATGGGGATATTTTTACAAAAATAGCACAAGGTTTTTTTAATTAAATAACTT